>CM076090.1:10133955-11457955 GCA_038088585.1 Chrysina gloriosa | reverse complement strand
GAGAGAATGTCGTAGCTAACGGTTGGAGCTACAGCGTTTATAATGCCATATTTGGAATCTACTCGTCGAGACCTATCCGATAGACCTATTACGAACGCAATCGGACGAGGTTTTCCTTGGCTCAAGAACGGTAAGAGATACAGCGTCGTGGATGGAAGATTTGGAATTTACGGGTCAAAATCTATCGGATAGGCTTATTTTAGACGCGATTGGACGCAAAAAATAGTTTTGTCAAAGTGAATTTCTACCTCAAAGCATAGAAGTTTTTCAGTTTTTCGAGATAGCATACTTCCGATAGAGCTACCCAGTTCAAACGCGTTTATAGTAGTCGAGGAGATGATTAAAATGAAACAAACCGGAGGTCCCTAAGTCTTACCGTTCCGGAGATACGGTACTTTGAAGTTTGAAAAGAATTTTCTCGGCAACCGTTGGAGTAAAATAAAAAAATCCTACGCCGTTGAATTCGCCTCGTCAAAACGCATCGATTGATGTAGTATTAAACGTCCTAAGTCCTGTATTAGCGAAAAAGGGGTATGCGATTTTAGTGATTTTTAGCATTTTTTTTCTGTTTTTCGCGGTTTCTTTCATGTTCTCAGCAACCGTTAGAAATAATCTAAACAGAGGCCTGAAATACACCGAAAATACACAAAGTTCAAGCGCCTAAAGCGCATGAACTATCGAGGATAGAAAGCCGTTGAAGGGTGATTTTAGATCAGAGAAACGGATTCTTTCGAATAAGGTAGGAATGAATCTCGGAAATCGCATAAGAGTCACGGTGAGGGCGCGGTTTGGGGCGTATATGCATTTCTTTGTATTATTTTGCGAATTTTCTCAGCAACACGTTGCAGCAACCTAGGTAAATTTAATGCGATTACAATCAGCTAATTTCAATAAAAATTGCATGATACATTTTTGTAATAAACTCGAAGCTTGCTAATAATTTCGTCCGGTTAAAAATAACACCGGTGTTTAGAGTACAGACTAATTTATGGTCAACGTTTATCCGTATAGATAGCCGCAGAACTAAATATCCTTCCTTAGGCGTTCTCAGAATGGATGTTTATTGTTCCAGACTCGCCATAAGAATCAGAAATAACTAATATTTTGTACGGTTTATTGACAGAAGCCGCCAGCGTCTATGAATAGTGTCTTTATGCAAATGTATCGCACACAAATAAATATCTAATATTCGACCTTAATTTTAGACGAATTTCGTTTCATTCGTTACCGTTTTCTTCGAAGTCTAAGGTATAAATGTATATACATATCAACGTATGTAAATTTAAATTTGACACGCAAATGCTGTGGGATGGATACAATACTTTTCTTGTCAACGAAGTTAATGCCTTGCATTCGTTTAATGATTTTCCAACGAGTAAGTATATCATGTTAAGTTTTTATTAACTTTCAGGTCGACTTTGGATCGACGTCGCTTTCTGAAGAAAAAAAGGAATTAACGAATGCAACAGCTGTAGCGTTTATGTTCATTTGTGATTAATCAGTACCTTCTGGTAAACGAAGCCAAAGACTATTTAATGCTTCCGTATTGAATACCATTATTACATGTAAATTGCTTGAACGTAGAATGTCGATTAAAATTATAAACATTGGTTTCGACGAGATATGTTCGATTCAAACGAAATAGGCATTCGTGTCACAAAAAGTGAGATGACAGGATCGCCTTTTCAACATTATTTACTACAATTTTCTTATTACACTTAGTTTTGAAATAAATTATGTTAACCAAAAATTTTGGAAAATCGATTTAACCTGAAATGAGTGATTTGGTCGGGGGTGCAGGATGGGGAAAATGCAGCAAAGGGAATTGGCCCAAAGATGTGGTAAGAGAAAAATATGTAAACGATAGAATATTGATGGTTGACATTGAAATAAAAAAGAAATATTGAATAATAAATAATAAATAATAAAAATTTCGGTTTCCATGTTTTTAGGAACGCCTGCTTATGTTCGCGCTTCAAACCCAACCTTAAATCCACAGGAAATAGTTACCAAAACTGGGATAACTATTCCGTAAATTAGTTTCATCGAAAGAAAAATTATATAAATCTGCGATTATCATGCCATTTCTCACTTAAAAGACACCATAAAGTATCCTACGTATTTGAATGTGCATGTATGTACGCATCAGCATACAATTATAAGTATAAATTATTCTGTGCGTCCTTTGACAGTAACTGTATTAAATTTATTCGCTCTATAGCGCAACTCCGCGCCGTATTTTAATGATATTTTAATGATTGCCCCGCGATGCCGTTCGCGTTAGATGACATGTTCGCTTTTTCGAGTCACGGCCAAGGGAATGTAAAAATTTCGCCACTCACAGACGTCATTTTCTATGCGCCAATTGCATCCGACGCTTACGGTACACGATATTAGAATAACTAGAGTGACGGAAATCTGAAATAATGAGCAAGGTGCGTTCAACGTCAACCGAAATAATTTGCAATCACGACGGTTCTTCAGAACTATTTGAAATTCAAAGGATATTAGATAATTGCGACGTAGCGCGCTTGCTTTTTAAATATTCGTTAGATGATTATCAATGTGAACTGTTAAACTTGCGCGTGCACAGGAGATTTTTATTGCATTCTTGTCTTGTGCTTTGGATTTTTGCAAGATAATTTGCTAGTGAAAGAATGTTAACGGACAACACTAATTAATTAACAAGGTATATCTGAAAATTGAAGAATAGTTTACAACAGGCAGTACACGTTCAAATTTTTATATGTAAAATACATGAAATATTGTTGATTAAAATTCACGACAATGATCTTCAAAAATAAAACATCTAAATCTAAAATATTGAGCGTAAAAATTGAGGTGGAAATACACGGTAACAATACACGGTGAAATTCAAGCTAACTCAATAAATTCATGAAAAATACATGTAATTTGTGATAGTGTATTACGGCTTTTAGACAGAATTGGAAACCTAACAACCCGATCATATTTCATTCACTAGAAATAATAACGACATTAACGGTAAAAGGAAGCTCGGTGTCCAAATCAGAAAAACATCTTGATCGAGAACAGAACTTCGCGATAATTTGACGCGAAAAGTCTCCAAGTTAGAAACAGAAAAATTCACTTCTGGTCGAAAGCAATTCTGCCGGCGCTTTTACATTTATTAGATTCGCTTCCTCCTCGTTCGATTCCTGACGTCTCCTTGGACAGTTTCGAAGTGTAGGTAACTCGATTTCTCGCGGAACATGCCGAAATCGAATTTCCGTCGTAACTAAAACTTATCTCTCTCGAGAATTTCAATAAGCCTGACACAATCTCCGCGCGGAATTTCCCTCCGAATTGATTTAATTTCGGAGACGCCGCACGACGGAAGGGATCCGCTACCTAGTGTAAATAATCGAGAATGTTTCCCTAAATTTCGACACCTTCCACGCTCGTACGCAAACCGACGTTACTCACGTAAGATTATTTTTAGCATTTCCAGCGACTTAACAGAAATAAACCGCGCTCTCCTTAACAAGGATTAATTCTACGGTCGCTCGAGACGACTTTAAAAGATCCGAGGCATTCGGCACGGAGCGTTCTGCGACGTTTCGTGGCCTTGCGAATAACGCTGATGAACTTTCCAATACGGTCTTTCGCCTTTGATTAATATTCCAGCCGTTTTTGAGAAGAAATAAGAACGCGATGGAGAATGTTGCTCGCGGGCATAAAATCGAATGAATGGTGCATGTGCATACGTATTTTGCGTACACGTGTAAATGCGTACATATCAGACACGAAGTGCACGTGCACCGAAGCAACATGTGCAGAAACATAAGTAACTGTTCGTTATATTGGGTAATATAAAAACGGTGGCGATATGCCGTGAAAGGTTGGATTGCGCGTACGATGTTCCGGAAATGGAAATTCTACTAATTTCGAAACGGATGAATTCTCTAAGATAAGCGAAACGATACGATCTTTGCGCAATACACATACGAAAACGTATACGTAGCTACTACAAGAATTTCAGGAATTTGCTAGTCTTAACAGTAGGTTTACCGAACACGTTGTACATTTTGAATTTTTATGGTAAAAATAGAGATAACGGACCGATTATTCTCCTATCATTTCTACTATAAACTATTTATTTAGCGAGATGAATATTTGTCCAAATTCATTTCCGTTTATGCTTTCCAATCTTGTGGTTTTACATACTTCGAAATCTCAAATTTGCAGTGGTTGTCAAGGGGTTATTGTTCTTATTCTATATACATATTTATGTCGACAAACTCTAATAACGAAAAAGGGATAAGCTTGGGGAGAAAGAACGAAATTTTATATTGCAGCCCTTTTATGGTGTCAACACGTGTTAAGGACCCTGGAAACGATCAAATTTTTTGTCAAACTTTACGCTTTTGTCAAATTTCTTGATAGTATGCGGCTTTGCTTGACGATTTTGTCAAACAATCTACATTTTGTTGTGTTTGAAAATGTAAAATTTGAGAATCAAATTTGTCAAACTTATTTGATAGTTTCCAGAACCCTTTAGAAGTATTTCTTAGTTTGTACATTCGAATAATGAGTACATCAAATTAATGTCTTATTGCTGGTATTCACCTGATCGATGGCCTAACGATTTCTTTCTGAGATCCCGACGATCAAACAGACAGCGATACTGAGCACCTCGAGAAGCTGTCGAAAACTTGAAAAACCACGTTTTTTGAGATACGAACTTCAAAGCGGAGAAAATGTTTCGGGAATTGATTTGAGCGCATACAAAAGTTTACAAATCTTAAAGGCGAATTTTCTTAAACAGCAATAAAATAGTTTGTTCCAAAAAAAAAAACTTTTTCCCAGTTTTTAAACTTTAAAGGTTACAGAAATTACAAGTAGGTCGATATAGTGGTAGACCATCCATCTAAACAACATTGAAAGACGTCGATGGTCCGGGTGGCTACGCAAAAGAGATATCATTATCATGATATCGGTAATGTAAACAGTGAGTTTCACTACACATTTAATTTTCAAAAGTGATTGGTCAATTTCAACCACTAAGTTGCTTGCTTTTATGGGAGTTTTGTATGCTCGGGGAGCATTGAAGGAAACTCATTTCTTTGTTGGTCACTAAACGACTTATAAAATACCGTAAAGCTTTAATATAGATTGTATTGTATTGTATTGTATTGTAATGAGGTGGGATCTGGCCCAAAATGGCCCTTTTGCACTGCGACCACGTTGACCTATTGTGCTTCCTCTTGTTTGTTTTATTTATTTATTTAATACGCTGAGGAACAGGATCAGCTCCTTCAATGGGAGTGTAAATAGGTCCTCCTCATTCAGCGTATATGCATGTAGTAGTCTATATCTCCTGTGGCCTAGTGCCCCACAGTTAGTGATCAAGTGTTCCATTGACTCCTCTTCTTCACCGCAGAATCTGCAAGTGCCCGTGTTGGATAAGCCCATTTTGTGAAGGTGCTTGTTACAGGTATAGTGGCCTTTATATATATATAGATACTTCTGATATCAATACATATGGTTAACAATATTTTTCCTTAAAATACTTTTTAACAAAAGCACGCTTTTATACATGCATCATATCGACGCGTGCCCGTAGGTATATGTATCTCAATATATAAGAAACGATTCCCAACAATGCAATTGTAAACTTAAAAGTGGTTTGGATCAAAGGAAATACGTACTCAGGAACTTCAAATTGACTCTCTAATGGCATTGCAGATGGCGAAACTTTTATTAGTAAGTAGTACGAAACGAAGCAACAATCGAATATCTGAAACTCATTCTAGTGATTGTCAATTATGTCGAGTGGTTTTGGGTAAACAGAAACCACGTAACGTTCAATCATTTTCGAGAAAATTAAGTTTAAAAAATTAGCACCGGTTAATAACATTGTGTGGCGCAGTGGTAGTGCCCCCGATCACCAACCTATGAGTTGCTGGTTCGTACCTACGTATATGTCGTGTTTTTATTACATTGTATTTGTTCTTAGATAAAATAATTTTATATAAATTGATTAACATACGTTGATTTATTATATAATATAAATGCACTTTGCTGTTCACATTTGTGCCTAGAAAATCCAACTAACAGATAGATTACACAACACGAATAAATGTAGAACGTATATGTCGATATAATAAATAAAATAAACATTTATATTGTTTCCTTGGGGATGGTGGACGTTATGCAGAAGTGTGTATTAATTAAAATAACAGTACATGCTAGTAACGTTTCACAACTAATTAAATTACATCATCAGACGGAAATTAAAACATAAAATAAGCAGTCAAGGAGTCGTCACGGTAATAATGATGGATTCTAAAAATCTATTTCTAATATTATTTTTATCTTTATTTGTTATTTGATTTCTTGCATATGTACATTCCATATTTATTCGTGTTTCGTATCTATCTGTTGGACAGATTTTCAAGGCAAAAAACCTAAACGGCGAAGTGCATTTGTGTTACTTCAAAGTATAATAAATCAAATAACGTGCTTATTTTGGGTATTAATAAATAAAATGTAATAAAGAAAAAGATAACATGCGCGGATATGAACCAACAACTCATAGGTTGATGATCGGAGACACTGTCACACCACGCGAAGAGACCTTACTTCAACTATTTTCTTTTTCTTTTTCTTTATCAGATCCTTAGTGCCCTTTCAACTGTCGGATTGCGGTTCCGGTTCTTCTCTAGTTCATTTTCTACCCTATCCTGTTTCATGCTAGTCTTTTGAGATTTTCTAGGGTTTTTCCTTTTTCCTTCCAGTACGTTTCGATCTGGTCCAACCATTTCCTTCTAGATCCTCATTTTCTTCTTCTCCTAGGGCCTCCCATATCAAGAATTTCCAACATAGACTTATTAATCGGCGTGAATTTTTCAAATTCGATTTACTTCGAACTTGCTTGAGTAATGCATCGTTTCCGTTCACCCAAAAACAATCGATATAATTACCCATCACCACAAAGAGGTTCCTTGAAATCAATTGGTATCACGTCACGATGTCTCCTTGTAAGTAGTATTGATGTTTGTACCTATGAGAGGTTTCAATTAAGAATTTTCCCATTATGTACCTCTCGCAAAACCGTGCTGATGATCAATATAACCGTAAAACGCATATAAGGATGGTGAGAGTAGCAAAAGCTTCCTACTTGTAAGTACTCTAAAATAAATTTAATTCGATAAAAAGCGTGTGTTCGCAAATGATCAGTGCTACCTTCGATATTATCGGTTATATTGTTTTCATCGCCTTAATCATAGACCGCCAAATCTAGCAAGAACTACAAATCCTATAGCTTAGTATAGAGCAGGGGTCTCCAAACTACGACCCGCGGGTCAAATCCGGCCCACCAGTGTCATCAATCCGGCCCGCGATAGCTAATAGCTTATTGTTGTTGTGATAAGTTGCATAAAAAACACAGAATGATAATAACTCGGATTTATTTACTTGGTAGGCAAAGCTTAATGACAAGTATAATACGCAGAGAACTCACTGAAGTAATCAGTATGGCCCCAAGGCTGAAAAGTTTGGAGATCCCTGATATAGAGCATCGCGTATGAAATGGCAAGAGAATAGTTTTACGCCTCATTAGCCCAGGATCACGATTCACGGTACCACTAAAATGAAGAAAGTTTAAAGGATTAAATCAGCGTCAAAGAGTCAGTTTTTCTGATACACAGCCATTCATGTACTTATCCCAAAGGCATCGAGGAAATCAAAACCACTAATACAAAACGTCGAATCATTCGTAGTGAAATATGATAAAGCATCGTCTCATACGCCATTACAAACTATTAATTTATAAAGCGGCAAAATCTCGAATTAAAGGCTGATGTAGTCTAAATGCTTTCGTCCTGTTTCCCGTTTGTTAATACCAAATACAAATGTGTTATTTCCGATATATCTTCTGAGTAGAAGGAGTTCTACAACTTCTTCATGTCACAAAGCTGGGCTGAAGACTGATACGTATAATGAGGGCTTAAATATAAAATAATTCTGATTTACCTCTGGAAGCTAACATGGTCTTGCAGACGTATCTTTTTCCCTATTATAGGAGCTGCTTTTCCATCTGTGAAAGGACGCGACGTCAGAAAGCAACTCTGATACGTGTTATATGGCCATAAGGAAATAATTTTTTATACCTTTCTTGTCTTCGTAGAGTGAATAAATTTTTAGTATCAAACTTGTATTTATGTTGTACAGTGAGCAATACATCCTATACAACCAGTGGATTTTAAACTACTTATCAAACTTACTTATCTATCAAGTTTTGTATTCTTCTAAAGTTACTGTGTACTTTCTAAAATTACCGTCTAGAATGTAGTAAATTCTTCCTCAGTTCAGAATCGATTAAGCCACACGTAAAAATGCGGCAAAATATACCGCCATTGAATCGCTCGGATTTAATTATTAAATTGCGAAGAAAGTAAACACCAATTTTACACTCTAATACCTTTACAGCGCGCTTGAGCATAGCCTGTCAAAAACTCCTAATCTGTGTATTCTCGCACGTACCTTCCATAGAGACCGTAAGCGAATTAGATTTTCACTCTCATTTTATAACCGCACCGTTGCTCGATTAGACGTCGAAAATATGAATTACGTACGTACAGTCGGACCTGAACTTTCCACTATACGAGCGAAAATAACGCCGTAAGCACGATTTGGATGTATGTAAGTTGTTAATTGACATTTAATTAGTATCCTTATACGTAAACTATATTTGCCTATTCATTCACTATATACGCACAATTAATACACCGGTAGATTACTTCCGCGACTTTACGAGAAATAACAGACTTAGGCATTGCAGAAATGCGCTTCGAGTGGAATTTGTACTTTTCATTGTTCCAGTTTAATTACGACAATTACGCTGCAATAACGTTTAATTGACGGTTAATTTTTGTCGAATCAGGTAGGTTAGTACCGTCGGGATATATACGTACTATGTGTGTGCGTGCGTCCGTTAATGTTCGTACGATTTTATCGATCAGCATGTTCGTTAAATTTACAACCTTAATATAGTAAACGTTATTAACCTTCCTATACTCACGTCAAAATGAAAGACGTATACTATACTATATAAGTCGGTCTCACAGACCGTATGCGTGAAGTATAGGAAGGTTAATAGAGTACCTACATATATGTATGACTCCTCTGAAGTTGGTACCCGAAGTTTCAAAAGAAAATGCTAATTCTTAGAGTTCTGGGACAAATAAATATAGTTCTGAAATTCTTACATAAAATTTTTAATAGTTCTGCGAAATTACCCCAAAAAAAGCAACCATCATGTTTCAGGGCTGGCGCCGTCATTTGTTGGTTGGCTAGTTCTGATCGTTTTTTCAGCTTACAGGTAAAAATTCTGGATTTCTTTATTATTTTCGGGAATGGTTCAGCAATTTTGTTGCAAAAGTTGCAATTTTTTGATTTCGCAAGAATAATTCTGAGTAGAGTTCTGGCTAGCGCTCGAAAAGTTCTATCGCAAAATCCTCATAACGTTTTTGTATAGGGTTGAAAAGTCAAAAGTTATTTGCAAAATTCGAACTGGTGTGCTATGTGCCGAAAAGAAAACAAATCGCACAGGAGTTCTGATTAGAATTGTGGGTAGTGCTCAAAGAGTTCTGTCGAAAATCCGAACCCCTGTGCACTTTTTTCTTCTCGTCACATAGCACATTAGTTCGAATTTTGCAGATAACTTCCGAATTTTCAACGTTATAAAAAAACATTATGACGATTTTCGATAGAACTCTTCGAGCGCTACCCAGAACTCTACTCAGAATTATTCTTGCGAAATCAAAAATTACAATTTTTGCAAAAAATTGCTGACCATTCCCGAAAACGATAAAGAACTCCAGAACTCCTACCAGTAAGCTGAAAAAAAAGCGATCAGAACTCTCCAACGAACAAATTACGACGCTAGCCCTGAAACATGATGGTTGCTTTTTTAGGGTAATTTTACAGAATTATTGATATTTTTATGCAAGAACTCCAGAACTATACTTATTTGTCTTAGAACTCTCAGAATTTTGTTTTGAAAATTCGGACGCCAGCTTGATGTATGCATTAAAGATTCGATTATTTTAACCATATCAATACCAGATACAAATGTGAAGCGTTGGGAAAATTGGACAGAAGCTCCACTTCAGCCCACGCTGTGAGGCATACGATTTATGACAAAGAAGAAGAAGAATATGATAGAAAATTGACAAAAAGTGTGGGAAAATTGCCAGGAAAATGTAATGGGTGAGGATGAAATAAAGCAAAAATTGTTAAATTGAGTACAGAGTTGGTACTTGGGCTAGTAAATTAATACTGAACAGATTGTCAAAACACATTTACTTCTAGTTTTAAAAAAGTATTCCTCTGTACAGTCAATGCTCTTTTACATCTGTGATAACCAATCTCCAAAACATGTCACCGATCTTCGCGCTCTAGATTGTCTTTTTCATTTCTCAATGCATGCATCGTTTCTTCGGACGAAATACAACGTCAACCGCGTAGCCTAATTACCTAAGTTCTAGGTCTGGATTATATGGCGAATGATCCATTATTAAAGGATTTCAACATGCAGATAATAATAAGAATAATAATAAGAAGAAGAAGAAGAAGAAGAAGAAATTTATTTGTCATAAAGTTCCACAAGAAACGAGGGCATTATCATTCACATAATACAAAAAAATATACAAATATACAAACAAAAGGATACACAACACTTACACAATATATTATTGTAATGAAGATGAGGTCAGTAGCCGCCACCGTCTATCAGCGTGCCACCGCAACGAATTAAATCGTTGTCTACAAGAAATTTATGGAGTGGTTGACCAAACTTTCTTCCACTTTTCAATCTGTTTTAAGTCATGTGGAAAATCGATCTATAAAACGTACTTTCCTCATACATGAACAGAACACCAACATAGAACAGCACAGAGAGATTGCCAGAATATGTCGTAGTCACACTTATCAACAAAATAAATGCTGATTTTCTTTACAAAATACTATTATTAATAATAATAATAATAATAATAATAATAGTAATAGTCTTTATTCGTTCAACGAAAAAAAAACAGTTAAAGAACAAAAGAAAAAAAAACGAAAATACCAGAGAAAGAAATGTGCAGTGCATACAATCAAGTAAATCAAAAACTTATGCTATATACAAGGTACTCATCAGCAATTATAATAAATCTTAAAACTAAGTCAAACAAAAGAACAGTAATCAGTTGAATATTAAGAATGATAAAATCAAACTTAGCCCAAATTATAAAGTAACAATAATCAGTGTACTGTCAATATAAAACAAAAGACAAAATATTTTTTAAAAAATACGCAAAAAAAATCATTCGTAAAAATAGGCAGAATAATAATAATAATAATAATAAATAAAACTGATTGATTAGGTGTAAAAGGGGTCTACATATAGATCATTAGCATTTCTACACATATGAGTTAACGGTGCCTTTACAAGAATATTAGTATTAATTTATGTACGAGGTCTGACTATAATATAACGAGACTGCTGCTGCTACTACTACAGACGAACTACGCATGCGTCAAAGTCGTTTGATCAACAGCTGTGTAGCGTGATGCCTCCTGTATCGATTGCCGCTCCTCCCGTGTCTATAGACTTATCAGTCTGGCCGTGGTCTTCGTTTGTATAAGATCTATTTTCTGTTTTACGGGAAAAACTGATAAGTGTTTTAGTAGAGAGCAACGAATTGTCGTGAAATTTCATGTGAAGTTTGGAAAAACGCTACTGAAACTTATCATTTATTCAGAGAAATGTATGTCAATGAATGTTCATCACATGCATCGATTTTTAAGTGGTTTAAGCGTTTCCAAGATGGCCGAGAAGGCGTTAAAGATAATTACGCCCGGGACGCCCTTCCACGTCAAAAACGGATAAAAATGTTCAAAAAATCGGTAATCTGATCGGATCTGACCATCGCCGGTAAACTATTCATGCAATCCATGCATTGGAAAAGCCAATCTTCATCGAGAGCTTAAAAAGCTCGAATGAGCAACTGCAAGAAATCGGATAAAAAAGATTCGAATTGTGGAAAACAAATTCAGTGTTGCAGTGCATTGTCTGTCAAAACGTTTCTAGCGTAATATAACATCCCCTATTGGTGATCTTAGACCATGCGCCTGATATGGCACCATGTGACTTTTACCTGTTCCCCAAAGTCAAATCTGCATTAAAAGGAAGAAGATTTCAGACCGTTGAAGCTGAAGGCAAAAAGCGGCAGACGTCATAAACGAGTTCACAGAACAAGACTTCCAGCCCTGGTTTAAACAATGGAAAATTCGCATGGAGCGTTGTATATTGAGGGGGATACTAATATATAAATGTATAAATAAAATAAAGTTTTACAGCATCAGTCTCGTTATTTTATAGCCACACCTCTTATATATAAGCATGGTAGATGTAGAATGTTCTGCGTTATACAAAATGCGTTGTATACGACTAGAAGAACACCAAAATATCACTCCGTAGATATATGCAAGATTGAATATCTCAATGTTTCAACGCTAACAGTTGTTTTACTTTCATAAATGGCGTAACATTACCTACTGAATTCTCCGCAGACCATTAATATGGGGTTCAAATTTTAGTCCTCCGTTTACAATCATCAAACTTTGTTTTGTTAGTTAACGGGATAGAATGTGCATTATTTTTTATATATATAAAGACTTGTTGCAATCTTGTACTGAACAGAACTATATTTATTTTATCCACATTTAACTCTAGATTATTATAGTACACCGTTGACCCCAACTCCTTACACAAAATTCAAGGCCAAGGCCAAGACTGCGAGACCAGGACAAATTATACCCATCACTACTTCAATCATATTCCGAATAAAGCCAATATTTTTCCGATAGTGACCGTCTTTTTGGCCAAGGACCACGTTGAAATCCATTGTACCACCGGTTGGTCACCAAACTCTCGCTTGATTTCGCCAAACCATTGTTTAACGACTTAAGCGACCTTTGAAATGGTAAGGCATCACAATTTGACAATGCTTTTAGCTCAATTCAATAGTTTCTTATGGAAAAGATCACTTTAAATTTATGCACTTTAAAAATATTCAAGCATGTACATAGGTATACTTGTCAGTCATTGAACTTATAAACAACTAGCCTAAAACTTCGCACAAAATTTGTTGAAAAATCTCCTAGTCCGTTGGAGACGTTCCAGCGGAAACAGAACATCGTTCGTATTTTAAATCTTCACACTTAATTGATCTGCCGCTGTCATCATTATTTAAACATAAATTTATTAACCGTTTAAACGAAAATTCTTCGATTACCTAATCAAAATCGTAACATAAACAGTTCAATATCCCGGCCTTCGTTATAAATTACAATTTATATCGTTTCCTCTAATAAAATCTCGTGCTCTCGATCAGACGAAGACGTGTGTATAAGAGACTGCGTCCAGGACACGTTTCGGTAGTTTGTTTGGTACGATTTACGCTTACTCAATCACGTATTGATTAGTCTGGGACTTGACCCGAGGTATTAGCTTTAATAAATGAAGAATGAACGTCCTAGACTTCGTGCTGGTGAATCGATATAGAAACGAAACTTTAATTACGTGTAGGTCTACGTATCTGAAGAATGTGAAGGAATTATATTATTTGCGCGTGTTGAATCTACCGGGCCGTTGTTTTACGAGCTTACTTTACTTAATGAAAAATATCCGGGATGAGAGTTAATAAAATGGCGGAAATTAGGGCTAAACGTGGTTAAACAGTCGTATGACCTAATTGTTACGATTTGAGAAAACCTTGCAAAACATGCACCCATGGGATATTGTTTTTCAGTAATGTCAAATTGTTTGTAGTAGATTTGATTTTTTTTTTTTGCACTACAAAAGTTAATTTCGTATTTCAATTGACCTAAAGGATGATACTAAGATAATTGTAGTCAAAACTCTCTAAATTGAATTCTTATCTGGCATTCCAAATTGTTCGACTTAGGAAAAGTTTAAGTTAGGGAAAGTCATTAAAAACTGCTTGATATGTAATGAATATATGGTAGGACAGCACAAACAATATGAATAATTAGAGGAAGAGTTATCCTCTTTTTCTTACTAGTTCCTTTTATGCGAAATATGCTTCGCAAACAAGACTTTTGTTAACGAAGAGATTCTTCCTGCATCTGCCGAATTACTCCAGAAGATGATATTCTGGAATTAACGTAAGCGTACTATGCCCCCAAAGCTTCGTCCACATGTGCTTCACTGCTGACGGTTCTCAAAACAAACCCCATTGTTGCAATCTTCTGGGTAAGCTTTTCAACATGTTCCTTCCAGTCTAATAAATCGTCTATCACAACTACAAAAAACGGCGAATGATTCACTTATGAGAGCCTATTACCACTGAAATTTAAGAACACAAGGCCCCCAGCTTTCAATGAGAATTTCAACAAATGCGTTTTTATTTATATTAAGTTCTAGATCATTCTCTTTTAACCAGTTGGTCACTTTAATCTTCCTATACTCACGTCAAAATGAAAGGCGTATACTATACTATATAAATCGGTCTCACACACCGTATGCGTGAGTATAGGAAGGTTAAAAATATTTATTATTGCAGTGTTAAATTTTAGATTATCGGGTTCTGCTACAATAACTAAGACATCACCCGCAAACAAAAAAGTGTGTGTAATTTAAATTTCAAAATAATGTGTAATCAGTAGCGCTCCTTTGAATATTCCCAAGAAGACTTGAAAGAAGAATATTATTTCGTTTATGAATTGAGTGTATTTAACTCACGCGTATTTTAAATGCTGGTGTCGCAAATATAATTCAATTTAAGGAGAGTTCGAGTTAAAAAAGTTATAGTGTTGTACTTTAAAAGAAAACTGCATCCTAGAGTTCCATTGAACTGAAAAATTCTAATTAGGGAGAAATATGAGTAATGAGTGGGTCCACTTAGGGACATTTGACAATATATTTTCATTCGCATTAAATCAACAAATACTTCGTCTGTTTAGTACACTCGCACCGTGTATACTTTTATTTTCTCTATTCTTCTTCTATCTCTCCTCTATTCTACTTCCTTTTGTTGTTTCGTTGTTCTTGTATATTCCGTTCTACATACCTACATATATTCTTTCTTCATTTTTGCCCAATATGTTTCTGTCTTTGAACAGTTATTTCAAATACCTTTCCATAATTTCCGTTTCTTCATGAATGAAATTTCTGTGTTCATCTTTTATGTTTTTCAATGTATGTATATTGTAGCATAATAATACTCGAATGGTTAATCACCATTAGAAAATTTATCATTTACTACAGTTCAATATATCAAAATTCACACTACATATTGGGGTTATGTATGATTTGTTCAAATGACCTTCGATTTATATTTATACTCTATTTATACCTTTTCAATACCAGGTACACCATCTTTTAAGCATTTTATTACCCTACAGGTGTTAGTTTCTTATTTTAACTCCATCCAGAGACGTTTAATGGAAGAAAGAAAATATAATTAGAAATAAAATTAATAATTACTATAAAAGGCATCGATTAAAAGATAGAAAACATTGCATAGCATTCTAAACATTCAGACCCATACACACAGCACCCTCACATTACAAGAATTCATAATAACTACTGGATAAATAACCAAGGATACATCGACATTCAATACACGTTTGTCTATCAACATTATGCATTGGATGAACTTTGTCATGGTGAATTAAAGTTTCCATTTCGTGAACAACGGAGAAATAATGTAGTGGGTGTAGTCCAGGTTTCCGAAAAAAAAAAGTTTGTTTGGTTAACGACGAAGAAAATTGACAAGAGAGATAAGTTAACAAAAAAGTTTATAAATATATTTGGTCTAAAAGGGTTTTAAGAAGAAATACCAGTGAATAAAAGAACCTCACCATTGCGGTGAAGAAAGAATTTAAAAAAGGGAAGAATCCATAGGAAATAGAGCCAAACCGAAAAAGAAGTTAAGAGAAGGAAGAATCCAAAATAGAGCTGCATCGAGAAAAGAAGTTAAGAGACGAGACATAGGAAGAACCATCGTCGAATAAAAGAAATTACACTCATACACACACAACACTAGGAAATTATCTTGATTTAATGTTACACAACACTAGGTAATTATTTTGATTTTATGTTAACTATTTCTCAAAATTTATAAATATAATTTGTTATAATTTATGCTTTTTATTAACCTTCCTATACTCACGTCAAAATGAAAGACGTATACTATACTATATAAATCGGTCTCACAGACCGTATGCGTGAGTATAGGAAGGTTAATTAAGAGCTAGACCGGTGCAATTTTGTTTAAGAAATTAACTAAATTCTCAGTACAATGTACTTTATATTTTTTTCTTGTGTGTTTTGTGGCTCCATTGGGAATCCAATAGACAGATATGCAGAGATTCGTCTTCACTAGCTTTTATCATTGGATTCGGCAATCGAGTCAATTTTTCATAAAACTTCTGGTTTGTATTGAAAACAAATCAAGCAACTGAGTCAAGTGCAACTTAACGATATCATGATTGAATCTGTTCAAGAATGAATTATGAAGAGTGTAAGTGAGTTTCCTTCACCGCATGAAAAATAAATTTGAACTTATTTTTATGATCGAGTCGTTTTAAATGCTTTTTAATGATGGTATATAACGCAACGAATCGCTTTTGAAGACTTACATGTTGTGCCCCGACAACCCAAATCGTTTATTGTTTTGATCATCAAGGCCCGTCTCTCTGCGTGCCCGAATGCGAAGGTCGAAATGCCGCTTTTACTTATTCTAAACAGCGCCCGTGTTTTTTGATAAATTCTGCTGTACATTAAAAAAATAGTATAAAATAAGATAAGTAGTGCGATACAATTTTGCTAGGAGCGCCGGTATGGACATGGAAAGTTGTTGGCAATCTGCTGGTGCTTTTTACACTCTTTGCATCCCCGTGTTAGAATGGCCCTACTGCTCATCAGCTTCAACTGGACGATCTGATAACTATTCAGTTCTGAGTAAAAAGTCATCACAACGAAATCAGAATTTAGCGAAGTAACTGTTGAAAGCTTCTTCGCCTAATATTGCGCGTAGCTTATGAACCTGTAGTGCATCTTTTCAGAAATAATTTTAATTTCTATTTTACATCATCGATGGTGGTTTACACAATCGATCGATGGGATTTTTCTTTCTAAGCAACAATTAAAATAGTAAACTAGGGGCAACGATTTCGAATACCTAAACATATACAAAACTTCAACCGATGTCATGTACACATATCCGTGAAATCTGCAATCACTTAATTGCCAAATCAGTAGATATAATTGATACGTGCAGAAATTTTAGGATGACTTGGACTAAGCTTGTTGTGATTAAAAACCTATTAATGAGAAACAATTCAACTGACATCGTTCAAGTCTTAACGGCTAAATGAGATATCTATTATAGATACATACGTAAACAGTAACAAACGCTTACGAAACCCACTCAATTTCAAAACGGTGTAAACACTTCAGAGCAACAATTATCTACCCGGAAGCTCTGTCCCAATTCTTATCTATTTTTAAACGCGTAAATCCTACATCAATACCACCTACGACATACGAACTTACTATTTTTTCGATTTCCTCGGGTAGCCGACAGAGCCCTATCGTAAATATATACACGCACACAGCGATAATCGAACAGCTGTCAACACTCTCAATTTTTCTCCGCACCCGACAATCACCACCACCACCGTTAAATTTTACCCGTCGTTTACAACATCGATCAGGTAGACAGAATCGCGCGCGTCCCTTCTAGCATCTAATACCTCGAAAGATAGCGCGTCTAATCGGCCGGCACGTCGACCGTACAATTCCCGAAATCCCGATTTTTAAGGTGAGGCGAAACACCACGTGCTCGACCAGCTCCCTACTTCTTAATAATAAACGCACACACGCACTGCTCCTTCTATACTTGCGTGCATACGACCGATGCGGCTGCTGCGTCTGTGCTATATCTGCGTTTTTGTCATGAGGGAGACCCTACGTTGGTTAGTCAACCCCCTCGATGCCCCGTGCGCGTCGCCCTTCCGTAGCACGAGTCATTGGGGCACGCCTCGCCGGTCGTTCGAGCCTTGCCGACGACCATATGGGAATTCTACGCCGTATAAATTAGAAATGCTTTAAATTTATTTGTTGTTTCGACCGAGAAGGAAAAGGGGATGTCGAGTTTTTACGATCGCGTACGCGGGAACCGCATACGTACACCGCCATCCATGCACGTTTGGTCCTTGATGTATACGCTTGCTAAACGTAGTAAACGTATTTGTGTAAGTACGCGTTTGCATGTAGTACTTCCGGTCGTAAACACGATTGGCGTTTTTCAGAATGTACTTTTAAGGAACGTAATTAAGAGATGTTGTTTGGAATGTGAACCCATCCAAGTGTTTGCCAAATGTGTTGACGAATGTAGGAAAGAATTAAACCGAGATCACATAAAATTTCGGAAACGTATGGCAAGCTTTAAAGGGACGTGTGTACGTATAAACAAAAATCATTTCTGAAATCACATAAAAATGGACGATCAATACTGCCAATTTCTGTACTTTAAGGGGCGGTTTCATAATGGAATTAACGTGTTCAAGCCTTCACCCTAGTTCAAGCTCGTCGTCAGATGATGAAGTAGGTATAGTTGTAAGAAGAAGGAAGGTTTACAGACGCATAGTGGATTTCTTTGGAAAATATAACGAAAGTGAACTTTTTAGAAGATTTAGGTCAACTAAAGAAATTGTTGCCGTCTTATTAAATCCAATTGAACATCTAATTTCGTTCCCCACAAATCGGTGAGTTCCTTCGTGATAACATTATTCTACTTTTACTAAAATATCGATGTTTTTTAGAGGAGGATGCCTATCACCAATATGCCAACTACGTACTACTTGCCTTACGTTTCTATGCAACTGGCAATATGCTTATTTCGGCAGGAGATTTCATAGGAGTAATAATACTGAAATTGGTAACTATGCCGAGAAATTTTATTACATTGCAAGATTTCCAGCCAAATAATAAAAAGGTTTAAAGGTGGGGAGGAAAATATACGTATGTTTTGTGAAAAAGGACAAAGCGTTTGATGGAGTTACGAGAGCAGACATATGGAGAATATTACGGCAAAGAAAAATCAAAAAGACCTGACACAATGCATTCAGAGCCTATATGAAAAGAAAAAAACTGAAAATTATGTAAGAGTACGAAACGAAAGATCACGTACGTTTGTCAGTAAAACAGGTTTAAAGTAAGGATGCCTACTGAGTTCCCTTCATTTCAATCTGATTTTGGACGAAGTAGTGAAAAAGTGCAGACAAAAACTGAGAAAGTACAATGTAAGCTATTGCTAGCTCACAAGGAGAAGGTAAGGTAATCGGATTTTGTAATTTTTGATATTTATAGTACGTGTAGTTTGGACCTTAAATAAGAATATTTTGGAGTAGTTCGACGCAACGTTCATAAATTACCGAGATAATCGATGTTGAAGTTTCACCCACTATTTAGATCCACTAGATATAATACGATTGTCAACTGGACTCGTGGCCTACTCGATAGCGTTTTGGTGCGATACTCACGAGATCGCTGGTTCGGGTCTCATCACGCGGGACATTTCTTTTTCTTCCATTCAAAACGCACCATATGTTTTTTTCATCCTTTTTCTCATATCAAAAATTATGAATAAACGAAATATATGAATTATATGCGGGAACATTCTTCAAGTACATCATTAAAATGCACAATCGGTTGATAAACAATATTCATTTTGAATTAACTTAACACTAAGGTAATAATAAAAAAATGTTGCTTCCCATGTTTCTATGATAACTACCATTCTGGCTCGTGCCACACTGCGTAAAATGTCGCATGATATAAAACAATAGAAATTCTCATTTCCTACCTAACTCCGTTTGTTTTTTTAATCATGAAAATAAATTAAGAAAAATCCAAAACGATGATAACTGGAGAAAAGCAGGAAAAACATAAAAATAGAAGAACAACTCGAACAAATACATAAGTTCAAATAAAGCGTGTAAGTTATATAATAGTATAAAAAGTAGTTTTCTGAATAACAGAAAACCTACCCAAAAGACTAAAGGTAGAAGTAATAAAACGAATAGCTAACATATACATACGTCTGAATCATGGACTCTAACACAAGACAGAAAAGTAGATTAAATATTACTGAAATGGAATTTCTGAGGAGGGTAGAAGGAAAAACGAGGAAAGATAAAATAAGAAATCATGTATTTACAGAGAAACTAGGTAACTATAAAACAAGGACTGCTCAGATGGCTCGGACATGTCATAAGAAACGATCAGAACAAACTAGTAAAACAAATATTTGTGACAAAAGAAAGTGGAAGAAGAAAAAAGGAACACCGAGAAAGACGCGCGGACAGCGGAAGAGAAAAAGGAGGAACAAAGTGGGAAGAGATAAGAACGCTGACAATAGACAGAAAAGTGGAAAGGAATGTGGAAAACTCAACTCGAAACCTAAGTGACATCGAAAGGTACAAGAATTCCTGCTTAAATAAGTGAATAACAACAATTTCCACAAAAGAAAGAAGTTTAGCGCTAGCTTGTTACGAACTTTACAAAAATTCAGAGATTTCAAAATTGCCAACAGTATTTGATCAAGACTGAAACCGCAAAAGGCCACTTTTACTGAAGTTAGTTTGGTTGCGGTTAATGAAACCCATAAATTCATGAAGGACTCTTTAGACTAATGTGATCTTTACTCAAAGTCGTCCTTAAGCAAACATTATGAAATCAGCCGTTAATTCAATAAGACGTTTTCAAAAGAAAGCTATTTTAGTACACGAACGTAAACTATAAACGGGGACACCTACCTAAACTTCTTCCTGTTTACATACCCATAAATTCCGACTAATAAAACGCTTATAAAATTTTGTTCCGTTAAGGATTAAGGATATGGAATTATAATAAGAAAGCATAGTCACTAATTCCTCATTATTAATTAATAACATGCTCCTTTCTAATTTTTCCAATAACTTATGTGAATATTTATCTCAACTGCCACTATTAATGAGCTTTCGTACGCACAATGACTGCTTGTCGCTGTCGCCGGCGTTATAAATTTAATCTGCACCTTCTTATTTATGGCTTCGCCGTAGTCGGTTGAGGTAATTACATTGCGAAGCTTTGTCGAACATTCTGTATCGATCCGGTAAACTTCTGTTTAGGTATCCCTAACGGCTACTAGAATTAGTTTGGTTGCTTAATTTTACCAGTTTCTGTCATTGTTATTCAAAATTTCGACTGTTTTTTTTGTTTGTAAAGTTAATCATAATCGTAACCGATTCGATTCGAATTGTCTGAAATATATTGCCAGTTTTATATCGGAAATTATCTTACTACTTATTTCTACTTATTGTTGCAGCTTTAGTTGACCATTGCAACATTAATTTCTAATCAAATTTGTGTGCATATAAACGGAGTAAAGGACGCATTATGCTTCCTACACTACTTCTAAGGCTAATCGAGTTTTCTCAATACACATATTACATTCGGTATTATCATCAATTCAGATCAATCTTTGGGTCCGTAATATATTATTTCGTAAAACTTAACGCTTCTTAAAGCAATTTTCTTCGTTATCGCATTTTCTATCATCCTTATTTCCTAGTATGTATCCATGCCTGGTATTCCTATAGGTACATATAGTTTTGATATGAATGTTATAACTGTACTATTTTTACACGTTTCTAATTCTTACATCATACATTAACTTTTGCTCGAAAGGTAGAAAGGGTAAGAGATTAAGAAGAATAACTTCACATCTTTTGCTTTCTTTTCGTGATATCTCTAAACTGCTTCAGGAATCAACATTTTTATTCGTGATATACAACCGATGGTGCATAATAGCGTTGTTCCAAAAGGAATCACAAATCAGTTTCCAGCAATTGGATTTCCGAGAAGTCGTTTGCAAATTCTTCGTGATTTTTTCCACAAATCACATCCAGTCCGGCTCGCTTCTGATTTTAGCTCCGACTAAACTAATAGCTGCATCTCTGTAATATGTTACATCAATTTCTCACTCGTCATCAAAATTGACACAGTCCTCGCCATGTATAGATGATTATAATTAGTGAGCAAATAGGTCATGGGAAAACGCAAGCCTGTAATATCTCCCAGATAAAACGTCTGTTCGTTTGATCGTGATGTTTAACATGTTGAACATCTGATCGGTTCACTGAACTGGTGTGAAATACTAGCCAAAGCATTGGTGGCGATAGAGAATTGTGCAATGCTTCACGGTCAGACTCTTTGTTTGAGCTGCCTCTTCCCATGAATTATCTGCTTATCTGCGGATGCAAAGAAATATCGCTACAGTTATTCGTCGTTGGAGAGATTTGCCTCAAAAAGATAAGCAACATCCTAGAAGAGGCTCTGGACGCCTAGAAGAACCACTGAGCGGAAAGATAGGAGACTAACATTGCTTACACGTAAGAATAGTACCTCAAGGTCTGTGGGAACTGGGTTTTTGGCAGAAATAGGCGATAGGAAAAGAATGCGTTTCATATACATATGTATCGTCATATCCGTTCATTTGGGATGATTTCCTATTGTTCAAATACTAAGACTGCCTCTCACTAATCAGCATCGTGCTTTCAGATTAGAATTGCGTAGTGTACGAACAGACTGAGATAAGGAGTGGAAAAATATCGCTTTCTCAAACAAATCTCGCTTCCGTTTATGTGCCCGTGGTGGTCGTAGATGGTTCGACGTCGAAGAGGATAAAAGCAGTTTGATCCCAAGAATGGACGTTGCGAATGAACTGATAATCTGGTAGAAGTCAACAAAATGCACGAATTACGTATGCAGTAATATCTGTATCTGGTGTTATCCCAGCAAATTACAATAAATACAAAAGAAGATCTCCTAGCAATTGTTCCTATTATTGTATACCCCTCAGGGTAATTTTTATTGATGGCTTGCTATAAACTAACGGTCGACACACCAAGGTGGCACGCAGAATATTTATGGCTGGCGCACTGGCATGTTAGGAAAATGATGATAATATTCAGGCTTCGGATGTTTCATACCCTTCTTATTGATCAAATTTTTATGAGTATACAGTCTATAGTGTGAAAGTGCAGTCTCTTCGTTTTATCAGTTCATTGGAAGTCAACGGATTTGATTCTCTTGTTTTATGTCATATTTATATGTAAGTAAATACACCCCTTGTACAAATTTGTTAAGAAACCGATCATCAACTTACGCCAAAATCTATTTAGGACAAAAACCATTGGAATAAAAGCATACACAAATGTCGGAATACCTTTCTTGCAGTTTTTTTCAACAAAAAAGTAAAAAAATAAATTTTAGAGAAAATGAAGGATGAATGAAAATAGAAATAAACAACTTCACAATGATTTGGAGACTAGCCATGTCGTTACTTTATCTTTGAACAAGAGTTACGCGGGTAACTTTAATCGCCAAATCTAATTTGGTTTCTGGAAAATCTATAATTGAAGGAGTATGGGTAGTTTCAACAATGTATTTTACAACGAAAGCAGAAGATATTTTTGATAGACAAGTGTAGATACATTTGGCAACGTAAAAGGATAAGATGCTGTTTAGCCTGTCCCTGCCAGGCAGGAAGAAAAAGAAAATATAAGCTAAAATGTTAAAAAATTTAATTTTGCCACGCTCCTTTTTCGTCTTAATTCTCCGCCCACAGGCCAAAAATCAAAAATCCGGCTACGTTAGGATTTGGCCTAGGCGTTTCACTATATGCATGCCAAGAGAAACACACAAATAAGGAAATTATATATATAGATTTTCAGGAAGAACGGTAAGAACGGTAGTTACATGAAACCATTTGAAAATTACCTTGAACTACCAATTTTATTTTTCATTGTACTATTCATCAAGCCAGAATATGTCTATTGATTTCCAGCGGAAAAATGAAGGAATTTATGTTTACTATTGCAAAACATTGTAAATAGCATTATTGTAGAACCACTCTCCCACAGAAAATTCAAATCATTATTGAATCAGAGTATAGAGGCTTCTTTCATGCAATAAAGTTCGGTGGTTAAGTAAAGGAAAGGTATTTTTTTAAGTTAAAGATTTACATAAACCACCGGACACCATAATCATCTGCAACGCACTCACAAACTGCGTTCAAGTAAGCATCAATCCTATAAATTGCGAGCATTTACCTGTCTTACCGAAGTTTGATAGTTACCATGATGTATGAACTAAAACGTGAAATGGAGAAAATTACATTTTGTCTTTTAAATGTGTTCGGCACAACATACTACTGCGAGCAAACATTTTCAACGGTGAAAAAGATTGTAAATCGCCACAGAAACCGTTTAACCGAAGAATATTCGGAAATGTATCATTATCGTTATATTTTACATGAAAACATATACCAAATATTAATAATCCAAAAATTAAACTTAACTAAAAATCTGGAGCTATTTTATCAATTATAACTATATGAAAAACCTACCTAAAACCTATGGAAATAGGAAACCAAGTAGTTGTAATCTTAAGAGCCAAAATTTATATGGTAAAAAGCTATGTATTCAAAATTGAAAATCCTACATGGTCTTTAGACGCAATCATTCATCATCATCGGGCAAAATATGAAAATTGTTTATTTAAATGAACAAAACCTTTGCTTCACTGGCGACGTCTGCTGCAATGTGCACATCACATTATTATCTTGAGTTATTCTTGATTTATCTTTAATGGATGGCACGCGTGAGATTTATATTTAAATTATATGTAAAATGTGGCACGCAAACACATATCCGTTACCGACCGCTTCTATAGACCACCATTCTAAACACGAAGCATCGCAAAGATAACTTTTTCTCGAAATTCAATGTTTGTATTATACGAGCGCGATTCGTGAAGTAAGTTCCATTTCCGCCTAATGAGCATAGAAGTGGGGATATCGGCGCGATCGCAGCTCTGTAGTCTAGTTGTAGTAGCTGTAGTCTGGAAGTGCAAGTAAGAGAATCGTTCGAGCATTTTTCTCGTGCTATGCTTGGTTTAAAATGGTTGCTGCAATTGAAAATCCCGCCGATTGTGAACTGCATGATGTTATCCGATTTCTGTGTGGCAAAGAACATGAAAGCTGAGGAGGAGATTCATCGTGAAGATTGTTCTGTTTATGTTGAAAATATCAGGATTAACAGTTTGGTTATAGGATAGTGCCATAGGTTTCGAGAAGGACGAACTAATGTGCAGGATGAAGAACGGAGTGAAAGCTTGACTGTTACGGGCGAACCTTTGGGTAATGTCAAAGTGAACATTCGTGATAATCGGAGATTTACGATCACCGAATTGGGTGCCTTTTTCCCTCAAATTTCCCGTACAGTTTTGGACAAGGTTGTTACTGAACATGGCTTAATTCGCAGGCGGTAAAGTTCTATTGTATGAAGAGGGCAGCAAAAACTGATTTATCGCTATGACAAATGTATCAATCTTAATGACAACTATGTAGATAAACAACTGAAAATAGTAGCCTTAAGTTGTATATAATAAAAAGCTCTCCATGCATTGGCGTTTCTTTTAACCTTCCTATACTCACGCATACGTATAGTATAGTATACGTCTTTCATTTTGGCGTGAGTATAGGAAGGTTAATAACCGAACGAAACGTACTTTACGAATCGCCTTTGTATATTATGGACGTTCTGGCCCCCTTATTATCTCTTGTCTGTATTGAACAAATCAAACTCTATTTCGATTACGTCGCACAATCAGTTATCCAAGATAATAAGCTATTAATTAACACAGTCAGGCAAAAATATCTGGATTTAATGCCTTTCCACCAGTTTTTGATATTTATGAAAATCTGGCGATCATGAAGACGATGCTTAACAAATACACCTTTTATACGAACTACTTACATCTTTGCAGAATTAAGTTTCAGAGAAATTGCACAAAACTATTCCAACTATACGACACTGCAGTCTCACGTATCGTACGTACTCGTAAACCTTCCACAGAGAAACTGCTATTGTTCGCATTACCTAACATAATTTTCCCAAACTCATAGCGGCAGTGTCCGATCCGATACTTATTTTTACATCTTTATAGCTCGACGATAATAAAATCGAACGGCATTAAAGTTACATTCATGGGAAAGTACCGAAACCAAATACCAAGAAACTCCGACGCAAATCTTTCCTATCGTTCAGGCGTGACAAACGACAAAATAATAGACCTCTTGTTGCACACGTTTCCTACTGATGGCATTTCGATTCTGTCCTTTCTCGCATAAGCCCTGCAAGTAGTATGCAACCCCGCTGATAGTCCGCGCTCTCTAATAAAATTGAAAACGTAGGCTATTTCATCGTGAGCCGCGCGAGTTAAATTAAAAGCGACACGAAAAGTTAATCAGATCGCGCCTGTAATTATCGTCCTCAAATAAACCATTCTATAATTATCACTCCGGAGCGAAGCCGCACTATTAGGTTCTAAATTGAGGAAATAATAAATAAATAGCGCTGTTCAGCGAAGGATGTGATCATCGAGTACCTTTTTTTTGCGCGCGCCGTAACAACCTGCTATTAACTTCGCTCGGAATCGCGTACTGCATATATTGTTAGACGGGCGAACAGATCGACCCGACTACGATAAGCGCAATCTGAATGAGTTTATCAGTTAATATTGGTAAAAATAATATCTACGAGATCAAGTTAAATATTGCGTAGGTAACGAGATCGATAGCAAGGTTTTTAGCAAGAGTTATGTAAACCTGAACAAAAAATGAACTTGATTGTATGCGGTGATTCTATAATGGGATTATATCTCCGTTTATTGTAACGAGTGGCGCATAAGTTATGTCATAATGCGAATGTGCCTTAATTTTTGCAAATGGCATCAAATCTTATTGTGCTTCAACATCTGTGTTATAAACAGATAGAGAATTAGTTGACAACAAGCAACGGAGCGATACACACCTGAAAAACGTGGAATCATTGTTACTGCTCATTTAACCAATTTTCAGTCTGTGGTTTTAACGCAGCGTGAATTTCTTCGTCGTTTTCCTCGTCGTCGTGCACCATGTAACAAATAGAATGTGCGTTTCTGGGGCACAGAGAACTCACATAAAATGCAAGAAGAGTCATTGCATCCCCTCAAAGTGACTGTTTGGTGTGGCATTTGCAGTGAAGAAGTGATCGATCCTTATTTTCCGAGGACGCCGATGAACCACCGTAACCGTAACTGGTGGTGTTACAGGCACATGTTAAACCAGTTTTTTCCCGCAGGTTGGTGAACTGGGTCTCGAGCACTGTTGGTTCCGGCAGGACGGAGCAACCGCTCGCACAGCTCGGGCAACGATGGCGATTTTGAGGCACCGATTTTCGGGTCAAGTAATCTTCCGTTTTGGAGATTTGAACCAGAACAAACTACAAACCTTGCAAGTCTTGAAAGCCAGCATTGAAGAAAAGATCGCCAATTTGGAACCAGATGTTTAGCGAGCGATAATTCAAAATGCCGTAAAACGAGCACAAATGTGCATCAACTTGGGAGGTGGTCATTTGACCGATATAATTTTTCAACTTAATGCCACCAATTTAAATCTTCAAATAAACTTTTCGTGAAAACAGAGCTCATTTATTTTCATTTTTAACCAAATGGTAGCCAATTCACATTATGACATTAGTTTTGCGCCAGCTGTTATATCTCTAGAACGAAAGTGTTCAAATGATCGAGAAGTTTTGTCGATTTTTAACGTGAAATTTCAATTTAAAGAAACAGGAAACACGAGAACAATTAAAATTGAAAATAAATTATGTTGGAGAAATCTGTGGTCATTGCCTTGCAAGATTCCTGTGACTTTGGAACAACATCGACTACTTCATAGTTTGTGTATGTTTGTGTTGCATTCGTTCTTGTTTTAGGAAGGATTAGGTCATATCTGCGGCGCGTCTGAGAGTTGTGGATCCGTGGATTAATGTTATCATAAAGCTACTGTAGGCAAGTATAGATATATATAGATGGCAGCGTAAGTATTTTACATTCATAAATTCCTGCAACTTGCCCAATGTTCTGCCTTGGTTATAATTCTAATTGTGTCTTTTTGTTTCAGGAATGCACGCTGCACCTCACCAGACATCCTCCACACCAGGATTCCGTATGAAGCTCTGGGCACGACGTGAGCGTAGTATACAGAGTGGCCTTGTACGTAGATAACTGCCTGCCCTTTCTAATGACGCACAGCACCTACGTCAACTTGCCCAATAAATTTTGTACACCCAAAATTGCAGATTAAAAAAATTCCTTTTGCAGATTTGGCATATCTTACGTTGTTAAACATAAGTTGCCCGTTTTGTTGGTGTTATGTTGAGACGATTGCTGGCAAACCGTTTCCCGACCTCCATCGCAACGCAACGCAGTTTACGCATTTCCATCGTAGACGTTTTATCAGCTTCCTTTCTCTAGCGGAAGCGTATTTACTCATTTCACGCCTACGATATGTTTATATCTTCTTTCTTGTGCGTTCGTTGTAGTAATTCTAGCTTTAAACGCTTTAATTAATTCTTATGGTAGGATAACAATCATATAGTGAAGACTTGAAAAGCCAGAAACCGACAAACCGAAACTTAAACCGACATCGAAATAACATATTATGAGATGAATAAGAGGACATAAACGACTGTCGAACGAATTGACAAAGAAGAAAAGCACGAAAACATCAGCGAGTAGACTATAAATAAGCTGTGAAACGTGTAATTAGGAAACTACTCCCTCCATTCGCAGACGCGTTTCGCGATTATACCGCTCGTCAGTGCGACTTTGTAAGAAATAGTTTTCATTTCCAGATAAGCACTATCTACGCTAGTACGTCTGATGTGTGTACATATGAGAATTCAATTTAAAAATTCCCCCAATATGTACTTAAATGCGCATTTTTGCAGCTATTTAATTCTAAGTTGGCACACACTCCTGCAGTAGCATAAGAAAATTGTAGCATTTTGTAGCATTGTGCGAAGTAATAATGTTTACGCAAAATTGAATATATCACTCGGAAAACAACTCATTGGGATTGGGTGTGCAGTCCACATAGTTCACAACGTGATCAAAACGGGTGCAGTCTCCCTGTCGACTTCGAATGCATCATTGTGAAAATTTCTTTCTTTCTCTATATCGACAGCGTTCGAGTAAAAGCTCTGAAAGGGTGCTGTGATTCCACTGACACAGAGTATCAAAAACAGCTGGGCTACAACGAACCAAGGTGACTTGCGTTGGTCCAGGCGCTTGAGAAAGTTTAGAAAATGTTTCAGCCTTTGAGAAACTACTTTTTGAGCATGGATAAATGCCCAAATATTTTAAAAATCATCTTTCAAAGATCGCAACTCCAAATTATGGTTAAATTTGATGCATAACACAAACGTTGAGTTTTCATCAAGCCGTATTTAAAATCGAGGGTCAAAACTGGTGTGCGAAGAAAATTAATCATCTACGATATAACCTGGCACTTAAAGAGAATTCGCTTTTCCTTCCTCACACCGTACGTATTCTACTGGTAAAATTACAAGAAACTAACGTTGCTGTTGAGCAGAATCTAAAAACTGCGACAGCTGAATTTTATAAAACAAATGAAGAATACTACTAATGAAGCAGTGATACCAGTTCAATGCAGAACTAGAAGTATTTGCATGGGCAAATTTGACAAAAGTACCTATGTGGGAAGAAGTTCAGAATGTGACGGGTTTGGTGATCACGCAAGGATTTATTAGCACCCGCCAAGATACGAACGTGTTCGATGAGTTTTCGCTTATTTCCAACTATGTCATAGATGAAAAATAACAAGCTGGAACGCGGAGAATGTTGCTGCTGAAAACCGTTGGGTGGAGTTCTTCAAACACTTTCGTGCTAACCATCTCAGCTGTACGAACTTTCGTATAATTATTGAGCACGTTGTATGTCTGCCTGGAAATAACGCACCTGTCGAAAGAGTTTTTCTCTAATTAATAAAATACGAGTGAAAACACACAGTTAAGTGTCGCAGTTTTAAAAGCAATTTTGATTACCAAGCCCAACATCAACCAAATCATGTAATCAGCTGTATTCTTACTTGAAAACTAGACCCGATATTTTGAAACAGATTTGCTCCGTTGAAGAATATAAGACAAGTGATTAGACGTTACATTAATTCTACCTACCTACTTATTAGTTTGGTGTAAAGTATTACTATGTCCTCGTTTCTTATTTTTTTATTTCTTTGCAAAATTATTTAGGCGTCCTGCTCTAATGAAAAAAATGGTCACGTTACTTATACCGCAGCAAGAACGAAGGAGATTTTAAACGAATTGCACCGGCAATTGCTTCCACATCCACCTTATACGCCAGATCCGACTTGTAGTGATTTTCATTTGTCCCCAAATTGGAGAAAAACACTACAGAGTGTTCGATTCAAGTCTTCAATGAGGAAAAATTGCTGTAGAGAGATGGATTGCAGAGACTGCGAAAAAGTTCGCAGTGCACGGTTTAAAAAAATTAGTTGCACGTTGGAACAAATGTACTCAATTAAATGGAGATGATATTGATAAACTATATTGCATAATTTGAATAATTCCTCGACCGTAGAAGACCTCAAGTCATCTCCTTCAAGTTCTGGAACCCACAAATTACCTACATCAGATTCTATGTTCGCCGTAAATTTAGAAGACTGTGAACCTTTGAAAAAGTCGCATTTACACCGATAGTCCAGAAAAGGATCGTCGAATTGCGCTTGAAGAAGCAAGAAATAAAAAAATTAAGGCTGTTAAGCGCACACTAGTAAGAAGTTTTACTACGTAAGAGAAATTGGGTAATATATGTATCTCTTACAGATTTCTACGAATTTAGTATGCAGTTCCGATGAATCTGAAGAAACGCAGATATTGTCCCAGTCCGTTGTAGAAGAAGATATTTTAGCTGGTGACGATCATTTTCCGCAAAATCTGGTGGATGATGATGTTATGAGTGAAGATGATTTCGTACTGGTGAAATTTACCCAAGAAAAAGAATGAAATTCAGTTTATAGGTCTTGTATTGAGTACTGTAGCTCAAAATAAGTTTAACGTTAAATATTTACGCAAACATAACGATCAATTTCCCTTAGTGGATGATATCTCCTTAGTTAATCGCCAGGATATCGTATGTTTACTCCCTAAACCAAAGAGGCAACCTGGAACAGCCAGAGCTCAACAGTATTTTAAGTTTGATATGGATTTTAGTTTTTATATTTTAAGGTAGTTATTTTCCCGAACATAATCCAAGAATTTATAATTATTTTTATCTTTTAATATTCCAAATAAAAAAAAAAATTTTGTCTAATTTATTTCTAATAAAATTAGTTCAGGATATGCGTATTTATTCTCAATGTATATGCTACGTACATACAGTGACGCACTCATTAGTAGTATACTAACTGACCCCGCACGATTTAACAATTTGTCCAAACTGACCCCTATTAGGGGTTACTTCGGGCAAAAAACATCAGGGCTTAATATTGTGAATACAAACAAACTAATGACTTCTAATAAAATTACAGCGTTGTTTGTAGTTACCAAAGATATGCAGTTTAAAGATGGGCGTAGATTCATTACTCTTATTCCTATAGAATCTGGTATACTTTAGTTAAAACAAAATGTGTCCGAAGTGACCCCACTCTCCCCTATATAGCTGAATACCTACAACTTGTATTAGAGGTAGAACAAGAATATCAAACTTTATTCTTACGTAGGATCCCATTGAAGAATAAAATATAAAATCGTTTCTAGTAAAAATAAATGTAGTGAGAACTAATCGCGCTTTAACGTCCCCGATGCTGTAACTTTTGGCATATTACGTAAATGAAATGCAGTGAATCAACTCTTTGGAATTCAAAGAAGTACATTTATAGTAATATGCTCGTTATTCATTAGTAATTTATTCCATCTCGATAATCTCATAGTAAACAGTTCAGTACAGTTACTTCCTACTAAAAATTTGTCAATTTAAATACATAAGCAATGAATTATATTTCTTATCACAAGAAAGTAAAGAACATCTAATTACATAACGATCGCGGATTATCCTTTTACATTCCTCGTATTTTTGCTACAAGCATCTATGCAGAACAGACAAAAATATTTACATTCGCGCTTATCGCTCCGGGAATAGATAGCTCGAACTATTAAATAGCAACGTGCGTCCTCTTTTTAATATCCGCACCGGTCAATATTTGCGATGTAAACATACGGGATGAATCTCTAGTAATCTCCTGCAACGAACGAACGAACCCTACTGCCTAGTGTTTGGCATGCACACAAAAACTATCTATGGAATCGCGATTCTTGAGATCTCGTGACTGAAAACAGTGGACAACTCACCTCTTACTGTGATGTTAGCGAGCATGAAACGGGCGTTCGATCCTCGCGGATCCTCCGAAAGAAAAGGTGAATTCGCCGTGCCGGACGTGGTCGCAGGTCGATTCCCGCGATTGCAACGATTACGATTGCATATTTTCGCGATGTCGTCGACTGAAACACGACACGCCGTGTCGTCGTCGTGTTAACTTTCACTGATCGCTCGCCGGGAAATGCATTTCGTTCTATTTTGTCCAATTCCGGTCGTTGCACTGGCGTGAAGTAGACTGGTCTCCGGGTACGGAGGACGGTCGTGGTAATTCCACCAGGGTTCGGTTTTTCTCCGATCGTAGGAATTTTGCGCGCACACGTTTCAGAGAGTAGTTTCAAAGTAAATTTTTCACGAGTATGTAGTAGAAATTTTTATTAAAAATTGAGGCCATCGTCCAATTAATTACGGATCTATTTGTGAATGTTATGAAGCTACTTAAGGGGTTATATCACTCTGGCGTGTTACAAAGAAGGCTTGCTTTTAGATTTCTTTTTTCCGTTACAAATGAAACAGTCAAAAAATCGTTGTACGGGTTTATTGTACATACTATCAGGTATATAATTAATTTAAAATACAAAATGACGGCGTGACAACAGGTCGGACGTGGATACCTTTTTTCCGAAGAGGTCCATGGCGGGCAACATAACATCTTTTAAGCAGCACGTAGGACAATATATTATTATTTTTTTATTATCTCATTATTTGTTTTAGAGCGGTACACAAGATTAATATAAAATATTGAATTTTCGCAAAATAACAGCAGTTTGAAAAAATAAAAGAAATTCAGAGAAAAAATCGCCCTTAATTTGTTCATAAAAGATATTTCAAATTTCAAATTTCTTAGTCTCGTCCCCAACCTTTTTGTACATGCCCAATACATTCCTTAAGGCCTTAAGGCTTTTATGCGTCTTGGTATCACCATCTCCTACGTGGTGCGCATATCTGACACGATGCAAAGCTTCGGAGCGCGAAAACATTTCAACAACTGCATCTGGTTCCATTGTGCCTACACTACCACTATGATTAGCAGCACAGTGCGGCTCGTGTGAAGTATGCCACTCTGAGTACTAAACTGTATCACTTTTCTTTTCCAAATACTCGCACTCTTTGCAGTATTTTGATTTAACACATATATCAAGCACTTTTCCAGTGATGATCAAACTGATCAAACTGATCAAACTGACAAATCCAAAGAGAGATGAAAAACCACGCTTTGACCAAGGGCCGTCTACGGAAACGGTTAGGCCATTGACGTGTCCCTTTTCTTCAGAAATTCTCTTTTCCTCATCAGCTGCTTTTTTTAAAGATTGAGTTTTTACGACTTCTGTGGCTACATTAATATTTTTAATGATTTCAGTGTAAGCTTTTGAAATACTGGCTTCGAAAAACACATAAGCGCGCAGAATTTCTTTATTCCATTCAATCCAATACCAATTAATCTCATGGCTAGTATAAGGCGTCGATTAATATCACAAGCGTGTCCAATTATTGGGCTACTATCAACCGAAACATCTCCGCAAGTTTTACACCATACAACAAGTTTGAATCCAAGGCCGCGCTTATTCGTCTCAGAAAAATTAACATCACCCCCACATTTACATATCAAAACTTGTGATAGTGTCATAAAAACAGGAACGAAATTGATGATTCGATGTTCAAATGAACTGTCGAGTTGATGTCAGTCTCCATTGTTGCTGTTTTCATCTTTTTGGCGAGCCTTGAAACGTTCTCGGAGTCGCCTTCGAAGCTGTGACTAAAGCCACCACTTTCGACCAGACATTTTACTTCGGCTCGCACGATCTGCAGCTGCTTTGTTACGTTTTTTGCCTACATACACTTTTGCACTCATTTTCTAACACTATTTGTAAAAATAGTGAGTAAAAATTTAACACTCTTGCTACCCGCACACCAACAGAAACCACGTGCTGCGTGTTTGGCATCAATCTAACGGCCATTATGGCATCACGGGGCTTCTATTACTGAAAAAGTTTCAAAACACCATCTATAGGCAATTTGTAGAAGTATATCTTACAGGTAATGAAAGAAAAATTACCGACCAGATTACGACACTCCAAAATGCTGCGCTAAGCAAAGTGGTTTTTTAACATTTCACAGCACTTGTAGTGGTTTCATAAATTAGGTTTAAAATGTTTTTCTTTAATTTTCCCACTCTTAATTCCTTTTGATTGTCATTCTTGGGATGTTTATACATCATTTTAGCGAATAGAAAAAGGTTTCCCAATGCGCACACCTTAATTTCGATGAAACTTGGTAATTATGTAGAGCTGATTGAACTATGTAACAGATCGATTTCTGTTTCTCCCGGCAGTGCCTTTGAACGGGTGAAAAGTGCCCCCAAAAGATGGGACCATCTTTTACCAATTACTCTGTAATGTTTGCAAGAAGAAAATATTCAAACGCATCAGCATATAGCGCTGCAAGAGGACTACTACAAGTATGTGAAAATCGGTAATCACTATTCTTAAAAATATTGCCTTATCCACCTCCACCGATTTCGTTGAAACTTGGTAATTATGATTGGTTAAGCTATGTAAATGCTCGGTTCCTGTTTCTGTCAGGAAGGCATTTGAAGAGGTGAAAAGCATCCCCAAGAAGGCGAGCATTTCTTGCCAATTACTCTCCAATTGTTGCAAGAAGAAAATATTCAAAATATGGACATATACGACTTCAACAAGGCTATTAAAATATATGTGAATCGGTATACCTCATAAAAAAATTACCCCTTCAAAGGCCTTACTGACAGAAACAGAAACCGGTTCTTTACATAGTTCAACCAGCTCTAAATAATTACCAGGCTACATTGAAATCGGTGTTTCCGCAATTTCCGCAACTTTGGAAATCAGGGTTACCAATTCAGAAATGTTTCAATACCCCTCTTGAAGCTCTATATGCTCATATGTTTCAACCCTTAAGAAACAGTACAGGTTTTATGGGAACTGATTATTTACAGATTGTAGTGATAGTAAGAAACGCAAAACCGCTATTCAATCCCATATAGCATCTAAAGATTGAAACGGACTATCCTAGACTAAGACACCCCAACGAGTCGTTCGGTACTTCACGCTTTGTTCCAGTCTTTAGGTTTTAACATTTCGTTGCCGGAATTTGAACCTAAGAATATTGAACAGAAGTTCAAGCTACAGTTAGTATATACATACACCGTATTGATAAAATCTTTGACAAGAGGTTGAACGTCAAGTAGTCGTGCAATGCTCCATTTTGATAACACTTAGCGAAACCTTAGAGTTTATGTCAGCAAATGTTAGAATCTGTAACGGGTGAGTGGACGTTATGTGAGCTATCAACAATGCCATAGAATTTAAGATTTTTAGTCGAAGAAGTGCCCGTTGAAGCATTGTGGTTATTATAAAAGCATTGAGCATGCCATTCGGCAGTTAAACCCCTAAAATTGAAAATTCATGGGGGTGAAGATAGTATTTCTCCATCCACAGATTCTGTCCACGGGATAACAAATACTTGATGTATTTTTGTGATGAATAGATCTACTTGTAGCAGAGCTGATATATAAAACGTAAGAATAAATACAGTAGTTTTTGGTGCTAAAAATGATTATGATCATAATAATAGCAATAACTGCAGTAGCACTTCCAAACATATTAAGCTATTGTACTGAGAATTTAGTTAAATTTCTTAAAGAAAATTGCACCGGCCTAGCTCTTAATTAATGATATAAAAAGCGTAAATTATAACAAATTATATTTATACATTTTTAGAAATATTTAACATAAAATCAAGATAATTACCTAGTGTGGTGTGTGTGTGTGTGAGTGTAATTTCTCTTTCGATGATGGTTCTTCCTATATCTCCTCTCTTAACCTTCCTATACTCACGTCAAAATGAAAGACGTATACTATACTATATAAGTCGGTCTCACAGACCGTATGCGTGAGTATAGGAAGGTTAACTTCTATTCTCGATGCACCTTTAATTTCTATGGATTCTTCCCCTTCTTAGATTCTATCTTCTCCGATATGGTGAGGTTCTTTTATTCACTGGTACTTCTTCTTAAAACCCTTTTATTCCAAATATATTTATTAACTAATTTGTTGACTTCTCTATCTTGTCAATTTTCTTCGTCGTTAACTAAACAAAGTTTTTTATTTCTTTTGGAAATCAGGACTACACTGCTTTATTTATAAGTTGTCCACGAAACGAAAACTTTAATTCTCCTTGACTCCAGTTCATTCAGGCATATCGTTGTTATAGAGACCTGTATTGAATGTCGATGTATCCTTGGTCATTTATACAGTAATTATTATGAATTCTTGTTATGTAAAAGTGTTGTATGTATGTGTCTGAATGTTTACAATGCTTTTCTACCTTTTAATCGATGTTTTTTATAATAATTAATAACTTTATTTCCAGTGACATTTGTTTCCCCCATTAAACGTCTCTGACTCGAGTTAAAATAAGAAGCTAACACCCGTAGGGTAATAAAATGACCAAAAGGTGGTGGACGTAGTGTCGAAAAGGCATAAATAGAACGCCAAAATAAACCGTAAGACAATTGAAGAGCAAAACCCCAACATTAATTGTGAATTTTGATATACTATACTATACTATATCATACATGGGAACTAACGTCAATGAACGCATTTCCAGTAATGTACCCCCACTACTGATAAGTATAAGAGTGCCATCTAACATTCCGTGTGAAATAAATGTCAAACATTTCAATCGGCGGTAAGCAAGTAAGTAAGTAGTAGTCGTTAAGTATGTAGGTTTATTATTAATTATTTATTTTTCTCTGAAACGATTCCAGAGTAATTGGCAAAAAAAAAACGGAAAGCAGGCAAATCTGCAGGAAAACTTTTCACCCCTTCAAAGGCTTTAATCAGCTCTATCAGCATTACGTGATTACTAAGTTTCATCGACATCGGCGGTGTGGATTGGAAACCTTTTGTTGTCAGATAAGTTCTTATCTTCGTCAGCCAAAAGACAGTTGCATTTTACACTAGTTCCTTAAAACGTTTTGAACGAAGCAAAATCTAGGAAATCATCTCGGGTTATACAGCATTTATTTCTACTTGGAAATAATAAATCTAATTTCTTTTTGTTTTCCAAAACTAACTCGAAATAGCTATGAAGTTAGAAATAAATATCCAATCCAAAATAATCCTTAACCACCTTGGGGAGATCGAAGTGTATTTCATATTTTGTTGAAAATCGCTTTTGTTTTTCCTTGCGCTTTGAAATCTCAACATACGAGACCAACACTTTCCAAATTTTTACATTCGTCAATTATATTAATGCGTTATGCACAAGCCAATTTTTGAGACTTTTCTAACAACTTTATTCCTCGGACACGAATTGCGCGCTCGTGCTCGTGCACCAACGTTGGTGGAATCGCAGATGTCCTTTGTTTGGCGCAAGCCCGGATTCCGTAGTAGGTGTACGCGCACGTTCTCATTGATTTTGGCTGGCTGGAAAGAAAGATGGATTATTAGAAGAGAGCGGCCGCGATCGGCCGTATGTATTTCGCTATTTTGTCGTCGTCTTCGTCGCGGTCGTTCGCCGACGAAACGCAACCTGCTCGTATAAAGCTCGCGAAGCTTTTATGATAATTTTCACGTAGCGGCACATTTATCGTCGACGGGAAAACGTAAGTACTCCTACACGCCATAATGCCATACATATACAACACCGTGGCTCTCGCATTACGCGGTGGTTGCCACGAATAGACGAGGGAATACGATCGGAAAAGCTCGAAGGCAAATAGTAATTAATTACTTTCGACGAGACGCGGCGGTAATGAGAGCTATCCGGATTATTTGGTATTTCGATATCGAATTTTCGTTTGGTAATTGCGTAGTACTGACGGTGTTAGTATAAGGAAAAGTGATCATATTACTAATGCGTGTAAATGTTTACAAAAAAAAAAAAACAAGAATTTACGTATAGCTCGTTGTCGTTTGAAAAAGTTCAACGACCGTTTCGCACTTGTTGCCAGAACATTGAAGAATATTGTCATTATTGAAAATAATTTCTATGTGAATAGTGGTACGCTTTTTGTTTAATGAAAAGTCGATTACTCGCCCAAAAAAATAGGTACAATTCTACTGAGAATGAAATAAATGCGATGATCAATAACACAGTGCGCATTATTAATTCTTAAATAAATTTGATAGCATTACATATAAAACGTAATGAATTTACATGACCTCATTGTTATATGATGATGATCACCACGCACTCAATTTTCATTGGACTAGCGTATGCTAATTAACTATTGGATCCACTGTATTGTCTACCCAATAATTTGTCGCAGAGTTGAATGCTTCAATATATCAGTTGTTCGGTAGATAAGTCGAATAATAGGAATGAAATATGAATTATTGCAAAAAATAAAAAGCAATTTCTGGAAACGACAAAGTAAATTTAATAATTCTATGTACTATATTTGTATATATATATATATATATACGGTGTTTATATAAAGTAGGGAATAATAATAATATTCAATTTTTTTATAACTGCTGCTTGGAAGAAACACTCGGACACGTCAATTTAATATTTTTCCTCCGGATTTTATGGATGTTAATTTTAATATTTTTAGTTTACTACTTTAGATTTATGACGTCATAGACTTTCTTTAACCCTAGATTGGTATACTCAGATTTACCACTTTATTGGTAAACTTCGCCGAATCGACGAATATCAAATTTACTTTGATATAATTAAGAGACAATGCATATTTTGTTAATGAAAGCAAATTTATTTTGTTTTGTAAACTTAAACTTTTCAAAAATAATTGCAAATATTTTTTTAAATTTTTGCTTTATTTAATTTATTTTTTAAAGAAATTAACACAAAATTTGGCCTCGCTTCACAGGTACTATTATAAAATGAATATAAATGCAACTTCTTTTCAATTTTCCTCTATAACTAAATTTTTTTCTTTAAATAAGTATGTTTAACAACTTAGTGGCAAATGAGGTAATTAATTTGGCAACAAATATGCACATAAAATGCAAGCTTCAATTTTGTGCTCGCCACACATGCTTTTCTTGCAGAAATTCCAGGTACTTTTTGTCATTCGGCGCTTTTTATATGGATCTACAATTCCTTCTTTTGTTACAAATTTTATCATTTCGTGATGCTTCTGGAATTCCAGATGCCATTACACTTTGTGTATTTCTTCTTAAATGACAGTGGAATGTCATCCAATTGACTCTCTTCACTCTCAGTTTCAAAACTGCTTAAAAATGTTTCGACTTCATGACCCACAAGACATTTAGATGTCATATTGAATATTTGCTATTAAAATATTAAAAACAAACAGTACATCACACACGAAAAAGAACTGACATGAGTGATAAACTTCGCCGAACCGAGGAAGTGAGTTCCAAGAATTTAACTAAAAAGCTTACTTTTGAGCACCGAACAGTAACGCATGACCACACACAACAAAAGCTGACTGTCGACTAGAGTTACAGAGCAAATCAGAGTATTATGTACGTGTAAAGAGACAAAAGCAAACACAAAAATAAAAACATTGTTCGTCGTTTCGAAGAATGTATACCAATATAGGGTTAATAGAAGCTGCTTATTTTTTAACAAAAAAAAATAAAAACGTCTTTCTTTTCGGAGTTCAGCAATACCCGCGTATGTGATATTTAAAATTAGTAGTTTTAGAGATATGGAGGATTTGACCAAAATTGAACTAGACATTCTCAAAAATGATAAATAATAATTTATTTTGTGAGCGATTAAAACAATTAAAATTAATTTCCATTGGACCGCGTCTTCCTATCCATCTATTAAGAAAGACTTCATCCAGATATTCTCTAACGCGAAGTGCATAATATGGTGGTGCACCATCCTATTGATACCAAACATTCAAACTAGGTAAATCTACGTTATTTGGAAATAAATTGCTAGAGCAGGTACTAATTCAAATCTAAGGATATTCAAATCCTATTTAATGAACCGGTTAAAAAATATGGACCCCAAATATGCTGGTGAAACGTTCCCAACATTAAACTTTTGTGGATTCTGTGTGTTCTGGTATTCAGTGGAAATTTTCGGTGGTCCAGTCTCCTCAGTTTTCTGTGTGCACTGGTTGATGTCTGAGTTTGTCACAAAATTCAAGTCGACGATCACCATCATCTTTGTTTAGTTCATGAACTTGGATAACTTTGTACGGTTGTGATTTAGCTTCCTTTGAAACATTAGAAACACTTTCATGACAAATGTCGTTGTTTGCCGATTTTCCTCTTGTTGATTTGTTCGCGTCATCTTCAATTTCTAATAAAATATCAAGTTTTTTATCACAATCCACTGTTGGTCTTTACATTGAATATCACGGACGTTACCAGATTTTTCAAACTTTCGAGCAATTTTGCTGACACAAGATAGAGCTATAGAACGATCAGAACATTCCTCGTTAAAGAGACGAACAATTTCTTCTTGTGATCTAACATTTTCACCATATCCATTTGTCATTAATATCTTAATCGTTTGCTTTTCTGATAGATGCAATGTGCCATTGTAAATATCGAAAACGTTACATACAAATGTTCACCAATTGAAAGTGCGTCGACAATGTTAATTTTAATAAAATGCATCGGAAGAGTTATATGCGTATGAAGTAATACAGATCCGTCAAAAAAATATCTTCTAAATAAAGATGTCGGGTCTATCCATCAGTTCCAAATTTTCGATCTATTACAAGCAGGTAATTTGCCCTTCGCGTGTATCTTTAGTTAATAGAGTTTTTTCTTTATTTATTATTAGACTTTATTTATGGGTTCGAAGACGCCGAATCGTAGAGGAGATATTCAGTTTGGGGTGTAGAGCTAGTTCGCGTCCGTAGTAGAATACTACACGTGCACCCTGGATAACGCTAAATGAACTAGCCAAAATGACAGATAATTGTTGGATCTTCAGCCATACATCACTATCATACAACCGTATACCTATGCCTATTTTAATAGTTCACGGCACAAGCTATATACCAAATAAAAACAACTTACTACAATTCATTTAGAGTGCTTTTAGCTTTAAGTCTGATAAATGAGCGAGTGCAAGGACTCTGGTCTAGTTGCTGACACTATATCACATCGGTAAAGTCCTCACCACGCAATTGTTCAATAATAACATTCGATGACACGTGTTTCGCTAGCATGAAGCGAACATGATCAAAACTGTATAAACCGTAGTAAGCAAATCATTTTCTTCAAGTACTAAACATGCAAGTATACTCCACCCTCACTGTAATCGTATGTGGAGCGGAAAACAAATATTTTTCGGGGAGCACGTTTAGAGCATGCTTAAAGCACGGTTAGAAAGACTGAAAAAAAAGAAACTCAGCGACCCTGATCCCTGTAGTGACTTGTAAAAGGAATTTCATTAAACTACCCTATTCAAAACTAGAGAAAAAAAAACATGAAAGCATGCTTGACATACAAAAGACTCTAAGAAATCTCTTAGATAACCCGAAAGACGAAACAGACTTGGAACAACCGTCGGGTAGTTATAAAATTGATTGTATTGAAAGCGACAAAGCGTCCAGACGTGCAATAGCTACGCGATGTAAAGATCATGTGGCACATTACCGTGATAGTACGGTAGATTCGTCGAGTATCGCGAAGCAAATGGAAGCCACGTGTTGCATGACAAAAATGAAAATTTTAAATCGATAAAACCTGTTAATTCACGGCGAGAACTAGATGGATATGGATAACATATACGTAAAGATTCAAATCTTTTAAATCGTGATAGTGGACACATTTAAAACTACGCCTTGTTCAGTATATCATAATTAGAGAATATCAGTTTTTGTACGGTGTATTTATCATTTAAATTTTCTTCGAAGTACTGGACAATAGAGAGGCGTGTTTTCGCGATTTATGAAACCAGAATTATTCTAGGAATGTAAGAATTTTGAAAATTACGCAGCGTCGATTTCTGATGATTCAGAGGATAATTTAGTAACAGAAGTGGATATTGAATAAATACTTATCTACGGTCTGAATAAAGTATAGATCTATTTCAAGAACACTACGGTACTCACGCAAGACTTGATTTTCTTTCATCTCTTGTTCATATCTTGTTATGGCACGAGGACAATATCTCAATACCCGTCCAATATCTCTGTATCCTTTACTATCCTTAATCAGATTTCTAACAGTCGAAGTTACAATAGTTACAAACTCTCCTTGGTGTTCGATCTTGAAGTGCCTATTCGGGAAATATGTATCTTCAAGAATAAATAAATACAGTCGAATAACGATGACGATATTGACACGATTTGGCGTCAATTCGAACGACAGCTTGTCAAAATGGTGAAAAACTCAATTAAAGTGTATGCACGCTTAAAAAATGAAAAATCGCGGAAACCAAGTACCGTAAGTATGGGTCCTTTTAGTAATTCACATTCGATACTGATATCTGTCCGTAGAATTATGAAATATTACGAAGAAACCGCCACGACGATTTGTTATTTAATTTTCGGAACGAAACCGATTCGTTATTAGTAAATAAGCTCCACAAATACAGGAAAGTGTTCCGTCTTGCCTTAATTTGAACAATAAAAAATAGATGATTAGTTTGTACTCCGAAGAGCAGGAAAAATTGTGATTTTGAATGAAATCAAACGTAACGATCCTTACCCGTACATCATTGTTTTGGATGTTTCTACACGTACACGTTTCGGCTGATTAAGCATCCTCAATGGAGGAAAAGCAAAGTAAAAGAAGCATTATTCATGAATTTTGGCTCACATTTGCCAAGTCATTGGCTGTTGTGATGTATTCTGTTTAGGACAAGCATTGACTTTGGCTAACACTTGCCAAGTTAACGACTGTTTTTAGACAAATATTAGCTTTCCTTTTCTTTGCATTTCTTCACTAAAAATCACAATGCGTATTTGTAAACATTCAAATCGGTATAATAAGGACTAAAGCCAATTTCTTTGGATATTTGCATGAATTAATAAGTAAATCGTTTTTAGGTTCACAAAAGTATTTGATCAAGTTGCGACGCATACTGATGTCTTTAGCGATATCGCCAAACCGATAATTAACAGGTTTATAATTATTTTTAATATTGGTAGACCATCATAATTTTTGATAATATTTTAGCGTGTTTAATGGTTTTAACGGGACAATTTTTGCATACGGGCAAGTAATACTTAAATCTCTAGGCTTGTGTTGAAACTTATTACATCTGGATATTTAGACAGGAAGTGGCAAAACTTACTCGATAACTGGTTCCCCAAATCGATATGAGGATCGAGGCATACTTCCAAGAAGTATCGAACAAATATTCGAATATATCAAAACGGTAACATTCTAATTCCCATACGTATTTATCTGAACGTCACTCCACATATTTTTATCATCATCACAACTCAAGTTAAAACGATTTCGACCAACTCGATTTATACAAAAATTTACCTTATATTTTCATCAATTTTAACAATTCACCTCAATTTAGACCTCGACCCAATATAGCGTTTACGTCTCCTACTTGGAAATCTACAACGAAATTGGTTACGACCTTTTAAATTCCAAGCATCAACCTTGCAAATTGGAGGAACTGCCGTAATAACCGCCCTAATAGATAAAATACTTATACAACCAAATTTACGACCGTGTTTACAGGCGAGTCGCTTTGCTGGAGGACGCGAACGGCGAAGCTCACCTTCGAAACCTCTCTATATTACCGGTGGCGAGCGAACAAGATGCCATGAGATTGCTTTTCCTGGGGGACACTAACAGGTCTGAGTCATTTCGTCGATCTAACGTCGCGTGAAATGAGTAGTAACACATATTTTCCCCATTAGATCCTCGTATTTAGTTGGGGATGACGAATTTCGTAGGGGTTGGTTTCCGCCAATAATTTTCACGAGGATATGATTATGTCATTATCTTGATTTTTACGAAATTTATATTCCACATAAAGGTTTTTTAATGTATACCGCATTTAGTCTGAGAGGGCGGTAAATTGCCTTTATAATGACGATTTGTTAGACGTAATGCAAGATAGGCATTAGCCCTCGTTTTGAAATTATTGTTTGATTGACACGGAACAGTGATAAATTACGAGCACAATCGGAAACGTTGTGGATCAAGAGAATTGATACTTTATCAATCCAGGCAGATTCCTATGTTCATTGAATCTGGTTTAAAAACGATTACTTAATGCTCAACTCTCCTACCACATGGTATAACACTAAAGTGGAATTGAGCTTTGTGGTCCTCTTCATCTTCTTAATCTAAAACTCTTCTACCTCTTGGTGTCGCGTTATTTTGGAGTTGAATCCTCTGGTATTTCTTCTACTTTTTCCTAATCTTGGCCATGCTTTCTCACATTCCCCCATTTTGTTCCTCCTTTTTCTGCCGCTAAGCGTACTTCTTCCGTCCACGTCATTGTTGGTCTATCCGTTTTCGTTCTTCCAATTTCCCTCCCTTCAAGCATCTGTCTCATTAGCTGATCCTTATCTCTTCTCATTACGTATCTGGGTCATCTAAGTTGCGCTTGTTCTATTATAATTTCCACATGGTTTATTTGCAAGTTTGTTCCTGAATACTTGATTTCTAATTTTATCTTTACTTGTTTTTCCATCTATTCTCCTCATAAATCTCATTTCTGCGGTTGTTATTCTACTTTTTTGTCTTCGCGGTATATCCAGGGCTCACACGCGTAGATCGATGTTGGTTTTACAATTCTTTTACTATTACAAAAGATGAAATAACAAATGAAGACCGCATCAAATGTGTTGATGGGTCCCCGAATGATATGCTATTGTTATTCTATCCCTTTGATCCGGCTGCAATTCTTTCGGCGGATTTACCCGTTAGTCCTTTTTTACTTTATATGTACAATTTCGGGTTATTCACTTCATCTCTCACTAATTCATCCATTGAAACTTAAATTGAAAAATTCCCCAATTAGGGAAATACGTTATTCAAGAGTAAGCTACTAACTTAATTCTTTAGGGGTGAAAATCTGTTAATATTTTTATCATCAGTTTTGTTACACTTAATATATTTTTTTCGTCATTACTTCTGAAAGAATTGCGCTTATTTTTCAAATTTTTTGTGTTTAATCTGGTACCCACTATTCCCTTAATTATCTTTATACAATCAAATCTCTCTAAGTTGACACTTTTTCTAAGTCGAATTATTCAGTTATCTAAAGCGCTAGAATACCATTAGAATAACTTTTTCTAACTTGACTCTCCCTAAGTTAAACAATTTGGGGTGAAAGGTATAAGTTTAGCTTGGAGAGAATCAACTGTATACGCGTAGCTTTGTCAGACTGTTTCAACGCATCGTGCAGTATCATTTCTTTATTCGTTTCTATCTCTTGTTATTCGTTACCAGTATCTCAGGCTTTAAATCTTCTAGTACCGCTTCCCTCTAATTGATTTTTGGCTTGCCTCTTTTCCGCTTTCCTTGTGGTGTTTTCCGTCCTATGTTTTGACTATTCTACTACTGAATAATTGATTGAATTCATTGCCGGTACTTGGTGACACGTTTTTACATAAAAATATAAAGCACGTAAGTGAAAGCACTTATTGCATTGTTGCATAGTATTTTATTAGAATCGATCCCCATTTCCTTTTACGGCATCATACTGTGAAATAATATCAACGTACTTTATATTTTTATTCTACTGCCATCCAGTTGTTTTATGTGAACAACTCACTACAAGCGCCACATGTTCAAAAGTAGATGGCCCCAAATATTCTCCGTAAAATCTTCCTCTCCAAAATTTCTAAGTTGGATGGAGTTTTTGTTTATTTATCTTTCACAACTGTATACGAGGGTGCCTTTGAAGCTGTTACAAAAACTAAGAAAGATTTTTTTTTGGAGCAAACTGTTATACTGCTTTTCAAAATATTTGCCTTATACACTTTTGCATCCATTCAAATTATTCTCGAAAAATGTTTGCCGCTCTGTAGTTGGTATCTCAAAAACATGATTTTTTAAGGTTTCGGTAGCTTCTTAAGGCGCTGATAAAATAGCTTACTATATATACATATATGATTCTTAGTTTATTAATTTTGGTACCTCAGTTCCAACAACTTTTTCAATAGAAATATAATTGGGGTAATAGCGATACATAACTTAGGCTACACGATTAAAATGAACAGTAGCGCTTAAAGTAAAGCAGATATTAACCAGAATTCAATATCAGCCTATAATTCATGTTTGAATCATCAAAAATATACCAGAAATTTATAATGTTGCAGGACCATCGCAGAGACGCCAATGAACGAATATTCCTCGAGATCACATTGCATTTTTACCGTCTATATCACAGTAACAAGCGAAAAATCGGAGAAAATTCGCAGATCCAAACTGCATCTGGTTGATTTAGCCGGGTAGGTATGCACATCGGGAAAAACAGACTGACACCTAGCCAGAAACGGATTAAGCGTTTATTTAAAATTTTCGAAGTAATGAGAAGGGAAGTTTTACGACAGATTAAACCAGGGGTCTCCAAACTACGGCCCGCGGCCCAAATCCGGCCCGCCAGTGTCATCAATCCAGCCCGCGATAGCTAATAGCTTATTGTTGTTGTGATAAGTTGGATAAAAAGACACAGAATGATAATAACTCGGATTTATTTACTTGCTAGGTAAAGCTTAATGACAAGTATAATACGCAGAAAACTCACTGAAGTAATCAGTATGGCCCCAAGGCTGAAAAGTTTGGAGACCACTCGATTAAACAATCAACTTTACTTTTCGCATGTAACGTTATCGATTTAGAGCCTAATATTACAGATAAGTAAGGTTCGACAAACAAGTGCATGATAAGTAATGTAAACCGGATTGGCGCGTGGGGACAAGCGGTAGAGTGACAGCGTCAGTTCGGTTTACACTACATAATGATAATTTATAATGCACTCATTTGTCGAACCTTTCATATAAGTCATCCAAATAACACATCCTATACATTGTCAATTGAGGTTTATCTACATTATAACTACCTTAACTTTTCCTCTTTTAACACTATGGTCTAACATAGGTATCGTTTGAATGATAATAAGCACAACAATGGACTATCTGTATGACTTATCTTTACTAATCTGTTCCTAACAGTTAGTCTACGTTTTCCCATTCGATATACCTTTAGCGCTTTTGAAATTGGATCTGTAAGTATGCAACCTAAAGTGCAAGAAACTGCAATGAACTAGCGCACATCACAGTAGTGATTGACACATTTTTCTAGATCGGAACGAATACATAAATCAAAAATAAGCGGAGTTACCCTCAATGAAGCGAAACACATAAACCTTTCCTTGCATTATTTGGAACAAGTAATCGTGGCTCTGAGCCAAACGCGTAGATCGCACATCCCTTTCAGAAACAGCATTATGACTTACATATTACGCGATTCGTTATCGGGAAATTCTCTGACGGCGATGCTGGCAACTTTAGCGATGACGCGGAAGAACGTTCACGTAATCGACTTTAATCATCTTAAACCGACTTACGTACTTAAATTTCGCCCCAAAATCCTTTTAGGAAACCTTAACCACTTGTAAATTCGCCCAGAGGGTCGCCTCTATTTGCACCGAGGCCACCATAAACGAAGAGATCGATCCCCAGAAGGAGATAATGTTCCTGCGTCAAGAAGTGGACGAGCTCCGTCGACAATTGATCCAGCTCAAGGGTATAAACGTAAACGCAAACTTCCGTCGTCAGTTCCTTTTCGCGAGACGCCGCCTCCTTCGTTTCAGGCTAATGAAAAATTAAGCGAGAAGCGAGAGGAGAATTGTAGAAAAATCGTCAAGGATTACGTGGCAGGCTCGAGAGAATTACCGACGGACTTGACGACTCTCGAAATGAGATTCTGCTTGAAAATAATGAGTGATGGTATCGATCGTCGGAAACGGAATCCGTCGTCGCGGCAGACCGAGCGTTCTAATTCGAATTTGGCTTTGAAATATAATGAGATCATCGCCGAGAAGAATGAGGAGATAGGTAAATTGGACCCCTTTGTTATGAGAAAATGCTACCGTGTTTAAAGTATGTCGTCGTTAGTTTCATTAAGTCTGATTGCCTAGAAACCGGCACATCTTTTCCAGAATTCTACAAACTAAAATTGCTGAAAACATTTCAGATACTTTGAGACAACTATTATCTGCAACTTCCCAAGTTTCAACAACGAATTGTCCTACCAATGACTTTCCCAAAGATAGTCCGGAATTGCCGCCTTACGAACAAGGACTTTACCACCAATTTAAAAAGGAAAAGGGCCAGGATATAGAGGAAATGAGGAGCGTTCTAGATAAAAAGTACGAATTTGTACGAAACATCACCGCAACGATTCAAAAATGTCAAGACAATATTACGAATATAAGAAAACAGCTGAAATCCAATAATTCTCCCAATGTTAACGAGAAGTTACGTTCTTACCTATTATCGCAGCAAAATATCTATAGGGATTGCCTGTCGCAATTGGAAAGGTTGAGGAACGAAATTGGTTTCTTAAAGGAAAGCTTGAAGCAAGCTGAAAATAAACTATTGTACAAATTTAAGCAAGAAAGGGATTTCATCGCAGAGAAAGATACTTTTACAAGCAACTCTTCCGACTATTATTCCAATAGTAATTCTTATTTTGAGCTTTTGGAAGAATCGCGGAAAATACCATCGAGCTCGCAAGAATTTAATGATAGAATTCCTGAGCTTTTGTCATCAAAATCATATCGTTCATATCCTGTGCAGAACTTCCGGCCAAATGACATCTATTTGGAACAGAATTTGAACAATTTCGATGAACTTTCGAAGAAAAGCTTTGCAGATTTCTACGGAGCTAATGACGGAAATATTAAGCTGGCAAATCATCGGCACAGTGATGAAGTTTACGAAATTCCCAACAGGGAAATGACTCCTCAAAATACTAAACAATTTTTGGACCAGTTGCTTAGTGATGCGCCTGAAAACGACTACCTAGAAGATGGAATTGGAGATAATCGAAACGTACAAGAGGAGTTGCCTGATTCACGTAACGAATCCACAAATTTATCTCTGCTTAGAAAAGACGATGACAGTTCGGAATTTTTAAATTTTATGGAGACCGTTCCTTTAACCGGGGATCTAGAAGTGGACGAAGAGATCTTCAATTTTTATAGGACGAAGTTTCAAAAGAAATCTTAGATGTCCTTCGTACAAGTTTTATTATTTATAATTTAATAAATAATGAAATATAATTTAATCGTTTTAATTACTATGTATGTATATGTAAACATTTTACAGAAATAAATATTAAAACATACAAATAAATAGACAAATATCACAAATCTCGTAACGAACATTGCAGATATTCCTCCTCCGTGGAAAATCCGTCCATGACCACTTGCATTAATTTCAGTCCATTGTGATTTATTACAACTAGCACCTTCCTTGGTTTGTTGCTAGGAGGAAGGGGTAATGAAATCTGCATTAACTTCTGACCTTCTTGCTCTATTGTCGACCGATGCTTGAAACCCTCAATTCCTGTTGGTAGATAAATTATAGTTAGAAATATTACCTTATAATTAGTTACAAAGTTGCACGTTTATAGAAAGTTGAAAATTTTTTGCTAAAGAAAAAGTATCTTTGTATCATATTCACAACATGTCCCCCTCGTTTAAATAATTAATCGAAGCGGGAATAACTTGAAACTCCATAATCATAACTTGTAGAAATCAAAAGACTTTGTGAGTTTCAAAAAATTTTTCATCATTGAATGATAAACATTCCCCCTCCTAGCACTAAATTTCTTAATTACCTTTTATTCTTTTGTATATAAGTAGGTACTAATCGTTCGTTTATCTTTAGTTTTTATCCACCTGATGAAGCCACTGTGTGGCGAAACAAATTTGTAGTGACAATTTTATTAAAAAAATTTTCAAACTAACAAAATTTCTTTTTTGATTTTTACAAGTTATCCCCCTCGTTTACTTGTTTCTTGTTTTCTTTAGCCTCTTCTATTTCATTCCTTCGTTCCCTCACCAAATTTTACTAATTCTGGTCAAATGTTCGAAACGTCTTGGCTTTCACATTGTCATCATCTGATTGATTGAATTACCACCCAATCTTTCTTCTTTTGGCTCGTTTATTATTTTATATTTCAATTATCCAAACACTCTTTTCACTCGTCTGAAATATATGGATATGAATAAGCTCCCATTTTTTCTTATTTCCAAAGTACACTTTCAGAGATTTGGGAATCTTATTATAAATTTATAAGGCGTAATTTCGGTCGTCTTGTTTGGTTCTTTCTTTTATTTTCTTTCTTCTTTATCCATATTACTATTATAGTATAATTCAACAACATTATCTACTGATTCTTCCATTTGTTCTTGGATTGTCTGCCTTATACCAATCATTATTTGTATATGTACCTAGAAGGCAAATTCTTTTTATATTTATCCGTACTTTGATAATGAGTGAATTATTCATGTTCCCCATTAAAATTTGTTTGATGATGCTTAGTTTTAATTTTCGTTTTCCAAATTCTAATTCCCATAACCCCAAATCTGTTTGTAAATTCCTTTCACTTCTTCCGTAGATTAATGTATTGCTTGCAAACACACATACTCCATTGGCCTATTCTGATGTATGTGTACTTCGCTAACTTTTCTTTTAAAGGTCATCTATAATCAGTATCTACAGACAATAAGTCCAAAACATCTCCTTATCTCAAGTCATAATTTGATTCTAGAATGTTTGATTGAATAGTAGAAATTTCTTTAGAGTTCTTCAAAATTCAAGCTGTATTTCCTGAATATGTGACTGAAGAACGCCAAAACTAATGATTTCCAGAAGAAACTTGTTTTTAGGAAATCTTTGGTTTCAGCCTCCTTGGGTCACATCTTCAGAAATACAGAATAATAATAATAATAATAATAATTGATCTTGTGGTGAATGCATGTTCTATTTTACCTTTGTACTCAAAAATTTGTATGACTTTCTCATCCTCGAGGAAAATCAGTAGCGTTTCTCCATTCCTACCAAACTCCATGGACATAAGAGATGACGGTTTAAAGGTTGGAATCTTGTGAAATATCTTATTGTTGAATATATCATCGTATATCTAAAACAGGGAAAAAACATGATTGTATAGTTGATTTCCCGATCATCGAATTAAGTAAAGTTATTAATAAAATACTGAGAAGAAATACATCAGACATCCCATTTTAACAAACGCAAGAAATAACATGGGGATAAACATCGTAAATGAAGACTTTATTGTTGTTTCGAAGACTCAAGTACTTGCAATTAACGATATATCTAACACCGACACAGATCATTCATTTTCGATTCAACAAAGTATATTTTTGACAAACCACTGATAAATTAATCAATTTCGTGCTCCCTTTGCTTAGCCTGTTCTTTTAAAAAGACTGTTAAAAACAAGTTACGAATACTGTGTGAAATTTGTCCGTTTGATTATCATTTATGGTAATAGAAAACTTTGTGATTTATTTCAGTAAAGCATAAAAAATATTCTTAACATATTTTTGAAGTGAATACTTCTTAAGGAACATCGGACCAGCTCGAGGGTAAGCGTAAACGTAAACATAAGCGTAACAGTGTTAAATTTGGGCGGAGGTTTGCTTTGTGTGAAAAATAAAGAAAACAGAGAGTATGATGTGCGAGCGAGAGGCAATAAGCTAGGGAAAGGGTACGTGCGACACGTGCGTGCTTGCTTCGTCTGAAACAGGAGACACAGAGAGAGTATGATGTGCGAGCGGAAGTATTCACTTTAGACGTGCGTACACCACAGACACCAATTCTTTTTGGAGCTTAACGATACCATCAAAGAAGTTAAGATGCGAAATAGGACTTACCGTTACAAAGTCAAATTTTCCTCTAATAGTCGTATCTTCGTATTGAGTTATGGCAGTTAACGTTCGAACTTTCGGCTTACCAACATCTAACGTAATAAAATCACCATCAAATCGACCGGGCACAAAATAATTCAATTCCTCTGTCACAGCTTCGACGGCAATTTCTTCCAGGTTGTGGTCAAAATCGAGATCGTTAGACGTCGTTTCTTCTTTCGGCAATTTGAATATCTTCTTACCGTTTCTTAATGCTAATCCGGTTCCTAGATTATAAGGCATATACGCTAGATTATCTAGAAATTAATTAAATAAACGACGTTAGATTAAAAATCAAAAAGGAAGCAGCTGAACTCACCGTCACCCTCAATCCTCCATTTCCGAACAGTGCTAACCTGATAGGTTCCAATATTGAATTCGTAAGCGTATTCCTTCGTAAATCCGTAAAATATTCCCGGAATTTTGGATTCTTGCAATAAAGAGAGATTTTCAAGAGTATGAATATGCTAGAATTTTTTTGTATGAATTTAATTATTTGTTATAACTTCGACGAGGTTTACCAAGAACTCCTCTACGTTCTCGAATTCCCAAACGTTAGTTCCTTCGATGGAACATGGTGTATTGTGCCGGTCATCTCTGCCAATTAGAAATAGTGAATTATGCCTATCCCTAACGGTAATAAATTGGGATATTTCCCCGGTTTGAATATCGTCTCTGATTAGAGAATATCCGGATACGGCAGACCAGGTAAATAACTGCGACTTGCAGGAGTTTATTTCGTTCACCAGCATGTAATACACGTCTTCGTGCTGAAAGAAATCGATGTCATCACGCACAAGATTCCGGAAGAATTATAACTTATTCTTAGAGTAAAATAAGTGCATGACTAGACGCTTTAGACGTTCGTTTTATGTTAATTTGAACTGCTGCACGTATGGTTGCGTGATTTATTTTACGTGATGGATTACCGCACAGCACATGTGCAATTCCTCAAGCATAACTACACTAAAAAGTAGTGGATGCCAAATGGCTACGATGTATGGACAAAGTAACAAAAATAGCAACTGATTCACACTAATTTTTAATTTTTTTTTAATGCTATCAGAGAAATAAATATTTACCTGGAAGTTAGCTACAACTTTTATATCATTGGTGAAGTGCATCGACTGCAGCTGATCGAAATATTTAAATCTGTATATTTGAGATTTCGTTTGATGTAGTAAATAGTTGACATTATCACACATTTTATTGTATCCTTCCTGTAAATAAAAAAATATGTTGTTAGATAACTAGAGTATTGTGTAAATTTCTTGCAGATTTTGCCCTTGTAGGTACCTAATTGGTTAATATCAAAGTTTCGTTCTTTACGTGACAAATTTTGATAGCCCCTTTTCTTTGAGATGGAATTCACATAATTATCGTAAGAGGAAATCTTAAAGAGATTCATTTAACGCGACGCATATACTTACCATTATCTGGTTTTCCTCGTTCGCTTTAAATAATTTCCTTTCTTCTATCTTACTTTCTACAACATCAAATTCCAAATCGCATATGGCATCACTGCCTTTAACATCGTTCTCGAAAGTAACATTTTGACGAATAACTAAGGGACCTTCCATATTTTGAACGAATTCGGAAACTTTTCTTAACGCTTTATTTCGCCAGTCAGACACGTCAATGTTGTTCACTAAACCATGCGCAATTAAATTCGAACGCATGACGACTTCCTGGTCGAAGTTGTAAGTTGCCGTTAAATTCTGATCTGTATTCAGGGTAACAACTTCATTCAGATCTACCCCGTTCACCAGACCCGTGGTTTTAAGATCTTCGTGAATAACTACGTTATCGGAGAATTCTATTTCAGATTTGATTTGTTGATGACCTTCATTCTGTAAAAGAGAAAGTAATTAGAGATATCGAAAGATATAAATTAATTTATCCAATGTCTAAATAAATGTATATACAGATGGCGGTAGAATGAAGTCCCCTCAAATTTCATAAGGTCACTGATCAAACTAAGGGGTACGTAGCGCGGGTGGAGAAGTTCCATTCGCTGGGTGGGATAATAAAGTTTGCCAACAAGTAGCATGCCTTGGTCATCTAAACAACGCAGATTCGCAATCAAATTTTAACAAAAATCCCAATCCGTGACCTTTGGCCCAAGGGCCTTTCATACGTACTTCCGTGTAAATCCAAACGCGGCCATTCCGGCCATACTGAAATAGATCGCAAATCTAGGGGCAACTGGGTCTGTGTTACCGAGAAAGCCAACTGGTCGATCAAGAAGTATCACAACGGCTGAAAACTTCATTGCCATCATCTATAGAGATGCCTCCACACCGTTCTGCTCGAAAACATGCTTCTGTGCTCGGGATTTCTGATCGTTCTGTGAGGAGAATTTTGCACGTTGATTTGCATTTCCACCCATACGAAATGATGCTTGTACAGGAATTAAGTCAGGAGGACCGGAAAAGGATACTTCGTGTCAGGCTATCACCGCTGTGCTCACCGACGCCATTGTGTGGAGCGGCGAAGCTAACTTTCATCTTTGTAGCCCAGTCAACGAGTAGAATTTTCGTTATTGGACATCGGAAAACCGCTGAAAGCTTTATCAAAGACCACTTCACAACCCGAAAATGATTTTGGGGTGCCCAGTGTCTAGTTTGACCGTTTTGGGGGTTAATTTCTTTGAGGAAGATGTTGTCACTGTAACTGTGACCGCTATTGTGGCATGTGGTACAAGTTTTTCCAGCCTCAACTAGCAGAATTTCAAGAAATGATCCGAAACATTTCTGGGCTTAGGAGGATGGGGCAACATTCCACACCACTCGTTACTGCCGTCCCATTTTGCAAGAAATATTTCCGGACCATCTAATTTCGTTACAGAACGATATTGAGTGGTGGCCTCGCCCCTGGCCGTTTTTTTCTGTGGAGTTACCTTAAAGCTTAAGTCTACAAGCATCGATGTCAAACCTTCCAACAGCTGAAGGAAGCAATAGGAGAAAAAATCGCCGCTATTCCTCGAGATATACTAGAGAGGATGATCCAACACTTTAAGGAAATTCTTCGGCAGTGTATCATCTATGTAGGCCGCCATTTGTCCAAATATAATTTTGAAAATCTAAGTCAACGAAACCGTATGACATGTGCTTTCCAGAAATTAACACTAGATTTACCACACCAGTCAAAATGACTGGTTTTACTATTTTATTTTCAAATTCCCACTTTATCTTAGTTTCTTTTTAAACGATGTCATGACATTTGTAGCGATAATTAAATGAATAATATTAGTATTCATTTTTTGTTCAAAATGAAAAAGTTTTTGATTATCATTGGCACGTATACGAAACCAGTCAAAATGACCGACGCATTTTTCTATGTGATGGAATGAGTTTTGCACAGTTATAACAAATTATAAATACCGCGTAATTACAGCACGATAAGAAAAAATTTATGCGGTTGATAATGACACAAATATGAGGACAGAATTTGTGATAACGGTAAATCCATGATTGTAGGACAATACGTTTTTGTGTCTGCTTCGACCTATCATACGTACAATGTAGTCTTGTACGCATTCATTGACCAATAAATTTCTATTCTATTCTATTCCGCGTTATAAATTTTCAGTCATAGATTGAATTTTGAGCGGTGTCGGCTGTAAAATTTTATTTGAGAATACTAGAAAGAAACACTTCTTTAGATACTGAAATATTTAAAACTATATTCTTTGATAAGAAAACTAAATACAGAGAGAAATACTATCCTACTATTAGTTTCAATTTTTTTATAATAATCGCCAAGTCCAAAAAGTGGCAAAACGAAATGACCATTATATTTTAGAACACGTAAGAACTTGCACAGAGTGAGAAGCTTCTCGAGTTTTGAAGCAAAAATGGATTCTTACGCACGACTTGAATATTTGTGGAGTAAGAAGTGCGAGCCAAACTTTCTTTTCCAAAACTATGAGTAGACACGATTTTACGGAGATTCTACGTTTGTTTTGACAAAAGAAAATTAAAGGAGTCAACGTTTACAAAGAGACAAATTTGCTTTAGTTTCAACAGTTTGGAATAAATTTATTGAAAATGGCCAAAATTACTTCAAACTCGGGGTATATATTACAGTGAATAAGCAACTCTTTCCAACGAAGGCCAATAGATTTCCTTATTTAGGAAAAAAATGAGACACGAGATTCATCGACACCTATAAGTGAATTTGTTGCTTTCAAACTTTTAGAAACATATACGACGAAAAGTAGACCATAACAACGGACAATTGGTTTAAAAGTATTCTGGTGTTCAAATTACTATCAAGAAGTACTACATTGGTTCGAACAATACATGTAAATAAAAAGAAACTCCCAACAATTTGATCAGAAACTCACCTTTAACCCTCATGTTGTGAGCATTTATGCTGATGCATTGAAGTTGCTTGGTTTTCTTACACGCAACACTAAGCAATTTAGTGGTAATGATGCGTTAATTAGTTTTTACAATGGTTTCATTGTGCCCAAACTTGAGTATGCCTCTGTAGTCTGGGGTCCTGTATACAGTACATATAAGAACATGATTGAAAAAGTCCAACGTAAATTTTTAAAAATTTTGCACTTCCGTAGGTATAAAACATTCTTACCTCACGACTATAGTGATGAGATCTTACTTCATGAAAATAATTATGATTCACTTGAAATTCGTCGTGTACGAGCACAAATTTTATTTATTTATAAATTAATTCAAGGTACTGTGTCAGATGCTAACTTGCTGTCCCAATTAGCTTTTTATCTGCCTAGGTCAAATAGCAGAACACGACAAACTTTTTATATTCCGTCTTCTAATACGCTTCACCATTCAAATGCCCCACTGATCAATGTGCAGAAGTGTGAATATGTACTGTGTTGATGTGGACTTCTTTAACACAACATATATTGCCTTAAAGAGTCTTTTGCAAAATAAGTTACTTTGATTCTTGTAATAAAATTATTATTATTATTTATTATTATTTTTTTATTTAAAAAAAAATTCTCTCTCTTTAAGTTAGTGCATATTAGTTTAAGGACCCTCTCATATATATTTCCTATTGAAATAAAATTATCCTGTAATTAGTTTAGTTTAAGCTGTAGGATAATATATCATTATTATTATTATTATTATTATTATTATTATTATTATTTGCAAAGAAAAGAAAGATAGCACAGCTCGTTTTTCAACTTTGCTTTATGAATCAATAAATTTGAATATTATTATGTTCCAATTAATGAATGAATTTATAATTAATATAATATCTTAAAATTAACCTCATTTAAGTAATTTTTCTTTTTAAAAATATATACAGACAGGAAACCCCACCCGGTAGAAATAGGTGTAGTCAAATTGTCGGTATATCTAGTGCTAAAGGTTTTTTTGTCTTTTATAGTTTCGTTTTTTATTAATTTTCTAATTGTGGAACTTTCTGCCGCACCCTGTATAATGCTTAACCTATTTACTTATCTTTCCGATTACTCCCACCACTTTATAGGCCAAATAAAAGACAAATTTCCTTTTCCTTATTTGACCTAGAAAACAGTAGAGCTAATCCGAAGGATGAGCAATGTATAAAGATTTGATATTTACCAAGACTGTGTTGAAAAATTCTGGTTCGAGTTTGACATCGTTAACCAAATTATCGACTGTGATGTTTCGGTTAGCTGATATTTTTTCGATGTACAGACTTTCCGGAATGTACTGGTTTGTCCTCAACGGTATTACAGTTGACATGTTAATTGAATTTAGGAAGAACGTTGATATCGAATCCTTAATCGTAACACTTTCGAAACGAAGGGTTCCTAAAATCACGAATACTTAGGTATAAAGATACCAATTCCAATAATTCAGATTTATTAAATGATATGACGAAACCAGTTGAGGATGTAAAAGTTTCGTCTAGATAAATTGAATTTTTCTGATTTTCTCTAGGTATTTTTTCATCACTAACTATTTCACTTACCTTCAATAAATCCTTCATTGATGAAAACTGCATTTTTCCACCAATTCCTGATAGCGATACCCATGATGGTTTCGCACAGCAAATCGTCCTCCACGATGAGCGTTTCTTTAACTTGCACAGATTGTGCGAAAGAGACCAGTCCTTGAATGTAGGTGTCATAGGTTGTATAGACGATATCGTCGGCAAATTTCGATAAGTCCCTATCGTTAATTCCTTCCATAACTCCAAGATTACCATTAATTTGTACCTAGAAAGTATTGAGAAATTTATTGAGGACCATCACAAGCTTTGATATCTACAACCTCGTTGAGAAAATGGGTAACCCCGGGACGATGGCGTCATCGTTACGACGTATAATTTCATCTAGAAATTTGCTCCAATTTTTACCATTCACAAACCCATTCACATACAAATCTTCGATGGAAACCGCATTATCGAAGGTAACTTCACCTGAAATGGATTATTACTTGTATTGTGCTCTATTACTGTGCGCTCCTCAACTTACCGTTAATTCGGTACGTAGTTTCATCAACTACTTCGAAAGCTTCTTTTAAATACCTAACGGGAATTTTATTTATATTTTCACCTATTGTTGTATCGGACTCTACAGAAATATTTCCTTCGATTACGATCGGTCCAACGATTTTCTGATTTCCGGCTTTGCGCAATATACTTTCGACGGGATTACCATTAATCGATGGCGCGTCAATATATCCGCTTACTTCAAAACCTTCCCAAAAGAGAACGGGCTTTTCGAAAACCACTGTAGTTTCGTTTTTGTACACCAGATTTGCAACGAACGCTTCGAAAGGTAAATCGTTGAATTTTTCAATTTTAACCGTATTAAATACAACATCCTGGATTCGAAAAGAAGGAGAACGAGGTTATTAATTAATATTCTGGCAGTGACTTGGGTGGGAAAACCAAGCTAGGTACAGTTAGAAACAAGCTCATTAAGGTACAAAAGACCGGCGTGCATTTGCATGACTGGAGCAATGAAGAGCTGCTTAATAGCAGGAATGGTGGACATGCTCGGCCTACCCCCGTCCCAATGCATGTGTCAATTAAATAAAAACACTCTTTTTCGTAGTCCGGGCAAACAGCGGTAACAGCGTACAATTACGAAATAAGTTACGATAGCATCGCCGACCCGGTACTAAATCGATGCTGTATCCGAGTAGTTTTGTGTGTATATGTACGCTGTCGTAACTTATTTCATAATTACCGCTGTTTGCCCAGACTATTTATTAGGGTATTGAGGCAGGAGCAAGTCTGAACTTCAATCTGGGGGAACCAGTATCATTTTTGTTTGGCACCAACCTCCTTACTCTGCCTGAGAATCGTATGACTGGGAAGTACAATTTTGAGAGTAACTTTTCGTAGATAGTTGAGTGAAAAGAAGACTGGGAGGGTGGGAGGGGGGTTACCATTGAATGCTAGTTCAGAGTATAATTAAAATCGTACAGAGACGAGTCGAAGATAGCTGAAGAAGCAGGGCCAAGACTGTATGGACCTCGTACCAAATAATTCGAAGTAATGGAAAATTATTCCAGCGTATTCGACGTAGAAATTCACGCTATATGAATATGCACCAACGTTAACCTCAGAACAGATAAAAGGAACCAGCAGATTCTCATGCTTATTTGTAGTAAATTAGCCATTCAGGCGCTGAATGCACAGACAATTAATTGAAAACTGGTATGGGGAACACGCGAGAATTTAAATGTTCGGAATAAGTGCAACGAGGTGTCCTCGCAATGGATCCCACGTCACGTAGGAGTAGGAAGCAAAGAAGCCGCTGATAAATTAGCAAGGCAAAGGTGTTCACCACCGTTCGTACGATCAGAACTTTTTCGTGGGCGAAATCAGCATTTTCTTCGGGAGATACTAAGCGGAGACGGAACAGGGATAAATACTGGACAATCCTTCCTTGCTGAGGCCGGTTGAATGGTTGAGGAATTATTACCAAAAGAAATCTCGAACCCGTATCGGCATCAATAATAATCAGTTAAGAATCCTGGTCGATGCCCTCTCCGGGAATTGTAGAGTTAATAGACAACCACACACACACATTTTGCAGGAAAGCACCTGAGTCTCTGCAACGCATTCTAGAAGTGTGCTGCAAATTGTAGCGCCTAAGAGGATGCCACCATATTGAGGATAAAAATCTACCATTACTGAATCTGGTCAAGATTTTGGAATTTGGGGGCATCCAAGCTTGAGATAGAGCTATAGTTTGAGATGGAGCTGTAGCTTGAGCTAACCTCAACGAGGTGGTCGTAGGGCAGCACAGTACCTACATACTATAAAAGAAACGAAGCGCATTGGTTACCCAATCGTAACCCAACACCAACAATTAATTTTCGTGGGCGCTTACAACTGATAGCAATGACAAGACTAAACTTCGTTTGGGTCTGACTATGTGTTGCTGTTTTGATATCGAAGCGCATCAATCACCCAATCGTGACTCAACACCAACAATTAATCTTCGTGCACGCTTACGACTGACAGCAATGATAAGACTAAATTTCTTTTGATTTTTGCCTATGTGCATATTGTGAACACCTCCAGAATGCCAGTATTCTTGAAAATGTTATAAGCAGCGAAACTTTAATATTGGGTAATGACACACACACAGCAAAACCCAAAAGAAGTTTCTACGGAAGCCATCAATTGTCGGATTTTTACGTTAGGAATTGAATTCACTTACACTAAACGAAATATTTGATGCTGTTAGCTGATTTTGACCTTGATTCATACAGGCCTTCAAAATATCATCCATTTTGATATCACTTATACTTCGAACCGTTAGATTTCCAGTGATTTTCAAACCTGAAAGATATTTTTATAAAAATCATTAAAAATCAACGAAGAACCTGTACTATGTCGTTTACTTTTTACTATTATTTTATTATCTAAAATCCTATTTAAAACCAACGTGTGATAACGGCTCGGCTCCGTCAGACCTGCATAGTTATAATTATTAATTTTCTTGGCGTCCAACGTCTCTACGTGCAAATTTTCCACGACATATTTCGCCGTAACAGTTTGATTTTTGCTCAGACTCATTCTTTCCTGATCAAACTTGTCGACATCGAAATTTTCAATTTTTCCGTTGAAATTACCTTCCACGAGTAAAGTGTCAACCTCCACATCATCCAGACTATTTACGGACGGTAAGGATGATTTATCGTTTTTATAAATGTAGGAGTTAGGAGCGACGTCGTTTAATACTTGTACTATTTCGAATTCTCCTTTTACTTCAACATCATTTAAGAAATTCAACGTCGAAGATACAAATTGATTCTTAGTTAGCCTCACCGTTTCGTTATTTAATTTATTAACATCCACGCCTCCGAAAAGCCCGGTTAGATATAAATCGAGGAAGGTGACGTTTCCGTTCAGGACGTTAATTTTGAGCGGTTGTTCCGATACTTTATGCACGAAGGAATGTAAAGGGATTTCGTTAATTCGTTTAGAATTGATTTTAGTGCCGTTCTTTACGGTTAGACCGTTCGGAAAATCTTTAAGTGATGTTACCACTACGGTTTCTTCATCCTAAAAGAATAATTTCAAGTCAAAGAAATGTGTTTTAAAATTATTAAGAAAGAATAGATCTTTTATTCCTGAGAATAATGGTTTCAAATGATTTTGACATTTTAAGTTTTCACGATCCAAATTATCGTAAATTATTCCATACAATTCTGTCAAGATGAAAGTCCCTACTGACCAAATGCACCTTGAGTCAGAATATTTTGAGTCAAGAAGTTACTCAAAGACTTTTACATCAAGTACTGTCTATAATTAAAATACTGGAATAAATCTCGAAATATTTTGAATTTAAAATACCTCATGAAGAGACGATTATTTAATTTACGGATTTGGAAAAAGATCTAAGAATGTGGTCCTCAATTTCGTGCATTGTTGATTCAAACCATCGAACATAACCTACATATTAAATATTAACTAGGAGTAAAATTTTGGGTTGGTGGAAACCATTCCTTCAAATATTGCCAAGGAAAAAGTGAAGAAGTCCTTCTGGAGAAATCTACCAGGGTATATTTCTCGTTGAGAACACCAAAGAGTTTGTATTAAAGAAGAAAAATGAGATTGTAAGAAATGATAAATAAGTATTTGGAAGTATCAAAAGAACTACAAAAAGGAAGATAAGATCCACTTCAATGACAAATCTGTATCTGTGGGCATAAAGCAATTTGATTTGAAAATTGGAAGAAATTGCTATGAAAGTGACATTGTAGATAGTGGAAAAACTAGTCTCACAGTAAGAAGTGTTCAGAAAAATTGGGCGATTTTCTTGAAAGATATTCAAATTCTTCTTTATTCAATAAAAATTTTTGACGTATGACTATGTGCTTCCTTCATAGGAAAGAAGTGTAACTAAGTTTCTAATCCTTCCTCTGGGAGCTGAGAGATATAAACTGGTCAATTTTTGATGACCGCGTTCGCACAAAATAGTTGCCTTTTAGAGCAGAAAGGAAAACGGAGATATCACCCTGATAGCACGTTTTAAGCCATAGATCATCTCGATGACTTGAAGGTTATTATTTGAAATTATTCAGAATCTTTAAAGTCTTATAGAACATCACAAGAACCTATCTTACCTTATATACAACATCATCCAACACTTGTTCCAAATTAGTCCCATTAATCGAATTTCCAATCGTTAGCATTCCTTCAACTTCTAGAACGTTAAAGTTCATATCGGCGTCCAGCACGTTTGCCTCTTTCACAGTCGGATTTGGCGAAACATCCGAAACTCCCGTTATATTACCTTGAACCTAAAAAAATAATCTGCAACTTTACCTCTTGTCAATTTAAAATTGTAGTACATCGAAATCGCCGAAGACGTTTAGATCGATGAACGTAAACGGTCCTTTAATAGTTTGATTGTCTGCCAAGGTGATAAGCGTTTGGGTTTTGATACCATGGATATCTTTCGCGAGCATCGTCCTTGCCATTAGTTCATTTTCGAAATGTTTATTCCCTGAAAATTTACTGAATAATCATTCAGGTCACAAGTATTCTCATTTTAATCACCAGGCAATTTCATTTGATATCCTCTCGCGTAGTTTCCCTTAAAAACATAGTCCTCGGGAAATTTTACATGGTTAAGGTGATCAGTTTCGGCGTTATTAGTAATATTGATATTCTAAAATAACTTAGTTAAGTTAACTTATTGGACGTAGACCAACTCGACAAATTGTTGAGTTTCGAATTAATACTATTGAGCAGTTTGGCAAAGAAGAAAAAGGCATGTATTTAGTACTAATATATAGAAAAATGGCCCGTTTGAACGGCTGATCGTCCTTATTAGATTTATCTTTTGTGCCCAATTCGTGAGCGCCCATGATTGAAGCGATTTGTTGGCCAATTTAATAACGCTCTTTTGTTCATTTACATTATTTACTTCAGATAAGCGTTTCAAGCGCAGATTTGTTGTTTGTTGCTTGAGACATTTGCCGATGTCTCAAGCCTTTGCCGAGTTGACCTTTTCTGAACTCCAAGCGTAGAAAGCAACAGCGACGTACAATTCAATAGATTTTGAAATTCCAAATATGTACTAACATGAGTAGAACGGAGGTCATAATCGCCATCATAAGACTCTTACAATACAATATATTTTGCTGGGTCCCCCTGCGATTTGCGCATCTGACCGATAAAGCAAAATCTGTTGAACTGCATGTCAATATTTTTTCTGTACTTTACCCCATCGATTACGGTTTTACCAAGAACAACACTCTTCTTATTTCTCATACAAATGCTATCGAAAATGTCGTGTAGGTGTTCGCCGTTTATTTTCTTCACAGTTAGGTTTCCGGGCATGTGTGAAATATTCAGCACTTTATCTCTTAGATTTCCGATATTCAAGTTTACGTTTCCGATATGATTATTATGAATAGGTAACTTGTTAAGGGATTTCGTCTGTAAAGCATTTGTTTCCACTCCGCTGAATACAACTTCATCTATGAAAAAATGCATATATACATGTACATATGTTTCGTGATCTTCGTTTATCTTTTTAGAAATTCCCTCGACCACTAACAGGTGAATCGAACAAGAACACGAGTTAACACCTATATTTGAACGTTCTGAAAATATAGTTATTAACTCCAGTGTTGTTCTTTGGTTGATTGTAACGTTCTGAAAACATAACTATTAACATAACATGGTTGATCTGTTCGTGGGAGAGAGGATATCTAAAAAGGAAGAAAAGAACGCGATACAAGAAGAAGATTAAAATTTGACAATAGGATTTAGTTGGAAATTTGAAAGTACTTGCTTCTCATAGTATCAATTTCAAATGAAATATATACCTCCGTAATGATCATCGACTTTCAGAGCCTGTGACAGATCGATATCATCGTTAATTTTTCCAGACGTTGTTAAGACATCTCCCGTGACTTCTGCAAGTTCCTCGATCACAAAAACTCCTTTTAAATTTAAAGCTTTGGAGTCCTTGCGAAACGCCATGTTACTAACGTTTCTATTATTAATCGTTTCGACATCGATTCTTTCCACGTTTAGCTTCGTAAAGGTTTTTTCTCCTGCTATCGTCTTATGATCACCTAGCCTAAAGGAAAAGGAAAATTTAATTTTTCTGCTGCCAGTTTAAATTACGAAGGGGAACACATTAACATATAACAATATTATGTCATTTCTTATAATAGTGTACTTGTGTGTGCGCTTGATGTAATACTTAAATAATGCCTGTCGTAACTCATACAGCCGTTGTAGAAATTACGAGTATTGAATACAATACTGTATGACTTATTATTTACTTAAGGAAATAATATAGAGAAGTAGCATTTACTCCGTGCCAGCTAAACAATTAAAAGTCAACTTTCCTGACTTTTAGGCTGTTTCACCGGAGAAAGTTGGAAGTGCGAATATAAATAATTCAAACTAGTTTGTTATCTAAATACATAGTGTTCGATGTATTGTCGTGAGCGAGGTAACTGCTTATCCAAATGAAATTCCATATGATTAGCGGAATTTGTTCCGTTTGAATTTTATTGAAGTAGCGATAAAGTCGACATTTCGTTGGTGAAATTGTTTCCTAGTGCGACATCGCTAGATAAAATTGGATAGATCTCTATTACTAATTCAATAGACATACATTGCCAAGTGATCTTATATGATAGATCTCTATCACTAATAGGTCAATAAAACAAGGCTGGTTTGAACGATAGTTATATTTTCAGAACGTTTACAAACGTTTTCGGAATACCTTCTTCAGTGAAAATATAACTAGATAAATATATAAACAAACATTTGTTTTTATTTGGGAACTATCAACAAAATAACTAATGACTACGATTTCTTGATATAGAGGATGTGTAATCAACTTTTATATATATATAAATTATAAAAACTAAATTAATGTGTAAACATACATGCAAATTAAGTAAAACCTTATATCAAAAAATCTTTGTCGAAACCTTAACAATTCTGTTCAAGGACTAGGGAAAACCCACATTTAAAAACCTAGCCAAAGGTTTCCTTCTTAAGAAATGCAAATGTCATTTTAACAAATTGCTATATACATTACTCAAATTTTGAATATCGGTTCTGAAATTAATAGTTTTAGTGTCTTTTTGTATATTTATCATTTCATATATTAGTCTTTTTATAATTATTCTCTGTTTAAAAAAAAAAAAAAAACAGAATAATTATAAAAAAGACTAATATATGAAATGATAAATATACAAAAAGACACTAAAACTATTAATTTCAGAACCGATATTCAAAATTTAAGTAATGTATATAGCAATTTGTTAAAATGACATTTGCATTTCTTAAGAAGGAAACCTTTGGCTAGGTTTTTAAATTTGGGTTTTCCCTAGTCCTTGAACAGAATTGTTAAGGTTTCGACAAAGATTTTTTGATATAAGGTTTTACTTAATTTGCATGTATGTTTACACATTAATTTAGTTTTTATAATTTATATATATATAAAAGTTGATTACACATCCTCTATATCAAGAAATCGTAGTCATTAGTTATTTTGTTGATAGTTCCCAAATAAAAACAAATGTTTGTTTATATATTTATCTAGTTATATTTTCACTGAAGAAGGTATTCCGAAAACGTTTGTAAACGTTCTGAAAATATAACTATCGTTCAAACCAGCCTTGTTTTATTGACCTATTAGTGATAGAGATCTATCATATAAGATAAGTATAAAAGGTCACGAAATATATATATATATATATATATATGCATTTAATTGTCAAGTGATTCAATAGGTGATTTCCATTTGTAATAAGTTTAATCTCCTAGGCGTTACAAAAGAATATTTTAGGTGTTAGTTAGTTAGAAGGAAGAACAGGACAGCGCAGATCTCATGCTCTGTGCAGACCATTGTTCTGACCTCCATAACTAGCCAAATCAGTACGAAAGCTCCATGTTCCTGAAAATGGGGTGGAACCTCTTCAACTGAGCACGTCTTCAGATTCACAGATTCCAGATATCTGTACCCTAAGTAAAAAAACCTGCTGTTGACTAGAACGTCACAGCGCCGTAGTAGACCTCGATTGTTTCATTTACTTCGTAACAGAATCTGCATTCAGACTCACTGCTGAGCCTGATATTATACAGATCGGTAGGTACTTGATCACCCAGTGTAAGAACATCAGTTATACTCCTGACGTAACGTCTTTTTAAAATAAGAAGATCTCTGGTCTCTTTGCAACCTAAACGCGCTTTCATGAAGACCCTTAATAGCTTCAGCCCTACTTTCTGTCGGCCATCGGTCGGTCGGTATCATCGTCTTAACAATGAATTGCCAATTTGAAGGCGAGTTTCGGCCCTGTAAGAGCACTACTGCTACCTTCCCAACTCATCCGTCTTTGAATTGCCTTCAATACCTCGATGGGGAGGTACCCAAATGGGCTAAACCGTATTAAACACGCAAAGGCTTCCTAGGGTTTGTTTACAGTCAAGTGTTAGTGCTGAATTAACTCGGATTAAATCCAGGGTCAGTAGAATTGTTTGGTTGTCATTACATATGTGTATGTTTTTGCCTGAGTAGCCTCTACTCATGTTTTGTTAGGCACAAGCCATAACGTCGACTATCTTGATGATCTTGATAGAACGTGATGTAGCCCCCGAGTCCAAGTCCACGCCACCAAATGTAGGAATTCGAAGACAAAGATGGTCTCCGAGGCCAGCCGGAGTGTTGTTCTATAAACTCAAGATGCAAGCAGGTCACTTTCCTCAGCTTGCTAAGCTACCTCTTGTTAATTTTCATCGTGAAGCAGGAAACGAGAATACCGTGTGGAATCACTGGCCTTACCACAGCCGTGTAAATTTAGTGTACTATTCAAGGATTTAATCAGCAGATATCCCCGAAGGACCACCTACAAACCCAGAGACTTGCCATCTCATGCATGATAACTAAGATTTGATAAAATACTGGATGACGTGTGTGATCAATAAGTAGTGTAAACCAGACTCACGCTTATCAATGATAGGTTATCATTGGATAATAAAGTTCGTAGAAGTGATAGCGTGAGTCCGGTTTACATTACTTAATGATAACACGTCATTCACTCCTTTATCAAACTTTAATGATAACTTTTACTCGCATGAACAGGCAGGGTATTAATCTTCCGTCATGCGCGGCCGATCTGAGCGGCACATCAATCACGTTTGGCGTTGCCCCTCTTCCCCCTCTGGACACCGGTTTGTCTCCCCACATTAGCTTTCTAAATGTTGGTGTTGAACTAACCTCACCTGGTATTTCTCCCGCCGCTTCCTTGGAGAGTGTACGGAGGCCCTTTGATCTGTCAGGCTCACCGCGCCCGGAGTCATTTGTTTTTCCAAGGTCAGTATTTCCCAATCTTTTTATTATTTATATTATTATTTTATGAATGTATTATATATCTTTGAGGTTAGGTAGAACGAAGTAAAATTTTCAGATTGTACCGCTCAGGCTTACCGCGCCTTCTTGTTTTCGTATACTTGTTTCTCCTCTTGTTTTCCAGAATCTATCTCATTCGAAGAAGACTGACGAAATAATGAGAATGCTGATGGATGAAGATGGAGAAGGCCCTGCAGGGACTGAGGAACTCGGGGAAGAAAGCGGCATCAGGATGAAGTGGAAGAGCGTGAAGGTGGTTCAGAAAGTGATAATGAAACATGGTGATGAGCTGTCATATATTGAGAAGGAACTAAATGCAGATAGAGAATTCTATTTGGCAAGAGATAAAAGAATGAAGTGGAATAAAAAGCCACCATACAAATCACGTCGTGTGAGTGTCCACTACATTGTCACCCTGCTTTCTGGAGTAAAAGGAAATGCAAAGAATGCTAAAACCGCTCTTGAATGTTGGGGTAATTTATTCACTGATACAATACATCGACACCATCCACAACAAATTCGGTTGGAAGAGAGGCATCAGACACACGGATCAGATTGAACTGAGAGCTTTCATTGGCCTCTTGTATTTAGGAGGAGCTTATAAATGAAATCGTCAATTCCTGGAGGAAGTTCTGGAGGAAGGAGGCGATGGTATTGAAAAATTTGGCCTCGTTATGAGTATAAAACTGTTTAAAATCTTGCTTCGTGTCCTCCGTTTTGATGACAGAACTACCAGAAACGAACGAAAAGCATTTGCCCGACTTGCTTCGATTCGGGAAGTTAAAATTAATTAATTAAATATATAATTAAATATAATATAATTAAATTCGTTAAAAATTGTCAGAAGAGTTATTGGCTTGGGGAGATCGCTACAATATATGAAATGCTGCCTGTTTTCCGTGGAAGGTGCTCTTTTCGACAATATATACCTCCGAAACCAGCTTGCCCTAATCGATTCAAAAATGACATACACGCTCAATATCGATATATATGCTGGAAAACAGATAGCATGCTCTTTCTGTGTGAGCAATAAACCGATTAATGTGGTGATGAGAGCGCTGGCCTATGGTAATCTCCTTTATCTTGCTAAATATTGGAGGTATCAATTCTCAAATGATTTACTTGGGCAATCAACTAGAAGCATTGCGTCGAAGAGTATTCCTCAAAGCTGTAGCTCATGAACTCACGATTGGAGAGCTCCAACAAAGAAGTCAGATCACATTCGGCCTCCATACCAGCATACAAGATGATCGTATAAAATCAGCTCAACTCCGACCCCCCAACAAAAGAAACAGATGGGCCACCTGCACTGTGGAAACAGGAATCGGAAGATTGACGAATTATGCTTGCAGAAAATGCAACCGAGGGATCTGTCTCTCCCATGCCAACACAATCTGCGATGCTTGTTTTTCGTCTACGGATGCACCTTCAACTGAGCTTGCAGATCCTGATTCCGATTGAAAAAGCACGGAATATGATCCAAGCGGCTTACCATAAACGTTTTTCAAATGACGTTTGATTAAAGTTTTATACTGAATACGTAACGTTACTTTCTTCAAACACATCTCTAAGAAGGTGAGAAATTTTCTTATTTCCGTTAAATTTAATATATTAAATTTAACGGAAATTAAAAAGATTTAACCGGAAGAAGAAAAATCAGTTTCGAGAAAACTTACCTGACAAAGTCGATGAACAAATCTTCCGCCTTCATATCATTAAGGGTGATAGTCTTCAAATTTTTGATTTTAGATTTACCCTTAATCTCTACCGGACCTTCTATCACTAAATCCTTAAGGTATATTTCTTTGGCATCTTTACGCACTGCCGTCTTCAAACGTTCTTTAACATCCTGTACGTAGTTTTTTATAGTTTGGACTTTCGATTTTAAATCGTGTAGTGTATCTCCTTGGCGTGATCTAGGGGATGAGAAATTTGCTTTCGTATCCGCATACGCTGCCGATGTTTTGCTCGTCTTCTCTGATTCTGAACTTTTCGATTTCATTCCATTTTGGTCCGTCGTATCTAAACCTTTCGAACGTTGCCGTATTTCTCGTACAGTTTCTCTGCGTGCCTCCATCATTTTCTAGAATTACCATAAAATAATTTTAGTATTCATTTTTAAAAGGGCATTATACATACTCACCTCTAATTTATGTCTTAAAGATTTCAATTCAGCAATGCGTCTTTCCATCGGATTCGGTATGGGTCTTGTGTAAACGTGTATGAAAATCATTCCGGATGGCGCACTTCTCCTTGGTATCACCATTCCCAATGTTTCGCCGAAAAATAAAGGCGCAGATCCGCTAATAGTACTGTTGTGATTTTCTTCTTCCACCAAACAATCGATCCCGTTCAATAATTCCCCGTAATACCTGCAAGGTATTTCTTCATGGAGATAAAATTGATCCCCCGAAGATAAAATCACTTCGATCTTCTTCGATGTGTGATTTCCATGATCTAGTATCCTTTGTCCCAGCAATATGATCTCGTCCTTATACGTAATCAATTTGATCGGCAGCCAAAAATTGATACCATCGAAACTCATGTTTTCTACGTCTTCCTTTCCAACTCCGTAAGTATTAAATTTATAGATCCCAACGTTTTGACCGTCCATTACGAGATACGATTTAAATCCTAGGTTGAACGAATTAACAGAATTTACGCCGGGGCTGGAGATGTTCGTGAATGAACTGAACCGTCCGTTTTCATACTTAAAAACGCACACCATGTCGTTTTGAGGAATGGATAGGAAATAATTTGATCCGTAAGTGCTTAACGTCGAAGATCTTGCAACGTATTTCAATTGTAAATCTTGAGACAACCTGAAGATTAATTAACTAAGCGGATTGCTGATCATCGAAAGATTACTTACCAAAAATGTTTCCCGTGTTCTTGGTTTAATTGGAACCTATACAAATCTGCAGTATAATAGCTTTGCTTTTTAAGTATCAAAAGATGGTATATATCTGCTATTTTGAATACGTTTATGTGCACTACCATCTTGCGTAAATTCCATTCCCATATCTTTTCCTAAAAAGCGACTGATTGAAATAATTCGTTGTGATGAACTGAGCTGAGCTTACCAACTTTGGATCGTTGGAAATTTTACACCATAATAATTTAAATGAATTGGTAACCAGTAATAAGATGGGTTCGTTTGTTTTAGACGTTTTATTCCAATATTTTACCAGTTCGATATCAACAAATTTGTTCTTTAAATCTGTAAAAGGAATTTCTTATTCCTATATCTCAGGGAGGTATAGATTTTTATATTATCAGAGGTCGTTTTATCTCCGTAGTATTGACAAAAAGAAATGAAATGATTTCCGTATCATTTGAAAACTGGAGTATGTGGACAGGGGACATCGATTAGAACAGAGGTTTTAACGCACCTTATGAACAACCACGAGTTTAGAATGGAGTCCATGAATCAGGACAGCATTAATGGAACCGTTACTACGAAATCGTAATGCAAAAGGCCATGACAAAGTGTTTTGACGTTCTGGCGGGTCAAAGGTGGTACATAATTGTTTCTACTGGAGCCACATACACAACATTCTAAGTTTAATGGTGGCGCTTTCAAAACTCTCCTAACAAAGAATAAGAACCTCTTTTGGGCAACTACAAAAGTTTTAAGAATCACATAATTGCATTGCATATAAATAGAAGTACGGTTAAAAACTATGGAAATTGGCACCATATCAGTTCATCAAAACGAACTTGAGCAATCAAGTAGCTGTACATAGCCCCTTTGCGTTGGAAAAATACAATTTTGAGGCATCTTTGGAGGGCTGATAATGAAACTTCGTATCACAATCCGGCACGACGAGGACCCAAAATATTAGGCTACCGGAAAAGTTCCATCTATTCCCAAATCAAGTATTCATCAACACAAACTCATGCTGTGTAGTTGTGAATTAATGCTACCTTCGAAGAGCATCAAGGTTGATGTGTATTGCTAAAAATGTTTGCGATTAGATGCAGTAATAAGAAAGGATTAGAAGCACAGGAAGCCTCATATCGATGAACAGACAAATTTATGAACTGTGAAGATGGCAATTAAATTCAACCTAGATTTAATTAGAAAAATTATGTGACGGTGAGGTAACTGGTGTGCCTATTTTATTTTCGATTTTTTGCTCAATATTGTTGTTTGAGAAATATAAAATAAGCTTGCCAAAAATATAAAATTTGTACTATGTTGCCATTAAAAAAGGCAAGATGGAAGATGGCATCTTTTAAAAAAGGAATAAAAGCCACCAAGAAAATTATGCACACTTAGAAAGATGCAGATTTAGGCGTAGTTGACTATACCCGAACTTAAAAGCTCTACAACTAACAGTTTGTCAGATATAACTAGGTTTAGATGTGTATGATATTGAAAAAGATATACAGTATAAAATATCTTCACAACTGAATTTTAATTTAATTTTTGCTTAAACAGTGTTACTTCAAAATTTAAAACATTTTTCTCTAGTTCTAAATTTTCCATTTTTATCTGGTGTTCTGCTATTTATTATTGCTTTTCGCTATATCTTTCAGCAATTATACCGCCAACGATTTTCCTCGAGTCAGCAATTCAAACTTGGCACTTGTTGAAGAGGAAAAATTTTTCTTTTTAATTATTAGGCGTCATCTAACTATTAATATAATAATTCAATAATAATTATTGAATTGAAGAAAATAGCAATGGATAGAGAGAACTGCAAGAAGTCAGTAGAGGAATTTGTCGAAGAATGTGAGGGTAGACTTTGTCGTCATATCAAGGGATTGAAAGAGAAACACCAAAACGGTGCCTTATGCTCAAAAAACAGCAACAGAAACAAGAAGAAGAGGAAGAAATACAGACTCAAATATAATTTGGTACAACAGGAACAAGAAAAAGAAGAAGGAGAAATAATATACTCTGGAATGGGAATAATAGACGAAAAAAAAAGTGAAATAGATTTTTGTATCAATTTGTACATTTTAACACAAAATGGCACCAAACCCAAAACTTTTCTGTAAATAACAACATGGCCGATTTTTTTTTTGATTTTTTTTTTTTTTTTTTGAAAGGAAAGAAATCAGAGAAGAAATATTTGCATAAAGAAACCTAGAAACAAATAAAACGATTGATGATATAACTCCCCAGTGGTAAAATAGACAATCTATGGGGCAAGTTAGTCAAAGTCCAAGACCAAGAGTGAGGTTTATTTTCTTTTATGATTTTTCATTGATGAGAACTTAGAATTACTTGTCTAAACATGTATTTGCAAGTAGACGCTTGATTTGACAAAGAAGTAACTTGTTGTGTTGTTAGACTAGCAAGGCTGTTTCCTTCCAGCCGTGCCATTGATATCATATAATACCATGGCCAGTGAGGATCTTAAGTGTAGATCACGGGAGAGCGCACGAAAGCGAATAAAGAGCATTACGGTGACCATGAGATCAAACATACAACAGTAGTGCTGTTTATTTGGTCTTGATTGCACTCCCGTGATTCCAGATCCAAGTAGTACATTCGCCGACAGTGTATATAGTGATTTTCATCGCTCTCTTCGTTCAAAAACAAGCAAACTAGTTGATTTCACTTTTCGCCATTGTTTCAATTGTTGCCGTGGTAAATATATGTTTTTCGCTTATTTCTTAATAGTTTTTTTCAATAATAACATTTTCTATTAGTCCCTCACCAAACACATGTTGCAGCTTACATTCCTTTTAACTCCTTAAGTCAATTAAAATTCTCTTTTGAGAAATTGTCTTATAATTCAATTATAAGTATTAATATTTTACCAGTTTCTCCACAAAGACGTCAAATACAAGAAACTATGTGCATAATTAATTAGATACAGGAGAAATCTGCTGGGACTTTCTGTTATTCTAACTCCGAATCTAACATTTTCATCGCGATTTCATAGATATATGTGTGTTTGCACATATTGTTGACCTTGATAGATCGTTCCTTGACCGAGACACGATTTACCTGTCGTATTTTTGACGATAACGTCCCCGTTTGCGTCCATTTCGGCCGTAAATATACAAATACCGGTATTCATTAGGCCGACTGCGTAGTTTTTCCCGTCGATCGTGACACTTTCCCATTCTATAACGCCGCGACCTACCTCGAAATGGTCGTAGGAAGTCACATTTCGTATCACCAGCTCTGAAAAAGGCGATAATTACCTTTCTGTGGTCTAAGTTCTAATCGTGCTCGACTCGTTATTGTACACGTACCTTCTCTATTTTCGTATCCATTTTTGTATCGAAACTGGGGCTGTATACAATCCACATTCGTATATGGCAACATTAGAAACATGAACGCGATATAGTTAAAAATTTCGGACATGGCGTACATACTAAAACGTTTTGGGGAAACTAAACATTTCCTTTGATACTGTGGAGTCTGCGTTCGAAATTTTCTTCGCCTGTCAAAAAATTTCAGATGTTTTGTTACCTTTCTTGTCGTACTAACGCGTACGTACAGATTCGCATGTATGAATGAGGATCAGTTTTGGAACGAAAATGTTATACTTTTATATCTGATCTACACGCTTATGCTTCCTGCCAAAACGCATTTGTTGACAATTTAATTTTCTTTAGACACGAATAACATAATGCAAGCAAAAATATGTCTATCATCAAGTCGAGAATAGCAATCGTATGGGTTTGTAGTCCCCTTAGAGTATGTACACTTTTTAATAGCAAACGGTCAAGGACCCATTCATTTTCATGGTTCCTGATGTTCAAAAATTTTGATTACTATGGAGAAACGAAGATTAAGGAACCAGATGTGTGACAGTCTGTGCAAAAGTTAATCAAATTTTGGGGTTTCTAATTTCGCAGTTTGTAGTATCGTACAAAAAATATTTTCAACTACCTGATATGTATGAAAAATCTTTACGTTTCAGTCTACATGCAGATTCTTTTATTTAAATTGCTTAAAATTGAGATTTATGCAATAAAATACTATTTGTCAAATGCTCAGACTGTACCGGAAGCCAACCGTGCGGCATAAAAATTTCGAAGTATAAATTTGCTAGTATAACGATGAGAGTGATCGAATTAAGTTTGCATGACCATAAAAAGTATCACAGTATTCAAGTATTAATTGAATTTTTCAATTAAAATCATAAATATACAAAAAATTAATATAGAAAAATGAATGAGAAAACGTGCCAACACTGTGTGGCTAATGTTTATATCTGGTAAGTTGGTGGCAGTGGTCTATCCAAACGACGTGGGTTAAAAACAGAGAATCGTGTTCGTGTTTACATTGGTAATTTACCGAGAATCACGGTATAGGATAGATGCGGTGTTGCCATACTTTTATACATGTAACGCTGGAAACGTGAAAAGGGGGAATTTTATTAGACAACTTTTTATAATTCCTAACAAATTCAGTAGTGGACGACAGCAAAAAATGGGCTAAAGACTTTCATTGAATGTTTATCTATTTGTTGCTGAAAATTTATGAACGAGTTAAGGTTTTATTTTATGCTTTTTTCTTATTGAAGCCTTTAGCTATTTTCGAGTAGTCCCGTAAGAGCCCATGTAAAAATGCAGCTTTTTAAATTAGTATATCTCAATAAATATATAGTGAATCGTCCTCATACTTCACAGGCATGTTTATTATTGGTAATATTCTGTGTTTCCGAAAAATATTGAGGTAGTTAGATTACCGTGTTCACACATCTACATCCTTAAGTGATACAGTTTCGTGCCCTCTACGTAGGTCCAGTAATAAGTAAATAAAAATTACATTGGAAAAGAGTTATAAGTGAAAAGGCAACACCGCTTCTATCGAAGCTCCTTAGATCCATTTGTTTTTGCTTTATAGTATATTTCTTGTATATCATAATTTTTTCAGCTATTTGCCTCCATACTTTCCTGTCATTCATTTCCTTTGCTAATTCTTTTTACTCGCTATACTCAAATCTTCTTTCACTCACTGCATCCATTTACACCTTGGCCTTCCTATCCTCTTTCTTCCTCCTGCCTCCCAATGTAACACAGCTCTTATTGTTGCATGGGATCCCGCTCTGTACACATGTCCCAACCATTCAACTCTTTGTGCTTTTATGTTTCTTATTATATTTTCCCCTTGTATTTCTTCTAGTAGCTCGTGGTTCATCCTTGATCTGTATTCTGTATTGCTGATTCTTATTGGAGCTAGTATTGATCTTAACATTTCTCATTCTTCTATTCGCAATTCTTCTTCCTCCCGTTTTGTAAGCATTGCAGCTGCATACATTAGTATTGGTTTTATCACTGTTTCTAAAATTTTTATTTTCGTCTTTTTCGATAAAAACTTCTTTTTGAATTATTTCTTGTTCGCGTGGGGAGCTTTATTTGCTGCTGTCATTATTTTTCTTTTAACTCCCATTCTTCTCCAAGATATTTAAATTGTGTCACATCCTCTAACTCATGTTATCCAATCTTAATTCTATAATCAGGAGATGCACACATGAAATTAGAGAAAATATGTACACTATGCCCACCACAAGGTATTAGGAATTGTAGGGTAGCTTTCGAAAGATGAGTCGTGCTACATTTTTAGTACAGGATTGTATCAGTTTCTTTCTTTTGAAAAATGATAACGTAGCGTCCAAGAAACATAAACAAAGAAACAAGGAAATGGAAGAACAGACAGTTTTAAAGAAATACGGATACTTAAAGGTGTTGGGTAATTGTTTTTAAGATCGGTTAAACTTAAATTATCTTTTTGGTTCCAAAACTATTTTGAAAATTGTATATCTGACCTTTAGGAGTGGTGTATGTGACGATTAAATACTAGTTTTTGCAGTGTTAACAGCTTCTACAGCTTTAATTTTTTCAATCATAAATGAAGAACCAGTAAGTTTACGGGCTCGAAATTTTCAATACTGTGTATTCGTTACGATAGCCACGACTTATCATCGATCTTTTTTGTAAATTCCTTTGTTATCGTTACTTTCTTCAAGTCCAAAAATGATGGTAAGCCCATGGTCATTTTTCTGTTTCTTAATTGAGGTTAAATTAAACAACAAACAAGGAATTTACAAAAAGCTCGATGACAAGTGGTAGCTATCGTATAATACCCGGTATGTAAAATGTCGAGCCCATAAACAAAATCATTCGTTTGTACAGCAGGAAATATCCTTAATACCAGACGCTCTAACTTTGACATTGTAAATGGAACGAAATCTGTGTAATTCCTAAGTTTACCTATGTAATTTTAGTTTAGTTCTTTTTATTATTTTATTCAGTTATAATAAGTGTAGCGAGTGTAATAAATCGTACGTAGGACAGTGAGTAATAGCGACACAAATAAAAAAGATGCAGTACATTATCGTTATGGTAGAATCGATTCATAGTGTGTTGCAAAGCATACAGACGACAGATGGCACGACATTCAAATCGAGAATTTAATTGATGAAACTCGTCAATTTGTCACGAAAATTAAATTCGGACGAAACGATACACATACATATAAAAATGGGAATCTTGTAGGCAAAGACGACGGTCCTTTGGATCAATCTGTGCTTTATTAAATAGAGAAATTGTCTCAAGAAGAGATACCCTCGGCATAAGGGGATCGTGTTGGCGATATTTAACACCGCAGGTGCGCGTTCTGGAAATAATTTTTCATCCTAATAGGTAAAGAAATACGCCTCCGAGTTGTAGAACGCGAATATATGTTCGAATGAATAGAATTTAAGAAATTGCGGTTCATTCGGTAAGCCGATCAACCGAGAAGTCAATCAAAGCTGATCAACCGAGGAGACCATCATCTTTCCGAGTTGTAGAGGGGCAAGTTTAGTTTACATTATTGTAAATCGCGCATCATTCGGTAACAGAGGGTTTGAAGATGCCTGCCTCGTCGCTAGCGAAACGCTTGTTATCGAATTTGATTAATAATTTTTGCGGTAAGGAGTTTACCAGTGGATATAGTGTCAGTTGTAATAAATTGTATCTTGTGTTTATGTAAATATTCAATAACGTTTTCCTGTAATCAGCTAGTAGTTGTCTGATAATAAGTAAATATCTATTTCACTTATATGTGCTGTATATACTTTCGTTAGTTTCGGCATCTCCAATGAGATTGATTGTCCTAGCGACGAAAAGTTTGAATATTTACTGCAGCAGTAACATTCGTGTTTGTGCTGCATTCAAAACATAAAAACGAGGAACGGAAGATATACATACATACGTTAAAAAATAGAAACCGATAAACCTATGATTAATTACTTTCACTTCCATGCCTCTTATTTCATCAACGTTTTTTCTACCAATTACACTCCCGTTTTTTGCTTGAGACTTTCGCTTTCGTCTCTTTGCCATCTTTTTTAAAATTAAAGTTACCTAACGAATTAGTTCGCATTTATTACAATAATAATTCATACAAATAACAAATAAATAAATACTATTTACAATATCAGTACGTATGGACACATAGACCTTGACCTAGTAATTCAAAACTACATATTAGCACTTCGGATGCGTGTGAAATCTAACCCGCAGAAACCTAGCACTTTTGCTAACACGCTATACTCTAAAAATTTTCCTAAAAATTAACTTAACCGGCACTAAAAAGCGGTTTTTCTATCCTATAAAAAGATGACTAAGGCACTGTAATGGGCAGAAACTGTCGTGGATTTCCAGCGTGCGGTTGAAACCTTAGATTTACTCTTCGCCCAAGCTGATTATCCAACTCCAAAAGCTATTCCAATCCAGGAGGTAATAAAATCCCGTTCTGGGCGTGGTAGTCGCAGGCTCAGTTGTCGTCGTCACCATTTCCATCGCCATTTCCGGCTGATTTCCGAACGAAGCCTCTAAATCTACGAGCGAAGGACCGTTCGCGCGTTCAGTGACCATTTCAGTGATTGGGGTGGTAGTTGTTGTTGAGGTCGTCGTCGAATTCTCCTGTCTCTTCCTTCCATTCTTCTTGTCGACGTTATCGTAATCGAGAGGATTCGGAGCATCCTGCTCGTTGAGGGGCACAAATTTATGCCCGTTAAAATCACCTATCAGTTCTCTTAGGGACTTTACGTCGATATTTTTCAAATTTTCCTCCGTAATATTCCCATTGAGTTTACCTACATCTTTAATCATATCCAACAATTTGCTTAATTTTTGCAACTCCTCTTGATTGGTGGCGGTTTGAGCGCTCGGATTGAACACGTGTTTCGGTTGATGACCGATCTGATTCAATGATTGGATCTTCTCGATGTTGGTCACGAAACCTATATCCTTCATGACGTGCTTCATATCGTTCGGTATAATATCCATGTTGACCTCGGCATTTTTCCCGAGCTCCTTTTTCGGTTTATCCACCGCTATCGATTTTTGCGCTCTAAACGACGACCGACCCAATCCGAAACGTGCCAAGAATTCCTCCATTTCGCTTCTGGAAGGCGCACTGTCCGGTAAAGGTTTGAAGCTCAGATAAGATTCCGGTTTAATTTCTGCATTTTGCTGGTAAGGTATGGCTTCTGTGGCGGGTACGGAAACAATTGACTTCTTATTTGGGTCTTCTAACAGACCGAAATTCATCAGCAGGTCTTTCATGTCCGGCGAAAGATTTTCCGCTACGTTAGAAATGTCAGGGATCTTCGTCGACGGGGTATGATATCGGGGAGACGTTGGAACTTCCTTGACTGTAGTCAATTTTTCAACGAACGGTCTCGGGCGCGTATCGTCATCGGTGTTGATCAGCAAGTTTAGATCTTTTACGACGTGTCTATAGCTCTCCGGGATGGGTATATCATCGATGATGTTCCTCTCCGTTGTTGTTGTTGTTGTTGTTGTCGGGGTTGTAAAGTATTCAGTTGCAGACTGCAACTTATTCAAGCTAATCGTGAAGGGAGCCGAAAACTGATGGTCGTAGTGCATCGGGGATAATTTCGGCGGATTTATTATGTGAATTCCAGATTTCGAACCGGTAGATGTAACCTCATCAGGGTATCTGTGATTCGGGTATTTTACCTGAGATTTATTCACCTTCTGCGGTAATTTAGGTCGAAATTGTATCGGCAGTGCCGTTGTGGATGTTGTTTGAATTATCGGTGATGTTTTCTGCGGTGCCCGTTTATTGTTTTGTACTTTACTAACAGGACTCGAAGGTGTTGTAGTATCAGTAACCAAGTACTTCGTTACTTTAGTCAACATCGTCGGGACAAAAGTAGTGCTCGAAATCGGATTTCTAAATAAATTTCCGATTTCCTCTTCCGGCAATCGCAACGGCGGAATCGTCGGTCGTCTTCGGTGTTTCTTCTGTTCCTTTTTTATCTGCATCGGTTGTCCTCCGATCATATGCGTGACCGGAGTTCTCGTGTACAATTCTTTAATGTCATCGCCCTGAGCGCTCCCCGCAGTAAAAGGCATAACCACCATCAACGCGCGTTTACCGTCTTCTCTCGTCTTTGAAGGGCTCGAATCGGTTTTCGTGATGTTTTCTATAATGTCGACGATTTCTCCTCTAGTCAATCGCGGCAGTCTCGGATCGGATTCTATCAATTCTTGCACTTCGTTGATCGTATCTTCGATAGTTTCTTCCGAAGGTTTACCGCCCCCGTCGTCCGGACGATTCGCGTAGAAGTCGTTTATTTCCACCGGGTGAAGTGAGTAGGCGTCGTGTATTTGCTTGGTCGGCGGATGAGAAAAGACCGAGGTGCAGAGGAGGAAAGCGAGGAGTGTGTATTTCGTGTGTATCATCTGGAAAGTAGAAATTTTCAGGAATGTAATAACGATTTCTATTAATATAAATGGTAATAATAAAAACAATAATAATATAATAAATATAATAACAGACGATAAATAAATAAACGACGAGAAATAAACGAAAGGAAAATGAATAATGATAATAATAATAATAATGCTATGGATAGGGCCACCTTAACCACAAGGCTAAATGGGTTATAGCCCCGGGCCGGTAGTCTCTTGGAGTGGCAATTTTGCTTGCACCCAAATCAGTGTATTTTTCTATGAATTGAGCTACATTATTGTTAGTAGGCCACGAACGCCAAACACCTTAGAACGGCCCTGACCACGGAGTGTGTTTAACACGCCTCGCGCTCTATCTTGTTCTATCTTATTATTATAGTAATGCTCTTTATTCGTTCTCACTCTTTAGCAATCTTCCTCCATTTTCTATAACATCATAGGCGTGATAATAAAAGAATAAGTAAAGTCACCTGTGTCAATGATGGTTAAAAATTTTAATAACTTCGGCAGCCTGTCTACAATTATAACTTAATATTTTGTTACCATATCATTTCATTTATGCTTCTTTTAAATATAGTACAAGTATCTGTAAATTGTCATAGTTAATGCCTATTCTATTTGAGTTGAGTATTAGTACTAGAACATGTAGCTTAAGTTTTACGCAGTATTTTTTAAATTATTTTACTTTTTTCTGTTATTTACAAAGAAATTAATTTAGTATTTTATTGTATTTCAATCTTCTAGGTTTGTAGCTCTGCTCGAATGCCTGCTTCTATTATTTACACTTGTTATTTTTTTCTTATGTCCTGTAAATGATCTTTGCCGTTGAACAAAAGATTATTATTATTATTATTATTATTATTATTATTATTATTAGTAAGACTTCTTCCTTTATTACATATTTGTGGAGTATTGCATTCCTCAGCATCATCTTAATAGGATCTGTATCAAATTCGCATTGTTTTGAAGTTGAAGTCTTTGCTAAATCAATCAAAATTGTAGGTGCTGCTTGTTAGCAATATATTATAAGTGATAGAATTTAGGCTGTGGCGACTGTTGTCGAATATGAAAATAAGGTATCACGGTTAAGTGTCTCGTAAGAAAGACTACGTGCCAGAAGTTAATCGCAAGAAATATCTTGCACTTGCTAGAGAGCATATAGAGAGTCCACATCAGTTTGAAATGAAAAGTCTTCTTTTCAGATGAAGATAAGTTCTGAATATTTGGTATAAAATGGTACTATTTACTAAAGTGAAAAACGGAGCTGAAGATAAAAAAATAATCCTAACCATAAAACACAGCGAAAACGAGGGTGCGTGACAGCTGGTGGGGTAGGACATTTGGCTTTTATTGAATCAATTCATCGATATGATTACATCACGTCTTAAATCACAATTTACCTGAAAATATTATTTTTAATTTATTTTATTATAAGTGATAATTATTAATTTATTGTATATTTTTCACTACAACGTGCCCTGAATTCCAAGCTATAGGTGCTGTATAGTGTATTCAAATAATTACATACAGCACCACAATCACCTGATTTGAACCCCATTCAACATGACTGGAATCTGTTAGAACGACGCTTTCCACAATATAATGAAATCCCCAAACATTCATTAAGAAACTTTTTATTTGCTAGAATGGATGAAAATTAGCGCAGAAGATACTTCTTAACTGGTGCTATCTATAAATGAAACATTAAGAGCGGTTATACTTCGTCACGGTTATCGCGATTTTACAGTTGATTTATTTTATAATTTTTTTTTTTGTGGGAAACCTTTATTGTAGTATCTATCATATATCATCATAATCTGAAATATTTTTTCGATTTCTTTCAATGATTGAATTTTCTTAAGTAAATAGGTTTTTCTTATGATTTACGCAGACTTTTTACACTAATTATATGAATAACAGAATTTTAAGCAGCGGGTAAAATAAATGTGATAAAGAAAAATTGACTAATTAAAAAATGTGGGGATGCAACATGTTAATTTATTTACATAACGCCTTCTTAAGGTTTGTTAAAACACACCCCCTATAATCGCTTCATGAAACCCCAGAAATCGTAACATTAACCCCCAAACATTGTTACGTGGCTTAAGAACCTCTGCTCTAGAACAAAGGATGGCAAGTTAAGGCAATACCAAGGTAAATATTTCAGCAGAATAGTGTCACTACTTATTAGGATCGTACGACCCTGGTTTGAGGAAAAAGAATTGCCACTATCATTTGGTCATTATTTTCTCCCGCTCTACTAAACTATTTAATAAGCCATAACATGTGGTGAAGAGTGAAGCGCAAGACTTATTTAGCTGTCAAACTATATAATCGTCCAGAAGAACTGCAGTGAGCACGAAAGGTGTTTGATCTAAATATCTTCTAGACTACACACAAATCGATGTCATATCATCTCTTTTAACTGCGAAGCAATCTTGGAATATCTGTCCAGCATTAGTTACTAAAAAGAAGGTTTATTCCGGCCCAAGAATGTTGTGTTTGGTGTCGTGTTCATTTTCAGGAAGCACACCATCACATGCCATTTATTATACTAAATGTTTTATTATTAAATAGGCGTTAAGTAAGTAATTACATTTATTTACGTTATCATTTTTTCTGTCATAATTTATAAACACCAGGATCTTATTTCAAATCAAGGATTTACAAGGATCTACATACATACATACATACATACATACATACATTTTCGTATCGCTGTAGCGCGAAATATCGGTGAAGGAAATCACTACTCACGTTATAATCTAATGCAGCAACCGACACACTAAACTTAAGAACTTAAATTGAATTCAAAGTTGGACCGATTTACGAAACCGATTCGCCACGCTTAATGTCAAAGAATCGTCAAATCTCTCGAAATTCTATAAAATCTCCCGGACACTCGATTCTATTGAAAAACACATCAACTTTCATTTACTTTCTATTTCAACGCGTCATTGTAGGTCTTTTTTATTGCATCGTCGTTGCTGCACCATAGAGGTATACAACCTCTTCTTGGTAACATACGTAATCGTAAAATACCGCACGTACAAAATGATTTCGCGTTATAGTTGTACGTGAATGAGGATAAACACTCAAATCATTGCGAACTTAAGAAGTAAGTTTTGGAAATTAATTATAAGAATTTTAATCGCCGATATCAATAACTGTTAATTGCAATTAAGGCACGCGAAGATACGCGTCCAATTAAACCCATCAAAATATGATTATTGAAGGTCGATGGGGATGATTGCTAATTAGGTATTCGTTATTTCCTTCAACGGATTTTGCACAGAATTAGCGTCGAACATCGCGCCAATAACTTTTAACTTCAAATCGGATTCGTAGTATATATTAACTCGTGTATTAGTAAGTTATTGGGTCCTGTTCGACTAAATATGTGCGTGCATACATTAGCTGTGTGCGAAACATCTAATCACATACCTTTTTATGTATCGAACCTAACTGTTCACGCCAGTTTTACTGTTAAAATCGTCCGTACCCGGTGTACAGTTATACCTCATTGGTACATATTTATCTTTTTCCAATCTAAAAGTGTGTCATATTCGGATAATTTTCGATTTAATAGCGTTCGTTAACGATGCACGGTGGTTTCAAAATATTTTTTCTTCCAAAGGTTACGGCATATTTTCTATAAACGGTTATGTAAGTCCGGTGAAGAAATAATTCTTTCTAACGAACACGAGGTGATGCTATTACTTACTTTTTCTTTCCTTTTTTTCGCAGAGAAGATTTAAGCGAATTATTATTTTGATTATTTACCATATCAAGAATGCACACACTTATATATATATATATGTGTGTGTGTGTGTTTTTCATGCTAATTAATGCTAACTAGATAGTTACCATTTCATTATAATAATCCAAATCACACGATTAGATTTTTTATTGCTCTTATATGTATGAACTCACTTTAATTTCTTACAAGGGCACGGTCATTAGACGCAACGTAAATAGTGCAAGGTCAAGCTACTTTCGTCAATACTTGAGTTTGAGACGTTTGAGTAGAGCATTTAACACCACCCTAATCAAAATACTCACTGAGTTATAACGAATACATATGTTAGTGTTTCTTTTGTTTTTATCGTTGATTTCGTTACATCCGAGCCCTTTCCCACTCCAGTTGGCCTACCTAATGAAATCTTGACACTGTTTAAAAAATTAGTAAATACTAGTAAATGTTACATTATTCTTTTAGGTCCCAAATCAATTGCATACGGCATATTTAATAATATGCTGTAAAGAAAATCCAATTTTATCGTTTTGTTTTTAAAATTAACAAATCAACAAACAAAAGCTCTCCTATCAAACGATATTTTTAATTTATCAACCCATTTATATTTTGTCACAAAGTAAGCTTATAATTGTACAATTCTTTTAAAAAGAACGTCTACACAATTGCTGCTACTAACGGTCAAAAAGCACTTCATGCATTTTGAAGCTAGACGTATTTGGAAAAATGGCAGAGAAAAGATTCTGGATCAAACAGTTGCTTTACTTATCATTAGATATTCCAATTCTAGAAGATCAAACTCGGAAATTACAGATTTATTACAATTATCCGATATATTGTAAGAAATATAGTTAGACGATACGCAAAGCCACGATATGTAAGAAGAAGTAAAATTACATACATATGTCGATTTAAAAAACAAAATAAAACCAGGAAAAGTGTTGTTTTGGGCTAAAGAAAAGTCACTTTTAACGTTATGGCAGAAGAAAAACAGATTAATATGGGGAAAAGAACATAGGAATTGGACACTTCAGCATTGACGTGCAATACAATAAAACGAGACCGGATTTGTAGTGTGTGTTGAAGATAATAGAGGCCAAGTTATTCGCAAAAAGAATATGAGACATTCCGTCCTGATTATGTCAAAAGAAAGGTAAAATTTCCTGCATCGGTCATGATCTGAGGCAGCATGTCATCCAGAGTGATAAGAAAATTTCATTAAATACAAGGGACTGTGGATACAAATAAATATTTAAATATTTTATAAGAATCGCTTTTACTGATCATTGGAGAATACTTGACATTGGGACAGGATTTCTTGTGCAAAAGAATCCCTAACATGGATGGAAGACAGCAATATACAATTTATAGAATGGGTTGCTAATAGTCCCGATTTGTCTTCAATCAAAACTTTGTGGCACGAGATGAAAAAGATGCCACGGAAACAAACTGTTAGAACAATTACTGAACTGAAGCAAAAACCCTGAAAAGAAATATGGGATTACGCCAGAATTTTGCCAAGGCTTGGTTAATGCTAAGTTCCGTAGAATTTTGGATGTGATAAAAAATAAAGCGAATATCACTCCTTGTCAGGGGTAAACATTAAAAGAGTTTTTATCTTAATTTTACGTTTGGTCCCATCTCTTCTATTTGTTAGCCTCCTTAACAGGTATTTATTTTTACTAGAAGATGTTAAAAATTGTAAATAAATAAAATTATATTAAATTCATGTAATATTACTTGTAATTTGGCTTCATAATAACCAATTTCTGAAAAATTAAAGCATGGGTTAGCTGAAGTAGGAGGGGGCTCGTGTTCTTTTGGCAACTAACAAGGGAACACCGGCAACTGGCAAATTCAGATTGTGATAGAACTATACAGATTGAACGAGTATTTTGATATAAGAACAAAACATTTGTTTTAGCGGCTGAATCTTCCTATAAAATTAAAATTTTTGTAGGTATCTCGAAAAATACAACATATATCTTTGTTTTAGAATATAATTAGAAGCGTATTACATAGTCTCAAGGAAAACGCAAATTATTTCCAAAGCAATAAGTAACGGGAGCCGGGTAATCCACACAAATAAAGTCCGTTTTACGCAAAAAAAATGGTGCTGTATAATGTACTGAGAATTTAGTTAATTTGTTAAACAAAATTGTACCGGCCTAGCTCTTAATTAATGATGTAATAAATATAAATTATAACAAATTATATTTATAAATTTTAAGAAATAGTTAACATAAAATCAAGATAATTACCTAGTGTTGTATGTGTATGAGTGTAATTTCTTTTATTCGATGATGATTCTTCCTATGTCTCCTCTCTTAAATTTCTTCTTCCATTTCTTAAATCGTTTCTTCTACGGTGTGGTAAGGTTCTTTTATTCACTGGTACTTCTTCTTAAAACCGTTTTATTCCAAATATATTTATAGACTTATTTGTTGACTTATCTATCTTATCAATATTTTTCGTTATCAACCAAACAAACCTTTTATTTATTTTTGGAAACCAAGACCACAGTGCTTTATTTCTCCGTTGTCCACGAAATGAAAACTTCAACTCTCCTCGACTCCAGTTCATCCAGGAATATCGCTGTTATAGAAACCTGTATTAAATGTCGATGTATCCTTGGTTATTTCCAGTAATTTTTTAACAATTCTTGTAATGTAAAAGTGTTGTATGTATGTGTCTGAATGTTTACAATATTTACAATGTTTTCTATCTTTTAATCGATGCTTTTATAATAACTATTAATTTTATTTCTAGTTACATTTTTTTCTCCCATTAAAAGTCTCTCGCTGGAGTTAACATAAGAAGCTAACACCCGTAGGGTAATAAAATGTTCAAAAGGTGGTGAGCGTGGTGTCTAAAAGGTATAAATGGAACCCCAAAATAAACCGAATGACAATTGGAAACGATAACCCTAAATATTAACTGTAAATTTTGATATATTGAATTGTACTTCGGTTTATACGGTTGTTGAAGATGCTTGCCTCGAACTAGCGAAACACGTGTCACCGATTTTATTATAAACAATTGTGTGGTGAGGAGTTTACCGATGTGATATTTGTGTCATATTGAATTGTAATAAAAGATTAATTTTCTAATGGTAATTAACCATTTGAGTATTACTATACTACAATTACATTCATTTCATCAAAATCTGAATTTATGGATTGCCGATGTTCTGTTGTAAGTAATAATGGATCAATTTGTTCGTTTACTTCAACGGAAGGACTTTGGCACTGCCGCTATTTAAAGTTTCGAATTTTACCTTTGCACATAATAATGCTCGTTTCGATATTTTATTTTTATTACTATTTTATTATTGGAGCTTAGTTTAAATGCACAACTGCTCTTGCACCGTGAATTACAATAATAAGGATGATGACGATGTCAAATCGCACTTGGCTCGGTTTCTTGCCGATAAGAACCGGAACTTCTATAAACGTGAAGATGGCAAAAATGAAGAAGACATTACTGAGTAAGTTATTTCCTTCCATGAAAAACCGTCTTTCATTCTCTTAAAAACCCGGCAATTACTGAATTACTACACAGATAAATAATCAATCAATCAATCACTAAGACCACTACTACCGATTTTATTCCATTTCATTTATTCCTAAACTGAGAAACGTGACTTAAGAACTCTGTAAGAATCTTCTGGTCTGGTTATTTAGCATATCTTTGGGCACATCCCCAGTATTTTCAGATGATACTGATTGCGAGACATTTAATACTAAAGTGACTCATTTGCATAAAAGTTTTATGTTTACTAATGCGTTCAAGAACTAATATGTGTTAAATAATTTACATGCGTAATTTATGCGGAAACATTTACATATTTGCGTGTTCAAAACAATTATCCATAAATTACTTTATCCCAATTGCATACAAAGATCTACGACATCCACACTTCACAATAATATTTCCTTCATTTTTATATCTATATATAATATTTTTTTAATCGCCATCCGAAAATTATGAATTAAACCAACAATTCCACCATAAACGCCGCGCCGTGAGAAATTTGTAGGCCAAGTATTAGAGCGATATGAAAGTAAAAACCCAGAGTTACCGGCGCGCACACGAGATCTTACTTTCATAACGATTCAAAATAAGATTAAACCATTCATTCAATGGCAAACGTAGGCCGTCTACACACATAGATAATTATATACAAACCTTCATCGACGTCATCGAACCTAAACCGCAATTTTATCCACGAATTCTCGTAAAATTCACCACTTCGTGCCAGCGAAATCGTTTACGTCGAATTAATTCCTTTTTTTTTTTGTAATTTAAAATTTAAACAACGCCGCGCTGCTCCAGTCGCATATCGAATACCAACGACTTGGATGATACTGCGTGACCCGGAATTCCATGATTTCTTTCGATGTATTCCCCACCAGACGGATTCCTCGAGATCTGATGAAGTTCGACAGGTGAACCCCTCTACTCTGCAAGCGGGTTCGTATATCGCCCATTTGACTGTTTATCAACTAGGTCAGTAGAGGAATAGTGCATGTTTACTCATTAGAGCTAATGAGACGGATTGGTTTCGAGAAGGAGGAGGACGTTGTACGAAAAAGTTTCGTAATATGCGCTCAATGATTCGCCAGAAGCAATCGGGTATTTTTGCTGCACAGTCTACTAACTCTCAATCCACTTGAATTTACTGGTTGCGATTAAGTTAAGTGCCTTTTGTTAAGTTCGTGTATACTAGCCTTTTTTCCACTAAATAAACGAAAAATGTTTTTATTTCTACAGAAATGTATTCTGTGTGTCGGTGGCATAGAAAACCGAATAGCCAGTATTTCAGATTTCATAGGAGTTATCTATTCTACTCAGATACACATTGACAACAGACGTGAGCGATCAACTTCGACACAAATACACTGAAGAGTTACCTAAAAGTTAGTAATGCGTTAGATAACTTCCATCTTCTATATATCCTTTGACCAATTGTTACAGTCTGAAAATGTACGCTTATTTTATTTTGAATTCTAATTTCAACGTTACATAGCAACCACCGTGTATTTCTCTTTTGCGGTGCTGCCTGTTCTGAACATGGATTTATTTTCGTATTTCCTTTCACCCTGCAGTCTTATCAATATTTATCAATTGACTACCACCACCGATAAGAAACAGTTATTTCAGTTATAGCGTTTAGCGGAATAATAAAAGTAGTATCCGCTTAGCTTGAGAAAAGCAAACGCTGTTCGGAGGGCGTACGAACCAGAAAAAAATGAAAGCTTCGCTCTGTGCTCATTGAGAATTTCTGCTGGAAGCCTGGTCCTCCTCGGAGGTGGCAAAACGGACTCATTGAAAACAATTTCTCTTCGATAGTAAACTATTTTCGAGAGCCAAAAATGTAATTCATGGAATCTCAGTGACTATCTACACAACGACCTAATTAATAAGGTATGTTAATTGTTCGTCGCCTTGAAACTAACCGGGTGACAACCTCAACTGTACTTTCGTTCACTTATTAACAGAACAAACGGTGAACCCACTCACGTAATCTTTACTTCAATAACATTAACAAAACAAATTGCGATGAAACCTTTTAGAGTTTTGAGCGTTGCATCAGACTTACTTTTGGACTATGACCAATCTTTTTCGGTAAAACCGATGTTATTGAAATCGATCGGTCGATATGGAACGAAATGGAAAAATGTCCTTTACCAGAAAAGCAATAAGGGATAAAATCGGAAAATATAGATTTTCAAAGGCTTCTAAAAAGCAAAATTAATAAAACAATACAATATCTTCGAAACAAATATCTAAAATAAATTTACAGATTTTGAAATGAGATTCTGAAGGTTTAAAAAAAAAGAAATACACTAAACGATAAGTCAGACTCTAGCAATGTGCCAAGCGATAAATTTAGACTGTAACAACACTTACATATGTGATGCACTTTTAGCGAGAATTCAGTATAGTTCAATGGTTAAAATTTTATTGTCTTCAAGTTTGAACGACTATATGTATATGTGCAGGCATAAACACGGCCGCATTCAGGAATTCTGGCCTCCGGATTTAATGTTCTAAAAGGCGCCTTTATTTTTGAATACATTGACTGCCCAACCGATTTTGCTCATTTTCACCGGGAGCCACCACAATATTTTTTCGTAATACGTAGCATCCAACATTAACTTAGGTTAAATTTTGCTAAATTTTTGCCTGGTCATCAAAAAAAAATAGCTGCGGCTCCCCGTGAAATTTACCACACAAGTTTTGCAGCACGGATCATCGCTATCATATTTGAACACATCGCGGGAGAGGGAGGCAGCAGTCAAACTTCTACAATATTTACGTCCAAGTGATACATTTTTGATAGCTATGGCCTGACATGTAAAGCTAAAGCCTCAACGGAAACATCGCTGGCTATTAAATATGCTAGCCATGGCAGTCAATGTGATAATAAACCGTGCTATGAATTTAAATATATACGTTATTCACCTCTTAAATCACGAATTAAGGCAAACTTGGAAATGAAGATGATATGCTTTAAATAACAAGTAATTATTGTATACTATATTATACGTATGTTACATTTGGAGTTGCTGCGAAGATACGGTTCTTTCGTATATACTCGTTTATCGGCGGCAATTATATTTTGGTAGTTGCCGCCAATGTACGAGCATATACGAATATATACGAACGAAATGCTATCTTGGTAGCAGCTCACAATATGCGGTGTCACCGACCGCCGCTGTTGATTTCGTCTTGAAACTAATCCGTATGGTGTAGTAGTAGTAAAGTGGATATTATAGATATCTGTAAGGGAAACTATCACTTATACTATTCTCCTCTTGATGTCGCTGCAATCATTAACTGTATATATAACTGTATGTATAACTGCAATCGACTTCACGAGCTTCGGCGTTACAAATCGCGAGGTCGTGTTTATAATGACTTGTGTTATATAGCGCCAACGACAAATTAAGAAATCTTAACACACATTTTTACTTTTAATTGGATGGGTAAGAGTTTATTAGCTCGTCCAACTTCCAACTTCAAGGAATGTTTGTAATCCCTCAAATTATTTTTCAATCTATAAGAAAAGTTATATATTTACCAACAAAAAATTAAATACACGCAATGAAATTCCAGGAAATAAAACTATAATCATGCAATGAACGCTGGGATAAATGCGGAACCAACATTTCATTAAAACTAAACTTGGCTAAGATGGCAACATAGTTTTCAATATTGTAGAGCTGTAGTAATGCGGTGATTGTAGCTTTGTATTTGGCGCATCATCTGATTCATCGTCTAATGATTTCCTTTTGTTCCCGAATGCCAAAGACAGAATGCATGGACAGCGATTGTCAGTACCTCAAGAAGCTGTTCACGCCTTCAGAGACCGTATCTTTGAGAAATTAACCTCAGAGTGGAAAAAATGTTTGGGGGTTTGGTTTGAACGCATGCAAAACCGTGATTTATATCTCAAAGGCGAATATTTTGAAATGCGATAAAAAAATTAAATTTTAAAGACGCCCCTCGTACTTATCTTTTGCATTGTTTCCACCACTTTTAGGTCAATTATAATAAATAATATAATTCTGAAATATATTCTGTTGAATTGAATTTTGATGTTGTAATTGATCTAAAAGTGGTAGAGACAAGTTAAGATATCTATATCTTACAAGAAGTTTGCAGCATGATCTCCGAATCGTTAAGCACTATAGTTAATTGGAAGAAAATTGACTACTTTCCGAATTTTACCTATAAAATCTGTAAGAAAAACATTTTTTCTAAAAATTTAATTATATCATACGAAGTACGAAGTAGTACTTTTAATACATCGTCTTAGATCTTTAAGCTAACGCATCGATTATAGCTAACAATAAGTAAAGAGAAAATTCGAATTGAATTACAAATTATTTGTTTATTGCGAAAAGATAGAATACACAAAAGCACAATAAACTGGTGCATTTTGATATGAAATTAGGCGAGACGAAACATCTAGATTTAAACCATCTTAAACTTCTTCTTCCGTCAGACAAAGTATCACTATTGTCACTACCCACCTGTCCACTGCTACTTCAACTGCACAAGAATCACAGTACATTTATTAATCATTACCTTTACTTTCGACCTCTATTGTCTTGTTTGCGTGAAACTCTGATTCTTACCTTTTTGGGCCGGATTGATAGCTTGATCTCCTTGGGAAGTCTGTTGTAGTCGCCCACAAAGGCATTCCCACCGCCAGTCTTTCTTCGATCCCTACCAAGACTGCTTAGGAAATTATCGATGACGTGCTGAAAGCGCTTTTACCACAAATTGAAAACAAGCGTAGTATTATGCTTTTAAAATACCCAGATCGTAAGATTTGGATATTTTCAGAACAAAACTTCTCTTGCTAATCTGCTAGATGAAGAATTAACATGTTCTTTCCAATTTAACCGATCATCTTTGGTAAGGCCTAATAGATTAACCGACGTGGAAACCGTTATTGATGTATTGCATCAACCCAGGTATACCTGCCCTAACGAATTTATTGTACCAAAGTAAATAATTTTTGTTTTGTCGTGATTTATAATTACTTTAGTATTTAGAATCTATGGTTGAATACATTGGAAAGCTGCTCTACGATTAGTTAAAACGTCTTTCTCGTTTTGTCCAATTATTAGAACATTAGTATCATCAGCATAATTTACGATAACGTGTTGCTTTTAATGTAATACACCAAATCATTTATGGATAGTATAAATAATATCGGTCCAAGTATGAAACCCTAAGGGACTCCCACATACACTGCGAGATCACCAAATGTACAGGTACTCACATCCACATTACTCTACCAGCGTGATAAGATCTGAAAGAATCGTGTGCGGCTTCCCTAATTCCGTAAATTTCTCATTTATTTAATAAAATTTCATGATCTACGGTGTCAAAGGCTTTACTAAAGTCCACAAAAAGATCCATGGGTATGAGCCTCCTGTCCAACGTCGACGCAGTTGTTTGGATATATTTTTCTAACGATGTATTGACACTTTTACCGCATATGACAGCAGGTTGGAAGGGTTGCAAAACATTATATCGTGATAGGAAAGCATAAACTCTCTGGGCCATAACACTTTCGATGAGCTTAGGAAACCCAGATACTAAGGAAATTAGACGATAGTCCTCTAAAGATTCTTTATCTAGTTTTTTATGAATTGGTATCAGTTTAATATGTTTTAGTGCTGCTGGGAACGATTGATTCACAATGTACAAATACATTAAAGGGATTGAAACATGGAATTTGATTTTTAAATTAAATTGTTTGAGATATTATCTGCACCCGCTGATTGTGTAGATTTCAACTTCAATTTGTCGGTAAATTCCACGCACTCGGTCAAGTTTACCCCACATTGCGATAAAAGCCGTTTAAATTAACAAAACTTCCTGTCTATAATTAAGTGAAGAAATTTATGTCGGATTCAAACTCAAATTTATTCTGATCAGAGTACCAAAATAATGTAATAATCCTTGAAAAGAAGTGATTAGCATCTACCTGTTTTAACATAAGTGTTTGAAAGATGTTTAGTTGATTTTAAACATATCGGATCTAATAATCATAAGTTACTAAAACTTGTTGTTCAACTTCGTCAGAAAATTCGCTTAAAACTGACAGTTTCTACAGTTTTTGGTTAATTACGACTAAGACAAGAGAAGAATTTTACGCTTGTGATGACGGACGTGATTGATTATCTTACGATTACTTACCTTTCTTACTTGTACCATTTTCTCGGTTTTTACGAAAACGGTTTAATTACCGTTATAAAATGTAATCTGTAAATCTGAAATTTATCATTTTTTTGACTAAGAAAGTGGTAGAGGTAACCCGAAAGATAAGTATCTCAACAGACCACGAAATTTATGTTTAGTTAAAATAAGTTGATTCTTAGAACAAAAACGTTCTTGAAATTGTCTTCACTTTTCTGCTCTCCGTGATAACTAGACTTCGATAAAAAGGTGGTGTACATCGGATTGGCGCTGTCACCCCTCTGAATTTTATTAATCAATGATAACTTATCAATGCCAACTTATGATTGAAAAATAAAATTCGGAGGAGTGATAGCGTCAGTCCGATTTACGTTATTTAATGATAACTTGTCATCCACATTTTCACCAAACTCTTGCGATAACTTATGAATTTAGGATTTAGGAAACTTGACTTTCAGCAACATTTTAAAATTCGTTTAATTTTGTTGTTCTAAACGATACATTTTATTTGAATCCTCGCGTTAGTTACATTTGAGTTTTAGAAATTACTCACCAGGTATTCTACAAATCACCTAGATTATATACAGGTTTCACCTTCGGATCGAAACAAGTTCAACACTTTCACAAAAATGCAAATTTAAATGCACTTATTGCATTAAATTGCACACATAACACATTACATAATAAAATCCATCCCTTTCTCCCTCGTTCCACATAACTTAAGGCACCGATATAGGTAGGAATTGGGACGGATCTCCGGCCTTAGGTCTGAACTGCAAACTGACTCTTCTCCTTTTATCGCCATCCTCCATGTTGTCCAATTCCAAAACGAATTCCAATCCAATAGAAAGTAAAATCCCGTCCTGGGAGTCGTCGGCGCATCCTGCTTGACGTCGGCACTGTGTGAATCCCCGCCGAAAGATTCCTCCAGGTCTTTCACGGATGGTCCTTCGGTGGTGGTTGAATTTTCCTCATCTTGTCGTTTCGAGCGAATTTTCCCGTTGACGACGCTCGTTTCCAAAATGTGGAATTTATCGCTTTCTTCCGATGGTAATACGTAATTATTATGTCGGTGGACGTTCGGGTAGCAACCGACGACGCAAATAAATATCGCCCAACAAATAAGGATTCGATGTAACATCGTTGTTGTTGATCGTCTCTTTGTTTCTTATAAACTAGCTTCTATGTCTAGAACCATTTAACCTTGTTGCTAATATGTGGCGATTGCACATTTATGTTAACGCGATTGCGTTTACTTTCCGTTGCGGCATTATCGCAATACCGGGGAATAAATGGGCGGATTCCAAGTTCCAAGAGGTATTTATCGACAAACGAAGTGAAATTGTCGATGTCGTGTACTAGTTGGAAACAGACGCATTCTTCTATTTACGAATCGTATTAATGGATAACACCCGGGTTGACATACGGTGAAAGCGTTGGACGGTATGTGCGATGATTACCAAATATGAAATTACATAAGCTTCTTGTAGTACATACCGAAATTGGAAGCAGATTTAAGAATAAATATTTCGTTGAGAGAGCTGGATGTGAGAGTCTGACGAAAATTTATAGTCAAAATAGCCCTTTAACTAAGAATTCATTAATAAAGAGCAAAACAAAACAAAATTAGTTTCAACCTCGCTTGAGTAAGACATATTTGCGCCGTTTTTCATGATTTCCGGTCGTCCACGTGCTCACTATAGACATTGCTTCCAAACAATTGTAACTGGTATTAACCAGCACGCCAATTTACCTGTTTTACATATTTTTTATTTATCCATATTGGAAGGTTTAGGACATTTTGAAACTGTATAAAGAAAGACATCTGAAGGATTTATTAAACACACCCGGTAGATCTTGCAAAATGCTACAATCTCAAACACTGCAGTCGGCGCCGTGCAGTCTGGAAGCCCAAAGATGTATCTTTGCAATAGAATGTCCTTCGCATGACAATCTAATATGTGGTCAGTAATGAGGTAGAATTTTTGTGCCTCAGAAAGGAACCTGGAAATTGAAAGAACTTTGAAAGTTTGCGAATAAAGGCCGCTTGTACCATTGTTGTTTTCTTTAGCTGCCAAATCTTGTTTCAAAGGAATCAAATAATTCCTTCGGTATACACCAAATTCCTTGCTATATTCTGCGATATATAGCCGGTGATGACCCCTTGTTCGACAGACATAGTTAACACGTCTGTTAGGGACGGAATATTTCCAGATTTCTTAAAGATATCGAAGACTTACTCATTAACAAACAGGTGACCGTCTAGACATAATTAATTATTGACCCATAATACTAATTTCTGTTTTTGCAAAAATATTTGAAAAATTTTGTTGTTGAAAAATGCTAGACTGGACAAATACTTATGGCAGAATAATATGATCTCGCCAAAGCAATTTGGCTTTGTCCCTAGTGGATCAACTACGGATGCCATTTATGGTATATTATAGTATAGTAATACTCGAATGATTAATTACCATTAGAAAATTTATCATTTATTACAATTCATTATATCAAAAATTCACAGTTAATGTTGGTGTTATGGTCTGCAAATGGCAGTTGGTTTATTTTCGGGTTCTATTTATCCCCCTACGGGTGTTAGCTTCTTATTTTAACTACAGCCAGATACGTTTAATGAGAGAAAGAAATGTAACTAGAAATAAAGTTATTAATTATTATAAAACGCATCGATTAAAAGATAGAAATGCATTGTAAACCTTCAAACACATACATACAACACTTTCACATTACAAGAATTCATCATAATTACTGGATAAATATCCAAGGATACATCATTCAATACAGGTTTCTATAACAACGTATTATGCCTTAGATGAACTGGAGTCAAGGTGAATTAAAGTTTTCGTATCGTGGACAACGGAGAAATAATGTGTTGTAGTCCTAGTTTCCGAAAAAATAAAAAGTTTGTTTGGTTAACGACGAAGAAAATTGAGAACAGAGATAAGTCAACAAAAAGTTTATAAATATATTTGGACTAAAGGGTGTTAAGAAGAAGTACCAGTGAATAAAAGAACTTCACCACACAGGAGAAAAAAGAATTCAAGAAAGGGAAGAATCCATAGAAAATAGAGCTGCATTGAAAAAGAAGTTGAGAGGAGTCATAGGAAGAACCATCATCGAATAATAGAAATTAAAAAAATAAGTTAAGAGAGGAGACATAGGAAGAACCATAATCGAATAATAGAAATTACACTCACACATCCACAACACTAGGTAATTATCTTTATTTTATGTTAAATTTCTCTCAAAATTTATAAATATAATTTGTTATAATTTATGCTTTTTCAATTATTAAGCATTAAAGGGAAGGGAAAAGCATTAAAGCATTAAATTTACAGAAATGCTGTATAAACCAAAAATTGGTTATTGCGACCACATGGGGATTAGTGCAATAAAGGTTTCTGAAAGTTCTTCTAAATATATTTCTGTGAAGGATACTTTTAGTAATGATGTTTTAATGACGTCGGATAAGTTTCAGAGCAGATTATCAAAATTGCCGTGAGTTACGTTTTTGCATTCGTTGTGATATGCCTGTAGGACTACTGTTATTAAAACTGTGAAAAATGACGAAACGAAAACAGTTAACCAGCATAACGCATGCTCTTACAATTCCGCACCATCAAGCAACAAGCAACCGGCAAATTAACAATACAACTTAAATAATACCATCATAGACTATACTGTCAAAAAATATCGAGAAATTGGCAGTTTTCTGAATAAATCACGAAGTGGGAGACCCAGAGCGACAACTTCTGCTGAAAATCGTGTAATAGTGGTAACTAGCCAGAGAAATCGATGGAAAACAGCCCCAGTATTCGCTGCTGAAATTAATGCAGGCCGTCGAAAGTCAATAAACGTAACTAGAGTCAAACGTCGCTCGCACAAAGCAGGTTTGTACGAACGAATGGCGATAAAAAAACCGTTATTGCCCATACAGAACAAACGAAAACGCTTAAACTGGGCTCGTGAACACCAGCATTGGACAGTTGAACAGTGCAGTAAAGTCTTATGGATAAAAAGTTAAAGTTCGAGATTTTCGGTTCAAGCAAACGTGTTTTAGTTCGAAGATCTGCAGGTGAACGTGCGACAGAACGATGTACTGTTCCTACCGTGTAACATGGCGGTGGTTCTGTGATGATCTGGGGCTGTTTTGATGGTACGGTCGTGGGTGATATTGTAAAGATCGAGGGAATATTAAAGAAAGAACAGTACCGAAACATTTTAGTGAACGATACTATTCCTTCAGAATTAAGACTTTTAGGTCCGAATTTTATATTCCTACAGGATGAATTACCCGAAGCATACATCTAAACAATGCAAAGACTATTTGCAACACTTGGAATCAGACAGATCGATCAAAGTTATGGAGCGGCTTCCCCAAAGCCGCGATCTAAACCCCATGCAGTTATTGTGGGAGGAACTTGATCGGGAGATCCGGAAAGCAGTACCAACATCGAAGATTTGTGGAAGAAGCTGCAAAAAGCGTGGCTCCGGATAACACCAGATACCTTGACGAAACTAACTACAAAAATTCCGTAATTGTCTGCTGCACAAGTTTAGATATAATCTGTAATCCTACTGCCAGATATGTAATTAGCTACGTATACGTAACTAATAAATATATCTTCACTTTTTCGCTAGTGCTTTTAATCTTCTCTTTTAAATCTATGGGTGCCCAAATACTTTTGAACGGTCGTGTATGTGAACAGGGTTTATCATAACTAAACTGGGCAAATATGCGGTGTGATGAATCATCTGACAGATGACTCATCATATTGCATATTTGCCCAGTTTAGTCATAACTAATACGCTAAATTTATTTAGAAGATTTATTATATTTTTTATTATTTATTACATTTTTTTCTTTAATCTCCTATCTTATTTGCAATCATTTCAAACACATATTTCTGCTTTGTTGCAATTGTGTATATGTACTTATTTAACCTTCCTATACTCACGCATACGGTCTGTGAGACCGACTTATATAGTATAGTATACGTCTTTCATTTTGACGTGAGTATAGGAAGGTTAAATATCTTAAAGTCTATCATTTATTTCTGGTGGATCATAGCATTTCAGTCGATGCGTCTTTTGGCTGTTGTCTAAGAGTTTCACAGCGAGGAAGTTGGGATGCTCTTCAACTCACGCCATGTACTCGCACACTTCATCCAACACATTTCTAATTTTCAAGTCGTGGTGTACTGTTTCGTTTGACATAAACCAAGGAGCATTAGTAATAGTTCTTAGGGTTTTAGACTGAATCCTTTGAAGAATTTAAATATTTGATGTACTAGCAGTACAGTTGTATGCCGTGAGACCATATAGGTTTAACGCTTTGTATACGATCATCTTCCTGGATAACGAGAGCTTGGATTTTCTGCCAATTAACCAGTAAAGTTTAGAGAATTTTATGACAAACTGTTTTCTCTTCGTAAAAATTTGATGTTACCAGTTTAGCCTAGAGTGAACATGCATGCCTAACTGTGTACATCTGTGGGAATTGTTGAGCCTTAAGAAGTGCGCTTGGGCATGTATCCTTCCTAAGGGTAAAGGTTATTTGTTGGCATTTTTGGTTTGTTAACTTTTATCCGCCATTTCTTCATCCACTCTTCAATACTGTGAACAACTTCTTACAGTTTGTGGGATGCGTATTTTGCGCCTCTAAATGTGTTTGGAGTAGTGCGTAAATTTGCTGTGAATAGTTGATAGAGGATAGGCCCCAGGTCATTCCCTTATAGTACTCCTGATTGGGTGAAATTGAATGAAATATCAACAACAATAGATGTAGAAAATTGATTTTTGTTTATTGTCAAAAGCCCTAGCTTATTACATGTATAATTCATTACCGTACAATTTCAAAAGTCGATTGGTTTCGATAAAGGCAAGTATTAAGGCACAAATATGTATATTTCCATAATGACATGTTTGGATGTAATTTCAAGAATTTGAAGGCGGTTCAAACATATTTACATTTACAGTTTATATATTGATCCACGTACGTATGTATCTATTTACCTAAAGCTAAAGAATAAAATTCACAACCGCATTATTTCTATTCCTATTTACATATACAGTCTGATTAATTAAAGAGGATATCGTTAGTCATCGTTAACAATACTTCTCTCGTAAGTGATGTACAACGTTACAGATTCATAAATAATTATATAATATATAATTAGTACTTATTCCAAACTATAGTTAAAATTATGTGTATATTGGTCAAACCGTTCACAATAAAATCAGTTCGAACATTCAAAAAAACAGCTCTTGATCTTATCACATTACTTCGGATGCCTCCAAGAATATGTTTTAATTACGAAATTATGATCAAAGAGGATGTCTATTTGGTGGTAGAGATATGTATTCGGAGGTATCCAAAGCAATGTAGTAACGATAAAAACCATTTTTGCGAGTCCATTTTAACACACAGCGTTTTTAGTGTAAACCAATGTCTTTATTCGTTAGTAATTGAATTAATTCGAATGTTATTTATAAAATTACTGGTGTAAATAGCTAAGCCTATTGGGAATCACCTGATGCACACACGTTATAGCTCCGATTTGTCTTCGAAGCTTGTTACGAATAGAGACAGAATAGTTCTATTTCGTACACATTCAGATTAAGGGCATTCGGTGCAATCCAAACGATGCCTTTATTTGTATAAGAAAAGGATCACATAGATCAAAATATACATAAAATAGTACTAATCCATTTCCAATTAGATGATTCCCTCGAGATTTAACTAGTTAAAAAAATAATTAAGAAATGCTAGCAATTACCGAGTTGTTAGCCAAACTGTTAAATATTCCGTCGTCGTCCTATTCGAGTTTTCTTTTTATAATTGGTTTAGCGCTACAAAACGCACACCAGACACACGATACAACAACACAAAACGAAGTCTTATCGAGATATCGATATAACGAATAAATAAAGCGAGAAATTATTGATTGTCTTATTGCTTAAAATACACGTCTCTTCGCTATGAAACTAATAGCCAGCTGCCACAATTCAGCATCTAAATGGGGCTTAATATTATTTCCTGCACATTGCCGTCTTTTTCTTCGGCTGCGATTCTTATTTTTCAAATTAAAATTTACAAACATACAACGTACCAACAACTTTTTGTGAAAAGAAAGTCCTCTAGACTCACTTATTACGTTTCATTATTATCCTTCAAATTGAAATTTACAATCTGAAATTTTATGTTTATTTGGTTGGATCTATGTGAAAGAAAATATGTTCCCGGCGCTTCCAGTCGACATCCTCTTTAGGAAAGAGCAAAGCTGAGGGGCAAAGTCAACCTTAACAACAGACTTTGGCTAATTTGAATATAATTTTTAGAATTTGTTTCTTTTTTTCGCTGTAGTTCTTAAATCAATCAGTGTGAAGTATTTGTACAATCACTAGAAAATTACAAAAAATTGAATTGATGGCAAATAAAAAATTGTTGTTAGACACAAACATAATGAATTCTCCGCGTTTGTCCATGACGTAAATGATAAGAAGTATAAAATCTACATTTTCTCAGCGCCTAGAAGTCTAAAGATGGAATTAGATGCTATTCGGAGTGTGGTAGAGTTCAAATCGTAATAGTTATTCTATTATTTATCCCTTGCTATATACAGCTTCGCTCATATGTTATCGGAACCCCATGCAAACAATTTCTAAGAAGGAATCGAAAACGTAATTCCACGAAATACAAGAAACCGCGGTAATACCTCAATTCTCGAAATTTATTGTTATCTATTTCTTTTTCGAAATTGCCTCCAATTCGGGTAAAGAGAATTTTACAAGACTAACGATAATATATGGTCGACGTTACATATCCTATTATTACCAATGTTTAAAATAACCTACACCGCGTTTTTAAGCCAATTGAAGACGAAATTGAATCTAACAGCTTCTATTTTAGAACGGCAAATAATACCGTTTTCGTAAGCACGTATCTGTTTCAATCTTTTGCAACTTTTGTTTTAAACCAAATATTTATTCGTTGATTTATTTTACTTTATAATTTATTTGGTGGATCTGATAATAGTCCCGTATAAGTTTGATCAACTTCCAAAAGGGAATTCACCTTTTTATCTGCTTTTATCATTATGTCTCCACTCGATTTAATTTTTTTGTGTCATAATCTTTTTAGTATATTATTACTATTGTTGTTGTTCTCTTTCTTTTTATAATTTGTTAAATTTCTTTTGATTGTTTTGTTTTATTTTATTAAAAATTCTTTTATAATGAATACGTATATATATACAATGAAATTTATTAAAAAATTCACTCGAATTTTGTAATAATGACATTTGGAAACGAATCATTTTTTTTTAAACAAAATATATGATTATCTACGTTTTACATAAATCTACGTACTACAAGATACATTAGTATTATTTATCCCATTTAAGCTAAGTAATATTAAAATTAAGATTATCCATATGTGAGAAACTTAGATGTTGCTGTCGATTTTCCACCAATCAATTTACGGGATCGATGACAAAAAAACTCTAAATATAAGCCCCGGCCCTCCGTTTCTCACTGTTAAAACAACGACCTGCTATTCGGAGCGCAAAAATAAAAAATAAAAAATTAATAACTAAAGGGACGTATGTGATTTTCCACGCTTGTTGTGTGTTTTTCTAACGAAAGTACGCGTAAGGGAAATATAATTTTCGATTTTCCGACGAGAAAATGCCAATAGGAAGAAATACCGGAAATACGAAAGCGTTAAAAAATTAAATTTTAGATTTTAGCTTATTAGTTCTTACCTACACATTAAAATTGTATAGTTTTGTATGTCTCTGTATAATAATGATACAAAAAAGAACACAAATCATAACACAAAGAAATGAAGGAGAAACGAAAGAAAAATTTCAATTAAACATACCAAAGTTACACCGTAACTGAAGAAAATAAAATGTATGTGTGTACATATGTACGGCCAGTAAATGCGCGTGAATTGCGTTAATATCGAAATATCTCGGTTCCCGTTAGCGCGTAAATTGGCAGCACTGATGAGGGAAACATCAACGTTGTGAATCTGCTGGGTCTCGAGTATATTATAGAGGGACGCCCTAGTTCTCGAGAAAATTGCAAAAGTTTTCCTTACGTACTTTGTATACCGTTTTCTAAGTAAGTGAGTACAGCGCAGTAAGTACGATCTAAGTCTACTACGCTGTCTTGTAGTTTCCTCTTTCTTAATTACGTGGCATATGATATTAACAAATATATTTAATTTCATGCAAAATTGTTCCAAAATATTTTTCGCCATACTAATTTTATTAATAAATTTAATCGGAAACAAATGTGCATCATGGCGTGTATTTTTAACTTTCACAGTCAAATCTTATAATTAAATCGTTTCATCACTAGTGATAATAATTAAAAATACGCACCATGATGAACACGAGCTTCCGATTAATACAATTACTATGGCGAAAAATTTTTTTAACAATTTTGCATGAAATTAAATATATTCGTTACTGTTATATGTAATGAGATTGAGAAAAAGAAAACAACAACAGCGGGATTCGAACACGAATCGCCAGGGTAGTAGGCCTGGATCTTACGCACTATATTCACTTATTTAGAAAATTATTAACATTAACAATAAACAAAGTACGTCAGGAAAACTATTGCAATTTTCTCGAGAACTAAGGCGAATGGCTACAAAATCTGGTAGTAAGATACTCGGGGGAGGTCCCCCTATAATATATTTGAGACCCACTAAAATCCGTTATTCACAACCTTGACGTTCCCCTCCCTGAGCTCGGATAAAGTTACATGGCAAATATATTTTCGAACTAGAACAAATAAGCAAAAGTGATGAAATCACAATGGCGACGTTTAGTTTCCTTAAAAAAGGAAAACTAAATAGAATCAAATTTGATAAAAGTACGTTGTGGACATGTGAAACTACAACTATGAGGGGGCGGGGAACAATGGTAAAGAATAACTGTGTTCGGGGGTCAATAGTAAAAAATAAGAACGTTGTCCTAATTCTGTTTTTACATTGTTCAAATCTTATACAAGAAACGGAAACGTCGCGAATTTTTTTATAGTTGGTAGTCTTGGCATCGTGATTATACTAAATTATCGACGGGAAAATTAAATAAAAAAAGAAGGAAATCGCAGGAGCTATACAATCTTCACAATTACGTGATTAGTCGAAAAACTATAGTGGACAAACTCTAGTAAGATGATCGAGGAAATATTCGGGAAAATTCAAACCCATACCCCTACCCTTACAAGAACGCCCAACCTGAGTTATTACAAAACATCGTTCCCTGTTGAGAGTTTATAGTATATGATTTATTGTCAGAATTTTGACAGGCACTCAGAATAGGAGCAAAATGAGAAAATACAAAATACCATCAAACTCCGGCGATAACCACCTGTAAATATCCCAAAACTGATCCGTTCAAAATCTACAATGGTCAAACTCTCGCAAAGGTTTCTGACAGGTTACCGATCGAAAAAAATAGGCGGAGGAAAATGCCATTTTCAATCGCAAAAGCTCTCCTCATTGCGAATTCGAAGTTGGAAATCTGGAAAATTTCGAAATGTTACCCGTCATCAAAAAGATAATTCGCTAATCGGTAGATGACCTGTAGCTTTTGATAGATTACCAGAGGAAAAAAGGGAAAATTCGAAACATCATATGCATCTACAAAAACCTCGTTATAATTAATCCGTTCAAAATCTACATTGGTCAAACTCTCTTTTACAGAAAATTGGCGAAGAAAATGTCGCCTACACTCGTCAAAGCTCCCCCTAATCGTAATTCGTTGAGAGTTGGAAATGGGAAATCTGGATAATCTCGAAACGTTACCCGTCACTAAAAAGAAAATTTATTAATCGGTAGATGACCTGTAAAATTTGACAGACTACCAAAGAGAAAAGGGAAAAATCGAAAAATCGTATACATCTACAAAAACCTCGTTATAATTAATCCGTTCAAAATCTACATTGGTCAAACTCTCTTTTACAGAAAATTGACGAGGAAAATGTCGCCTACACTCGTCAAAGCTCCCCTAATCGTAATTCGTTGAGAGTTGGAAATGGGAAATCTGGATAATCTCGAAACGTTACCCGTCACTAAAAAGAAAATTTATTAATCGGTAGATGACCTGTAAAATTTGACAGACTACGAAAGAGAAAAGGGAAAAATCGAAAAATCGTATACATCTACAAAAACCTCGTTATAATTAATCCGTTCAAAATCTACATTGGTCAAACTCTCTTTTACAGAAAATTGGCGAAGAAAATGTCACCTACACTCGCCAAAGCTTCCCTAATCGTAAATCGTTGAGTTGGAAATGGGAAATCTGGATAATCTCGAAACGTTACCCGTCACTAAAAAGAAAATTTATTAATCGGTAGATGACCTGTAAAATTTGACAGACTACCAAAGAGAAAAGGGAAAAATCGAAAAATCGTATACATCTACAAAAACCTCGTTATAATTAATCCGTTCAAAATCTACATTAGTCAAACTCTCTTTTACAGAAAATTGACGAGGAAAATGTCGCCTACACTCGTCAAAGCTCCCTAATCGTAATTCGTTGAGAGTTGGAAATGGGAAATCTGGATAATCTCGAAACGTTACCCGTCACTAAAAAGAAAATTTATTAATCGGTAGATGACCTGTAAAATTTGACAGACTACGAAAGAGAAAAGGGAAAAATCGAAAAATCGTATACATCTACAAAAACCTCGTTATAATTAATCCGTTCAAAATCTACATTGGTCAAACTCTCTTTTACAGAAAATTGGCGAAGAAAATGTCACCTACACTCGCCAAAGCTTCCCCTAATCGTAAATCGTTGAGTTGGAAATGGGAAATCTGGATAATCTCGAAACGTTACCCGTCACTAAAAAGAAAATTTATTAATCGGTAGATGACCTGTAAAATTTGACAGACTACCAAAGAGAAAAGGGAAAAATCGAAAAATCGTATACATCTACAAAAACCTCGTTATAATTAATCCGTTCAAAATCTACATTGGTCATACTCTCTTTTACAGAAAATTGGCGAGGAAAATGTCGCCTACACTCGTCAAAGCTCCCCTAATCGTAATTCGTTGAGAGTTGGAAATGGGAAATCTGGATAATCTCGAAACGTTACCCATCACTAAAAAGAAAATTCATTAATCGGTAGATGACCTGTAAAATTTGACAGATTACCAAAGAGAAAAGGGAAAAATCGAAACATCGTATACATCTACAAAAACCTCGTTATAATTAATGCGTTCAAAATCTACATTAGTCAAACTCTCTTTTACAGAAAATTGACGAGGAAAATGTCGCCTACACTCGTCAAAGCTCCCCTAATCCTAATTCGTTGAGAGTTGGAAATGGGAAATCTGGATAATCTCGAAACGTTACCCGTCACTAAAAAGAAAATTCATTAATCGGTAGATGACCTGTAAAATTTGACAGACTACCAAAGAGAAAAGGGAAAAATCGAAAAATTGTATACATCTACAAAAACCTCGTTATAATTAATCCGTTCAAAATCTACATTGGTCAAACTCTCTTTTAAGGTTTTTAAGAGATTACCGATCAAGAAAATTGACGAGGAAAATGTCATCTTCACTTGCAAAGGCTCCCCTAATCGTAATTCGTTGAGAGTTGGAAATGGGAAATCTGGATAATTTCGAAAGTAGATGACCTGTATAATTCGTCAGACTGTTAGAACAAAAACAGGAAAAAATCGTTCAAAGGGTATGGTTGACAGATTACCGATCAAGTAGGCGAAAAAAATTAAAAATCTCGCGTAGGATCGCCTATGCCCCCTCCCTCCTCCTTTCCTCTACCGAAATGTGGAATGATAGAAAAACCTGAGAGTTGTCCTTGTGAAATGCAAACGTCGTTGCGCAAAAGATCACCAAGCAAACAACGAATATCGAGTATAAGAAGTAACTTCAATAAAATAAAATCTGAATTTTGTAAAAAGAACTCGTTACATAAATGAAAGTTCCATTAATTACAATAATTTAGAGAATAACGCTTAAAGAAAGAATTTATTCATTGTCAAACGTCACTACAAAATTCGAGTGAATTTATTAATAATGTTTAATACATACAAATTATGAACGATTTTCTAGTAAAATAAAACAAAGTTATATCAAGTTAAGAAATTATTTTAAAAACGCAGGGGTCGATTATTCAATTTTGCAAGAAGAATGGATAACCAACCTAACTTTCTTTTTTAAAATTTGTCAAAATGTGAAAGTAATTTTAAGTGTGGGTCCTGTGTTTCCGATTGATTCTATTAACATGATTTAAATTTGTAGTGTAGAACGCAACCAAAATTTTGAGGAAAACTTATGGTTGTATTGGTTGGTTAACTTTTTGACAAATTATAAAAGTAAAAAAGAAAAGTACTGATTATTATATTATATTAAAAAAACATTTGATGAAGCAAAAAGAATAAATAATAAACTTCTCCGGTATCAGACCCAACAAATATTGTAAATCAGCTATAAATACTTGATTTAAAAAAAATGTTATCAAAAACTTAAACAAATACGTTTGTACGAAAACTGTCTAAAATACCGTTCTGAAATATACGCTGCTGTTAAATTGAATTTTGTCTTTAATTGATCTACAAAAGTGATGGAGATTATTTGATAGTATTTAGGTCACGATTTATATCTACATCGTTATTAATAATAATTCTATCGAAAGGATGATGATGGTGTCACCGTTGTTCACGTGGAAGCTGGTGACCGCGTCTTTATGGGAAAATAAAGAGTTTACCATTTAAATGATTAAGTTCAAAATTATATCCAATTTGGTGATACTTAGGTGAAGCCAAGTTAGTTTTTGCAAGTATTCCTCTAAATAAATGAAGTATTCAAAAAATTGCTTGAATCGCCACCCAGAACAAAAGATGACAACATAAATACATACGTCTTACATCGCTGCTATGTACATTTAAATAAAAAACATATATACAAATTTCACTTAGGCAAGATACAGTACTAGTTTCTTCTGAAAACTTTCGTAGGTACAGTTCACGTCGAAACGTGAGAGATTCATAAATTCGAGCGTAAATCGTTTCGATCTATTAACGATCGCCACTCACAATGTTCGATTAGTTAGGTATTTAGCGTCGTGGCACGTTAACAACAGACGACGGATTAAACGTAATTTTCGCCCGGATTATCGCCGCTTTTGTGTTTCTTGCTCTTCGTCACCGTCTTATCGGTGTGATGAATTTCCTGCGTGCTGGCCGACGGTTGGGTGGAACAGTTGTTGTTCTGTGAAGATAAACATGACATTTCTATCATGTTCTGATTCTGGAAAAAATCCGAGCTAGAATTTTCTGGAAATAAGATGAAATTAACCTAGTTTTAGTTATGAGTTATAAAGTTCGTATGTTAAGCACATATCAGCTTATTAGTGGTTAGTTTAAGCGAAGAATCGTTTGCTTGCGGCAGACACAAATTTCATATATTCCTGCCACCTTCAGCTTTCTTAGATACGATTTGTTTTTCTTCTAATTTTGGAACTAAAAGTGATCTAGTCTGAACAGTGCAATGTCTTAAATTTTTTCTATAAATAAATAATTTTGGGGAATGAAACCGGATTGGTACTAAATGAAAAGATATTCAAAACTAGATCGTACATGTTTGACTCAATATGGTGGCAAAATTTAAATTAGCTATAATTAAAGCGACAAAAGAAATCGACGATGCCGTAAATTTATGCTGCCCCAGCCTATTTCACAGCGATCTGCTTACATCTACAGCATTGAACAAAATCGTTAATTTCTCTTCTAATATTATTACTTAATCCGCTTAGTGGCTGAGTGATAAAGCACGCATCTCACAATGAGAAGATGCGTGAATCGATCGCCCTTTGCAGCGAAGCTGTTTAAAACCTTAGAATGTATCTATTACCTTCAATATGTTGTGGAACTAAGGAAATGCCAACGGGCGGGCCAAGAGCGGTGCGGTATACGTACGTATACGGCTCGCTGGCCCCGAACCTTATATCGCAAGGTAGAAAGGACAAAAGATTAAGAAGAGGGAGTTTAAACTTGAACACTAGAGAACTGTTAATTTCTTCCACAATTACTTTTAGGAATCGTTGCAAATCGATCGTTGGCCATTTCTAGTCGAAATTCTAATTGATGTCACATATCCGTTCATCATAAAGTGTAATTAGAAACAATTATTACAACAATTACCACAGATACACATCAGTATAACAATCATTTTTGCTGTAACAATTAATTCTTCGGGGATCTACAACGTCGAGTAAAATCGTAAATCACCACAATGAATAGATCAGTAAACATCCCTATGGTTTCAAATAAGAATAAGGAGACTGTGGATAAAATAATATATAAAATAAATAAAATTACCCTTACCACACTTTTCGGAAAAAATCCAGATACGTATTTCGGCAACTAAGTTGCCATCCTCAGTGGAAAATTGGGAGAATTCAGTATCACCAGCGACATCCGGCTAATGCCCAAGACGGACACTATACAACGAACACTGTACAACACTAAAGCATTGCACAATAAACATCACACATTGAACGCGCCGTGTTCTTGTGTGTTTTGGGCAGGCGTTTAGTGTGTGATGTTCATTGCGCAGTGCTTTAGTATTGTACAGTGTTCATTGTGTAGATTTATATCTCTATTTTTTGATTTCCACTAATTCGTCGATGATTTTCGTATTCAACTTCTGGATTATTGCTGTTTAAAGAGACAAAGAACAAACATTGGATATACAGCGAAACCTTAAGATCTATGTAGCTACACGTTTAAAGTGTTCTTCATATTCGTGTGGCGATAAGGTGGCCAGTTTTTTAATAAAGACAGCATGAAAGATCGGGTGGTAGAGACAATCCGTGGAAATTCAAAACGAAATAAAAAGGGAACGTAAAACAGAGGCAGGAAGAAAAAAATTACAATTTTAGCAAAGTTGTTGGAGTGTAGAACAAGCAATAAAATACAGTTACGGATGTAGCAACTATGAAATAATGGTATAATGGAACAATCACACAAATACATAAGAAAAGTAACCAGGAAGAATGAAAAATTTGGAGAGTGGTCATTTAATTAAACTTCAGCGACAAATTTTGATAAAACAGAAGTTCCAAACCATACGCAGCAAAAGTACTAGGGGAATATCGGAACAATTTCAGGCCAGAAAAATCTACTACAGATGCAACATACCACTCTGGCAAGTGTAGACCTCGGGTCTAGATCACGGGAGTGCGAGCGAAACAACATAGGAAGCATCGCTGTGCCAATAAGATCGAACAAGATAGAGCGTGTGGCGTGTTAGACACGCTTCGTGCTCTATCTTGCTCGATCTCATAGTCACAGAAGTCATATTAATGCTCTTTATCCGTTCTCGTCGTATAAATCGCGGAAGTGCAAGCGAGAAAACGTAAGTAGCATCACTGTGATAATAAGACCGAACAAGATAGAACGTGAGGCGTGTCTCATTGTCGCAGATGCCACAGTAGTACTCTTTATCTTTTCTCGCTATATAGATCACGGGAATGCGAGCGAGAAAACATAAACATCATTGCTGTGCCAATAAAATCGAAAATGATAGATGATGAGGGGAGTGTTAGACATGCCTCGTGCTCTATCTTATTCGATCTCAAAGTCACAATAATCCGTTTTCGCGCGCACTACCGTGATTCTAGCCCCAAGTTGAGCAATAGTCGGTAGTGTATATCATGGAACAAATACTTCAGATATACCTGATGGAGACGTATACATTAATACATTCTAAATTTCAGAGAACTCCATACGCGGAGTAGAAGTCATGAAAGAATTCAACATTCGGAGAATAATAAGCAAATTAAAAATACTGATAAAGATGCCCCTAATAGAGATGCTCACGATTCAATTTATCATACAAGCATAAATAATTTTAGAGTAAGTTATCGGCATGTGTGCAATTTTATAAAAATCTTCTGACTATCATCGCATTTTATTGTTACTGTAGGTGACAACTAAGAATATTGAAATTTGTTTTGCGTTTATTGCATCAGCTCATGCAGTTTAACCCTTTCGTAACTGTCTATTAAATCCCTCAAATACATAAATAGAGTGCTTGTATAGGTCCACAATTTTCTTCCTAAAAAGGAACTTTCTAAAGTCTTCTAAAGTTCTAAGTTTTCTAAAGCCTGCTGTTCGCACTCAATTACCTACCGTATTTTTTGCACTTTTGAAATTTCTTTATAAGATTTTATTTGATTTATAAGACATATCATCATTTAGATGTATTTTTTCATGGTTAAATATGTACTGTTACAGCCAGAGAAATGGGCCGGCGTGACGTCATTGAACACCCGCTTGGTCACAGTCTCCGTGTGTGAAATAATATTTACATCGTCAATAAAGGCAATTATACAACGTCGAATATGAGATTGTGAGATACACTGTCAAACTAACTGAACAGTAACTGAAACTCTGACCTAACGAGAATGTTTGGCGATATCAAACCGACTTATTCCTTTGCCCATGGCTGTACATAGATATTCTCCCGTATTTATAATCCCCCAATGAATGCGGGAACGCGGAATTTGGAGGGAGGCAGGTGAACATGTGATACGCCATCAGTGCGAGTTGGAGCTCGCTGGAGTCTCGTCTCGCAGCTTTTGCTTCTGCGTTATGGCAATGAGCGTTATGAATTCCGAGCAACAGTGTACCATCAGGTTTTGCTACAGACTTGAAAACAATGTAACGGAAACTTTTGCATGGAATGGCACACTCCAAACTCCCCAAGGCCAAAAGAAAAGTAAGAATGAGCAAGTCAAAGATCAAAAGCAGGCTGACTTGATTTTTGATAGGCTTGTTCAATATTCTTACAATTACTTGTAAAAGCATTTCTCGCAGCTCGTCAATATAATCGTTATATGTAAGTACATACGGATGGCGTGAGTTGTTCAGGCTTTCTTTCTGTCCCACAAATAACGGAATAATCAAAGTGTTAAAGATCATTTACGTTTCGAAATCATTAACCCGTCCTTAGGAGAACAAAATAATATAGATCAGAACCAATTTGGACACACACAAAGCAAATCGATTTTAAGGTGCGTTAGAGTGAATCGAGAATTACACGCGAGATGAGTGAGGGTGAAAACGGAGGGGGTGAAAGACGACCTCGTAGTTGCTGATCTCATTGGTCGGAGCGTAAGAGAAAGGCGTATACTCGCAATGTCTAGAGTCGTCTTTTCTTTTTCTCTATCACTCGATTTCCGCGTTGTTGACGAGTTGGCACAAACGGAATCGCTGGGAATCACTAATTATTGATCGTCGAGTTTCTGCTTAGGAGGATTTCTTACAACCGTGAAAATAGCTGTGGAAAGAAGTAATAAAGGCACGCGTATTTTCTATTGCATTTATTCAAAGCGCCATAACGTCCCATTCCGCGTCATGAAATAACATAACCTACGAAACGTGTCATTCGACGAATTATTTTTTAATATTTTATTTTCTAGCATAAACTTTTGTTTCATTGATAATGACCAAATAATTGTACGTTTTGACTTTGCTAAACATTTTACTTACACATACGACTAAACGAGAATTTTATTTTTATTTTGTTATATTGATCGTCCTTTTTTGTTATTTGTTTAATATTCGCTTCAATATCTGATGGAACTTGTCGTACATTCGAAGTTTGGCTTCAGCCGTGTATTCTATTACACACCCTAGTTTTTCTTTTTATATAATGAAAGTTACATACATGTGTGTGTGCATTTGAGGGATTGTTACAAAAGGGTTAATAGATCGATTGCGCAACCGAGATGTCTTTCGTATATCGAAGTGATGATGACGAAATGGCGTGATACGATAGGAAACACGTATTTAAAAAGGAAAATCAATCGTTCTCACCTTATTATCGGCGTCCGCCAGCGGATTCGACCTGATGGTGATGTGATTCGTCCCGATAACGCAGCCGTTAGCTCTCGGCGTCTTCGACGGCATCACGTATTCGTATTCGTTATTTTCGACTTGAATGTGGTTGTTCAGATCTTCGTTGGGTTGCTTATCGTTATTACCTACGTTACAAAGGAGTGCAAAAATTTAGTTCGCATGAGACGACACTTCGACCCCCTTTTCAAATTCAAACTCACCACTGACGTTCGCGTTCTTTTTCTTCTTCCAGTTACGTCCGACTATGAGCACGATTATCAGGATAATTAGCAAGGCCGCTCCGATTACGACTCCGGCGATTATCATGTATATATTTATGCTAGCCGTTTGCTCCTGTTCGGATTTTTTGGCTTGTGGTGTCGGTGTTGTTTCCACGACCAAAGCTGAAAAATCATAATATAATAATCAGCAATAGTAATAGTAGTAATAATTTATTATACTTTAAAAATACTATCCGAAGAGTAAATATTCTTGAAGTAAAGTCAACAAATGTATAATAAAGAAAAATGAATGGAAGAACAAGCCCGTGTAAAAAGATAAAATGCAATAAAATCAGGCTAGGCAATGAACCTGAGTACAGATTCCATAATGAAGTAGATGAAACTATTAAACACCCAATACATTACTACGATGCTGTACTTAGCAGCAGGTTTCTATACTTAGGCAATAGATATCTAGAATGAACCAATGTAAGACGTATTCAGCCAAAGGAGTCCACTTTTCCTTGAGAAACAAAGGGCTCTCAGATTGATCCATCAACTTAAGGATATTAATACAATAGGCTGTTAAGAGCTTGAGTGCTACCCTTTCAGGAATCCCCTACTAAACTAAATATATCTAGTTACATGCACATACTTTTAATCTAGTACTAATGAAATAGGTTTGATATTATCTAATATAACTTTATAATCTTCACAGTATTTACCTGCCCCCTATTTGGCTGGAGGGATTTGTGCTGGAAGCCCATCAACCCACAGCACATACGAGAAGAATAACAACATTTAACTTACATCTACTTTAATAAAAATAATGTCTTCAGATAGTGACTCTGATATTTGTGACTTCACCAGCAGTGTGAGCAAACAAATGTCCAAATCTAAATCTTTCAACCAATTTTGGAAAAACTACAAGAAACGCTCCAATGAAATTGTGGAATCTAATGACACCACCCAGGAACTCGATAAAGAAAACCTAAACTCCACTTCAATGCACGATCAGATTACAACGTGTAACATCACCAGTAAACAAGATGAGGTTAAATTAATCACCGCCCCCACAGAAGAAATAAACACACCTACTGAGATGGCAAATAGGTTAGAAAGGCTTACAGAAGAAGTGGAATTCATATTAGAAGACAATCGCAGAAGAAAAGGAAGGGGGCGAGGGAGGGGACGAGGGAGGGGAAGAGGGTTTGTTTGGTTACCGAAGAGAAAACGAGCCACACGGCGAAACTTATGAGCACCAGTCAGTGTTGTTTTAAGTAGTGATGATGAAACTCAACCCACCAAAGCATCAAACACAAAGGAGAGTCATAATAATAAAATTATAATATGTGATCATGAACACGTACGACATATGTACACAAACGTTACATTTCAATAAGGTAGTACTCATCAGTGGTGTACAGTACATTAGACGTAAGTAAATTTTTAAGTTTAGATTTCAAATGCACTCCGCGTCGGGGTATCTTTCAGATCCTGGAATTGTTTAATAATCATATTCGATGGCACGTGTTTCGTTAGCGCGAGGCAAGCATTATCCAAACCCTATTAACCTTAGTAAACCGCGAATTAGAGTTGATCAGAAAGGCAGCTACATACAACGGTTACTTCGTAAAAGATGTTGATTAAAGGTTAGAATGAATCAAAAGAAAGGTTTTTATAAGAAATTCAACGACCCTGGTCCCTGTACTGTGACTTGTGAAAGGAATTTTATTAAGCTACCGTATCTAAGATTTGAAAAGGGATTAGTAATATCTTAGAGAAATAAAACATGAAAGCGTGCCTGACATCTAACACTCTAAAGAATCTATTCGATAACCCAAAAGACAAAACAGATTTGGAACAAGGACCGAGCATTTATAAAATTGGTTGTAGGGAATACGATAAAGCATACATAGGACAGACCAGACGCGCAATAACTACACGATTTAAACAACATGTGGCACATTACCGTTATGATAGGACAGATAGATAAATTGAAAATTGGTAAAATGTGTTAATTCATCGTGAGAACTAGCTGCGCATGAAACGATACGTATACGCAAAAATACAAATCTACTAAATAGTGATAGCGTGCCCATTCAAAACTCCGCTTTGTTCAGTCTTTCAGAATTAAGAAATATCTGTCTTTGTACGGTGTATTTATCATTTAAATTTTCTTCGGCATGCTAGACACTAAAGAAGCGCTTTTTCGCTATTTATTAAACCAAAATTAGTCACATAACGATACATTTGTAATTTGTAACATTTAAATATTATTCAAGCCAGAACGCAACCTTTAACAAATACTTTCTCTTTATTAGACATGTCTACAAATTAGACATGCATGTCACTTGACATGTTATTTATAAAGGTCATTTACAACGGACGGACATCGTGAGGAGCCGTCTCCAAAAAAAAAAAATTTTTCTGCCCCACCTAATTACAGTGAGAATATTTTGTACTTTAAGAAAATGATTCGGTCACTTCCGTTTATACGGTTTTAATAATGCTTGGGTCGTGCTAGCGAAACACGTGTCACCGAATTTTATCATTAAATCATAGTGAATGAGGAGTTTACCGATGTGACAAAGCAGCGTAGCAGTTCTTGCAATCACTATCATTGATACCCCACAGAATCTGATTTTTATTCTTCGCACTTGCCTATTACAAATGTAACAAGCAAAATAGTAAATCAAGTCGTACATACCGGCTGTTTTTTGATGCATCTTCTGGCTAAGATCACTGGCGTGCTTCAAATCAAACGTTTGCATCCTAATCTCGTAGATAGTATTGGGATCCAAATGGGATATGACGTACGATCTCGTGTGTTCACCATCGACAGTCGCTTTGGTATAGTCACCGGAGATGGTCGCCGACATGTAGTTGACGAAAAACCCGTTTATTGTAATATTAGTCACTGGTGTATACTGAAAAAAGTTAATGCGCAATCGTATATTTGGATTAGGTCAAGAGAAAAAGTGCGTAGGCTACTGTACAAAATTCTAGAACCATCAACATATGTAAGTACACTATCCACCATATACATGGGAACGAGGGGGAAGAGTGTAATTTAAATTTATGTACGTTTTAGATAGAACTAATTGTCACAAAATATTTGTATATAAAAATGTGTACGTGGTTCCACCAAATTTACGAGGCATTTCGTTATGGCAACGAGATTAAGGATTTATTGCCCAATACAAACCTTTTAAATATAACAAATTTTATTCAAAAAGTATCTAATTGTTCATATTCTTGTCATCCAGAATATATTTAATACAGTTTGCAACCATTTTTATTTTGTTCTTTGTTAAAGATTCTGTTTCTTTACTTTGAATGAATTACTTCTTTTTCTCAGTTTGGTTTATTAAATATACCATTTTTATAAATTATTAATGGAGTATTTATTTGGGAACACCATATGTATATGTCATGCTTTGTGTATTTTATCCTGTAAATTAAAACATATTATAAATGCTTAATTGTTTTCAATTTATGTTAGCGGTAATCTTCCTATAAAATCTTTAGGTAGGTACGTACGATAAACTAAGTTATAAGTAATTAACATCGATTCTTTATGTGTGTATTATCTAAAAACAATATTAGCATATTAGTAACGTTTTGCTATTAATTAAATAGGATCATATTGAAATTAAAACAAACTAAATTATCAAAGAATCGTCACAATTAGGTTTAGAATTCATACCTAATGCACTTCCGAAGTTAAATTTAGTTGCAATAGATTTTTATTATCTTATTTTCAAAATTTCCAAGTAATTTACATGTACCATTATTAATAGGATAAGATAATCGTGTAGGTCCAGTACGAATTTAAACTGCTTTGTCACCCGGCAGATGTTTACGCATCGCATCAGACAGGCGCGTGCCGAGTACCGTTGGCTGCTCCAGCTGTTACAGATGCTGAGACATGCTCTTCAGGATTTCTATTATCGCAACATTCGTCTAATATACATATATTTGATCTTAAAAATTCGAAAAAATGGCCCATTGAACTTGTTTTCACGCATGCGCAATTGGTTAGTCATTTTAAGAGACAACAAATCATAGATCTATCTCCATATCATATTGTTGGCCTCAAAATTCTCTCATTGCTTGGATAGGCCGTGCTTGATATATGTAATATAATAGGCATATGTGTGGCAGTAAAGAAACCATTGTTGTTGTTGAGGGAAAATAAGAAAGGGGGCCCAGAGTGGACAAAGGAACACAAAGATTGGACAAGCGAGGACTGAAAACGCATTTTGTTGACTGATTAATGGAACTTGCAGATACCCGCTTCTCAAAGGCGCGTTTATATTCGACGACGTCCGCAGGAAAAAGTGTTGGGGGAGTATTTAAGCTCTACAGTGAAACACGGAGGTGGTAGTGTAATGGTATGTGAGGTGTCTTGGAAACAACCAAGTTGAGGATTTACTCAAGATAGGCGGGAAACTGGCGAAAGAAAAATATTTGGAAATATTGAGTGATCGAGTGGGTTTACATTTCAAGAAGAAACGATCCCAAATACTCGACAAGAAAATATAGAAACTATTTAGGCTAACAAGTAGAAAACGGATGAATAAAACGAATGATTTGCCCTTCGCAATTTTCGGATTTGTCCTCCATACAATTTATTTGGGGCGAACTAGATCATAAGGCAAAATCTGTGAATCCGATGAGTGCAACTGACTTGTGGTGAGGATTGCAAGTAGCTTGGCGAGCAATACCTCCAGGATTACTAAATTTATATATGGAAAGAAAGAAAATAGTGTCTGCTGCAGTTATTCGGGCAAAAGGCGGACATTTGGACGAGATACTAAAAGTTTTGAAAAATTGGTTTTGGCATAATAAATTTGTTTGAATGTACTATAAGCAATCATTCTCATTGTATCATAAAATCAATTACCTGACATTGTTATTTCCCTATATGTTGATTTTCTCAAATTTTCTTCTATCGTTCCGATATAGATATATGGTGAATAGTGTACACGAGCGGATAGAATTGAACAAAGGGAAAATTACACTTCAACAGCATTTAACCATAATCGTGAACTAGTTTCGTCCTACTTCAAACTCATCAAGTTCGCCGAACAAGGCATCATAGTTGCGTGAAGCGAAGAAGGAAAGATGGATACCATCCAATAGGGCGAAACTAGTCCACTATTATGGCCCATTGCTACCAAGGCGGTGTGTTTTCTCCTCATTTTACTCTTTCGTTATGCCAAACCAACAGAAAAGATATCAGCTTTCATTGAATATCAAAAATTCCCAACCGCAAATAAACAAAGCGAGTTCTAGAACGTACGTATGGCGTAAGAAAATGTTTGCTTTTAGCGTCATCTGACGTCACTGCGCTGCACAAGCACAATCTCCTGCGCCACCTATCGGGTGAGTGCCGGACTACGTCAGCAATTTCCGCTTTGTCGAATCTTTCGGTGTTCATGAGATGATGTCACTTCCGCTCTATAACTCTCTTTGTTTTGTCTACTTTCTACTACTACCACTATTTCAGCAGTATCTTACCTCCCAATACACCTTTATCGATGTTGAATTTATAGTTTCCGTTGATGTGATAGTCGGTATCGGTAAAGGATTCCTAGTTTCAAAATCCAAACGTTTCAGATGGAAGGCGTCCGATTTCGGACTCAGCTTATTATCATCGTTGCTATAAACGGCGGCTATACGAAACCTGTACGTATGATCCGGCTTCAACGAAGTCACATCGAAGCTGGTTATGTGCGGCGCTATGTCCGTATTCGCCGTTAACCAGGTGGCTGTCGCGTCATTCTGGGTAAAATCCCGATACTGTACCTTGAAGAACTTTATCGGCAATCCATTATCGGCGGTTGTAACCTTCCACCGTACCACCACCGATTCGTCGTTCAGTCTCGTTACGTTCGGCTTACTAGGAGGAATCATATGATCGTTATGCATCCTCCCTCTATTATTCTTATGTTTTCTCTTCTTATGCTTCGGCGTTATCGGTACGTACTCCTGTACCCCCGAGATCTGTTTCGGAAACACCGGCATCGAGAAATTTCCGCAATCGGTGGACACCACGTTACTCGCGAAACACTGCACCATCCCCGCGTGCGTCTTTTGCATGGTATCGAAGCGCAGAACGGTGCCCTCCACGCGAGTGTTCGAATCGTTTTTTATAGTCCTACCGTTTAAGAACCAACTCACCACCGGCGGGGGTACGCCGGTCACTTCACATTCTAACTCTAAATCTTGCCCCTCTTCGACAAGGGTCGTCAGGTTATCGGACACGAAAGGCGCGCGAATGAACGGTCCGCGAATAACTCGCGGCTTTTCGTTGTACTCCACCTGTATTTCGACGGACACGGATCCTAAACGATTGGAACTTTTGCAAACGTACGTTCCTTGATCGGATTGTCTCACGTGCGATATGAAAAGACCTCCGATATCTTGCCTGGATCGCCTTCTCGGAAGTTCACCGTCGTGTTTAGACCATTCTACGATCGGTACCGGTTCGCCTACGGCGGAGCATTCCAGGAAGATGGCGGTATCTGGAAAAGATGCATATTACGTACATTTATTTTTGGTTTTGCGATGAGAATCGCATGAATTCGTTTTGAAATTTTGGGGAACAAATGCTAGAGTGTACGAGGCTATTTCCCTATTTGTTTTATGATAATCAAAGAATCCCCAAAAATGTATTTCAATGTTCGCCTTTAAGTAACAACAGGGTATACGCAAGTTCGAGTTTTACACCGAACTATATTTCCAGCGAAACAATTATGTAATTTGCTCATAAGCATTTATTTAGCCAATTTAAGCAATATTTTATAAATCTTAATTACAATTTAAATTATTCGAATGTCTCCGACCAATACCAGGATCCTTACAAGTGTGCCCGGCGAGTCGAGTGGCACTGCTAGGTTTATTTATATGTTAAAATGATTAATAACGGATGGCGCATGCGCTAAAGACGATATTAAGGTTTTGAATGAGTAGACAGCATTAAACGAGAGAGATAGAGTTGGGTTGGTCGTATAGTATCAGCTAGACGCCCTGTGCCTCATTCAGCTGAAATATCAGTGCCAGGTTTTTGATTGAACTACCCTCTTTCGAAGAACAAGAGAACTAAGTGATAGCAACGATAAAGACTTTGAAATTAACTATGACTCGTAAAGGATTTGATCAGCATGAGTTGAATGATTTGGCGGGAGATTTGAGACTATCGAAAAGGGTTTCAGAACTCCTAGTATCACGACTGAACGAGAAACACTTGCTAAAAAAGGAGTAAAGGTATTCTACTTTCGAACAAGAGGAAATGCATTTCTGCAGTGCTTTCGAAGTGATGATAACTTTGTGTATTGCCATAACATAGATGGTCTAATGCAGATTTTGTGAATTGCAATCTATAACGCAACTGAATGGAGACTGTTCCTCGACAGCTCAAAGCGGACCGTTAAGTGTGTACTCCTCCCAGAAGGCAATTTATTTGGTGCAGTGCTAATTGGCCATTAAGTTTGTTTTCGTGAAGAATATGGATACATAAAGAGAATCATTGATCTGTTGGCAGTACCACACGCCTCCTTCTTGGCCAGCAACGTGGATACATAGAATATCCTTGTTTTATATTTCTCTAGGCCAGCAGAGCTCGTCAGAAAGATTGGAATCGAATTGGCCTCTAAGATCTGACCTCAAGCTTGATTATCTGGACATTCTACATGTGCCACTAGTAGACAGAAAGAACATTAAGTTTTCATTTCTGCACATAAAATTGGGTCTCACAAAGGTCTCTCAAACCTGCCAACTGAAGATGACTGTTTCAAGGATCTCACTTCTGCATTTCCTACCCTTTCGTTTAAATAGAGAAAGGCCAGCGTATTTGACGGTCCATAAATTCGGTAGCTCATTAAAGATGAATATCTCATCGCGACAATGTCAGAACTTCCTTTTAGGATTGTGACAATGCTTGGTCGTCATCAAAACCTTATCAAGGACTTTCTTGGAAATAAACAAGCACAGAATTAAACCGAAATTGTCCAGAAACTCCTGGAGAGCTTCAAAATGCTTGGGAGCAAACTAAGTATCAAAACGTAAATTTTACTTCTCGAGAAACTTTGGTACAGTCAGTGATGAGCAAGGCGAACGATTCCACCAAGAATTGAGTTGACGTGATAGAGAACATCGGGGATCATTTTCTAGATTCAGATGCCAAACGTTAGCCAAGAAATCAACAAAGATTGTGTTCCTCGATGTTATTTATACTAGAAATAATGTATTTTATACAGAATTAACTATGATATGAGTATTACAAATGTTAAAGTACCTTAAATTATTAATTATAAAGCCTCCGTATACCCTAACCCCAATCTGAAATTCAAGATCAATTTTTAAAAAATCAGTTGTTTTTTTCCCCTAATAACATTGAATAAAGAAATATATGCATCGCACGTATCCCCATTCGATATTTAATCTCAAAGGATTCGCAAAAAAAAAAAGGATGATGAACCCAAAATTGCAAAATTTTCGTAGTGACTACATTAAAATATCCCGTTCATATGGATAAATATTTCGGGAATGAAACACACTAATATTAATCCAACATCGAGCTTACCTTTCAGAGCTACGTAACGCTGTTTCGGCTGCGTAATGAACTTCGGCTTCTCAGGCCGCGCTAATCTGGCCGGTATCACGTTCAAATTCAAATAACTTTGCCCGTGTACGAGTTTAAATTGATTATAAGCCGTACACGAATAGATGTTCTTATTTTCCACCGTCACGTTCGGAAGTAACAAGGAGTATTGGGCATATATACCGGTCGCCCTCCTTCTCGAATTAAGATAGTTCATTATTGGCTTGGGGTTGCTAACCGGCTCCGGACAGGTCCAAAGGACTGTATTTCCTTGGGTTACCGTTATGGTAATGTTCTTTTGTTCCGGGATCTCTTCCAGAATAGGAATCGACACTCTTCCCGGCTTCGAAGCGATTATCTCCGCACCGTAATGGGCTAAACATTGGTAGAGACCTGCTACCGATACGTTAGTGTTCTGAAATTTTAATATAGACGTGCTTACATTACAGTCAGGCTAAATATAGATAGATAGGTGGCGAATTTAATGCGTAAGTACCCCTAAAGGACATAGAGGCTGATATATCTAGCTAGAACGAGAAATAAGCTCGAAAATTATGGAGTAAGGGGAACTAAATTGCCTGGAGCTACTACGAGATTGAAGTTTTTGGGAATATTGCCTTGTCATCTTGCTACAATGCAAATAAATCCTCCGAAAAGACCGCAGAAAGTTTAGACAATCTACAATTTGAAGAGGAAGAATAGACAATGTAAGAGAAGATAAAGACGGAAACGGGAAGAATCCGAAATAGAGGGCGAGAAATATATGTACATATATGTCAAAAAGAAGAATGAAACCTAGACGGGTCATTCCATGCCAAATCAATCATGAATTTTGAGCCCTTCTGATTTTGATGAAATTTGGTTTAGTTGTTATACTAACTGAAAAATTGACAGATACAACTTTTTAGCCCCCTAAGTCGACACGAGCCGAAAATACGGACGGTAACATTTTCCCCCATAATCTCCAAGTCGCGACATTCTTGCACCTTCAAAATTCAATATCAATAATCATAATACATAGCCCATTTTTTTTGTTTTAAAACTCCTAATATGCTCTACAAGAGTACTATAACAAAAAAAAATTTAAAAAAATGGGGGTGCCCTCCTAATTTAAACGTCGTGGCAAGGGGTGAGGGAAATGGAGGAGATTGTATCCCCCGATTTTTTAAAACTGGGGATTCTCAAAGAGTAAGTCCTAGAGGGCATATCCTGAAATTTTATCTTGAGACAACAATGGGATCGCTCGCGACATGCTTGTTATTTATAAACGGGGGTGAATAATTTACTTGTGTTGCCGAATTTTTTATGTTTTTACTAATTATGAAAAAACTCCATATCTGCATCTAAGTATTTTTATCAGGTAATAATAAACATTTAATAAACGACGCTGTAAAAACTTTATTCTATATTAACAAAAGAATCTTTCGTTGAAAAAAGTTTGCAAGAAGCTGACTTTATAGGGGGTGGTTTTTCCTAATTAAGGTTAACTTAAATGTAACATATTCTTTGAAATACGTAAGGCTTTATGATAGGTAATAAAATATAAGATATTCACAAGCAATTAGCAAATGACAACTAAACTAGAATTACGATAAGGCGACCATCAAGTTCATAATGTGCATGATTAAAATAAAATATTTACATTTAGATTTTTGGGTCTTTTTCATAATTAGTAAAAACATATTAAAGATTGGGTAACACAAGTAATTTATTTTTCCCCGTTTATAAATAACAAGCACGTTGCGAGCGATCCCATTGTTGCCCCAAGATAAAAATTTCAAGATATGCTCTTTGGAACTTACTCTTTGAGAATCCCAAGTTTAAAAAAAAACGGGGGTGCAATACCGCCACTTCCCCCACTTCTTGTCACGACCTTTAATATGGGAGGGACCCCTCCTCTCTTTTTTGTTATGGTAGTCTTGTAGACCACATTAACTTTAAAACAAAAAAAGTTGGGCTCTGTAGCTACAATAGAACCGAAGATATTGAATTTTGAAGGAGCAAGAGTGTCGCGACTTTGGAATTTTGGGGAAATTGTGACCCTCCGTATTTTCGGACCCTATCGACTTAGGGAGCTAAAATATTGTACTTATCGGTTTTTCAGTTAGTATTACAAGTACACCAAATTTCATCAAAATCGGAGGGGGTTAAGAAAATTTTTTTTATTTTTTTTTGATTGATGATTATGACATGGAATGACCCAGGCAAGGAACCTCAAGGATAATAGAGAAAGAATAAGTAAGTTAGTATTGGACAAAGTGCCCTTACACTTCATGATCACAACCGCAAAATACCTCAAATAGATTCATTCACATTCACTTCACTTGCAAGTAAGGGGCTCCTAAAAACAAAATCGGATCGTTATATAACTAACATTAAGTTAATTTAATTACAATTGTGACTGCCGATACTGCCACCTACATTTCGATTTATCTCTACAATTAAATGATGCGGAAGTTAAGACAAAATTTAATTTAATTGAAGTTATTGTGGTAATAAAATAGTTGGAGGAGTAAATTGAATAAGTCTCACGAGTTTAATATTTTAAAATAAATATTCACGTACCGCGATTGTTAACTCCGTCGATGCGTTATCACTCTTGTACTTATGCGCCGGAACATTCTCAAAATGCGCCTCCGCCAATGCCAAATCATATCTAGAACTGTATGCTAATTTAGTATCGACCGGATAGTGCCTCCATTGGAATTTGTCTGGGGTGGTGTCCATCCGACAAACTAGCGTAGTTTCGTCGTTCTCTGCTAGCACCACCGAACCGGGACTTTCCAGGATTGTCACCTGCGTTTGTCCTAGAATCAAAGCGTACGAAGTCGACGATATTTCATCCATCTTTACTAAAACCAGCTCCTTTCTTGTTTAAGAAACTCGAAAAGAAATTAACTCACCTGAACCTAAAATCACGAAGATGGTCGCTATAGAGGCGAGCGTGCTTGGGACAAACTCCATGTTGACGCATCCCTGCAAGAGAAAAACTGACGTTAATAAAATCGACGTCTATGATTTTTATATCGACGACGACCACACGCGCGACGTCTATCGCAAATACCCGGCGAATAATAGCGAATGATCATAACGTGAGATTACTCGTACTCCCCGAACGACGGGTATCCAGTAACCACTTTAAAGTCGATAGCTTACCTATAAGAACGTTACCACCGCACGTTTCTATCAGAATCGTTTCGGCGCGTAGATTAACTCGACACCAAATAAAGAAAGTGGCAAATTGCGAACGGTACGTAAAACAGGAAATTGTATTTGTGGCTTCTTCGGGACGAACGAAACGGGCATACGGCGGAGATTTCAATTGCGACGCGCTCGGCGAGGTCTGCGATGAATGGAATTGACGCTTCGAAATGGGGGTTCCAGGTCCGAGGATTTAAGTTACACCCTTTACGGAGTTGGAAATATCGTATTACGTCGCATGTTACCGGTTAATAATCTGCGACCGACTAAAATTCCTAAAATAAAAAGGACGGGATCTGTCACATCGTGTGTGTGATTCAATCGGGATAATAAAAGGTGTACATGTGTAATTTGATTTCGTTGAGTTTGAAAAGTTCTGGAACCGGACAATGAAAAGAATGAAGCACAAACAATAATTCTTAGGACTCTACTCATATCTTAGCTTCAACATATGTATGTGTTTCCAGATGAATGAAAGGGTATGAAACAATCTCCACAACGCAACGTGTCAGCAGTTGTTTAATGGTGTTCGGTACCTTTTTTAAGATCGGTTAAACTTAAATTTTTTGTCGGTTCCAAAACTATTTTGAGAATTGTATATCTGACCTTTAAAAGTAGTACGTGTAACAATAAAATACTAGTTTTTACAAAGTGAAGAGCTTCTACACCTTCAAATTTTTTCAATAATAAGTGAGGAACCAGTAAATTTACGGACTGGAAATTTTGTATACCGTATATGCGTTGCGATATCTATGACTTATCATCGAGCTTCTTTGCAAATTCCTTGTTTGTTGTTGAATTTAACCTCAATTAAGGAATAGAAAAATTACCATGGGCTCACCATCATTTTTTGGACTTGAAGAAAATAACGATAACAAAGGAATTTACAAAAAGCTCGATAAGTCGTAGCTATCCTAACGAATACACGGTATGCAAAATTTCGAGCCCGTAAACTTACTGGTTCTTCACTTATTATTGAAAAAAAAATTAAAGCTCTAGAAGCTCTTAAGTTTTTAAAACAACTAGTATTTTATGGCTACACACACTACTTTTAAAGGTGAGATATACAATTTTCAAAACATTTTTGGAACCAGTAAAACAAATTTAAGTTTAACCGATCTTGAAGAAAGCACCGAACATCCTTAAACGAATCAAAAATCCTTAGGAGATCTACAAAGAAAACATGTTCATTCCTTCAAAATATATTCGTAAAGTTCAAAATCCCGAATCTAAGGAATTATCGAATATGAACGTTAAAAGTAGAGATGGGACGAATCCAAATTTTCTCGAATCCGAATCCGAATCCGAATCCTAAAGGATTCTCGAATCTCTCGAATCCTTCGAATCTCGAATCTCTCGAATCCATCATATAATTACAATAATAAGAAAGAACAGAGAGGAAAAACAATTTTACAGGAAAATTTGAAAGCTACTTTAATTAAAAACGATACAGTTTTTAAAAATATTTATTAAAAAGATTTTTTTTAACATATTTATATTACAAATGAAATTAAAAAAAAACAAATTACACAATATTAAAAGATAAATTATGTTAAAATCTTGATGATTATGCAACAAGTTTTTATTTATATTTAATTTCCTTAGCATATGGAAATTAATATATCAATAACAGTACCGATATCTTTTCAGAAACTTTTGTGAATGAGAATAAGGGAGAGCTAACATAGATAAACAGCAAATATTGCACATGAAAATCTAAACACATATTTTAGTATATAAAAGAAAGCACTCAACCTAAAAGAAATAAGTGAGAATTTTAATTCAGATTTTTATTTAAGAAAACCAGCTTTCGAACTCGCTCTGGATCCAACCGACTACGTTTTTTATCCACTATGATGCCTGATGTGCTGAATAGTCTTTCTGAAATCACTGTTGATGGTGGTGTAATTAAGAATTTTTTGCTAGTTTCATCAAATTTTGGTATTTTGTGTTGCCCTTCCAGTATTTAAAGATGTCTGCAGTTGGTGGGAGCAGTGGTTCTGCTAAATAGGCATTTATTTCTTCTTCAGGAGATGAACTGTAATCCACATCACTGCAGGTAGCTGGGGTCATCAACTGAGAATAGTAACTCCACATACTATGACCATGTTCAGTTAAAGATATATCTGTGGCATTTGCTTGAGTTTTCTCTGATGACTGCAGATCACCATTTGTTTGCATATAGATGGATGAAATTTCATTAGCCAGTGTCAATTTAGCTTGCTCAACGTTTTCTTTATTCAAAAATACATTCCCTTTGAATCGGGGATCCAGTAAAGTACCAATAGTATACAATTTCTCTGTCTCAACAGAATGGTAGCGCCTTTTAGTGACGCAAGCAAATCATTTCGGAAGCCCTGTACTGAACCTAATTTTGGTTTGAAATTTTCTAGAGCACGAATGGTGCTATTCACTAAAGGAATTATTTCTGAAATTGTCACTTTACTTGAGCTGGCCACAAATGTAGCTTTATCAAACACTTCTAATATTCGTATAATATCTTCAATAAGTTTCCACTGTCGAGGACAAAGGTCTATCTGAATATTCAAGTCAGAAGCAGACAATAAAATGGCTTGCTTTTGTTCCACAAGTCGATTGAGCATGTGAAGCTGAGAGTTCCATCTAGTCGGCTCGTCTTGTATTAAACGACGACCTTTAAGACCTAACTTAGCTTGAGCAGTTTTTAACATTTTTGTCGCTTTAGAAGAGTGTTTGTAATGTCCCACAATATTCCGACAGGATATCATTATTTCCTTAATTTCATTCTTATTCAGTAAACCATCTTTTATAACTAACTGAAACGTATGGGCTAGGCAAGGCAAGTGGGTGAAGATGCTACGCTCTAAAGCTGCAACCATATTAGGACCATTGTCTCTCATGAAGCATACAACTTTTTCTGTAAGATGCCATTTTATTATGTTGCTAATGAAAGTTTCTATAGCAGATGCTGTATGTGAAACCTCTAAAAAAGGAATACATTCTAAGCACAAATGATGGTACTCAAAGTTTTCATCTACAAAGTGCACTGTCAGGCTTAGGTAGTCATCAGATGATGTTGATGTCCACATATCTGTTGTGACTCCAATGTATTCAGTATTTTTAAAAGTTCCTCGACTTTCATTTTGTCTTCTTCATACATATCTGGAATTACCTTTTCAGAAAAATGTTTCCTACATGGGATGACATATCTTGGTTCAAGATGGTTAATCAATTTTTTAAACCCCTTATCTTCCACTATGGACAGTGGTTGATTATCTGTACATATCATTTCAGCAACCAATCTGGTAATTGTTTTGCCTCTTTTGTCCCCAGGCTTAAAACTTTGCATTTTATCAAAACATTTTTTCAGAGTAGGTTGGTTGAAAGGTTCTGCTTTGCGTTTCACTGCGCATTGTTTCAAAGACCTTTGTTCGCCATAAGAACAAATTTTTGAACCTGGACTAGGAGTTGAACTAATTGACACAGGACTCCCAAAAGTAGTTATATCATCTGGATTATTTTCTTCAAATGAAGAATCAACATTGACAGTCAAAGGGCTTAAGGGTGAAGTTGGAATTAGTAATGAGTTTGATGAACTTGTACCTTTCAGTTCTTGATATTTGGATAAATGCCTGGTTTTCAAATGTTTCCACATAGCTGAAGTAGTGTGCGACTTTTTCCCTCTAGATATTTTTCAGAGCACAGATTGCAATTTGCATAGTTTTCATTTTCTGAAATTTGGAAATAGTTCCAAATATCAGAAGTTGCCTGAGGACACAAAGCCATTTCATAGGTTGCTATTGAATGCAACAAATATGATGTAACAGTGACAGTTGTGCAACTTCAGAACTCCCCTGAAAAAGAAAAAAAAATTAAGTTTTCATGTTAAAATCCTAAAATCCTTGTAATTTTATTATTAGCTGTAATAATTGCGCGAAAATACGGTATGCAACAGTAATAATAAAACTGCAATAAATGTACAAAATTACTATGCCGTGAATAATTAATTAATAATGCAGTTGACAGACATCTGAAATGGCCTTTGACAACAATTAACAAGTTATTTATTTTTTTAATTCTTATACTTAACAATTACATTTATATAACATCCCAATTTGATTTCCAACTAACACCGCATGCAATGTAATATAACTTAATATGTGCAAAAAAAAATTATATATCAATACAGTATAAATGAAAATAAGTAACTTACCTCATATATCGTATAAACCACGCATATCCACTCTCAAACGTCACAGACTGAACAGTACTGCACTATAAAGTGGTCGTTGCGATCTGAAGTTTACTCGCACCACGCACCTTTTATATATCATATATCAAGAGTTTCGAGAATAATCCAGTATTAGAGCTCAGTCATCCAGAACCGACGAGACTATTCAAGACGAGATAGTTGCTAGAATTTACGAGAGAGCGCAGGATGTTAATTAGAATCACATAAAGAGCGATAGATGGTATTAGTGTAGCATATATGGTGTTTAAAATATAAAACTTGACTGAACTGACTTAACATGATATAGTCTTAGCTAGTTATTAGAACTAAATGTACATAAGTTAATAAGTTTTCATAATTTTTGTAATTAGATTAGTTATATTATTTGCTGTCTGTATTTGACATGTTCCATACCTTTTCTGGTCTCAGGAATAAAGATATTTATTTATTAAAATACCACAAACATTAGGAAAGCATGCCAGCTTATAAATACTTTGTGGCTGAAAGAACGAGAACCGAAGAGAATCGTCGAGATCTTTCTAGTCAATGATTCATATGTGTCGTGATTACATGAGTCATCATTATTATTATTATTTTTTTGGATTCGAAAGATTCGAATTACGAAAATCGTGCGAAGATTCGAGTTTTCGAATCTCGAATCTTTTCAGGATTCGATGGATTCGAGGATTCGCGGATTCGAATGTCCCATCTCTAGTTAAAAGTATATAAAAATCAATTGATTTTGGATCGTCCTTCCGAAGAAAGTAGAAGAAGACAAGCGATACGAAACCCCCACAATATTGACCGAACAAACATGCTTGAAAAGGTTGATTTACACTATTTTTATACACCTTAAGCACATATTTATATTTGCTCGAATTTATGTTGATGTAATTTTAATGCAAAATCTTCCGCGATAAGCGCTGTTCTGTTGACTGACATCTCGTACTTGGCGGTTTCTCTAACGACGTATAAACGTAATAAAATAATTATTACGTTCGAACGAATCGCTGGTAAAATAAACCCATAAAAATTACCGTATTAGCGTAAAATAACGTGCAAATGAGATCGCGTTATCAGAAAGCTTAGCGCATTCGCAATCGTTGCAATTCTTATTCAATATTTGTTTTGCGTATCTTTTAGTGCGAGAGAACAACGGTTTTACGTAAGATGTGGAAATGTGTTTAAAGTAGATAAGGGAGCACATGCAAAACAAACTGGAAAGATGTGCAATGATAAGCTGTTGCACCCGATACAAGAAAGACAGATCTTTCCAGTAATTTTACGTAGTGTTTAGGTATTCAAAGCTGAGGTTATGGTAATTCGTTTAATTTAAATTTGATCCACTACGTAATATTGCCGTAATCACTTCACTTCAGAAGAAACAATGGATATTTCAGAAAGCGGATATTGGCGATTTAAAGTTACAAAATGTATATAAACAGGTCTACAATTTTCAGCTAGTATGGAGTGATAGATGTTAAACGTAACATCAACAAGAAGTAGTAAACTATTTTTGAAAGCCACAAATCCTAATAAAATAAAATCCTTAAACTGGGCAAATATGCGGTATGATGAGCCATCTGTCTTTTTCACAATGTAATATTATATTACAGAGAACAAAGAACAGATGACTCAGCATACCGCATATTTGCCCAGTCTACTTATTAGGACTCGTCAGTAAAGTAATAAGGACGAAACTAATTAGTCTGCAGTTGCGGTCTGCGATTGACAAAGGTTAATTCTCCTCACGGATTATTGGCAAATTGTGCTTACTTTGCAAGCTTTTGCGCAGTTACTTCTTAACTGCCCATTAACGCACCTAATTTATTAGGTCGTTATATCGAGAGTGCTCTAGATTTTATTTTATTAAAAAGTTCACAAAAAGGGCGATATAAAAATGGTCGAGAACATTATACATATAATTTATAACAGTTTACAATAATTATCTCATTCTTCAGTTCTCTGCGCCCGTATAGATGTAGGCGATTTTGACCTAATTTTAGATTTATGAATGACTTTCTAGAACGCATTACTTATCCCGTTCTAGCATGTAATTTAAGTAATTTAAAGTTTTTTAACACATCGGTGCTTGAAACAACGAGCAATTAGTAAAATGTCAAACGATACTTCCATCAAAGATTTAAATGTTACTTTTGATCACCATGTGAGCTTTATTCTCTATCTTCAAGGTACTGATATTGAAATCCTTGTATTTTGCGTTTGTCGTGAGCTGTTTAGAATAGTTTTTATAATTTGGCTTCTCATGTATCGCATCAGTTTAATATTGGAAGAGACCAATATTGTAGGTTTCTCAAGTATTCATCGCTTTAAGTTGATAGACACTACCCTTCGACTACAATCATTTATTTGTGCGTTATCACGACAAGCAGCCGTCCAGAGAACGCCGCAACAAAGATGTAGTATACCAAATGGTCATGAAATTGACTGCAAATTCTAAAAGCCAGGAAGCCTACATATGTATATACCGTGATGATTTCAGCCTATTTCGGCCTATTCCAAAATCAATTGAGTATATGGTGATTCCACGATCGATTTCGACAGCTTTTTTATGCAACCACTAATCAGAGGATAAATTTATACATCTTGAGGCTCTATTAAAATTTAAAACTTCTATTTCCTAACTAATTTAAATTTTCCCAATGCATGTCATTACAATTAACAACGGTAAACTGTCCTCTATAGAGTCAAGTTAAATCCAAGTCAACAGTCCAAGTCTAGACGTAGTATCTAAATTCAATAGAAATAACTATCTTAGGTAGAAGTGAAATGCTATAGAATGTTAGCGCACTACTTGTCAAAAGGGTAGCGCAAAACCAACGGATATTGGTAGAATAGGTTGACCACTAGAAGATACTTTAGTACGGAGGGCATTGTGACTGTGTGTTCAATGCATACTCTTGAAAAATTCATGTTCTACAGCAAAAACAAGCATTTGTTTGAATGCAGTATATTTAGAGCAGGCATATGGGTGACTACTGCTACCGTTACCAATTTACCCTCTTTCTTCTGCTTGGAAATCACTACTATCGCTGAACGCGATGTAACCGGGTATGCCAATATTTCTCCTGCTCGCGAGATGGGGTCATTATAATGACCATATCCATCTCAACGAGATATCGACGTATCACCTGGAAATCTTTACTGTGTCAGTTGCAGAACGATATACTGTACTGGCGAGTCCTAATAAGGACGAAACTAATTAGTCTGCAGTTGCGTTTTGCGATTGTCATAGTCAAAATTTCCTACAGGATTATTGGCATATGCAAATTGTGCTTACTTTGTAAGATTTTGCACGGTTACTTGTTAACTGCCCATTAACGAACCTATTTTATTAAGAGAGTCCTCTACATTTTATTTTATTAAAATTTTGGCTCTCGAAAATAGTTCCCTATTTACTATTGTCCCAGCCAAAAAAAGGTAATTAGCCCTATCTTGTGCGCAAGAATCAAATTACAGAATTACATTAAAGACCTTATTCCTAGAGAGTCAGATTATGTGCGAATTTGATGAACATATCATTGGGGGAGCGTAAGTTATTACCTATGGACAGATAAACAGTCGATACTAATCGTTTGTTCAATGCGCTCGTTTACGTTATCGATGATCTAAAATTTTCATAATGTTGAATACTTTACAATATTCATTTCTTTTTAGTGAAGACGTACAAAAACTGTGTCGGAAGTTATCGCGTATAATTTCTTAACTGAAACTTTTATACTTTAGAATATACTCTATCAGTAAAAAAACCTGAGTTATTCAAGGTCATGGCAGCATAGTCTTACAAGTTTATAGATAAAAAATTGGCGTTGTCACAAGTAAATCTTCTCAAAAGCATGCATATCCGGCAACTAAAGAAAAATATTTTGAACGTGCTTTGCGATATATAAAAAGTAACTGAATGAATTAGGAATGTATTAATCAATCGAACAAATCATTATGTATCCTTGCTATGCCCAAATATAAAAAAAAAAAAAGAAAGGAACTTATCCGAATGACGTACAAGTCTCTGAAACTGGTGCTGAAGTAAAATTACAGCCACTCATTAACCACACTGCGATGAGACTGTGTAAACGCTAGGAAAAGGGTTTCATAACGGTTGTGAGCAGAATAGAAGGCAAACATGGAGTTAACATCGAAATGGCGCTGCAATGTCTCTCAGCAAATCCAACACAAACAAAAATCCGTGAATGACGATAGTGTTGTATTATAGAAGACAGAGGTGACTAATCTTTAAAACTTAGTTCCGATGAGTAGGCTTCCAAACAAAAACTTTAGAGCTCAAATTCTTCAAGCTGTGAGAGCAAGGCTTGCCCTACAATGGCTCATGTTCGTCAGTAACCGATGATGACGAATAGGAATAAATTCATGTAAATTGATCAAGATTTGTTCTAAAATGTGACGTTCTTCACCTCGAGGACTAGGATGTCAATCACCCGATCGATCGGCCAATATGTTAGCGAATCATTTTATGAAAAGTATGAACTTTATTTTTTATTTTTCACAAACTTTTCCGAGCGAAATGTAAAACGTAAATTTTCAACTTTTCTTCTTTCAAAATAAGATGGTGGATTTCATCCTTCTTCCCGATTTAATAAAACAAAATAAATAAAAGTACAGTTTCCGTATACAGTAAGTCCGTTAAGACTAGAATTACTCTCCATCGTTATGCAGTGTGCTAATGCCAGTTAAATGTTGTGTACTTTAAAAGCACCAGTGCAAGTGTTCGAAGAACTAATAAACCTGTTCGCTAGATTTAAAACAAATATGTATGCATGTATACCTACCTACCCGAAATAGCTACATTGAAACGTTAACAGATCGATTGTTTTAACAGTTGTCACCGGCGCGAGTCGATATATTCACTCTGTTTATTTTAACAGCAAACACTTGAAGAGATCATCCATTAAATTACGTTCTCTCGACGACGTTCGTTTACTACATACACTACCGGTCGAAAGTTTAAAAGTTTGTTGGCTAAGATATTCAGGGCAGATTCAAATTACGAATGGATCTTTTTTATTATTTCTTGGACGCTAAGCACTGTTTCTTATCTATCTTTCGATGCTGATTTTGAATTCGTCGTCAGAAATCGTCCATCAGGCGCCAATTGAACGCAGTCGCATTCTCCATTGTTGCGGGTTAGTCTTTGTTCCTCGACCAACACGCATCGCACCGCGTATGAGACATGCCTGGAATCTTTGCGGAGATTTGAAAGTCATTGCCCTTGTACCCCGTCTTCAACTAGGATACACCAACTTTAGCTGTTTCTTGTGCGACTGGGACAGCGGAGATAGACAAAATCAGTGTCAGTGACACAAATATAAAGAAGGCATATTCGTTGGCCCTCAAATTCGAGAATTATTGGACGATCCTGAGTTCGATATCATCGTATATGAGCAAAAAAACACCTAGATGAGAGTCATTCAAGAAAGCAGTCCAGTATTTTCTTGGAAATAACAAGGCGGATAATTATAAGAACTTTGTGGAGGAATTGCTTCGGAACTATAAAGCTCTCTGTTGCAAAATATGTCACTGAAGGTACATGTTCTTTCATATTCAGGTTTTTCCCAGAAAATATAGCTGACGTCGGCGATGAGCATGGTGAGCGATTTCACCAAGACCAGGAATCGCGTTAACAAGGCAAGTTGAGCACAAACATGCTGGCTGACTACTGCGGTACATTAAAAGAGATATTTCTGCTGCAAACTACAGAAGAAAATCATGTAAAAATACCTTTTATACTGCCATTAATATAAGAATTATATACTATAAGAAATACATATACGTTTTTCAAAAATTTAAACGCGTGTTATTGAAAAACTATGCTCGATACACAAATTTGGAGAGCAAACTCAGAATCAGTGGGAAAAATACTATAAGAATGACCTCACTTGATCAAAGAAACACGTAAAAAATGAAATTTTGCTCACCAGTGATATCTGTGTACAAATGATGGTACCATTCACGCATAATGTGCGTATTACCATAACATCTTATCTCTTTTTAACATTATTATGGGAACAATTTTCCGCTAGTTTATTGAACAAATCCGATGAGGATTGGTAGAGGGAATATACAGCTTCTTTTTATTTTTCCGATAGGTAATCACCTCAATCACCCTGGCCAAATCGATGTGCACACAATGAATGCTATCACATCATCCGTGCCTTACATATTTGACGCCTTGCAATTCACTTTTGTTCTCAAACATGAAAGGACAACTCCGAAAAATTAAACTTACTTCGAATGGGGATATCATCGCATAAACACAAATCTATCCAATTTTTTGCACTCTTTAAGTATGAATGAAAATTAGATTTATAACTCGCTAAAATAATTTTTTCAAAAATGAAGGCTCACGTTCTAGCTTTAGTTTTAAACTGAAAACCGCTCTGTAGAATAAGAACATAACCAAACGTATTCAGTAAATGACTGAACTTTCCATTGTTACTGTATACTCGTGCACGCACAGTCCGTAGGTGCGCACGGGCAATTTCGTAACATTTACCACTTGTAAAGTGGCTGTGGAATTTTAACAAGAAACCAAATAGCGACCCGACGACGGTTGAAATTAAACGGGTAATTACTTTACAAACGGGCAGCGAGTGCATTGCTACGTAGCGATGGCGTAAATTGATCTAAACGAGTGCGCGTCGTCGCGAGATGAAACAAAAATAAATCGATGTTGAAAGCAAACGACATGTAACATTATAATATCTTAAAATCCACACTTTAATGCTGTTGATTATAGTCGGAGCTGCGGCGGTGTGTAATCAAATATCACGTAATGATGTGCTTGCTTAAAACAAATCACGGAAAGCATTCCTGTAGTTTTACGGCTAAATTAAAGGGAGAAATTTACTGCCGCAAATTAGATGCTGTTTGTAATTGAAAGGCACTTTACTACAGATGTGTTGGTCACGGAGGAAATTGCAGTTTTTCTTGGTGCAATATGCTATTGGTTTGTACGTCAAAGTTGATGTTTTGACAAAAGGCTATATTTACTAATATTTTGAGAATTGAACGTATGCAGCTTTTACCAGCAATGATGCTGACATAACCAACGAGAATATGCCTTTCTGACTTATGGCTGCAGAAGGTAAGTTCGAATCACGTGCGTTAATAAGGTATTCATATTACAGCGTTAATTATTTAATAGTATGTTGAAAGTAGGTATCACCTAGAAATACATAACTCTCTTCTTTAAAGACACCAGCTTCACTTAAACCGCCTTACCAGCAGAAATAAACAAAAGCCGATGAAAATTCAAGACCCCATTTGGAGCAATATACTTGCATAACGCTATAACGATAAGCCCGGTAAAACTACCGTACCAGATGTATGCGTCTTCTTGGAAGAAGTGGCCAATAATTGCCAAGAAATCCGCGCTACTATAGCTAGGACTCCAGCAGCTCCAGAAGAACGTCAAGGAAGAGTTGCTGAAGCAAAAGTTCAAGCTGATACTTCTAAACCTCGAAAAGAAGTAAGTGGACGACCAGTCGAAACACAAGAATGGACTACACCTTGAGGTAGTTCTGAACTACTTCGACTAGAACCAGAAGCAACACTGGTACTGGAAGTATCTCCGCAACCAAAGTAAAATCATTGTGCGAAAATACAAAAAGATGACGACAGGCAAAGAGATTGACGAAGATTCGATGCACTCAGCTACAGATGATGTAATACAGGGACTATCATATAGAAAACCAGTGGAACTAAAACAGTAAAACTATCAATGTTGGAAAGTCGTGTAAAAGAAAAATAAAAGCAGCGATAGTGACGAAAACAGTAGCATTCGTACTTCAAACTCTAAAATCACGACTCTCCAAGCATTTCCTTTAGAAGAAGAGGCACTTTTGAACGACTTCATTACTAAAAGTTGTAAAATGCATTATGCACTCACAATAACTCAAGTCAGAAAGTCGTGTACGAGTATGTTAAAGCTTTAAAAGTAAAGTATCCAGAGAATTGGGGCAAAAATGAAATAGAAAGTGTAGACAGGATGCATGGGTTTAGAAAAAGAAACACCAACCCAAGCTTGCGAAAACCGGAAAATACCAGCGCTGCCAGGTCCTTCGCTTTTAACAAAACAACAGTAACAAAGTTCTACAATAACTTGAAAAGTACATTGGACCGACATACTTTTACTGCAGATCGCATATTAAATTTTGACGAATCAGGAGCATCAACGGTTTTAAATATTCCTCAAGTTTTTGTACCAAAAGCACAAAAATATGTCGGGCAAATCGCTTCAGTTGAAGGAGGCGAACTTGTAACTTTTGGAGCCATTATTTAAGCAAGCGAAGATACTATCCCACCACGCGTACATTATAAAGTCCATTTTGTTGGAGGTGCACCTGAAGGAAGTATTGGGGTGACAAATAAGAGTGGCTGAAATATTTGTTACTATTTGGAAATATATGCAAAAAAAAAACACGCTATAGTCGAAAACCAACAACCAAGTCATATTACTTTGGAGACAATTGACTACGCTCGAGGCAATGGGATAATCTATTTACCATTTCCTCTACACACATCTCATCGTCTCCAACCATTGGATGTTGGAGTATTCGGACCATTCACGTCAAAATTGAAAACTGTCTTCAATGAATCCTAGAAAAGCAGTCAGCACTTACAATATTCCCAAACTTATTAAAAATTTTCATTAGGCCATTCAACGAATTAGCCTTTAATGATGCCGATTTCGCCCCCACTTCAACTAATTCGAAAAATATACCACCTATTCAGAGTACAAACATTAACAATTTAACACCATGTGCACTGCTGTCAGTTCTCGCTGGTCTCTGTGAACCATCGACTTCCACACCCCAGGATCTGAAAGAATCTATAGCTGAAGCCCGTGAAGCATCGATGTCCGAACCCCAATATTTGCAAGGGCCTATGGCTGAATCCTGCAAGCTATCAACTCCCGCAAATCAGGAACTTCCAGTATCTTACACTGAACAACCAACATTGATACGCTAAACCGTACAAGCTAACATTGTTGTGACACCGAAGGAAAGACAACCCGGAAAATCACGAATATATACCGATTTGGCCGAGAAAAACAAACTTGAAGAGTGCTGGAAAACTCAAGTGGAATAATTATATTCTCACGAAAAAATGCGGGTGGCAACGCATACCGATAACACACGTCAAAAATGAATTGATACCTAAACATATAGGCCCGTCGTAAGTTATGTACTTTAAAGGGAAACTTAAACTGACCTCCATAAAGGTGAGATGTATCGTAGCCTTCAGTACACAGTCTTCGGATGTCGATGCGTTAAGTAACTTTACAAGAGTCTCTTGTACATGGCTTAAATAAACGGTCATGTTCTTTCTTATGCAAGCTGATATAAAATAAAAGAACTCTCTTTTATAATAATTATTAGTCTTTATTTATTGCCCTATCCCAACAAAGAGAAACGCAGAAAAGAAATCGAAAAAATTGAACAAGAAAGAAGAACTAGAGCTAGTGGAATGAAACGTGCTCTATCGGATCTTAATTCGAAACCGAAAAAAAGAAGGCAAAGGAAGTAGATAGTGATGATTCGGAATCTGAAGGACCTGAAATAGGTTTGATGGAAAGTTGAACATCCATGTCTGACAGTGATGAAGGTGATTAGAACGAAACACTTAAGTGGAAACAATTATTTATGGACGGCCAGAAAACGTTAAAGACAATTGTTTTATTGTTGGTCAAATTTGAAAAGAAGGGGTCTACTGTCTATTACGTAGGAACAGTTATAAGCCACTATTCTACTACTGCGTTTAAGATCTCTTATCTCCGAAAGAAACCAGGATGATCGTCATGTGCATTTGTATTCCCAAATATTGAAGACGGGTATGCTGTATAGGTGTACATACATCTGAGATATAGCAATCTAGCAATCCTAATCTAAAACCGCCATCAATTTGTACACCTAGGACTTTCCCAATGACTAGAAATAAACAATCATGTTAGTTTGAGTTGCTTTTGAGATTTGTACGTTTTCAATGATTAAATAAAGATTGTGCAATATTAGTTAACTTTTTTATCCCATGTAGGAAATCACCCCATGGTATCCGAAAGAGCACCCACTATTGTATGAAAGTGCCCCATTGGTGGGGCAGATTCGTACAAACGTCATATTAAGGGAAAATCGTTTCTACTCACAAACCCTCTAAAATAATCAGTTGAAAACTCAACGCTAGGTTTACGGACATCTGTATATACATAGGTATAAAAATCGATCATGGTTTGTTCGGATGCTTAAAATTTCAAAACGACTGGGCCAAATTGGATACTTCCTTCTGCGGGTTTGTTCATAATTGCTACGCGGAGATTTAACTCAAAAATATGTGCCATTGCTAGATAATTTCCGTTGAATAATTCAAAAAACAAGAAAAATAAATATGTGAAAATTGTATGAAGGGTTCCAATCTCCCCTGTGCCTACGTGGATTTGCTGCGTCTGAGAAGGCAAAATACATTTTCAATCTTATTATCAAATAAACCGAACTTAAAATTAACATTTTAACCGACGACGTAATAGATACGAAACCGCACCCATTGTTTATGGCTCATTCTCCCTATGTACATGACCACGCAAGAAATTGAATAGTCCACCACGCTCTACGCTATTGAAACGTTTATTAACTAGGCGAGGTATGCTCAAAACGGTAGTGCAGTCGTATATCAACACGTAATGCACGTTGCAGCACTTTTCCGCAGGTACAGGCCGCGTACCTAATGCGAGCCGAAGCTCGCGACACAAGACCCGCGCATGGTAAACTATCGGGCGTAGGCATAAATTGTTATGGGATAAGCAGTCTCCCGACGACAATAAGTAAAATGCCCCGGAACATTAACGAGCCATAGCAATTACGAGTCGTGTATGCGCGCGTACGAACGTACGCGTGTAGGTATGATTTGTAAACCGCCTTCACTCACTAAAACGGAAAATGAAAGCCGATCCGATTCGAACATGAGCGTTTATTACGTCACAATTAGGGTATCATATACGTTGCGGTAATTTTCGTCGAGGACCATTCCTTTTTTTCGATTGTCTTATTGTTAGATATTGTATATTATTCGATGGTAATCATTTTAGTGGGTAGATGGGGTGGGTGTTATTAGGGAACACTTTTCTCTGCAAGTTTTTGCGGCGGACGTCTTTAAAATTGGTCTCTGATAATCGAACCGAAACCACACATAACAAAGCGAAACAACTCCAAAAAATACCAAGATAGTATTTCTAGCCCCAACTCGAAATTATATCTTACAATTAGAAGTCCGAATCTAAAATATCTACATTATAAGCCCAAGAATAAGTATTCATAGGGGCCAAGTATAAATTGGAAGCTTATAATTCTAGTTATTTTTAGCGAAGTGCACAAATTAAACATTTCTAATCCTTGAAGTAGATCCAAAAAATGGAAAAAACCGCCCTGACTTTCAGCTTTAGATTTTTTTTCCCGCGGCATCGCTCAGGATCATTAATATTCACCAAAAAATAATGCTTGTAAAATATGAGCTAAATCGGATAACGGGAACTAGCTGTAGGAAATAATATCGATGTTAGCGCACAGGCATCATCAGACAAACGTTAAGTGGACTTTTGTCGTAGTTTAACATTTGATATGGTAGCACAATAATTTTAGTTAGTTAGTACTACTTACGAAATGTTTAATAATACCTTCAAAAATTGATTTACTTGATAATATACACATAGTGAGGCCGTAACAGGTCAACTCGGCGATGTTAAGTCGGCGACGGTCAACTCGGCGACGGTCAACTCGGCGAAAAGGAATACAATAATATATAATTAATGTAATTTTGTTTGTCTGCGTGAGTTTTTTATTTACTGAGACTCAAGATGGAAAATAAAGTTCTTAGCCAAAGGGGTCACGAAAAGTACTACTGGGATGGCTACCTGTACACGAAGGATAAAACGAACAAGGACAACACCACTCAATTCTGGCGCTGCGAAAACAAGCACGAAGGATGCAAAGGAAGAATATGGACCAATATTATGGATGGTTCTTTCAAATGCATCCGCAATGAACACACATGTAGTACGGTAGGAAATGCAGCAAATGTTGTTCTGCAAAAAATGAATACCACTGTGAAGTACCTGGCCGCGACAACGATGGAGAATCCAGCCCAAATCAGAGGACGAGTTTTGGAGAATGTCCCAGCTGCGGTTAAAGGAATGCTTCCAAGTTCCAGTGTTATGCGGAGAAACATTCAAAGAGTAAGAGTAACCATGTCCAAAGCACCCGCCAATCCAGAAACTCTTAGTGAAATTATCATCCCAGAAGTGTACTCGCAATATTACTATACCCCTACTCAATTTGAGAATTTTTTGCTGGCAGATTCCGGAAGAGATCAGGTGGATCCACATCGAATTCTGATATTTGGTAGAGAATACCATACAACATGGAGTGCAAGCATGAAAGAATTATTTGTTGACGGCACATTCTTATTCTGTCCTCCACTTTTTGCTCAAATATTTATTGTTCTGGCAAGAAAAGATTCGCATGAAGAGAAGGGCCCAGCTTTTCCTGTACTATATTGCTTGCTGCCCAATAAAAGTGCAGAAACATATCTCAAATTGTTTAACATGATAAAAGTTCTTTGGTCGCAATTAAATCCGGAAAGCATCAGTGTAGACTTTGAATTGGCAATTCACCAGGCCGTAAGACAAATTTTCCCAGAAGCCGAAATTAGAGGATGCTTATTCCACTTGGTAAAAAATCTTCGAAAGCATTTATCTTCTTCCAATCTCCTAGGAATGTACAATACTGATCCCGAATTTGTACTACAAGCAAAAATGGTAACATCATTGGCATTTGTCCCAGAGGAGGATGTGATTGATGCCATTGCCGAATTGGAAAATGAGTTGCCAGAAATATTAGAACCAATTTTAGAATGGTTTAACAGAAATTATATCGGTCGACTTAGGAATAATGGAACCAGAGCGCCAGCAACGTTTCCAATTGCAGTTTGGTCCGTTTATTTTCGGACATTGAATGGACGAGATAGGACAAATAATTTTGCAGAAGCATGTCATCGCAAGTTGCAACTGGCTTTTGGTTCTGGCATTGCTCATGCTTCGTTATGGACATTCATAGAAAATTTAAAAAAGGTTCAGTCTTTGTACGATGCGGACTATGAACGAGCAATTGCCGGGCGCAATGGTGCATCAAAAAGGAGACGTTATGAGGAAGCCGACGAGAGGATTTTTAATAAAGTTGCCAATTATAACAGGCAAAATTTGATCGGATATCTCAGAGGGATATCACACAATTACAATATGAACTAGTTTTTTTAAATAGATTGTATATTATATTTTATTATAATAAATAATTGTATTGTAATAAATAATTACATAATATATTATTGTATTCCTTTTCGCCAAGTTGATCGTCGCCGAGTTTACCATCGTCGAGTTGACCATCGCCGACTCAGCATCGCCGAGTTGACCGTCGCCGACTTTACATCGCCGAGTTGTCGCGTACTGTAGTGAGCCATCACAAATATGACGAATTTAAGTTGGCGGTATGGTGCGATGTAATTGGAAGCACCAGTAACAAATTAGAAAAAAGCAAATTAAAAAAATGTGCTTAAACATTTTATACAGTTAAAGTTAATTAGATAATATCGCATTATCTTCTTCTTCTTTCACATTATCGTTGTACCGATCTAGGGAGTCGGATTTGGAGTACCACTCTCCTTTACCGCGCTGTTACAATTCTTTCCTGTTATGCGTTAATTCCTGCGTGTTCCTTATTTCTTTACTTCTGTCCTCGCCTATCCTGTTGATCTGTTACATCTATGTCTTAGTAGGTCTTCCCCCTCTTCTATTTCCTCCCAATCCTGCTCTGTTCAGCATTATTATCGAACATTGAATTACTGAAAATTTTATGTTGGAAAACTCAAGTGGAATAATTATATTCCCACGAAAGAATGCGAGTCTAAACAACATTTACCGATAACACACGTCAAGAGATGAATTGATACCTAAACACATAGCTCCGTCGTAAATTATGTACAGACTGTTTCAGGAAACAAACTGACCTACAACGTTAAGTAACTTTGTATGAGTCTGTTGTGTATCGTTCTAATAAACGGTCGTGTTTCTCCTTGCGCAGAAATGATATAAAACAAAAGAACTTTCTTTTATAATAAAATTATTAGTCTTCAATTATTGCCATATCCCAACGTTTTATATTATTTTATTTCGAATCAAGGGAAAAATATGCACTAAATCATTTAGTTTTAAATTAGCAAATAGTTTTCGTAAAATATTTAATCATATTCGATTGAGTCCTTTTCGCATCATTGGATCTGTTATCAAGAGGAAGTCAATGGGCTATCCCCGTATAATTCGAACTTTAGCAAGGAAATGAGAATACGATTGCTAATCGTAACACTAGACTCTGTTTGGGTTGAATTCTTTCGCATAATTGGATCCGTTATGAAGAGGAAATCAATTGACCATCCCCGTAAATTCGAATTTCAGCCAGGAAATGAGAATGAGTGGTTCATCAGGGTCTTAGGTACTCCACTAGCCTTCGCGTTCTAATTCTGAGTATATTTAGTCGCTAATTACGCTATGTGTAGAGCACGACGAGCTGAAATTACATCCATAAAAAATAATCTCTATTTAAAAGTTGTTTCTCGTTGATTCCAACGTAGACTCTTTGGTGGAAGAATCCTTGGAATTATTGCTTCTGCAAACTTTGCGGTGGTGAGCGGGCGAGGTACATTTCCATTTGGATGATGATGTCAATGATATCAATGATATTGGGCAGCGAGAAACCCACCATAATTTCCCCAGAAATCTCTTCATACTTACAGTTAGTTAGTCACAAGTTAAAGGTTTTTGCGGTCTTTTGGTATCGGGAAACGTTAAACCTCATTTCTTTAAAGAAGATTAGGCCGCAGGATATCGATATTCAACACATTTTTCTTTGCACCCACAACTTAAAAATTACCAGTCATCATACAAGAATTACCATTACACCCCAAGATAATCACATCAGAAACCAGGGCTACATTAACCGCAGGGTTAAAAGGGGGTGTAGATCGAGAGCGCCAATCTTGCTTGCCCTCCAATCTGTTTGACTTTTGTTAAAGTTCACTGGTCCATCTGTTCCCTGTTCCGCTTTTGCTACCGTAAATTCTATTATGAAGAGGGACGCATTATTATTAATAACCCACGGGTGCTAAATATCTTAGGACGGCTCTGGCAGAGACAATGGTAAGGGTACCATTTAATATTTTTTTATATTGAGATTGTTGGACTTTTTTTTCCAAGAAGATGTGGCTATAGAATGTCGACATTCTACATGCCTTTTTCCCCTTATAATTTCAAAACTACCGATCAACATAGAAGAAATGCGATTCCAACCGACGAGAATAACAACAGAGACCCCTTCATATCGGTACTGGAAATAGCTGGAACTGATGTTTAGTCCGCATAACGTCAAAACAACCGGTCAACATAGAGCAAATGTGACTCCGACAAGACGGAGCCATAGTCTCCACTGTTAGGATTGCAATGTAAGTTGTTCTTCAGATGCCTCCTCAGCACGTAATCTCACATTTTGGCAATTTTCTTTGGACTTCACGCTTACCAGATCTGTCTGTAAGTTCTTGTTTGGCTACATCCGTAAACCTTGTACAGTAGGCGGAGCTGAAAGTTGCCATACCTGAAGAAATTGCAAATGTGCCAGAAGAAATCTTAACAAGTACAATGCAGGACATTGAAGAGCATTATTTTTCTGACATAATCTTCCATAACTAGATATTTATTTCAGATTAGTTTGGTCTAAATATTTGTAATTTAAAATAAATTACAGTCGTTAAAAAAATATACGTCTTCTTTGCGCCACAATGGCCCTATCTTTCGCAAAGTCCAGATGTCAATATGATTCAAAACGCCCTTGTTTTCGTCGAAGATTAAACTCCGCAAGTCAATTTTCTTTGTTTCGTCAAAATCGTGTGGTGGGCTAAAAACTTCTCCAACTTCGAATTTTGAAGTGGTTAACTTGCTATTATCTTAAACACCGTTTCCCAATATACGTACGAAACCAATCAAGGCCATGTCCGAAAACGAAGGTTATCGTACCGAACGAAACTAGCGACGAGGTCATTATCATCCGTAAGTGATTTATGGTTGCAAAACTGAAGCTAGCGCTGTATTGCAAAACGAAGAAAAGATCAAAATAAAGTGCGTTCCAGTCCCGACGGTTTTGTTTCATACATTAGTTATTTCGCTGCAATAAGATTCGAACAACTCGAAGAATTCTCCAATCAAAATCGCCTCGTTCCCTCGAAGCAAGCAAACGACCGTGCATACATACGTACTACATACCTCTACATGTACGTTACTACCTCGAAACGATCGGGGCCTTCGCCTTCGAGAAAACTCATTTCACGAAAGGAATTCGAATCATTATTCATCGTAAGAGACGAAGAGCAGCAGCGTTCCTTCGCGCGTGTACGATGCAAGAAGAGCAAATAGGACTTTTCAAAATCATAATTGATGCGCAGAGAAAGAAGGAATTAAGCACGACCGTCCGTTCGGGATGCATCGTTCTCTTTCTCCGATGACGGTGAGCAATTATGTTCAACATGTTGATGGCCTGTGAAATTCTCGGCTCCGCGCCCCGCTCCGAAAAAGAACTACTTAGATGGGTTGTTGATGGCGAAGGTGATTGTCATGGCGATGTTAAAGACCTGGATCTAATTAAAGCTACTTGTCTAGTTTTTAATGAGTTGCCCCGTACGTCTTTTGGTTTAATTTTCTAATTAATTACGAATACCAAATTTGTTTTCTCGTCCAAGGGAACGGTACGGGGGAATGTTACGTAAAGGTTGGTTGTTTCTTGGCATTCACGCTGTGAAAATAATGATAAATTAACCCTAATGTAGGATTTTAATTCTATAGGTAATAAGATGTAAATTTATGTATCTACTCAATTAGACCATATTAGAAAGCAATGGTTAAAATGGTATCGGCAAGAGTGAACGAAATAAACCACTCTAATATTGCTTCAAGAAAACTTTTTTCTCCTTTCACATGAGCTAGAAAATTGGACAATTTTGGGTTGTTTCGGTAATACAAGCACCAGATAATCGATTGTTCTCCGAATACATTGTTTTGGGCAATAATTTAGAAGTCTCTGCTTTAAATAAAGACGCTGACAACGAAGACAAGGACATATGCAGGTATAAGCTAACGTTGATAACGAAGAAATGGTTAAAAAGCCACCACGAAATGAAATTTTAGATCGTTTACAAACAATAGAGATTTTCAGACTACGTCGAATTTTAAGGGCAATTTTGACAAATTAAGAAGTGAATGTCTAAAGGATTGTATGCCTAAATACAAATAGAAAATGATAACAGATTTTCTAAAATCTTTTTCTTGGAAATTTTAATTATCATTATTATAATCGAATCCCCTTTTACCGCTAGGTGTCGGTGTTTGCTCTAATATGTACGAATTTTTTCCAAGCTATTCTGTTTCTTGCTTTTAATTTTGCTTCTTCTCTTGATTTGCCTCTGATCCGCGGTATTTTACAACTTCGTTTGGTCTCAGGTCATCCTTGGTCTTCCTCTTCTCCTCTTTATCTGTATTTTTGCTTCATATATTTGTTTGACCTGTCTCTCTTTGGGCATTCGCTGTAAGTGTCCCCACCAGCTCAGATGTCGTTGTTCGATGAATTCTGTTATTTGTTGTACCTTTAGTGCTTCTCTGATCTGTGTGTTACGAATTCTATCTAGTCTGGTTATTCCTTTTATTCTTCTTAGGTACTTCATTTCCACAGCTTGTATTTTACTTCTTTGGTTGTTTGTAAGGTTCCATGATTCGCATCCGCATGTTAAGATCGGTCGGTATATGGTGTTAAAAACGTTTATTTTTGTCTGATCCGAGATTCCTCTTTGTTAATAAATTTTTTATTCATTGCATAATATGTTTTTATTGTATTTCCTATTCTTTCGTTGATTTCGGCATCCTGGTTTCCTGTCCAGTCCAGTGTAACTCCTAGGTATTTAAATCCTCTTACTTGTTCTATTCTGTTGTTATCTATTACTATCTGAGTATGAATATTCTGGTCTCCTATTATCAGTATTTTCGTTTTATCTATGCTCATTTTCATACCTTCCTCCTCCGTTATTTCTTCCCATATATTCAATGAAATTTTAATCAATTATTACGTTTGAGTAGGTAAACGTTTTTGCCAATTTGGTCAAAAAATTCCCACCCCTTCTTGGTGTTGCAATCTCCATATCATGTAGTATCATTATGACTCTTATGACTTTATATACATATGTATAACTCCAACAATAAATGTTACATATTAACGAGGGAGTGTTGTATAGGCCATAATCCAAAAATTTTCCTGAACGGGTGATATCTGTTTGCCTTAGTATATAAACAATGTTGTTCCACTGTCTTTCTAAATCTTTAGTACATACCTTTTACCCTAAGTACCTAGTACCCTCAGATTAGTCAAGATATGCGTAATTGTAACGGAAATGCAATGTGATTTGCACGTTTCGTATAATATACTAGAGGGCAATACATTTCGTCCAAATAAATATCTAAATTGTAGTTCGAAAATATGTATAGATTCTATCAAATTGCAAAAAATATACGTAGTCCAAAATCGCAAACAACTTTTTTAAATACAACCCAGAAAATCGCAAAATCAAAATTCAAGTCACAAAACTAAAATTTAAGAAATGACATCCTTTTCTTATCGGGTGTGGAATTAACTGAGATTTCTTCGTAGTCTCGGACAATAAGATATGATTAATTGAAAGCAATGCAGTGACGTTTCGCCCTTTATTGCGTAGCATCATTAGATTGATATACTGAAAGTTAAATTTTAGAATGCATGTACAATCAATTAACAGCAGTCCATCTAACTTAATTATTGTGAATTTAAAATTTGTTATGGCAGGGTTTTAAATTCACAATAATTATGGACCGTTATTACTTGTACAAAATGTAACTTTCAGTGCATCAATCTGACGATGCTATGCAGTAAATAGCAAAACTTCACTTCACGTACTAGTGCGTTTGATTAATCACACCTTTACTGTCCGAAACTGCGAAGAAATAATCTCATGTAAAATTGAAGGTTGCCCAATTGGCAATAAATCGCCCAAGTCAGCAACCTTACTCTTAACAATAAAATTCGTCACAAAACATCATCCCTAGATCCCATTGCAGGAGCTTCCAAATCAAGTTTTGTAATGCACCAATTGAAATATTCTCCTTAAACTGGGCCCCACAAACGCATAGTCAATCTTCGGAAACCAACATCGGTAACGTTAACATGTATGTACTCCGATAAAAAAGAGGATCGAAGAAAAAGATACAGCAATATACAAGTCCTAAGCAAAAGACATACTTGGTGTAAGAAAATCGTACACAAAAATGTTAACCTGGGAAAAACGAAGAGATAAAAATGAAGGTCAAAGGAACGAGGGAATTTACTAAAGGAAATAAATTCGATGACAAACGATATTCTTCAGATTAATCTCAAGAATTTGTAATTGTATCTTGTATGTTTGGAAAGTTTTGGTCATCGAAAAACTATGATTGGATACTGATCATCGAATGTACGAAATGAGCACATTTTAGTTAATATATGTATATGATATAGTAATAAAATAAAATCGATTTATTCAGTTTTAGTACAGGAAACTATGTTGAACGTATCAGTTATGGATGAGTACGATACATCAAACATACATAAACATACAATTAGTCAAAAAAAGTAAAAGCTTTACTTGTTGTTGTCAATGATTGTAAATCAGATGAAGACTAAAACTTAACAAAAAATAAGGGTCTTATCTTTTAAAGGAACAGTTAAATATTTTACATTTTTCAGCGTTATAACAATTTGTCCTATATTTATATACGACTATTAACAATGTACTCCATAGTGGGGTGAATTGTTATATATTTTGTCAGAGATAAATTCAGTCGCATATAACTTCTTTCAAATACATTGTTGTGACCTTGACACTTGTCTTGGTTAACCTTCCTATACTCACGTCAAAATATGAAACACGTATACTATACTATATAAGTGGGTCTCACAGACCGTATGCGTGAGTATAGGAAGGTTAAAACCAACTTCGTTGCTCATGGCGATATATTCATTTCCTAAAACTAAGGCCAGCATTCGTTTCTTAACGAGGGTGAAAATTATAACGCTCTTCCCTTACCTTTAGGAATTCACCGATGCGGCTATGAAAAATCGAGGAATTATCGTATCTACATACAAGACATTATAAGATTCGTCAGAAGGATAAGGATAAGGATAAGTGAGAATGAAAACGACAAAGTCGATGATCAATATTGTAGTTTCTCTTTCAAGGAAATTCGGGTCTAAAGTAGGCGGAAAATTTTAAACTCTGTCTTCACTTTTAATAAAGCAGCAATAACTAAAGCAGAGTAAAATACTTACAATTGTAACATTTTTCCGTAAAGAATTTAGAAAACGGGGTTTTCACTAATAACCGTACAATTTATTAAAACACAACAGAGGATCAAACCTTTTGTACCATTAATCGATTTTCGCCCAGCGTCCTATTTATAGGACGGCCAGAATTATATTTGTTTTTAGCAACTAAATATTAGATAAACTTAATAGAACTTGTGCACTTTTTGTTGAATTGTTTCTGGATAAAAATCATTCAACTTGGCACTATATTTTTCTTGATTTACCTTGAAATGAGTATTAAATTATAAACAACCCGTATGGAAGATTTTGTTAATTTTTATATGTTACTTGTTTAAAAATGTATGTTTCAATGCATAGTTAGTCATGTATTTTTAAACTGTTCAAATTGTTTATGATGTGCATGATATCGTTTCCGAAAGGAAGCTGTCCTATAAATATGATGCTTACACTTAACGTTACCTATTCATCGGTGAATAGTTATGGATGTAATCGTAATGAAGATACACAAACAAAACGAAGAAGTTGTATATGGTTATTTGTATGTTTCAGAACTTCGCCTATTTATTCAAACCTCTCACTTATTTGTGTAACATCAGTTCATAAGTAAAAATTCGTGCGAGTATTATTGAATTATCCCCAAATATTTGAAAATTAATTTTGTTTATATTACCTACCGATATTTCCATTTTTACACTTAGTTCTATTATATTTTGAAACATATTTTGCTCTACATTAACCTTCCTATACTCACGCATACGGTCTGTGAGACCGACTTATATAGTATAGTATACGTGTTTCATATTTTAACGTGAGTATAGGAAGGTTAAGTTCTAAATTTATGGTTTCTCTTTATTTGATATTTAATTATAACTCAGGTTTTTAAATATTCGCCGATGTGTCGAAAAGCTCTTTTGTTACAACAGCTAGAAAACATTGTAAATGGTCCTAAATGTATGGGAGCCGATGACGTAGATTTAATAGTATTACCACCAGATCCAGATTCACTCACAGGTAAAGATGAAGCGGATGATGATGAATTAGGCACTACTGAGATAAACGACGTACCAGAAGAAGTTGTGGTGCATTTCAAATCATCGGATAATTTCAATGAGCGTAAAAATTACACGTCTGGTGATACTGAATCTTCAGCCGGACCGAATGTTCAAGACAAAAGTAGCGTAGCAAAGAAACCGAGGAACAGGCATTATCTCACTAAGGACCAATTTTAATGGGGGAAAACACCACCAATTTATACAAAACTGCCTCAAATGTAGTGTAACATTACGCCAAAAATGTTTTGTGCCGTATCATACAAAATAAGTGTATTTCTTTGAATAATGTAATAAAACATTTCATTCGCATTTTTCACTTCCAATAAAAAAATATAGTCCAGGACAGGTAAAAAGTCAAACATGTTCAGTAATAAAAATACATTCCAAGAAATCTCTTGCTTACGCGAATATTATGAAATAATTGTAATAGATAAATTTCAAATTAAAAAAGACTTTGTAAGCTGTGCGCTAATGGGTTAAGTTGCGTTTAAAATAATTACACCTTCTTTTACCGTACCGTTCATAAATCAGGGGCTAAACATCCGACCCTACATATCGCTTACGTATGTAAAATACCGTAGCTACAAGAAGAATAACAAAACGAACTACATCTATCTGGCGCATATACATACATAACATACATGCACACGGGGCACGCAAGTCCACAGGTACACCTACGTATCGCGCTCGATATCTCCGACAAGCCATGGGAAAAAGGTATTCGAGCGTACGACAAAACAAACTTTAATTCAAACAACAAATAACCGCATCGACGATGATTTATTTTCGCGGCAAGAAAACGATCTCGAATGCAAACATGACTTACCGCAACTTGTATGTCACCGTAGCTATTTACACCCACGGTGTGCGCGACGAACGTACACCGAATACCATCGCTTTTCACTTCGACTTCGTCGAGACGAGACCACGGACAATCTGGCAAACGGTCGCTTCGTCGGACACTCGCTAACTGAAAGATCGAGAAGGACGAGAAGTCGAGAACTCGCCACTCTTCGAAAGCACTAGTCCGAGACGAAGTGGAAGGAAGAGGAAAAGAGAATAGAATAGAATATAGTGTTGCGGACGCTTCCTTTTCTCGTCCTATTCTTCTTCTTCTTCCCCATTGTCCGTAAAGCTGGTTGAAAAAGCCGCGACCGAATATAATTATACGGTGGTGTTATTGCCGAAGATTCACCCCTATAGTTAACGCGACGTTATCCTTATGGCGCGGAAGAACAGAGATGAAGGATTACCCGATAGAGTAGGAGCTCGTCCTTCTCCTTCTCCTCCTCGTTATTGTTGCCCCGTTGATGGGTTTGAGAGAAAAAATAAATACAGGAAAAAATTCGGATACCCGCAGCGGATTTAATCTTGATCTAACAGGGTTCTTTTTATGGATGAGGGCCGGTACGGACGCGGTTCTTAGAGGTGAATTGTGGTCGAACCGAAACCGGGGCGAGCTTAATTTGGTCTCGCATGAGAAAATAACGCGCCATATGTACGGTCCAAACGTGGAGTTTTAATTGCATTCTTCTTACGTACGAAAAATGTTTTAGATACTAGAGGGAGGAAGTGGCGTGTCTATTTCATCCCGAGGACATCTGGTTAATTAGCTGGGGGAAAAGACATAATCCAATTAACGCTGCGGCAGTTGATAATGTTCGTATTTCTATAATATATAACTTTTCAACTTCCATCGACGAACCATCGAAATTACCGTGATATTCCTACTTCGCCAATATAATCTGATCAAAAGGAAATGCTTCTCGGAAGCAGCCGAGATCAATATGAGTGTCTAGAAATATTAGTGAACAATTTAGACCAATCCAAATTCAGTGAAACTAGAAAATGGGGGTTCAAAGTCCCAGGGTCGCCTTTGTTCCTCCCTGCTGATGCCTTTTCCCCCTCCCCTTCCTGGACAATGTAATAACACATTCATTATCCTGACAACACCTAACGGAAAATACAGATACGTATTTCGACAACTAAGTTGTCATCCTCAGTGGAATACTAGGCAATTCAGTATCACCAGTAAATCCGGCTAATTCCCAAGACGAACACTACACAATTAACACTGCACAATGAACATCACACACTGAACGCGCGAAACACCGTTTAGTTCAGTGTGTGACGTTCATTGTGCAGTGCTTTAGTGTTGTCCAATATTAGTTGTATGATCTTTTCCGAAAGGTGTGGTAAGGGTAATTTTATTTATTCTATATAGACATTTTTATATTTGTCACGTTGTGAAAGAATAATACGTGGCAGGGAGGAATGTGTTCGTGCTTTTAGATTTCTTTGTCGGCCCTTGGAAGTTTTCAAGTTTTAAACAAACATTTTTGATGTAATGAAAACAACTGAAAACTTTCCTTCTAACTTAGACTTAAAATTTGCGTCTTACAAAGTAATCGAAATAATATTAACCGATCTGCAAAAGCGGATTAGTGAAAACAATCTGCTTATAAATTCACTTGAGGCTGCCGAAGATTTGGGCTATTTATCTTCGTTTGGGATTTTGTTGTTTATACGCTTATAATATGCCAGCAACAGTAAGGACATTGCTTGCAATGCGGGTCTTTGTGAATACTACTTTTCGGTTCTAACTAGAATTAACAGAGTGCAACCTCTATCTATGGTCTATCTAAAGATTAGTCAACTTAACATTCTTAGCATTTGAACAGAAAAGAACTGAAATGTTCGATGTGCAAAAGTTACTAACACTATACCACATGATTGTTTTATAATAAATATGGTGACAAATAATAAACCGAACTGGTTTCTGGTTTATACGGTTTTTATAATGCTTGCCTCGCGCTAGTGAAACACGTGTCACGGAATTTATTATTAAACAATTGTGTCAGTAAACTCGAACTTCGTAAAGTGTCACCTCGCAAAGTGTCGCTTTATCGTTTTCTAGTCCGTCACATGTACTCGGCAAGGCAGGACCGTATCGTACATAGTTTCAAATTTCAAAACGAATGTTCAATTATCCGAGCCGCATATTCGTCATATTGATGACTTTGAAACCAATACTGCAAAAACTGTTCAAGAAAGATATGAGAATGAAGAAAAGGTATTGTTCAGTTTCTAAGTATATTCATAAATATAGTTATAAGTTATTTCAAGAATTCAATTGTTCAATTTTCATTAAGAAAATTTCACAGAAATTTATACTATTATTACTAACTAATGAAGTGGTCAATGGAATTCATGAAAGAACACCTGAAAACCCGCTCCGGCAATACGGCACTGCACGTTCAATAGCTCTAGTCCCGCGCTGGATTTCACGATCTCGTTAAGTGTCCAAACGAGCCCCGAGTCGCAACACTTTCCGAGGTTCGAGTGTAAATACTTGCAAATACAAAAATTCGTACAGAAACCTAATAATAAAAAAATAGAAAAAATCAGTTGTTTTAAATGATACGTTTAGCGATTTCTTTGACTTTTTTGTTCTTTGTTAAGTTTTGTGTATAATTATTTATTTTTCAAATATAATATTTACTTAATAAGAATTAAATGTTATGTAAATATATGTAAAATAATTTGCAATTTTATTCCACTTTTTGTATGTGATTTAGGTTTCAAATGTTTCACTATAGACTATATTTTGCGTAATAAATAGTAATTTACTATATTCTTAATAATAATTGTTGATAGAATATGGTAAATTTTGTATTCTATTCATTTTCTGTGCTTCTATTCCGTTTTCTTCTCTTGTCCCTTCTAAAAATATTGTAGCCCCCCTCTCTCTCTCTCCCCTCGCCCTCATGAATATCATCTAGCTACGGCCCTGCAAGGTTGTTTCTGGAAAGACCTGGAATCTACAACACCGCAATTTACCACTTCGAAGTTACCACGGATGTAACGAAGTACCACAGTGCGTTGTCGAAGTCTGCTGCTGCAATTCCTAGTAATATACATACTGTTTTCTTCTCACTATTTCGTTTTGTGTAAACATGGCAGGGGAAAAAGAAATGTTGTTAGCTATAGGTAAAACGGCTCGTCCTCGAGCATTCACAAAATCTTTTAATTAAAGACCTACCAGCAAATTGAAAATCCAATGCATGGATGACGCGAGATATCATGTCTTGGATAATGCAAGATCTCATCTTAGAGATTTGAATTTAACCAATGTTAATATATATAATGCTTTTACCTGCAAACGCAATTACAGCATGTCAACCCTCAGACCAGGGCATAATCCAAAATCAAAGGTCTTTGCAGAGGCTTTACTTTAAAGTGTATATTATCAAAAGCCGATGCAGCCAATTCTGCATCACAGCTGGCAAGATGTATTAATGTCCTTCAGGGTTCATACTTCATTAAAGCTTTGTGGAATAAAATTGAAGCAACGGCTATTAAAAATGGGTTTCGTAAGAGATAATTGCATCCTTCCAGAATTTGATGCCGAAGATGAACTAGCATTGTTAACACTTATAAATCTACAAAATGGCTTCGCCGAATTGAGTGATACAAATTTGGAAGAATTTTTATATATCGATAAAAAGTCTCCACTGAATATCGCGATATAGAAATTCAATTAGAGGACGAAGAGACCGAAGTCAATGACCAAGCTCCGCCCTCGATAAAATCATAGGATAAGGCACTGAAGCAAATTGCTCATTTGATACGCTTTTCAAAAAATGAGATTAAGAGAGAAATAGGATAAAGACTGATCCAGAGAAATCGTGGCATGTTTGCACTAAAAAGGATCCTCAACGGTATATACGATGTCATGGCGCTTGCAGGTCTTTAATGCTGGAATATCTCGCAAACCTATTGGTCCAGTATTACTGACACACTGTATCACATCGTTAACTCAGCACACAAACTATTTAATTCAATTCGGTGACACGTCTTTCGCTAGCAAGGAGGCAAGCATCTTCAAACCGTACTATACCGAATGCGGAAAGGAATGAGGAAGCAAAGGCAAAGCATCCTCAACTAACTTTATATATCGTCTTATCTGTTGAACAAGCCTTTCTAGTAATAATATGACCCTTGTTCTCTTCGGTGTAGCAACGCTAAATTTGCCCTTTTAACGAACCAGTAGCGACAATTAGCCATTAGCCACTGTTTAGAAGACTTTTTGTCGGATATTGACGTTTACCCACATTCTACGTTGCGTTAGTTGGAGGTCTCCTGTTAACCAGTTGCTTCCTAAGTGCTGTGTTCCATTCTTTTCGCGTTTCCGTGAATTAAGAATTCGGTCGTTTTGTGTTTGGTGCTTAACCTTTCGAAACATCCCGTACAAAAGGAAGCACGCGGGAATATAAACTATAACTTTAGTTCCATCAAATAGTAAAAGTACCTAATGTAGAATCTAAAGAATTACTGTATTTTGGATTTTGGATTTGTTCCATTTCTTACTTTTTGTAAAGATATATGTTATCGATAAAATACGTCACGGTGTGCCCAGCTGAGTCGGTATTTACGTCTGGATCACATTCAGGTCTTAATGATGGATTGAACGAATGAGAAGACATTCTTTAAAAGCCTCCGTCGTCTGTGCTTTATTTGAAATATATTTTGCCTTTCCCTAACATTATATTTTCGTTCAATAATTAAGTTTTACTGGACTTCTCTCGTTTTAATTGTTTACATATTAAAGAGAATCTACATACGTAATACGATGACACAATAAATAATGACCACAAAGAAGGATGTTTCGCGCTCAAAACTGTGTATGCTATCTCTTTAACACTTTTTTCAGTTCTCGCAGGAAATCACTTTAGAATACAATAAGCCAACTTCACACATTATCGAAGTAAACGAAATGACGCAAAATGGCCGGGTAATTTTCTAATCGAGACACGAATCGGTAAACAAATAATTTAAATTCATCACGCGGAAGATTTCTGTTTCTGTTAATGATGACGGCTCGATAATATTAAATCGTTTGCTTATAAATCAACATCCGTCTATCTCGTATATTGTTATACGAGCATGCATATGCGCGCGTATTTCTCTTTTCCTCCTTCTCTATCTTCGTACGCATCCGAACGGATGAAAAAAGGAATTCGCTTAAGTGGCGCATGCCAAACAAGATAAGCGCTGGACATGTACGATTATTGTTTATTTGTTTGTATTTAATGAATAAAATTAAATGAGTAATCGACGCTAATTAAAAATACATAAAAACGCCGATAAGCATAATGAACAGTAAGTAATTTGTGAACAATATATCTCGGTATAGCCCGTTCAGCATACCTAATTACACGACTACGCATCTTTAATTTGAGTGTCCATCAAGATTTACTATTTTTATTCGAACCGACGTATTCTCAAAATCAGATTCGAATCTTAGTCTTTCTCTTCCGATGAAAATCCTTCCCCGTTGCATTCATCTAATTCAAAGCTCCTCAGCGCCCACAATCGGTTAGTCTCGGCCGGTCGATGGGATTATTTGGTCAAGATAATGACTATACAAAATTAACAATAACTTCTACGAGTCATCTCGTTCGAAAATTCCACCATCGACGCGGTCACGTCTTGCGTGCATTTAAAATTTGACACGGTTCCTCTAATACGTGGACTTACTCCGTTGAACGTCCTTACATCGTTCTCGATTTAACTGGTAACCGTCCAAAACCAACTATCGCGGGTGAAATTCAGTCGACTCGGTTTATAAATAAAAAGCGGCTCTCGATGTGTTGTTAAGATTGTTTGCCTTATTTGGATGTCGTAAACTCTTAAAACATGACTAGTGGTAATACTAGAGAGGTTACCAACATACAGTACTTTCTCGTAGTCGTTTCAATATTATTTAAATTGTAATTTATCGATTATATAAGAAAGCCCTACAACGTGGTTTTAGTCGTAGCCATCATACAACTAAATGAGATTTTGATAATTTTGCAAGTTGAAACTTAAAAACAGTATTCTTCATCCTTTGATTTTACTGTCATCTTATTTTATTGAAATCATTAAATCCAGAACGTTTCTCCAATAGGAGCTCTTATGAACTCGTTCATTACATCTAGTTTTTTGCAATGCTTTTCGAGAATACATATTTGAAGAGTAGGACCGGTTTGGCAAAAAAAAACAAAAATTTCGGTTGTCTCCAAAATCAAGCGTGTTTCTCTAATAGGAACTCATTAGCTCTCTTCTTCTTACCGTCGGATCTGCCCTCCTATCTCATTTTTTTGCAATTCCGTTGGATAATTCAGATTCGAAGAATATTACTTCAAAAGACTGCCGACAAAATTGTGTTTCTTCCATTAAAGCTGGCCCCTCTTTTTCCGACGTTTTTCCAATCAAATCTCTTATTTCTGTCCTCAAATTTTCTCTCCTATCTGGTCTTATACAATACCGTTCGTTGGATAATCCAGATTTGAAGAACAGGATCTGGAAAGGCTCCTGAGAGAGCAATGTTTCTGCAATTAAAATTTCTCCTCTCTTTTTCCGATGTTTCTCCAATAAAATCTCTTCTTCCTACCCTAAAATCTTCTCTCCTATCTGCTCTTGTGTAATTCCATTCGTTGGAAAATTCAGACTTGAGGAATGGGACTTTAGAAGATTCCTGATAGAGCATTATTTCTTCAATTAACGCTTGTTCTCGCTTTTTCCGATGTTTCTCCAATAAAATCTCTTCTTCCTGCTCTAAAAGGAGTTGGTCACATCTACCCGTTCTTAAATCATCTGCTCTTGAATCGTTAAAATTCCAAGCATTTAAACGCTTAGTAAAACTAACAGCAATTTCTTCATTTCTCATATCGAGGCACTCAGAATAAGATTACCTTATTTTATCCTGCTTGGTAGCTAAAGTTTGTAGTCCTACCCTACTTTCGAGACATAAGCAAATGATTCTACAGTCCTTAGTATTGTCTGGCTATCTGGACACCTGTTCATTTTAGTCTCCTGAAGACCTTTTTCTAAATCATTGCCTCGATCAATTCTAACTTCAGATGCAAATTATCTGCATTGAATCTTATAATTGCTGCTTATCATCCGAATAAATCATGCATTGCAATGTTCCATTTCCTGATGAGGGATATTTTCTGCACATGGGCCTCTTCAAAAGCATATCTGTTGGTGTGCACATTTTGTCAAAGCAATTTTGAAGTAACTATGTCTTTTTGGAAGTAGTTTTAAATCTACCAGAAACTATGAAAACGCAAGCGTCAACCAGAAAGCGATGCGCGTTCTACCATAACAGACGACGCTGTACTTCATGACCACAACCGCAATGTTATTTTATTCCCCACACGATTACCCCCTTAAAGTACGCAAGAAAATCGAAGAACCTCGGATATAAGTTCGCTGCGTTTTATTAATTATTGATATTTTCTTTAAGGGAATTTTTCCATCTTTCATTAATCGATTGTTAATAAATATTATATTGGCGTTAAAATTTTTGGCCACGGTATTTAATTTTACTTAACAATCTTCAATTTTAAAAATTTCTCATTTTTTCAGAATTTAGCCTCTCTGATTAGGCTTTCAGACATACCATTCGGGCTTAAGCAACTCCAGTTCTAGCAGCTAGGTTTCTCCTATGATGCTGCTTTCCTAAATTTACTTCACATTAGTTCACAGTGTTAAGGCCAATTGTTACAGTTTTCTGTAATTATTACTTATGGCCTCTCTCGCTCCAACTCTTGCCGTAGATGGCGCCCCACTTTTATAGGTTTCTGATACAACTCGCGCATATTGGATGCACGTGTTGGCATTCGTTTTGTAACGTTGAGTTTGACAGCTCGTTTGCCGTGACTATCGTCTCGTTTATCGAGGATATACGCGGATATTCGACTCTGGGAATTTAATATTGTTGTGAGGTGAGGTTTCCTTTTTTTCCCTTACTTATGATGTCGTTATTTTCTGATTTAACATTGAAGTAGTGTAGGCTGGTATAACTAGTGTAAGCTAGTAAAATCTAGTAGAGAACTGGTATATACGAGTACGGGACTAGTAGAGGGCTACGATTTATTTTTGAGAACATCTAAGAACTATCGTAAGAGCTAGAAACTCGTTTCCCGATACCTTTTCATCAAGTACGAGATAACCCGCCATCTTGGAGTTTGATAACCGGAAATACGTTACGTTAAGTCCCGCTTTCATGTATACTTTTGACTCGCTGAGTTTTGGGAAAAATTCCCTAAAATCTTTAATTAATTTATTCTTACTTTTGAGACATTCTTCTCGTATTCTAATGACGGGGAGAGGGGGCAGGTTGGTTTTCGGGCAATTTATTAATATATTTGTTCAACGAAACATTTAATTCTTTCACAGTTACTTATCACTTGAATATATTATTATTTTAATTACGTTTTGCTAAAGCTGTAATGTGGCTGAAAGGTCGCTGGAATTCCAACGGTTACCAAGAGTGTGTAAACCTTAGGTAAGAATCTAGCGTAAATAAATTTCATTTAATTGTTACGTCTCAAGTGACAAATAAAGTTGTGTTAAACGCCATTATCTCGCCTCAATTCATTTTCTTTTATCTCCCTCATGTTATTAAATACAGTGTTCAAGTAATTTTGCTGGTTGCTTCACGACAGCATAAAGATCCAGAACGTAGACGGTTCGGATAATCTCGTATCACCTACTCTCTAACTCCACATACTCAAATGTGATCCAGCTCTATAATTGGAGAGTGGCGCCTTATTACTAATTTCTCGAGCTTGAACCTACGCCGCGCCGTTTCCATTGGGATAGTACGGCCTGGATCTCCATCTGTATCACCAACGAGGTGGGTGATTCGAACTGTAACGACGAAATTCCATATCGGTCACGTTTCTGACTTTTCCGTTTATCATTTACATTTCACTAAAAGCTTTAGAAGCCAGCAACAATACAGTCTAGATGACTCTCTACAAATCGACCTAATAATTTGGGTGCGTTAATTGAGCAACTAAAAGGTAACTGTGCAACGGTTTTCTAAGTAAGCACAAATTGCACATGTTAATAAATATCACGGAGAGAATTGTGCTTTGTGGATTGCAACCGTAGATTGTAGTATAGTCAGTTCACAATTAATAAAACACAAGGCGTCTGATAATATGAGGATTATTCGCGGAGATTCTATGAATTCATATTTTGACAGTGGTAAAAAAGAAAGAAAAAAGAAAAATAAATAAAAAGAGAAAAAGAGAAGACCAAGGAAAAAATGGATTGACAGAATCAACGAATTAGGACGAAAGCGAGGAAAGACCATAGCAGAAATGAGAAGAATGAGTACAGACCGAACACGATGGAAAGAATGGATTAAATCGTCGTAAGATCCAAAAATAATCCGACGCTGAAAGGCATAAGGATTAAAGAGAAGAAGAAGAAGACGAAGAAGACAGTGGTAAATAGTTTACTATTCGACGGTGACCGAATGCCCTATAGAAATTAAGATTTGTATTTCCGGGTTATTTTATCCGGCAAAACCAATGTCGCCTAGAATTTGTTGTGTGAATTGTTTGATTTTATTTACTACTTTGTCAGTTTCTACCGAAATTATAACAATTCAGTGCTTCCAGTGTTTCAGTACAAGCGGCCTTTAACAAAAGATTCTATGAAACCCCATAAGGGCCATGTTAAGTCAAAAGCTAAGGTATGTTTTAGTCTTAATTAATGGTCCATTCCATCACGATATTTAACTTTAGAAAAGAGATTTGAATTATTGCCTAAATATAGACTGTATTCGCCGATTTTGTGATAATATCGAATTAGCAAGAACTTACATTGTCGAGAACTAACTCTTAATTTTCAAAAGTTATTCCTCAATCTGTTTTCTTGTTGTCTACTACAATTTTTAATTAGAATTCATTCTGAAGTTACCTTCATAACATCCATCGAAATACACGTTCGACAACGTAAACAGTAGCTAGTATTGACACAAGAATACTGTCACGTCATCCACGGATACTCTTCCACTAAAATTCTCAGTATACAACACCACGCGCCGTTCTTCGAAAGCAGATAGAGCGGAACTAAAAAATGCACACGGTTCGTTACGCTGCAGTTACTGTTTAGTCATAATTCGCCATCTAATACTTTTCACTGGTCGCAAGCCTATGTAAAATAAATCTAGCTTCGCCCACGTGAGAACAGTTCGCGCTCGACGTACGCGCTATCGTATGTCCCATTCGAAGACCAATAAAAGTAAAATTATATAAGACGCCGCAACGACGATAAAACACAGACCTACGCACACTTCGTGCCGTCGTACTACAACAGATAGGACGACCTTTAGTTACATAGTACATAGTTCGAAACGGGTACAAGCTTTTGGCCTTACAAAAGAATTATTTCGTAGAATGTATTGCGAGAAATATGTAGGTATGTTTGTATGCTTCTGTGGCGTGTTACTAGTTACGATTATGTCGTACAAGTGAATTTATGTTCTAACCCGAAAGAAATCTTGGTCGTACGTCACAAGAATGTAACATTTCCCGAAAAAGTTGCGTCTATACCCATTAACTCTCGAATCTACAACTAGGATTTTGTCATCTTCAGAACACCAACGGTAATTATCACTATATATACTCTATGTTGCAATACCGGTATGTTGCTTAACACCAGTTTTTAGACTACTTCCGAAGAAGCTACCAGCATAAACAGCGAAGCGTTAAAACTGCTTTTTCCATCATCACAGCCGCGAGTGTAAGGCCTTTATATATTCAACGACGCAGACTGGACCGCCGAATATAAGCCAGGTAGATGCTATCAACCACTTTTCTTCGAAAATTAGTGATCGGTGCGAAAAGATTCATAGAAAGATGGATATTTTCCAAAATAGGTTTGAGGAATCACTCTCTGATAATGGCGTAACATTTGCCACACAGTTTACCGATGATTAACCACACCATCAACGTCATCATTAACTACTGCAACCGGTAGACTTACGAAAGATGTTGACGAAGCAAGTTTTAAGAGAAACAGGGGCAGAAGCATGCAGAATTTATTAGATCCAAGGGCTGAGAGTGAGCTTGTGAATGCTGCTAAAGCAGCTGTACGTTCACTGGCAAACGAAACGTAGGTACTAGTCTTATGCCGGAGATAAATTCCTGAATCAAAGAAATCAAGGTTTTGAAGAATTTAAGTAAATATTTTGACGAACAATCAATGTACACGGTAAAGGAAACCTCAGCACTGTGAATTGTAAACTTACCAACGTTTCGTACAAACTAACACGAAAAAATGCGGTGTATATAGGACATTGTATATATCCACCATATTATAGTATTCAGAAGGCTAAAAGTGCTTGAAGTCCAGAAAATCTGATTCATATTTAAATCTCACTGTAAATCGTCTTGTAATTGACCGTATGCATTAAAGGACGTTTTAAATGATGTGAATATGATAAATTTTATAAAATCCAGAGGATTAAATTTGAGATTATTTTCTTTATTACGCGAAGAATCATCCAGCGACCATAGCACCCTAGTTTTACATTTGGAAGTCCGATGGTCATCCAAAGGAAGAGTCTTGAACTGATTTTTGAGTTGTTGAAGTGAGATTTTTAAACGAACGAAGTCGTGAATATGCTCCAAAATTATGTGATGGAATATGGTTGCAATGTTTGTCCTATATAGGAGACATGTTTGCCATTCTAAATGAAGTAAACACATCCCCTCAATGATTGAATGTACGTACTATAAAAATTAAAGAAAAATTAATGTATTGTTTTTAAAACTTAAGATGTGGTCGTCATAAGTCAAAGAGAATGACGTGTAATACTTTGCAAACCAAAACAGCTTTCTAACGAAAGGTAAATTGAATTTAGACGACGGCACCTTTTTCAATTGAGGAAACTATAAAAGAATATTTATATATTAAAGTAAAAGTATGACTGGATAAAAAAATCAGTTCGAGTACCATAAATCAGTAGACTTGCCAATAACGGAAAGGGAAAAACTTATCGATATATTAACAGATTCGACGTCAAAATCTAAATTTAAGTAACAGCAGCCCCCAAATTTTTGCAGACTGCAGATTCGTACAGAATACCTAGAAGTTCCCCACACAGCTATAAATATTTTAATGCTATTCGGAACGACATACTTAAGCGAAAAATCTTTCTTAACGCATGCGGCAACAAAAACAAAATATTTCGATTTGGACAGTTTTTTTACACTGAATACTATATGCAGGGAAAATCCCAGTCATTAAAGGATAATCGACACCAACAAGAAACTCCTGTACCAGTTTTCTCTCCCATAATTACACGCATTAAAGGGTAATAGTTGCAAATTGAGAAGTCCAACTTTTAACTTGAAACTTTGCCAGCAAAACTGGTGCATGTTGTATTTTCTTTACAAAAATGTGTACAAGCTAAGAAGTTGCATATACGCATTTGAGACAAGACAAATCGGTAACTCAAACAAAAATTTTTTAAATAGTGGTTCAGTCTAGTCAGGTCTAGTTCCATGGTACTTTGAGTGAGAGTTTTGCACTTTGAAGTTAAGCAATTTAAATGTTATAGATTCTAGCGGTTGGTCACACTGCGTGACTTTTAGGAAATAAATTCAAATAATAACATGTTCGCAGTATTCACGGACTATTGAAGGAATTCTTTAGAAGTTACTTGTCAAGAATTTCTTGTTAGTGTCCATCGACCTTAAAAGGTAGGTGAAACCTGGAGCACAAGCTAATGCTATTAAAGAGTAAATTACATGAATTTTGTGTTAAAATTTCTTAATCAAAAATACAATACTTTTCTTCAATTGTCTTTACGTAAAGTACTTACAACATATTGATTTACTTCAGATATGATTTTAAAATATATTTTTCTAAGAGTGGGGGTAGGGTTCCCACAAAAACCTTATATGTAGTTCTAAATAGTCTGGGTCCATAGCGATAACAGCGCACAATGACGAAACAAGTTACGACAGCCTACATATACACAGAACTACTCGCATAGCGCATCGATTCAGTACTGACTAAATAAGGGGATGTCGTAACTTACAAAGTACGCTGTTACCGCTGTTTTCACACACTAGTTCTAAAGGTTCTGTGGGTCGACAAAGTTTGAAGACAATTGTACTAGACGGGCCATTATGCGACGATCGCAATTATCGAACTTGGTAGTACTTCTTCATCCTAACAGTAATCGATAGTGAGTATGAAATCAATTTTTCAATCACACATTAGAGTGTCATGATCGTAAAATAATCAATATCTAATTCCTAAATAAGCAAACATCTGCTACCCACTTCTGCTTTGATTATTTCCATTTCGATGTAGGGCGTAGTATACGTTACATGACAGAGATTAGGTATTCCTAAATTAGCTCTCGCTGGCACATATTATCCCGAAGGGATCGCATAGACAAGCGCAATGTATAGTACGTACTCCATTCGAAACGCTAAGACAACTTGTCAATACGAATCAAAGCAAACAATAGCTTTTCTCGGGCGCCTTTTAGAGATCGCACTCCTACGCGATAGTAAATCTGCGTCTTCGTAAATATTTAAACAGCCTTGTACGCATTTTAGCGGCGCCCGCTGCAGGTAGGTATCTGCATATAACTACCGATTCGTTTCGAAAAAATTTATGCCCACCTCGTTTAGTCATTTAGATCTTTATCAGGTTCGTTTCGACAGCGATCCTCTTTCGTCGAGACGAAATTATCAACCGACGACAACGGTAGGACCATTCTAAATATAGCACGGCGAACGGACATCGCATCGGTGCAAGAAAGGTACGGGATTTGCAGAAGTTCGAGCCGACGAAAGCGGCGAAATATCTTCATTACGTCGTAATTTGTTATCTCGGATGTCGATCGCGCCGACAGCTCGAACGATTGATGAGGACTGGCCAATTTGCAAGCGCGAACGTTTCGTATTCGAAGCGCGTCGCGAGCCGGTAAGCTTCGGCTATGTACTACCTTCTTATATTATCGCCATATCCACGCGAATATTGTCGATGCGTAATCCGCGTAGGCAATGCTACGACCTCGAAGGAGGTGCGAAGAGCGAATGATTAATAAGAATGAAAGTATACCTTGGCCTTAATACTTCGAAACGGGAGGATTTTCGATTTCCTTATTAGGATTCTCGTGATGTCGCGGAAAACTAAGGAGAAGGATCAGCTTACAGTGGGTGTCAGTTAAAATCGTACAACGACCGAGAAGGGAAACAATACTATTGTATTGAGGATAATATACATTTATTCAAAATGTTATAGTATATAAAAAGACGAGAAAGTTTGATTAAGATGGTGGAGGAAATTGTGAGGGAAGGAAAGAAGCTGGGTTTGGAAATAAATGAAGAAAACTCAAAAATAATGCGTCCTGGTAAACAAATGAGGAAAAACAAATATACAACAGTGGCAGAATATAAGTTCGAAGAAGTCGAAAAATTTAAGTACCTGGGCATTATGATATCTAGTGATGGATGTAGAGTACAGGAAATTAGAGAAAAGATTATAGCAATGAACAGAGCGTATCACAAAAATGAAAAACTCTTAAGAGATAATAGTTTATCCAAAAAGGTCAAGATGAATATATATAAAACAATAATAAGACCAGTTATACTGTACTCGGCCGAAACACTCACAATGACGAAAAAGATGAAGAAGACCTAAGAATACTGGAAAGGAAAATTTTGAGGACAATAATGGGACCAGTGAAGGTTGGAGAAAATGAGTATAGACAAAGAATGAACCATGCGCTGGAAAAAGAAATTGAAGAAGACATCGTAAAGAAAATAAAATAACAAAGGATAAAATGGCTGGGACATGTATGGAGAGCGGAAAACGCGATAGTAAAAATACTTTTAGAATGGAAACCAGGAGGAGTTAGAAGGAGAGGTAGACCGAGGACAAACTGGTTGAGGGAAGTGGTAAAGGACATGAGCAAAATCGGAATCAGGAAATGGAAAGACAAGACAAAGGACAGGGGGAATGGAGAGACGTAAGCCGGAGAGTGTGACCATGAGAGGACTGGATGATGGGAACTGATCCGCTCCTAACGCTGGATTTAGAGAGCTCCTAGAAAGCGGCGTTGCCCCTCCATGGGGCGTCTAGCCACAACATATATGATATATTTAAATAGATACTAGCATATATCGTACCCATATGCATTCAATAAAATTCCAATTCTAAGAAACTAAATATAAACCAAAGCGTTTTCATTGTAAAAATTACGTTTCATTTAAATTCGCACAGGGAAAGTACCACCCGTCAAACCGGGAAATACATTCGTGGATATATCTATTATGGGTTTTTCACTTTATAATAGACATCATTAAGTGTACACACATATCATTTGAATTTCATTTTTTACGTGAAAATGAGAGCAACTAGTTGCCGAACGCGAATTGATACTTCACCATCATCAGAAAGGTAAAAGTCACTCACAATTTGCTGAAATAATAAATGGAAGCAGAAGTACAGTACAATATATCATTAAACGATACAAAATGAAAATCGCGTTGAAAGTAAGCGACGAATACAACGAAATAAAAAAATGTGTGTAGCAGATGAACGATGGATTCTTAGAAAAATAAAAGACAACCCTAAATTAAGCGTTCCTAAAATTGTAACGGGGGTTGCTAATTATCTAGATAAAGAACGTTCAACAGTTAGAAGAGTGCCAAGCAACCCTGGCTATCATGGCAGAACGGCTAAAATTTAACCCAACATAAGCGAGAAAAATAGGAAGAAACGAATGGAGTTTGCTAGGAACATTTTATGGGAACCTGCAAATTATTGGAATGACGTAATCTTCACTGACGAATCCAAATTTAACATTTTCGGGTATGATGGAAAGGTGACCGTGTGGGGGAAAGCAAATGAAGAATTGCGAAAAAAAAAGTCTTCGATCGTCTATAAATCAGGGTGGAGATTTACAATTAGTGTGGGGGTGTATGTCAGCGTCAGTCCCGTAAAGTTGGCAACCGAATTTGTAAAAATACAATAATTCATAGGAGTTTCTGGTAGATATGAAATGATTCGAAAGTGCTTTGCAAAAAATTTCAAGAGTTCTATAAAATTGCGCGAAAATTTTCGAGAATTTTCTGCAGCTCGACCATAGTCCCAGAGTTCTAGACCAATCTTGAGAAAATTTATGAAAAAATTGAGATTTTGCAAAAAAAATATTAATTTTGAAAATCGCAAAAACCGTTCTATTCTCGGATCTGAATACCACCCTACGAGTTCTATCGACGAACCTTACAACAATCTTTTATCAAAATCTTACTTTGAAAGATGTTTGAAATAGTATGGGACCCATAGATCTGGATGAAAAAATAAAAAAAATCGCGCAATAGTTCTGATCGTAGTTCCTGCTAGAACTCTAGAAGTTCTATCGAAAATCCTATTAACATTTTTTGTAAAGTTGAAAATTGAAAAGATATTCGTTGCTATGTTCATTTTCGATATTTCGATACTGTAGAACTATTTCATATCTACCAGGGACCCCGATGAATTATTATATTTTCAGAAATTCAGAAGTTTTGGAAAAAGAAAATAGAATGGCAAAGGTGTAATAAGACGACTATTTTTATAGCCGGTTCCAAATCGGGTTGATAGCATTCGCTCTTATGCGCTAATGCCATTTAAAACACTAACAAAAGTAGTAAGAAGGCTAACGCTAGAACGCGTTGAAAGTCGATACTTTCGCAGACACGGTGGCCTCTTGTTGTTCAAGTCTTCAAAAGATACACAAAGTTCTGCCTGGGGCAGCTGTACTCTGTCCAAATTGGAACACCAGAACTACCAGCATCAATCTTGTTTTATGAGAAGATGTGTATCTGCAGTAAGAAGCGCGGAGGTTAACGAGGTCCTCAACCTTATGCTCCAACCTAGGTTAGCAATGAGGAGGAGGAAAGATGTTCTAGGAAGCAAGAAGATGGAGTTCCAGGAACCTCAGTAGGAAAGCCACGACATCTTGCATTTGGGAAAAGAAATTGTTAATTGGTTTCGTTCTTCCATTCACTAAACATTCTGCCATTCCCCAAGGAGAATTAAGTCCCATTAAAGTATAGGTGAAGGAGCTACTTCGGAAAGAAAGATTAAAACCTGTACCTACAACAAATTGGAATGTGAGATCTTTTAACAAGACATCTTTCCAACCAATCATTAGAAGATTAACTTACTATATCTTTAAAACTTCTCTCAGTAACTCGAGGTCTTCCTCTAAACAACAAAACGAAAATATCCGATGTGCTACTTACGGTCCTTCGACGCGATATGTTTATTTATTTCGAGCGACCCGGTCTTACGGTTACGAAGGATCGCATTATCAAACTTAGTCACGCCTCACAAATAACGTTTAATAGTCGCCAGAACCACTACTTTTCGTCGTCATTCATAAGTCGTACTGCATTATTTATAACCGTTCTAGTCCTCCGCGGACCGAAGAACGGACATTCCTGACTCAACTAACTCATCATACTTACATGATACATGTTATCTTTCACAAAGTCGCGTATACACGTAGTAGAATATAGACAACGCACATTTACACGCGCGTACACCTTCGTATATAAAACGACGGTTCCATAGAACGTATACTACGAACAATTAAAACGCGCACATGCCTCGCTTCTTGCACGTCTGGAATGTCATTCGACAATGCGTATTACCAGCGACGATGAAAGGAACAAGCACGACGTTTTTCTTCTTATTCGTTTTCATCCAGGCCTTTATTTAAGGTGGTCAACGTTTCGTAGAATTAATTTTGTACCGAAGAAATTCTTATGAAAACTTCACCGCCGACAACGAGACGGTCGACGTTATCAATGTTGTCGACCAACATCGGATCGCCTTTGTGTCGAAGATAGTGGTTTATACAGTACAGGTCGAAAACATGAATCCATTAATTAGAAGCGACTTACGTACTACAATAACAAAATTATGAAATTTCAAAATGTTCGTATGCTCTAAGAAAAGTTAAACTTCGTAACACTATTCCGTTTCAAGGAGTATTTAACAGTATTTAACGAGTGATTAAAGCCGAAAAATGCTTCTGGTAATTCCCTACAAAGTACATTTTTCTTGTAGGTATCCAATTTTGGTTTACATTCTTCAATAGTAAATAAACTTTAATTTTGCGATACAAGAATGGATTTTATAGAACACAGGGCTAAACGGAAACTTAGATGTGCCGGCTACTGTACATATTACGGCTTGTATACAGCTCTCATTGTCGTACTAATCATTAACTACATATTACACATATTCCAGTTATTTAAAAATCGGTCTGTAAGTAAGTGTGTCTCACGGACTTTGCGGGTTTATAAAGCGATCCAGTGTAAAAACAGCTGCCTAATGTCACATTAGCGGGGTGTACAAAGCTCTAAGCTCAACACCACCGTTCGTTGTTTTACTCAGTAAATCAGAAACTATAAGAGATACTATCAAAAAAAAGTTGAAACAAGATTTAAACCGTTTTATACGCTCTTAATGCAGGCGTAAATGTTTTCCCTCCAACAAATATATTCTACTCACCCTCGTACTACAGATAAAAAATGTACGCCATCGTTAAGAGCAAGTAATATTATACAATTTAAATCTTTTCTTTACGGTATATAGTTTATAGCTTCTCAGTTTTTGAGTCAAACAGCGGAGGGTAATATTGAGCTTAGGGCGCTGTACTTCCCGATAATGTTTGATTAGGCAGCTAAGAAAGTAACCGTTGTGTTTACACTACATCGCTCATAAACCGAAAACATTTCATTTAATTTCTAGAAATGTTAACTTATTTTTTGGTGCGTAAGTGTCATTCCTCGTCGAATCGACGATGGTGATGTTGAGGAGGGTATCCAGGATGTCCTGTTCATGAAAAATGTCAAAACCTAAACTTTTTCAATTGGTTGTCTTGTGTGTCGTCGAAATAAAACGAAAAAGTATTTCTTTTATATACTATTTAATTTAAATTAGAATTTCGCAGCACTAATTCATTGGCTTGTTTTATAAAATGTTACTTAAAAAAATAATAAAAATAACAAACTTAAAAGCGTGTAATTCATTAAATGTGTTTGCATTTTTAAACTTATATAATAAATAAAATAAGAAAACATTTTTTATAATTATCAGTCTGCAATTTGTGCATGAGGCACAAAGTTCTGTTCTGTGCTCCTCACACAAGCTTTTGAGCAGGATGACTTCGTCATTCGGCGTTTAAAAGATGGGCAAAAAGCGCGAATCTTCCGTTTCTTGTTTGTTGGCTTTTGCGGCAAATTTGCGTTGTGTTCTATCTCACTCGGCAATGTTCTCTGTCACCGACGTTCTTAATGTTGTTGTATATAAAAACTTCTAAAAGTTGCTCAAAGTTCATACTTCGTCGTATCGATGATGCAAATATCTAAAAAACGAACTTACTCAACAGGTAGCAAGCTAAGCACGCGCAGACACCAAGAGCATGCCAACGACAGAAACTGTACGAATAATGAGCACAAAGTAGATGTAAATAAGGAAAATACTCTATAACTTTTGAACATGCGTCGTCGATTCGATGAAGATTGACCTTCTAGGGTTAAACCGATGGGATACACTTAGCAGTGTGAACTGAAAAATCACGCGATTTCAGGAACACGGAAAAACAAAGAATTGCGTCGCGGGAAACGAAATACGTCAACTAATCAACACTAATGTGTATATCATTAGATTCATTAATAAGTTCTTTAACCCACTTTATTAATAACTAAACAATCATTATACGTGCACATTCACGCTTTTCTTAAGACCAATTTGATGGTTTCACATTTGCGACTTGATTTGTATAGGCTAGCGCGTGAGTATAGTCGACGAAACAGGTCTGCCGTAGCGGTACGTGACCTAAACTTATCGAAGACGATGTTTTGATAAATTTTTGTTTCGTCTGCGTAACATATTTTACTGACGTTGTGTCGTGATTCATGTATGAAAAGAATTTGTACGTAATCAAAAGTGGAGCGATACAGTTTAGATAACAAAAAGTGCTTTGTAAAAGAGACGAGAACGAAGAGTCTTTTAACGAAATGTTGCTGAATGCAGAAGGTATTATAATCCAGGCAGGTTACGTTGCCCTCTTTTCCTCTAAATCTGACAAAGCTCTACACGTTAACTTTCAAACGAGGATACTTCAGAAACGGTAAAACATGACAAATTTAGGTTTAAGAATTCAAATTCCAAATTTATTAGGCAGGTACTAAAGAGAAACAATGGATAATAATTTTTAAAAAACTATTGTTGAAACGACGGAACAAACCCTGCAATAAAAAGAAAGGAAGAAATCAAACGAATGATTCGACGAAGAAGGCAAAAAGAAGAACTCAACAAGAGAACAAGCGAGACACAAATGAATACGAACAAAATGAAATGAAGAACTAAACGAATACAAAAATCTAAAGAAGGAAGCGGCGAAACTTTACAAAAAGGAAAATGAGAAATATATTACGGACAAATTACAAGAGACAGAAACAAGCAACAAAGATCGATGGAGACTGTACGAGTATATTAGGCACAAAACTATAACCAGAAGCCAACGAAAAACATAAACAACAAAGAGTAGGAAACACACTTCAGGAATCTATACAAGGTCCTGAGAAGAAGTGAGACAAAGCGGGCACGAAGAGACGAATGCAGAAAGCAACGAGGAAGAAACACGAAAAGTGGTGATGGAATGGAAAGGAAACAAAACAGCAGGGCCAGGCGAAATCAGCAACGAACTAATACAAAATAGGGAACAAACACTACGACAAATAAAGCACAATCTAATAAAAGAAAATATGGAGAGAAGTGAGACTGCCAGCGGAATGGCAAAATGGACAAATAATTCCCGTCTTCAAGAAATGCATCACAAACAACTGCGACAGCTACAGACCCATTATGCTGGTGAATACAACGTATAAAATACTAACAACAAGAATAAGGAATAGACTATCCAAATTCACCGAAAAGAAAATAGGACATAACCAGCAAGGCTTCAGAAAGAGGAAATCGACATTAGAAGCTGTACACCTGCTAACCGAAACTATTGAAAAAAATTATGAAAACGGAGTGGATCTGCACATGATTTTCATCGACTTCCGATAAGCTTTTGGCAGTATAAGGAGAGATCAGCTTCTAAAGGAGATGAGGAGAACTAGACATCCATAAAAAACTGATTCGATCGGTAAAAATTACAATGGAAGGCTTAATTGCAAATATCAAAACAAAAGATGGAGACACAGGCACTTTATGAATAAAAAAGGAGAGAGAGGCAAGAGGACTGCTTGTCGACGGTACTATTCAACATAGCGTTAGAAGTAGTGGTGAACAGCACAGATATCAAGAAAACTCTAGCACAAAACACTACTCAAATAATAGGATACGCCAGATGACGTGGCTCCAAGATCGACAAGTAAGCCCTCGGTGTAGCACTAACATCAATATTCAAAGAGGCGGATATTATAGGGCTACATATTAACCCGGAAAATACAAAATACTTGGTGAGTTAAGAAAGAGACAGTGAGACAGAGTTCAAAGTCAAAAGTTCTGGGTACTTAGGAGTAACAATCAACGGAAAAACGAAAGAAGTGCGGTAATAAATGAGAGAATTAAATCAGGAAACAAACTCTACTGGAAATTCCGAAAACTACTGAAAGATAAAATACTCAGCACACACGAAAAGAAAACTGTATAAAACAATAATTAGAGCAGTAATAACCTACTCAACCGAAACAACGTGCCTCAATTACACAGTGTTGCGAGTCTACTACTGCTTCTTGCGGAGTTGGTAAAATAAACGAATTTTGTGGACTCTACACTTTTATTATTATTCAATATCTTTAAAATCGATTATAAACCTATACATATATTTTAACCGTTTAGGTATTTCTTGTATGACCATACCCGATTGTTTTTATGTATGTAAGTGATGTGTATAGAGGTAACTAACATTCTACTCTGGTTCCCCTGTTGGGGACCTTTTTTATCGCTAATCTTTTGTCAAGTCGAAGGGCAGACATGTCCCAAATTGGGTCTAAGACAATAAAGTGGTAAATTCTGTCGTAAGCGACAGTAATGGGAAGGTTGGCTGAACTTATTATAAACAACTATTGAAATATGTAAAAAATGGTAGGTGGTGAGACAACTATAACGGTGTTAGATTACATCGACCCAGCTCTAACTTATCATAAGGAAATAGAAAAAGTATCATATTACACGAATATATGTGGAGATAAACAAGCAAGCACTTAAATCTTATCTATTTGACGTATCCTTAAAATCTCTATTAATTCCTGTAATGAATGCACAATTTAACATTAAACACACGCACAATTTCGACTGTTGGTTTTCCAACAACAGAAGACCGAAGGAAACCTACGAATTCTAGAAGGAAAAATCCTAAGAAGAAGAAGGGGACCGATAAAAGTACAAAATGAATACAGATCACTAATCAACTACGAGATGGTGATGGCAGGTGATGGATGGAGAGGATATTGTAAGATACATAAAACTTCCAAGGCTGGGCTGGCTGGGACACATACGAAGAAGAGGCCAAGCCTCACTAATAAAGGGAATTCTCAACTAAAAACTACCAGGAAAAAAGCCAAGGAGCAGGTGCGAATGCCAAATCTGTGAAGATATTACAAAAATGAACATCATAAACTGGAGGGAGAAAGCGAAAGAATGGCGAGAATTGAAGAAAATGGTCTGTGAATGAATCTGCAAAAAGACATAACAACATCCGACAAAGATAGCAGGAAAAAAATAAAACGCTTCAGGAGGGCTCAAGAAAATAAGCGGTCGATACTTTACGATACTTCTACGAAACGTAGAAATCTCCTGATCAAACAAGGACAAGATAATTTATATTTTAACTTTATTGGCAAGAATAAAAACAGAAGAAATACTTCTACGTCGCTCTAATATAATGCAATGAATCCGCAACGGCATCCAGCATAAGACGGAAACGATTAATTTTCTAAATTGTAAAATTCTATGACATTTTTATTTGCACAAAAAGCAAGCGTATTCGCTGGAAGCGTACGTTCATTGCCTACTTTTCCTATTAATTCCCGATACATATAAACCTGCAACTTATTGTCAATCGTTAAAATTCCGTGCGAAATAGCTCGAGCAATTTCTAGCGCACATCGCAATTTCTACACTTGTTCTTTTTTTCTTTCATGAAATAAGATCAATTAACGGAGTCAGTCGTGGTCGTCTGCCCGATAATCGTCGCGCGAAGCGATACGCGCCGGTGCCACCGTAAATCCAATTAACAGAAATGACTCAACTCAAATCCGTCGCTTTATCTCCGACGACCTTGTAGGTAGGTACGCGTATACGTGCTGGGAATCGAATAAAAGAAAACGGAATCTGCATGCATGTTGATTACCATTAAACTTGCTCTTCGAGCGTAATGGAAGCGCGAACAGGTAAATGGAGGAACTTGTGATGTATCTATCGGCCGTGACCGTCAATGGGGATATTTGTAATCATGTACGTTTAAGGAGACGGTCTTCGAAGATCTGACAGGCTATCTTAATCCAATGTCTGAATACATCGAAATTCGAGTTAAAAAGAAGATATTAAACGAGCACTAGAAGGAACATACTAGATGGTATCAGAATTGATCTTTTATCCATTATGCTTTTAAATAACTCTGTAACTGTAAGCTGTAGCCTGAAAATTAAAAATATACAAATGCATTGCTACTACAGCAGTGTATTAAACAGTTTTCAATGAAACAGCTTCGGCGTCAGTTACAAAGTTGTTTGACTTAAGACATATAGCCTCATCAGCAGTCAATAACCTAATACATCTCGCAGCTAACTCAATATATTCAAAATGGGTTAAAATCATCAAAAAAGCCCCTCTTGCACAAATCACCTACACAAATTTAGCAAACAAAAAGAGTTATAATCGTTAAGAATAATGCAAAATCTATACTGCTGTAGGGCTACCAAAAACTACAGCTTTAAAACTACTTCACACAGTCGCACTGACGAGCGGTATGACCGCGAAACACGCATCTGCGAATAGTGAAAGTAGTTTTCTAATTAAGTACAACTTTAATACATTATTACAGTCTAAACCTAATGTTCGGTTTGTTTCAAATTTAGAGATTATTGTATTATTACTATTATTATTATTTCCAAATTCTAAATTCCCTTTCGTACTTTCCCGACATAGCATACGTTGCTTGTTTCTATACGCTTTGTGTGACCTTGGTTTCGCTAATGAGATCGCTGGAAGCTGAGGGGGAATTGCATCAATTATTGTCTAGTTGTCAAGAAGAGTAAATCGTTCGATTCAAAGCTAGCGGTCGCACCCCACCCCACGAAACTTCGTTCGGAATTGTATTGTTGAATGTCGGTAATTAGTTTTGTCAAAGCACGCGAGTCCAGTGTCTAAACTGACCCTAGAAGCCAGTAACTTTACCCGTTTTGGTGTCCCGACAAACAGAATTACGGGAACGTTTCATTTCGTCTCTAGTTTTCGGGAGTTTTAAGGACTCGTTTTATTTGTTTTTAGGTATTTTAACTTGTAAAACACACGGTACACGCGGAAGCACGTAGAAAAACAAATGGCGTAGAAGTATAATAACATTCTTCACAACAATTGTATATAATTTGAAAGGCAGACAACCAAAGTCCAGCCAGTAAACACATAATGAAACGAAAAAGGGATTGGATCGGGTGCACAATGAAGACATAATCATCCAAGATGAACTCCATAACGGAAGCAGATTACGAGATCGCCCCATAAACAACTGGAGACAATCAACCGAAATAAAGGAGACATGGAATGGTTGGAATAAGTTGATGGTATTACCAAGAGACAAGGGAAAATGGAAAAGCTTTGTGAAAGCTCTTTACTCTAAATGAAACCGATTGGAGTGGAAAAGGAATATCTCGAGGAAAAATTGACAGATAGAAAAAAGAAATAGTGTAACAGTGGACAGATTGACCATTTTCATACATAAATGTAACTGAACTTTCCAAGTCAATCAATCAAAGAAAATAACTGATTTTTGTGGGTTTTAAGAGCGAACATATTGTCTGTTATTCCTATTTGATTTGGTTTTTGTTTATCAACTGAATATTGTAGTACACTAATACCCAAATGGTTTATTACCATTAAGAAATTTACCACTTATTACAATTCAATATATCAAAATTCACAGTAAACATTGGGGTTATGGATGTGTATGTTCAAATGATATTCGGTTTATTTTTGGGTTCTATTTATACATTTTCGATACCACGCGCACCACCTTTTAAGCATTTTATTACCCTACGGGTGTTAGCTTCTTATTTTAAGTCCGGCCAGAGACGTTTAATGGAAGAAAGAAAGAAAGTAACTAGAAATAAAAATATTAATTATTATAAAAAGCATCGATTAACAGATAGAAAAGCATTGTAACCATTCAGACACATACATTCAACACTTTCACATCACACGAATTCCTAATAACCATTGGATATAAATAGCCAAGAATACCTGCACATTAACAATACAGGTTACTATAACAACATTACGTTAAGGATCAACTGAAGTCATGGTGAATTAAAACTTTTCGTTATCTGGACTAAGGGGAAATAATGTAGTGTAGTCCAGGTTGCCGAAAAATAAAAAGTTGTTTGGTTGACGATGAAGAAACTTGACAAGATTGATAGATCAACAAAAAGTTTAAAATATATTTGGACCAAAAGGACCGGAGAATAAGGAATTTAAAAAGGGAAGAATCCATAGAAAATAGAGCCACACCGAAAAGGAAGTTAAGAGAGGGAATAATCCATAGAAAATAGAGCTGCATCGAAGAAGGAGTTCAAGAGAGGAGACGTAGGAAGAACCATCATGGAACATAAGAAATTACACTCACACACACACAACACTAGGTAATTATCTTTATTTTATGTTAAATATTTCCGAAAATTTATAAATATAATTTGTTATAATTTATGCGTTTTATATCATTAATTAAGAGCTAGGCCGCTGCAATTTTGTTTAAGAAATTATCCAAATCCTCAGTACAATATGTAAGCGTAATTTAAAATGTTTATTCTAATTTACTTGCAACATCCGCAACCAATATCATCGATTATTAGACCAAACAATTTCTAGATACGCATTTCGATAATCAAATAGAAAGAAAAAAACAAAGCTGCGGATATATATATGTCGCATCACATTACGTACTTTATTTCATAGGAGTAAAAATTGGATGATGAATAGAGTTAGGCATGCAATTGCTATCGTTACAGCCAATAAAAATAAGAAACTGGAGGTTCTTGGGGTTGAAATGTGAATTTGACCCCAGTAGCCTTTGCAGTGTTGCGCAATCAATTCCATTGTAAGCTGTCTGTAGCGTTAGCCGGCGATAACACAACTGCCAGAAGACGAAGTTTAGTAGTGGGAAATAGCAAATGACGACGGAAAACTAAGCATAATCGATGGAAGAACGAAAATCAGTATAAGAGAAAACAAGAAGGGAATTAAGAAAGGAACTAATAATAACAACGATCAATAAGAAAGAAACTAAATAATTTGGCCAGTCAAAAATGGATGAGCCAGATAACAAAAGTATATAATAAATGTAGTTGTGGAATAATCAAATAAAACGTGAATGACTCTCCATATAACGACCTAATTAAATTCGGTACGTTGATGGGCAGTTACCAAGTAACCAACAAAATGGGTGAAAAATCTCATTTTCCTCACCGGTACAAACCGGCAACCGCAAAAACTATAAGGAAAAGACAAGCTTTTATGGTAGGTGGACTATGATTTCCTTTCATTGCTAAGACGACGCTTAAAATTAGTTATTAAACATAATTATAATGATTATTTGTCCTCTGCTCAATGCGAAATCAAGAGAGGCCAGTAGAGGTCGTTAGATACTTTTGGATTTTTATATCGCGCAAAAGGAAACACTCCAAGCTTCCACTTACTATGCCTTACGGCGACTTAGGAGCTTTTACCACACCCCGATATTTGTGAATTATTTTATTCTTTTTTCATCCAGTATTTATATGGAGGCCTACTCCGGTGACTTATATTTATATCACAACATTGCTAGTATAACTGAAGTAGACTTTCCAACCGTAAAAACAGAACTTAATCTTACCGATGTGATTAATGAAGTTGGATAAGATAATAATCACTCTTTTTCTCATCAAATTTTGCGCTGATGTGCTAGCCTCGCTGCTTCATATTATCTTTAATAAATCTCTTCGAAAGGGTTCATTCCCCACAGCATGGAAAACTGCCCCTGTTATTCCGATTCACAAGAGCGGTTCCGTGAATGAAATTATCAACTACAGACCTATTTTGAAGCTTCCCGCTTTTGCGAAATTATTCGAAGAAATTGTGAATCACGATATTGTAAATGAGACTAACCTCCTAATAATACCGCAACAACATGACTTTTGCAGAAGTAGGTCGACTGTAACAAATTTATTAGATTACAGTGAGTATTTGTTTCGATAAAATAAACCACTCTATTCTCGTCAATAAACTAAGTTATTTTGGCTTTCATGGTAGTTTACTACAACGGATCAATTCTTATTTAGAATGTAGGAGTGAGCTTGTTGTAGTGAACGCTTTCAGGTCTAAGCGTGTTGACGTTACATCCGGTGTACCACAAGGTTCTCATCTAGGACCAACCTTATTCAATCTATTTATCAATGACATTTATATTATTTTTGTGAACACACGTTTTTCGGTCTATGCACATAATTTGAAGTTATCCCTCAAAATTAATAATGTTAATAATTGCCTGAAATTGCAGGACGATCTGAATAATTTCAGCGAACATTGAAAAAATGTCGATGAGTTTCATTAGACTATCAACAACTCCGTAATTGAGGGTGTTTCACAAATTAAAGACTTGTTTGTTTATTTTGCCTCCAAACTGACCTTCCAATACCATGTATATTACATAGCAAGGACACCAATGAAAAATTTGAGATTCGTTAGAACTGCTAAATCATTTAATAACAAAAATTGTATAATTTACCTGTATAAATCCTTCGTGGTTGGCATTCTTGAATACTATAGTAGTACATGGAATACAATTTATATTACGTACATTAGCAGAGTTGGAAAATTTCAAAGGAAATTTATTCAATATTTAGACTGTAAGTTTATTGGTACTCCTTTGGAGGATTATCATGGTGGTCTTGTAAGATATGATTGACTTGGTTATAATTTTTTAAATGATAAATAACTTGTAGGACTGTTTAATGTTGTTAGAAAGATTTAATTTTTATGTTCCGAGAGCTAATTCTAGACTATGCAATACCTTCTATTCTGAAAGTCAACGTACAAATATGGGGCTTAATTCTCCTCTTTACAGAGTCACACAACAGTTCAATAGTTTATCTGGCAGCGTGGATATTTTTCATTTATCCTTACCCAATATAAGGGGGCCGTAGCTCGCAGAGTCTTATTCCTATAGGTTTATTTTTTCCCTTTGTTTATTTGTTTTGAAAATTTGTATAAATTTAGAATTAATTCTTTTTTATATGACCAGTTTGAATGTATACAAGTATTGTAACTCTTGCGGAAGCCTCTATGAGGTCTCCTGTTAGCTTCTCTGATGTAAATAGATAAATAAAATCAGTATTAGACTAGATCATTTATGTCCAAGAGAAAGATAATTGTTTGATTTGATAGGGTTTGTTTCTTTAGAGAAGAGCACATTACGTCAGCGGCGCAATGAACTACATTTGGTGTTCTGCATACGTTACCATGGCAACCGACTAGCGAAAGTCAATGAAACGTCACATTTCGCGCATATTTTCATGACGTAATGTGCTCTTCTCTAAGGAAACAAACCCTACATATAATTCGAAGCACTTGCGTGTAACTCTTCTGATCCAACTCATTTAATAAAATTTTATGATAGACTAAATCAAATGCTTCTGTCAAATCTATGAAGAGTTCTAGCGAAATCACCTTTTATCAAGCGCAGATGTTATTGTTCCAACAACAATTTTAGTTGAAATATTCACTGTGGTGTTAAATTAGTTGACTGTGGCCCCTGAGGTTTCATTCGTGGTGCCCTGTACGCGCCTACACGTAACATTTAACAGGCATCCCTCGTATCTACAAAAATATCTCTTCTGATACGCATGTTTACTACCAGACGCAACATTGTCGTATAATAAAAGGAAAACATGTCACGGTAATCCTGTCGATAACGAAAAACGCTCTCCACTTTATGCATTTTAATATCGGCCGCTTTATCCGAGGATGAATGCGATTTCTTATAACAATAATTCAATGGCAAACGTCCGCCGCGAAACGATAAATTTTATAAACAAAAACGGCGTCCGCATTAACGTAATTCTCCCGGTATCTTTTCGTTCTTATTCGCGAGATGATTCGAATCGGTTTCTTTTTCTTTCTTTTTCCGTCCCCCGTCCCGTTACGTAGCCGAGCAGTTCGATCGCTTGCCTGCAAAAGTCGGCTCCGCATATTTTCGTAAGGACCCGACTTGCATTCTCAGACAATATAATTGCGTCGAAGAGACTTACAAAAGCGTTCGTATTTACCGGACGACATCGGATTATGCGTACAGCTCCTTTCGTGTCTTTTTCTTCCGATTGTTCCGTGACGATTCTACGCCTCGACTACGGCACAATATATCGCGAAATACCTGGACATCTAATAAAAATTAACGACTTCATTACGTGGCGAATGTGACCGGCCCGTGTGGTGCGGGTCGAATTTTTTCTTTTGAACAGTTTCTCATCTGCGATGCTAGGCTCCGTTTCTATACGACATATTGTTCCTTCTCGTCGCTATGTATGTATACCTTAGAGAATCTGGTATTGAAGGAATCCGACTAGTAGTTTGTTGCCTTTAATTAGACTTTATAAGGACGACAAATTAAAACTACTTCGCTTAAGAAAAATGTAGTTAATTATTAGCGTTGCGCTTTATTCTCGACGGTAGTACAGGAAATTGCGGCGTGTGTACTTTTACAGACTTACGTACGAGATTTTATTGACGTATAGGAGATACGCAATCGCGAAATCGAATTCTCTAATGGGAGAATATTTTAATTTCGGATTTTTCTCCGCCCTAAAGCCTTGTAGAAAGTTATTGCTCGTCAAGTATTTCCAGGTCTTAGCGCAACTTTGGTCATTGTCCGTCACAATCCTCGAAGAATCAAAGTTAGCGCTTATTGAAAACGATTGTATCCGATGTACAAGTCGATAAATTATTTGAATACAAAGATTAGAAGGGAATGAAAAAGTGTTATGAAGGAATGTTGAACTTTCTAGGATATTACATCTATCATCCTACTCTAGGAGAAGCCAGTAACTTCCGTATACAAAAATCTGATTCCTCCCAGTCTATTGTAGTATATTAACATATATATATATATATATATATATATATATATATATATATAATATATCATTAATTACAATTCAATATATTTAAATTCACAGTAAATGTTGGGGTTTTAGATGTTTTTTAGACGTTTAGAGGTTTTAGATGAATGACATTTGGTTTAGTTTTGGGTTCTATTTATACTTTCTCGATACCACGCACGGCACCTTTTAAGCATTTTATTATCCTGCGAGTGTTACCTTCTTTTTCAATTCCAACCAGAGACGTTTAATGGGAGAAAAACATGTAACTAGAAATAAAATTATGAATTATTATAAAACGCATCGATTAAAAGATAGAAAGCAATGTAACCATTCAAACGCACACATTCAACACTTTCACATCACAAGAATTCCTAATAACCACTGGATATAAAAAACTAAAGATGCCTGGGCATCAACAATATAGATTTCTATAACAACGTCACGCTATGATAAGTGTTTTCCATGGTAAATTAAAACAGCTGGTTATCTGGACAACGGACAAACAATGTTGTGTAGACCCAGTTTCCGAAAAAAAAAAAAAGGAGGGTATGTTTGGTTGACGACCGAAAAATGACAAGACAAAAAAGTCGTTAAAAATACGATTTTACTGCGTTAAAAGTGGATTGAAATAGAAGTTTCAAGTATATTTGGACCAAAAGAGTTTTAAAGAAATTAACCATTAACCATAAACAGACCTTCACCACACCGAAGAAAGAATTTAAGAGAGAGAATTCATAGAGAAATAGAGCTACACCGAAGAAAGAATTTATGAGAGGGAATCCGTAGAAAATAGAGCTGCACCGAAAAAGAATTTAAGAGGGGATCCAATTACATACTGACACACACACAACACAATAGGTAATTATTTTCAATTTATGTCAAATATTTCTAAAAATCTTGTAAATACAATTTGTTATAATTCATGCTTTTGATGATATCGTTAATTAAGAGCTAAGCCGGTGCAATCTTGTTAATAAAATTATTTAAATTCTCAGTACACTATACTCCAAAAATGCTTATTTAATCTCGATGCATGTTTTGGAATTCATAGATTCGATTCTATCCTTACTCTGGTATTCGTCTTCTCGAAAAGCACTATTGAAGTGCGAGCAAAGTCTATAATGAATGGTGTTCATTGTGTAATGCTTGACGAAGTTGTCGCACAGTGTTCGTTGTGAGCGTTGGCCAGGTATCGCTGGCGACACTAAATTTCTGATTTTTTCGTAAAAAATATTTGGATAACTATTTTTATCTAAGATTTCTTTAACTGTGTTTAAATTCTTTTCCCTAAACTCAGGATTAGGAAATCCTACCGCTTGACCAACTAATCCGGTAATTACATTAATTTAATGTAATTTTGATGTTCCTGAAAAATAATTTAGATCTCTTCCTGTATTGGTAAAGTTTATAAGCCAATTCGTTTTTACAATGCCCGTTATTGTGCATGACTGTCACGTTCAGGAAATTTAATGCGCCATTAGATTTCCTCTCATATGTAAATTTTAATCTATTATGATAATTATTGAAGGAATCCAATACATCATCAACATTACCCTTTCTTACGGAATAAAAACGGTCATCCACATAACGCCTGTAAAAACTTACACTAGAATTTAGTTTTGTCAAACTATTTTGATGTAGGTCCTCCAGGTTACCAGGTCTACGATAAATGCTGACGATTTTCGATAATGGAGAACCCATTGCAGTACCGAAAATTTGTTTATCAATTTTATTTTGATATATAAAATAAGTAAAATTTAAACCAAGTTTCAGAGCTGAAATGAATTCCTCTTTTGGAAGATCTGTAAAATGTTTTGTGGAATTCCAGTTTTTAGTGCTAAATCCACAAGAATATAAGTAAATAAAAAAACAACATCTCAACTGATTAATTCGAAATTGTTAGGAATTGTTTGATTTCTAACTGAATCTACAAACTCGCATGAATTTTTCACATTATACGTAGTTTTACCTACAATATTGCTTAAAATTTTAATAAAAAATTTGGAAAGATTGTAAGTGCATTTCCTTCAACGACAGTTCCTATTTTTGGCTATAAAAATTAATGAATTATATATATACCTACATTTAATTGATATGGATATAAGGTTTCTTGTCAGTAGTAATTTTGTTGATAGTTCCCCAACATAAGACAAATGTTTGTTTATACATTTATCTAGTTACATTTTCACTGATGAAGTTGTTCCGAAAACATGTGAAAACGCTCTGAGAATATAACTATTATTTCAATCACTCTTGTTTAATTGACTTAATTGTGGTAGAAAACTATCAAATATTTGTTTTGTATAGTATTTTAACTGCAATGTTCTTAAACTGAGATCCTTCATCAGAAATATGAACAGACGTAAACGCTTAGATTTTGATACCAAGTGTACAGGAAAGTCGTACGAATTTTGGGAAAAATTTCGAAATGAATAATGGAAATTCAACGCCTAGAAGTTCCAACGACTTTCGTAAATACGAGGCCTGCTCAAAATGTATCCGACCTTTGCCCGGAAAAAATCGAACTATTCACTTACAGATATTATAGCTTAATCGCATTCAAAATATGTACTCTCCTTGGGGCCGTACACACTAAACAACAAAACCTGAAAAAAACGTTACAAAAATTTGCAATCGTGGAAGTTAATTAATTCCTTCCTCGAAACGCTACGATCAGATTGTTGAAGACCTATAACTTCTGCACGAGAAATTGCGAAAAAGCGATTTCAATTTTAATATCTGATTACGACAATAGCAGGGCGATGAATCAAACTTAATCCGATCAGATGCAAATATCTCCTCGCTTAACGTCGTGACCATACATCGAGCATTTCGTGATTATTAGCGATCGCGTATTCAACGTAACCGTTTTCCTTATTTAATAATACGACGACGCCGAACGGTGCATTTAAGCGCGTGCAAGCGTATGCGTACGCATATAAAATGTAAAAGTTTATTCGAATTCCGCGGTCAATGTTGTGGTATTTCTATCTCATACGTATCCTCTTCTACGTTAACTATCGGGCGTTGATAGCGACGAGGAATTTATTCGAGTTGCGTAAAGTCCGTAAACCGTTCCTGCGTTTGAGCGTCTATCGAGATGATCGTATATTTGGTAGTAACCTATCTTTGAGAGTTAATGTCACGCACGAATAGCTAGTTCTGTGAAAAAGTCGTAAAGTTGGAAATTGATTTAGAGGCCTGAAATAATTTCGAAAGCATGTGCATGTATGTACACTCATGGAACGTCTAAATGTCCGCCTTTTAATAAATACATACGTATTTCTAGCCCCAACCAAATGACAACAGCAAGAATAGTCACATGTGCATCCAACGAGCATAGTGATTGCGTGGAGGAAAAAAGTGGAAGAAATGTCAAGTAATAGCAGTAGACTTACAACACTTGGCGATTTGAATGTTAGGGTGGAGAAAAGGAAGAACAAGAGAAATACAATAGCGATACGCCAGAAAACCGCCAGAAATAACAAAGGCACAAAATTTGATTAAGGTCTCGATGTTGAATGGTATAGTCATACCGAATACTTCCTTCGTTCGTCTGTAAACATCATACGTATCGTATGTTAAAAAGGCTTGAGATCAAGGCCAAATCACCGGTGCAAAATTTCAAATTTAGGTTACTACTGCCTCGTTTGAGTCTAATATTTAAAAAATTAGTTCTTTTCAGAACTATTGGACGTTTCTTTTTAGTGCGATAATGTAAGATAACACACTTAATTTTGCTATTCATTGCAAACACCAAATTACGGATTATACCTTTTAATTTTAGTTACAAAACGAAATTATGGCGTTTACGTCAGAACGAGATGCATTTATTTTAATAGTCCATTATCGTAGTGCAAATTTTGACTTGGAATGTTGCATTCAGCAATTTATACCGCAGTTTCCTGATGTACAGTTCAATCGTCACAACATTTTAAATAACAAACATAATATTTGCATTTGTAAGGAAAAATCTTTCGGGATTTCAACAAAATTAACAGCGGAAACACTGGATGATATTCAACGTCGCATGACAACTAGCCCGAAAAATCTTTCAGAAAAGTAACAGTTCAGACAGCTAAAATACATTAAACATTTATAAGAACCTGTTTTTACCATATCTGTGAAAAGAAAACTTCATTTGCATCCGTATAAAATTAGTGTTGTGCAGCAATTGTTACCACCTAATTATGTAAGCCGAATCAGATACTGTGAATGATTTAATGCTAATTTGGCAAACGATAACAATCTTCCGGATTTAACATTTCTTTCGGTCAAAGCACGGTTTTACAAATCTTCCCCATTTTGGGCAGCTGAAAATCGACACCAATTTGTTGAAACTTTTCTGCATCCTCAGAAAATTGAAGTGTGGATTGCAATGTCAAGACGACGTATAATAAGGCCCATTTTCTTTCAAGAAACTATAACAGTCGAGAGATATCGAACCAATATTTTGCAAGAATTTTTGGCACACAATTACAAAATGGTTTCTTTCAACAGGATAATGCTCCAACACAGACCGCGAGAGAAACTATAACATATCTTGAGGAATTTTATAAAAAGGGGATAATCAGTCAAGGTCTTTGCCCCCGAGGTCGCCAGATTTAACAGCTTCGGATTTTTATTTGTTTGGTCGGCTTAGAAGTAATATGTTAACAAGAACTTTAAGAAGCAATTGCAAATGAAATTCAGAAAATAACAGTGGAGGAACTTTAAAGAAGAACATGACCCGAAGTGTGAATGCATTTATTTATTTATTTATTTATCGGACTGACAGTAACGGGACTAACCCAACAACACAAATATTAAATTAAATTTATGCTATAAAAATATACAATAAGAACCAAGAAACAGTGACAATGGTTGTATAACGAGGACGTTAGAGAGAAAAATATATCATAACAGTTAAATTTGTAAATACTGTGGTTAATTTATATGTTTGAATCAATAAAATTGTTGTGCTTAAATCTTTTGAAAGTGAAATGAATGATATCCAAGTTATTTGAATATCGCAATTGGTCATTGTAGAGATGCATAAATCTTATCACTAACGAATTATGAAAAGAATTATGGAAAGTAAAGAAGTAAACAGTCCCTAGTATAACACGGGGATACTCGTAAATCAAGATAGGGCAGAAGATCGGAACAATCAACTAAATTATTCATTAGTTTGTATAAAAACAGCAAGTCACGTACTTTTCTTTTCTGGTATAAGAGCAACATTTTAAAGTGCTTACAAGATTCAGTGTAGTTGACATATGTATAGGTACCGTTAAAGCCCATAAATCTAACTAATTTTTTGTGAATACTTTCAACTCTGTTAATATAAGTAATACATCTAGGGCTACATACTACTGAAACATAGCTAGCTATACCATTGATATAAGCAAAATATAATGTCTTCATACACAAGGTGTTCTTAAATTCTTTGCACGAACGCATCAAGAAACCCAGCATCTTGTAACATTTCTCCACGACATGCTCCACGTGATCCCTAAATGTTAACCCTGAATCGATAACAACACCTAGGTCAGTCACAAGCTCAACGCGACTCAAGATGCCACTACCAAGATCATGCTGAAAATCTATTTTAATTCTATTTCTTGTACGCTGAATATACTTGCACTTATCAAGATTAAGATATAATTTTTTTGGCACAGTAATTCGAAAATCTATCCAAATCTCGCAATATTTTGCTTATATCAATAGTATAGCTACCTATGCTTCAGTAGTATGTAGCCCTAAATGTATTACTTATATTAACACAGTTGAAAGTATTCACAAAGAATTAGTTAGATTTATGGGCTTTAACGGTACCTATACATATGTCAACTACACTGAATCTTGTAAGCACTTCAAAAAGTTACGACGGTCTTGAACACCTTGAGATCATCAGCATACTCCAAAAATTGAACATGTAGAAAACAAGTATGAATATCATTAATGTAACAATTAAAGAGCAACGGACCAAGATTAGACACCTGCGGCACACCCAAGGTGATAGTAATAGGCTGTGATTGATAACCCATTAGCTTCACAATTTGTGATCTATTGGATAAATATGACGTTAACCAACGAAGCAGATCCCCGTACACGCCCAGAGCCAACAACTTCTGAACCAAAATATTATGATTTAACTTGTCAAACGCTTTGCTGTAATCAGTGTATATACTCATATATCAACTTGTGCTCTGTTATCAAGGTTTTTCAGATAAATTGTGTGTAGGTAAGCAAATTAGTTTCAACGGATCTTCCACGTTGTTGGTTGTTGGTAAAATCTGCTGTTTGACTTGATTATAGATAAGTTCATAAATTAATGACTCGAATATCTTAGCCAAAATGCCTAAAATAGATTTAGGTCTGTAATTATTTATGAGATGGTTTTTCCTGATTTAAAGATGGGTATGATATAAGGTCACTTCCAGGAAAAGACCCCCTCTTTAAAGATTTATTGACAATAATAGAAAGTGGGAGAGTTAGATAGTCAGCACTCTCTCTGAGTATGCGCGCAAGGACACCATCCGGCCCAGAACCATCGTCATCAGGTGGTAGATAAGCACAACACACACTAAAAGAAACGAACCACGAACACCAAATTCCGGGACATGTAATCTGAACCCATAAATCCTCGGCACTATCGCATAGCCAGTCGTCTTTCTGAGCTGCTTATATAACGAGAGCCAACATTTTCAGCACATGTTGTAAATCTTCTAAGTAACAATTTTAAAATAAATTTGGAATTTAATGTTGATTGTTGCATTTTTACCAATTAATAAGGTGAAGGTGTAATAAATAATTAATCTAGGGACTTTGTGTTGAATTGATACCAATACTGTATGTTTGGTTGCCTATTCTGTAATCTCGGTCATTTTTGAACATACTGTACTGTACTATGGGTAAAGTGTCTCTTATGAGAGAAACAAGAAGAAATTTACACTTTTATTGCGATATCTGTGAAAACGCCCTTATTATTTATACCGATCCTAACCTCAGGTGAAACTGATTTAAATAACGATGCTGTTTGGGGAATTTTTGTCGTCACGAATTGGTCACAGCCATTTTGAACAGTTTTTAGGAGTTTTGGATGTTCCATTTCTCACGACAAAATCATTTGCTCGCTTGACATGCCAAATAACAAAGGTACCCTATAACCCGTATAATATTTCAATGATTTAACATTTAAAGCAGATTTATACCATGTTATAATCATTTTTAATAAAAACAAAATAACCTGCGTATTCTCTCTTCAGGGTGAATAGGTTAGGTTGAACCGTACCGCCCTCGTACATACATAGTTCAACAACCCTCATCACCTGCATTTTTATTCCGATTGTATTATCTAAATCGAAAAACATTCTCATTACAAACAATTCTTAGCGGGTGCACCGATATCAGTTTACACGCTGCCTTTTCTCGTTCTTCGTCTCACGTTCTCCGGTACGTAATTGACGATTCAATTCATCCCGAACTCGCACCGTTTTCGGTTTCCTTGGAGGAGACGATTTCCCGTTTCTTCTTTTGTTTCGCCGCTTCTATATTTTATTTGTTCTTCGACGGTGACATTTTTAACTCAATTAAGCGGATCTCCTTCTGGCGACGCGCTCTTTTCTCCCCGTACTAGGGTATTCGTTTGTCGTAAGCAAACAATTCACACGCGATTGCTGCAGGAGAAGCGAACGGAGTCGATTGGACCGACCGGCCCATAATGATCGTTCAAAGAAGACGAGGAGGTGTATGTATAGTCTAGAACTAATATTTGTGAAGAAAGCTTGAAATTGGTCTCGGACTGCCTATTTATGAAACTAATATAAAGAAAGATAATGCGATAGTAGATTGTACACTTATTTCTTACAGGATTCTAAATTAATTGAGGCAAAAAGTTAAAATAATGTATTCGAAGAATGTTCATCAACTTTAAGAGTCACAAGGGAAGATCCCGAACCCGGAAATTCAAAAAATTATGACTTGTGATGAAACATTGGGAACATACAGATTACGTATAGGTATTTACTACGCAATTTTCTTTTTCTGCGGAAAAACACTGTGTGGGTGAAAAAAATGTTTGGAAATGGAAAATTTTACATTCTGTCGATGCGCATAACTCGCTAACGGTACGATATAGACAAAAGTTCTAAGACAAAAATTGCTTGTTTGGATAATGTTTATCAAGCAGACAGGAAGACACATATTTTCTGTGTTTCTTTCATTAGATTAGATTGTCTCTTATCTAAAAGTTGTAAGTTATCGAAGGAAGCTACATTAGACCAGTAAATAATAAACATATTTTTGTAAAGAAAATAGGCTGAATGGGATAAGCAAGGAGTATACATAACTCATCAAACTTAGAATTACTAATGGTTATATAGCAGAGCTGTAGTGTTGGAAATGGTCGCCATAAGCATTATAAATTTGATTTATTTATTGATGATAACGTTCGAAGTTGCCAATAATAAGAATGGGCCCCTCGTGAATATCAAAGAAATGGAATTGCATGACATAATAAAAATATCCATCTCGATGCTCAACGAGAAACAACCTCTTCACCGGAAACTGATACAAATCTAGAATTTTTGCAACCGCACAGACCAGATTCCCTAGAATTTGTAGATGAGGTATATGTACCCAGAAGGGAAGACGCGTTAGAAGCAATAGAAGTTGAAGAAGAGTGTATACCAGAAGAATGAGGTATTGTAACTTTAGAATGTAAAATCAACGCAGTTACGTATTGGAACAGTGGGAAAAAGACGACTCCCGTTGAATACCATCCAGCAAAAGTTCCATCTATACAGCAATTGTATAGGTAAATAGTGAAGTAATACTGCGACATAGCAACAATTTGTTTCTACTTGTTTTATTCTATAGTACTATAAGATTATTTCTTTTTTTTTTGTAGGTGGGAAGAAGCAATAAACAGAGGCGGTACGAGACGAGAAAGGTTATTCAAAATTTCTCAATTCGTATATAATGAATTTGTAAATAGTATTGATTCAGGTGCCATTATTCATCTGGACGTCCAGCGATGGGTACTACAAGCTAACACACACATTAATTTAGAGAATTTTAAAGCATCACGGCACTGCGTTTGGAATTTTAAGGGAGCTTAGAAAATACTTTCAAGAAGAACAAAGAAATTTATTACGCGATCATACGGTACAGACTCCGGAGCAACTGAAGGAAATTACTTTAAATGATTTAAAATCCCGTTTCACAGAGGTATATAGTTAAGAGAGGCAGGCATATTAATTTGAGTTTCTCACAATCAGACAAAATGTTGAATTCTTCTTGTAAATGCAACCAAAATGTTGGTAGACTTTGGTTTTGAAACGCGATTTTTAGTTCGCTGTGAGAACTCCTATTGCACTGAGTTTAAGCATGGTGGTTTCCTGTTCACGTTGAACACATTGAGTACCCATTTAAACTCATAAAGTGCGTTTTCTTCAACTATCGGATGTCGACTGTTCGAACAAGTCTTTCAAACCTTCGAGATGTACCAGAATATTTTTTTCTAATTTTTCTTGAATCTTATTATTATTTACTTAATAAGCTTTTTTAAGATGACTACCAATCGATGTCTTCCCTTTCTACGCAGCCCAGCCAACACAAGTTTCCTCTTAAAAGAAGATACTTTGGCTTCAAATCTCCAGATATCCCTAATAAGATAAATGTGTGGAAAATCCGCTTTACGAACGTCCAGACCCCTGGGACTTTTATGGTCGCGACTGTACATCATTCAAAGTTAGTTTCCGTGCATTATATAACAACTTTTCCGAACACGTTATATGCTTCTGTATATCTCCGAAAAAGCAGATTATGTGCGAAGCATAGACCCGGCACCGACAATAATCGTTTCAAACCTAGACTTTTATATCGCTTTAACGACTTCAAATAATTTCATGCACTTAAGCTTCCAGGTACCCGAGCTATCAGGCAATCATCATAAGAACATAACAGCGTCCTTTTAAATTGCAGCCGTTTCGTCTCGTTTCTAGCAATACGATACGTCTAAATCCAGAAAGTCTCGGGGCGGCGAAGTTATGAAGAACGAAATGGTAGTAAAGAAGAAGAAGAAGAGAGCCGGCCGACGACCATTTGAATATTTCTTCACCTGTTACAAGAAGAAAATCTCGTAGGTGATGACCAGTGAACGTTCTTTCTTAGATATACCTGAATGTACGTACAGAGGTCATGGGAACAACACGATCGCGTCGGCCGGTTGCATGCGAGCTCAGCTTCGCCAGTCGCCGCATAATCCACTTTATGCAAACAGGTTCGGAGTACCAGACTCTCTGGCCTTTTGAAATCGGCCGCTCCAGCTTTATCGCGCGGAGAAGAATCCAGTCGGTAATTTACTCGTTATTTTATCAGATTTAGTCATCACGTGGGCTAACTAAATTGCACACACACGTCTAAACGGGCACACGAAGCCTCTTTATAATTAAGTTTTAAATTTTTAATTCTTCCCGAATAAAATTATCGTAAATCTAATCTACGTCCCAATTAAATCTCCCTGTTGGTAATAGCTTAATTGACGTGTTTCTCTAAAAGGTAAAAATATATTATAATGGTTTATAATGACGCTAGTTTTCACCGGAGTATTACCAAATTCCGAGGAGTTATTTACCTTGTAATTTAAAACTGAATTTTAAGTAGAAAATAAATTCACGACGTTTTTAGTTTTCAATCGGTTACCTCCGCGCGTTCAATAAGTATTCTTTAACGTCTGATGAGCCACGAAACAAGTTTTTGAAATCGAATACTCGATTAATCATGATTTTAAATTGAAATATCTAGTAATCCTACAGGACTCATAAACTTGGGAGAAACATGATTGTAAAATAGTAGGAGCCGGCAGCACATCTTATAATATTTACGAAGTACGAGTAAACTTGGAAAGTTGATGGCTATCGCATGTATCGGATGTTTCTTTAGAGGTAGAGGATTTTAAAATGAAATAAAAGAGATGAAAATCGTGGTAATGGCCACGGTATTAGCTTTATTGGGAAGATAATTTTATGCCATTAGTGTTTAAATATGATTTCGGGCATATGGGCGCCTCGACTGGCTCGAATAAAGCGCACTTTCTGAGACCGGATATCGGCAATAACGCGGCTAATGTTGATTTCGAAGTCGTCTATCATCTCTGGTTTATCGGCGTAGACTAACGACTTTACATATTCCCACAGAAAATAATCCGAAGGTATGAAATCAAGGGGATTTGTTGAACCAGTGCTTATACCTGCAGATTGATGCGAGATCACAGTGGTGCTACTATTCAGGACCTAAGAAAACTATCGACCAATCTTATTATTGTCGCAAATATACAAACTTTTCATGATTACCAACAGACTGGCCGATAAGATGGACAACTACCAAACTGTCGAACAAGCAAATTTTAGGAAAGGCTACAGCACAACTTATTATCTCATTACAAGGTGAATTCTGCTGGAAAAAGTGACCGAGTACCATCTGAACATATACCTTCGTAGAGTTTGAAAAGGCTAGTTTTGATAGGTTTGAAATGGAAGCAGTATAAAACGCAATGAATAATTGTAGGACAGATTTTCGTTACCAAAACCTCATACATAATATAGCGTCGCACTATGGGGCGAACAGGGAAATATTATCTCAAAGTTCAGTTTTGTCAAGTATGTCGCAGGAGTAAAATAATAATTGATTATAAATCCTTAAACCTTATATTTTTGGACCTGTGACTGTATTTTTATAGGCCCTCTCGTTAAGCCCTTGACGTACAAATAAAATGGAATTTGGCGCGTCCGGAAAATACTATTTAATTCATCGCGCTCAACCGAAGAGCTATATGAACGTTCAGAATTTATACGATGCTAAAGACCGGGAATTTCGTTAAATTATTTTGTATTTGCAATAGTTTGTTTTTCTTTCCAATTCCATTCATCCTCTCGTTCGTCAGAATCATCGTTAGAATAGTGTAGTATGGTAATACTCCATTAGTAAAATTATCAATAAAAAGATGTAAATTTTATAGAAAGCATTCTTTAAGAAATAGAAAAGCGTTGTAAACATATACCACACAGATACACTTGAAACATTTCAAAATCTAGAATTTCAAATTGCTATAACGACGTGCCGAAAAAAAAAGAAAGAAATGAAGTTTGTTTATGAACGACGGAATGGGATGATCGACGAAAAAAGTCAGATAAAAAGTTATATAAAATACCAGGGTTGAAAAGAAACAGACCACATCAAAAAGAAGTTGTTGTTTACAAACGACGAACAGGCCAAAGAAAATAGAAGTACAATAAAAGGAAAAGACCAAAGAAAAGAAGTGAAGAAAGAATTCAAGAGAGAGAGAAGTCAAGAATTAGAAATCAAATTACACTTATACACACACTAGGTAATATATTTGATTATATTGTTCATTATTTTGTTAATATAATACTAAAATTTTATAAATATTATTTGTAATAATTTTTGCTTTCTATACAATTAACTAAAATTCATACTACAATAGGAATCATCACTTGAATGGTCAAAGGTATGAACATTTTGATGACCGTTCATCTCATTATCAGTAGAACAGCACACTGTATTTTCATTGTCACTTTCATATAATACATTTCATTCAGACATGTTGTAGGGATTATTTCGAATTTTTACTAAATTAAAATATATAATATGACATTCATCTTGCGGGATCGTTGTTATACTGACAATGAATACTGCTTTCAATGTACTTGTTTTTGAATTACTGGTTTGCCGATGCGATTTTGTTATCGGTACTGTTGCGGAGAAAGGAGGGGAGAGCATCTTGAACATTTTAAATAAAACAGAATCGATGCACGATTTTCGGCGTCTGCCGAAGACAGTTCTTGACGTCTCGTCATTGTATGGCAAGGGGTTAATTTGTTATAAGGCCTTAAAGTTGAACATTTACAAACAACAGATGTTTAGCTACATTTTATGCGGAACTTTGAATCCCTATCCTTAATGTGTTATGGAGTGAATCGAGATAATATTTTAATTGTACTAACTCACAAGCAGGGGCCACAACGTTCGGAGCACCGATTCTCTTCAAACTTTGTACCCTTTTACTAGTCCACTAGGACAACATAATGTGCAAATAGTAAGGCGTACTATTCAAGCGTTATCAAGAAATTGATAAGAGAAGTTTTATCGTCGTATATATACCGGTGCGTTGCAATCATTAGGAAGAAGCGACCGTAGTCGAGGCGTTAGCGTTCAGGGCTCGTAAACGCTGGATTGCTGGTTCGAGTACCGCTGGTTTGTTTAACTTTCTTTCAACACTCGTCATATTTCTTCATATTTATTAGAATTCAAGCGTAATATAATGGAAAAAATACGCAGATTTGCAAGAACCTTTATTGAATTTTCAATGTTATTCGGCTGTCTACTAATTTTCATCATTACACAAGGAATCGACCAAACGCATAAAGTTATCCTGAAAATGTATACCTGTCCGTAATTTGCTTATAATTTGGTACAAGGGATTTATTGTTAGCTAATTACGGACAGATATACAATTTCAGGATCCAGCGTTTATGGAGCCTGAACGTTAACCCCTCGGCCACCGTCGCTTCTTCCTAATGATTGCAACGCACCGGTATATATACGACGATAAAGCTTCTCTTATCAATTTATTGATATCGCTTGAATAGTACGCCTTACTATTTGTACATTATGTTGTCCTAGTAGACTACTAAAAGTGTACAAAGTTTGAAGAGAATCCAGTCCCAAACGTTGTGGCCTCTCCTTGTCAGAAGAATACGTATTTGCCATATAAAGGCCTAATTTAGATTCTTGATAGTTAGTAAACGTTTCAAATTGAATTGAGGAGCAAAATGGAATTAATTGAAGACGATTATAAACTTTCATTAGAAATGTCGTAATTAGCGTTTTTGCCGGTGTCTGGAATTTGTGATTTTTATATTCGTTGAAGTGTCTACTTTAAGGATCAGCAATAACATATTGTCTCTATCTGTCCTCCAGTTTAAAAATATTAGATTTCTAAGAGAGTGCAGCGTAATGGAAGTTATATAAACGAACATTGATGTGGGTATGATACACATACTTATTTGGTTATATCCGTCATCTTTATTAGAATACTTTTGTTATTAATTAAGTACTAGCTAATAACGTTTCTAACAATAACCTGTTGTGGTATTCGTATCTGTGGTAAGTCAATAACATTTATCTTCGAGAAAATATTATTTTACCTGGGATTGTGATTCGGTTATGATTTGCATGTATTCGTCAACATTTTCAAGCCTATTCTTTTTATTTATATTTATTGTTTCAAAACATATATAGAGGCATTCAAATTCAATTTATATCATATTACCATTCCCTATTAGGTACACAGTTAAGTATCTACTATTATAAAATAATTATCTGTGCAATATCATTTCAAAGTGAAATCAAATGGTTGTTATACATATCAAAGTGTACGACTTGTGTATGGCTTTCGTCAAAAATGGTAAAATATTCGAACTCCTTAAAAATTTTTAAAGGACAATTACAATCTAATCGAAACGAAATTCGCTCTCGTCAAAGCCAGTATACAAAGAACTTTATTGCCGAATTTCGAAAACTAAATCGGCTACAATACCAAGGACAAGAGATCAATTTATCGTCCACAACCAAGACTGATTAAATATACAGTTTGTCACTGATTTTGAGAATACAGAGGGGTCTACACCAGAAATTTCTACGCCTTCTAGAAAAACAAGAAGTAGACCATGCAAAGATTATAAAGAATCCTCCGAGATTACAAAGAAAAGGAAAGCTACGAAAATCACTCGAGATTCTGGAGTAGATCAAATTAGCTTCTCATACTTACAAGCACTGAGGTTAAATGGTCAAGCAACACATGCAATTACTATTGGAAAGTTAAGGTATTTATCACCTGAATTTTTCTAAAGACGAAGCCTTAGCCATGTACATAGACTTAAGCATAACCAGGGATAAATATCAATCATTAAAGAAAGTTCTAGATGAGAAAAGATGCAGAATACTCCCATTCTACAAAAGAATAGTGGAAGCGTTAGAGCGGAATGCTATTCTGATGGGATAACTATTACGGATACAAAAGCAAGTGTCACACTTCAAGATCTTCTAAACCACACTGCAAAAGGATTCTAAAAAGCGACTCTGTTGATATATCAGATGTCCTAGACATGATATTATACGTGAAACGGGGGTGCAATGGACAGGCCGAGCATAAACAAATTTTATCTGATGAAAGCGAATTTATTTCAGATGCAATTTTTTTATTGCTTTCTTAGTTAGATAGATATTGTCGTCTAATATCAATTGAATTTACTAAGGAAACTCCATCAAAAACAAGAGAAGTTATCTCAGGTTTAAACAACGAAATGTCTACGCTTCAACCTACCCCTTAAGATTATTTCTGAACATACACCTGCATAATGTACGATGGTTGACGGAAAGGTGTCACGAATGTCGAACAATAAATGCGTGAACAGTGATTTTTAGCACCATTTTCAGCTGTCAAAACCTTCAAGGACCATGTTCTTGAGATACCAACTTACGAGTGAAAAATGTTACAAGTATTGGTTTAAATCCGTGCAGTAGGGTATAAATCTTAAGGGTGTTCGGTACTTTTTCAAGATCGGTTAAACTTCAACTTTTTTATTGGTTCCAAAACTATTTTGAAAATTGTATATCTGACCTTTAAAAGTAGTGCGTGTAACGATAAAATACTAGTTTTTACAATGTTAAGAGCTTCTACAGCTTACCATCATTTTTGGATTTGAAGAAAGTAACGATAACAATTTACAAAAAAGCTCGATGATAAGTCGTAGCTATCGTAACGAATAGACGGTATGCAAAATTTCGAGCCCGTAAACTTACTGGTTCTTCACTTATGATTGAAAAAAATTTTAAAGCTGCAGAAGCTCTTAACATTGTAAAAAACTAGTATTTAGTACGATTTACAAGACCGCATTTAAAAAATCCTCCACCGATGTACCGACATAACGATTCTGTTTTACTATTGCCGTAAATTTAACCTTCCTATACTCACGTCAAAATATGAAACACATACTATACTATATAAGTCGGTCTCATAGACCGTATGAGTGAGTATAGGAAGGTTAAATGCCGATATTTACGATGAAATTACCATGAAAAATTTATGCAACATCGATTTCCTGAAGAATTTAAATCCTATTTCCAAATATGTTTCCGCAACGTGCTTGAAATCGTAAAATGCTTTAGTGCCTCTTAATTAACCAAAACTTCATTATAATGGAACAACGAGCAACGTCATTATGCATTTACTAGAACCGCGACGAAGAGCGATTCGTTTCTCATGCAACCCATAACAAATCCACCAGACACAATAACAACAACGCATTCCCGGTCGAAGATTCGTAATGACATAATTCTAAAACGACGTGGATGAAGTTTATTCATTTTAGTGTGCACGCGCTGCATCTGACGCTTATCGTTTACGCCGCGCGCATTATACATAAATCGTTTTGAATTGTCAATTAATTGCAATCTGTAAACGCCGACTGCCTCCTAGTTGTCTAATTACGCGCGTCCAATATGCGGCGAAGCTCCATTTACGTAGATTATCGTATTAGCTAATCCGCTTCGCGGAATATTTATTTAAAAGCGCGCGGTCGAATGCCTGATTAGATGCGTTCTTAATACGGACCGATCTGAATTAATTAAAGTCGCGAGACCGTTTTTAAAGCGTTCGGTATGCCGGTCGCGGTTTCTGGTCTAGTAACTCACGAGATGCTTCTTCGCGATTGAACTGGAACTGCAAAAAGGTTTGCGAAATCGGTTTCAGTGGATATTTTCTATGCTCCGTAAAGACGGAAGTTGCAATTTTATTCACTTCAGTTGGTAGAACAACTAAAATGATCGCTGAAGCAAATAAAGTACGATTCCTCCATAGCACGAGGTTACTTTATACTAATGTGTAATGTACTTATAAAATCTGGAGTACTCTCTATACAGCGACCTAATGAATTAGGTGCGTTAATGAACAGCTATCAAGTAACTGTGCAAAAGCTTACTATGTAAGCTTTGTAAATCGCAGACCGCAACTGTAGACTAATTAGTTTCGTCCTTGTTAGCACTCGTCAGTACAGTATATCGGTCTGCGATTGACAAACGATAATTCGCCAATTGATACGGTGATAACTTGAAGAGATGGATATGGTCACAGTTGTGACCCCATGTGTGCAATGTACTGTTTATTTTCATCAGTGCCCCTTTGCCATTTCCTACGCAGCAACATAATCCCACGTTCATAATCCTTCTGGGGTATTCAAGTCCATCCTAACCAATAACAAGATACAAAAACCAAGTCGAATACTAAAAGCACCATCTATCATATCAATTGTGATCATCGATTATATGAAGATTTTACGTGTCATACCCTAATCCTAACTCTTATACCCTTTCGGGTGTCAGGTATGTGGGAGTCGAGTTTCTCAGGCCCTCTCCATTCCTTTCTATCCTGTACCTGCCTTCTAATCTCCTTCCAGTTTATGCTTCTTCTTTCGGCTGCTTCACGCATTTCTAGAAAGGGCTGGACGCATGAAGTGCCTGAAGCGGCCGAAAGAAAGAAACATAAGCTGGAAGGAGATTAGAAGGCAGAGATAGTATAATCAAAGGAAACTTGAAAACACAGCTCATACAAAATAAAATATAAGCAGATCAGCTGAGGTGGTTGGGGTACGTAATGAGAATGGGAAGAGATAGGATGGTGAGAAGAGTGTTTGAAGTCAAACCAATCAAAAGAAACAGAAGGAAGACCTAGAAAGAGCTGGTTGGAAGGTCTTCCCGTCTGTTTTCTTTTTGATTGGTTCAGCTTCAAACACTCTGCTCACCATCCTATTTCTTCCCATTCTTATTATGTGTCCCAACCACCGCAGCTGACCTTCTTCTATTCTGTCTTGTACGGGCTCTATTTCCAAATTTCCTTTGATTGCACTATTTCTCACTTTATCCATGTTCATTTTGGCATCTATCTCTCATAGAAACCTCATTTCCGTACTTTGCAGTTTGTGTTTCTATTTCTTTGTTGTTGACCAAACTTCCGAACCTAAGAGAGTAACATAAGAGAGTATTTGGACCGTTTATGGTTCCCTTGGATATCTCTTTTTTATTTAGGAAGGTGTTCCAGATGCTATAGAATAGTCTTCCTGTTGCTTCATTTCCTTTTTCTACCTCTTCGTCGAATCTTCCATCTCTAATCAGAATTGTCCCTAAGTAAGCAAGCGACCTTTCTTTCCAATTTTCTTTCATTTAGAAATATTTCATTTCTTTTTGGTTCTCCCTACACATAATCATGGTTTCTGCGTTTATTTACAAATTAGCTTTCTACAGGTATTCGTTGTATGTTTCAACATTTTCGTTCGAGGTTCTTTCATCTTTTTCTACGAGGTTTATATTATTGGCATAGACTATTCAATGCACTCCTATCATATTCATGTTCCAGAATCCTATATTGTGCTGTTTTACATGTCTTTTGGCTCCTTTTGTTACCTCATCCAGAACTACTGTGAACAGAATTGGGCTCAGAATGCACTTTTGTCTCATTCTCTTTCTAATAGCACTCCTCGTTCTCTTGTACATGACTTTCAGCCCATTGGTCTTTCTTACATCTACTCCTCTTTTGTGTCAAAGGCTTTCTCTATGTCTATGAAGCAGAGATGTAACTCCCCGCCTTCTCTTAACACTTTGTCGTTTATCTGTCTTATGATAAAGATCACATTGGTCACTCCCCTCATCGTTTATAAAATTAGGAAATTAAGTTTATTATTGTCATTACTATCAATGTTAATGGTCGCTGGCAAGCTGTCGTACGCGTGTGTCGAGGACTTTATTCATTAGCATCCTCAAAGCTTTCATCAGCTTATCGCCTCGTGTCCTTATCATATCCGACGTCTCATCCAGGAGCTTTCTCTGGTTTCTTGTTCTAAGTGTCTTCTTCGGTAATCTTATTCCGTGTACATTGCTCCCTTGTAACTCTGTTATCTGTTTCTTGCCCGTTTTTTTTTTTGGTCTGTTATCATCGTTTCTCTTCTCTCTAGTAGATGCTGAAGATACCTCCTCCATCTCACCATAGTTTCTTCTTCCTCCATCGTGATATCTTCATTTGCGTCTTTTACATTGCTTATGGTTCCCATGGTTACCGCATGTCCTTTTTATTACAGTGAAGAAGATTTTCTGATTTCCCTAATAGGCTACTTTCATTTTTTCTTCAAAAGGCTTCCAAAATTTTTCCTTTTCTATCTTTACTAATCTCTAAACTTGTTTTCTCTTTTCTTTGTGCTTTTTTCGCCTTGTAGTCACAGTGTGTTTGTGTAGCTATATTTTTACACGTCTGTTTTTTATTTTGACCTCTCTTTTAATTATTCTACCAGTAGGGTCTTTGTTCATTGCTGCTTCAGATTTTAGTCGATTCGCATGTCCGCTCTCCTGCTGGCAAAATTATGTCTTTCAGAGTTGTCCATATCTGTTCTACATTTTCCTATGGACCAAATTCTTGAATGCTCTGATTTAGGTGTTCTCGCTATTTTGCCTAATGTGTTATTCCTACAGTCTGTGACATCTGTTTTTTTTTTCTTATTTATTTTTTATAAGCGTTTGAACTTTTTCTTGTCTATTGTCTCTTTTTTGTTTACCAAATCATAAAAACCAAGTAATAGTCACTACCAATCTCTGGGTCTCAATTGACTTTCATATCTTTGATTCTGTTTCTCAATCCCTTGCTTGCTCTAAAAATGTCTATGATTGATCGTGCTCTACGACTTATAACTTCCCTTATGTATTTGTGGATGTCTTCGAGTTCAAAGTATGTATTAGCTATGATTAATTCATTCTCAACACACAAGGTTATTACTCTCTTTCCATGACTGTCTTTACAATCCTCATCCCTATTTTCCCAAACACCATTCTATTCCCTTATTGTTATTCCTTGCTCTTCCATTTAAATCTCCATTATTATTACCTTATTTGGGTTCGTATAAATTTCCAGCTGCAGGTCCTGGAAAAAATGTCTTTCTTTACCTGTACAGCATCCTCATTCTGTCTGCATACTACTACTATTGTATATTCTGCTAGTTCTTCTTCCATGTTTATCGATTCTTTCATTTACGAAAGTTTCCTTTTTTACTTTCTTTTATCATTTCTTCTCTCAATATTACGCCCCCCACTCTGGCGCTCGCGCGATCTTCCTTACTCATCTTCCTCACTCATGATGAATTATGTATAATCGTCAATTACCTCATCAAACCCCAGAGACGAATACACTAACTGCACGTCAGAATTCAGCCGCGCACACCGGTATAATTTACAACCGAAACCATTATTAAATACTACAATAGCAACAACAAAGTTGAGGAAAATTTATACTCAATCTTCAATACGACGAAATGGAAAAATTATTGGATACTCTACGGTACACAGTTCGTTTCTTTCCACTCGACTGCGTAGATATGTATGTAGGTACGTAGTTATAACATACCTACTTATACATCCAGCTTTCTTCCATTCGGCGAGATTAATGGTCTTTGGATGTATAAGGTCGAAGCGAACAACTCGAGTTTCATAAATAACCAATAAAATGCTCTAAGCAAATTATTTCACGTAAGGTATTCTTAGCGATATTGGAGGGACGTTACTGGCAAGACAGAGCGAGGGAGCGAAAAATGGAGAGCGAAATAATAAATTATTCTAAAATACCTTCACCTTTTACGTTGGAGTCGGTCACTAACTTCAGGACTCCTTTTTTTCTGTTCTTTCTTGCAGGTATCTTATGGCATCGTTTATCTCCCTGACGTCCGGTCCGCACCTGCAATGAAAAAGCGAGATGTTTTTATTAAGCTTACCGACAGGATTCGTCGAGTACTCGCACGTTCCAAGATTTTCTTAATTACTTGGCAAAATATTAAAGCCGTGATTTTTAGTGCGTTTTATTTTCAAATGAATTATGTATAGGAACATAGGTGTACAGGTAAGAAAGTACGCAGCGTACAGTCGTAAAAGGGGAGGAATTTACGAGCAACGTGCAGAAATAAGGCATTCACTTTCTTCTAATTTTCGAGGCAAAGATAGTAATGAAGTAACGCTATGAGCACAGCCCGACAGAATATGTATGGAGCTCACTCGCCTACATCGGCGTTGTCTGTTCATTTACGCCTCACAGATATGCTATTCTTGTTGGGCCTATACAAAATTACGTAGACTATGTTACAGTCTCAAAGTTTACCTTTACTTTATTTCAGGTGATAGATTCTAAATTCTATTTCACGTAGCAACCACCAACATATTTCTTTCCTTGCAGAATCTTTTTTCGAACCTGTCTTCACATAACGTTGTTTCAATTCTTGCCCCATCGTCCCCCGTGATTTATCGAATGCTTACCGCCACCACGAGTAACGGTTATTTTGACGCTAATGTGCAGCGAAGAACGAAAAGTACTACCTCAATCTGTGCCCCCAGACCGGTTTTATTAGAAAGGCAATAATGCGAAGATGTCGATTTTCGACTTTTCCCGTACAAAAATTTTCCCGAATACAGACTGTTAACACAAAAACACTGATCTGTCATTCTCATCAGAAAGTTTTATCATTTCTGGTTATCGCGTCGATCATGTCAAATAATCGAATCAGAAAATATTTAAAAATCTCATAGACAGTAAAAACAAGCAATTTTGGCTCCGAAGAATGATGATGTCAACAAAATAAACCATCAAATTAATTGAAGCTACCCGGTGAAGTTCGCACGTACAAATCGACCGACACAGTTATAGATGAGGAACAAGCTGTCAACTTTCCAATAGAGTTTCCTAACTCTTTGGAACCATCTGGAATGCTACCACACATTTTAACTTTAAAAGTTGATTCACCGTTGATGCTCATTCGCAACTTAGATCCACCGAAATCTGCTCATTGAGGATCTCTGCTGGAAGCCTGGTCGTACTCGGCAGTCGGAAGCCGGACTCATCTTAAGTCATCCCTCATCGGTGTTAAATCAACTGGATCTTACACCCACCTTTCGTAAAAATGTTTCACATATAAGGTAGATATGTTTCCAATCTATTCCTCCTGTGAAGGACGCAGTTAATCGTTGCTTCCCAACAATACGTCAGTCATTTTCATTACCTGAAGACGAAGGCTACTCTGCTCAACAAGTAATTAACTTCGACGAAACGGGAATGATATGGAAAATCATTATCATAAAAGAAACAGATTCATATCGCCGGATGCTGGGAAAGTTCATCTTATTTTGTTACTAGTTACTGCCCGCGACTTTGTCCATAGGATGAAGTTCTAAAAATCTTTGTTGAGTGTTTGCATACATCAATTTTGACACCCCGTTTCAACCCTTTAGGGGAAGATTTTATGAAAAGAAGTCTATATTGATTAGTTCTATACGTTATTCAAGGAGTCTCTGTGCCAAGTATCAAGGTTCTAGACCAAAAACTCCTCCCTCTTTTACCCGTTAAAGATTATATTTCCAAACATCCCTTGGAACCTCCATGGTAAATTTCAATGTTCTAGTTTCGTAGATTAAAAATAAATATAAATTGGTTTTCATTGTAGTCGAAAGTGTATGCAGCAAGTGCGAGAACTACTAAAAAAACGACACAATTTTGTCGATAAAACGCTTGAATTTCAACTCACCCTAAATTTATTTTGGTGTATTATTTTCAAACAAAATCCAATGTCGAACCTCGATACATCTTATCCGAATGTTTGTACAAAATTTGATTGCAATACACCTTGTACTTTGAAAATGAAAAGTTAAGTCACGTTTGATCACCGTCAAGCGTTGGTACGATGAGTTTAATCGTAGCGAAGTGAGCCGGTGTAAAGTCCCACCCCACATTTTCCGCCTTTAGGAGTCAATTTGACAAAACCGTTGCACATGCGTCTTTATTTGTAACGAATAGCATTTACTTCAATTTTAATATTTATAACTTAAAAAAGATACATACATACATACATACATACTCTCCCATACATATTTTCACCCCCTATTCCCATACAAAAATGTGTAGTTTCTAAACGTGGCTGTTTGACTTTTCAAATACCCACTCCTTTTCAATCCTTGCGGGATGATTTTATAAAAAGTCTATATTGATTAGTTTTGCATGTTATCCAAGGAGTCTCTGTGCCAAGTCTAGACTCAGCGGTGTAGGTTTTCCATACCCCCCCTGCGCGTTTTCCAAAAATTCCTTAGCTGATACCTACATCACTTAAGGAACCTATGTACATGCCAAATTTCAAGTTTCTAGGTCTTATAGTTTCAGAGATTTGATGATGAATCAGTGAGTCAATGGTATTTCTCTTTTATATATGTACATATGATTAGACGGCGACACAGCAGGGGATTTTAAACTGGAGCCCATTCTTGTCACAGCAGGTGTTTAAAGAAATAAAATAATCATTGCCCTTGATGTGGAAATTTAATCGTCGTGCATGAGTAACAATCACATTATTTGAAGATATGATTTAGGACCATTTTATGCCATCAGCCCGAAATTTTTGTGCCAAAAAGAACCCCAACCTTAAAGCGTTATAAATTGTGGATAATTCAATGGTTCACCCAATACCATTCAACGAATTAAACCCGAATATGAAACTACATATAGACAAGTTTCCAACAAAAAATATAATAATATTTAAAATTTTTCTAACATTTTATATAAATATTGCCGGTATTGTATTAACAAAATTATACGAAAATTGTACCTAAAGTTCGTTCCAATTATTGGCATATGCAATGTAGTGGTGCAGTGCAGCCATTGCAGAACCTTCTGTGCGAGTTGGCTAACAGAGGAACTTCGGTGATAAGCCGTTCATTAGAGATTTATGTTGATGTACTTTTACAGCCATATCTAAATTTGGTTTGAAGTTGTTTTTAGGCTTGCACGAATTTGTTCTGCATTCTATATGTGAACCAATTTTATGTTTTCAAATGTCGTTCAGAGCTAATTTACGTTCGTTTGAACATTACTACGTGAGCGCGGTAAAGCACTGCAAAATATTGTAATAACCAATATTATCAATATTATTGCGCCAACAAAAATCCGGACAAGTCTTATAGGCCACTTTGACTATTTTTGAGCAGTATAAGCCAGTCGTTTGTTATACTTATGCCAATGTTAATGTATACATTTACTTTTAATGTCATGGATAGTGTTTTTGGACACTCCAAATTTATTACCTAGTCTTCTTACGGACCATCTTTTCCTAAGTAATGCAATCATTTGCATTTTTTCAGCAGCACTTAGATGATGATATGTCAAAAATTACTTTTAAATGCAATAACATTGGACAAGGTGAAAGTGTCCGAGCCATAGTGCAAAGCAAGCGAGCATTCAGTACAGTTAAAACGGTGAAACATCAAATGAACGATTGTCCTGATCTAAAGTTAAATGATTTCGTTTTGTTTACATCAATTCCAATTAAAGTGAGTGGAAACTGTTTGCCAATTCTTGTAGAAGTTGTAGAAACCTTTAAAAATTGCGTTTCCGATATATCATCTTCTGAATTGGCAAAGTGCACCGAAAGAACTGGCTTCAATGCATGCAAAAGTTCATTGATAGTAAGAGAGAATATTCTGAGTAATGGATGTGTTCTTATACATTTTCCCGAAACAAATATGAAAGAACTACACAACAACGACGCGTGAAGTTTTCTATTTTGTTACGGCAACAATTACTTCTTTAGGTCTGGACAAAAAAATCCGGATATCCAATGTCGTCAAAATTGTAGACCTAAAATAATGTTCTTTTAATAGCACAACCATCATAAAAGGTTGACGTAGAACAAAAGAAAGGAAACCGACAATCTTAACGTGGATGTCATTAAGCTATGTATTCCACAAAAAAGTATATATATATATATATAAAATTCGCGTCTACGAAATTGCATCACGTCCCTTAACTTTTTGTAATCCTTTAGTATCTATAAGGTAACATAAAAGCAATTTCCTTTAAACCACGTCATAATTTCAGAATTTAATTAAACATGTACCTACTCGCGTTTCACTTTTATATTTTATATATGTATATACATAGATTACTCGTTTCGTAAGTATATACGCCTTAACGGCCCTATACGTTTTCATATCGGGCTCGTACATGAAACACGACACGTATGAAGAAGGTTATTAGTGTCTCGCAGAGCCGCAAACGTTTCTAAATAACGGTAATTTGCTAAGACTAAAGCGGCCTGGCCGACGATCTCCCGCAACCGAAAATAAAAAGCATTAAAGTCGGATAATTGAGTGTTTTTATGCAATTGTGCTATATAAAGTACAGTCCGCGACGGCGAAGTCGTTCGACGACGGGAAGGGCCGACGACGTGTCTGCATCGGTCGGTTATCCGCGAGTGTATTCTGCATTCTTCACGACCGATTGCTCGCCACCATAAAATATAAGCCCTGACTGCGCGATCTCGATATTCTGGCGCCGAAGGAATTTTCACTTTTATAACGCGATCGTCCATAAAGTTCGTTGTTAGAAAAATACCGCCGCTTCCAGTTCCAGTTTATTTCAAAGAGATTGTTTATTGTAGGTAAGGTATTAGAATTTCTAAATGAAAATAGAAGACGGCGATCGAATAACGAAGTATCGCCTTATGGTCTGTTGGGCCCATCTCAATTGCTGAATGTTATTATACCGGGTGTCTACTTAAAACTTATTTATTTATTATGAAAACCTTCATTTTTTTTCTTTTTGAAGATATGATGTTCAAAATCGTTTCAATAGTGGGAAGGGGTAAGTAGAATTACTTGGCACTAGGCTACTAGGCGGGGTGCAAAGACTCGCATGTTTAAGTGCCACGGGAGCAATGAGAACAACTCCTACAGATGCACTGGAGGTGATTTTGAATTTACCACCTTTGGATAACCATATATCGGGTGGCGCAAAATTAATCACCCTATCGGAAGATGCTATAATTTTTGCAAATGGCGTCATACGTCAATCATATTTGACATTTGTGAACTAGACAGGTGCAGTATACAAACCGACAAGTAATGGAGCGCTATACTCCGCAAGAGCGTGGAATAATTGTGTCGATTTTTTGACCAATAATCGGTCGGTGGTGTTAGCGCAGCGTGAATTTCGACGTCGATTTCCTAATCGTGTCGCGCCAACTGGACAAACATTCCGCCGCTTAGCTGCTCGACTCGAACAGACTGGAACCACAAAAGAGCTTGCAGGTCGTGGCCGCCGCCGAACTGGTCGTTCTGCCGAGAATATCGCGGCTATGGGTGACGATGTCGCTGAGAACGAAAAACATCAACCAAACGACGGGCCACGCAATTGGGCATCACCAGACGCACCCTACAGCGAATTTTAGTGAAGGACTTACACATGTTGCCGTACAAAGTGCAAACAGTGCATCAGTTAATGCCTGCTGACCGCCAGTCGCGTGTGAATTATTGTAGAGGCATCCTCAATCTCAATCACGAAGAGGACGATTTTGAGTCGAAAATCATCATGAGCGACGAGGCGCATTTCCATCTAAGCGGTTACGTCAATAAACAAAATCTTCGTTTCTGGGGCACTGAAAATCCGCGGGTGATGCAAGAAGAGCCGTTACATGCACTTAAAGCCACTGTGTGGTGCGGCGTTCACGCGGGAGGAGTGATTGGGCCGTATTCTTTTGAGGACACCATCGGCAATACGGCTACTGTTACTAGCGAACGCTACAGGGCCATGATAAACGACTTCTTACTGCCAGAATTGAATGAGCGGGGCCTTGGTGAACATGTGGTTTCAACAAGACGGTGCAACCGCACACACAGCACGAGCCACAATGGATATTGTGAAGGAAGCGTTTCCTGGTCGCGTAATTTCCCGTTTTGGCGATTTGGCATGGCCAGCAAGATCGCTCGATTTAACCATCCCAGACTTCTTTCTTTGGGGGTACTTGAAGTCGCGGGTTTATGCCAACAAGCCCCAGACAATCGCAGCCCTTAAGGAGAATATTCGACAAGAATGCGAACAATTATCACCGGAAATCTTGCGGAAAGTCATGGAAAATGCGATAAAACGGGCACAAATGTGTATCAACACTGGAGGCAGCCACTTGACAGATATCATCTTTTCCACTTAACAGAAAAAATTATAAAGGTCCAAATAAAGATTTCCATTACTCAAAATCATTTTTTTTATTTAGTAAAAAAGTTATTCAAAAACAAAATTGGATGATTAATTTTGCGCCACCTTAAATAAAATAAATATAAGGAGTAGCAAGGTCAGTAGCCTACAGACTGATGCAAGGGCAAACCCTTATAAGTCAAGTCCACGGCACTGAAAACCATAAGTTGATTGAAGAACACAAGGCAGATTCCCTCACGGGGATGTCGACCAATGGGATGGTTCACAAATTCAGCTTTAAGAAAAATTATAAAATAGTTATACCAGATAGAGAGGAATGGAAACAAGGTCCAGCTATACAGGCGTAGTCTATCTGGTACACGGACGGCTCTAAGACAGAGGAACGTGTCGGGGACGAGGACGATGGTCCAGATAACTTTAAGTAAAGATATTACGATTTTTCAGGCGGAAATAGCAGCGTGGCTGCAATCGCACGGTGGCCATTTTCTCCGATAGTCAAGCGGTACTGAAGGCACTAAATGCAGGTGCAGGTGCAGGTCGATTCAAGGCTTGTATGGGTGTATTGTGTGTGTGCTCTGAATGAACTCGGCAGTCGCGCAAAAGTAACGCTAGCTTGGTTTCCGGGGAATGAGGGCTGCAGGGGGAATGAAAAAGCTGACGAACTGGTCCGATAGGCCTCGTCGATGGCATTCATAGGACCGAAGCCCTCCTTTGGCATTGCAAAAACAAGAATCAAAACGGTCATAAGACAGTGGACCGAGGATAAATCTCGGGAAAGGTGGAGGAACTCCCCAGACGAAAGATCGGTGAAACAGTTCCTTGGAGAGCAAATGCCGAAGCTTACAAAGGATCTACTGCGCAGGGACAGAAAGTCCGTCAGAAGGATAGTGGGCCTACTAACAGGGCACTGCAGGCTCGACAAGCACATGGATAAAATGGGCTTGACAGAAGAAACGATATGTAGATTGTGTCAAATTGAAGAAGAAACCGCGATCCATGTATTGTGCCAATGCGAGGAATTGGCAAGGACGCGGCTATCACACATGGGGAACGAATAACCCGAGGCGAGACTATATGCGGAAGAACCGCTTCCAAAGCTAATAAGTCTAATTAAAGGAATAAAGCTGGAGAACGTATTCTAAGAAGGCATGAGGACCACAATAGATCTGCAAAGATCGCAGTGGAACAGGCAGCATTGCCACCTCAAGTACTCTAATCTAATCCACTTGCCACTAAATCGCCCTTTCTTCAGTCACGCCATCTTCCAAATCTTAATACTCTCGCACGTGATACACTACTCGCATAAAGTTTGGAAGCAGTAACACAGTTTAAGATTTCACACACATTTAGTAAATTTTATAACATTTTAGTACAGAAATATGTTGGGCTCTATTAAATAAACATAAAATACACAGGGTACGTCAGAACCGATTAGTTTTGAAGAATTATAAAAAATTAACAGATATATATAGAGAAAAATTGATTTTATATTATATGGCATCTGTAATATTTTATTCAAACATTCAAATACTATAATACAAGAAACGAAAAGCCATGAGCCACTTATCGCTGAAATATTATACTGCTATCTAACGTATAAACCTAGATATTGCCACAAAAGTATTTTACCGCATCGAAAGCTGCAACAAATTTCGTTTTACATACGAAACAGTAAGTCGCTGATGAAACTCACTGTATCCTTTTATATGCATGTTAAATATGGAATATTTTTGACGTAATACTATCGGCTTCCTTAAAAATGAAACCTAACCTATCAATTGCACGAGGAGGCACATTGTTACATTTTCTGTAGGGCACATTGTTACATGTACCAACCTGCTCCATAATTTAAAATCTACAATGTTTAGTTATTAAATTTGTTTCTTATTATTTTTATAGAACGTAAAATATGGTAAGAATATATAAGAGAAAAAGCACTCGAGGGGAGGCACCAATTACAGTATTTCCGCAAGCTGCTAATGCCAGGTCCCAGGAGAAAGTGTCTCTAAGAGTTGCTGCCGATAGATTCGGAATTAATTTTATGTAAAAAGTTGGATCCAAATAATCCTCTGTCTATCGGATATGCCAAACCGTCTGTAATTTTTACTCTACAAGAAGAAGGATTAGGCCAAATACGTTGAAGATTGTTCAAAAATATATTATGGACAAACTACAAGAGACTTGCGGAAGTTGACTTATGATTTAGCTGTTGCCAAACAAAAATAAAATACCCGAAATTTGGAAAAATAATAAAAGGACAACGAAAGATGGGTTATTCGCTTTCATGAAACGACACCAAAATTTATCAATTCGCACCCCAGAGTCTACAACTCTTTCAAAAGCTACATCATTCAACCGTGCAAATGTTAATTTCTTTTCCGACAATCTTAGTGCCATCTATAACAGGTATAAATTACAACCGATCGATGTATATAATGTCGATGAGACTGGACTTATAACGGTGCAAAAACCATCGAAAACTACTGCAAGACGAGGCGTATAGAAAGTTGGTGCTATTACTTCAGTAACTATGGCTGTAGCAGTCGACGCAGTTGATAACAGCGTGCTACCAGTGTTAATTTTTCCTCGAAAAACGTCAAGGCATTCATGACAGCCAATGGAAGTCCGGGATGTATTGGATCAGCCTATCCGTCTCCATGGATGACAGGAGAAAATCTTGTATCATTTATTCAACATTTTACATCAAATTTACATGATGCACTAAAGACGAACCGGTCTTACGTCTCCTCGACAACCATGAATCACATCTGTCGATTCCTACTTAATTATTGTAAAGATAATGGTGTGGTAATGCTAAGCTTTCCTCCTCACACCCCCCATCATCTTCAACCGTTAGACAGAACAATGTACGATCCAGTCAAGAAATTTTTCAATTGTCAGGCTGATAGATAGCTACAGCCGCACCCAGGCGTTCTTATGAGCATTTATGACATTCCAACAGTATTGTGAGCAGCTCTGCCAAGTACTGTTACACCCTCTAACATTCATAATGGATTTTTAGATACCGGAACTTGGCCGTTCAAACCGAGACATTTTTGCAGATGATGATTTTTTACCATCAGAAGTGGAACCGGGAATGCAATAGTGGCCCAAATAAATCAAATATGATTGATCAACTAGAAGTGGTCTCTGAGCAATCCCATCATCTAGTAACAATTCGCCATTCAACACCATCTCCCCAACCACCAAGTTCTGCTGCTGGATGTTCCATATCCACATTCTTCACGAAATAATCGTAAATTTCGAAAAAACGATATCTACTTAAATTTGAGTCTTCATAAAGATAGGCAGCAAGATGGAACAAATGAATGAGGAAACATCGATTTTGGAAAAAGGAATTCATCAGGCTTCGTCCCTATAATTTTAATTACAGGAAGCAGCAGAAACATACATATATTTTCTTCCTTATTTCTCTTAATATCAGGAAAATTGTTATTGTTGATGGCCTACACAGTGTAGAAAGAAATGGGGAAATCGAATAGTGAAAATGTACCTCGAACATTCAGAGATGACTTAATCAGCTCTAAAACCACCTGGATGAAACTGGACAAACGATATTAATACTACCAAATACATCGAAACAATCACGATTTTCCATTTAACCAATTAATTCTGGGCAGTATTGATACGTTATATCCACCATATAATTTACTAAATTTGATTATAGTATAGAGGCGGTACATTAATAAGAAACCATACATAAATAATTTAAAATAATTTCATTAATACATACATACCATACTCATTATTTATTTTTCGTTCAGATTGGGCCGAACTTTTAAAAATAAATCATCCAGCTTCTATCTTTTATCTCGGGATGTCATCTACGTAATTAAATTTATTAGCGAGAGCCGAGTTGTAGAATTTATTCCCGTTATTTATATTTAGGAACGTTTATCATCTGGTACACGATACGTTACGTCGCTTCTAACGCGATTTGTGTAATTAGGAAATGCCTGTACGAATATTGTTTACATTCGATCTATTTAAAAAAATTCCTATACGCAGCAACCTGCGCTTTACACACAAAGTCCATTATGAATACGGACACGTTATGCTAATTTCGATAAAATGTAAGTGATTTCCAAGGTCGATGATGTATAGTATATGTATGCAGTCTCGTACATGCACGTGATGATGTTGGAGAATCTCTCTTCTTGCATCTCTTGCTGCTCTCTTTTGATGGCGAACACACCTTGGGAATACCATACCGAGCGACTGATTGTGAATAATAGGTTTGGGATCCCCGTACGTAGTTTAACACGTAGATGGACTCCTCTTTAGCTCGAAAATATCTCTCTTAGCTGATGTACGCAAAATCAGACGCTTTTGGAATTTGTAAGTTTGTATCCATGCCTAATTGAATGGAATTAACCCGCACGCTCGTGAAAGCGCGGGTCTTCCTAAAGCTGCTTCACGCGGAAAGCATTTTCGTTTAAGAAAGCAGTATTATACGAGGAACATGTCCCAAAATTCTAGGAATATGGCTATAATTTCCTATTTCGTCAATTTGCATCAAAAATAAAGTATAGTTTCTCAATATAATCTCCATTTAATTTAGCACTTTTATCCCAACATGAAGCTAATTTCTTTCAAACCATTGCCAAGGAACTTTCTCGGAGTCTCTGCAATTCGCTTATTTATAGCAAGTTTTAGGTCTTCTAAGTACTGAAATCAGGAATATAACTTTCCACAATGAAATTAATACCAGGACTAAGAAAGGAAGAATTCGACGAAGTAAATAACAAAATGGACTACCATAAAAGCCCCGGGAGTAATGGCATAACAACAGAACATATAAAATATGGTGGCGAGAAGCTATAGGAAGAAGTATACAAGCAGTTGCGCCAAATTTGGGAAACTCAGGGGATGCTGAAAATGTGGAAAAAAGCGACCACAACGACCATTTATAATAAAGGCGACAAGACATCGTGTGAAAACTATAGCGAGATCGTTCTACTAGATGTTGTGTATAAAGGATGTTCACATATTATAAAAAAGAAACTAGGAACATACACTGAGAAGTTGTTGGGAGAGTACCAAGGAGGATTTAGGGAAAAACTGATCATATTCTTATGCTAAAACAAACGTTTATGTGGTGCTACGAATATGAGTTTCCGACTCAGATGCCGTTTGTGGACTTTAAGAAAGCATATGAGAGTATAAATAGAACCAAACTAAATAACATTCTAATAGAACTAAAAATCACAAATAAGCTTATAAGATTAGTAAAAATTACGCTAGAGAATTCAATAAACAAAGTAAAAATTATGACAAAAAAAAAGCAGTAGCTTTAAGACACAACAAGTATGATGACAAGGTGATCCACTATCAACAACCTCGCTTAACTGGGCACTACAAAGTGTAAAAAGAAAGAGTGGTATAAACAGGAATGGTACTCTGGTCCCTCTCTGCAATAGAAGTCAGCAATGTTTAGCTTACTCACACGTGGTCCTAATAGCTAGAAAGAGACGACTACTAGAAGAAATAACGAAACAATTGATGAAGGAGGCAGAAGAACTAGGCCTAGGATTTAACACCAATAAAACCAAATTCTTGAAAATAAAGAACAAGTGTGGAGGTAAAGCCAGTTTCAAGGTACACAAACAAGGCGGCACCTTTATAGAATTTCAAGAAGTGGAAAGTGTTATGAATCTATGAGTGCTGATTAATAATAAATGCCAAAAAGGTTGATCTAAGGATTGCCAAGGGTAATAAATATGGCTTACGAAGAATTATGAAGTCCAAAGATATATCAAGAAAAGCAAAGGTAAGATTACAAATCCATACTGAGTCCACCCCAACGTGAAATACAAATACTGATATAAGGACTCCTCCGTTACAGACTGGGTCTGATCGATTCACCGGAATGCTCTTCCGCCATCAAGTGGTTGACCTTAACCACATTTTTCGCGTGCACAACCAACAACCGTACAATTAATTGTCTGTACGGGGCTGTTATACAGGAAAAGATCCCACTTCCAACTAGTATTATTACTCTACTTAGTTACAATAGTTGGAAAATATGCAAAGTACTCATATACAGTTTATGCAAAATGCAGATTAGAATCTACGCAATTTCCATCTCGACAGTTACCTACGCATACGAGCTTAAATCTCGAGCGCCACAAAACAAAAAAAAATCCGTACTGAGACCCTCCCTAACCTACACTTGTGAAACTCGGATCTTGACTAACAAGAAAAACAAAAGCAAACAGAAGCTAGAAATTTGGGAAAGAAAGCACTGAGAAGAATCTTTCGAGGAAAGCAGACGAGGTAGGATGTGAGCGCACAACAAACACGAAACTGTATGAATTGTTTAACGAAGCACCTGTTAGTGGTTTTATTAAAGCAAGAAGAACATAATAGCTTGGGCACTAGGAGAAGATGGATCGGGTGAGAGACGCTTAGGAACTAGCATGGAAGGCACTGGAGGATAAGTGATTACGAGGAAGACCTAGAAAACGTTTGAGAGAGGCTATGGAGGAAGATCTGAAAAATAAAAATCCAAAACTGGAGGGAAAGGGCAAAAGACAGGGTACGCTGGAGAGAAATTACCAAGCTGTGTACCTAAAAGTCCGTATGAATACATAAAGTCTCAAATCAAACACCCCTTAGTGGTTCTCTCAAATTAGAGACTACATTGAAATCACTAGGAGCGAATAGGGTAGATGTGCAAGCAAATCCCAGCACAAGTCGTTTGAAACATCCTTCGCTTTTGGTGCGGTATGGGGTCTTACCCAACCGTTTCTCGCAAATCTTCTGCCGCAATAGGTGAGATAAAAGATTAGAATAATATTCTGCGTTAATTGTGGTTTCTTTCTGTAGGTAATATATACAAATAATCATCCTGCAATACCAGAATACTTCTTCAATCGACGGAATTGCACATGCTGGAGGTCCTTCTTCCGGTTTCGCGCCACTTTTTTCACTGATTTATGATCTCATGATTGAAGAAAGGGATTCGCGTTTCATCGGTAATTATTGTCCGTTGCCAACATTGATCGCCGTAACTTGTTGCAAGCCCTTGATGTTCACTGAAAGTGTCGAACCCATTGAGCTTGTGTTCCGGTCCTAATAATTTTGGTGTCGAGAGAGCTGAAGCCTTGTGTCAAAGCTCATCAACCTGAAGTATACCTATTCCTACACTGACACCAATTTCAGGAATAATTATTCGCTTATCATCTTTGAGTAGGTCCTCCACGGTGGTCCACTGCGCCGATCGTCTTCTAGTGACGCTCTGCCAGGTTTGCGACAATCGACCTATCGTTAGACTGTACTTTTAGATTCTGCACGTTCTCCAAATACACCTTGCAGATGTTGAACGAGTTCTGAACATTTCAGACCTTCTCTGATTAAAAGAAAATGCTCTTTGTGATTTAGTCGCGTCTTTCATGATTGCAAATTCTGCATTACGAAAATACAAGTATATCAGTCAAATAGTTGAAGTATATTCAACAATATTGTACGGGATGGCTGCGTAAACGTGGCAAGACCTATCTCTGAACTATAGGATTTATGCAATTAAACTAGAGCCAAACTCCTAGAATATTCGAAGTATCCCTCGTAAAAGTATGTAAGTATATTCGTCAATTGTCACCATCATTAAACAATCAATCGAACAAAATTTGTTAAAGAGTAGTATAGTCTGGTGGAAAGCTTAAAGGAACCAGGCAGTGAAAATAATTTAAAAAAAAAAATCATGTTTTTCAAATTACAGTAAATTATACCCCAGTCGATCCCAGAACACGTATATGTATGGTTTCTGTATATTTTATGCATTATTGTAGGTACACTTTTTTCTGAAAGCATTTGCTCTGTTGCAATGAAATTTGGTAAAGAGATTCACCATTATGCCGTTATTAAAGTGTACTCGAATTATGACAATAAGAAAGAAAATGTAGCAAATATTTACACATTGTTTACATAACAATGGCATTTTTTCAGATAAAATAATTTCGTATTCATTTCTATTCTCATATGAGTGTTACTAACAATAGTTATGCACTATGGAAACAATGCAACAATCTATTCACGATTAAAGTTAGATTTGATTTCAACAATTAGTTTGCGAGCAATGTTAGTATGGTAAACCACCGGGAAATCACTCAATGCCTGGTTCCCTTAAGCGAAATATAACATCTCTTGTATCCTAGTTGCAACATCGTTTCGTCAATACTGCACTCGCTTACAGAGAGATTCGATTCGAATCGATTCTCCGATTAGATGAATGAAATTGTTAAATACCTCACTAATTGATTTGGACTCAATGAGGCCGCCGCATAAGGCGTGAAATCTAAATACTTATGAATGCGCTCGATATTCATGGGAAAGTACAATAGGTGAACGTACTTCGATTGTTTCGTAACGTTCTAATGGATTTCGTGCTATATCACGAACGGTTAGTTATTTTACCGACTTGTTATAGGGAGCGATAGTTTTTCAATTATCATCCGCTGTTATATGGATGGCTTTATACATTCCATGCATTACAGGCGAGCTAAGTTACTGACAGAGGTTAAAATGCTTTTGTAAGTACTCTAATTTATAAGAAATATATACTTATGTTAGTTATGTATACATGCAAGTAAGAAGTAGGTATTACAATAAAGTATTGTTTCGAGAAAAGCAGGCGTATATTGTCAAGAATCTATGTACACTGATGGAAACTCTAAATGTCCGCCTCATGAGCGCATACGCCCGGATTGTCACAATCTAAACACCCGTCCCAAAACCGTCTCTACCTGTGAAGTTACTATTAGTTGGTCCGTACGAAATCCAATAAATAGAATAATATATGTAGTAGTGAATTAATGGGTCACCTATTCTTCGTATTATTGCCTCTTGTCTGCCATTTTTCTAGAATTTATATTCTATAGATAAATAAATATGTGTTAGTAATGATATTCTAGTAATTGAAATAATTCTTTACGACAGTTTAATTAGAATGTGGAATATAAATAATATATATGTGTAAATAAGTTTGCTGTATAATATTAAAAAATATGCCATTTAGTAGGAAATTTTCGTATCTAAAAACAGTTAAACAAATACAAATTGTTACTACAAAATTAACTTAATTAATATAGTGATAAATGGTGTAAAATTCTAAACAGTAGTAGATTTAAGAATATGTTTATTAAACTTGCCGACATTGGTTTTGATAAAGTGATGTAGATATAAAATATTACATACAGAACATTAGAATATTACAAGATAAATGTTTTGATGCTATCGCTAAACCGAATAAATGGCTTTATAAAAACAATTTAAACGCGAACGTAAGCAGAGCTGAACACAATTGTCTATAATGTGTATAATGTATCAAAATGTAACAGTTTTGGAAAATCCATTTCTAAAATGTTGAAGGCGTTGTAGACGGTGCTCAAATACAATATGTGATGTTGTGGTATATGTTTTATTTTGCCGTTCTACTAGTTTGAGATGATTTTTCAAAACTTTAATATGTAATAAATCGGCGAACGACAAAATTAAAAAATTCCAAAAAAAATTGTATTGAAATAAAAATATTCCTAAAGAAGATGAAAACAGATAAAGTAGTGTAACAAACTGATAAATTGGCAGAAAAGAAAATATAGGAAAATTTGAGGCAAAACAGAAAAATATTTTAATGGAATGAGGAAATAAATTGTGAAAGCAAATAAAAGTGAATAACAAAAATAAACAACAAATTGACGGAAATATAACTAAATAAAGCAAATATAATAATAAGAAGAACTAAATAACACTCGACAAAAATTCTGTCCCTAACAGTATACCGGCAACGGAAGAAGTCACAGTTTTGAAGCATTTACGTCAATCTTTTGACAAAAAACGTATATAGTACAGAAAGGCGTAACATTGTTTGTGGATTGTAAGCATACCAAGCATTCGTACAAACTAACACCTGAATTTTCATTGGATATAGGACGTTATATTATAGCATTCAAATGCTTAATAGTTCTTGAAGTCAGGCAATGATATGAATCTAGTGCTATTATTATAAATATAAATAAATTTGCAACCTATTTTAGATCTCATTGTAAAACATCACGTAATTGACCAAGAAGAAGTATTTTCGCGTCTTTTAGAAAGTCAATCGTTTAAATTTAAGTCGTAAATGAAGGTGTGACGGAAGTTGAGGACACAATAGATATAAGCAAAAATTCTCCAACATAACAGCGAATTATGATGAATATTTGTTCGCGTTTTCATTTGTACTGCTTAAATTACATGCAACAAATGAAGATACGGTTTGTACGCGGCAAAATCCTCCTTCAAATCATCAACGAAGTATGGTGTAGTAATCAAGTTTATATTCACCCAAAAATCTAGTGCTCAGTCACGTGCTGAAACTACATTAACAGAAGACGAGATATATAATTTGTTGTCCTCAAAAGTAATTTTAAATGAAAGGGAAGTAATTATCCGTCGTCCACTATTATTAACTATGATGGTTGATGGGAAAGCGTGTAACACCGTTAACTAAAAATTTTCCTAGCCAGACTTGCTATATTTCCAGAATCAATCAATGATGAATGAGGGTTTTGCCAGGAGAAGATCGTCAGGAAAATGATAGTTTTGGACTGTCTACCTTGCATACTTGGATACGAAAATTTGAGTGTCTCTTGCATATCAGTTATAAACTTAATAATAAAAGTGGCAAGTTAAAAAAGGGGATGTTTATAAGCTAGCTGTACGAGAAAGAAGATCATACAACCTAATTTCAAAAAGGGAGACGGTTTTGATAGCGGATAGACCAAAACATGGCTTTGATACCACAAATGATAGCAATGCTGCAAATACGAGATCAAAATTTCTATGTGACTGCACGGAATACCGGAACTGATGAGAACTTAATATAAGAATTTTATGTTATACTACAAAGATAATGAATCATTGACATAACGGAAGTAACCCTTGGGATTTGATTCAGCATTATCCAAAGCTATAATTTCAAAGGAGTCCATGAATATACTACGACAGAATAGGAATAGGAGACCCCATTGCTGCCCCTGAGACTTTCTGACAAAACTGGTCTACAATGGGTACAAGAAATCTACCATCGAGGGAATCATCGATAACGATCTCTACCGTCGTTCCCCCATTGAGTCGTGCGCAACTAGCAATTAATTTAATAATACATCGGTATTGGATCGATAAATTCTAACGCAATTCAACCGATGACATCATCACAAATGGCGTTATAAATATGCATTCTCTATTAGTATTTTACACAATATTTTCTTTTACATGTGCTAACGTTTTTGTTCATTTCAACAGGTGCAAACATTTACATAACAGGACTTGCAGTTCGTCAAATTAGCTAGCACGATTCTTACGGGTGTACGTGAGAATAAGACGAGTGAGTCACTAATTTGGTATTTTCCTTTCTCGTTTCCAACAATAAAATCGTTATGAATAATGCTCACGATAAAATCGAGTAAAAAACGGATCAACCATCGCTTACCACATATACAAATCATATATGGAAATGGACTCTAACGAGCAGGTATAATTTTTATCATACTTCTCCGATGGCGTATCAAATTCCATTCCATCTGCGACCGTGCACAGGTACGAGAGAAACGGTGAATAAAATCGATTAGTTATTCTAAATTAAAATTTAAAAAATCGAATATCTTACGAGGAGAGCTCTCGCCTCGTCCACCTCGCTGTACAGATACACACAGATGCAGATACAGTTACGCTCGGTGGGGACAAGATGCCGTGCAGTCGATATTTTTAATCCGGTCGAGAAATTATTTCTGGTGTTATCGGGACGGAGCATCGGTTATAGGTGATCTTATCACCTGGCCGACACGAAACGCCGCATTCGTAAGAGGATTTCGTGCCATTTAGACCGGTGTCGGAATGGCATTTAGTAATTCCAGTCCGAGATAGAAGACTGTTGCGCGCTGCGCTGCCAACCGTTGTCGAGATTACGCCCGAGAATTATTGAGTAGGGGAGCGTTTGCTTTAATAAACGTTGAAGATTATTAGGACCCGATTGCGTAAAAATGTAAATAAGGATGGTGTGGTGCGTTAATTTTGATAAATCGCGACTGCATGGAGCTGGGCGTGTCCATAATACGAGGGGCGCCTTTTACGTTTTTCGACCGACCACTTTTGAGATGTGTCACTACTATTTTCGTAAAGTTTGACATTTTCCATTGTGAAAACAGTCGCAGTTTACAAATTAACAGAGTAGTTTGTTTAAAGTGAATGTTTACAAAAAAAAAAGCAATTTTGTGAAGAAGTAGACATGAGAAGGTATCCGTTGGATGATTTTTAACGATTTTAGAAAAGGCCTAACTAAACAACAACTTTTGCTAGTAAACCACCATCACAAAAAGAAACCATTTACAATTGGTTTGGAGAATTTCTTCGTGACCCTAAGTCGGTCAGTGATGAATTACGTGAAGGTCCCCCTAAACCGCTTGTTATTCCAAAAACATGAACGCCGAGCACAACATACTTGATGAACATCGACATGCGACTTACAGTGAAATAGAGGCATATCGAAGACTGCAAAACATTCGACTTTCCATGAGGATTTCGTTGTGAAAGAAATCTGTTTCCAATGGATTCTGCACAATTTGATCGAAGCAAAAGGACTCGTGCTAATTGGTCCGAGAGAATGCTCAAAAATTCGGCCCAGAAACTTGGTCCATATTGTAGTATAGTAATACTCGAATGGTTAATTACCATTAGAAAATTCATCATTTATTGCAATTCAATATATGAAAACTCACAGTTAATGTTGAGATTATGGTCTTCATTTGAAAATTGTTTGCCTACGAAACCTGTTTTCTGGGTTGTACTGGACATTTCGCAACAATTCCCTTAGAGCGTCGAAAAACAGTTAGTGCTGAATGGAGTATAACAATTTGTTTGCCAGAAGTCATCCGAAATGTCAGGAAAAAGAACCGGAAACAACGCATCGTTCTCCATCATAACAAAACTCTCACACAGCGCATCTAACAATTGAATACTTCAAAGACAAAAACATCGAATTAATGTCTCATTACCCGTATTCAGCTTATTTCTGGTCTCACCATTAGCTAAGATAAGATAAGATTACTTGAGGTGGCAATGATGCCTGTTCCGCTGCGACCTTTCCAAATCTATTGTGGCCCTCATGCCTCCTTAGAGTACGTTCTCCAGCTTTATTCCTTTAATTAGACTTAACAGCTTTGAGAGGAATTCTTCCGCATATACGTGTATTTTTAAAGCGGACTTGAAGCCCTTGCTCCGCAATGCTGTCATATGCCTCCATAATAGAGTCCTGGACTGCCTTAAGCTTTGCCGGCCCCATCTGGGTGGCTGGATAGTCATTGCATACTACCGCGATTCTCTCCAAAGCAACTTCCTTGAAGGTTAAACTTTCTGGCCTCTTTCCTTTCGGAAAACCTGCGGGAGTACTGCCCTCCGATCTTATCTTTTTGGACTTCTGCCCTTTCTTTACGTTTAGTAGCCCCCGTCGTCTATTGAGGCCTAACTTCCTTATCTAGACTAAACCTGGCCCCATTGTTCAAGCCTAGTGAAGTTGGCCTTGATTATGGCTCTTTTAGCCTGTATGTAATTTTGGCCCTGTTTCACAAACTTTTGCATTTTAACCTTGGAAATTCCAGATAGCGTAGCTGTACGAAAAGTAGCTAAGGCGGGTCTCACCATTTGTTTCAGTTCACATAATTCGTAGATGGCAATTTTCAGCGCCCAAAGCAGCTGTCGAAACCTTCAGAAACTATGTTTTTGAGCCTCCAACTTCAGATTCCAAACAATTTTTCGATAATCGGTTTGAGCGTATGCAAAAGTGACTAAATCTTAAAGGCGAATATTTTGAAAAGCAATAAAAACGTGTTTTTCTTTGCTACTTTTTGTTAAACTTAAACGGTACCCCTCGTATGCGCGTCACTGCGTGAAGATGATGTAAATAAAATAGGGATTTTTGAAGAAATTCCAATCATTTCCTTAAGCGACGTGAGAGAAGTTAGAAATACGCCATTTCTACAAATGAAATGAAGTTGTCATCTCCAGTGATAAAGCGAAAAACAAGAAAATCTGAACCCCAACTACATCTTTACGTTCAGTTGACAGTTGACCAATGAATTAGTGCTTCCGGAGACGAACAACGACATGATATACAACAGTCTTTAGAGAACTTCTGAAGAAGATGACAGCATGTACAGCAAAACGTCAAGTTTTAGTAAACGACCACGGCAAAACCCGGAAATCACCGTCTATCAGATTCCTTTTCGTTTAACCTTCCTATACTCACGTCAAAATGAAAGACGTATACTATACTATATAAATCGGTCTCACAGACCGTATGCGTGAGTATAGGAAGGTTAAGAAGCAAGAATGAACTGCGCAGATATCAGTTGCAGTTCCGGAAAAGACAAGTCCAATGGAATGGAATTTTTTGTTATTTCAACTAGAGATTTGAATAACTGCTTTAATATTACTGTGAAATAATGCAATAATGTATCCATATGCAGGAAGATACTTTTAAAAATCATAAATCTATTTTTCACGGCTAAAAAGACGGCCCTCGTACGAGTTCTTGGTTATTTTAGAAACATTTATCAGCGTTAGCTCCCTTTTCACCTACCAAAACATCCTCGATTTTTTAAATGCTCAAAATACACACCGGTACACATTCTCGAAATATAATACCGTAGAACCACGAAAAAGAAGCTTACAAGAACAACTCCAGTGGCGTGAGATTCCCACTATCGCCGCTGACGGGATATTTTATTGTTCGGTAGATTTTTACCTGCTCTTAAAATGGGAGAAATTTACACCGACGTGATAATTTGTTAGCAGGCAATTAACATTTCTTCCCCGGCCTCCACAATTGAGCACTTACACACGGCGATCCCTTCGAGATTTTCAAGAGACGAAATCGGGTGCTATTTGTGGATGTTATTACGTCGAAAATGAACGTTCATTTTACGTCGTCATTATCAAATGTTAGCACAACCTATAAGTTATTCGGTACTAATTAATTTAAGGCAAACCAGCACCGAATATAGAGATGTCGTGGGTAAGTCTAGGAGAAGTGGTTCAGTAAATACCGTTAAGAACATCGGTTGAATTTTACAGGAATATGAAAGGAACGGTACGATATAAATTAATTGCTAAGTTTAAAGTTATTTTCCTTTTTTCCCGTCAATTAGTGTCAATAATATGAATGAAGTAATGCATTTAATAAGCATTCCTCAGAGTTCCGTTTCGGTTATGTACGGAATTTAAATTGGTGAATGTACAGATAACCAGAAGTAAGTGTATATGTATGTAGCGGGACACAAGCCTTCGAGAGGTGCCCTCAAACGTTAACCCAAATACTTCGACTTGTCTAAAAATAAACGTAGACCGTAAAGTATATTAGCAAGTGCTGGACAAGTAGCAGTTCTTCGTTTGATCTAAATATAGTTTGTAATTAATAATTAATGCACTGGCAGCATCTACAAGGATATCGTATCCCACTAAGGTTGACGTTCGTAATAAACTCTTTAATACTGCTATTTGGTCGGATTTTAGTGACGAAAGAAATAAACTGTAGCTTTCAGCTTGCAGAAGTTTATTGCTTCGTCAACAAGTAATCTCCCGAGTACGACCGCATCAAATTGAATAAAGTAATTTGGAAATTATAAAAGCAAGAGAAGAATAAGTAGAAATAGAAGTTGAACTCTCAATTGAACGAACTTAAACATAAGTTCGTTACTTGGACAGCTCTCCGAGAAAATTGTGTAACGACTTGCACTGCAAGAACAAATTAGATATTTCTGCTTGTTCTTCTTGTACTTTAGTTATTAATATTGATTCTCTAAGTAACTCATTGAAACTAATTTAGAATTAATCTCGTTATTCAATTCGGCAATTGATGATGATGTTACCATTCTAGGAAGTCAACATTTAAAAGCCAAAACAATTCCGTTCGTTCCTTCTAATGATGCATACAGATTCATAAGAAAGCTGATCAAATCTACTGCAGCAACGTACCGAGCTGCATTTTCTAATGCAGTGCTTTCCCAGTACTGAAGTCAACACCCACATTTGCCTGCGAAGGCTGGACGGCAACGGAAAGACAAGGAAGCAACAGCAATAGAGATGAGATTTTTGAGGAAAACACAATGAAAACAAGAAAAGCTAAGATAAGGAATGTAGAGCTTAAAGGACAACTTCGTATACTATCAGTAGAAGAGATGATACAGGGGCAACTAAGATGTATGGGATATATGCAAAGAATGGGACAAAACAAGCTGGTAAGGAAAGTGTACGAAGCAAGAGAGAATGGAAAACGATGAAGAGAAAGACCAAGAAAAACACGGAATGGGGAAGTAAGAAAGGTAGCGGAACAGAGAGGAGTACAGTGGAAAACATGAGAATAACGGGTGAAAAGTAAGCTGTGATGTATAAAGAACTGTCAAGTTCATTGAATACCAACCGAAAATCTACTTATCTATTTAGCTACCAGCTGCAAAGAGGCGAAACATAAAAAAGGATTTTCAAAGTTTTTACCTTGTATCTGATTTATTGCGAACATATTATAGCAAACAAAATTATGATCTCCGTCTGCTGATTCCACCAAATCGAAAAATACCGAACGAACGCTGCCTCCTTAACCACCCGCCTCCATTTGGCCTTCTTTGTGTGCTAGAATCATCAACTCCCTCTAACTCCACAAACTCTATCCAACTTCATCAAAACAGCCTTCTTCGCCATCCGAGGAAAAATTCGTTACTATCTGTCTCTCTATACAAGAATTCCACCACATTTTTTCAACTTTACCAGCTCCTATCAACACCACCAACTCCATCCAACCCCACTAAATCGAGGAAAACCGAGCACTTGGAAAATCTATCTTATGTATTGGCAATATGATACAAAAAATAGGTTTTTGGTTGGTAGCCAATGTATTCGATAGTTTTGTATAAATTCGCCGCTTAGTTTTCATCTATTATTTTCGTGTTTTATGTGAAAAATAAAAACAATCTTTTGGTACAGATCATGGTTTCCACATTTTTATTTTCTTGTTTTAGATTTTCTTGTCAACCAAATCGAATTCGAAATTCTACCGTAATTTTCAGGTCTACCCTTATTTTAATTCAGCTTAGGTACGTCTTCCGCCCTTCCTCGCAACAAAACGGTTTAACGCATCGGCAAATCATCCCTCCAAATGTTGAAGTCGCCTAAATTTACGCTATAACTCAGTGGCCGAATCATTGTTTTTAAGGATACAGCCTACAGCAAATGCCCGATATCTAAACGACCAATGCTTCATCGTGAGTAATTGGTTTACAATTAGAACTGCACGATACAAAGCCGTAACAATCAGCACTCTATCCACTCTGTCACACTCTATATTATCATTCTCAGTTTCTACAGTCCCTCCTTTCACTCTGCGGTTTTAATTTTCTCGCAGTAACCAGAGCCTACACGCGTAAGATTTTTCTATTTGAACTAGATTTTAACACGGTGTCTAAATCTGAGCACAAAACTTCCGATTTCTCCGATTTGAACTTCTTCAGAATAATACACTGGACGTGTGGCTCATTTCTTCTTCGTCCCACACACAGGGAATTTATCGCACCTTTGAGCGTTCATAACCACAGCTTTTACCTTGTACAATCTCGATTTTCTCGCAGTAATTAGAAGCTGATAGCACGATTTGCGTCTTCATTCCAAGCTTTCTAACCATAACTCAGGCTGAAGTTGATAGTCTCTTCTCTAATCAGAACTTCCTCGTAGTAATACACTGAATGTGTGGCCCATTTCTCTTTCGATCCCACAGATATTGAATCCATCTCATCTTTGAGCATTTATAGCCACAACTTTCACTTTGCACAATCTGGACTGTCTCGCAGTAATTAAAGGTGGCGGCACAATTCGCGTCTCCTGTAATCTGAATTTTTAACCATGACTTAGGCTGAAGTTGAACGTCTCTTCGCTTAATCGGAACGTCTTCGGAGTAATAAACTTGATATGTAGCCCATTTCTTCTTTAATCCCATAGATATTGAATATATTCCGTCTTTGGACATTCATAACCACAACTTTTACTTTGCACAATCTGGATTCACTCGCCGTAATTAAAAGATGGTGACACAATTCGCGTGTTCTTCAATCTATAAACTTTCTAAGGATAACTAAAGGCTAAAGCTGAACGTCTCTTCTTTAGTTAGTACTTCTTCTGAGTAATACAGTGGATATGTGACTGCTTCGATTCTGCAGATATTCAATCCATCATATCTTTGAACATGTATACCTTGCTCTAGTGTGAGCTAATAGAAAGATAATATATCATAATGTAATGCAGCGCTGAAAACACATATTTCAAAACATTTTGGAACATCATCCCAAATCAAAAACCGCAATGTGTTATTATCCAAAGGAAAAAAACTATAGGAATGACATTTACATACCCAAAATGTTTTCTACGTGTAAAAGTGCTCGTTCTTCTCTTTTTCTTTAGGCGTATTTTACTGATAATAGGTTGAAGTCCATGTGTCAGTACATGAGTCACCTTTCCACCTGATCTTATTTATGAATCCGCCGGCGATTGGTCAAGCATAAAAAATTTAATACATACATATTTTGAATCATCTATTACTTCAGCAACATCATCGAGAAATCATTTAAACATCAAACTGTGCATAATATGAAGATATATATGTATATACATGTTATAAACATAAGCGCAGGAGAATGTAGACGGACTTAAATTATAAAATGTACACCTAAGATTATTAAAATTATGAATCACGCCGTAGTCACACCCGCAAAGTTTCCTTATAGGCGACTTTATGTATTAAGCTATAAATTAAAGTTGTTCGCACATAAGAACAAAAAATAAACACATAAAATCTAAATTACTAAACACCATAAAAAGATAATAATTTACCTTAATTATACTCCACTGGGCTCTCACGAATTAGTACGATCAAACCCTGAAAGAAATAAAACGAACGCATCAAGACACACGTTTCGAAAGATTAAAATTTTAAATTAAATATGTATTTTGGAACGGGATCTTAATGTAGGTAATAAGTTTTTTCGACAGGATAGTTAATATATTTAATGGCGCAATTTGAAAGGTAATATTTTAATAAGTAAAATTTCGTGATAAAAAAGCGAACGTTCTGGTCCTCTCCTAGATGCAGCGGTAATAAATTTATCGACGAGATATAAATAACTGAACTTCTACATTTCATTTCCTCACGCGCCGTAGCGCTCATCGTCGGCATAGAAATCTCACGGATCGTTTTGAAAGAGTTCATTTTTTAAGAACGCCGAGTAATTTGTTACGGCATGTCGTTGGCCATATAAGCAGATGATCTTACAGGCGTACACACATACGCACGTCGTGTGTCTGTGTGTATACCTTGATAGCTCAAGGCCGAATATCAGTCTACCGGTAATAAGTTAAGGTCATTGATTTCGTTTAACGCAAGCCTCCGTAGATGCGATACTTCCATATAACGATAAAGTGTACCGATAAAAGCAACGTAATAGATGGAAGAAGAAGTATCGGATTTGTGCTTATGTGTATACAAGGGTTATCTTTTAGTACTATATATAGCCCTAGAAAGCAAACATGTCGACTGCAGGTGCTTTATTGTTTTGCAAAGCATCCTGTAGAAAGGTTGTTACACTTTAGCATTCGCTCAAACCAAATATTGGAGCAATTACTCCACTCTTCAGTTGGTATAGCTAAAATTGCAATTTTGAAAACATCGATTGCTCCCTCTTGACCGATATTATCTTCGCAACTTAATGGGAAAAAAATTCAACGTCTAAGTAAACATAATCAAGAAACAGAACCAATCCTTTTCGTTGACAAAACCAAGTTACCTCTTCAGTAAACGTAGTGAGGATTTTTGCACCACTTTGTATTTTCAGTAATATTTCACCCAACCCAAATGACATCTAATTAACTACGCTCGATTATCCTTCCCGTTCATTATCCGCGTATTTAATTAAAGCTAAATTATTTAATAAACAAACAAGTTTGTAGTGTCCGCCTTAATTAAAAATCTTGCTCGGGCGCGCACTGACACAAAGAGCGAGGAGCGATATGGAAGGGAATCGTTCATAAATTTCATCAACGAAGCCGCCAATGCGAGGCATGCACATTATGATGAATAATGCTCTTGTACTTGGAAGTTGTTAGAAGTCGTGTTGTCGAACGGGGCCGTAAACTCGACAAAAACGCGTCAAATTAAAATTTAATTGATAGTACGATCGCTAGGCTTTCTCCCTTTCAAAGGTTAATTAATTAAAGGTAGACTTTTCTTGTGTGTCGTTTCTTAATTAATGGAAATAGCAGTTTAGAGTCGGTTCGGTACCGTTTTTCAAAGTAGGTTTAGGACGATTGTTCTAGAAGATATTTTTAAATAATTGAAGAATTTCATAGCTTTGCATATAAGAATGTTTTAATTGTTCAAAATAATTTCTTTGTTCCTTGCATTGTAAGAATTTCTACATCGTCCATTTACCGATGTACGGGCACGCGGACGAATAAAAATAAAAACAGCGCGACTAATAATAGACGCGTTGAAAAATAGCTCGTGTGACAGATTTGATGTAACTCATTTGGATTACAAGCTAAATCACCACACCTACTTTTACTTTTATGCTATGCTTATACTATGCGGTTAAATTGGTTTGGCGCCATGACGAAAATAAATGAATCTAGAAAAACAACAAATAACGAGACATAAAAACCTCCGCACAAATTTTTGCGTTTTATAGAACCATCACGTTTGGCCAAATCTGCCAATTTTTACAAACTAGGACATTATATTCAAGAGAGATTCGACTAAATAACGTTGCTTTCTTAACCATCCGGCAGATGAGCTGCCAGAAAATTTATCACAATTTTGTTCTCTTGATAAATAAAACCCACGGTAATTTTTTTATGAGAGTAGGGATATTTTTGTTCCTCAAAGTAAAATTCCTTTACCTACGAACGTGACGCATACGTATGCTTGTAGAAGAAATTATTAAAACCTACTAAGACAAATTTTCTTGAAAAATCTATCGCTCAGATTAATGAAAGAACACAAGATATCTAGAGCAAAATTGACTGGTTGAAAACGAGATACCCCACACTTATAGGTCAAAAATCGTGAAAACAATTCAAAAGCAACACGTGGAAAGTGTGGTTAGTGTATATCAAAAAGGAAAAGGACAATAGCATCGATGAAGCCTCACAACTCTTCAAAATCATTCTGTTACTGAACAATTCAGAAAATGATGATTAAATTAAATTATATTTATTATGAAATGTTGATGAAAAATTAAATTTAAATACAAAATTATATTTGAATTGTATTTTATTTAAATGCGTGTTGGTATTACTCAAAATGTTTGTCTATTTGATTCGTTTTGTGGTATATATAAAATTAAATATAAATTATTATATAAAATTGGTGTTTGTAACTTATATCTACGTAGAATTTGACTACATTGCATTTGTTAATACAATAAATCAATCAAAAATAGATTATGATAAAAATTGTCACGCGCGCCCGCTCCAGTGAATGTACACGCTACGTAACAAATCCAGGTGGTGAAATGATGAAATGAAGTAGCAAGTTAAAGTGAGGACGAAAGAACGAAATCAGTATTAAAACAATAAAATAGAAGTTGGCTCTAGTTCAATTGCGTAAATCTTACAAGGCGCACTTTTCAAGTTGTTAAAAAATAGGAAAGAAATTTTTTTGGAACAAACTGTTGCTTGTTAAAACATGTTCCTTTCAGATTTACTTACTTTTGCATGCGTTTAAATCAATTCTAGAGCAAAAATGTAACTGGCCGAGCACCTCTGCAAATGAAGGAAAGTTAGGTCCACAATAAGTTCACGAGAATTAACAGTAACGTTTTGGTATAGTGGTTTTGGTCGGGTGGCTACTAGGGCTATCGGAACCGGATAAAAACACCAAAAAGGTCAACTCAAAGAGCTTTTGACACATTACGGCGACCAATTTCGGGAACGGATAATAATTGACGAAAAATGGATACCTTCATACATCAATCCTGAGATCAAAAACCAGTCGAAAGAAAGACGCAAACGTAAAGCATGTGCAATTCCGTCGGTTGGAAAAGTAATGCTTACTGCGTTCTAGGATTCCGATGGATTACTTTTTATGGATTATCAACTGGAAGACACTACAATTAACGCAGGATACTATTCTTTTCTTCTTCCTCTTTTTCTTCTTCGGTACTTCTTTGGCCCTATCAGAGCGTCCGAGTTTGATGCTTCATTCTTGCATCTATTCTCTCGATTTCTTCCTGCCGCTGGCCGGCGCTTCCATCTCCCTAATTGTTTTCCCTCTTACTTTTCCCAATTCTGCTGTTTGTTGCATCCAGGTCTTCCTCGGTCTACCTTTTCTCTTTCTCCTTCCAGTCCTTGCCGTCATCACCCTCCTCAACAATCGGTTATTGCCCGTTCTTGTTATATGTCCAAACAATTCCAAGCATTCCCTTCTCTGTTCTATTTCTTATCGATTTTTGGTCCAACTGCAGTCCAATGTCTTCATTTCTTATCCTATCCAATCCCGTCCTTCCTGCTGTGTTTCTTAATTGTTTCATCCCTGCAGCCGTCACCGCACTCTCGTGCTTCTCGGTGTTCACCCAAGTTTCACATCCAAATAACAGTGGTGGCACTGTTAGTTCATTCTATCCTTGAAGTTTCACTTGAGTTCCAATCTCTTGCGAATTATTAATCAAGTCCTTTATCTTGCCCATTGCGGCATGCACTTTGCAAGAAACGCCCCTGAGAAGTTCTATAAGCGTCCGTTATTTTTAGAACTGTGAAGAAGTTCTTACAAGCCTTACCTCTTACCTTTTATAGTGTTAAAGTTAAAGCAATGATTTTAAGTGGAATCCTTGATATCCTTGTTGTTTGTCGCCTTTTATCTACACAAATATTTTATTCGTTTGTACCTTGCTTCTATCTTAAATGAGTACTAAACTTTACATATTTTTAACTCTCCATGACGCATGTAATTTTGTATACTTTTTATGACGTGTTCTTGTACATCACGTTGCAAAAATAAATTGCCTTTGAATTTTGAATTTAAATTTACGAAATACTTGATAACGTGAACTATTTCGGACAAAGATGTTTCACATTATCGAAATGTTTACATTAACAAAAGTGATTATTAACAAGCAAATCATTCAAAGAAACCTTTAATACGCCAAATTAAAACACTAAGGATAACAATAAATCAAAATAGCATCTTATAATCGTGTATTAAAGAACGAACCTCAGCCAACAAAGTTGTAATGAAGACTTCTTTTGCAACATCAAAATTACATATGTATGTATGCGCAACTAAGCATCTGTGTTTGCTATAGCAATGAGTTATCCCGGGAATGTACACAATTAAGTTCAAATATAGATATATGCTACATAAATCGGGGACTCCCCTACATAATTGGATAAGTCAGAGATTGATCAAACTGAGCTTTTCATATGCAATTTGTAGCGGTCGAAGTTATTCGTAGCCCATCGGAAATTTGCGCATAAGCGTACATATACACACTCGATTATAGAACTTACAATGCTTTTACGTTATCGAGCATTCCGTATAATCCTATACTACAAATTTTGTGTTCACATTAGCGCAATGTTTCCAATATCTGGTATTTACGTTACCGAGCATTTGCTGTATTAAAATCGGCCAATGCTGAAATGCGCTGCACATCCATCCTATTCGCCAAAACAAGATCCTCGTGATTTCCATTTATTCCCAAATTTGAAAGGACCACTACGGGGAGTTCGATTTGAGGCCTATATGAGGTAAAAGTTGCTATAAATAGGTGGAGTGCGGAGACTCAGAAAAGGTTCCATGAGGGCGGTTTGCAAACATTAATTTCATGTTGGGATAAGTGTATTATTTTATTGAATATATTGATTCCTACGCCAAGAACAAATATTCTTCTTAAAGCCCCCTTATTTCATCCCCCTAAGAACTTCAATAGTCAATGTAGCAAATCTTGTAATCCCTGTTTTGAGATGTTTTTATAATTTTGTTTGAATTTTTTTTTTTTGATATTGATATGTAAGTAATACCATCACCACCTTATAACATATTATTTATTTATATTTTTGCATTGTATTAATTTTCTGTATTATCTATAACTCTTTTTTGTATTGCCTCTTGTTGAATTTATTCTGTTGGGTAATAAATAAATATTATTATTGTTATAAAATGGAAATTATATCGAGAAACCACAATAATTAATTAATTTTTATGGAAATTGACGAAATCAAATAAATTATAGTCACATTCCTAGAATTATGGAGACATCCCTCGTACATTAGAGATCGATACTAACTTTAATAACATTAAATTTCATCCGATACCGATCAGTTTAATCCTATATCGAGGCGATTTGCATTCGCAAATTGCCATAAATTTAATGAATGAGATCAAGTTAATTCATACGTTTGCTCGCCTAAACGATATCAACGATAACAAATATAATTATCCAATTAGAGCGGTGACTTGTAGCACGTATCCATACATATGTATGTATGCACATGCCAGCTTTATACGGAATATCGTGTGGGATTGTGCAAGCGGCTTTTCGTTCTGTTCTTGATGGTATCACGACGATAATTACATATTTAATAGAATCGTGTGTACTCAGATTAATACGTACGTAAATGTTCGTGCATTCTTAGTATGATAAGACGGTTCAGTATGCATGCATGTATCTTGAACGAAGGAATTTTAATAAGCAATTCCACGAATCGATATCGCACGGCATCGTTGATATATGTCGTTAGCGTCAGAATTAAATTTGCTAGATTTTGTTTCAAATATCTGGGACTTTAGAACATTTGGTCAAGTACCCGGATTTGTATGTTATCTTCTTGATTTCCATTGTGCGTTATGTTTTTGGTTCTGATTCGGATTTCTGCAGAAAGTGATTGTAAGAAGAAATTCTGAAATATCCTAAAGTCAGGTATTACTATTCCTCCCTTTCCCTACGTCCTCTATATCGAAGATTAACGTTCTCTAATATCTCCCAAATTAGTCGTTCGTTTCTAATAAACCTTACTGATGGGAATTTCTATAATTTTTGGTTTCCCCTGTAGCAACCGAAGTCTGTTATACGTGTCTATTTTAATAGATCAAAACAGCAAGAATAGAATGTAACTTTTTGACGATACGACTTACCAGTAAATGATAAATGTAGGTCAACGGAATATTGAATATTAAAGACACGTTGGGTAAATATCCTAATGTATACACATACATAAATATGTAAGTACATACATTACGTGATCGCAGCCACCGACCTACGTGCACGTATTGACGTATAATATATATTATATTATTATATAATAATAACGTTTATTCAATGGACACTTTATATTATAAAAATAAGCTCGTAAAAAGGAGTCACCGTCGGTGTCCTTATCTCGCGCTCGAGGTATCTTCGAACTATTTCAATTTATTCGAATTTAATGCCCGGCTACATTTTTCCACGAGCCAATCGGAGTCATCTTCGCCTTCTAACTATAAGTTATAGAGACACTATATCACATCGGTAACCTACTCCTCATACAACTCTTTAATTAAATCCAATGACACGTGTTTCGCTAGCAACGAGGCCAGCATCTTCAAACCGTACCTTACCGTATTACGGTCAATTGTATAGTTTTTTATATTGTTACAGGTTTCCCTATTCTTCTATGATCTCTCGCTTCGGCGTGCCGGGTTCGTAATTTTGACACATCCGTTTGTTTTAAATCTCTTAGTATCGAGGATTATACGAAAAACAGACGCACGGAAGTTAAGAGTTTCGTTGAATTTTTATCCCCAAGTTTGCTGGTCGAACAAATCGTCCACGTTGCTTTTCCCTCAATTATAAATGAGTGTTTTTGAAGTGAATACTTCTTAAGGGACACCGGACCAGCTCGAGCGTAAGCGTAACTGTAAACGTAAGCGTAAGCGTAAGCGTAAGAGCGTTAAATTTGGGTGGAGCTTCGCATCGTGTGAAAGACAAAGAAAACAGAGAGTATGATGTGCGAGCAACAGGCGATGAGCTAGAGAAGGGATGCGTGTGTGCTTGCTTCGTCTGAAACGAAAGGAGAGACAGAGAGAGTGTGATGTGCGAGCAGAAGTATTCACTTTACAAATGCGTAAACCACACACACCAATTTTCTCTCTTTCACGTTGTTATAGGGAGCTAGTGTGAACTAGTAGGGAGCGAGTGTGAACTAGTAGGAAGCTAATGTGATCTAGTAAAAGCTGGTGATTTAATATAGGCTGGTATAACTCTCGTAGGAGCTGGAAGTTAGTTTTCCCGACATCTTTTCCACACGGGCAAGAAGACCCGCCATCTTGGGCCGTTCCGTTATTATACCGAAAAACCATGCCGTGCAAGTCGATCACGGGAAAATCGCGTTCTATTTACGTTTATTTATATTTTGTGTTTGTGGATTCCTGGGAAACAATTCCCTAGAAATTCGAATTAATCTTACGTTAGGAATTTTGTGTGAGTATACAGGGGTTTCTTCACGTTTGTGAACATTTAAAATCATTAGTGTTTTAAGGGGGAAATTCAGATTGTTTCCGAGTAAAGAGCGTTTCTTTAGTTTCTACTTCAGTTCCTTAGTAGTATTATATTTAATTTTATCAGTATTTTAAGGGAGGGCGGGGATGGGTTTCAGTACCGTCACGCGAATAGTATTTCTGCTTACGTTCAGCTAAGCTGTAAGTGGCTGTAAGGCTTGTTGGAATTCCATCGGCTAGCAAGCGTGTATTAAAGTGCTGTTAACCGTCAATTCTCGCCTTAGTTTATTTTAATTCAATATAGCCAGTTCCGATAATTTCGTAGCGGAGAGTGCCTCCGACTCCAGACAAGTATGGGTGATCCAGTTACACAATTGGAGAGTGACGCCTTGTTCATTTTTTTGCGACCTTAGCCTACACCGTTTTCACTGGGCTAGTACGGCCTGGATCGCCTTCGACATTACCAACGTGGTGGATTATCCGTAGTGTATCGGCTCCGTTTATCATTGCCTTTGTCATTTGCCAAAATGTGTCAAAAGCTTTAAAGGCTAGTAACAGTCGAACGAACCGTGATTTCTAAAATTCTATTCGTGGAAGTTAACTTAACTTCCTCCCTCTCCATTTTGGTAGCATTTTCCCTACCTGCTAAGATGAAAAATTGTTCCGAGAAGAGTTGTACGCGGCATCTCAAATCTTGTAAACACGTTCCTTTTTACGTTGACGGCACGTATCGTTTCGTCGGATAATTATTCTATTTCCTAGACACGCACACAAAAGACAAATTACCTCGCCCTATAATAAATCAAATGGCAACGACCAAGAGACTATCGTCTTTGTTTAGCAGATTCGTATTTTTGCGTATATTTGTGGCTTCGTATGCATTCACGTACTTCTAGCGGCGAATTTAGACGTTTTATCAATTTTATATTCTCGATTTTAATGTCATGGCTTATGTCGTTCGTATGCTTCGCAACAACCGACGAATCTATACGGGAGTATAGTATGGGAATAACGATTACGTGTCACGTGTCCTTTAACCTTCCTATACTCACGCATACGGTCTGTGAGACCGACTTATATAGTATAGTATACGTCTTTCATTTTGACGTGAGTATAGGAAGGTTAAGACGCGTTGATGTTGTACGTGTTGACTGTCCTATGTATGCTTCATCACATTCACCAAATTCAATTTTATAAGTTTGCGACCGTTGTTCCAAATTTCTGTTGTATGTTATCGTAAAATTTACAACCACAACTAAACACTACGTGCATGTATTAGATATGGAAAGGTCTGCTCTTCCGTTTTCATTTCTCATTTTTCCAGAGTTTGATGAACGAACTGACCCTAATATTACTCTTTTGGTTCTTAAAGAAGCCTAGTATTGAACAGAACTGCCTTTTACTTGGTGAAGATCCATAATAATAATGAATAAAACTCGTAGAGTAAACACTTAACTATATTGTATAGTTTTCTATCAATTTCGATTGCAATGGTTAAAGTAAAGTGCTAGTCGATCTACTCATATAAAATTTGTCCAGGTTGTTTATGGTAATTGTTTCAAACATTTTGATGCTTCAAAAAGAACCCCGTTGCTGTCATGTTGCTGTTTATGAATCAACAAAAACGACCTATGTATTTATCTTTTAAATATCCTGTTCTTTAGCGCTTTTAGATCTATTAAAAACAAATTGGGATTTAACAGCTATATTTTTATTCATTGATTCATCAGATCACATGTAGGCTGATTAAATCGTGAGAAATTGCATAATTACTAAATTGTAGTCTTCTAACCCCCAAATGATCTATTTTGGAGTTACGAGGTGCAACCACATTCACTTCTAATCACCAATTTAAACTTATTCTTCACCAAATTCATTGAAACTATTCGAATCGAATTTCGTAGAAGCCATTTCAATACACATATGACACGATCTCCCTTGGGCGAGCGATTATTCCATCTTGGAATTTTAATTTCGTGATCGTTCACACAAAACACCCGAGTTTTATGTATGTACATATAATTGGCCTGAGAAAATTAGCTCGAACGACGATAGCTGAAAGTGAAGAATTGAGTGGTCGTCAGTTGGTTTAGTTCTAATCCTGTCAGTAATGTAAGCGTAATTAGTGTGGCATTTATGCGATGGCTACAGGTGATGCTTTATATGAAAATTTTATTACCTATTTAACATTTTATTTGTTTTTGTGTGATAACATTTGGAATTCCTCTGATTTTTCGGAATATTTCGGTTCGGTTCGGTTTCTTTGAAAAATTGAAGTTTTGGTTATATTTGAATATGTAGGGTGCTACATAAAGTGCGGCTACCGACAAATCTTACTTAGTATTTTCAGGGCACCGTAAATTTCATGAAATATCACATTTTTGGGATGATTAGAAAACGAATCTTTTTTCTTCCTTACAGATGTAATGCATTGGCCATCAAACTGGAGCTCATTGGTTTATTTTTGTCCTCTAGTCCATCTATTCTAACAAATCGGTGTCTTCGATGAAACCTACCACTTTGCTAATGATAGTCCTTTCCTACCCTCTCTTCTGGTTGCAGGAGGTCTAAAGTGTGTAAGCCTTGACATTCATAAAGAACATGATGCAATATATCCACTTCCTTGAAAGAGGCACTGAATATGGAATCTTCCACTATTCCTATGGTGTGAAAATGTGCGCTAACTCGGCAGTCGTTCTGCTTTCCTAGTTTGATTCTTACACATTCGCAGCGATTTTTATATTTTATCAGTTGAAGGTCCCTGAATGAAGATGACCGGGCCACTCCTCGTGCAATCCTTCAGTGTTTATCACGCTGCTCCTTTAGTAACTTCTTCATGTCAGTTCTTACGGCTTTGACAAGGAATTCTATATATAGGTTCGAGTCCTAGAAACTTTTTCTTTGTCCCTAGCTTATCAAGGGATTTGCCTGTTCGTTTTGCCGTGTGCCTCGGTGTGCCGACACCCACCATAAATTCACTCTATTGTGGCCAAACACATCACTCTTGGATAGTCCTTGACGGTATTTGCATGTTTTAAGAGCTTTAAGGGCTGCTTGGTCGTACGTCATAATATACACCTTCCTATTCTGGTCGCTTCTTTGTATCGTCATTTACGCACATGTAATCATGGCACCAATCTATAATTATGTGTACAAGAGCATTTCCTAACAAAACGAAATCGGACCCTGAACATTTTTATGCGACTCAAGAAGCGCATGAACCCCAAAACAATATACAGACCATCTTGCCGAGGCTTTTGGTGATTGAGCAGCATACAAAATCCAAAATCGCTGGTTTTCTGAATGTGGATTGATTTGCAGATCTCCATTTGCAATATCGCAGCCTGAAAAGCCCTCGTTGCAAACGAAGATCACCAAAGTACTACACGAGCTGTCTAAATAAAGTAATGATTCGATCGGGCAATACTGGTAACGCGGGACTTTGACGGGAGTCAGGTGAGCATATGATACGCCATCAGGGCGAGTTGAAACTCGCGAGACTCACGTTGTTTATCCACAGGGATTGTTTTAGTGAAGCTTTTTGCTTGTGCCTTCTAACAAAGACTTGGGCGTTTGAATACGACCCGGAAACCAAGCGCCAAATCATGAAGTGCTACACTCCAAGCTCTCCAAGGCCAGGAAAAGTAAGAATGAGCAGGTGAAAGATCAAAGACAGATCGATTTGCAGTTTTTAAAACTAGGGAATCGTTTACAGAGTGTTTGTGCTTCTAGGCCAAGGTATTAACTAACACTTTTACCTCCTAGAAAGACTTCGAAAAAGGGTCATGCGTGTGAGGCCAAACATCAAAAAGAACTGCGTGTTGCATGGCGACAATACGCCTTGTCACACTGCGATTTCGGTAAACCGTTTCAAGAAGCCAAGGCTAATAAGAACATTCTTCCGTTATTGTGACTTCTTCCTCTTCCCGAGATTGAAACAGCAACGCAAGGGACATTGTTTTGAGGCACACGACAACATGCAAACGACTGTAACCGGGAACCTGATGGCTTTTCGAATATAGCAGTTCCAACATTCCTACGAGGAGTGGAAAAACCGTCTCCAGGGCTGTGTTGCTTCCCAAGACAGTTACTTTGGAGGAAACAATGTTGAATTGTAATGTTACTGAAATAAAACAAGGGGAAAAATCGGTCTCATTGCTTTATTTGCACATCCTCGTAGATGCCAGCGGGGAAACAAAATAGGCACTTTGTAATATGTACAAAGAATACACTAAAGTTTAATTGCAATGTTTAGTGTTACTTCTACTCAAGCGGTTCTTCCTTATTGCATATTCTCTCACGGTTATTTTGAGCTTGTAAATTCCGCTATCGTAGGTATTAAGGTGTTTAATGCTAACACGTATAATTCAAAGTGTACTAAAAGCGAGTGGTTATGTCGTAAATTCCCGTCTAATTCCGTTCTACACGTACGAGTCCCTCCAATAAATACATCAGAGTATCACCTCTCCACTGGAAGCTTGTCAAAATATCCCAAACTTATTTCTCCATTAAATTCTTTAAAACCACCAATCGACCACGCTTTATCGTTGATAATCTCTGATATATCGGAGAATTTAACAGCCGATCATAATTCACCCGATAAGCGTTCGCTTTTCGTCGTCAATCGTTCGAAAGGAAGGTATTTCTTCACTTCCGTATCATTCACGACTCACAGATACTTCTCGAGTTATTCCTGGAAATATTTCGGGTCCCGCCTCGGCAGGAAGACGAGCGTTCGTCGTGTCGTCGAATGTCCAAAGAGATGAAACTCGCGAACGAAACGCGTATTAAAACGGTGCGAGGCCGGTTGCGTTTTGGCACCGTCTGCAAATATTTGGGCCAGCTCCAAATGCAACGCGAAATTAGATCATAAGTCATTAGGATAATTGCGTCGGTGCTTCCATTGTTTGTAATATTTCGCGACAGCTGAAGAGGAAAATCACCGTTTGAACGAAGTGCGGAATGTATCTTTTGAAGTTATTATTGGAATTGGAGAGAACCTTGCCGTGGAGTCTTGAAATCGGTCTTTCATCAAACCTGTGTGTTGATGAGGCTTTTGGCATATTTTTGTGGAATTGCTCAACATTACTTTAACGAAAGCTTTTCGTTAAGAAAAGTGAAATCTAGAAATCATCACAATCAAAAATTGACACCCGAATTAAAAGAATTGAAAACGCATGTCTCGTTGGTTAAAAACCTTTATAGGAGGTTTCCTGTATTTAAAGAGACTTTTGCCAAGTTGAATTCTGTATACAGTATAGCACTGAACAGTATGAAAAGAACTTACGTCGATAACAAAATCGCTATTGCGGGCAACAGAAATAAGGCAATGTGGGATGTAATAAACCAAAATTTGAATAGGGGAAAGATACGCGAGATAAATGTTAGTATACAAGTGGAAAACAGCTATTTGGAAAAAGAGGAAGTTGCCCCTTTTGACGGATTTGTCGTCGGAATAGCGTTCTGAAGCGATTTTTAACGTAAATCGGACATTGGAAAAAGTTAGTATTTCAACTCGGTTTCGTCCAAATCCGACCTAATACACGTTTTTTGAGCCCCTCTTGGCGGATTTGTCGGGTTTAATGAATATTTCCAAACATTTGGCGAAAATTTATCGTACCGCTTGGTAGACTATATAGATGTTGAACAGTGAATTTATCAAGCATCAAACTTACCGTACTCGTTGTTTTTAACACCGACATTTCCCGACGAAATGATAATTTACATTGCCAATCTAAAAAAATCACACCCATCGGGATTTTATAATATATCTAGCTTTTTATTAGATTCGGTTAAAGAATATGTTGCCTACACCTCTCACTTTTATATTAAACCGATCTGTTGAGGTAGATATTTTTCTCAGCTTACTGAAACTGAAAGGCTCAAAATAAGTGTTGGAGAATTATAGACCGATATCATTATTATCTACATTTCCTAAGCTAATAGACCGAAAAATTAACAAACCTTTTAACTAACGTACTAACCACAACATCCTCGACCGTTTCCAGCATGGTTTTGTGAAAAGTAGAAGTGTCCACACTGCGTTGGAACACTTTGTAAATGGAGTAATCTCAGCATTGGATAGGAGATTCATTCCTTTGGGCCTCTTCGTTGACTTTATCAAGGCGTTCGACTGTACATTGCATCATATTTTGCTGGACAAGTTGGAATGATATGGATTGCTCATTCTTGGTTTAGAGTCGTATCTGAGTGACAGATAGCAGTTCGTGACAGCGTACATCATCAAGCCTCAGTATAAAAATGGGTGTACCGCAGGGGTTTCTGCTCCCCGAAGCTACGGAGCATCTTTGCGAAATCATCAACGCAATGCTCCAAATTCAGTATTTTCCCTCCTGCTGGAAACACGCCGAAGTTTGCAACATCCCCAAGCCCGGGAAAAATCACAAATTCCCACAAAACTTCCGCCCGATCAGCCTTCTCTCCAACGTTTCGAAAATAGCTGAGGCAAGCATCCTGTCTCGGTTGAAAGAACTCAGCGACGATGTCATCCAAGATGAACAGTTCGGCTTCCGAGCCGGACTGTCCACCGACCTGCAACTATTCCGGTTCTCGGAATACATCCGAAACGGACTCGAAAGGCGAGTACCCGCAGGTGCAGTTTTCTTCGACTTAAAGAATGCCTTTGACACAGTCTGGCATAACGGGCTGATCTACAAGATGATCGTTTCAGGAATCAACTCCCCCATGGTCAAACTCATCAGGTCCTATTTAGCCGGCAGATCCTTCTGCACCAAATCCCATTCCGTGAAGTCCAGCGCCAGACAAATCCACGCCGGCGTTCCCCAGGGATCACTTCTAGGCCCGCAACTGTTTTCCATTTACATGTCGGATCTCCCCGAGAGCCCAGCACCGAGATTGCAATCTATGCAGACGACACTGTCATCTACACAGGCTGCAGGAAGCAGGCGCTGTTCAGGAAACGCCTCCAAAGCGCTACTGACGGTTTTCTGAGTTGGACCTCTCGCTGGGGTCTGAAAGTAAATGAATCTAAGTGTGTGGCAGTTAGATTCTCGCACGATCGCGCAAACCCCGGTCAGCCGATTAAGGTAGGAAACTCCGAGCTCCCCTGGAGCTCCGAAGTGAAATACCTCGGTGTCATCTTCGACCGAATGCTCACATTCCAAAAACAAACTGACGAAATCCGAAATCGCTTCATCAAGGCCCGTAACTTGCTTCTGCCCCTCATAGGGCGAAGGAGTCCCCTTCACCTAGGGAGCAAGTTGCTCTTATACAAGACGACGCTTCGACCGCTTTTAACCTACGGCGCTATGGCCTGGTTAACAGCGAGTGAGACTAACATCAAAGGTTTGGAAGCACTCCAAAACCGAACCCTCCGCCTCATCGTTGACGCCCCCTACTTCGTAAGGAACGTTCAGATTCATCGAGAACTGAACGTTCCGACTCTACGTGAATTTCTGACGAAACTCCTGAAGTCCGCGTGGGAAAGAGCCCGCGCCAGCCAAAATCTCTGCGTTCAGATGGTCGTCGATCCCCAAGATCGACCCCCTCCCAAGAAGAAGGTCCGTCGCCTTGCAGATGTCATCGATCTGGACTAAGGCAATTCCCACAGGTCCCTCGACGACCATCATCGTCCTCTAAACGACTGATAAACGGATATTTTTCAGTCTGAAATTCTCGTATGTGTTACAGGTGAAAAGTCATCTTCCCCAGTTAGCTCTTCGCTAACCTACCTCATCTCTCCCCAGGCTGCGTGATCAAAGCAGCCTACACCTGAAGATAAAAGGGCGTAAGGAATCCCCCACCGGCCCTAGTATTGACATGAAGTTCCTAGCGGGTCCGTGCTAGGTCCGACATTATTTCTAATTTATATAAACGATATGGGCCGAGCCATTCGTTCGGATGATACGATCGTAATGAATTATGGCGAAGACATATATAATAATCGGAAGTGATTATGCGGAAATAGCAGATAAGGTAGCTGAAACGATGAAAAAAGTAGAGAATTGGGTAATGCGGAATCATTTACACATTAACAGTGACAAAATAGATGTGGAAGGTTACCTCCACAGCAAGAATATTAGGCCTAATTATAGACGGTCAATTAACCTGGTATACACCTGGTATATTGATCATATGTGTACTCAAACTGTCCAAGGTACTAATTGCGCTTAGAAACCTCTTCAGCTACTGTTCTACTGGAAAGTCTGAAAACGTTTTGTTTTGGCTGCTTTTAATCCGTCTTGAAGTAGTATAGGATAGCGCGCTGGGGTGGTGTTGCAAACATTAATGTTCAAAGTGTGTTTCTAGCGCAAAAGAGGGCGGTGAGGGCATCTAAGGGCTCTCGTAGGTCATCTTTTAAACATCTTAATATACTGACAATTTACGCTTTTTTTGTATACGAAGTGTTGTGTTTTACGTATGATAATCGAAGTAATTTTTTTATCTGAAGCATAACTATCATACAGATAATAAAGATGCCTTGGTACCGGTGAGATACCCTACTGCTAAATATCAAAGGCATATGTACCATAACAGATACAGTGGTGTGCAAAAAATAGGTGCGAACTACGTGCTAATTTATTAAGCAATGTATGATGCTGTTTCCATAATAATATTCAAGGGACATTTTTTGGATGGAAGGGAGTTTATATGAATTTGGAAAGCTGCTATGTAATTTTCTTATCCAATACTGAACTTCCGGGGAATACCACTTTCTCTTCACTGCGACTTAAAATTGTGTGTGCAATAAAATAGGTGCATTAATTTGTTGGGTATTGGAAAGTGTGCATGTTATTATAACTTGTGGAATTCTCTTTTTAAGTTAAGAAGTAAGGTATAAAAGATTAATTTATCGACGCAATATTGCAAAATAACTAAATAATTTGGTAGATATGGGTCGTGCCAAGCACTGTAGTACGTAACAACGGAGAAATGAAGGCAAAACGTATAAAGTTATAGCAAATACTTTATGATGTTCACAGAACATGGTCACAAATGCGCTGCAGTGAGAAAATAGGCAAGAAAAACGTGGTAGAAGTAGAAAGACAAGTCTACGAACCGACAAAACAATAAAAGGTTAGTGAAAAAGATTCTTTATAACATTCACTCAAATAAAGGAAGAGCTGCAGCTTAATATTGACACCTCAACAATTAGAAGACGATTGTTGGCAGAAAAATTGCCAGCAAAATGTCCGAGAAAATGTCCACTATTATCGCGGCAGAACGTTCTACGAAGATTGGAGTTCGCCGAAAGGCATATTCCTTAGCCGGTCGAAAAATGGCGCAATATTTTATGGAGCGATGAGAGTAAAATTAATATTTTCGGCTCAGGTAGTGGAAAAGTTATGTAAGACGACTGAAAAACAAAAATTTCCGCCGAAATACACAATAAAAACGGTAAAACACAGTAGGTCCAATATTTCGCATTGAGAACATAATGACACAAACAGAATATTGTAGTATGGTAATATTCCATTAGTAAAATTATCAATAAAAAGATGTAAATTTTATAGAAAGCATTCTTTAAGAAATAGAAAAGCGTTGTAAACATTTACCACACACATACACTTGAAACATTTCAATATCTAGAATTCCAAATTGCTATAACGACGTGCCGAAAAAATGAAGTTTGTTGATTTATGAAGCGACGGTATGGGATGGTCGATGAAAAAAGTTATATAAATTACCAGGGTCGAAAAGAAGCAGACCACATCAAAAAGAAGTTGTTGTTTACAAACGACGAACAGACCAAAGAAAAGAGAAGTACAATAAAAGGAAAAGACCAAAGAAAAAAAGTGAAGAAAGAATTCAAGAGGGAGAAGTTAAGGATTAGAAAACAAATTACACTTATACATACTAGGTAATATATTTTGATTGTATTGTTCATTATTTTATTAATATAATACTAAAATTTTATAAATATTAATTGTAATAATTTTGCTTTCTATAAAATTAATTAAAATTTATACTACAATATAATACTACAATATACTAAAATATTGGCAGAAGTAATGTTGCCCTAAACTGAATGGAACATGCCGCTGCGCTGGACGTTTCAACAGGATAATGATCCGAAACACATGTCCAGAGCAGCAAAAGCTTGGTTCGAAGGTAATAAGATTAACGTCCTACAATGGCCAGCTCAGTCTCCTGATTTAAACCCCATAGAACATCTATGGGGTGATGTCAAACGCGCTATAAATAGTATTCGGTTTAAAAATAAAGAAGATTTGTGGAAGGCAACTGAAAATGCTTGCCATGCCATACCACTTGAGAGGTGTCGCCGATTAGTAGACTCTATGCCGCGCAGGTGTGCTGAGGTGCTAAAAAATCGTGGACAGGCTACCAAACATTGACTTACACACTAATTTAATTTATACTTTTTCAATTAGCATGTTTATTAGAACTATTTTATATTTATTTCAGAATTGCACCTGTTATTTTGCACAGGCTGTTTTTCATTTTTATTATTTTTTTAAATGTCTAACATGTTACTTTTAAGTTTAGTTTACTTTTTAATGTCTGTAGTAATTATAGCTACGTAAATTATATACTGATCTTCAAAATTATTTACCTACTAGTTTGTGAACCTTCAATTTCTTTGATTTTTTCGTTACACCTATCTTTTGCACACCACTGTATAAATTCTTCAACCACGTCCCCAAACAACTAAAAATGCACCCACACGGGCTGCATTTAGGTCAAATTAGAAGAGGCTGCTAATTTCAAATGTTTTATACAGCATTGATGCGTATTTTTAATTAGTGTATAGTCTTTGTGTATTTGCGTTTTGTACTTGTCTTAGATCATTTATAATGTAAACATTATCTGTGCGACGTGATTATATTATATTTTTTACACATTGTACCAATATTGTAATCTTCAAATTTTTGCCTTTACTTCAGCAATATCTGCTTATACGGCAGTTTTTTTTTTCTAAAGCTTAATAAAATTATTATTATTATTATTAATTGTATGAATTGTAATGTGATAATTAAGTTGTTACCCTCCGTGGAAGGTATACAACAGAAAATGTTACTTGTATACTTTGCTTGAGCCGTTAACCTTCCTATACTCACGCATACGGTTTCTGAGACCGACTTATATAGTATAGTATACGTCTTTCATTTTGACGTGAGTATAGGAAGGTTAAGCACGGTGAAACTGGTGCAGTAGACTTTCTAAAATTTTAGATTGAAGCTTTTTCTCTTCAGATTTTTCCCCCGAGGACGAGGATTTGGTTGTCGAAATTGGTGTAGTAAAGACAAAAAGTACTTTATTAAAGCTACAGCCAGTTTTTATAATCGTTGCAAGAAGCATAAATTCATAGTTAAGTCCCTACTGTAAGTATGCACATACACATGCTTTTGAAAGTTATAACCGGGCTAGCTCATAAGTAACACTATACAGCTCCATAAACTTTCCTCTGCGCCGTTCGAACAAAAGAAAACCGAAGAATCGAACGTTTTAAACAAGTGCGCCGATTGCGTAGCGATATGAAAAGATTTATTGAGAAATTCAAGGTAGCGTGGGTAAACCGCTAGCGCGTTACTTTTTCTCCCTCTTTCTCCGTACTGTACATGACGTACGATTTTCATTAGGAAACTAGCTAGAAATCCTGTCCGTCGTGGGCAGAGCTTTAAATGCATTTAGTATTTTTTCTCCTCCGCGAGACTTTCTTTCTCTCTATTTATAGTGTCCGGTCGGCTATGATTTGCGGCGATCGCTGAATGAGGTCTCTTTAACCTTGTTGCGTTTCACAACAACCATCGGAATAAGGAGATCGGTACTTAGATACGTATAAACGTCTCGAATACGTAAACCGCCCATGAATTAAAATTTTTATCGAGAAATACTGGAGGCGTATTATATAGGATAATCGCTTCATTTAGAGTCTGTGGATTTAACGTGGAAGGAGTTCGAGATCGAAATATAGGTCATCTGTGATGTATGTTTCATTTTCTATTGTTTTGATGTTCGAATTAATCCGCAAAAACCTAACGATATTCAAGAAATTCCTTCCCTCATATTTTTCACAAATAAATCGGACGAAATTGAATCTTTTCACTATTGTCATGAAATCTAGAATATTAATATCAATCTCTAAATACCAAGCCACGCCTTTTAAGTTGTTACGAAAGCCAGGGACACACCCAAAAGCACTCGGAAACATTACTTTTATTCATTTATATATTTATGATAAGCATAGAAATGAAGTTTGAAAACAAGAAGTCAATAATCTTTGGCGTTATTGCGTTAAAAGAAGGATCCCATGGGGGGCGAAATTAATGAGAGAATCGCAAAAACAGCAAGACCTTTGAATTCGATGAAGACAAAATTTCTCAGCGAGAAGGATGTTGAGGTAAAATTTGCTTGCGAAAGCTGGACGACAGGGGAAAGGCAAACAAGCAAACTAACGAGACGAGAGTTTTGAGGAAGATACGAGGAAAAACAAAAAGAGATAAGATAAGAAATGTAGATTTTAGAGAACAAGTACGTGTAATATCAATAGAAGAGACGATACAACAGGGACAACTAAGATAAATGAGACATATATGAAGAACGGGACAAGATAGGCTAGTGAAGAAAGTACGACGCCATAAATAATGGAAAACAACGAAGAGGAAGACCAAGAAATATCTGGAACGGGGAAGTAAGAAAGATAGCAGAACAGAGTGGAGTAGAGGAAGAAGATATACCAAGATCGTCACAGAATAGGAAAAATTGGAAATAAACATGGAGGAAACCAAACGAACCAACTCCCACTCAGTCGACTAAACCAACTAAAGCACCGATGCCATTGCAAAGATCTTTAAGTTATAAACCGGACTGCCAGGCAATATTTAAAACAACGGATACAAAACTTAGATCGCAGAAATCCCATACTTTATATTAAAAATGCAGACATGATAGCATTGTGCATACAACTGTAAACACAGACCATACATTCGAGTTTTCTAAACCTATATCAGACAGAGAAAACCGACATAAAAGGAAAATATAACAATCAATGTGTATATAAATGAAGATGATTGCAAGGACTGTGCTGTAATTTACTGACATTATATCACAACCGCCTAAACTTCGGTTTAGACGGTTCTGATAATGCTTGACCCATATTTCTTGGGTATTGGGTAGTGCACCATAAATCGTATACAGAACAGAAATAAACTTGCGATATAATACTTAAATTTATTACATATCACAATTTCTTTTAAACTTTAGAAGTACGGTCATTAATCATACCAAATACAAATTTTGTCAAGTCAACAGGTATGAATTCTAACAATTATTATTCTTCGATAGTTAATTTTATATTTTGATTTCAGTCTGATAATGCCATTTAATTAAGGGTGTTCAGTACTTATTTTCAAGATCGCTTAAAGTTCATTTCTTTTTGTACATTCGAAAACTATCTCGAAAGCTGTATATTTTAGCTCTAAAAGATGTATGTATAACGATAAAATACTAATTGTGAAGGAAACTTTTAAAGGTCAGATTTACAAATTTCAAAATAGTTTTGGAGCCAATGAAAAAAGAAATAAGTTTAACCGATCTTGAAGGAAAATACCTTACATCCTTAATAAACAAACGTTACTGCCATGTACTGTCGTTTTAATTAATACATCCCTCTACATACTGTCCAGCATCCCGAAGGAACAATATTAATTAATATTTAATAAATATAACACTTGACAAATATACCGGAATAACTTTAAAATGCATACAGTGTAAACTGACCGTTTCTATAGGAAATTATGGAGCTGATCGAAGGGCATTAGCGAGCTGTGATCTTTTACAGTTTCAATGGTGGCTTAAACAGTGAATAATGTTTTGAGGAAATCAATCGAGTATTTGGTGATAAGTCGTGTTCTTTAGCTGCTTTACTATTTTGGCGGTCTTAATCCAACACACGGCCATTACTGATACTGATTATTAATATTGGTCTTATTCAGAAAATGATCCAAAAGGATGGACGTATTACTGTTAGAAATATTCAAGTAATTCCAAAGCCTGATTTTCACGATGATAGTACTCTCATGAAAGTGCTTTCATGATATTGGCCTCGATAGTCAGATCATAAAAGTGTGGTATCTACACGTTCTGAATTAGATAAGACATTGTGTACGTACGTTTTCGGCGGCGTAGAATACGATTTCGGCGTCAAAAACGATGAGATTTGCTTCGTTTGAATGTTAGAGCGTACAAAACGTTTCGTCAAGAACCACTGGTCGTTTTCTCATTGAATATTTTCTTAGTAACGCGTCTCTCGTATCGGAAATTATTTTAACCGTAATCTACATGAGAAGAGCTTTAATTTGATGTGTAATAAGTCCCACTTTCGAACATTTCGATTTTCTTCGAAATATCAAAGGGGTACCCCTTTGAAAATTCGGGAAAAATTTAATATGTTCTGAATTAGATGAGACGTTGTATATGTACATTTTCGAAGGCGTACAATACGATTCCGGCGTCAAAAACGATGAGATTTGCTTCGTTTGAATGTTAGAGCGTACAAAACGTTTCGTCAAGAACCACTGGTCGCTTTCTCATTGAATATTTTCTTAATAACGCTTCTCTCGTATCGGAAATTATTTTAACCGTAATCTACATGAGAAGAGCTTTAATTTGATGTGTAATAAGTCCCACTTTCGAACATTTCGATTTTCTTCGAAATATCAAAGGGGTACCCCTTTGAAAATTCGGGAAAAATTTAATATGTTCTGAATTAGATGAGACGTTGTATATGTATATTTTCGAAGGCGTACAATACGATTCCGGTGTCAAAAATGATGAGATTTGCTTCGTTTGAATGTTAGAGCGTACAAAACGTTTCGTCAAGAACCACTGGTCGCTTTCTCATTGAATATTTTCTTAATAACGCGTCGCTCGTATCGGAAATTATTTTAACCCTAATCTACATGAGAAGAGCTTTAATTTGACGTGTAATAAGTTCCACTTTCGAACATTTACCCCTTTGAAAATTCGGGAAAAATTTAATATGTTCTGAATTAGATGAGACATTGCATACGTACATTTTCGAAGGCGTAGAATATGATTCCGGCGTCAAAAACGATGAGATTTGCTTCGTTTGAATGTTAGGGCGTTCAAAACGTTTCGTCAAGAACCACTGGTCGCTTTCTCATTGAATATTTTCTTAATAACTCGTCTCTCGTATCGGAAATTATTTTAACCGTAATCTACACGAGAAGGGCTTTAATTTGATGTGTAATAAGTCCCACTTTCGAACATTTCGATTTTCTTCGATTTTCTTTCTCATTGAATATTCTTTTTCCATAAATATTTGCAGTATTCACGTTGAAAGTAGGCCTGATAGTTCGTTTACTGTCGCCACAATACTCTCAACTATCTAGTCAGACGAGATAGTGTGAGAGCGCTCTCGCGCGTGTACGATAGCAACTTACAAGTTGTCTATACGGCGAGAGTTGTTTTGATAGTTACTGTCGTGACAGCAACTATCATAAAGACTATCACCGTGAAAATGAGCCTTAAAGATCGGCGCGAAAGCAACAAATACCATTTTACCCAAGCATTTCAAGGTATACGTTAGCTTTGTTTCCCCATAATTTGACCACAATTGAAGCAGAACACCGTGTGCAGATCTATGCTAGATCGCTTTGATAACGCGTCGTTTCATCTGATTTACAACATCATTGCAGGTGATACGACATCGATATACTGTTATGATCTCGAAAAGAAAAAGGACCAATTGACAATTCGGGTCTTTTAGAATAAATGGGCTCCGATGCAGACTATTCGTGAAAAAAAAACGAAAGCAAAAGATGGTCGCCACATTTCTGGGAATTACTAGGCATGTTTCCATTGTAGAACTGGAAGATCGCAATAATATTGATCCCCAGTGGTTCAATTTGTTCGCCTCAAACTCTCGCAAAATTTTCGCAAAAATCATCCAAGGAATAGGATCATTTTGCACTTTGGTAACGTTTGTGCTGCCACTTCTGTTCAAACGATTGAGTATTTGAATGTCCAATACTCTGAAAGAATGAGTCATTCGCTATATAGTCCGGATGTAGCACCTGACTTCGTTGTGTTTCCACTTGTAAAGGATAAGTTACGGGGTTTACGTTTTACACAGGCCGAAGAAGCGGTGAACGCGTAAAAACATCAACAAACAGCCGAAGGTGAGAGGATTGAGAAAAAATATTTTGGGAATGGAGAAGTATATTGACTATAAAAGGCTATATTTTGATAGGTATGTTTTGTCCATGTATTGTTTTGTATTATTGTGTATTACTTTATTTTAGGGTCAGCGCAAAGGAAACAGCCACCGTACAAACATACATATTTCTGCCGTTGATTATACTTTAGAATTTCTGAAATTTCAAGCTCTTCGCATGCAACATCTCTAATTTTAGACCATGATAAATTACTCGGTACCAACTTAATTTTCTGCAGAGCGGACACTTCGGTATAGCTAGCAAGTGTTCTTGCACATACACATGCTACATAGGTACGTATGTACATATGTACCATATAATTGTACAAACCAAGCAACTCGAGAATTACGAGAAATTCTAAAGCCGTACGCGAGGTAATATATTTTATTTGCAACGGCATAAATACCAACACCGTAGTTCTTTGGCTAGAATTTAATAGCTAACGAGAATAATTTCGTTAGAATAAACGTGATAAACTTACAGTTATTGCTCACCAGATTTATAAGTTGTGAAAGGCATAGACGGAAAGAGGTTTATTATTCGGGACGTTAACACATGAGGTTAAAATTAAGATGGGCCACTTATACACAACAATCTTACAAATCTCTTGATAATGGTTTCTAAATATCACTTCGTTGTACATATTTTTATGTACGTACATGTAGGTTTCATCTTTACGTAAATTAGAATTTTTGCTGATAGGAGAAAGGAAGTCTTTCTTTTCAGGAAGAATAAGCACTACAAATGTATTAAGTACAACCAAATGGATGTTACAGTGAATATTCTTTAAGAATTGTCGTAAGCAGAGTCCAATAGACAACTGCAGAAACAGAACGGGAAATCGAGTTGTGTATGTCTTAAAATCTTTCGCCCATCAGAATCTATAAATTTTTCAGTTAGATAAACAGAAATTCTCTCATGAAACAAGAGATTATCGGCAAACATAAGGAAAAGTAAGTTTGCCACATGATTCAAAATCACTCAATAATGCAAATTCTTACAGTTAATAATAGTTAATAAAAAAGTGGGCTAAGAATGCATGCTCAGAATTTTTAATGGTAGAAATTTTTCACTTCGGTTTATACGGTTGTTGAAAACGCTTGCACCGATTTCTTTATAAAACAATTATTATTGTGTGGTGAGGAGTTTACGGATGTGATATAGTGTCAGGTGATAAATTATTAACTGCAAAATTGATAGAATTTCCTATTTAGGGTCATCTTTCATACTATTAACCATTATATATATATATATATATATATATATATATATATATATATATATATATGTAAACAACATGACTGTTAGGAGTTAAGTCTACATACAATGTTTACAGCTCCGACTGTCAAAACAATGTCGAAAAAGTAGGTAGAACGCGCACACGCCTTTCTGTTTAACTAATTTTCCACGCGTACGTCTTTCGGGCACAAAGAAAAATTAAACAAATTAGAATCGGTAGTCGGACCAGTTTGTACTCTTAAAAAGAGGGATATCACGTGCCCCGAGATCCTCCCAATACTCTCTTGTTGGCTGTCAGCTGTCACCATTCAACGCTGACCGCTTCTACCTGACCACGAGAGGACCAGTTTTATCAATAGCGCCGACATCTTATTGCATTTTTTTTTTTGTAAACGAGAAATATACACTAATCACCGTAAGATAAGTACAAGTGTATTCGATGAAACAATATTGGGTACCTACATACATGACATACGATGCAACTTATTAACAATTAAAGCGAGTTCTGTATTGAACCATGTTAAAAGTATGTATACTTATAAATGTTAAAATCCGGCTAAGATCACCTCTCTCCCAGCAACTTTAGACTAATGAGCCCAGTCTCTAACTTGTCGAAAATAGTTTAGGCGGTTATCCTAACTCGATTAACCGAAAACAACGACGACTTAGGTTTCATCCAGAATGAACACCTCGGATTCCGACCCGGATTATCAACCGAATTTCAATTACTCCGCTTCTCAGGGTATATTCGAAACGATCTCAAGGCGAGCATGAGACATTTTCTTCGATTCTGAAAGTGCTTTTAACAATCTGCCACGACGAGCTGATCTACAAAATAATCGTGTTTGGAAGAAACTCCTCTTTGATTAGCCTTGTTAGATCGCATTTAGGTGACGCCAAATACAGGTAACCCTCGTAGAACACGCTAGTACCATTTCTAAGAAATAACGTGTTATGCGAATCCATGTTATACTACTGCAAAAGAAGGAAAAAGTTCAAAAAATTAAAAACGTACTATTATATTTTTGGAGCGAAGCTCTTTTAGCGAGTTTCTGCGGCGAGAATTAACTGGGAAAAAGTGAGACGCTTGAAATCGTCAGATAGGCGCTTTTATCTTTCATTCATTAGTTTTTCTCTCACACACATACTCATCGCAGGAGCAACTGTGAAATGCGCCATATTTGCGCCTCCCCCATCAGACGGCGCTCTTAATATTCGGACTCAAATTTACTTCAAATTCAACTTCAACTTATTTACCATCGGTTTCGAAATGAAATACTTTTTCTTCATACATTGTTTATTATAGAATTTTACTTTTTATTCAAATAAGGATCAAATGCGTAAAGAGCTTCACTCTTGTCGGGTGTCCTAGGACACCTCTCCTCTTTTATAATTAAAACAATTATATTTATCAAGGCAATTTTAAAATTTAAAGTATTTTTGAAATTTACATGTAATTAAATAAAATTGAATAAAAACTTGTTCATTTCACATACTACTCGGGAACCACTAAGTTCACTTCTACGTTAATCGAAGTTTTGCACATGTTGACCATGTGGACGACGAAATTTTTACTTTGAATTTCAGCTTATTTCAATTTTAAACATATTGCGATGTAGTGTGATCTTGACATCATTCGGTTCAGTTGCTGACAAGCTGTTTTCTCAGCCCTCATGTAAGTCATTTTCTGTGATTAGTATTGCTTTTGCTGATCATTGTTACTGTCTTTAGGGAGAACTCTCCGATGAAGGATTAAATGAATTCGAAAGCTTAGGGTTACTGAAAGAGAGACTTTTATTTCAACTCATCCTTGGCTGCAATCCCCAATAGTTTTTCCATTTTTAAATTTAAGTCCTTATTAAGTAATGTTTTCTTCGTCATTACTACTAAGCAACAATTAACCATTAACCACCAGGGCGCATTCTTTGTGACAAGATAACCTCATCCTTTTTCAGCTCTATCTTGACTTCTATGTTCTACTTTTAACAGAAAATCAGTTATTTTAGATTGCTTGCTCTTACCTGAGAGATAAATTTCTTTATATGGTGTTCAGCACTTATGGAGTTCTCTCTGAAACTTTACGCTTCTATCAATTGAAGGACCTTCATTTATACTTCAATTTCCTCGTTTTCATTTGTTATATCGCCCCCTCAGTTATTTTGACATGTTCCAGATATCTTTTCCGCCATATCTGCTTCGTCATTTTTTCCCACCAGTAATTACGTAATATTTCCAGTCAGTATCAGTCATATCGTCAAAACCATCTCCTCAAAGATAGTTAGCAAGGTATACTATTACATCCGTTCCGCCTGCTCCATCACGCCTGTTAATATAAAACCCTCTGTAACGATTCCTTGATAGTTTTTATTGTTGTTTTTTGATTTCAAGCAGTAGTTCGTCAGTAAACTCACCGTTGAATCAGTCTTGCTAATTAACATATCACGGAATAAGTTCGTAGGATGACTAATGAAACAACAACGCTGAGGCAAAATTCGACTTTACTCATCAGATAAGCTTCCTTTACATTTTGATGACTTTTCTGTACATCGATTTAGCTTTGGCCTCGAAATACCCTTCAGTTTCAGTAATCACTTCTTCATTGGAGGCAATTTTTTTCCTGGAGCATTCTGTTTAGGCCTGCAAAACCTTACCGGCTAACATTTGCGTTTTTGCTCGCTTTGGACGGTTTTCGTCCTTTCCTGATTTAATTCTGGAATGTAGTGATGGGTCAATGGTTCATCAATTGTTATATACCGCATGAAAAAGAATTTTATTGCGCTAACACAACGCGTTGTTGTTATTTATTGACCGTGAGCAAACACGGAACCCATTTCGAAAATAACTTTCTCATGCTCAAATGTTCATGCAAAATGGTGAATACACTGCCTTCTGATATCTTTAAGGTGCAGCTATCTCACGCAACTTCACGAACTTTACATTTACGATCGACCAAAACCATCCTGTGGGCTTTTTATGTTTTCTGGAACAACCGCCGAAATTGGGCCACCAAAGCGTTCAGCGTCATCGGTGTTTGTACGGCCGCGTTTAAAATCAGTAAACCACTTCTCTACGATTTGTCTCGATTGGGGTCCGGAAAACACTTGTCAAGCCAGAGCTTTGCTTAAAACGTATTTTTTCCAACTAAAAAGCAATGCTTTATCAACACACGCAATTAAGATTTTTCCATTGTTTTGAAAATTTCAAAAGTAGCGTCACTAAAACCACTGTAACTTGTGAACTAAACATCAGATTGTCATAAACCTTTCGTTTGAAGGTGGGTACTTCTTAATAATATGGATTTGCCGATAGTGGCGCCATCTGTATGTCATCCTACGAACCAATTGAGATATTTGTTAAGCACCTGATAAGATGATCTTGATGATGACCAATCATAAATTCACAGATCCACCTGCATCGCTTCATCCGACAATGTTTACAAATTCTATCCTTCGCCGATCCAATCTCATGGAAGATAGTGTACATACTTTTCGAATCGTATTTATACGGAAACTCGTTTCTTGCACGGGAAACAAAGCGAATATCGTAGTAGCGCTCGAACTTCGTGATAAACAAGACAAACAGAATCTACCTGGTTCATCGCGGTTGCCGCATTTATAATTTCGGAATTCGAAAGGATATCTTTCCCGCTGCAACGGGAGGAGTTTCTGAAAAGGCATGGAAGTCGTCTGACGAGGGATTGCGCCGGAATCTTTCTTCGATGAATTATGACTTTGTCTAGACGGCTAGCGAACATAATAAGTCGTTTGATGCGGGGATATTAATAAGATGATGCGTTAGGTGCGTTTCGATTTCGTTCCGTCTAGACGTACTACGTAAGTGATTTCTTGTAGATGTGCAATACATCGAGGTCAATACTATATACATAGTACATTATTGGCGTTTATATTTAGAAATTTAAAGTGAATTGCTTCTATTGAAGTGTTAGGTACTAGAAAAGTACAAACGCGTTCGTGTTGTAGTATACTCGTGTCAATTTCGAACGCCCCGGGAACATTCTTCTAAGCAAACAGTGTAATTCTAAAGAAAAATATACAATGCCTAAATGGATTCGTAACGGTATTGTCCCCTTTGTGCGCGGAGAATTAGAAAGTTCCCAAAAATCGGTAAGCTTTTTGTCATCGACAGAAACACGACGGCTCTTAGGAAATGTGACAAATTTAATCCTCCCCCAAAGAGCATTTTTGGTCTATACTCCATACAATCACCAATACGACCGGTCTAAGAAGTACGTCGTCAAAACATCGTCCTCGATTATATTATTATCGCAGGAACGCAACCATAACGTGCAGTTTAAATAACAGCGCACTGAATGTTTCTAGAACGCTCGCCTTGTACTTATACGCCCACGGAGGATAGCCCACGAGAAATCATTAATTTTTGTAGTAATTTCTCCATCGGGCGGCATTCGAAACATTGTCTGTATAAGGGGAAGGGTCGGGCTCGTGCTCCGAAATGAAGTCAAGACCTCTTACTTACAGAGATTTAATTACAAACTGCACGAAATTGCGATTTCAGCGAAATATTGTTTTGTCAGATCTATGTAATAACCATCACAGTCTTTAGAGTTTGTTTTATATACTACATTACTTTGAAACAAATTTAAACCAAGTTAAAGAAACTTTAGATAATAATAATTATCCAAATAGTTTTTTACGAAAACATAGTAAAAAATAGAATTAATAAATTATATAATAGAGGTACTAAAAATAATGACAATAAAAGTTATAAGGCTATTTCTTATAAAAAAAGTTTAAGCGAACAAATAAAAAAGAATTCAATAAAAACAATATAAACATAGCCTTCATTCCAATTATAGTAACAAACCCGCTTTTACCAACACTGAATCTAAAATAAATAAACAAAACCAAAATAATGTAGTTTATAAAATAAACTGTAAAGACTGAGATGGTTGTTACATCGGTCAGACCAAACAATATTTAAAGAGGAGGTTGTATAACCATAAATATTCTTTAAATAATGATTTTGGTGCAATGACAATGAAATATTACAAAGAACTGAGGCATTACTTTGATTTTGAAAACAATTATATTAAAAACAAAAAATAATTATAAAAAACGAAGTGATAAATATACAGAAAGATACTAAAACTATTTATTTCAGAATCGATGTTTAGAATTTAAGTAACGTATATGTATGAATAATAGTAATTTATTAAAATGACATTTACATTTCTTAACAAGGGATCCTTTGGATTCGGGCTTTCCCTAGTTCTTGACCAGAATTGTTAAGATTCCGACAGAGATTTTTTGATATACTTTTTCTGGGTGTTTTCGTAGTTTGCATTTATGTGTTTGCACATTAAATCAGTTATTTATAATATTTTTTTTTTTTTTTTTACAGATCAAGAAATCCTAATCATTAGTTATTTTGTTGATAGTTCCCGAATAAAAAACAAATGTTTGTTTATACATTTATCTAATTATATTTTCACTGATGAAGGTGTTCCGAAAACGTTTGTAAACGTTCTGAGAATATTACTATTATTTCAATCACTCTTGTTTAATGGACCTAATTGTGGTAGAAAAGTATGATATAAGATAAATACAGAGGAGATATAATTATTAACCTTCATATTTGCCCGCTAAAATCAACTTTACATATAAATTGATATTTACCGAGATGTCGTTGATTTATGACGAGGATCCCGATCCGGGAATGTTCGGGTATCGATTAATGTTTGGCGCGCGTTTTTTTTCTTCTTCTTTTCAGTCTCCGCTTGTCCTTTTTTTTACACGAAAGGATCTCGTAGGTAACGAGTGCCCGTAAAAGCGACTTACCTTGAAGATATATGTGGACGTATATCACGTCCGAATCGTAAAATGCCGGCGAGAAACAAATAGATTGGATAAAACGTAAATGCTCAGCGGTAATGGGTTTTTGATGGATACCCGAGGCATATCCGTAAAAAGTTTAATAAAGATCGTGAAATGCCTAGAAGAAATTAGCGTTAAAATACTTTGTCGCAAGAACGGTATCCTTTAAACTGAGTTTTATCGATTACTTGGCTATATACGTATGACCACATACAAGCAATTAATAGACGTTACACAATTAAACATTTAAAGTTGATGAGGGAATCGGTTGCGAAATTTTCCTAGCAAGACGACATAATCAATTTTACACCTCCACAGAGAATCCATTTGAGAGCCAATACATCGATTCTCCGAGAAATTGAAGATTAACGCGCTTACTCTATTAACTATCGAACCAATGTCCGGAGAGGACGCCACATAGTACCCACATAGAAGAATAAAAGACAGTGCTTAATAGGTGAGTTACGCGTTTTAACAAAACAAAGACCGTCGATTACACAAACCAGGATGTAACAAGCAACAGCGACGAATTACGGACATATTTGCTAAAGATAGTTACCCATCGGAGCAACGTTAAAGAAGAGCGCAACTGGTTTTTCGTACGAACATATTACAAACCACCAACGTGCTTTTATAACTTGCCGTAGTACAATAATGAAACCTAAAATAACTGTTAAACATGTCTGCAAAGGAAGTGTTTGGGTTGGTGAAGATCTATACCGCGATTGAGGAACCGTAATCTTCTCCTGTACATAAATATACTAAGGAATTGCTACTGTAATAAGTAACAACTAAAATATATTACAAAAATCACAATATCAGTATCGACCTGATTTATTCGAAGTAATCACAATATGACTTGAAGACAGCTAATATGGTCCAGAAATTCTTGGAAGCAAGAGAATTCCGACATGAATTAAGGGAAAATTACATCCGTAGAAAATCTGCCTTGATTTCAGTTTTCATAAAGAAATTTGAAAGAATAAAATTACAGTGCCCCGGAAGATGGAATAAGACGAGTTACTAAATAGAACACTGTAGGCAAATTAAGTAAAAGGATGAAAGCCGGAGCAAGAATGACATGGTTTCCAGGATTAATGATGAAATAGGAGGTAGAAAAGGGAAAATCGATAATCAAAATGGGAACTATAGCTGAAGACACTACGAGATGGAAGGTGTGGCTCAAGAACCAATGAGGCCGTTTTTCCACGCCTCTATGGAGCGAAGAGAAATAAGTACAAGAGGAAGAAGATTTGATGCGAGAGAAATTGCCTCCTGTTCCGGCCTTTTAGCAGCCATATCTATAAACCTATTCTATTTTTGAAACAGCTCTATATACTAAAATCTATCCACTAATCAGACCCTCAGTTTCTCCATATCAGTATGGTTTTATGGAAAAGAGGTCTACTATTTCTAACCTAACTGTCCTTACACAGAGTGTCACTAATGCTTTGGACGCTGGGCTTCAAGTTGACGCTATATGTATATACAGACTTTGCCAAGGCGTTTGACAGCGTAGATCATGGTACTTTGCTAATTAAGGTGAAAAACTTTGGATTTGGCGAACCTTTAAGGGCTCTTTTGACCTCTTATCTGTGCAATAGACCTCAACGTGTATTTTGTAATGGATACACTTCTTCGCCTTATATAGCCACTTCTGGAGTTCCGCAGGGCTCAAACCTGGGACCACTTCTTTTCATCATCTTCATTAATGATCTGGTTGACGAGATTGCATCCGATAAGCTTCTTTTTGCAGATGACATGAAGTTGTATCGTACGATCACCAATTCTAGCGATTGTTTTGTTGCAAATGGACTTGGACAATATACAAGAATGGTGTACAAATAACAGCCTACCTCTGAACCCTAGTAAATGCAAAGTACTCACTTATACCAAAAGACTCACTCCCACTAACTACACATACATGCTTGGTGATGCTGTTTCTAGAGTTCAGACCGTTAGGGATTTGGGAATAACATTTGTCACTGAGCTAGATTTCTATATTCATGTTAACAACGTGATAAAGCAGGCTAGGCAGACTTTAGGGTTCGTGATTCGGAACTGTCGATCCCTTACAAATATTACAGTATTGAATACGCTATACTTTACGTTGGTCAGGACGAAGTTGGAATATGTTGGATTGATGTGGTATCCCCATTATCGAACTCAGAAATATATCTTGGAGCTTGTACAGCGGAGATTTGTCAAATTCCTGTGGTACAAAGTAGATGGTGTGTACCCTTCGAGGGGCTGTAATCATTCCGTGCTGCTTACCCTTTTTCTAGTACCATCCCTCTAAATAAATAAATAAATAAAAATAAATAAAATACAACATTCAGTCCAGTGTTGTATTGAGGTATTTTTGGGCATCCATGTTTTCAAATACTTTTTCATTCCAACGGCAGTAATCGCCTAGAATAGAAGGAATCTAAACGTTTAGAAATCCGCGAATATAAAGACACACAAGCTACAGTAATTGGTTCGACAAACTCTGTCGATATGGAAGAAGTCGTCCAAAAATTTCATAAAATCTCTTACTGGCTTTGAGAATAACCCAAACTGTGATCCATAGCCACAATTATTTGAGTCATAATAAATAGTCTGATTGGTACGGCCACACAGTTTTAACCATGCAACTGGTAAAGATACGGTCCGGGACAGCATATAAAATAAAATATTGCTGTAAACAAAAAGCTTTGGCATTTGGGTTCAGAAATCAAAGTGACGCACCAATATGATGGTTCGAAAATTGAAAAAGTTTAGCAAAGTACGAGGGCGCCTTTTAAGCTGTAATAAACCTAGGAAAGAAACAATGTTTTTTGGAGCAAACTGTTTTACTGCTATCCAAAATATTTCCCTTAAAGATCTATAGACTTTTACATGCGTTCAAACCAATCCTTGAAACTTTTTTCCACTCTGAAGTTAATATCTCAAAAACATGGTTTCCGAAGGCTTCTACGGCCCCCTGCATTGCTGAGAATCCCTGTCCACGCATTTTTCTTTGACATTAGGGAACAGAAAAAAATGATTCAGAGATAAATCAGATGAATATGGGAAATGAGGCATTAATTGGATGTCTTTCTCCTCCAAAACAACAATCTTTTGAGGTGCTTGGTAAGAGATGGCATTGTCATGATGCACAATGATGCGACGTTTCCAGTTGCTTTTCCTGGTATTGTTTGAGCATTTCCTTGCACCGGGAACAGACCTTTTTCACCGGTAAATGCTCATGCAAAATCAAATGTACTGCAGTCTTCGATAGACCTAAGAATTCCTCTATCTTACTGTAAGTTACACGCCTATCTTCTTCAGTTATGTTACTCACAGTATCGATGATTTTTGGAATAACAAGCCATTTTGATCTACCTTCACGCAATTCATCACCAACGAACGCACAACCTCGACAAAATTTTGCAAACCAATTGTAAATAGTCTTTTCTGTTGGCGCTTCATCACCAAAAGTTGAACGAAGCGATTCTATGCAATATTGTTAAGTTTGATCTTTACTAGAATTGTAAAGAATCGTCCAACAAAAACCTTTACGTGCAAATTCCATTCTTTTGAAAAATTACTTTTTATAAATGTTCACCGTTAACAAACCACACGGGACCATTTCTAAGCTGCTACTATTTTCACAATAACAAATGTCAAATTTTATGAAAATAGTAAAGACACAAGTTGCGGCACGGAGTGGTCTTTTGTAAAAACATAAAACGCATGCTTCACACTCGTACTTCATTTGCTTACAAGTGCTCGTCCTTACTGATTAGCATCTGAATCTGGTGAAGTTTGACCACCCAATCAAATACTGCCTACATTTCGAGAGAAGCACGTACAAGTTCTGTTTTAGTATAATACAAGCATATGATTCCACAAAACTGTCAAATCTTCAAGTTCAAAAACCTGCAGATAACTAGGTGGGGTTGACATGGCACAGGAAACAAATAACATACCAAGATAACCCTCACTATCCGCAGAAGGAAAGGGAAACTACCTAAAGAAATCACGCCACAAGTGAAACCAGCTTGAAAATACAAAATTGGAAAGAAAGAAGGGAGAATAACCAAGATGCTGTGGTTGTTCACCTTTCTGTGAAATAACAAGAAACCATGTTGTGGTCACATAAACCAATTGGAAGAAGCCAAGATAGCACGAAAATTTGATATGAAGATTATACTAAAGATAAAACTAGTTTAGAAAAGCAAACAACGGCACGAAGCAACCAAAAGAAAGAAATGAACAAGACAAATCAATCTTCTGTTGAAAAGAAATAACGAAACGTCAGGTCCTGGGAATGATTCGAAGAGGCACATGTTTACTGGAGAAACAGCTGAAAAGTCGATGTTGATTGCAAGTATTCATAATGGGTTATCTTAAGGAAACGAAACTAACTGCTATTGACACATGCAAATTGTGAGATAATGTAACTGACTGCCACAGTGAGAGAAATTGGTCTATTCGACCAATCTGTCATTAAACACCTTCTTGGTCACAGTCACAGTTTGTGAAATAATATTGGCATTGGTAACCGAATGAAAAGTTACCGGAATTAGAAAATGAAAACAAAATAATACGGATTGAAGTTATATTTTATTTTTCAATGTAATCCCCTCGAAGCTCAACGCATTTGGTCCAATGTTTCTCAAGCTTCTCGATTCCCTCCCGGAAGTGACTTTCTTCGAGATTTCGAAATGAGTCGTTTACAGCCTTTTCTTCATTCGATCAAAATCTTTTTCCACCCAGAAATATTTTGAGTTTCGGAAACAGGTGGAAAGGATTTCGAACTGCATTTTGTCAACGCGGTTCATCACTTGTATGCATGTCGCCAGCCTTGAATTCCGAAACCCAGAAACTCATTTTCCACCATGAATGGTGAAAAATGAAGGTAATTAATCCTCAAGGAAAATTTGATGGCCGTTCTAAGGTTGTTTTTATCCATAATTGAAAACACAAAAAGGTACTTAAATGCTTCTCAAATCCAGACTATTTGACAGGTAGATTTAACATTTGTAGGCAATTCATATGAAAGAATTGCCAATACAACGACACAAACTATTTGGAAAAATAGCAACCCCTAGCAGCGATTTCGGGAACTTGTCAATCTAGCCTCCTATGAGAAAGGATCATATTCAGAGCAATTTGGCAATTCCCTCCCTGCCAAAGTAGCTAGTGATAATTTTACAACGTCGAATGTGATATAATTATGACATGCAATGTCAAAGCGAGACGGAGAATTCCAGTACGATACTGGAAGAACCTGACATTGTAACGAAGGCATATTCATTTGGTATCGCCAATAGATTAAAATAATTAATTAAAATAAAAAACAACGACAGATAAAAGACTACCACAGTTGGAGAAAGTTGTAAGTTAAGATAAATAATGGGGAAAATTGATGAGGCGCAACCGTGACAAATGAGATGATAAAGTGTAACAGAGCCAAAGATAGTTAGTTAAACAGGTGGTTGAGGTTAGAATAAGTTAAAAAAACAGGAGGTAGATCCCGACGAAAAATGTTGGACGCTGTGAGATCTGTGCCGATTAACCTTCCTATACTCACGTCAAAATATGAAACACGTATACTATACTATATAAGTCGGTCTTGCAGACCGTATGCGTGAGTATACGAAGGTTAAGAGGAATTACTTGGGAGGAAATCCAACAAAGCACGCTATACAGAAAGAGACGAAAAAGACAAACTTACTTCTGCACACCTTATATCTCCCAGGATAGATAGGTTTGAGAATTAACCAAGTTGATGTTTACACTGAAGATGAGAACTTACTTGTCGGAATACGTGTGTGTATTATAAAAGAGAAGGTGGGGGTAAGAGAAATCTTTTATTACGTCCATCTTTCCAGATCATTGTGATTGGAAGATACTTGCACCTAATGCTACCTATTTTGCATTTGAAATCTTTATCCTTAAGAATATTGCTCTTTTTTGATACAACACATAAACATGTTGGTAGTTTTGAGTAGTTAACACAATTTTTCATATGAGAAGTTACAAATCGGTGACTACTGCTTATGTATGTATCTTCTTCTGCTGGTTTCTTTCTATTCTATCATATCAAAAGATGTGATACTAAAGAAATATGTTTCGTTCATTCATCTTCTATTCTTTCTACTTTTCGACGTAGGATCCTATCTTCATTAATATGTATTTATTTTCAGAATAAACTGAAATTCTAAAAAGAAATATTACAACGATTAATCTATCCAACAGACACCGTGAACGCACAATTATCCCGTCCGCGCGATGACGAAAATAAAGCTCCGAGCGCGGTAATTATTCACAGTTTGTGTTATTTCGTAAAATAAGATAATAAACACTCGACGTTAGCTCATCGAGTGGATGCATCGACAAACACGTGCTCGAAATACACGGACGATCGATCGCTCGAGACGCGCTCGTGCTAAACGCGCTGTTAATGAACTGCACACACATACAAACATACAGACGTTGGGTACGCACAAACGCACACTCGTACGCGCCTATCCTTCTTAAGTGATTATAGTAAGAGACATCCATAACGTCACATGTTTACTTTAGACTCCAAATGCGTACGGATGCTATTCGCTTCTGTGAGAAATTCTTACGCGAACTCCATACAATTGGCAATTACACGTTGAAGTGTTGAGAATCGCCAACAATGATGTAGCACGTAAGTACTACTGCCAGAAGAAATTGACGAAGTGGAATGTCATAGGTGTGAACATACATATTCGTTGAATAGTAATAGAATGTGAGTAGAATTAGAAAAGTTTACTACGTCTGAGGGAAGTATTCACAGGTGTACAAAGAATAACCGAGACTGAAGAGTTTTCGTTCCTTCAGTAAACTCAGTTTGCACCGTATTACGATGACGTACTGTGGAAGTAATTTGTATGAAGGTGAAGATTTCCTGAACTTACTACGTGAACAACACATAATGTCGGCGAGCAAATACGAGGGATACACTCTTTCTGTCGAGCTTAGTAAAGCAAGGCCTAATATATCTACGAGGGTGATTCCGTAAAGGATTCGGTAAAGTAAGTTCCGTGTGGTTATTTGAAAAAACATAAATGCATGAAAAAGCTTTTATCATGTACAACATACAGCTACTACTTTCAACTATTTTTCCACATAGTTGCCATTACGATCGAAACATCTGTCGTAGCTATGAATCAGTTTTTTAATACTCTCTTCATAGAACTATGCGGCCTGTTCAGTAACAACCGCGTACAAAACTATACGTTAAGTTTGAGGGAAAACGACACTCAGCTCGGTAATTGTGAATTACCAATATTCACGAGTTTTCTCTTCAACGTTATCCAAAATTCGTCCGTCACAACGGCTAGTCTTCCACTCCGTTCTTTATCATGGACAATTAATTCGTCCTTCTCGAAATACACGGAGACATTTTTTAGCCACATTGTCACCCGTGATATTTTCACCATAAACAGAACAAAATTCACGATGAATCACAGCAGCCTTCATGTTCTTTGCACGCAAAAATCGGATAAGAGTACGCAACTCAGTCGGCGAGATTTTCAATTGCAGCAGCCATTTTAAACTGGCAATTTAGCATGAAAGAATGTCTGAACGATTCTCTCACTAGCACTGCCAGACTCACATTGAACCACACTACACCGCAACGCTACGATCGCGTCGACATCCTCCCTCCTCTGCTAACTAGGCGGAAACGGAACTTACTTTATGAATCGCCCTCGCACGAACAAAACCGATATCTTAAAGAACAATCAATTCAAAGTATTTTCCTTTACAGTGAGTGCATTTCTGCTTTGGTAGGAACCAATTTCCAAAACACTTTTTAAAGTTACACAAATATTAAGCAAGGAGCATAGGAACCAATATGAGAATTATTTTCTGGTATTTTTATTCATCAACTCTTCCTTACATCAAACATGTAAACAGCTAGTTTAAAGTATTTAATCAAATTTGTAACCTCAATAAAGACCTTGACTTCGTAAAACTTGACAAAAATCACTTCTGCATCAACTCCACGGCAAATACCAAGTTGCTTCTGTTCGGCTATTAACTTTTCCTTTTCTTTACTTGCATTACATTCCTTCGCCCTTATTTTTTCCAAACGAAAAGTATAGAAACGATATGATAATGTCCGAACAAAAATAATATCATGTTGTGACAGGAATACTAAAGAAACTGATGTATTAACTACATACAACGTCTTCTCTACAATGTACGGAAAATTGGCCGAGATCCAAGATGCTAGTACCATCCTTCATGTAATCAGTAAGCACATAAAACACTTTTCATTCAGATCTTTTTGAACCGTTTCATAATCGATGCAATTCACTCATTCATTTTCAAAATAGCCCACGAATAAAATTACTTTCCAGATCCAATAACACACAAACAAAAAAGATATTTAGAGATTTTATGTTTTACGACATCCTTTCACGTTTAAAAATCCATCTTTTCTATTTTTGGAGTCAGGACCATTAAACAATGCCTTGGTAACATAACGAATGTCCCGGAATTTTCCCTCAGAAAATTCGAAACAATTAAAATAGGAAATTATAAATACGAGTAGGTTAACAGTCGCGGACGTATTTCAAATGGAAGGGAACGCAAGCGTAAATATGTAATTTTACTTTGCCCCCGAGACGGGAAAAGCCAATTACGTAAAAAGTGCGAATAACACGGCGTAAATATTACTAAATAGTACGGGAGCCTATTATCGGCGTTTTAATTTGCTGCTACGTTACATTCAATTATAATTGCGTGTCTTCTTTTGTGCGCGAAGCACAAAACGCACGCGACGTCTTCATTTGTTGTATACTTGTACCTGTAATTGTCTTGCTTCCCAAGATAGCCTATGTTGGTGTGCCCGCAGAAATATCGATATGCATATCAACGAAGATGATTATATAGAAAGAAAGCATGCAAGAAGAAATTACGCTAATGTTAGTGTTAGCGTAAAAAAGGGTTCGTTTCTGATGCGTCATACGGTAATAACGAAATTGCAAGTAAAGATGAAAACACGCGAGGGAAATAGAGCTTTATCAATCGTAGACCACAACAATTATTGGCTTATGCAAATTGTGCTTACTTAGTAAGCTTTTGCGCAGTTACTTGGTAACTACCGATTAAGGCATTTAATTTAATTGTTTGTTCTAATTATTATTATTTTATTTAGATTTTTGCCCTCGAGAATAGTTTACTATATTTATGTATTTATTTCCATCCCCATGGCTCCTATTGTAGTACTGGGCGCTTCTGCATTTCTTAGTGTCGAATGTTGGACGGCTAGATTTGCTGGACCTGCGCATCCTCTTCATATTTCATTCTTCTGCAATCTTATCCACTAATCTCTTCTCTGTTTTTCGCTCTATGTTTGACTTCACCCCAACTTAGACCAATATTTTTATGTTCCCTTGTAACGGTTTTCCTCCAGTTATTGTCCGGTCGTCCTCTACTTCGTTTCCCCTCTGGCTGATATTCTAGAACTTGCCTGGCTATATTATTTTGTTCTTTCCTTAAAGTAGGGCTAACTCATTTCCACTTCTTCCTTCGGATTGGTACTGATATTTGTTCATATCTTGTTCTTTCCAATAACTCAAGATCTGTTATTTTATTTAGCCAATGTATTTTCAGGATCTTCCTCAGCGATTTATTGACAAAGGTTTACAGTTGTCCATTTGTTGCCCAATCATACTTGCAGGTCTCTGTACCATATATACCATGTCTTAGGTTTTGATTTTTTTTTGTTTCTGAGATGTGACTAGTTTGCCAAATTTTCCTTATGGACTGAAATGTTGGCTGTGCCTTAGTTACCCTTGTTCGAATATCTGCCTTGCTTCCTCCCTTCTTTTCCATAACTGACCTAAGGTATGGAAATTTATCGACTTCTTCTATTATTTTCCCATTTAACATTATCTGATTGTTAGGCTGGCCATTGTTTTCTAGAATTTTAGTTTTCTCTGTATTTATTTTGGGACCTACTTTTTCAGGACATTGAGTAAGCTTGCTTATTTTCGTTTGCATATTATGTTCTGTCAATAGGCATATATCATCTGTATGCTCTAGATCTTCTAATTAGTTGTGTAGATTCCATCTAATTCCTGTTATGTTATCATTAACCTTTTCCATAACTCAATCCATTGCAATTAGAAATAACGTTGGAGACAAGGTGCACCCTTTTTTAACTCCACTTTCTATGGTTATTGCATTTGTTCTTTTCCCCGAGTGTAAATAATAATAAATAAATACTTTAATTAAATTAATGAATTTACTTGGTAAGCAGTATAATCTTCAGCCCGTTTTACATTATGATATTACATTGTACGTAAACATTGAATACTATTTTATAGTACACTGTAGTATTTTTCTGTGCAAAATCATTGTATGAAATTAGAACCTGTCCTATTTTCATACTAAATATTTTGAGTTGCTCCTGCTCACTAGTCTGCATTGCACGTATTCCAACCTGACCTCATTTTCTTATGTTTACGTCTTGTCCAGTCCTGTTACAGTATAAAATAAACGTGGCTTTATACATTATACTGTGGTCGTGTCAGCAAATGTTTTTGTTGAGCGTTTTACTAAAAGTATTAGTGTTATTCGCTAACCATAAAATCAATCTTTTTGGAGGTTATGAGAAATATTTGTAAATACTGTGGGATACTGGTGTACAACTTGAAACGAGGATGTAGCATGGTACAGAATGATAAACAGAATTTTTGTACAAGTTCATAATATATATGTGATAGCCTTGACGAATGATGGAGTCTAAATTCATACAATAATCTTGTAGAAAAGACTGGTAAAGCGTTTTACATTGTACTATAAAATAGTATTCAATTGTTTGATACAATTTAATATGATAATGTAAAATGGGCTTTAGACTTTTCCCCATGTGTTTTGGGTTTACGCGATCAAAAGCTTTGTCGTAGTCAATGAAACTCATATTTCTATGTCCTTTCGCCACTCACTTGCTGGTTCTAAAATAATTCTTAGGCTACAAATGTGTCCAATCGTAGTACGTTTTGCTCTGAATCCTGCTTGATTTCTTCGCAGTTTTTTTGTAAAGCTCTGGTTTTAATCTGTCTAATAAGATCTTACTCATTATCTTAGATGTAGCGTTTAAAATTGTTCTCACATTTGCTCCGATATCCTTTTTTGGGAATTTTTATTAATATGTAGTCTTTCCATTCGTTTGGTATCTCTTCGTCATTCCATACCTTATGTAATAACTATGTAGCATTTCTGTCGATAGGTCAATATCAATCTTATCATTATATTATAATATATATCAACCTATTTATATTATAATAATGGTAAAAATGCCGAACATTTTACGAAGAAGCAAGGCGCAGAATGTCGCCAGAAATTGGATATGTAATATTTTTTAATTTCAAAGTAATTAAAATAAAAACGGATAAGAGCCGAAATGATTACAATACAAGTACAACCACCCATAGGTTTCTTATGATGAAGAGAAAGGATGACATACGAAATTTATTATACATATGTACATATAAGCATTCCATACCAGGCTCTTATTAAAATAATTTATGAAGATCATTATCATCTATGTACCTAATTAACGTTATTAACTTTAGTAAATGTCGATGTTAATTTACAACGAATATTTCAACATCAGATTTTCGCAGTATCTTCAATAACGCGCGCGTTCCAACTTTATCGGTAATAATCTGCATATTAACTATATAAAAATTCACGCCTGTGGTTTGACAATGGCGCCATAATTCGGAATAATTTACAGTTTACGTAACCATTAATCGATCTGAGGTTAAGATGTCGTCAACCTATTAGGAAGCACACATATAAGGTTTTTAATTGAAACATAATTTATTATACAAACTTTATAATTAAAAAACCACGACGATAACGCACAGATGCTTTCTCCATTAGTAACCGACATTTTTTTATAGTTTATTAATACTGTGACATAGAAATTAATTGTTTAAGATCGATTATAGTGCCAGCTTCGCAAATGCAATAAAAGAAATGAACGGCAAAGTACTACTGACACAAGACTAACAATAAGTCTTTGTATCTTAGTCTTTGATTATTGATTGTGAGGTAAGTGGTTCGGCAAAGTGTGCTTTTAGATAGTTTTATCTTTTGTAATATTCCCTCATCTATATTTATGGCTAAATTCCTAGGACTACAAGTTTTCGGGAAGGGACATTGCCCAGTTCCACCGGCTCCATTGTAACCTTTCCTAGACGTTTCATTCCTGACCAACGTATGCCTACTCATTAGTATAGTAATTGCTACGAAGTTTCTGTTTCACTATAGCAAAATCTAGAGTTATCATCTTTAATCTATAACCGGTGAGACGACCCGTGACTACCTCTAGGATTTCTTTCTGTAGGTTCAGTGGGGTTTGTTTGGCAGTTCTGTGTGTGTGAACATTGGTTTAAAGAAGGGGAAATTGTCATCAAAGATCGGCATCGTTTCCTTCGTCCTTCAAATACTCGGACCGAGGACAACGTCGGCAAAATACGTAACCTGTAACTGAATATGGGCACAAAACAAGACAGTAAACTAAAAATTCTATTTGGAGGTTATGAAAAGCCTGCGCAGAAGTTTGCTAAGAAGCGACAAGGTGTGTTGGCACATTTGATGTTCATGTGGTGGATTTGAATGGCCTCGAAATAGCTCAGAAGTTTGAAAATATTAGAAGTGCACATTTGTACGTATTAATTTAAAAATATTAGAATTTTGGGTGTATTAAAAGAATAGTATTGGCTAAAAGGTTAAATCAATGAAACACAACAGTAATCGTAATTTTTAATTCTAATATGCACACACCATTTCAGAATAATGACATTAAAGAAGGTAGCCAAATATAGACCCTGTCGTCGTATTTAAAACATGGCTGACGAACATGCACACACAAAATTTTAGATTTTCTAGCTTTGTTGTTTCTGTCCATTCTGTGATGCGGCCTTGTGGAATTCCCCTTCCGCGCAAACCACTCTCACTGTTTGGAGTTTTTGGGCCCAAAAAAAGACGACTATCTTAACCCACGCGCCCTATTCGCCGACTTCTTCCTGTTCCCTACAACGGAAAGGGACTTGATATCAAATGTATCAAAGAGGACGAATGTGAAACGTGCTTCCAATAATGGAATGAACGTTTAGACAAGTGCATGTGGAAAGTAATTTGAAGGAGATTAAAGTTGTATTTGAAAAGAAATAAACTAAGTACATATTTTTTATGAAGAAATTCTTATTGCTTTTGAGTCCCCCTCGTATATCTACGTGATCAGAGTATTTTGTAGCGGAAACAAAATGTTCTAACTGTGCATTTATCTTGTATTATCATCTGATAAATGAAGAATTAATGGGATTATCTTTTATATCGCAACGGCCAATAAAAGGAGACTTCATCCTACGTAGGGCTCACCAGCACGGTGTAAACTCAGCCGACAAATAAGTGCATGCAAATGGTCTCTACTTAGTTAATGGACATGTCACAATTGAGTTCTTTGTGTTGTCTGGACTTCCATGAGAAAGCTGCCGAACAGTGTATTAGGTGCAGGTTCCACTTGACCGGATCCACTGAACGATCCGCAACCAAGTACACATTAAAAAGCAAAGAGGGTGGTACTCGAAAACACGCCGAAGAAAATTGGTAAGCAGATCCAAGCACACATTCATCACGCCGCGCCGCATGTTTCAAATCCTTCATTTCCTACGTATTCGCCTGAATTTTCTTCGCGTGCTTTGCGAATGCAAAGTGCATACGTATGTAAATCGCACAAGCATTTTCACTCGGATTATCGACGCATCGTCGCCAAAACACACGCCTTGTTGCGGTTCTTTCCCGCAGCGCTTCCGCGGGGATGCTTAAAACGTATTCCTCGAAAATCTGTGGATTCGAATACACACACTCACATCCATAGCATACGTTTCAAACCCCTCATTTTCTGCTTCGGTATTTTCCTCGCGTGCCACGCTTGGACGCTTTGCATACGTAAATCACGACCGTTTTCGCCCCGAATTATCGACGCTTTGTTAGAGCAACTTTGTTGTAAATCACACTCGTCTTGCTCCGATTCCCGCAACGCCCTGCGTTTCTCCGAAACGATTCGAAATTGCTTCGTTCGGAACGGAAAATCTCGTCTGGTCGACGTCCCGGGAATGGATTCCGACGATAAATGATAAATTAATAGCCAAGGAATAATAATAATAATAATAATAAAAGGGCGCGCTTATAATCGGGATTAGTCCGGCTGTGGCGGATTACCAATCGTGACGACGAGATGGTAAATATTTTATGATACATACACGCTGTAACTATGAAATAATTGGACTGCGTACGGACGGTGGGCTTCCCGGAATGGTTAAAGAAATCAACCGAGTGGAAGTAACGAGCGGTGGTAACGAGCTTGTTCGCGCTGCCGAGATTTGACGGATGATTTCGAATGTGATTCATCAGGTGGATTGATGACACGTTATCATTTCATCCGTAAAATAGGGTTGGAAGGATGTTCGAATCGAGCAGCATCTTCGGATTGCAGGTATAAAGATTTTCACGGTCAAATGGGCACGGGCCCATCAAATAAGCGCATCCATGCACAGATACAGCTCGTACATGGTAACTCAAATTGATCATTAGAAACCTACATCCAGAATATTCGTTTAATTGGAAGTTTGAAAACAATTCCTCGTATGTGTATCATCATCTGCATAAGGAAGAAAAATTTGTATTACATATTCGTAATTCGTGGCAATAAACAATATCATATTATTCTTATTGTCGCATAAAAATCACTTTGGTGGATTCTTGGAAGATTTCTCTTTAAAAGTGCTCGGATCAGGATATAAATGATTTTCCCGGAAACGAAGAAGAATTAAAGAGAGCTATATGAAGGTAAAAAATGTTAGAGATTATACTTTTTCTAGGACCATTTTTCCTTCTCTTTTTTGTCCCAGCTCAATCGTTCATTCTGGATAAAACTCCCGGCCAAAATTAGGCAGTTGAAATGCTTTACACTACTGCCGTGAGCAAATTTACCTCCAGTGTGACACGATCAGAATAAAGGTAGGCGTCCACATGTTCGCATCGTAAGTATCGGACGCATCGTATCAAATGGATCGTAGTGTTCTTTATATAGGAAGCCGTAGAAGTGCGTCCTCTGATCCGCATCGTACAGATCGCACGAATCTACCCGTCGGCAATGTCGATGCCGTTGCTCCGAGAGGCGACTTTTGCGATGCGTGCCGATGACGTCATACGGAATGACTTCTTCTTCTTCTGCTAACAAACAAGCAATTACAACAAATTCTTGTTCTTCGTTTTCCTCCATTATCTTGCACATTCCACCGAACACTACGCTACCTCTCACTACGAAAGTCCGAATGAAAGTCGCGTCGGCAATCCGATTGCTGGTAGTTGCATCGGCAAATCCGATCGCTGCTGATACTGTGGACGCATTGGAAAAAAATAATCCGTTTGATGCGATGCGTCCGATATTTACGATGCGAAAATGTGGACACCTATCTTAATAGAAAAGTTGATCCAGTCTCTTCCATTTCCTTCATTTCGCCGTGTGAAACTGTCTTGCAGCACTGGGAATCTTGAGAATTATAAAACGAAACAAAAATTTTAGGGGATTGCTACCAGTCTGTAGTTGTAAACGTGAGAATCATCTTTTTCCTTGAAAGTTTCTCCGCCTCCATCCTCCACCTTATACGACCTTATAACAATTGCTTCGAACTTCGACAATACACAAGTACATTTCCGAAACCTGTGAATTCATGAAAAATTCTAGAACTTTTAATAGATTTGAGTAAAAACGGGAGTGGTCATAAGAAATAGTGCAAACGAAACACAAAGACTGGCAGAGGGAATGTGCTTTAAAACTACGTAAAGTTTCGAAAAACGCAATTATCGATATGATACTACACACTAACATATTAACTGAAATTAGATTGGGAGTTTATCGTAATTGAACACATAGGGACGGATTCTCGATAGATTCCCAGCTGTTTTCTGGACTGAAGATTGTGATCTGTCCATAATTTGGTAACACATGCTTCAAGAAGTGAAAAGAACAGTGCCTCCAATCACTTGCTATCTATATATCTTAGCCCATTTGATTCTACTCTTTTTCAGCACACGCATCAGCCTGCGGTTAATTTATTAATGTATTGGGGGCTTCGGGCGTTATCAGACGGGAATTAAGTATCTTTTTCTAAAGACAAAGAAGTCCAGAGAGTCGGTTCTGTGATCACCTTAAAGCCCACAACAAAATAATCCCTAGAAGGGTTGAGAGTGAGGAAATAATTAGTCTCTTAAGGCTTCTGTAGAAAATATGATAACCAAATTTATAAACGAAATGAGTGAAATTGGGAAGGCATAAGAAACAGTTATTAAGATCAATATATAGAAAAGTAGATCAAGTATGTACCAAACCCTAAACTATGGAAACAGAACCCGGCGATTGATAGAACGTATAGAAAGAGCAAATATAGGAATTCGATAAAAGAAGATGTCGAAAATCATCATAGTAGGACAAAAAGAAATGTGAAACAACATGACGGCTTAATAAGGACATCAAACCAGAATAGTGATAGTCATTGAAAAATTAAGTGAACAAATCTAGGATCGAACGCCTCAAATGGCAGCGTATACGAAGAAGAACATTGTACTTATCTCTGACAACACCAAATCGATCTTCAATTTATTTTTTATATCCCAGATATTTAGAAAAAAACTGTTCACCTTTCAGACCTTCCACAATATTTATCGCTTTTAAAATCCTCCATTTCAACTATAAATTTCGATTCACGACAAAAGCAGACATAAAACATTTATAGTTATGTAAATGCGCTCACGTAAGAACCGAAACAACCCCTTCATCCATCTCATTCCAAATTCATCAGTTTCGAGCAGAATAATAGACTTTTATGAAATAAGCCGGCAGTCGGAAACACAATAAAGGTAACATTCCTCGAATGAAATCTACCAACGCGGCCATAAAACGCTTTTACACGAGTAATGATATCTATAAACAGAGGCAACCGGTCCGCGTTCTATTCATAAATTATCATTAGCACTTTTGTTACACATACCTCCTTCCATTAATGTACCGACAATTCTAATGGCGTTCTTACGGAGAAGTCCGGTTGTCTTCTTTAGTTTCGTTTTTCGCAAAGATCGTTTGGAGTTTTTATCGTTTAAGTTAATTAGAATTTACGGTGTTTCTAAGACAACAAAGGATAATAGCGTCGAATGTAAAATTTGAAAAGTATGACGGGTTAATTATTAACAGGAAGGCGAATTTTTGTACAAACTTGCAACATCCTTCACGCACTGAGATACGGGAATCGTTGCAAAAACTTCTTGTAGTACAGCATCCATGGTTTTTTTAAATAACACCGGTTAGTAGCTGGACACAAACGAGAGGGATATTCCCGAAAGATCTGCCCCGCCACGGATCAATTCCGATTGTTTATCTGTACGGTAGTTGAAATCTTAAACTGCTTACTATTGACGAGGCCAGAATGATCCAATAGCGGCCCTTCACTGAAACCCAACCCAAGTGCGTTAGTGACACGACAATGCTGAGTATGTACTTCAGTTTAAACATATTGGACCACGCTGAACCTGTGCAACAAAGGAATGTGTCGTGGAGTTTCATCTATCTTCTAAAAAAGCTACACGTGCTGCTATTCACTACATCTACTCTGTGTAGGTGCCCACTCAATCTACTCCGGTCTTCTTCCATTCTTACCATCTCAAATGCTCACAAATGGTGATGAGTCCTCAGTGTCTTCTATTTCGGTGTGACGTGATATCCATCAATTGTTGCACTTACCCAGAAAACTTAGTTCCTCACCACACTGTGGACTTGAATTCATGGTTCCTAAACTGAGCCTTTGAATAGCTGCTTGGCTATCAGTAGAAGTGACTCCTGGTTCCTGCAGTCCCTTCTGAAGTTAATAGCGGCGCATATTCCGACAACTTGGATTGCTTGGAATACGTTGAGATGATATACCACCAGTCCCTCCCCAGTCGCGAGGTAGAGAAGTTATGGTCAATGTTGTACTTCCGAGTTATTCGATGCCCAAGTAGTCAAGGAAGTTGAGACCAAACGGAAGCAATATTAACTACACGGTATTAATCTTCTGCCATTAACCCTCTTCGCTCCCAACTATCCTAATAAGGATACTTCTTATAGTTTTATGGCTCAACTACCAAAAATAGTGGGAAAGGTCTAGCATGACCTCCATTGCCGTAATTAGGCACATTTTCATGACCTCCATTGCCGTAATTAGGCACATTTTCATTGCTTCACTCATGCGCATGCCTACCCATCTTTGTGGTTTATTAAGGTAGTTTCTCCCAATACCTTTTGGTCCGATATTTGGAAAGAGGACATCGGTTAGCCAGGTTTCGAAATGATTTGAAGTGAGCTTTCTAGACGTCGAAGAAGAAATATACACATGTACGAGTCTAAACAATGATTGCGCAACTCGAGTACCAAACGTATTCGTAGATTCCTTTAATACCAAAAATAATGGCGAAAGTAAGCGTCCATCTGCCGAAATGGTTGATAAAATTGTATAACCATGTGCTGTAGACTGGAAGGATTGCACAACACTTTCAACGGTTTTCTGACCCTTTACTTCCAAAATACGACCGGAATGCATTTCTAGATTAAATCCACTCTCATCCGGCTTTGTCCGCGTTGCTTCTGCCGATACTAGTGATGTGGGATTTGAGTTCCCTAAGAAACTTATTGCTTACCAATTGTAGGTCCTCGATACCAGCACGTGTCGACCGGGTAATAAATTTGGTTATTTTGCGTGACGCAATATTATGTAGTTTCTTAAAATGTCATTTCCATCAATGTGCTGCTTTAAACGTGTCGGGCCCAATTTCTTGTTTAGCTCCGAAAGCGCAGCTTCGAAGTTCCATGTCATGAATTATTTTTCCATCGTCAATGCCATTTCGAAAGTTTGTATGAACGTATTCTGTAATAAACCGTAGTTTATCCGTATGGGTGCCACCTCTGTTAATAATATCTTCCCATCCATATAACTGGGGTAGGCATTTCAGTGTTTTTGAAATTTTTTTCTTTTCCAATATTTTACAGCTCTAATTTTGTAATCCAGGTCAATAACACTACCTCCTTCTTCAAGAACACAGGCAATGTTTTCATAATTGTTTTCTTCATCTTCTGCTACATCTTCCACAAATTGCGCTTCATGTGATTCTTCTAATCGTTCAACCTCCAATCCAAAAAGAAACATATCTGTCATAGTTTCCGAGATATTTACAAGAATCCAAAAATCGTCCGAATTTTTGGAGGGCTGTAAAAAATTTGCGTTGTTCTTATAGCAAGGTACTCTTCCAGTCTGTACAGTTTCATTGAAATCAGAATTTCTCATTTACCGCTGTTCCCTTGTAAGACGACTCTCTCGACTTGTAATCTCTTAGTTTGGGGATCTTTCCACCACAAAAATTCCGAAACTTGATACTTTACGACAGCAATTCGTACATTTGTCGTAATCAGATAAAAATAAATTTCCTCAACGGCATTTAACTTATCGGTCGAACACCGTACGGGGTACGCGTCAAGGTTCCGTGGAAGCAGATACGACCCGCGATTCCGTATTTGGATGCCTAATTGACTCGTTTGTATTGCGTAAAGGTCCGGTAAGCGAATTCGCTTCGAAAAAGAAAAGGAAATCGGAATTGACCGGACCAGACGTCATCGTATACAGGTAACATTTTAAGCGCCTTAATTGGAATGCTCGGGAATAGTAACAACGGTGCTGCGTCGAGCGCTTTAATATATGCGCCGGATCGGTAGATGGACAGATCGCGTAGGTCTGTATCTCTTACTATCCGTATGTGTATGTATGCATACGTATGTATGTATGTAAGCACTTACATACGAACGAACGTATTTATACGCGTCGTATACGTAACACAAATATTTAGGTGAGTTTGTGGGCAGCGTGAAGCTGTTCGGTTCCGTTGCGTTCGACTCGATAACGTCTGTCTGGAAAGGAAATCGATGTCTTCGAACGATACTCGAGCTGAAGCGTCCTTGAATTCTTACCGTTTCCGTAAAAGGAAGCATAGTTTAATATATATGTATATTAGATACGTGACGTGTTTATTACATTGTTGACGGAATAACGCTATAATTAGTAGTGTTCTTTTCCGTTTCTATTTTACATTAATTAGTTCGCATGTATAACAATTTTATATTTCTTGATGGAAAACTACTTTCCTGACAAACTACAGACAACAAAGACATAAAGATGATAAACTAAAATTTAGAGCAATTCTTACAAATCGATTGAATTTCCTGAAGACGTTGTTTCTCGGAGTACCAAAACGGAATAAATTCGTCTGGAGCGCTCAGCAACTTTAAGAGGTAACACCACTGTGAATTTTTCAACAAATCGATTTTTGTATTGGCTTAATAGATGCTTTGAACTTTCTAGAATATGGGGCAAAAAGTTCATTACCCGAAAGAAAGCTTTTCCCTTGAAATTTCGAGCTCTTCCCGAAGCGCGTCGGCTATCCCCGAAACCACTACCTGCCCCTATTTTTATTAATTTTAATAATTAATTTAAATTATTAAGTATAATTATTTATATTTTTTATAGCTGAATCATATGAATGTTTAAGTGCTTCGGAATGAGGTAATGAGGTTTCGCAAACGTTATTGTGACATTAGTGTTCAGTCTGACTAACAAGCTTAAGTAGTTAAATGCGACGAAAAGCTTACCTCTACATTTAATTACGTTTTCCCTTCCAAGAAGCAATTACATATACTTAATGCTTCTTCTTCGTAATGGAAAGTATCCCTGTTCAACAAAATCCATTAATTCTAAAAGAAACTGTTATATAAATGTCTTAAATATAGCGACTGATATTGCTGTGTGCAATTTTAATGATGACCTGACAAATACTCTACGAATCACAAAAGTATTAGAGATGGCTATTGGCCTCCAATCATACAATTTTTATGTTGAAGCCTATACTAAGCAAATCAGGCACGCTGCAGCATACAATCTTCGAGCAAAGAGAATGAGGAAGAATATTTGAACCTGGAAGGGCAGCTTTATAGTCCTGGGATATCAGATTAATGGTAAAAAATTATAAACAGCCGGATTTTTCATTTGTTTATGTCTATAACGCATTTCAAAACTTTAAACGCATTTCTCTCGAAACACGATTTTTCAAAACGGCAGGCAGCGTAACTACAACAATTTTTATTGTATTCATTCCATTTTTTGCCCATATCTTTAGCTGCACGTCTATAGCAGTTTCCTATTGTTTCTACGGAGACCTTTTTTCAAGATCGGTGAATTAAGTTTATCCCATCGAGTAACGTGATTTTAAAATCTATTCCAGCGTCCATATTTTGCACTACCTTCAACAAAAGTGATAGACGATATTTTTTAAGAGCATGTATAATGCCCTGATCCAATGGTTGAAGTTTTGAACTTGTATTCGGTGGTACATTGATGTATCTTATATCATCAACTGGCAGCAACGGCGGCTTCTGATACCGTATATTCGTAGCTGCAGCGAAGATAGCAGTCGTTCGTATATAGTCATATAACGCCAACATTTGCCAACATGCAATTGCCGTCGATACACGAGCATATACGAACTAATGTTATCTTCGCAGCAGCTCCGAATATACGGTATCACAAGCCGCCGCTGACTGGCAGACTAACCACATTCTTAAAACAACGACGACTTTTTTTTTCCTATAATAAGTAATTTTCATGTATCTTTTTCTGACATGTTTGCACATAAAAGTACGATTATTCTATCTTTTGATAATTGCCTCCTTTCCATTGGTCTCTTTTAAATGTTAATGTTCTATCAGATGTTAATTTATAAAAGAGACCTGTTTCATCAGCGTCGTAAATGTCATCTTCGCTAAAAAATTTCTAATTTGCGGCCAAACTGTGATAATCCAGTTGCTGACGTCTCGATTGGGACAGACCGGAAACGAATGAAAATGCGTAGAAGTCAGATTCACACGAAGAAGGAGGTCGAGCTGCCGTGGCACCTTGACGTTAAGTACCTAGGAGTGTACTTCGACCAGACTAACTACTCTGGAACAAGTAGGTCAAAGAGGTCCGGACCTGATTCGTCAGGTCCTCCTTCCTAAGGTAAAGAAGTTCCCTTACCCTCGCTTCGAGTGAAAACTCGTCGTCCAGAAGAATTCGTTAACATCGGCTGAAGTAGCGTCCTAGGTACTTCGACGACCTAGAAAGAATTGTTGTTTCTTTAATAAACTTTATTAACCCTTATAGGTACCCTAAAGCCTGGCCAGATTCATACCAATTTAATTATTTTATTCTCATATCTCTTTAGTTCATGAGATGGAGCCACAGTTTTGGTCACGTCTATCACCATGAATAATCCACATCTAAGAGGTTACCGTGGCTTATTAATCGCCGGCTGGATATATCGTACTGACGAATCCCAATGAGGACGAAACTAGTCTACGAATGTCGTCTGCTATTGATTAAGCACAATTTGCGTGACACAAACTTCCAGCAACGGTGTGCGACCTGGAAATCTGGCGCCAAAACATAGAATGACAAGCTCCAAGCCACAACGAGGAAGAATGAGCAGATCAAAGATCAAAAGCATACTGATTTGTTGTCTTTTTTCGATACCTAGTTAATAAAGTTTGTGCCTGCAGTCCAAGATGTTAATCAACACTTTTACCGAACGGTTCTTGAAAGACTTCGAAAGAAAGGTCATGCGTGTGAGATCAAACATCAAAAAGGACTGGGTGTTGCATCACGCCTTGTCACACGTTAATTTCAGTTAACCGCTTTTTTGGCCAGTCAGAACATTCTGGCTCTTCGACCTCCTTATTCGCTCGACTGGAGTACTTGTGACGCTTTCCTCTTCCTGAGATTGAAACGACACCTAAAGGGAGTACTGGACCACATCGTAGTGATTGCTTGTATCTTGTATGAGTACTAAACTTTACATATTTTTTTAAACTGTCCATGACGCAAGTAATTTTGTATACCTTTTATGACGTTTTTGTTGTATCATGTTGCAAACATATATTGATTTTGATTTGATTCAAACGCTATAACCCATCAGCTGAAGGCTATTCCAGTATCCAAATTCCAACAATGTGCAATGGAAGAACGGTTTCGAGCGCTGTGTGGCTTGGAAAGACCGTTACTTTGAAGTCTACAATGCTGAATTATAATGTCATTGAAATAAAACAAGTGAAAAAATCGGTCGCATTACTTTATGTACATACCTCATATACTGGGGTATTGGTGATGGTTCGTCGAGTCCTGAAACTTTGTTTTCGGTTATAACGGAATCACCAATTATATTATTATTATTATTATTATTATTATTATTATTATTATTATTATTATTATTATTATTATTATTGTTATTATTATTGTTATTATTGTTATTATTGTTATTATTATTATTATCAGCATTATCTCCCTTTGTTTTCTAAGACGGAAGTTCAGATATATAAATGATAACAAATGTGAAACAACTACAGCAACTAAGATATTTCAGCAAAGCGAGTGGAAAAGAGCAACTGAAAAATGCAGGTATCAATTATGACTAGAATAACTGGTAAACACGATCACTGTCGCCCTATTTATCCACAATAATGGTTCCACTGTATTCCGGATCAATCATTCTTATCGTCTGCCAAAAAGATATTCTCCACGTATTTACATATCACTCCTTCTTACGTAAACTTATTAATTATCAATATTTAAATATGAATATTTTCAATATTTTTACTTCCTAAATTTTAAAGGGATTTACGTCTCTATCGAAGTAAGCTTTAAAATTTTCCGCTACCGTTATCGTTTCTTTGAAAATCTCCAATAATCTACAGGGAACATAAAAATCGTTAATAAGTTACAGGTAGGTTTGCTATAACTGACGATTTAGAAGAAGCATTTCATTGTTAGTCGCGTATTACTATTTACATGTAAAATTGATAGTAATTTTATCAAAATGTTTTGTGTGATTTTGTATTTCGTACAATTATAAATACTTTATGACACTATTACGACGACGATAAGATTTGAAATGGGTTACGTTTGTTCATGTTTATCCGCTTACATTACGCATATGCAAATATTCGTGTAAATACATATAAGTTGCGTCCTTCTGACATGATTTTGATTTTCACCAATGATATGACAGGTCGAAAACTACGATTATTTACCGTGAGTTGTGTAAAAACTTTGAACGCAGATAAAACTTAATAAATAGCTTAAATAAGATTTGATGTCTGGATGTGGCGCTTTAAAAACAATTATCTCGCGACATTCATTGTTTTTATTCCTTATAATTACTAGTAGCGAGTTTTTTAATTATAATTGCATATTTTTTTATTTGAAGAAGATTAAAATCCTGCGGGTTGGAGCCGATTCTCTATCTGTTGTACATCATTGACTTACCAACTTTGTATCATACTTGTAGTGTCGCGTAATAAGAAGCTTATCCTTATAATTCTAGAACGTATTACTTCAAAATTTAGGACTCGTTCATTCAATTCTCTAATTGCAGATTTGGGAAGTGACACTCCCCTTTTAGTCCCCCCTTTGAAAACACCGTGTACCGTTTCCTATTTGATCAAAACTGTACATTAAAAAATGATGATAAACAATCACACTCGGTAGTAATACCGCTAGTAACCGTCAGACACTAGTATTATAATAACATGACAAATTCAAAAAAACGATTAAAATCTACATATATAAACAAAAATACATTCAAGCCCCGTACTTAACCGTAACATATCGTATGTTTACCTACTATACGATAGGTATAAATATTTATCATCGGATAAATTTTACAAGATTCATTTCGTGTTGATATTGCCATCGACCTAGCCTATAAAAATTTACTTATTCCCACGAGAAAGTCGCCTGCATAATTGGAAATCGAGGGTAGAACGGTGTGTGCATGTCAAATACATATTTTTTATATTTGATATGCAGTGCTGAAAAGTTGATTTTGCAATGCAAATAGTTTGCATACCTAGGCAGTCGCTCTATCTTACTTGTTTACTTTTATTATTTATTTTTCGCGTACATTTCTGCATTTCAGATCGGATGAAACAGATTGGCTTCGAAAGAAACTAGCAAATGGAATATCGATATATCCACGAAACGAAGAAGGAAAGTAATATGCCAACGTCATCTGTGTTTTGTTTTCGGTAATATGTGGCTTCGGGTTTTATCGGCCACTGAAGGCGAATTATTGGCGTACTTAGTAAGCTCTTGCACAATTACTTAGTAGCTGCCCATTAACGAACCTAATTTAATTAGGTCGTTATACGGAGAGTCATCCAAATTTCATTTTGTTTGATTTTTTGGAGAACTAAAGAAATACAACTTGTCTTTGACATCAAAGCCACATATCAGAAAAGGATTTCTGCATTTCGTTACAATAGAACTGGTGATAATCATTACGCTGAATATGGCCTTAAGTTGCATAAATTCTCAACTTAAATGAATTGGTTCTTATCATTAGCACACCGATTTTGAAATTTTCAAGCACCTATACCATAAAAGCGAGAATCAGTTTAATGAGCTTTTCCCAATTTTCTTACAAGTAAGTACTAAATCTCTGTATGCACTTTTCATAGGAAAAGTAGATATATTCCGTTATCAGCAATCCTTGCTGTACTAGGCGTTGTAAGCGTTGGAGGCGTTCTTTATATCTCTACAAGACATTTAATATACAAAGAAAATGACAGCTTTCTGATTTTTATTTTAAATAACTTCTTACTTCTATTCATAGTTATTTTAAATTAGCATATAAAGCTGCAAAACATATCCTATTTAACCAAAAGTTTATCTTCAATAATAAAAAAGTTACCCATACAATCCCACTCAATCTGGGACATAAGGTACATATACAGTAGATCCCCCCTCCTTCCCCAATAACACGGTAAATGTGTTCCTTGTCATATGAATCCGTGTTTTATGAGTCAATTAGATATCGTAAAAATTATAAAATTATTAGACTTAATTTATGTACGAATTATAATATTTTCTTAAATTTATTTAACAAACTTGAGTTTAAACACAGCTTAATTGATATGTACTATGTGTGTACCAGAAATAACAGATATGTACTTCCTCTAAATGAAACCGGGTTTAATTCGCAAATTTATTTTCTTAAAACTTTTTCCCCTCGAATTTGAGTCGAATAAAATAAATCATACGATATAAAAGTTTTTGCAGACACGTTTAATGTGCATCACCACTACAAACAAATTGAGGCGATCTCTTCTAAAAATGGGGTTTCCCCGACATTTGAGAAGCCCAATGACGTTTAGTGTTACCGGCCAAACGTTATATCCCTTATTAGAGCTAAAACGTAATAAAATCGCAACATCTGCCCCACTCCTTTACCGTGTTATACGAATCGATCTTATAAGAATCCGTGTTTTATGGGGTGGTCTACTGTATATATTACAAAGAACCATAAGCTCATCCGCAGTAACGATAGAATCTCATGCTGACGCGTTCAAGAACGGTTATCAAATCCCACTAAATTTTGTGACAACGACTACGCGGTGGAAAGCAGTAGAAACCAAGGCAATAAATGGGATTTAAGTATTCACTAGAATTAATTTTAAGAGATTCCTAGCCGTCACAAGATTTTTGAAAATCTGTATATATAAAAATGGATCGTGGTTTGTTCGGATGCTTAAAACTTCAAAACGACTGGACCAAATTGGATGCTTCCTTCTGCGGGTTTGTTCGTAATTGCTACGCGAAGGTTTAGGAAAAAGAAAAAATTTGGGCAAAACGAAGTTTGCCGGATCACCTAGTACGAGATAACAGAAATAAAGGACCGGATCAGAAGCGATATGTAAGGTGGAGGAGTTAAAAGTAAAAACAATGGAAATAACGAAAACAAATAGAATGGCTCAGATATTCCTCAGCAATGATAAAGTAGAGATGTATTAGTTCTATGTTCTATGATCTTGTGCACACGTCCGAAAATCCCACGTATGTATTTCAAATCTGCGGCAAGGTATACCCACAGGTCAGAGGCATTTTGTTATGAAGTGGGTTGTAGATGTCAAACACAAAATAATGTGGACGATTTTCCAAGACGTGGTATAAAGCGCGCAACGCTCAGTGGGAAAGATACAAGTTATTGTGAATTTGTTCGCTCAATAAGGCTCAACAACGACCAGCTAATCGCAACATCAACATTAGCATAATCACTATACGTCGTCGATTGATTAAGAACAATGTTCACTAGCAAAGTGTAAAATGCAAACATCTCCTATCAGAACGTCATATCGAATAATGTCGGCACTAGACACATGAAAATCTCAACCGAAAGAAAAATTATTTTTACAGATGAATCAAGGTTCTGGGACTTTTAGTCTAGGGAAAGAATGGACAGTTTGCGGTAGAAAAATGTTACAAAGAACTGTGAAACATTCAGTAAAGATACACGTTTGGGGTTGGTTCTTACGGTTTCCGACGACTACACTTTCTCACCAGTAACCCAAATGCACAAGTTATGATTAAAATGTATGAATTATAAAAGTACATTATACCATTGGCAAAACGATGGTTTAGCAATGGTAATTTGTGTTGAGTTTTGCGAGAGGACAATGATCCTAGATATCGTAGTAGGATTTTGTGTCCTGGGAGGGCGAGAACGGCATCTAGCTATTGGATTGGACTTCACAAAACCACGACGCCAATCCGATCGAAAATGTGTGGTCGTTGTTAAAGAATAAGCTACGTGGAAAATGTACTTTTCAAATGAAATCGCAAAATTAAGGAGATATGGCGGTGATTACCTTTTAGTTATGCAGAAAAACGAGTCGGGAGCATGCCTCAACGGTGTGAGCCATACCAAATCATAATGGCGGCTGTTCATTTAAAAAAATGGCCTTTGTAGGTTTTGTTCAGTTTATGTGTAATTCGCGATTGCTTACTACAGAATTACATTTCAAACAATATTTTATCTAATTATCCAATTGGATTCCATGTGCAACTTAAATTCGTGTTGCATACCGTTCTATAAGTTTTCCCGGACGTAAACAACGTGAGTCACTTTCATAAATCTAGAACGTCATTTAATTGTAAAGACAGCATTTCGAAATTGCGCCCAAGTAAAAATAAACAAGTACGAGGACCAGTGCCAAACTTAAAAATATATTTATTGTTCGTTAATTCAAGGAAGAAGCGTTCATTCGTGCCATATTGTGTATTATGCAAGATCGTTTAAGAAGAGTAAGCGTGCCATTTACACAACTGGCAGCTATTAAAAGTAAATTAAAAGGAAAAAGATATGCACGACTTTATTACACAAGCTGATGGTTGGTCGTTTTGCACGGAGCGTTTAGTCAATCGAAACGGTCTTATTTGGCGAACGTATAGAAATTTACATGTTAAAAGAGGTAGTTTCTTATGCAAATGGAGCAATTATATAACATCATCTCCTACTTTGGAAGTATCGATTTTCCAATCAATATTCCTAATTAAACGTACATAGAAGCGAATTCTTTGAGCTAGGTGATAGAAATGTAAGCTCTACATTGCTCGATCATACGTTGGTGTAGTATAGTTCCTAAATTCTTTTTAAGCGAATTTTACTAAAGGTCATTCCCGTATTGGAATATTCTTAGATCTCAGCAAAGTTTTTGATCTAGTAGATCACACAATTCTGAACGTGAAACTGTTTTTGTATGGTGTTCGGAGTGCAGCACAGCAGTGGCTTGAAAACCATCTACAAATTCACTATACGAGGGAAGCCCTCTTAGTTGCTACAAAAACGAGGATAGAAAAGTTGAATAGAACTGGCGTTTTACTCGGTGAACATCCATGATAACAAGCAATAAAACTCGTAGAGTAAACGCTTACTAGTTTGACCGTATAGCCTGGTGAAGCCACTGTATCGACGAAACAATTGTTGCAAGTATTTTGTTAAATATAACGAAGTGTTTACTCTACGAGTTTTATTAATCATTAGGATAGAAAAGATTTATTTTGGAACAATCTGTTTTGTTGCTCTTCAAAATTTTCACCTTCAAGATTCGTACACCTTTGCATACGTTCAAATCAATTCGCGAAACATTTATTCCCCTCTGAAGTTGGTATCTCAAAAACATGGCTTTTGAAGGCTTCGATAGTTTCTTGAGGCGCTGAAAATCATTGCCCACACATTTTTTGTGTGACATTCAGAAACAGAAAGAGATCATAGAGCGATAAATGAGGTAAATGAGACATTAATTCGATGTTCTGCTCCTCCAAAATAATCCATTGTTTGACGTGCTGTGTGCCATAGTGTAAAAAATGCGACATTTCCGGTTGTTTTTCCTGATTTCAATAAATTGTTGTATACCGTTCAGTATTAACCGTTCTTCGATCCTTTAAGGGAGTGGTTCTTCTGTTTACTGAACATGTCGCAACCAGTCCCTTAAAGGATCGAAGAACAGTTAATACTGAAAGGTATACAACAATTTATCGAAATCAGGAAAAACAACCGAAAATGCCGCATCATTCTACATCTTGGCACATAGCAATAGCATAGTTTCCGGTTCACACGAATATACCCAAGTGTCGTCACATGCTACGATGTTGTATATGGATATGGCGGTCAAATCTTTTAAGCATTTGCTTTGATTAAGTTGTCTAAAAAATCGCCACTATTATGGAGTAAAATGCTGCTTTCACAAACCGCCGCTAGTTCCCGACATATTTATTTCTTCGCCCTTCGTCTAAGGTGTATACCATCAGAAGTATAATCATTATCATCAAATTATCAAAATCAAAATCAAATTATTGACGCAGGAAGCATTGGCATGGTAAATCCCACATAATAATGTGTAATTTAAAAAACTAGAATCGGCGCTTTTAAAGAAACCCATTGATATCGCTTTTTCTCTTAATATTCCATATTTTTATCCCGCACTGTAAATATACAATACTATTCTCATTATTGGACGTACTCTAACCAGCAGTCAAAGTTACAATTCGCAGAAATTAGAGATTGCATTTAAGAGGTGCATTTTGTTGATGAGCTCAAAAAGAAATACGATGGACATGTGTCAGCTCTTCATATGTACTAACTTATTTTGATTTTATCCACATGCCTATGTATCAAAATTACCATAGAACAAAGGCAACTTAGATGGCTCGGTATAAGGAGAGATGAGAATATGCTAATAAGACGGATATATGAAGCGAAGGTAATTGGATGAAAGAGAAGAGGGAGACGTGGACGGAAGAAGTACGCTTACCGGCACAGAAAAGAGGAATGAAACGGGAGAACGTGAAAAGCATGGCTAAAAAATAGGAAGACATGGAGGGAAATGTGGAAGACAGTACCAGAGAGCTTAACTTCAAAATAACTCGACACCGAAAGGTAGAAGAGTTCCACTTTAAGCAAATAATAATAATACATCTCATTTTAATTTACTATGTGTGCAAATTTCGTCCATTCCTTTTTCGTTTATGGCCATTTCCTTTTTGTATCTCCCCATGTCATATTCCTTTCCTTGAGAATTTCTGTCGGTACATGGTTCCACGTTTTCTTGGGTCTTCCTCTTCCTTCTCTATTTGGTACTTTTGTTTACCATATTTGTTTCACCTGCCTCTTACCCTTCATCCTACAGATATGTCCAAACCATTTCAGTTGATTTCTTTCGATTACCTTGTCGATTGGTTCCACTTTCAGTTCTTCTCTGACTATGCTGTTCCTGATTTTCTCGCATTTCGCAATTCCTTTCGTTTCAGGTATTTCATGTTCACGGCGCTAAAACTACTTCTCAGTGTTTATGTTAGGACCAAACTTTCGCTTCCATAAGTCAATATTGGTCTAAAGATAGTTTTGTACACTGTCATCTTCATTTCCTTTGAGACTTCCTTTTTGTTTAATGAACGCTCTATTTAGACCCTAGTACACGCGGGGTGCATTGGTTAGTCTTTCATTAACTTCTTTTTCTATACCTCCCTCCTTTTTCTATTTTTTTTTCTCATAGGTATTTGTACACTTCTACTTGCTCAAGTCTCTCATTGCCCAGTTATATATTTAATTCTTTTATGTTGTCTCCAATGCTCACGACTTTTGCTTTGTTTAAACTTATTTTCATTATTCACTTGTTTAGTTCTTCTGCCCAGATTGTTAGATTTCTCTGTAATTCTTTTCCTTGGTCGACAAATATAAGCAAATCGTCAGCAAATGCACACTCCGATATTCTTGTTGGTTTTAATACGTTATAACCTATACGTAGCTTACCTATTTTACATTCGGCAGTCCTTATAACATCATCCATGATAAGCAGGAACAACGTGGGGCTCAAGACTCTTTCGTGCTTTAATCCATCATGAATTTCAAACATGTCCGAATTAAGCCCCTCTTTCCGTACATAACATTTATTATCTTTGTTTTGGGTTTCGTATGGCTTTTCTTAGTTTTCGATGTATATTTCTTTCCTCCATAATTCTCCATACTTCTTTTTGTGACACACGGTCAAAAGCCTTTACGAGGTCCAGGAAGGCTGCAAATATCTTTGATTTCATTTTCCGTGCTTTTTCCATGAGCTGCTTTATTGTTAAAACGTAGTCTTGGGCTAATCGTCCTTTCCGAAATTCGCTTTGGGGTTTTGCCAGATCCTTTCCTACTACATCTAGTAATTTTTTCTTTAGTATTGATTCGTACGTTTTGGATACTGTACTCAGCAGTATGAGTCCTCTGTAATTCGCGCAGTCTCTTTTATTCCCCTTTTTGTATATTGGCAAAATGATTGACCAATTTCCCAGTCCTTCGGCACTTTACCTACATACCGTGCCCTTATGAAGACTTCTGTTAATAGTTCTAGGTTTTCTGACCCTTGATTTTTCAGCATTTCTATTGTTATTTTGTCGTGCCCGACGGATTTCCCTATTTTCAGGTGTTGTATTGTCTCTCTGACTTGGCTGATGTCAAATCTATTGTCTTCCGCATTGTTGTTAGGTGTTCTTTCCTCTCCATTGGTCCAGTTATTTAAGTTATTGAGGTCATTAGCATTTAGTAGTTCTCGGAAATTACACTACATTTACTATGATTCGCCAGTGGTGATCCATCTACATTCAGGAGTGTGGAAGTTATTCCTGGGGGAGCGGCGACAATCGCCAAAATTTAACAAACCAAAATGTTTCAGAATTAACGCAATGTGAAAAATTATAATCGTTAGAGTTTACTGCGCCAAATCGTCAGGTTCGTAGGTTTTCTAACATGAATTATTAATGCGAAAGAACAATGCTAGCTTCTAATTTCTAGTGGATTTTAAGGAAACGGGGGACGGGGGAAGGCACGGGGGGGGACGATGGCGATCCGCCGATCACAATGAGCCTCTTAAGGTATCCTAAACTGGTAGATAATCGGGAATCTACGAAAGTTTTTGGAATAAACCGCTCAATGACTAGGCTTGTTAGGTCGTATTTGGAAAAGAGTACTTAGTGAAGTAAAGCTCATCACTCCCAAAATTGGGCGATTGCAGTTTTCAAATGAGATAAAAAGTATTAAAGCTTTCTGTCCGATCTTAGGTAAGAATTCAAGTACCACCAGCACGTTGCATTCGGTAGTTGGACCTTACTTTTTCGTAAATGAACAGTAGAGTGATTGTGACTGTGATTGTCACGGGAAATTGGTTTCTTCAGATGATGCAAATCTTTGCTGCACCAGTTCCCTGTGGTTTTTTTACAGACCTATCTTAACAGTCGAGTCTAGATAACTCAAACAAGAATATTGCTTGCACAGCAGATAATCGCGAACCGCCGCCGGTCTAAAGGGATTACAATATATTGTTATTATTATTAACATTTAAATTATACAGCCCTCCGCGCTTAAACGAAAATATTTCCTTTGGATCTTTGTTTACCATTTCTCTCTCAATTTTCCGATAAAAACGTTTATGGCAGTTACTACGACCATGGGTGTACAAAATTAGAATTTCTGAAGCAAAAGCTCGAGGAGATCGTAGCAAATAGAGATTTAAGCCGGCGTAAGTATTATGACATATTTTCAAAGGGAAAGGAAGTTGTTTTTACCTCACGTTGTCTACCTGTGGCGATCTAAATTTGTATATAAAATGTCACGGCAGGTAGATGAGCCTTTGTATAAAAAACGAAAGGGTTGTAAGATTTAAAATATAAATATATATACCCAAACAGAATAGGAAGGAAATTGGAAAAGAAGCAGCTGCATTACTTATCGTACAAAATAACTTGTTCAAATTTATTTTCATGATTCAAATGACATTCCAAAGCGCCGTATTATCGTTATTTTGAATATCAACAATTTAATATCGGACCATTTCGGAAATATATTTTTATATACCGACGTCGTAAAAAAAAAGTAAAACTCTTGTAAAACCAGAGCGCAACCTCGTTTTTAATCTCGCCGTCCAAAAAAAAAGTGCAACAGGAAAAAACAGATGCTCTGCAACAAAATAAATTACGCTGCAGAAACACGATCTCCATATCAAATGGAACGGACAATAAATTACGTTAAGAAGCCGTACAATGTGATAAAACAAATCGAGATGCATTAATATGCACTTTGTCGAACAAAACAATACTTAGAACTAACCTCACCTCGGCTTAAGTCGTGGAATATTCTTCGACCGTAGGAATTATCGCTTCCGATGAATGAAACTCGTCGTTAATTTCGAACTGAAACGCGATATCGAGCTCGTCGACGGCGATATCTTCGAATTATTGTTGGATTTGGACGCCGAAATAAGTAATAACGCACGTTTGAAAGAGCATCACGTACAAACGCGACCGGTTTACGAGAGTTGTTTGTACGTTCTGTGGCTGCACGTCGGAATTCTGCCGACTTTACTTACAGATTCCTCGCTCCGACTACGCATAGAGATGGCAGGTGCAACAAGGAAGTCGCGTACGACGACAGATCAGAGAAAGATGGCTTAAGGTTGTCTAAATTGTAGGCGCACGTTGGGATTTTTTTTTCGTCAATGAAATAAATAATAATAAAAAATATCTAAAATTAGACATTTCAATATTTAATTTTACTAGGAGTAAATAAATGACCTGAAAAGTTGGTTGAGTCCGAGCAACACATGTCCCGAATGTAGCCGTCAAATGTAAATTGATGTCCGAAGGTAATCTTCTTGCTTGGATGATCCAACCAGACGCATATTGGCCTTGCCAACTTTTCAGCATGAAATTCAGGCGGTAAATGAGTTCCCCGCCCATTCTACAGTGCGAATATATTACGCGTCTGTCCTTGTGCCCTCAATTTACATTTGAAGGCATGTGTCCGAAGCCCCAAAACCAATAACAACAATGCAAGCAGTGAAGAAACCAGGGAGAACCAACAGCGAGGAAGGCGAAGAACGTCCCATGTACAGAAAAGATTATGGCCCGTGCTTTTCAGGACTTTAAGCGAAATCGTAACAACTAGAGAATGTAAGTTTGAAGAAGTGAATCGATTCATTTACTCAGAGGCAAAGATATCGAGCAACTGTGAGGAAATGTAAGAAGTTGATGCAGGATTAAATAAGGCCAACCGATCAGCTGCAGTCATGAATCACCTATAAGATCAAAGATCATGGAATACGGAATTGAGAATTTACAAGACGATAATAAGATCGACAGCGTTGTATGGATTTGAGATGTAGGTGTTGAATGGAAATAGAGAAGAAATATTGGGGAGATGGGAAAGCAAAATACTTCGAAGGATTTTGGGTGGGGCGAAAATAGAGAAAGGATACTCGAAGGACGAATAAGAAGATCTATGAGATCTATAAGGAACCACAACTGGACACAGTAGTCAAATCGAGGAGGTTACAGTGGCTGGGGTGCATAGAAAGAATGCAGGAAGACCTAACACTGAAGAAAATGGCGTAAAAGGTAAAGAGAATAAAAGAAACCGAAAAAGCCCAAAAATATGATGGAGAGAAGCGGCACGAGAATTACGGGATAAAGGGATAACAGAATGGAAAAAGAAAATCAAAAATAGAACGGTATAGAAAGAAATAACGAAGCTATGGCCCTGAAAGGCCGAACAAAACTGTAATATATAATATAAGGGAATCGCAACATCAATGGTTTATTTTCTAGACTTGAACGAAAGCGCTTATAAAGAGGCTTGTCTGTTCCTGTGAACTCTTGTATCCTTTTTGCCCTATACAGATTGCTAATCTGCCATAGGAACCTTCCTACTTTACCCGGGCTTGGTACCAGTAGCCGAATTACTCTATCTACCCAGCAACCATGCAGGCGAAATTAGAGAACAAAGTGCAGTACACGATGTAACAAAATGGGATGGACAGAGAAGACGGTTCTGAAGTAAACATGTGGATAGAATGGAGAAAAACCGATTGGCAGGGAGCGCAAGAGATAACAGACCAGTAGCAACAAGAGCACGAGGAGAAGACCACCAAAGCGCTGGAAACAATGTTAGACATCGTCGTAAGGGAAGGCTTCTTTTGGATTGAATAGCCAATCGGCCATATGGAACGAACTAGAGGAAGAACAAGCTTATAAAAAAGAGGAAGAAAAAGAGGAAGCTTATAAAGAAGTAGACAAAGTTATTACATAAAAGAAGAAGCTTGTAAAAGGAAGAACCTTATAATGAAGAAGAAGCTTATTATAAAAGAGAACTTTGTAATAAAGAGGAACACACTTATAAAGAAAAAGTTTATAAAGAAGAACAAGTTTATAACGTAGAAAAAGCTTGTAAGCTTATTGTACGTAGTTGATAAATTTGCACCAGTTTGTGCAAGATACGCACCCATCCATACCACGCCCTGTAGACGTACGTGACGGAGAAAATAGGATATTATGCGAAGATAACGACATTTAACGTATATTGCCAGAAATGTCCCCAAAGCTTGAAGAAGTTCGGCAATGAAAATCAAAGAAGGGAAATGGCCCTATTACAGAAGTCTGAAGTAACACCGGAACCGATAGTTCTTAAGCCTGTCTTCATCGAATCGAATCTGGTACAGAAAGACCTGTCAGCCAGACGCAAGCGTATCGACCGGATTCTGAACAGATTGTATCGAAATTTATTGATCTTAGAAATCAACCTGTTATATAAGACCGAGCGCAAAGCATGAGTAGTGAGATCGAAGAAAACTGTCCGGCAGTTTCTCGTTGCTGGAGACCGTCCCTAGATACTTCCGAGAATCTCAAAAGCTGAAGTTAGATCGATAGGTTAGCTTGAAATCCGAGCTGCTCGCCCAAAAGAACATTTAAACCTTCAATGAGATCTAAGGGCCCATCGAGGACGACCGTTTTTGCTATCTTCGAGAGGTTTGGGAACTGGGGGTTCTTCTTGAGATTCTAGATAGTAACGATCTTGACGTGATTCCAGCAAGAAACGGTGTCTTTGATAATAATTAATAATTGGGACAAAATCGTCTTGAAGCCAAATCGGTTGTTCTATCTGATCCCGAGATCCTTCAATTTGACTTGGCTCTGGGAGATATCTTTTCGAGATTACCCCCGACTCAATTATGTTACCTCCTCGTAATCTGCAGGTAATCTGGAGAATAATCCACGATTAAACAAGCAGTAAACATAAAGTGTTTATTTATCTCCATCTACGAATTAAACGCAAAAGTCTAAATAATAATTGGCTGTCGTATTTAAAGATAGTTTTCTGTTTTTGATTCGTCAGATATGGTTTTTCCTGATGAGTTACGTGGTTTTGGTATAGCCCGTTCCAACTTATTTTAATCTGAGTAATGAGCAGCTAATTATGTTTATGTTTACCCTGTGAGATACGAGTGCGATAAGCAGACGATAATCTAAAGGAGATTTAATTACTCCTAGCAGTAGTTGCACACGGGTGTATTTTGTAATATTCTTGTAATTGCAAGATATTTATTGCTCCACGTTAATGCAGCGAACTAATATTACATGGTGGACACTTCCGATTGCTTACTCCAGGGGTAGGCAAAAGGCGCTTAATTACTTGTTACATCGCGAAACGTACATTATTGTATCAAAAAGAAAACGTAATGCCAATGATTGTTTTTATTTGTTTGCTTTTTTTTCTTCCGCCCGTCGGGCTTCTAGTTAATTTCTCTCCGGCCTACCGAGTCTTATGTAATTTTCTCTCTGGCCTGTATCAGAAAAAGTTTTCCATTCCCTGGCTTACTCGGTAACATTCAACGTTAACACATTGACTGCCATGCCTATCATATTTAATAGCTAATGATATTTTCGTTGAGACTTTGGTTATCAAATATTATAGTCACGATGTAATCATATATCAGGCCATGGCTATCAAAAACCGTATCACTTAGATGCAAATCCTTTAAAAGTTTGAATGTTGCCCCCCTGCATCAATAGCCATGATCCGTGCTGAAAAACTTATGCTTAAGTTTCAGGGTGAGCCCCGGCCATCACTTTTGATAGCCACACAAACGTTCATCCCTACCATCCAAAATTTAGTCAGATTAAAAAAATCTTTTACTTCAATTTAATGTTGAAAACTACATATTACCAGAAAAATTATGATGCCCCTCCCCTCCCTCCGGTGAACATTAGCAAAATGTGTGTGAAAGCGGAGAACTGAAATTGTAAGTCAAAAAGCTGACATTCCTTTTACTATAGTTATGAACATTCCGTAGGTGATGTGAACTACATAGGAATTTGCTTTATTATGAATCTCAAATATGTCATATCCTATTTTGGAGGTGTTGCAATACATTTTGTATCAAATAGACAACTTCTTTGCTTGAAATATCCAATGTTTGGAACATGCTTCCAGAATATACGACATATTTCAAATTGAAAATATGGCGAACTCCAAGTTCGTTTCTATCAGTTTCGCAATGTTAATTTCTTTGAGATCGAACTCAATTTTTACTAAAACTCAAATGAAGGTTTCTCTAATTATCTATTTAATTTTATAATTATATATATATATATATATATATATATATATATATAAAATTGCTTGGGACAATGGGGGCTATTTTATGACTAGTTTTTTTGTTGCTAGGCGAAGTAGCTTCAACTTTGTTTTTTTGTTTAGCTAGGATGCTATATTTTGGTGCTTATTTTCCGATAACGGCTATCGAGACGAATTTAACGATGTGGAACATTAAGGTCTTTGAAGGTCAAAAAGGTGAAATAAACTTATATTTACAAGTGTTCGAAGCGATGACCATTGGTGTCAATGCAGTGCTGCAATCTCTTTATCACTTCGACACTTAGCAAAGCACATGCTCTGACAATTCTCTCTCGCATATCGTGCAAATACAGTAACAAATCACTAAATATGGCGTTTTCATCAAACCTGACAAAAACAAGTAAACACTGTTCGGACGATATTGCAAGACAACAATAATAAGAACGGTAAGCTAGTGTCGTTGAATCAAGCGAATGTGAATGATGTATTCCTTCAAAAAACAACAGTTCGTTGGCATTCTGTGACATGCCGTACATTTAAATATTTGAGAACAACTGGATCCTTAACCCATCTGAAAAATAGCCGACAAATGCAAGTTATTAACAAACGGAAATTGGCATTCTTGCCACTGTGGTTCCAGATCCTTAGCATATCAGTCTTCACCGAGAATGAACTGGTGCGGATTTCATGAATCGAACACCTATAAATGTAAATTCATTTCACCCTTTTGACCTTCTTTGACCTTAATGTTGCACATCATTGGATTCGGCTCGATAGCAACTATCAGGAAATAAGTACCAAAATATAGCATCCTATCTATAAAAAAACTTGACCTTCAAATAATCTAAAGCGACTCTACCTAGCAACAACAAACTAACGTCATGTAATTTACGTATTTCGGCAACCAAGTTGCCATCCTTAGTGGTGGAGAAGTTAGGTATCACTATTTCCTAAAGGTGTGGTAAGGGTCACTGTATTTATTTTACATTAATACACAGTCGACGACCTATACAGTTCAGTTGGAGCATCGTCATAGCACACCATGTATGTGAAATCGAACTCTTCTTCAGTTAAGAAGCAAGCTGCTTCTCTTCACATCAGAGTTTCGGCCGTTGCTCACCTATCGACGCTATGACGTGGTCTTCAGTAATCCAGACGCAAGTGAGAAGGCTATGAATCCTGCAGAACGACAATTTTCGAGTTCTAACCGACGCCTTCCATTGCCCTAAAACTGCACATATTCATCGTGATCTGGGTATTGGTAGGTTAAAATCAGGACTATAGAGCCGTCAAATACCTTGGCTTATAACGAGTTAATACGTCACATTGGTTATTCAATGAAACGACCGCCTTAATGAATAGTATTTATTTTGTAACATAAGGTACAAATAACTTTTCGAAAACACAAGTACATATAAAGATTAAAACAAGTAAAAGAATTGTATATTATAAGAATATGATAAGAAGTTATTGCTTACAATGTCGAAATACGTTAGAAAAATATACGATACGCATCGATGAAATAAAAATTTCGAAAAAAAATTGAAAAGGATCAATGCGTTTTGCATTTTATAATTTACGGTACGTGTATATTTTAAGCAAGTGAAACGAGAGAAAGTAACGAAAACGCAGGAAAAGACAAGACGTATTTTTCCTTTCTCACATATAAAAATGGAAGACAGGTTCCATAAAAGATCTCTAGTTTTAACGTTCTAACTGTATGTATAATAACGCAGTATGTATGTAGTTAAAATCTTGGCACATAGAGAATGTCGTGAATAACATAAGTTAGCGAAAAAAACACAAAAAAACAAACGAAAATAATAACTATATTACAATGATAATTGAACGAATAAAGTAGTGAAAAACGAACGAACGGCCTAAGATTTACATTTCGTTTGTCGAAAGCGGAGTATTTATCTCTAAGATCAGGCATGACTGGTATTGCTATAAGATTTTAAAGACTTTTCTTCATCTTCTCTTAAAACGATCATGCTATAAAACGGTGTCTTATCAAAAATTACACTACGCTACGCATTTGGTTGTTTCTTTGAACAAACACTAGAAGAAATGTAGGCGTAACATATTCAGTTTCTATTTATTTATTTATAGGAAACATCTCAACAAGTAACTAGATAGTTTGTATTCCTCAATTTTGATCCAAAAGATTTCTTGATCGAAAATGTGGAATTTGTACAGCCCGCTGATTACATTTCTATTCAAATGAACTTTTCGATTGGTTGAATTCTGTATCTTTTATTTTAATCATGAATACATTTTCCTGGTTTTCACTGCTATCTACAGACAAGAAGTGGCAAGGTGGGGGTTTGTGTGTGCATGGTATTTTTTAACAGGCGCATTTACAATAAGTGCTCTAGAGATCTAAGCTGAACAAAAGGGTTCGAGAATGTTCTAATACAGCACCAACTCAATCGTCCAAGTTCATCGAATTTTAACATAATTTTCTGCAATTTCCAAACGTATGAACGAGTATAGCATCTTACCAGCATTACCAAATATTCAATATTTCTGGAGTTTTTAATGATCACCTCTTCGGAAGGAGTTAATGTATTAAGCTGCAGCACCAGGAATGAAATAAAAAAACCGTAACATATTTCGAAATTTTTCGAAATGAGATTATTAGATCTTCCCTGGTTTCTTTTAACGAATATTTCATCTGATGTCACAACATATTTCGCTGTGGGCAATTTTCAAATCATACGTCCAATCATACTGTGATAAAAGAACAATACAAGCAATACAAAGCAAACAAAATCCTGTAAGACAAGACCGTCCAAGAATTCAAAATTTAATATAAATAAAAAGGAAGTGTTAAATTGTATTTTTTGATTTTCGATAACAACCAAAATCCGGAAATCTCCGGTTGTTTCTTTAATTCGAAATGGGTAAAAGTGAGATCAAGATCTTAATGGCTTTGCCTTGAATCCGATACAAGGTTGAGTCATGCAACCGGTCAATCATTCGTATGGGCGTGCAGAAAAGAACAGCGAACATCTGTAGCGATAAATCAGTCAGTGCACCCAAAACAAAACTTTCATTTAGCCAATTGTTTTTCTTTTTATTTTTGCCTCATGTAATCTTATAAATGAAATGGACGCAAGAGTTGTGCAAAATTATGTTCAACTAGCTGTTAAGCCTGTCCCTGCCAGGCAGGAAGAAAAAGAAAATCTGCTTGGCAGAAAAAGCAAAAAATTATTTGCCACGCCTCCTTTTTCGTCTCAATTCTACGCCCACAGGCCAAAAATAAAAATCCGGCTACGTTAGGATTTGGCCTAGGCGTTTTGCTATATGAATGCCAATTTTCAGCTTTCTAGCCCATCAGTGAGCTCCAAAACTATGCATAGACAAAAAAGAGGAACACACAAATAAGTAAATTATTATATGTATAGATTGTTTAATAGTAAACTTTTTCCGAGAGCCAAAATTTTAATAAAATAAAATGTACAGGACTCTCTATATAACGACCTAATAAATTACTACTAAGAAGTACTACACATTTGAAAGTGCTTTCAACCATATCGTATCACACGGAATTACCGATATAATTTGTTATCAATCGTGTGTGAAACAATTTGTAAAATTCAAAATACTCCGCGTGGAATGTCAGATCGTTGAAAATCTGGTAATGCGGTTTTCATCGTACACGTTTCTTCTTTAATTCATCTCGCTTTTATCACATAAATAGAAACTGAATCTATGAAAAATTTAGACGAATTCAAAAACATCCATGATTGTTATAAATTTCCTTTTTTTTTTAATATTTCTTTATACACAATAGGAAGAGCATCTTTATCACGGGTGATAGAAAAATATATTAGATTTCCTCTAAAACTACAATATAGAATTATACATTTCTATCTAAAGTCAAATCACAGAAACACATGGTACAATAAATTAAAGACAAAAAAATAAGAGAGAAAAAAATTAAAAAGGCAACGGAAAACGTTTTTATACAAAAATTCTCTCGACATTACACATTCTTCTCATGTACATGGTCTTTCGACAGACACAGCCATTTTTTCATCATAATCGATGCATTTACAAATATATAAATATATGTACGCACATTTCTATATATATATAATAATAGATATAAAAATTTAATTTTCTGTGATTTCACTTAAACTTCTGTCATAATTTCTATATGGATTTCACTACTATTTTTTTATAATAAATTATTATTGCTTATTTGTAGGTAGATAAAATTATAATATATGGTAAAATTATTTTTAATGAAACCACTACTAGTTCTCCCTTTCCATCGTTCAGTCCATAATTGTGTTTCTAATTTCATAAAATCGTCCTTCAAAAAAGAAAGTAAAAGAAGAACATGATAAATTTCTTTCCAAAAAACACAAGAAAAGTTTTTACGTGAAGATAGTTATCACAATTATTTACTGACTTCAAGAAAGTTAATGTATTTATGTATTATACGCCGCCATTATATAAAAACATGTAATGAAATTTTGATTGTATTAAAATGCTTCATTTCTGATGTACGTAGGTAAGTACTCAAATATAACTGGAAGACTATACGAATATAAAAATTCACACAGGTAACAGGTTTATTCAGTTCCTTCGCCTTTTTAAAATTTAGAAATACAATTTTTGAAATTAGAAAAGCTTCCGGAAACTCCAGAATATATAAATAAGTAAGGGTAATTACCTTTACCCTTACCTTTCGGAAATAATTCCAAATACGTATTTCGGCAACTGAGTTGCCTCTATTCATTTTATATATTATTTTAACCAGTCTCCTTATTCTTATTTGAGACTTCAGAGTAATGAAAATAAAACAACTACAAAAGAATTAAGCTGGTGGTTCATTTAGAATGAACGCTAGAATCCCAGAATGAAGAAACTGCGTTCCAACAGGTAAACCTTGAAATCGTGAAGATTACGGTTTGGCTTCAATTAGTTTCAATATTCCCCTAATTGACATCAATTTATTTCTTTGTAGTATTGAATCCTTTGAAAATGCGCCAGAACATTGGAATAAATATCAATTTTCAATTTAGCGCCATTGCTCGCTCTACATGACGATTAATGTGAAAATACAGGCTGTTGGGAAACCGATTAGCATATTGGCTGCCCATGAGAGAGACGATGTGAAATCAGGTATTGTTGTCACAAGTCGATGCCACACGGTATGCGTCATAAGTGGAACTTAGTTCATTCGTCAGAGTCCAGTAGGTTTTCAATCAGAGTTGTTGTGCATTTCAGAGTAAGCAGATACTAAAAGGTCAACAGTATACTGACACAAATATCACATCTCACCGCACAATTGTTTATAATAAAGCCGGTGACACGTGTTTCGCTAGCTCGAGGCAAGCATCTTGAACAACCGTAACCAATTGTGAGGTGAGGAGTTTACCGATGTGATACTTGTGTCAGTCAATTACACCACAGTACTTGCAATCACCCTTATTGTAAACAGTGTAGTAATAACTTCAACAACGCAGTAATATATGTGACTATTCTTATCTGTCACTCTCAGGAAATTAGACCACATACATCTTTGACCAGAGACAAGCGCAAATCGTGCTTCTTTTTTCACTGGCAGCACTACAAGATAGCCAAATTAATAGACTTTCTTTACTCCTACGACAAAACAATGACGTAGGTAAAAACTCAAAATAGTCAAAGTGTATATATACATATATATAACGGACAGAACGTCAATATCTCTGCAACGAGAGCCACTCCACTTTTTCTAGGTGATATTCGTATTCAGCATGTTAAATTCATTCAGAATTGGGTACTTTCACCTAAGCTGTGTGTGTGTGTGTTGCCCAGTGTTATTGGTGTCCTATCGATGAACTCACCGATTTCGAACTAGCTTTTCAATTCATTTGCATTTGTATTTAAGTGCATTTTCTTCAAAATTCCGCGCATATTGTAACATGCTTCTGTAGCTGTAAAAATAAGTTTAAATTGATAAACGTGTAGGATTTACGCTCAAATTGAACGGCATTTCGAATTTAGGGAATGACCAAAGAAGAAATCCGGCCATGATAGAATTCGGAGCATCTGATGTAAACTTCGAATGAATCCTAAGAAATTTCGATTTCGTGATATTCAAAACGAACAGGAGTCACCTGATCTTTTCCGGTTACCGGAAGTACGGTAACATTTTAGAAAACTTACGCGATATATAAATAAACCTGTCCCGAAATTGAATTGACATAATACCCATCGAGTCATAACCCAGATAGGAGCACTGTACTTACTGTAAAAAGTATGTAGAAAACTACTGGAGAAAATACATCTCCCAGTTCAAAAAAAAACCTCTTTTAATACAAAAATGTTCCTTAAACCGGACTATAATCCCGAATTGAATTGAAGTAATTTCAAATATAATACATAAATATACAAACCTGTTAAACCTAAAATAGTAACGAGGTAAATATACATATAAAACTATACGAAAAGTATGGATTATACTATAAATTATAAAAAAACAAATAGGTGGTCCGATAATTCCAAATTACATAAATGATCGGTAAGCAACTATATACAGATACAATAAACGTGATAGACCCTCGCGAATCGTAACGCGCTTCCTACATAATCGTACCCCAATAATAACGAAAATCATGATATACATATACAAATCTGGATCACCTATTTCGTCATTAATAATTACATTTTTATCAGCAATGTCGATAATAATAGCTTCTTCGTACGTTTGACTGAAATTGACTAAATTCAATAACATTAAATATTTGGTGAATCACCTGAATTATAAACGTCGAAAAGAAAAAGTTACAAAAGAATGAGCACTGCTTTAAAATGTACAACATATAAAATATAATAATTAGTGTTACATTAACTAGTCATATATTATTTATAAATTTATAAGTGCTATATTACACGGTAAGCGTAATAAGCGATTAAAAATAGTTTAATTGTTTAATTAGTGATGATAATAGTTGGACAAAAGATTGAGTTCAGCAATATAAATATGATTATATACATATGTATCAAACTGTAGATTTTAATTTCGAATATTGCTAATTCAATGACTTAATAAACGACCCTAAAACTATATAATTCTGAAGACAAATATGAATGAGTCTCTTATCTACTTTGATGTAAATGTCACATTTCCATAAAAGTAGATAGGTAGATTAATAGCTAGGTTCAAAGGAGAGCTGAACATGTGGTAATGCATATCCTTTTTCGTAAATAGGTCTCATTTTTACAAAAAGTTCCGTAGAACACTAAAAGGTAATCCTCACTGTCCATTTTATATTACTTTCGGGACGTGTGTTTGGCTTGTAATACTGTTTGCTCCGTTACCATTAAGATACTGATTGATGCACTTATTTGAATGGAAAATACTATACTGCTGCGGTTTAAGGCTAAAGGCAGGCCGATAAAATTTAATTTTATTACTATTTTTTTAACCGGTAATTTTTGTCTGTCATTTGCATCTTTTTAACCAAAATTATTAAATTATGATTATATAGCAAACAAGCCAACATCTTCGACATTATTTTACTGTTGGAAACACGGTCTCCAGCTTTAACCACGTCTCGTCTTCCTTCCATATACAGATAGTCAACTAGATATGTAGTTTATATGAATTAGCAGGTATGGGGCGAACATAATCTTGTTTCTTACGGTAACTAATTTTGTAAGCACTGCCCAACCCAAAAGAGTTGAAGTAAGAACTGAATTCGTCTCCGTCTTATTGCTAGTTCATTCCGTGATTTGTTCTGAGAAGATTTGTTATAATCCAACGGCGGTTAATATTAGGTGCTGCTACAAGAACAGCATTAGTTTGTATTCAGGCATCGTCAGTTCCTCTTTAGTTAAGGCGGAGAAATTTTCTAATCGATTCAAACCGATATAGTCATGGAAGACTTTCGAACCTATCTGTTGGAAATTCAGCCTTTCAGACGAATTCTTCTGATGGCACTAAAGGCGACGGCGACTGACTTGTAACAGATTCTAAAGCAACACAAGCAGAATCGCATCAGTGCTGAGAAGTGAGCGGCGAAAACTCCTACTACACTATTGAATGTTACCCTCGGTGCGAGCATTACATTACATGATTACAATGTTCTGCTCAAGTCAATCGCCGCTTTAAAAAGCATTGCATCTGACTGTATATGGACCAGATACGAATCAGTATTATCCTTGTAACAACGCAGAGGAAAGTTACCAGCCAGTCGCCGTTCTTATACTCACTGCATGCGAGTTTCCAGTCTTTACTCTCCGGTTTCTTTGCCTTTCAAATTCCACAACGGACTCCTCAGGGTGCTATTTGATGCTAAGCAGGCTTTCATACTGCGTTGTTTATTTCGACCTTCCAACTCGTAATCGAGGTAAGATTCCGATAATTACATCCAGCCCTCTATTTACACGGTTCTTTATTTAGACTGCTGGAAAGCAGTATGACCAGATGTAGTTGGAGACGAGTATTGTAGATTACTATTGGAGACCTTCAATATTCTCAGATAACCGAGTTGGCGCATACAATGGAAGGAGGTTTCGGGGATTTAGCTTAGATAGATATTGAAGAACTAGATGAGGATGATTTAGTTAACATGGTTAATAAAACAAATGATCGTAACAATGACGAAGATGAGTCTGAACCACTTGCATTCACAGTAAATGTCATTCGACTTGAATTGTAGAGAAAATTGGGTAATAATTTTAACAAGTTATTCAATGCTTAAATGCCAAACTCAATATGACGAGGTCAATAAGGATCTAAAAAGAAACTAAACACAATAGTTAATTGCGGATATCTATACCGAACCTCGTCGATCTGAGATTGTCCCTAATTCATCAACCATCGAACAAGATCGCGTCAAGTGTTATCGAGGAATGAAAGTGACACCATACCAATCAGAAAGAACATATTGACAGTCCATGAAAGTGATGAGAATAATTAATCTTCTGGTTGAATTTTTAAAGGATCTCATATTTCTTGTTACTATATGTAAGATGCATTTTCGAGATATCTTATTTTAATTTTACGTTAAAATAAATGACTGAATTATGCACATTGTAGTTTGTTTTCGATTTACACGGATTTTACGGTTTTCTGAGGAACTACCTTCAGTGCAAATCGGGGGATAGCTGAAATGATTCTTCCGGCGTAGCTAAATAAATAAATAGCACCAGATCCTATCAAAAATATTACAATAGAGGGGTACATACCAATATATATATTGTAATCGAGTTGTCAACTCATCAAGCTAAAAATTGCGAGATGTTGTGATGATGTCATAATAAAAGTTACTTATCTACAACTACAAAGGTAGCCACGCAATGAATTTGAAAGTGGGACAGCCTCGTTACAAGTGCTCGACAAACACATTGTAGATAAATACGTTAGTATACAATAACGTGGAATATAGTAGGAATAAATGAGAGAGCAGATATCGTCGTTATAGTGACAGTCAGAATCATAGGAAGGACAGTAGAGTAGTCGTCAACGTACTATCACAAACCAGTAATGTAAGGAATTCGTGTAGTATACAATAACGAAAATAAGATATGTGCTGCACGCAATTTACGAGTGTCAATAGCAAATTAATACCCGCCAACAAACAGTTTATTACAATATCAAAAAAGAAATGGATATTCTTTAAATGAAGAAAAAGATCTTCAGTGATGTTTAAGTTATTACAATGGGAAACAAGCTATTCGCTCGACATTTATCAGGTGCCATACCTTCAGGAGTATTGGTTTCTAATACTCCATCACAAATTTGCCCCAACAAAGTACTCGGCTCGTTACTAGCCAAATAAGCGGCTAGAATTTGATGCGAATTTACACTTAGTAGCAACAACTAGGACTCCCGTATCTTCAGAAGCGTTGGGTAATCTGCGCCTAAAAAGTGCTCAGCTCTTTGGTAGCTAAACAAGCGTCTCGAATTTAGTGCGAATTTAAATTTAGTATCAACAATTCAACTACTCCGTTTATCACCGCAATATCCCGCTTACGAAATGTCTTCCTCCTATACCTTGGTCGATCATTAGAACACGACGGTCTGCGTTCAAAGTTTAGGCGTTCCAGTCCCACTCAATCACTGTAAAAAGTGAATACCTGCGTTCATTGCGTAAAAGAGGTAATAATGCGTGATAACCACATCGCCACGTATCATTCCAGAACGGATTGGTACGCGGCAACCGGGTGTGAAAGCAAACACACGGGGCTTAAATTGTTTGCTTTGCAAGCCATAATGCCTCGCTGGGCGTTAAGATCTCACCATTATTATACCCTGCAACTAAAGTGAAATGTGGAAGACTGTACAAGAAAGTATTTACTATATGTCCGGAAACAGATTGTACATGTGTATATAATCTTGGATATTGCTTTCTCCAACTGCGCTAAAAATATAACAAAAAAGAAGCCAAATCTTCGTCAAAATAGTTTTGGCGTCGAGCTACGTCCAAAAAGTACTTGCTGATATACAGCGCTAACTTCTGACTATTTTCGGGAGATCTTTTATGTCTTAAATATCGATAATCATAAATGTATGTTGCTTGCTATCCAAGCCTAGTCAATATCAGCTGTTAAATATAACTGATTCGGCGTGCATAAGCTAAAACGCGGGTGACGCTATCGTGCGAAGTTAAAACGTACTTTTAGAGGTAACTTCGTTGTTAGTCGCGCCAGAAAAATTCGGTTTCTATTTTAACAAAGACGTCCCCTTAATATGTGTCCAAACCATTATCGTATTACATCGACTTCGTTTTTAAATAAAAAATAAATAATTTCAGTCTAGGAAACAATCCTATATACATCTCATTATATAATATAAACAAAAACATAAAATATATTAAATTTATCATAACAACACTCAGAAAACGTTGAAGACATATTGTTTCCGCTACGGAAAAGAATAAACTATCATGTTTATTACCTTCCCTGATTAATCTCCAATTCTCTCCGATGTTTGACCCACGCGTCGTCGGTGTTGTTGTTATTGTTGTTGTTGGACAACTTTTTGGTGTCTTTCTTTTTCGGAGCAGGCGCGGTCGAAAATGGGTCGGTTTTTCGTAAGTTTCCGACAATTTCATATACTTACTCGAGTCGTCTTCCCGACTTTGCGAATTGTAACGCTTTCTCGTTGTTATTCCGGCCAGATTCAGTAACGTTTCGGCGCCCTCCTTTATTCTACGTTCCTCTTCGTCTTCGAAATCTATTTTTCTACATGTACTACTTTTGGGAATCCTATAAGAAAATAGAATGTTCGCAGTTGGAATTTATTTTTGATATTTTTCAATTAAAAACACGCGTAAAAATCTAATTGACGTAATAGGCTCAGGCGGGGTAAAAATTAAATGGCCAATATTTTGGGTAAAAATAAGACAGCCTTGTTATTCAACGAAATAAATAAACTATTTTGTCATGTAATGATTTCTCAGCTCCGGCCAATATCGGGTGACGACGACATCGGGCACCCCGAATTGACCGATGCTGGTCATATTTCTTTTCGATGCTTTCAATGCTATAAAACGCCAATTACGTGGAATCTAATTGAACCAAGAGAAAATATTAAAAACTCATACATTTTTGTTTTTTCTTATTTTAGCAAAACATATCGGAACAAGCGAATGACAAATTCCGGGGTGAATTTGGCGGATGTCGTTCAACCCATAAGAACCATTAAGTTGGGGAATGATACGGTAAGAGAAGCGGCGTTGTACAACCTGCCACGAACCACTCTGCGGCGATATTTGGAGCAAGTGTTGTCGGAATACGATGACTTTTCCACCGTCACCAACAAAGAACTGCAGGAAACCATAAAACGGCTTGGAACATACCCTGCATGTGCCCAAAACAGGACAGAAGAAGCTCGCTTTGGACGAAGATGAACACCTTTGCCTCATCTATTTAGAAGCAATGCCTCTATTGCACGCGAGAGAGAAGTGCATTTGCAGTGCGCCAATATAAGGACGAGCTATTTTATTTACTGGAATTGCGATTGTGAATAATGTGCTATTCAACAGTTAACAGTTTTCTGCGACATTTTCTTGTGAAATTTTGCTAAATCGAATAAAAAAACAACAAAAATGCAACAAATTTGGCTTTGTATTTCATTACATTTAGTTTTCTAGGTCATTTTCAATCATTTCAGCACAAATTTCGTCGATTTTCAGCAATGGGCCAACCTAGACAGCATTCTGTTTTTTAAACGCTTATGACTTTCTCATGTTCTCCCCAATAAGTTTGCAATCTTTCCAGCGATATGCTTGGATTGACCAAATTCTTTCTTAAACGGAAATTATGAGCAAAAAGCAAAAGGATGGCCAACCCTGACGACATTCTCCTAAGTATTAGCAATTTCGAATGCTAAAACTAAAACTCAAATTGAATTTTATGAACTTCGTAAGCAAAATAAGACCCAGATCTATAAAAAATTTGCAATAGTAAAGATCTATAAAACAAGATCCATAAATCGGTTATTGTGTTTGCACGGTATGATTTCTTTGTAAAATTTTTTAGATTGGCTTACATAATTGACCTATAATGTTCATAAGTATCGATTACTTTAACCCTCTAACCGGCAAGACCGTCTTCAGACGATCTTCGATTTCTGGGCACAGTTCTTAACATTTGTTATACTCTCCAAGACATTTTGACAAGTCGTTTGTCAGCTGTGCAAAAAATACTGGAAAAATATTGGCTCCATCCGATCATGTTTTCGGGCTTGCCGGTTAGAGGGTTAAGTATCATAATTTTATTTTCAGCATTGTACAATTTCTATAAATGTATTAGTAAATATTTATGGTGGTTGGTAAACCGGAACCATTTTAGTATAAATTCTCGAAAACAAGGATTACATAAAATACTTTATACATACACGTATTTCTCCTCATCGCTTTCAAATGCCTCATCGACAAAATTATTCTCCGCCGCACTATACGTATGATCTTGACTAGGAGATGTGGTAATGACTTGCCAAACGCTCTTTTTCTGTTTAGGCCTTGCGGCTCCGTGCCTCAAACTTAACATGACCGCGGCTGCGTCCACCGCATCCAAAGAATCGTCCGATACTTCCGACTTGACCATAGTATTCAGTTCTCTCGATAAATAAGGAAACAGTTCCGGATTAGGAAGTCGATTGGCATTAACGTTCTTTTCTTGATACGATTTGGTCTTGTTAAAATAAACGCTCGGATCGAGCGTTGAACAGGGATGGAACGGCGATCTCGTCAACGCTTGCAACAGATTCGGCTTGTACTGCTGGTCGACCGTCCACAACGACCCCTTTCCGAGATTCTGCAAAACGGGAACAGGCATTTAAAGCGACAGCTCGCGAAGCCGGGAACTTACTGGGGCTTTCTCTACTTTTTGAAAACACTTATTCAACGACAGATTGTGCCTGACGCTATTTTTCCATCCCGTAGGCGCGCTCCTAAAATACGGAAAATGATCGAGAATCCAAGCGTAGATCTCTTTGACCGGCAACGCTTTCTGTTTCGAGTCCTCTATGGCCATAAAGATTAAACAAGAAAATGAGTAAGGAGGTTTACTGTTAATGTGAACGAGGGGATCGTACGGTATGTTGTGTGGATGCTTGTTTCGATGCGAAGATTGGCTGGGAACTGGGGAATTTAGTGAACTATTGGATGATTCGGCCGTCGATGCCGAAGAATCGTCCACGTAATCGCTCGTGGGCGAATGATCCGATAATATGTGATTGTTGTTCATATACTTAATGGGAGTTGAATTGACGCTATTCGAAGGAGATGGATTTACCAAATTCATACCTGCAAAGTAAAAAAAAGTGCATGAGGAAAGCAAATAATCACTTTTATACCGATATATTTTAGTTCAGCAGAAAAGACCGTCTCTGTTAATATTTAACCGTAATTATCATGGCATGAAATTCTAATTTCAAAGCACCTCGTCAATCCGTTCAGTTTATATTGTTTATTCTCGTTTAGTATAGGAGCTAGGGACGTCACAAAAAGTGAATTTGTGGTCGGCTTGTTTTTTTAATTTGTTTTTTCTATTGAATTTAGGTAGGAATGTACTATGTCTGGCAACTGAACACGGTTGCGTTTACCTCTGCGCATTCCCTCCTTACCGGTGAAAATACCGAATTGTAAAATCATTTTAAGGTTAAAAATTTCTATCATCGTTTTTTTTTGTCCTTTTAGCAATATTAATTTACCATTGCCAGACAATTTTGGTATAGCTGAAATTTATATGTTTTAGTTCTGTAATCGGAAAAAGTAATATTAATTTGCCAGATAGAAATTCGATTGTTTACTTAAAAGCCAGACGGATTTAAGTCTATGAAATTCAGGTAGACGTTCATATTCGTGTGAAGAACATGAAGTAGATTCTAGAACTGTGTATCATATTTGCCAAATTGTTGTAGTAAGATGCTGGAACTCTGATATTATAATAATACTTCTCGGAAATATGGACCATCTGAATGCTTCCTTGAAACTTTGGATAAATATTGGTGTTGGAAATCGCCAAAGTTATATCAACAGCAACGCATTGTATAACACACTGGGTAACAATGTATGTAAAGGCAGAGCATTTGTCAACGACAACGCGCCGTCTCATTCGTCCACTGTTACTACAACAAAATTAATCGAATTGCATTACGATGAAGGTGATTGCAAGGACCGCGGTGTAATTTACTGGCACTATATCACATCGGCAAAATTCCTCACCACACAATTGTTTCAAAATAAAACCGGTGACACGTGTTTCGCTAGCTCGAGGCAAGCATCATCAACAACCGTCTAAACCCAAGTCACTTCACGTGTCACCGATTTTATTTTAAAACAGTTGTGTGGTGGTAAGTGTTATCGATGTGATATAATGTCAGAATTGCGTTACGATTTGCTACCTCATCCGCCATATTCACCAGATCTGGCTCCCAGTGATTTCTTCTCGTTTCCAAATCTAAGACTCGGTGTAAAGATATTTTTGACAAATGAATAGATGATATCCGAGACAAATACATATTTTGAAGAGTTTCCGAAATATATGGACAGTTCACGGTAGCCAAATGGTACCAAGAGTCCCGAAATGCTTAGTAAAGATACACGTCTGGAGTTACATCAGTTCTTTCACTTATTCACATATTCGCATGAATCCTTCTGGTTAAGAACAACTCTTTGAAAACTCTTTATTGGAAAGCTATATATGTACATAATACCAACAAAATGGTCCTTTCCACAACAGCAAATATTTATACACGAACAAAAGATGCTTCATTCATTCATAATGCAAGCTGATAGCATTTAACGCAACCGCACGCATAAATAGAATTTCCAATGTTATTTACATTTTGTTTAGCACCGATAAGTATAAGTTTACCAAGTGGACTAAAAAGGAAATAACAAATATTACAAAAATAAATAAGTATCGTAAGTTGTTTTCAATAATACTTCTAAAGATAACTACACAAAAATGTGCAGGTAAGTTTAATAAAGAAAATATTGGAGTAGAAATTTTTAGGGAAAGCTTTAGCAAGGTTACTGGGGCCATTGTCGTTTCATATTTAAATACTGTATGTAACTTTGCCTAATATAAACGGGAATTAAAAAGTTGCTGATCTTGCAACATTGTGGATTGCATGCGATTTTGCTCTAAGTAAACAATTAATTGTGTAATGAGGAAGGTGCCGACCTATTTTAACAGCAAAATACACAAATCTTCTTTATAAATAAACTAAGAACGTTGAATACGTAGCTCCTTCGTATTACAGACTGCAATTATCAGGTCATATTCGTTTATTTCTTCTTCTTTTTCTTTCCATATATCCTTTGTACTTTCCAAAAGTCTCGGATTGAACCTGATATCACTATTATATACTGAATTATTTCAAGTAATATCTTCTATTTTATCCTTGATCCGCTTCAAAACGGAAAACACTATTACCCATCTCTCCCTCTCTCTCTCTCTCTTATATATATATCAACGTGTGTGTCCATTATGCATTGCTACACCATTCATCCGATCCTCATGAAACTTTCGAAAGTTGTTGAGTACACTCCCGCGAAGATTACTGGTATAGTGGCATCAACGAATTCCAAATCAATTTATTTAATCAATATTTTCCAGAAAGGAAACGACATAAATTTCCATACGTGTATTACTGATCCTACGATAGGTGGCGCACGTATGTCGAATGTTTTTGTCGTAGTACATATATCCTACGATAGGTGGCGTGCGTGTATGCAAATTCAATTCAATTGTATGTAAATAATGACTAATGATAAGTTTCAATAGAAATGACACAACCTAAATTGAATGTTATTATAACGACCTTCCTTTAATTTCCTCTCTTGTGAATTACCAGCGGATTGAAAATAACTTAGGCCTAAATACACCAACAATTCGTTCTGTACGATCACGTACACGTAAGGAGACTGTTATCTCTGAACAACATCGTGACAGGTGACGAGACTTGGCTGTACTATTATGATGTGTCGACCAATACTAATAACAAAGTTTCGGTCTTTGATAATGAAGATACATCCGTAGCTAGCAGAAAATCCCAAGTTTTGCAATTTTGCCTCCATTGGTTTATGTCTTGTGTAAAGCTTCGTATTTAGTTTCACATGCTCTTCCTCTGTTTTTTCTAATTGTATCTTTTAGCCGTAGTCTTATTTGTAATTCTATCTATTCGTCCTATTCGTGCCCCCTCCCCCTCCCCTAGGGTGAGCATTGCAAAAGTTCATTCGAACGCGTTTTTGATCCAAAGTGAGCAGTGAGCAATTGCGGCACCCAACGCACAGTCAATTTTCTCATGTCCAATTCATTCGTGCAATATGCGTGCCTTAGATATGCTCGCCGGTCATTAAATACTATTTCATGGATTTTTCAATATTATTGGTAGTCGTCCGGAACGCTTATCGTCGATCACGGCCGTACGATCACGTTTCAATTTATTAATTATCACGATTATATGTAACTAACATTCACTGATATAAACGACTATCGCACAACAACTGATGTACCTCTCAAAGCATGTACAGTTACAGTAATCGAGTGGAAAAGCCTAGTAACCCCATCATCATGTTCAGGCCCGACACTTTTCAGCCCATCTCGGTATTCCGAACGAAGTATTGCTAAAGAAGAAATGTCTCTCATCGTACCGTTCAACGTATAGCCTATTTAATCAAGAACTTTCTCTCATCATCAAGAGCTAGAGCCCATTGCGTAAACCAACAATGAGGGAAGATAGGAAGACTCTACGTTAAGCATTACAGAATATCCACTTATGAATTGCCGCAAGTGTTAACGAGAAATAAATGTAAGAATACGGAGGAAACGTGACGGTCTCCATTATACGCGCTCTGCCCGAAAAGTGAAATGTCGTCCAGCAAAGAAATCAAGACTCACCAAGGAAATGAGGAAAGCACGTCTTCGGTGGGTAAAAATCCAAAAACAGAAACATTCTCACTATTGAGGATTGGAGAAATGTGTCATATTAAAAATAAGAAGTTCATATTTTTTGACTTTCCTTAATTCTTACGCTTGAAACACATTTTTGCTTTCTTTTGAGGGTAGTGACCAGTGATAAACTTCGTTTAGAGGCTGGGACAGAGAATGTTGGTTTCATACGAACGTCCGAACGTTACAGTCAAGCTTGCCTTGTAACACAAGTGAAACGTCCACCTTCTGTTATGATTTGGTCGTGCATTACATAGCAATGCTGATAAAGGTACGCCACTGCCGTACTTAGTCCACCGTGCGCATGCGTTGGGTTGTAAAAGATCATTTTGAGGTGGGCTAAAGTCAACAATAGTGCGGTTTTATTCAAATTAGCCAATTAGCTTCAAACCATGAATAAAAAGTCAAACAACGCAACACCAAGTTCAATGCAGAAATGTAATGGAAAATATTCTGGCACCATTTATTGATTCTCTAAATGAAGAGGGTGATCCGTGCACTTTTATTCGAGATAATGCCCGTTGCCATACTCCGAAATCGGTCTAAAGTACGTATAGGAGAACGCAATTTATCTGAACTACCTTGGCCCGGAAACTCAGCGGATTTTAACCCAATAAAAACTATGCCGAATAGCCAAAAGAAACATATTTATTTCTGGACAAACTCCACCAAAGACCTCCTTAAAACGAAATGTTGGGAGAACGTGGGAAGAAAATGTTAACCTGCAAGAGGTCCTTCCCAGTAAACATTTTTTAAATTTCGCGAACAGTTTAAGTTGGTATTCCCGGTAATAGTGAACAATGCATGCGAATCTGTTCACTATTGCCGGAACTACCAACTTAAACTATCCGAGAAATTTAAAAAATGTTTATTGTGTTAAATCGTGTTACTAATGAAAACATAGATCAATAATTTTATTAATTTTAGTTTTTTATTTCGTAAAATAATCAACAATATTACGGAAGCATGAATTGGCGCTAATCCGATTACCAGCTACTGTAGATGTAAACCACACTAAAATTGTGTCAAATGAAGAACGAAAGTTTTCCTACCTAAATACAGTTATTCTATTCTACTTGCAGTTGAATTTGCTTAGTCTCAATGTATTAAATTTAGTTAAATAATTACAATGTAAAGGCACAATAGAAATAAAAACTGATTTCTTATGTATCTTTTAATTTACGAAAATTGTACATAATTAGAAAAGGTGCACTACATACATGCTTATCAGTGCACCTGGTCAATAGCGGAATACTATATCATAATACATATGCCTAATTGAAATATCTTAATTGAAAATTTCCAATTAAAACGCAAATTATCCCAATTAGGGAACTTGTCCCAAGTTGCCAGTTAAAACGCGACAATAATTCTATAAATGTTGATTTCGAATAACCTTGTCACCATTTACTTTACCTTGATAACCATATACATTACACACATATTGAAGTTTAAGGTTATGTACCTTCTAATTTAACCTACAAAATTATAGCAAACTGACCTATTGTGGTAAAAGAGGTATACCTTTTAATAAATCCCTTTCATGTAACCAAGCCAAATTGGTTAGGTCATCATCTGATGTGCGGGCGGCGTGACACTGTGCCACAGCATACAGTATGGACATGGGTGACTGTGCCTCACGTAGGGGTGTCCCGGCGACGGGACTGGCTGGTACGGACATTTTGGGTGCCACGACTGGTTCCTCAGGTGGGGTTCCTGCTCGTTCGGGTGACATTTTAATCTAGAAACCTATGCAAAAAAAAACAAACGACGAGAGATATTATCTGTCACTTAAAACGACGGAGGTTATGATATAAACATCGCTAATAGATTCGAATGTAAACATTGGCAACGCGACGGCGAGCGAATTTATTTATGCAAAGAAATTCACTATTTCGGCATGATTGAGATATTTTTGTCTGGTGGCGTCTTCGTTAGTATTATTGAGTCACGTGGGAATTGCCCGTCGCCTAGCAACCGGTGTTCTGAAATTTCCATCTCTCAGCGAGAGTTACGTTGCCGACGGGGCAACGATATACACCACCTCGCAAAAGTATGGAGACGGTTTAACTGAAACTACTATAATTAATTTTGGGTGTTCAACATTTTAGCTGTAAATCATAGTTTTGTTTACATATATTATGCAACCGGCCAATGAGTCGTATGGCACTCAACGAGTTAAATCAGTTTGAAATTGAGATTTGGAGATTTCCCTGTCAACTGACAATAAGATTAGAAATACAACCTTGAAAATTATACTAATCCGGCGCCTGAAGGGAGATAAGGAATCAGAAGAAGAGGAAAACGAAATTTAATGCGACTAATTCTTTGACTAAAGAGGAACAAAAAAAGTACAATTCGTCCTGAACGTGTTGAACAACATGGTATTATCCTCGATACCGTAAGCTAAAGATAGTGGTGTAGGTTTAAATAGTGTAAAAGGTAGGTAAAGAAATCACTTCAACTTGTGCTTCCCAAAGCAGTACAACCTTTTGTGAAGGATTAGGCCAATTCTTCGGCGTGTCTGATAGTTGTGGATCTGTAAGTTTACAGCAAAGGAGTACTTAAGTTCGTTCCAACATACCACAAAACCAGTTTGTGAATGGTCGGGTACATGGTGGTAATCTGCTTGGCGCATGTATCTAACGATCCGCAAACTGGTTTTGTTCTGTGTTGGAACGAACCTTATAAGAAATCATAAATATCATAAATTATATGTAGATAGCTTTTCTACCACTACTGGCTCAACTAAACGACAAAGATTGAATTAATAGTTATATTTTCAGAACGTTCACAAACGTTTTCGGAACACCTTCATCAACTATCTACATAAAGGGTTTTCCAATAAGGGCGGGTCGATGTTGACAGTCTGCGGTGGCCATGTTATTTTGGCGGCGTCTGTCAAATCCGTTGTTTATTATTCAGTCACTGATACCAAATTACCATGGCCAGTTACACGATTGTGCAGCACGTCCAAATGATAAAACTTTATTATCAAAGCGAGTGTTTGATAGTGCAAACGTTGCACCCATTTTACGGCAGACGCGGTGGCCCTTCAAAGTCGACTTTCCAACTTTTGGTAGCCAGATTCGAGACGACCGGTTCGATAAACAATCAGCCAACATCCTTTCGTCAAAAAAAAAACGTCAGATCGGCCGAGAATATCGCCACTGTCCGTGAAAGTGTGCAGGAGAATCGGAGACTGTCGATTCCTCGCTGTGCGTAAGAACTCGGACTTTCGCAGACTTCAACTTGACGAATTTTGCATCGAGACATAGGCCTGCACCCATACAAGATTCAACTGACCCACCAACTCAAAGTTAAAAAGACCATAGACAACGCTGTTTGTTCGCCGACTGGGCTTCGGAGCGTTTGGAAAAGGACCCTAATTTTGGCAGAAAAATCATCTTTAGCGACGAGGCGCATTTTTGGACGAATGGCTATATTAACAAGCAAAATTGCCGTATATGGTGACAATGCATCCAGTAAAAGTTACTGTTTGGTGCGGATTTTGGGCCGGCGGCATCATTGATCCGTACTTTTTCCAAAACGACGTAGGTGGGGCCATTATCGTCAACGGCGAGCACTACAGTTCAATGATAACCAATTTCTTTTGGCCTGAATTGAATGATATGGACGTGGACGACATGTGGTTCCAGCAGGACGGCGCTACGTGCCACACAGCGAACGCCATAATGGACATCCTGCATGAACGATTTGAGGGTATAGTTATCTCCCGCGGAGGTGACGTGAATTGGCCACCAAGATCGTGCGACTTGGTCCCGCTAGACTTTTTCTTGTGGGGTTTTCTCAAGTCCCAGGTCTATGCCAATAAGCCGCAATCGACCAATGCCCTCAAAGCCAACATAACCCAGGCCATCGCTCAAATTCAGCCGGATCTATGCAGCAGAGTCATTGAAAATTGGACCTCTCGGATCTGTGCCACCGTCCGAAGCCGCGGCGGACATTTGAACGATGTTATATTCCATACATAATGGTATACATGGGCCTTTCAAATAAAAAAGAATTTCGTAAATACCTAACACACAGCTTGTTTTATTCCATTTCGACATCGACCCGCCCTGATTGGAAAACCCCTTATAAGATAAGTAAAAAGGTCACGAAATATACAGGCTGGCCCTCAACTAGCGCATGGGACTGTAGTTCGCAAACTAATTACTTTTTTAAACCTCTTTTAACAGGATGGTGTATGTTTATAAAGGCCATAATTAGAAAAGATTGTCATTTATACAGGCTGCTCCAAAACAGCGCTAAGTATCAAAATTATGTTTTTATTTAATAGAACACTATATTTTTTGCTTTTTCGAATTGTATAGAAATAAATGAAGGTGAATTGCTTCAATGTTCCCTATACCTGTCGTTTACCGTTTTCGAAGTATTTGAGGATTTTCGAAAAAGTAAGATGTTTTCAAAATGGACATAACAGACAAACCAATTGAAATGTTCAAATCATGTTTTTGGGCTACTTATTTTGAGGTATTACAATAATGTACAAAGTGATTCCATAGATCGGCCTTATCTGTCTCAACTTCAATAGCGTATAACTTTGTTATTTCAAATGGAACACTCTGTATATTTTTAGACTCGGAGAAAGGTTTGTCAATTCCTACCCAAACTGTGTTAGGTTTCCCTATACCTATCTCTTGAAGGTATGTTAAATTTTACTTAAATCGAAGCTGCTAAATCTGGAAATGCAATTGATTTTATTTCAACTATCTGAAATCTCTGTCTGTAAATGACAAGTATTATAATATCCTCTATGCATATCCTAACTCTCTCTTCAAATGATCTTCTACCTCTTCTTAACATTTCCGGGCTAATGGTGGCAAATACATTTCTTGTATTTCTCATTTTCATATCGTCCGGCAGGGGGTAGTCAAGGAAGACAATTTAATGCCTTTCGTAACCTATCAATGCTACTTTTCTTTTATTGAAAAAAAAAAAGCAAATATGGCAGCAAAGCCTGGATATCGTTTTATAAGCTGTTTATGCATTTGTGAAGGTATTTTCCCATCCATTCTTCACTTAATGCAAAATTTTAACGCATCACAATCCCTTTCCCTTGTTACGCCTCTGTCGTTCGGAGTAGTTGGTGTCGAAATGTAAACGATCTTTTTACATATCCCCAGAAAAAAAAAAATTACATGACCTGGATGGCCATTTACAGGGTCCTTGCCTTTCAATCCAGTTATTTGGGAACTTCTTCCAGACGTATTTACATGAATATTAACCCTTATTACCACAAAGCCAGTGAAATTTCTCACCACAAAACGCTATAGACGGCTTCGAAGGTAACGATGAGAAAAATTGTAGAGGAACAATTGCGAACAATATAAAAATTAAAATCATAATAAAAAGGAACGGGAAACTACACCGTTTGGTATTCTATTAATAACTATGATAGAAAATTACTGAAGTGTTTAAATTTGGCACATCGTGTACTTAATACTTTTTCATTAAATAAAATTGGCAATCTCACGAGAACTAACATCATCTTAAATCACATACGCACACCTTTAACTCATTAACGCATAATATATATAACATTCTGTTTGTGTTGATTATTTCATTGTCTAAATAATGGTTTTCACGTTTCATCGCGCCTGTTCACAATTCAAGCTCTTATCAGAACCACCTTTGAATGTACCTATTTTCGATTAGTAATTAAAAGGACAGCTAATAATTGCAGAATGTATAGTAACGTTGTCACAACTAACATGTCAGATGGATAAAAGTTAATACATGGATAGTTCCGTCTATAACCATTCGATTTTGAATGCTGACCTAGTGCCCCAGTTTACGAATGGTTTAAGGTTTGTGCGATTTTAAGGTATATGTAGTTACATTTGAGAACAATGGTAAGTCAGGCTGAATGAAAACTTACCTCATAATCAAGTTTTCGAGCAGATAAATTACGTTAGAAATGTTTTAAAATGATCGATAACGATGGAATAAGGCAGAAATTGTAGTGAGTGAAGATAACATCTAAACAGTGCCAGATTTCATCAAACAAAATCGGAAATCGTTCTTGATAATGATTGAGGATTCTATAAGATAATCGACTGATACAAATAGGAATGCGTGTGATTGACAATGAACTTAACTAAGTCTGTTTTTACCCTTTCCACTAACCACATCGGATTTCGATTGATATACGTGTTTTGACTTTTCTAAAAGCGAAATACTAGTGGTCAGAGCGGATTTATGTATATTTTGGCCGCGAGTTTCGGTCTTCATAAATCGAATCCGCAATTCCTTTCCCCAAATTGACAGTCGGATAAAAGAGGTTTGGTTGCTTGTAAGACGACTTTTGCACAAAAATTAAGTTTGACCGCCGAGTTACTCGCCATATTCAGTTGGTTTAGCATCCTATGAATTTCTTCACCAATTGCATTTTTCGAAAATAAATAAATAAGAAATCCATACGACCCCAATGATGAGGACTCTAAGAAAATTCTTCGAATGGCAATGCCAGAGTCGAAACTACAGTCCTTGGTCAAATTATTTGCAACGCCTCATTAATCGCTCCTTTACCTGGAAATTCCATCCAATTAGAAAGATATTCAAAGGCTGGGGTACAATAAATTGTTAATTATATATTTTTATAATAATAATAATAATCAAGTTTATTTCAAAAAGCAATATACAAGACGTGCCTGCAATACGTCGAAAAACCGAAAGAAGAGGAATAGTAATTGGAAAACTTTTGCTACTCCCACCATCTGTATACGCGTTTCACGGTTATGCCGATTATCAGTACGGCTTTGCGAGGGATGTAACTTTCGTATACAAATTTTATGTATATATTCACGGACTCGTGTAGAAACAAATAGCTGCAAAAATGCATAATTAGGTACATAATGAAAGAATTCTTAATTCAATCCCTCGCACAGGTACAAACATCCATATTTATAGTAAGAAATTGCGCCGAAAATAGTATTTAGAAGAATACAAATCCTTAATTTTTCTTGTTCGTTCAACGTTTCTCAAGTTTACAGTTTGGAGAACCAATTGATACTCAAAAAAAAAAAGTTGTTACAATCTCATAAAAACTAGGTTATGACGTATTGTCTATTGTTTTACGCTAGTACTTCGTCATTGCCAGGGTAAAATTATTATTTTATATCACTTCGTTTCATGTAATTATCTAGCATTAGCAAACAGTTTTAAGTATTTTGATTTGTAAATAGAAAATGCTCGGTTAAGAAAAGAGCTGTTCTACAAAGTCTTTTAGGGTGTTGCAAAATTACAAACAGTAGCTCCAAGTTCTGTATCCCGTTTTGCACCTCAAACAATTAAAAAGATTTTACAAGAGAAAGGCATACAAGTTTCGATTAGAACTGTCAGGCATAGTCAGGCTACACGAAAACCGCCTATCGGGGGCTGAAATGCAATCTGTCCGTCCTAATTTTGTAAGAGAATATCAACATTTCACAGGCTAGGATTTGGAAATATCGAAAGAGGTGAAAGACGGCGTTAGAAAGGTAGTGAAACCAACACTCACCTTCATCTGCGAAAGCTGGACGACAACAGAAAGACAAATAAGTAGACTAACAGTAAAAGATGAGATTTTTGAGGAAGATACAAAGGAAAAACGAGAAAAAGTAGGGTTCAGAGCACAATAGGAGAGACGATACAACAGAGACAACTACGATGGATTGGGCGTATACAAAGAATGAGACAAGACAGACTAGTGAAAAAAGTGTACGAAGTAAGGGAGAATGGAAAACGACGAAGAGGGAGACCAGGGAAAACAAGGAATGGGGAAGTAAGAAAAGTTTAAGCGGAACAGAGAAGCATAAAATGGCGATCGCAATTTGTCAGCCGTGACGACGTGGCGAGCGTCTCACAGAGTCCACGATTCCTCGAACTAGACTGGACAAATATGCGGTATGATGAGCCATCTGTCCTTTATTTTCTGTAATATACTACATTATGAAAAGGACAGATGACTCATCATACCGCAATCTGCCCATTTTATTTCGAACTGTAGAACACACACCGCAGGTAATTGTTTGGAGCGGAGAGGGCCCTTCATATTTCGCAAAAGGTACAATGCACCTGGAGACATAAATATCCTAAAAACGTGTTATTGCCATACTTTGAGCCGGAACATCGCATACCGACATATGACGTATGTTTATGCCCAATAATGTCCCCGTGCCATGTGGCTGAAAAGTTAAGAGTTTCTTCGAGGAGAACCGCATACATCTTGCAAGTCGGCTTGGAAATTCACCGGACCTCAACCTCATCGAAAACGTCTGGAATCGACTTAAAAGTAACGTATACCAAAGAGAAGACTCAAGGTATGCGAAGAAGAGAATCCTACGAAGGAAATATCAATAATTAACATAAGCGATGTATGGAAAAGTGACAGCGACATAAAAACAGCAATTGTCTTCCATTAATAGTACTCTCCACAGAATTAATGACGTTATAAGATACGTGGGTTATGGATCAAATATTGACCGCAAATCTAACATTAGAATATTTTTATAAATAAGAAATATAAAGACGTGTAGTTTTTTGGAGATTGAGTGTTCCAACTAATTTGACCAAAGACTGTAAGAGAGCCCATATTGTTTAGCAAATAGTAATTTCAATTGGCCTGTGCATTATTTTCCCTCAAACAACGTTCGATTTCCTGTTGAATACAGGATTTTCTACCATCTATGCATCGGTAACATTGTCTTGGAACGCAGTGTTATCGATGGAGATTTTTTAACGAGCGAATATTTAAAATTCAAATTGTAGAATTGTATATATCTGTATAGAATATATAATTATAAATAAAAGTGGTCACATTCTCAACCACGATATCTGATAAAAACGCTTCTTTCAAACAGCGATAAAGCGCTGTAAATAAAATTGATAACGAATTGTACAAAATACAAGGTTGCTTAATAATGATAATAATGACGACTCAATACCAAGTCAACTGTAACATAAAATCTATTTGATCTTTTAATGTCATAGGTGTGTGGAAATCTTTTCCAACAAATATGCATTTAACTTCTTTTCTTAACGGAAAACAATTACTACAATTTAGGCAAACGGGTTAAAATTTCTTTCTTTAGAAGAGCTTATGAATACACGAGTATTACTCCTTAAAAAGAACGTTCCTCGGCAATAACAATTAATATCCTAATAACAGACAAGCAACATAATCTGACATAACTTGCAAAGCTATTAAATACGGCGTTGGAATAGGTGATGATCTTAGCATGCTTGTTTTTCTTTATGTGAAGGGAATAACAGATCAATATACGCTTAGCATAAAAAATCAACTGTTTGCTGTGTTACTCTAATTTCTAACAAATATTTACTTCGTTTTGTTTACTTCGCCATCGTTATTGTAACAAATATTTACCACAGAATTAAGCCTGGGAAAGATCAAGATCGTTTAGGTTATCTTCTCGATCTGGTTCCAGGTGTCCTTTCATAGATCACCGGAAACAGAGATATCAACTGTAGTCATTACTTAGTTTGCGACAAAAATCTGTACCAGCCACATTGTGATCTGGTAAAACTTTAACTTGTTCACGTTGCTGTCTTGGTTTAGGAAAACTATCGCGTTTTAAGGATGAAGAAGTGAGAATCCTTCGAAATGCTTCCTTTGAAGGGCAAAAGAAAACCTCATCTAGTGGCTGCGTCAAATGCCTGGAGATATTGTGCTCTTCCTTCCGTACAGGTTGTAACGCAAAATGCGACGACAGATTATCGCCAATTAATAATTGCTTTCCCGGCAAATTTCGAAAATATGGAATTGCTATTGTTTCAATCAAGTCCTGAAAGCAGTTGTTCGTCAAATCATCCAGACGGAGTTGAATTGAAACGAGCACCTCACGATTCATAGATATGTATGTTTGGCATGGTTTGACTTTAAACCACATACGGAGGTAAAATTGGTCCATTGTCTGCTGCTGCAAACATAAAACAAGTAACTGACTTGCTGCTATTTATAATCTCTTCGGGATACTTCACGCTACCATGAAGAATTAATCGAGCCGTGTGTACTAAAAACCACGCCGATTAGAGGAGAAGAATTAGAACAAAAAATGAAGTCGATTTCTCTTTTAAATAACACTATCAAGCGTAGAATCGATGATATTGCTGCAGACATAAAGTCATACATCATAAACAAAGAAAAATCATCATAATTGGAACATTGGAAGAAAGTACTCTGGACCGGAAGAATGTAAATTTCTTACCTTTGGTTCAAACAGAAGGACATCTGTCCGTAGATCGAAAGGGGCCGAGCAATTGAATCCTGTATTACATCCACAATAAACTTTGGAGAGGAATGCCATTTAGTTTACATAGTAAACTGAACTTTCAGCATCACTCCCAAGACTGGACGATTGTAGCAGTCTATTCACTGAGATAGGAAGGTACAGGGCATTCTCCGCCGAAAATCGAGTCTGTAACACTGTCGAAATCGGCAAAGCAGAACGGGACCCAGAAAAATGGGAAACGTATGGAGATAATACTATAAAGAGGCCATGTATACGAAAGACAAAGAAAAATTTCAAGAGGATAATGAATAAATAACTAAAAATCGAGATAAGGAAGAAGAACCTCCCAAAGAAAAGGAAATACTGCGGGAAATCAGCAGGCTAATAACAAAGCAGCCGGGGAAGATGAAATAGAAGTGGAATTAATCAAGGACGGAGGATACAAATTACAAACACAAATAAGCCATTTGATTAAAGAAATTTGGAAGCAAAATAGCATGCCCGAATGGTGATGCACCGGAGTAATAGTGCCTATCTATAAAAAAGGGGATAGAGAAAACTGCAGGAACTACAAAACCCTGGCCAACACGATTGAAAGAACAGACAGAGAAAATCCTGGGTGATTACCAAAACGGCTTTAGACCCGGCAGATCGATCATAAATGCTATACATACGGTAAAGCAAATAATCCACTAGACATGGGAGCATGACAGAGAAATATATCTAGCCTTCATTGATTTTAAGGGAGCCTTTAACACCGTCAACAGGAATGAGATGATAGAAGCAATGAAATCAATGGGAATGCCAGGAAAACTGAGGACACTTGTAGAAATGAGTCACACAAAAGCTAAAGTGAGGAACATACGAACGACAGACTCATTCGAAGTAAACAAATGAGTAAAACAAGTCCAACAATATTCAATTTAGCTTTAGAAAGTGCCATTAGCAAAGGTAAATTAGACCAAAAAATATAATGGTTGATGGATTGCAAATAATAGCTTATGCAGACGATGGCGCAATAATTGGAAGCACAAAAATAGGAATGATACTAGCCCTAGAACGTCTGGAGTGGGAAGTACGAAAACTGGATATGAATATCAATGAAGGCAAACCAAAATACATGAAGATAGGGAGAACTGTGACCAATAGGCGAAGCCGCCTGAGAACAAAGAATCACAAATTTGAGGAAAATTTCTTCGTTCAATAACCTAGGTGTAATAATAGAGAGGAATGAGAGAGAGAGGAATGGAAGAGAGAGGATAAGAGAGAGAGGAATGGAAGAGAGAGGATGAGAGAGAGAGAGGAATGGAAGAGAGAGGATGAGACAGAGAATCGTAAAAGCACTACAAGCGTCTCGACGAAATAGGTCACTACTGAAAAGCAAAACAGTAACAATACCAAAATGAAGATTTAGGTGTGTAAAGTTGGCACCGCAAAATAGACAAAAATACTTGGAAATAACATATTTGTTTGACCATTTTTTGACCATGTTTGAGCACAAAATAGTTTTGTTTGACCACCCTTCAATATTGAGGAAAAAGATTCGAATTTTTTCAAACATCGATAATCGATGAAATATCCCTCGCGTGTAGCAAATTGTTTGATCACTGCTTAGAATTTTGATAAAGTTCAATAAATATTATTTATTCATAAAAATTGTTTAGGAAAATGTATATTTTCAGATTGGTAGTCAAAACCGTTTACATAATCATTCGACCATGTTTGATCACCTCATGAATGTTTAGTTAAGAGTAACAGAAATTATTTATATATATAGCACTTGTGAGATTAGGTGTTCGCCAACCATCCAAATAGATTATTTTGCGGTGCCAACTTCGCAGATCTTGAAGATTTACAAGACTTTAATAAGGCCAGCCATCACGTATGCAATGGAGACCACAGCAATCAGCACATCAAGAATGGGAAGACCTAAAGATAGCAGAAAGAAAATTTTTAAAAGCAATATTAGGGCAGCACGTCACAAAACAGGGAGTAATAAGACCGAAAAGTAAGAAAGAAATAGGAGATCAACTTGAAGGAGAAAAGATCATAAGATACATTAAAGCTCCAATGGGCAGGCCACATCATGAGAAGGAAAAAAACGGATATGATAAACAGAAAATAACGCAGGGGATTTCGATATGGCCCAGATGTAGAGGACGACTAAGGAAAAGATGGAGGATGCCTTGGAGGAAGTAAAGGTGATGAAGATAAGCGATTGGGGACCAAAAGCAGGGAATGGGAAAGAATGGAGAAACATAACACAGACCGCAGGACTCGTAACAAATTTTAAAGTACAGGAAACAAGAGGATTAGTTCACCTCAACAAAAACGTCATAACTAGTCTGGGCGCGCAGCAATAACAGCGCACAATTACGAAACAAGTTACGACAACCTAGATATACACAGAACTACTCACATACCGCATAGATTCAGTATTGACTAGATAAGGGGATGTCGTAACTTAGTACGCTGTTATCGCTGTTTACCCAGACTAGTCATAAGTCGTTTGCCATAGCCCAAAGGGCTGAAAGGGTTGATGAATGCCGAGATTGTGTACGAGTGTATTCGAAGGGTGGACATATTGACGAATCGCGAATTTAAGTTAATCTATGTTTATCTTTGTTTCTACAACTGTTAAAATTATCTGTATAAGTAGGGTTTGTTTCCTTAGTGAAGAGCACATCACGTCAGCGGCGCAATGAACCAAATTTGGTGTTCTGTATACGTTACCATGGCAACCGACTAGCGAAAGTCAATGAAACGTCACATTTCGCGCATACTTTCATGACGTAATGTGCTCTTCTCTAAGGAAACAAACCCTACAGAATGAAGTTTTATTTTATAATTAGTATTTGACTCATTTTTGTAATATTTTGAGGGTAGATAAACACTTATGCCCGGTAGTGTAGATCGAAATTGCACAGAGCACAGGAATGGCTAGTTACGGTACTGAATGCGTTAGTAGCGTTTCTCGCCATTTTACGGTACTCGCATTGCGGTACGAAAACTTTTGGAACTAGCCGTAGGTGTTTCTATAATTACCAATCGTCTCACTCTAATTTCACTTAACCGACGAGGGAAAAACCGTACAAATTAGATATATAATTTCCAATCGATCGTAAAATTTAAATCCAAAGGAAATACGCACTTTCCCTGCAAAATTCTTCTCGCGTTTATCGCCAATACGTACGTTTGTATATTAATACATAGATACATGTTCGAGCAAAAGAAAATAAACATCCAACTTATAAAATCACATCACATGCATGACGGCCAAGCCAAGGTTGTCATAGTTACCCATTTATAAATGCATCATCTAACTATATAGACACACGTGCAGCAAGACCTGAAAGTTTCCGTCTCGTTCTGTCGCTTACATAAAACCGATGACGTCGATTCGTTAGCGATTCGCCATACGGAGCGTCATCGTTGTCATAGCAACCGTATAGGATAGCTGACGTAAGGCTAGATTTCTTTGAAAATAGAAATTACTGGGATATCGTTATAAATACTGTACAATTGAATAAAACAGAATGAAATCTTAAGGGGGAAAATTAACGCATTCGAATTCGCTTAAAATGCGGGCGAAAGCGAGTTCGCTTTTAATTCAAACCTATTCCCTGTGAAGGTATCGTAAAAAGCAAATAAAATCCTCTTAACGAGTCCGAAATAGAAATTCCCGAACGATAATGTAAACTGATGCAAAATGCATTGATCGAAAGAATGAGGGTTAATTCCAAGCGTAATTTTAAACGTATCGCGAAACAGTTGGTTAGAAATCGCCTACTATTATGGATTGCTTATTTGCGAATTTATTTCTCGTAGAAAAGCCAAACGTAATCACTCCCGATATCAATTGTGAACTTAAGGACATTATGCACGATTGTTTTACTAAATAGCCACGAGACCTTTATGTTACAAACGTATTTTTCCAAATTTAGACGTGGAAAAACAGAATACGTGTACACGAACTAAAACAGAGAACAGGGAAATTACTTTTCGCTTGCAAGCACGTAGAATAAATCCGGGCACTGTGGTATAACCAACAAATGGAAATTGAACGAACGAAAACGTGCACAAATACGAATTAGCATTGAGCAATGTAGGTCAGAATTCGGCCATTTCTACTTCTCAAAATCGGCAATGTGATCAAGCAATTTCCATTGTATCGTAAACAAATTTAAAATAACAATACTTATGACAAGCGTAAATTGATACGAGAAAGCGTAGTCGTAACTATTAATAGGAGAAAATCGAAAATATCCTCACCTTTATCGAGTATTACGCAAAAGAAAACAACAATCACTTGCAAAAGTTACGAAGAGCACACCATTTTCTGCCAGCAAACATATGATGCTAGATTTGTTTGAAGCTTTTATTCTTCTTCGTATTCACGAATTCTTTTCGACAGCTCCGTCCGCGGGAAATTCAAATGTTCTATATACAGCTGTTTATAAATTGATAGCGGTTGCAAGGATGTGGTGCAGTATTACTGTCACTGAGATCACTTCGGTAAACTCATCACCACACACGTGTCACCGGATTTAATTAAATAATTATGTCGTCTTCTGGAACTTCTGTCTCTTCCTATTGTCGAGCCTCTTCAACCCCCTTGTCGTGTTTATTGATGTTTTCCGCCTTTCAGAAACTTCATGGATTTTGCTGACAGCCCCTCCCCCTCCCCATTTAACAGTTTGTTTTTATTTATAAGGCAAATAAAGTCGGTTTTACGTAGAAAACTGCGCTGAATACTTTCTTTATAATACTGCTGCACAGTTTTAGTATTGTTACAAACATGTTAGCTAATATTGCTCTATTGAATATCATGTTGAACTGTAAATTTACACTGTACGAAAAATATGCTATAAATGAATAAAAGTATGTAACTTTGCTTTTTCTTTCTTCTTATATATCCAATTTCCTAACCCGATATACGTGACACAATGCGTGTATTTTTTGTTTATTGATATCTATCTACATTAAGGATTTAAGTACTTAATCCATATCTATCTGAATATATTTCGTATTTCTTTCAAACGTTATCGAAATAATTAGTAATTCAAAGTATTATATATTTAGAACGACACTTGTACATCAATCAATGACAACTAAAACGTTATTATCGGTTTTAATACCTTTAGTATTAGCTGTCTACATTTGTTATTCAGCACGGTTTTCTACGTAAAACTGACTTTATTTGTAATAAATAAAATAAAAACTATTAAAAAAAGGGTCGCTCGGTCGTCCGTTATTTAATTTTTCTGAAAATAAATTGTAATATACTGCAAATCATATTCTAAAAAAACAGAAAGATTGTATCCGCTTTAGGAGGGGGTTGTACCCCGAAATCGGAGGATTCGGCCGCTAAAAAATTGCGTTGTTCTAATAGCAAGCTACTCTTTCAGTCTATACAGTTTAATCGAGATCAGATTTTATCAGTTGCCGGTGCTGTTAAAACACCGGCTTGTGGTGAGTGCTCTGAAGTCGTTTGTGCATTTTGGGAATTCCGCTTCACCGCTTGGGCCAAGGATATTCCCTCTTGCACTGTGATTGGACCTTATTGTGGGGGCCTCCACGGGCGACGTATTTTTCCGGGCATGTACAACGTGATTGGGCGTGTCTGAAGCGCTGGCATCGGCTTTAGCCCGAAGGGCTCAACCGTTACTTCCGTCTCTAGGATCTTCAAGACGGCGTATATGTCCTTTTCCTGTCAGCTCGTTTTGATAATAGCGAGGGGCAATGGAGCGCCTCGTCGTCTTTTTGCATCCGGATTACTCGCTCCGGATGTAGATCTTTGGCCATGAGGTCACTCGCGATGTCTTCTTCGGAAGCATTCCTTTGAACATCACACTCAGCGTCTTTGTAGACTGAAGCTGATATGTGTGGTAGGCTATATCTTCTTCATTAAAGAGTCTTACGATACCACAGTATTTCTCGTCTTTTTAAAGGCGAAACCTTTCTATCGGATTTCCGGCCCCATGGAAGCTTGCGCCGTCCCTCACCAGAGGAATTCTTTTGCTCGGCTGCTCTTCGCCAGTTTGTTCCATATCTACGTCGTCCGGTTAGTGCGTCTACAATCTTTTCTTTCTTTGCGACGGTGTCGGTGGTTTCCTGGGTCCTTGCCTTCTTCTTTTGCGATGAGGTAAGATCGTGGTGTGCGGGTAGACGGACCACGCCTTATATTACCGACGGAGTTTCTTGATTTTTGCTCCGCTGAAAGGTTTATTTCTCTTGTTGGAGATAGCTTGGAGTTGCTATACTTGAAGAAAGTTGAAGGCAAAACAAGCAAATGAATATCGAATTGGACAATCAATCAAAGCTTACTTGATTTGTACTCCTTTGGATAAATTTAATTATTTCACTTCTAAACAGATCGTTCTAATGGTCTCAACTTGGTTTCTTGTTGGATGATTTGCACTGTTTGTTTTCTTTCTTAATCTTTGTCTGTCCAAAACCTGTTTTGTTCGCTCAAGTTGGTATAGTATCGTGTGCGCGTTGCATATTCCTGTCAACTTTGAGTATTTGGGGGAAGTTTATACATGTGTATAGAATTTCCCGACCTGCAACGTTAGAACTCCGTTTCGCCACGCATTTTCATCGGGATTGCGCCGTTTGGACGGCCCGAAAATTATCAATTGGAATGTGATCGGTCAAGATCTACCACACTTGAAAAATTAATTAGGGAAGGTTGATGTACGGAACGATAACGAATCTTGAGAAGGAGAAGACAAGAGTACTTCTCTCAGGTAGTACGAGTTTGGGTGAAAACTCAAAATTCGCGGTTTTGGAATCATAGACTTGCTACTTCTGTTGTATAACTAATAGTATGGAATACTTTTAGGTTTATTTTGATACGATCGTTTAGCAAGTTTTCTTCTTTTATTCTTGACAAGTATACCAGCCATCTTAATGGTTTTATTTGGATTCTTAGTGATTTTGCCTACACACTTTTTAGCTCTTTATGGGCTTATGTTTTCTATACTCGGTCTTCCTTCATTCCTAAGTAAACTTTTCACCTTCCTTTTCTATGTCTTTATAGTCTCTTTAGCTTTTGTATGTACCGGATGCGAAAGTGTATAATTGTTCTCAATAACAATCCGACCGAAGTAGAAAGTGCGATGGCTGATACGTCGAACGGACTCTACCAATCTAGATGCAAGTATACGAGTGTCGTCTAAATAACTAAAACAATGCGATGGTTTCTACACAGACGATACGGGCTCCGTTGGTCTATATAAGGAATCAGCGCGGGAATTTCAAATATTCAATTACACCCGCGATTTATCGTGAGTTTTAAATGTTGTACTTTCAATTAATTGCGTTCAATAAATAGTATTTTGAATCGTAGTACGAGAATCATTTAAGAAATTTACAACACAATAAATCTGACCAGTTTTATATATATATATATATATACCCTCTCTTTCACTGTTTTATATTTGTATAGTCCTAATATTATATTCATGGCCCCTAAGAATACTTGTCTCTAACCCATCCAGTCCCAAGATAATTCATTAACCGGAGTTACAAAAAGTCGCTCATCATTATCTCAATAACAAAATAGAATGAAAATAGATTTTGCGTCCAACATTTTCTTTATACCTCATCCACTTATTGGACTTCCTCTAGAATTGAAAAAAATAATTGGCGTCACAACTTAAGAAAATTATCAGCTTTTAATACCAATATATTTTGAGAGGCATATTTTACCTCAAAAATGATCACTACTACATACTTCTAATGTATGAATGTCGTTTTTAGGTTTAAGTTCTAAATAAGGAAGACAATTTCAGTTACTTCAAGAAAATTTATTGGGTTCGTGTTCAAAGAACTTACAATCACAAATATGTATGTCTATTGCATTTTACAAAAGTATGTATATAATATGTATAAATCAATAACAATATATGTATATTTATATGTATATGGTACTAGCCTCAATTGCTAGTCTTCAATCAGGTAATATATCTTCCGCAGCACAATAACATTTCCATTAATTTAATACCATTTTGACTAAGAAAACTACATTCAAAATTGTATACGGGATTTATAAAAATGAAAATACTTTGTTTCGATTTAATATTCAACAATACTACAACATACAGTATGTAGTAAAATCAACTGCCGCGAGGAAATTCCATTGGTCTTTAAACATTTGTATTTATAATCAGCAAAAAGGCAATAAAATATACGTATGACATCTTCTTATGCATACATCACTTATTTGTAGGTACAGTAGAGTCTCGGTTATCCGACCTAAACTGACTGGCAAAACGCCGGATAAGTGAAAATAACTGGATAATAAGGAATAACTACGAAAAACCGTATTGAACTACATTAAAATTTTACAAATTAAACAATTAAACAACGTTTTAGACCAAATCAATAGAGAAAACAATAACCCAGCATTAGGACAGACGGTATATGACCAACGCATGAGTCATATACAGACTACACGAGCAACAGCGGCACACTTTTCTCGTCGGCGGTTTCTGTGTGTTGCTGTTATTTTTTTATAGACGTCTGATAAGACGGAATGTCGGATAAACGAAGATCGCGTAAACGAGACCCTACTGTAAATGTTTTTTCTATCGAAATTGCTACAAGTTAACCTTGTTGCTTCAAGAAATATGAGTGGAAAAAGGTTCGAGTACAAAAGAGTAAAATTCAAATTTAGCATCGGGATTCGATCTTATACATTTTCGTTGATTCATTAAAAGTTGGAATAATATATGTTTCAAGATTATTTGATAAATTTGTTATTGGGAAAAACATCAGAGTTGTTCAGAATTAAAAACTCCACTACCGTCTCGGATGGGCTTCTACTGTTTTTGTTTTTCAGAAGTAACGAAATAAATTAAAGATACTACAAAATAGGGTTGAAACAACGAAATGTATGTGTTGGATTGACTTAAGTAATATGTAGATTCGAGAATTTTATAGAAAAATGATAATGGAAGCAACTTCTAAAGAAATATAACAGCTTGCATTAGTGCGGACGGCGATTTTGTACAACAGAAACAGAATTGTTTAAGTATTACTTCTACTTTTACACGTTTGAAAATTAGGGAGATTGATAAGAAAACCATCCCCAACACTAATGAGCGGTTCAGCCCCAGACCTCAATGGGAAGGGTTGAGATGCAGGCGTGTTAATACGATTCGTCGAGTGCTTATAACGTACGTTGCTGATGAAATTGATGGGGGTCAACCCCACTAGAATTTCCGGGGTTTATTTATGAGTCAAAGCCATCAAAGTATGGTAAGAATTTAATAGTACGAGTGAAATTGATTTACGAAGAAACAATATACAATTGACACAAACCGATCAATTTTGATAATTTTTAAATGACGTCAATCTTATGACGAATTTCTTCGCAAAATTCGACGTAGTTGGAAGCAAAGAAAGTGTTCGCGTTGTTCAAAATGCTGTCAAACTAAAGTAACGTTATTACAACTTTACTTAAAAACCCAAGAAGTGTGTTTTTAATGCTGAACTGAACTACCCTTAACAGCTAATGGTCACAAAACCTGTGATGTATTGGTTCTTAAGGGTTATCATCGTCCTCTACGTCACACGCTCCAATTTATTTAAATATAAAATAGGTCATCAACATCGTCGGCGTAGAAGCGTCAATTAAGAAGAATCGGGGAATAAGACTAACTAAAAGCTAAACAATTTTTTAAAGATCGTTGCAACAGGCATCAAATAAATCACATGAGGAAATATGCACTTTCGAGATGGAAAATGAGTACCAATCACTTTCCACGCGTTTAGCGTTTAGCACCACCCTAGAAGCAAGATTTTTAATTTAAAGCAATAAACCTCAACTTGTCTCAACTTGTGAGACGTAGTGCAAAAACTATTGTTTGGTATTTTTAACCAAAGCACCAACTGGGCGTTTCTAAACACTAAAATATGAAGCAACATATTCAATACTTCATATGATTAGGCGTAGAAATAACAACTAATGCTCCAATATTTACTTCTGTTATCCCGAAATCGAACTATAGAATAGACCTCCTATCCAAAACGAAAACAAATTTTTCAAAAATACAACTGGCAACAACTAATTGTATCTTTTGTCACTGAAAGCGGTAACCTTCATTAGTACTGTGTCAAATATTCATAACATTTCGTCTACAAGCAGAGATACAAAGAAAATTTTCACGATGTAAGTTTGGGTAATTCAGCGGTGGAAAGCTATATCTCGCAAAGCCGTACTGATGATCGCTATAACTGTGAAACGCGTATGCGGATTGTGAGTAGTTTTTATAATTGCAATTTGATAGTCCCGAAAATGAATGGCTAATACGTCGTATCCGTTTACCTAAAAACACTCGACATAATTACCGACCACCGCGAGTTTCGTTAAACTCGATTTGTACCACGTCACGTCGTCCTTTTGTTAGTTTAGCACCCGTATACCGTCCTTTCTTTTGTCTCGTTCCATTTTTGTAAAGAAAGAAACATACCAAGACATTACAGAAAACGTTCAAAAATAGTAAACCAGAGCTACTAATACAATCCAAAAAGAAGATATTAAAAAAGATTTTAACAAACTAGTCGATCACGGTAAATGCTGCATACAAACTGTGCGAAATTATAATAATTGACATAAATTACTTCAATAATTATAATCGGCTTGTGTTGTATTTTCTATCGAAACTTCGGTTTCTTTTTAGGTAGGGGGTGTGAAATCAAAAGCGGTTGTATTTCTAGATGCCCGCAAAAAAATCTCAAGTTTGCGTACGTATTCTGATTACAAAATCAATGGCTATAACGGAAAAGAAATCCTTGATTAAAGCTGAAATAAAAGCGATAAGATTAAGGGTCAATGACTTGACTAATACGCGACGTCCAATAAAAACTTAATACCAGAAATAAAATATATTTTGTAACAGAAAAAGTTGTTTATAAATAGTATTTTATTATTGAACTAACTTGCTACTTTATTCTGTTGTAATGTACAAAGTAGTATAATATACAGAATAACCAAACATAGCATCAATAAAGTTACCTCTCGCTTGACAAAACAGGAAATATTTATGTGATGTAAACATACGTGTTGTTTCGTATACAACTCCATTTCGAACAATGCTCCAAATATTCCTTCTCCAACAGTCTCAGTCATCTACTTAACCATTTATTCGGTAATGTACCTATCCAATAATGAAATGCACTGTGATTATTAGTCATAGGGGCCAGCGAACTTATCGTATAAATAAAATAAACGCAGATATATTATAAAATCTGGAAATATATAGTTATTAAGTAAAACCATGTTTTTATCACAAAGGAAATCCCAACGACGCAGTTGACAATTACAACACCCTGCACACTATGTTTATTTCATAATTCCACACGTCTCGTGTAAGGTCGCCTTGAAAAGTTTTACTTTCCTTTGCGTGTAATTAGGAGCAATTTTTGCATATCCTCACCGGATAGTCCCATCCTCGGAAAGGTACCTCTTTCCGATTTCTCGAACAATCATCACAAACTCCTTTTCCGCACTCCCTACAATGGTGCAACCTCCTTTCGTCGTCGAAAGGTAACTTACAGCATTCGCACTCTATACATTCGTTATCCGGGGTCCAATAGGAAGGCCTAGCGTGGTCTTTGAGCATATCTGTCGGTATTTTTAAAGCGGAGGCAACTGCGGTAATGGAATTTATTGCGGTCTCGCCGTATTTCCTTATCGTCACTTCCGTATCTTCTATGCTATGCGATAGACTCGGAGGCGATTCCAGATAACAATCGTCGCACACCCGAACGTTTTCCCGCCAGCCTCTGGACGGCACCGGTTGACTTTTCGAAGAACACTTGTCGCAAAAACCTTCACCGCATGCCCTGCAATGATGTTTGGTGGCTGTCGGTGGGAATTTTTCTTGCATTTATGACATTCCTACAAAAGAAAAATGATTCTCTGGAGTGAAAATTCTTCGAAGTTTAAGGGAATATGTTTAATTTTAATTTTTTCTACGATAGTACCCAATAAAGCTGTACTGAGTTCACGTTAAGAATGCAGCAGGTGACGTTTTGAACCAAGGCCCAACCAAAATTTGACAAACTCTCAAGATAAGTAAGCTTATGCTAGACAAAGACCTTTGGGTAATTTGGCCGTCGTTATTAACCAATCACATTCGTGAATTCTATAGTCCCATTTGTCCCCACACTATATTCTTAACGAAAACGAAGTATATTTTACGGACCAATGATTAATGGGCGAATGGTTTATAGGATGCTGCAAACCCGTATCTTTGTGCGACGTTTATAATCAAAGCTTTACCGGTTTTCTGCAAACTGCGCGCGCTTTGTTCGGGTGGCTGCGAAAGCTTGCGACATCCCACAAACCATCCGTTTACTATTGACGATACAAGTAAACGAAAACCTAAGAAAAATTACTAGCACGTATAAAATTACAATGTTCGTATTTATGTTTTATTGATAAAGCTAAAATAAAGAAGGAATTACCGTAATGTCTCTGTCAAGCCTCCAATAGGAAGGATTTATTTTATCCGTTATAAAAGTCTTCACGGCTTGAGTCGGTTGCGATCCAACGTTGGCCACAACGTCGCTAAAATACGTCACGCTATCCAACACTTTCTGAATAGAATTGGTCGATCCTATGAAGTTCCTTTCCTGGAAGATATATTCGCCCTGTTTAAAAACATAAGCGCAAATTTAAGACAAGAGGAACATTTATGTACAGAATTATACGTGACGCATACGATAGAGAATAAGCTATGGGGGTTGAAAAAGATGATATTTATGAATGTGTAAGTGTCGTGCCGATTGTCTATCCTATTAAATCGTCGGTGAATACACTCAGACTGTGTTGAAGAAATGGATTTACAGGAGGCAAATAGACTTCTACTTCTAAAGATGAATGGTTACTTCGTGAATTGTTACTCCACGTTAAGGATGAATGGATGCTACAAATGAATCGAAAAATGGATTAACGTTACCTGATTCATGCCGGTCATTCATACAGCCAAACTATGCCAAACTCTATCAAAAGGAAACGGTTCTTTTAGCTAGCACTTTTCTATCGTCTTTAGGGTAGTCCCGATAAAGGCTGATCTATTACCAAAGTTCACTCCGATTTAACTTAGTTTGATGATCTTTAAACTAAAGTAACACAAGAACGTAAAAATTGCCTTTGTGTTACAATTAGTGTACTTTATGTACAAACGAGCTTTGAGCATAATTTCAGCTATCAAAAATACATTCAATAACCTTGCCATTAGTATCACCATGCAAAACGTGATATGAATGCATGAATGTGCATACTACATCGGTTAAACATAACAGAAATTGTACAAGTATACACAACTTACACCTGGCCAAACGTGGACGTACTCGGCAAGTACAGCACCATCCTCGGGATTTTTATTACCATACCAGTGCTGTCGACTTCTGTAGATTTCTCCACAGTTCTTACATTCAAGTATGTACCCCGACCATACATAACTAAAATAGCTGCTCCATGACTTTTCCGTTATCGATTGATAACTAGGTTTAACTATGACGCGTTTACCATTTCTGAAGCATTGCTGAAATTTGAACGGAAACTTAAGGCGTGAAGCGATACAAGCATTCGTTAGGTTAATTTATCTTCTTTCAGAACTGGCAAGAAACATATAAGGCATAGTTGACAGTTCTTTTACGAGGGGTGTGTCGAATGTTCTATGAATTTGGTTCTAGTTCAATTTGCGGTGGTCTTGACACGTTTACCGAGCCTTCTTCATTACCGCTGATTTTGCAATCATAGAAGACGCGACGACTACATCACAAAGAGCTATCATTTTATTTCTATTTAAAGAGGGCGTGATACCTTCAGGAACCGTTTAACGTCTAGAGGGTGTATTTGGAGAGTCTGCAGAATCTAACACTACAGTCTATCAATGGGTCGATCGCCCTAAATCTGGCAGAATGTCACTAGAAGACGATCCGCGCAGTGAAATACGAAGCAGTTCTGAAAATGAAGAAAACATTGCTTCCATGGAGAACCTACTGAAAGATGAAAGATGATACGCTAATACCTACTCGTAAAATTAGTGTTAATGTAGCAATAGGTCACTGCGAAAGAAATAAAATGAAAAATTCTTAATGTTAACTCAAAAGAGTTATCGGATATTGAGGCCTAAGAAATACAAACAGCTCTAGCGCAAATGAAGAATAATATAAAGTCCTAGGATGGCAATATCTTATATTCGGTCCTTTAGGATTGGTCACCAATAGACTAAAAACTATCGACCAATCTAATGAGATTGTGATAAATAGACAAATTTTTCATGAGGCTGTTTTCTAACAGAGTGACAGATACGATGGATAACTATCAGCCTGTCGAACAGTCAGGTTTGAGGAAAGGCACCAGTACAACTGACCACCGCCTCACAATGCGAACTCTGATAGACGAAGTGAACGAATATGACCTTAACCTATACATAACATGGTCTTTGTAAACTTTGAAAAGATCATTGATAGTTTTGACATGTGGACAATACAAAACGCAATGAACACTTGTAAAATTGATCAACCAAGAAATAGAAAACGTTAACGAATATATCTTGAACAGATCACGAAGATAGACAAAGAAACATATAGGCGAGTACGGGTGTGAAGGCTATAAGTTCCACCCATAATTTTTTTTTTGTTAGATTTCAACCTCAAAATGCAACAATAGGATGAAGCTAACTCCAAAATTTTACTTTTACCTGCATATACATTCATTGTCTGAAATATATAACATTAAGAGATAACGTACAATAAACCTGTCGAAATTCAAATATCTGCTGACGCACTTTATCAAAATCCCAACTTTCTCCGATGATGCATCCGTAAAAATAGTGGAAGTGATTTCGGAGTTCAAAAACAAAATACTTGCGAGCGACGTGTACCTAATGTTTTTTTGTTTCAAATAGAAGCTATAACATAGAATAAGCCTGTAAGGTCAGAATTCAAATATCCGGTGCCGCACTTTGCCAAAATTTTAATTGTATCAACTTATCTCTGCTTACAGTTAGGCTTAGTATTTTCCGATATTAGAAATCAGGAAATTTCATAATAATCAGATTCAAGTTAGCTTTTAACACAATAAAATTATATACTAGGGTTGGGTTCATCCTGTTGTTGCGATTTGTGGTTGAAATGGAAAGGAAAACTTTATGAATGGAATTTACGACTAACTTCACACCGAGATTGCTAGGAACTAGTTTCGGAAGGTTAACATATATACTAATTTGATTTTGACCTATGGTGCGCAAACCTAGATATTGGTGAAGACTAATATAGATAAAATATCGAAAACACAGAGAGATATGGAAAATCCAATGTACGAGGGCAGAGGGAAAAAGTGACTTTTTCAAGGTTGGCGACATTGTCGCTACGGTGATTATGTTATTGGCTTCCGCTTCCGCTTCAACAACACAAATCTGACGGATCGGTTATGTTTTATACTTATTGGAAGAACGTTGGGTGTCGCGTTTGCTTAATGCTGATTAAATGCGCGCTTGCACTAAACATTCAAAACAATCTTCAAACGTAATCCAAGGAAATTTTTTCGTCGATATGTCACAGTAAATGTCCAGAAACCAAAAAAAAAAAAAACAGTCGAAATAATGGACTTCCCCTCAGGAGCGTGGCCCAAACAAAAACAAAAGCTGTCTTTTCGGCGAATAAGGTAATAGTTACATTTTTTGAGATTCAAAAGATGTTATATAAATTGATTCTTTATACAAGGAAAACGATAACTGGCATATATATTATGCTGATTTGCCATGTTTTGATGCCGAAGTTAAGAAAGAACCATCGCATATTTTGAAGGAAAAAGTGTTACTCCATCACGTTAATGCGGCATCTCATCCTTCACTGTTGCTAGAACAAAATGAGATCTGGCTGCCAGTTACTTCTCCTTGTTTCCAAATTTTAAAAAATGGCTCGATGGAACGAGATTTCAGACAAATGAAGATGTGATATAGGAGACAAATGCATATTTTGAAGAGTTTCCGAAATACTACTTTTTGGATGGTTTGAAAAATTGGAAACTAGCTAGGCTAATTGTAAGTGTGTAGGGTTAAAAGGAGATTATGTTGAAAAATAAAATATAATCTTTATAGTGAAATAACTTTTTATTGAAAAAGACGACCCTCGTATTAGTCTGAAAGATAGAAAGACCAGGTTAGTAAATTATGGCCGAATTTCGTAATTGAACTCTCATATGTACGAACATCTAACACCCGGGCTTACATAGAGCTTCTATAGAAATGAAAACTATTTCACACAGTCGCACTGATGAGCGGTATGACCGCGAAACGCGCGTCTGCGAATAGTGAGAGTAGTTTTCTAATTAAGCACAATTTTCCCACGGCGGGGTAGCCGAGTGCGCGATTGTAGCTACTACAGGAGTTTGTGGCAAAACAAGTTGTCTACTTCTGTAGAATCAAATAGCTGCAAAAATGCGCAATTAGTACATTATGGCCGAATTTCGTAATTGAACTCTCATATGTACGAACATCTAACACCTGGGCTTATATAGAGCTTCTATAGAAATGAAAACTACTTCACACAGTCGCACTGATGAGCGGTATGACCGCGAAACGCGCGTCTGCGAATAGTGAAAGTAATTTTCTAATTAAGCATAGATTTTATATGATAGATCTCTACCACTAATAGGTCAATAAAACAAGGCTGGTTTGAACGATAGTTATATTTTCAGAACGTTTACAAACGTTTTCGGAATACCTTCTTCAGTGAAAATATAACTAGATAAATATATAAACAAACATTTGTTTTTATTTGGGAACTATCAACAAAATGACTAATGACTAGGATTTCTTGATATAGAGGATGTGTAACAAACTTTTATATATATATATAAATTATAAAAACTAAATTAATGTGTAAACATACATGCAAATTAAGTAAAACCCTATATAAAAAATCTTTGTCGAAACCTTAACAATTCTGTTCAAGGACTAGGGAAAACCCAAATTTAAAAACCTAGCCAAAGGTTTCCTTCTTAAGAAATGCAAATGTCATTTTATCAAATTGCTATATACATTACTTAAATTTTGAATATCGGTTCTGAAATTAATAGTTTTAGTGTCTTTTTGTATATTTATCATTTCATATATTAGTCTTTTTTATAATTATTCTCTGTTTTTAATATAATTGTGTTTTCAAAATCAAAGTAATGCCCAAGATCTTTGTAATGCTTTGTTACAGCGGTCATTGCACCAAAATCATTATTTAAAGAATATTTATGGCTATACAACCTTTTCTTTAAATATTTTCTTTAAAGGTTGTATAGCCATAAGTATTCTTTAAATAATGATTTTGGTGCAATGACCGCTGTAACAAAGCATTACAAAGATCTTGGGCATTACTTTGATTTTGAAAACACAATTATATTAAAAACAGAGAATAATTATAAAAAGACTAATATATGAAATGATAAATATACAAAAAGACACTAAAACTATTAATTTCAGAACCGATATTCAAAATTTAAGTAATGTATATAGCAATTTGTTAAAATGACATTTGCATTTCTTAAGAAGGAAACCTTTGGCTAGGTTTTTAAATTTGGGTTTTCCCTAGTCCTTGAACAGAATTGTTAAGGTTTCGACAAAGATTTTTTTATATAGGGTTTTACTTAATTTGCATGTATGTTTACACATTAATTTAGTTTTTATAATTTATATATATATATAAAAGTTTGTTACACATCCTCTATATCAAGAAATCCTAGTCATTAGTCATTTTGTTGATAGTTCCCAAATAAAAAACAAATGTTTGTTTATATATTTATCTAGTTATATTTTCACTGAAGAAGGTATTCCGAAAACGTTTGTAAACGTTCTGAAAATATAACTATCGTTCAAACCAGCCTTGTTTTATTGACCTATTAGTGGTAGAGATCTATCATATAAGATAAGTATAAAAAGGTCACGAAATATATATATATATATACATTTAATTAAGCATAGAGAGACCAATTCTTTGTTATGTATATAAGTTTCGCATCGGGATAAGTGTATTCAATCAAATCGAAATTAATATTGAAAAAGTAGATTGTAGTTTTGATGCAAATTGACAAAATGAAGAAATATAGCCAAATTCCTAGAACCTTGGAACAATCTCTCGTATAATTCGGATGTCCAAACATTTATTTCAACGATGTTAGTGTCCTTTTCTATTCTTATTTAATAAACACATACCTTACATAAGTAAACGCAATTCTGATATTGGTGTTGAAATTTACATCTACCAGTATTCTGATGTGATTCCCCTTCTTCCTTGTGACCCATCGATAACGTACATCCTTCGTTACACGATTGGCATTTCACTTGACACGTAAAGTACTCCTTTAAATGCAATTGCGGTGGGATATTTTTTATTTCGCTGCTAAATTTATCGTTTAAACCCTGAAACTCGTTTATGTAACTACTCGGCAAAAGAAATAATCAGAAAGAACTGGCAAAAAAGCGAACGCAATACACTCACCTTTAAGGTTAAAAATATGATTTTCGGACTTCTCTTCGATCTAACTCTGGTATTTTCCAATTCTAAATGCACAGCGTTCTCCAGTTTCTTATAACATGTTTCTTCCTTCGTTTGTATACCGACATACTTTAAGGAACTAAATGCACTACATTCAAGATTAAGTTCACTAAATCGTGCCCTCAAAATATCTTCCGGTGATTCTTCCACACTGGGGCAACTATTCAAAGTATTCGTATGCTTGGTTTCGTGAAATATGATGACGCTTGGACCTAACGCAACCGGAATCGCTTCCGATTCGAATTTCTGCCAGACTTGATGTAGAGGAACACGAAAATGATCGTTATATGCTTTAGATGCACCGCCTAGAAACGTGTACATATCCGATTGTAAACGTTCCGCGCGAGTTCGATATATGACGATGTCGGATACGGCTAAAACTTTAAGCAACAGCCTCGTACGTTGGCTGTGCTTTTTGGTAATTCCTAACAATCCTTCCGTATCCAAACATATCACTTTCAGATTTTTATCGTACGCCGTCCACACACCTAAAGTACACGATTTTTGATCGGCACTCGTTTTAAATACTTCGTTTCCCTTAAAGAAAAGTTGATTTAACGTATGCGATTTTCCTTCACCGGTATTTCCAAAAATCGAAACGACTTTAACCCTTTCGGCGAGATCTTTAATTTTTAACCGTCTTAGAAATTCCTCGGGTGATTTAACCGATAGTTTCTCGTTGGCGTCCAGTAGTAGAAATGAAGGTAGGTCGGATTGAGGATGTGCGATTTCCTCGAGGATGTTAAGCGATTCCATTTTATCGGCTATGTTGTTGGTATCTCCTGATGCATTCTCGATGTTTTCCTGTATTATCGAGGGACTTTCGATCGAAACCAGAATAGATGGGTTTGTGGTCGGGTACTTTTGGGAAAGTGCTTTCGCTAATGTGTTTTGCATGTTGCGAGTTCCTAAGATGGTGTTATTGAATTGAGTCACTGAAAAGGAAAAGAAAAAAGTAATCAACAACAATTTGTATGATTTTCGTTTGATTTGAAATTCGTGTGGTCAAGCTATCTTAGTACTTGTGGAACGGGCGTGAGAACGAAAATAGATTTAGATTTTTATTCACAAATTCCTAATTAGCAATCGAAGCTAATATACTTGAGAGAGAAATGTGGTATTCATTGTTCAGTGCTTTAGAGTTATAGTGCTCTTTGCGTGGTATTTGTTTTGGGGGATATTGCTGGTGATACTTAATTACCCTAGTTTTCCACTGAAGATGGCATCTTAGTTATCGAAACGCGTATCTCTAATCAATATTTTTTGTACGGAGCCAAAAATCTTTATGTCGTACAATAAAAGAAAAACAGTGGGTAAAATTAATTTCATTTATTTTATAGATTATTTTAACCACAGTTTGTACTTATTTGAAATGAAATTCTATATTGAAAAGCGCTCGTTAATCATCCTACTGGCCAGTATCTTTTGAGTCTTTTAACATGCGGATTTGTTAAGATGCAAATGCATGCCTGGTAAATTACAAGATATAACTACTGAGCCAATGGATGATGGCCTGCATTGCGGTCCAGACAAAGCATCTGATCGTTTGTGCTACGCTTTTAACCAGCACCTGACCGATTCACAGTTTTATAGCCTGAATCAGTTTCAAGAAATGGGGCTAAAACTCAGCTGGCGATTCGAATAAGGTCCGGGAAACGTTTCTGAGTGATTAAAATTCAAGTCATCATTTGTTAAATGATAGAAAATGCGAGAAAATCAATATATAGGAAAAGAATAATGCCAGGTGTAATGATTTAATGATATATTATCATGGAAATGATTGTTTACAATAATTTCATTAAAATTTATTATATATCATATTTAGTTATGATGTTTCACCCATTTGAAAATATTGATTAATGTGAGTGTAATTCTAACATATTCATGAATTTACACTCGTGCATACAGCTGAAGAAGCATGTCATAAGATACGTGCAGTGTTTGGACGAACCGTACCAAAAGGAAATAAAATACACAAAAGTAATTTAAAAGACTTTATCTTGAGCATGAATAGTTTTGAAATACGCCACATTCAAGATAGGTACAATCCTGACTAAAATAGAAGTGGCCTTTCAAGTAACAGGATCCATTCTGCTAGCCAAATGGTCTTTATTGTGTTCGCAAACACTTTCTATATGTGAAACGTACAAGTTCATTCAAAATATCTTAGGTTATGCTGCCAAAATGATATGTAAATGATACACAATTAAAAAACAAAACAAATGGAAAAGCTGGGCGAACAAGAAAAATATCAGCATACTCAGATCAAAGAATAATCAGTGCAGTTAAAGAAAATCCTTTTATCACATCAAGCAAGATAGTAGCTGACCTGCAGCTTAACATTAGCAGTTCATTAGTGCGACAACGTTTAATACAACAAAATCTTTGGTCTCGAAGATAACAACGAAGTACCACTGCTAAAATCTAAACAATTTCAAAAATCGATTATTTCTTGCGAACAAACTATGAATTAGTCGCCTGGTACAATGGCGCAATATCTTACGGAGTGAAGAACCAACAATTTCTTCTCAGGAAAACTTTTGCAATTTTCACGAGAACTAGGACAAATGGCTACAAACGCTGGTAGCAAGGTACTCGGGGAGGTCCCTCTACAACATATTCGAGACCCACCAAAATGCGTTCTTCACAATCTTGACGTTCCCCTTGTTAGAGGGGAATTGGTCCAACACTCAAAATTGACGGTATCATTACCCCAAAAGCATTACTGCCCTTTCACAATAATGTTAATGTTAATTGTAATGGTAATGTTATGTTGAGTGTTAAAACTCAAACTATGTAGCACTCAATTACAATGTTCAGAATAATGTCAATGGTAATGGTAATGTTAAATTATCATATTAACGTTCTAAAACTATTTTGGATTTCTTAACGTCATGGTTAACATCAACCAATGAAACTAGCAAGCTGGAGCATGCGCACTACCGCTATTTATAAATCTGCAGCAATTCTAACCTCATTTATTGCTAGCCGTACCTATCACTAGATTCGGGGTCAGATTTCTTATTTTCTTATATCCAATTCCTGTGCTGTTAACATTATAAGCACAAACAACGGAAGAAAAGAAAAAGAATCACGAATCAGTAAAGGTTATAATCGTTATTGATTACTATTTTGAAACGTTGGTTTGCGCTTCTCCCACTTATAACCGCGAATTTTGAAAATGCGATCCTCTAAACATCAACATTAACATTATTGTGAACTGCATTAACGTTCCCATTACCGTTAACACCTGAACATCAACATTAGCATTAACGTTATTGTGAAAGGGCCCTTACTTAAACATATGCGGCACGTAATATTACCGCATGCAGATGAAGAAAATCCTTTAAGATGAATCTATCAGCAAGATAACGACCTCAAACACATTGCAAGGAGAGTTAAGGATTGACTTGAGGATAATAAAATTTCCGTGACAATCACATGGTCGGATCGATTCAATCGCCTGAATTTGATCTGATTGAAAATCTTTGAGTTGAGATCAAGAAGGTCGTTTTTGCAGGTCAAGCCAAAGATAGTAGAGTTTCATTGGAGAGCTTAAAGGGCATCAATTTCACTCAAACTGTGTCGTGGTTTAGTTGATTCTATGGAACGTCGAATGTGTGTAGTCCTCGATAATAAACGATACTGTTAAAATATTAAATTAGTAGTAGTAAATTGAAGTCGAGAATCTGGTAATAAAATATATTATACTGGCGGATTTTTCTATCCCTAAGACAAGGCGGAATTTACAAACTTGCACTAAAATGGCAAAACGTCATACGTTGTTATGAAGATTATATTATTATTATTATTATTATTATTATTATTATTATTATTATGAAGATTATTTCAATGAATAAAATAATTTCTATACATTTCTAATAAACTTGTTTATAATCTAACCTGTGTACGAAACCCCAGGATGGTTACCCGATAATATATGTAACTTTGCTATCTACTAAGAAATCTAATATAATGCAATGTGTACCTACACAATACCACAGAATTAGTAATAACAATAATTATGATGGTAAAAACTTGATATGCAAATATATATATATATATATATATATATATGCAACAGACTCCATATGTATAAAGAATGTATAAATAAGTGCTGGTATGTGGTAACAATTTCACAATAATTCATCAAGGTGAAAGAACTGAAAACCTCAGAGAAATTTTTATGAGATATTATGAAATTTCCAGCTGAATTATTAATCGATTATTATTAATAATAAATAATTATTAATCGTTATTCATGGGTTATTATTTAACGTAGCGAATCACTTCGACATCGTGGTTGATAGAAAAATAAAAAAATTAAAACAAAAAAGTGGTGTATGATCTCTAAGGAAAAAAGCTATCTTTATTGCTTTCATTACTACTGTATATTTCAACATTTTAATTGAGATTTTTTTCTCTTATCGTTGTATACACCAATTTTGCAATAATTTACTTGCCTAAGTGATAAGTGATTATGAGATATTTATATACAGTCAGAGTTAAAAGTAAGGATATGAGTACGAAACTTAGCATTGTTAATGGATAGTAATTACATAGACTGTGGTGAAGTATTACTGACACTATATCGCATCGGCAAACACATCACCACACAATTATTTAATTAAATCCGGGGATACATGTTTCGTTAGCAACGAGCTTAGCATTTTCAAACCGTACCTTACCGAATGAACCGCAATTTCTTAAATTGTATTCATGCAAATTAAACTCTACAACTCGGTGATATTATCGTTATGATAAAATGCATCAGAATTACAAAGCATATGAACAGGACACGACGTTAAAGTCAAAAATTTAAAATTGAGAAAATGTGTAAATTCGCCACGAGAGCCTGATGCGTACGAAACAATACATATACGTAAAAATACGAACCTTTTAAACAAAGACGACGGTCTCTTGGGTCAGTATGTGTTGATTGATTTGTTACTACAGAGAGAAACACAGAGGGAGAGAGAGAAATAGTTTGTCTTTTCATGAGTGGTTAATAAATAGAAAAATTGTCAGCGTAAAAATGAACTCAGTTACGAGGTTTACGAGAAGAAGTGTACGAGGCACGAGTACCGATGAAAAGGAGAGGAAGACCAAGGACAACATGGGCAGAAGTAAAGGCAGCGGCTGAAAAACGAAGTATAAAATGAAGCGAAATCCGTGGAAGAAGAGAAGATAGAAAAAAGTGGAAGAAGTCCTGGAAGGGGACCGCCTTACACTTGAAAGGGTAAAAATGTCTTAGGATTAGTTAGCTAGTTAATTAGTTACGACATTTGTGATGACGTGGGTGACCCTTGTCTGAATAATTTTTCATCGTACTAGATAGAAAAATACGCCCCCGAGCTATAAAGGGGAGAGTTTAGTTTGCATAAATAGAATTTAAAAAATCACGGTTGATTCGCTGAGGTAGTTTCGAAGATACTAGCAAAACACGTGACACCTGTGTGCGGAAGAGTTTAGCGATGTGATATAGTGTTAGCATTGTTAAGTTAAACGTAGTTGTGAAGTTCACGAATTCGTTTTGTGAAACAATAAAAAGGTCAAATTTAATTTTTTTCTGAGCATTGTACGTATATGTTTCTGGTCAATCGGTTATATCAATTTCCTTTGTCGCGGTGTTCCTATTTACAGGACTTCTCACAACTAATGCGTCAAATTTAGTTATAAAATTATAGGTCCATAAATTTAAAAGAAATAAAATTACATCTCCTATTCTACTTAAACGTTAACACTCCACCTGGCTAGTTGCTCGCATTGACGGTGACCATACGTTAGCCAAGCATGCGATTGATTTCAGACGCCGTAATTTATTAAAAGTAAATCTATTTCAACCTGCTAAACCAATGACCCGATTTTTTACATTGCATTTACATGTGTTTCTCGAAACAGTAAACATTGGGAGTTATTTAACGTGATATAAGACTTGATAATGACTGGAAGTTGAATAAACTCTGAGTTCGAGCCACTACTATCGTTTATGTTTCTACATCTAAATAACAAACATCATACTTGAAGGTATGGGAGTTCAGGGATATTCAAAAACTTTCACATAAAACTTTAATAACAAAAACATAATAATTACGGCTTTCCTATGATAAGATAGGATAGGATAATATTTTCCTTTACAAATTTTGTTTGAACTTTCTTCTATTTTAATTTGATGCATAAGTAGTGAAAAGCGTTGTATAAATGGTAATATTCCTAGTTTTCTATATAGGATGATCTACGCAATTTAATTTTAAAATAGCATTTAAACGGGGATTTAAAAATATGTGCACAAAGCCTCATTTCCTCAGTTCATTAAAAACGAAACACTTTAAACGGGTTTATCTCAAAACTGAATTTTATATTGATATTGACCCATTAACTTGAAATTTTTACTGTAGTTTGAAAATTACATCACTTACAGAAATACGAAGAGTAAATTTTTTCATAAACCATTTTCACGCAATTCTTATTGAAAACAGAAATTTTATTACACAAAGAATATTTTTTAAAATTTCGGTACATATTTTTCAAGGCATTTTTATGTACAATACGTCCCAGGATGGACGTATGAGTAAGCTAAAAATTCCTTGGTATTTTTTGAGTTAAAACTCATTTTGTGAGCTTCTGGACTGCTTGGATAAAAACTAATTTCTATCATATTTTATATTACAAGAAATCAAGTCTGTCTTAGAAATTAAAATAAAAAAATTATATGTAAGCTGTAGTAAAGCGCATTTTCCGTAGTAGATACCACAGATTATTCAGAAAAGTTGTTTGTAGTAGAAAACTGAAGAAGAATACAAACTTTCCTTGATATTTTTTAATTCAATTTTTTTAATAAGAGAGATTGAAAAAAGCTAATGCAAGTAAAACCGATCTTGTTGACAATTTGGAAAATTGCACAGTTCATTATTCTAAAGGACCCTTAGCAACGAAATTTTTCTATGTCTTCAACATGGAAGATACGTACGTTATTAAAACTTAAGAAAGCAGATATCAAAGCGGACAGAGGTGAAATGTTGTATTTTTACTTAATTTTCCTCTTCTAAAAACTTTTTAATAATATTTTGTCATATCTGCTACAGAGAGCGCACTTTATTAGCATCTGCAATGTTTTTTTAATTAAACGTAACACAAATTAGTTTCTATCTAGGCAGGGCTGAGCCCCACAAGTTGGAATTCAAAGTCTGAAATTTAAAGAATTTTTGATTTATTTATACATCGATCCAGAGACACAGGACTGTATATTGGACACTCTTCAATAAACACAATTTTGTAAATATTATTCCATTTCTACGAAGAAGGCGAGATGAGGAATTTAGATAAGTAACTGGTCATGTAATTTTCGGTGGCATCATGTAAGGAATTGAGAAGACAGTATTATACAGAATTTCGCATAACAAGATTATATCAGGTAAAAGTCAGTCAATGAATGTAAAAAAGTTGACCAAAAACAAACACGCCAAATAAAAGTGCAATTTTAGGATTACTGCAATATGCATTGTCGAACAATATTCAAAAAACGATGGGCCGTCGAATTGTTCACTTACGCTTCGTGAATGAAAAGTAAACAAAACACGACCTATCAAAAGAAACACTTAACCGTGTTTGGCATATGGCCCGAATTTTACACGTGTTTACCCGTCGTTTAAGAAATCGTCTTTATTTGTGAATCATATGTTCGAAGTTCTGTATACACATCGTATTTCTTGCCAGCATGATAAACCGAACACAAAACACTTGCTGAACAAAAAACCTTGCTCCAAATAGGATCTGAATTTGCTAAAACTGCAGTTTAGGTATTATCGTTAATTAGCTATTAGTTTTTACTTTTACTTTTGTTGTTAATATTTGATATTATAAAAAGTGTTTATACTTTTTGTTTAATTTTGCACCACTACATATTGTTTGAAATATTTATTTGAAATTTAATTTATTAAAAACTTTTAGTTTATATAAAAAATCACATAATCTGTATTGCGGACCGACTATTGCGCCTTATATATGTACCTCCCGGCCACCTAAACTGTAGTTTCACGTTTCACCCCGAATTTTACTAAAATAACATTTAAGTTTCTACGTCTAAAAAATTAACATCCTATTTTACCGCATACTGTCAATGGCTCTCCAAATGTTCCTTATGGAACTTGCGAAACTTCAAACATTAATTACGTGGCTTTCCTGTGAGAAGAGGAAAAATTTTTCCTCCCACAAATTTTGTGTTATTTTGTTTGAACTTAGTTCTGTTCTAATTTAATGCATAAGTTGTGGAAAACACGGTATATAAGGTCATGACTGTCTCCTATGAGTTGTTTTGGCAAAAACAATAAGTTTTCAATTTGAATATGTAAGAGTCCCCTTGCCTTAAATCTGCTGAAAAATAACAACTAAATTATTTGCTCCTATAATTGCGTTTATTCTGGAAACAAGCACGTAATAATATGTTTTGCTTTTTGACTCAAATTTTTTATTGTTTTCCTTGCTAAGCAGGTTCCTTGGTCCACAGAAGATTATTTTGTGAGGTTAGGAACTACCTCGTTGGCGATATTATTAATTGAGGTATCCAATTATGTGATTTATGTATGCTCCAAACGTAAAATGGAGAGTGTTAATATACGTACACATACTAACCATAATAGTTCTCTTGGAACTTTCTTGTCTGTTTTCACCCTGAGTCAGACCACATCAGCTTTTGATAAATACGTTGTAATATTATGTATTGACATAATTATTTCAATAAATTACATTTGCAACTTACCTCCATCAACGAACAAGACCTTATTTCATTAATTTCTTAAGGATACAAAACCCATAAGGTGTAGATCCACTTTTGATTCTCAGTATATGTATCTTCATTTTGAAAGAATCAGGATAGTCATATTGGCCAGAAATGGTGCTTTGTAAGTGATTCATTGAATAAAGGCTTTAATCTTTTAAGCTATGTGAATTATGTGAAAACTTTTTAAAAATACTTTACATAATCATAACCTCAAACGTATCGTATTTGGGTAGACAGCTGCAAAAGACCAAGTATCTAACTTTCTACACACGTTCCACTGTACCATTTAAGAATTAATAGAAATCAGATTGCTGCAATGAACGAAATACGAATAAATACCTGTCAATATCGAAACTATGGAAAGCATAGGTTAATTACAATGGAATGAGTCATCTTTAGAGCTGATATTCTTTCTTATCATGTTTATTTGAAAAAAGAAGCACGAACTGACTAATTCATTCAGTATATCCTCAATTTCTTCAAAAAAAAAAAAAAAAGAAAGTAAAAAAGAATATTTGCTCTATCCTTTGACGTACTATTTTGGCGTTAGCACGCAGATTAATGTGTTTACGTTTTTAAATAGAAAAATACGCGAGATTAAACTGCATCGCGTTTATTTTTACATCGCCTTTGTTTTCTTACCGAATATCGTGTCGAACGTGCACCATAATAAAGCGAATACTGAAAATTTACATGCCCTCTTTTTAATTATTCGTTTACTTACACATGACACTCGACTTGACGTTTTGTACTGCAACGAAGCGCTATCGATAAAAATCTCTCAAGGTTGATGTTTTCGTGTGGCAAAACGCGAAAAAATCACTTCAAACAGTCCGGGATAAAATCCAGATTTACGTTCGCACAATAAACGCCCTCAGGTTAGCCGGATTGTTCCCGAAAATTTCACAATTCGATGCACTTAACTTCTCTTTGTCATTCTTTTCGCCCACGAACGATACGGTCTGTTTTGTTTTCCTTTATTTTTGCCAACTTATCTGGTTTTGTTTGTGGTCGGATATAATTTCGTCGGAGACATCCTTCTACTTCGGCAGGGATTTTACTTTACTTTACTATCTGTGTGCGAACATCATCATACATGATCATACACTAAATATTTTGCCCGAGGTTAAAATAAACGTGACACCGGGCTTGTACACATCAGTTCAAAATTATGACGTCGAGCTAAAAGTCTTCGTGGATACAAAAGACAACGTCACTATCCGGTTCCGCATATCCTAATTTGCTTATATTTCTGCAAATTAATACGAATTACGGCTTACAAGGTCATAAACAACATGTAGCAAGTAAACCAAAATACCCCCTTAAAAGAAAATACGGCCCTGCAATAATGGCTCGGTCCTGTATTTCTTACAAGGAAGCAGCCCTCCCCCTCCCCCTTCCCGCCCTATATTATCCTCCGACTTGAACCAACTTATTCGGTTTGTAGATCCCATTGGGTGATGTAAATCGCCGCTTTCCGTTTCGGCGGATCCTACGTTTAGGGGGTAAAAACGCCTTCCGGTCATTTACTATTTATATCGTAATTATGACCGAGAAAAATGAAATTGTATACCACAAGGTTTCACAAACTTCAGTCCGTGACGTACTACCGGTTTAGTTCTTTGGCCCGATACCCTTGTCAACGTATGTGTACAATGACAAATATAAATCAAGCACAGCCATGAAACCAGCCCTTAAGATGAACCTCACAATGTGAAGCTAACATTTTTTAATTGAATCACAAGAACCATCAAACTAAAACATGAAAATACAAAAGAGAACTGAAGGAAATGGTGAAAACCTTCAACGATAAGTAATTTAATGTGACGGGTGAGCTTGCTGATCGCCACACATTTCTTCAATAAGGCTTGACACTGCCACTCTCGTTTCTCGCTCCGCATCGGTTTTTTAGCGATATCTGCTTTTTATTGCTGCTACAGCTGAAAATCCAGCTTCGCATTAATAGATTGTCGCAAAGGGAATTAGGATCCTTACAATTTTTGAACGCAGACTTGGATATTCATTTTTTATTGATATCCAAAACACCACTAAATCGGAAGAAGTAAATTTTATTTTCAGGCTGTTGTCGTAAACGAGTTCAATTAGACTCTTTTCTTCCTGCGAATTCTGATGGGCTTGAGCACGGGAAGGATCTTCGATTCACGCAAATTTCTCGACATTGTCTTCCTCAAAGTATTTTGCAAACCAGTTGGGGAGCTTTGAGAGCCTTGAGAGCAAGTCTTGTGGAACAACCATTTAATTATAGGTCACGTGTTTTTGCAATTGAGGGAAACAATATTGACCGCCATTCTCTGAATTTGTTTTTCTCAACTGCAGTTTTTTCCTAAACGCCGCAATCTTCTCCAAAAGTTTCAAAATGTGCATATTATTACTAGTCTGGGTAAACAGCGGTAATTACGGAATAATTTACGACAACCTACATATACACAGAACTACTCGCATACAGCGTACTGGCTAGAGTGGAGAGTCGGCGATGCTGTCGTTACTTATTTCGTAATTGTACGCTGTTACTACTGTTTGCCCACACTACTGATTACCTTGCCCAGACAGGTTGAAGGCATTCCGCTTGTCAAATATTTCGCACAATTCGGCAAAGTACCTGGAGTTGTCATGACCTTCTTCTTGTAGAAATATGAATTTCTTGACGTAGCTCGAATGCATGGGATAAGACGTTGCCACGTAAAAGGTATCGTGGACTACAATAGTATAGCTGTTCAGCTTCCATGTTCACGCATAGCTTTTTGAAAGAATCTTGCTTTTAGTGGCCTCGTTGATATGTAGCTTTTACTACGTCTATGACACGTTCTAATACCAAATTCAATAGAGAACTCCATGAGCTCTCAATTGATACAAGTGCTTCATTATGAACAATTAAATGTATATATATATATATATATTTCGTGACCTTTTATACTTATCTTATATGATAGAGATCTACCACTAATAGGTCAATAAAACAAGGCTGGTTTGAACGATAGTTATATTTTCAGAACGTTTACAAACGTTTTCGGAACACCTTCGTCAGTGAAAATATAACTAGATAAATATATAAACAAACTTTTGTTTTTTATTTGGAACTTGAACAGAATTGTTAAGGTTTCGACAAAGACTTTTTGATATAAGGTTTTACTTAATTTGCATGTATGTTTACACATTAATTTAGTTTTTATAGTTAATATATGTATAAAAGTTGGTTACACATCCTCTATATCAAGAAATCCTAGTCACTAGTTATTTTGTTGATAGTCCCAAATAAAAAACAAAAGTTTGTTTATATATTTATCTAGTTATATTTTCACTGACGGTGTTCCGAAAACGTTTGTAAACGTTCTGAAAATATAACTATCGTTCAAACCAGCCTTGTTTTATTGACCTATTAGTGGTAGATCTCTATCATATAAGATTATGAACAATGACATGGGACCATGTGGCACTTTGCTGCTCATATGCGCCTACAATCCTCCATAGTGATCAGACATTGATCGGACTCCATCAGTACATGTTCTGATGCACTTTTGCCAATTCAAATCAGTTTTGGTTATAGACTTGTCGAGGATCTCAAATAAGTCTTGAGTTTATGCGCTTCCAATGATGCTTTTGCAGAACAGGTCTTCGACAATACTATTATATTATTATTATATTATATTATATTATTATTATATTATATTATTATTATGATATTATCATTCAAGAAGCGTACATAACAAATAAGTTTTACCTATCACTGACGAAGGTTCTCCGAAACCGATATTTCATTGTCCTGAGAATATAGCTATTGACCTCAGTGTTGTTGTTTGATTGACCTGTAGTGGTAGAGGGGATATCTAAAAAGATAAGTAAAGATACTGTGCAAATACGTGTTATTATGAGCCATCTGTCCTTTTCACAATGTACATTCCCATCATACGGCCTATTTGCCCAGTCTGGCAAAAATCACAAAATACATATGTATACATATACTCCACGATATCTCGTCGATGATGGGCAAGGATTTTGCCATGAACAACCGTATCAGTTATTGCATGTAAACCGCTTTAAATAAAAACTCGAACAAACATTCATCAGCATTCGTGATGTTGGAGAATTTTTACTTATATCTAGTGCATCCTGAACGTTCGTAATTCCCACTGACAAATTATATTAAAACTATTGACATTACTTTCTACAAGACACGAACTTTATCTTGAGCCATTACAAGACGTTTTACAGCGAGATCTAAAATAGATCCTTAATTTATACTAACACTAGATTGTGTTATCATTTCATTTTCTGGACTGAAAATGAAAGACGATTTTCGTATAGTGAATAAATATTTTATTGAATTATATATTGTCCATTCCGATCTACCTTTTGCCATCTTTCTGGCAGTAGCATGATTCCATGCTCACAAAATTGTTGTTCTTTGCTGCCAAAAACTGATCCAGGTATATATTAGGTTCGTTCCAACACAGCACCAAACCAGTTTGAAAATTGTCGGGTACATGCGCAATGCCAATTTCGAACGGCAAATTTGCTCTGCGCGTGTACTCGACGATCCACGAACTGGTTTTGTGCTATGTAGGAACGAACCTATTATATATATTTGGGGGTTGATGGCCGTCGAAGAATCTAAGGACGTTACCTTAGCCACTACTGAAAAAATCTGCTAGACGACAAAGCTTGGTCTTGCGTCTCTCAATTACTTCGTAAAAAATAATACTTCTAAGAATTTACGTACGCTAGGAAAGGTTTACGATGATTTTTCCGCAAATAAATGAAAATTCGTGTATAGTAATTGATTTAATAAGAACGCCCATTATTTACAGTTAAACATAATGAAGAAAATAACTATCTAATTTGTTGTCGGGCAATATACATTTTTCTCTTTTATTTTTCTTCCATAATAGAAACAATAACAAATGATAACTTTTCAGCCTTTTTTCAACAAATCCTACGGACGAAAGTTTCGTCCGTTCACAAACCCCACGTTATTTCTACTAATCAATTTATAAATAAGATTTTTATCATGTGCATTATAAATAACTTAAAAAGTGAATCGTAAAATAATTAGAAAATCCTAACAGGTAGATTTATCATTAAATAATTAATGAGCATCGATAAGTCGAAATAAAGACTCATGCTTAAGGGATGTTTTTGTTTGTTAGTAGCAGTTTCAAAATTGAAACATTATATTATCTTGCTTACATATATGATGAATGCTCACAATTTTTGGGCGGGAATTAGTGAATGTATATTCAATGATCTCGGGGCGTTTCGTTCGTCCAAAATAATTGCGGGGATCGAACGCCGCATGAATCTACTTTGGCAAAAGGAATAATCGTGTTTTTTTGTAAAAAAGGTCGTTTAACAAAATAAAATAAGTACGCTATGTAAAAAATAAGGAAATTAGTTATCATATGTATAAGTGCATATACTACATATATATACTTTTGTCAAAATTAGAAATGTATGATATGCATGTTGTTAGAGATATGAAAATCAATTATTATTATTGTTTTTGTTCACAAACTAAAAGATCTAATTTTAACAAAATTTACAAAAACTTTTCGAGCAACTCAGATTGTTACCTATAACTTAAAAGATGAAATTATTTTAATTAAAATAATATATAAGTACTGATATTAGGGGTAAATATTTTCGTGCAAGTCAGAAGATGCGAATCGCATATCAATAGTCTGGGCGCGCAGCGTTAATAGCGCACAATTACGAAATAAGTTACGACAGCATCGCCGACTCCCAATCGCCTTATCTCGCTGTATGCGAGTAGTTCGGTGTATAAGTGGGCTGTCGTAACTTATTTCGTAATTACCACTGTTTGCCCAAACTACATATTAACGTAAAACAATATTCTTTAAATGAAGTAGGAAATACAATGCGGTATATACATTGATGATAGCGTAGGTATGTATGTTACAATTTGTTAATATAAGTTAAATTAAGATATACATAATATGTATTTGGAACCTTCAAAATTTACAAATTAGCAGAAGGAAACATCGGCTTCCACAAAAGAAATCTAATTTTCTAGATCAATGCGAGAACGCTGCACATATTTTTATATATTCAATCGTCGATAGGTGCCGTGAAGGCGCTTTAAAGAAAATACAATCCCCTTAAATTGATGCAAGTGTCTCGAAAACCATTTGAGATGCTGGAAAAAAGTTACAAGTTCTTCATTGCAAGAAAAGAATAATCGTTGCTTCGCTTTAAAAATAATTTTAAGGCAAACTACACTTACCCATCCGATTTCTTATCAAAAAAAAGGGTTATTTACGCGAAATTATATATATTCTGATCATTTCAGTTTCGACTTTTAATCCAAATGGAAAAGATATCTTGCGTATATGTATATATCAATCGCCTAGGTGCAAAACCCGATAAGTCACAATATGATCAAAAAGTATGCCACGGTTTACACAGCTGGAATAATGTTGAGATTAAAGAATGGAAAAGTTAATCGCAAACAGAATTAACGCAACACGTACTATTTCCATTTTCCGTTTCAACTCCACAATTATTTTCGAACACCAAACAGTGGAACATCGCTCCACTGATTAGGGTTAACGAATTTTAGCCACTGTAACCTCACCGCAGAAGAGGAAAAGAATATTTAACGATTTAAACCAAAGCCGTTGGAAACTTAGGCAGCCATTAAAAAGGATATGACGGGAAGCCATCGGAAAACGAAAAAGCACAGGTTTTTGTTAAAAAGATCGATAAAATTATGGAGGATAGGACGGGAGAGGGCACTAGGATGATGAAGAAGTACATTGCGAAGAAATTGAATATTTTTGTTTTGCTATTGTTTTCTTGTGTTCTTGAAAAATGTTTGGAATAACTTCCACCATTTTTTAGGTCACGATTTATATATACAGTATGTTCATTTGAAAACTTTCCAGGCGGCCTACATAAAAAACTTATAAAATTGTTAAAAAACGTAAAGACGTGCCAATTTTTGTTTCGAGGGAACCATTTTGATTAATATATCATGATACTAAACTTACCCCTTTCGCCCCCTCCATAAAAAGCTTCACTGGGATACCATTTGTGACACATTGTTGGAAGAGTATTTTCATTACGAATTCAGTAGTATATCTTACTTTGACATTGGGTCAAGTTCATGCTAAGCAAGAATTGTAAAATTATAAACTTTTTTAAATTAAAAGAAAATATTTCAAATTAGTTAATTAAATGTCCATATTGTGCACCATTTTGTTAAAGAAAATAATATAGCCTATTTTCAAATTCTCTTTTGACCAATTTTTCAAATGTTTCTGATGATATACAATTCTTGCTTAGCATGAACTTGACCTAACGTAAAAGTAGGATATATTACTGAATACGTAATGAAAATACTCTTCCAACAATACGTCATAAATGGTATCCCATTTAAGATCTTTCTATTGGGGTTTGGGCAGGGGCGCGGGGAGGGGGCTTAAGAGGGTAAGTTTAGTACCATGATATATTAATCAAAATGTGCAGATCTAGCCAATCAGCCATCCTGCATTCGTGGCTAAAAACGCAGAAGCACCCAATACTCTAATAGGAGTGATCGAGATAGAGAGATATTCATCAAAATGGTTCCTCCTCAAAACAAATCTCCACCGGCCTTTGCATTTTTTAAATAATTTTAATAGTTTCGATTGTAAGTCACATGGGAAGTTTTAAAATCAACACACTGTATTTTTACGTGTTATTGAAAAATAAAACTTGTGTGTGGCAGAGATTGGTGTTTTTTCTTCTTTAATCAAACGATGCACAAAAGCCGAAATGCCAAAACGCAAGATACATGTTTTGTTTCCGGAAACCATCCTTAAATGACCTTTTGATATCTTGTTTTCAAATTGAACCCACTTCCCAAAGAGTCGTCACCTGATTGAATAGGTATAACACAAGATTTGACGACGAGTTCTTAATTATCTCAAATTTTATTTCCCTCTTAACTTATAATCCAAATGAATTTAAATTAGCCATATACACGCGAATATTAGTACTTGGCTATTTTACATTGCATAACAGCGAAGCAGGTCTTTATAGTGAAGTAGTTATGAAAAATTGATTATGTATCTCATTAAGATTCGCAATATTCTGCGCATGGTAGAAATATACATATTTATCATTTTAATTCGTATATGTAAATATTTAACGGATGTTTTCTAAGCTGAGTATTTGTACTAATTGTGTACGTAAGAATGGTTAATTTATGTAACTTTCCTTTTTTATCACAATAAAAGTCTTCCATAATATTTGAAGTTGAAATATTATTTTGCGTTTACATTAAATAACGAAAACAATTTTCATTTTGTTTTGTGATAATTTCGAAAACAATTTCCTTTTTGTTTTGTGATAAGTTCTGGGAAAAGGTGTTAGTTAAGTCTTTAACCGAGATTATAAAACTTTCAATTTAAAATCGACCGGATATCCCTTGGCCTGCGAGATTAAACAAGAGAAATGTTTGTTTCAAGTAATGGTTAAAAGATCGTGAAAACGTTACAAAACATGGGTTACAGCGGATGATTTGGAATAAGCATTCGGTATCGAAGAAATATCGAATGCTTTTCAAGGAAGTCGAGAAACGGAAGACGATTTTAATGAATATGTGAAGAATAAATCCGAATCATCCGAGTTTTCGATTAATCGAGGCAACTATTCCCTACCGTATTGCAAGAAAAATAGTTTCGAAAATGACAACTTTGCGATGCGAATTGGCCTCGCAACCATAGTTTGCTCAACATGTAATAACAAAAAATTAGATACTTACTAGAAGTGCGGAGAAACATATATTCACACCTCAATTATCCGTGTTTTCGGTTATTCGAGGTAACTACTCCCTACATTACGTCGAATAATCGAGATGCTACTGTATTGTAAGAAAAATAGTTTCGAAAATGAGTTAAATTAGCGATGCGAATTATCCTCGCCATCAGAGTTTTCCCAATATCTAATAAAAAATTAGGTTCTTACTAGAAGTGCGGTGAAATCATATACTCAAATCCGAATTATGCGTGTTTTCGGTTATTCGAAGCAATTACCCCCTACACTACTTCGGATAATCGAGATGCTACTGTATTGCGATGCGAATTTGCCGCATCGCAGTTTGTCCAACTTCTAATAAAAAAAAGTAAGATGCTTACTAGAAGTACGGTGAAATCATAAGATCACGTGGTTGTTTTGCAAACCGGGAATTTTGGGTAAAGTAAATCAAGTGCGCTTGCAGTAGCTACCTCATTTTGTGATAATAAACTGAGTAATTCTCATTTGTAAAACAACTACTACCCGTACAAAGACATCACGTCAATGAATTACACACACACAGACACACACTACAGGCACAGTTTAGTAGCCGGCGGTGCGTTTGTACGGGTAGTAGCTGCTTAGCAGATAAAACTGCCCAATATCTACTCAAAAAATATTAGGTACTTACTAGAAGTACGGTGAAATCTATCTACTCATGTGATCAATCGTATTTCAGACCGGAAGTTTTGGGCCAAGTAGGCCGAGTTTGGTGGTAGCACTGTGATGGTGTGAGAGACATACTGCAAGATATGACGGTAAACTTGTCGTCTACCCGTCTTACATGAATAGTCGACGATACATCGAGATGTCTGAAGAGGTTTTATAACCACCAGCGGTGAATTTAGTAGCGACAAACCTAAATTTTACTTGCAAGAAGATAATTACTTAGGTTCGACAAGCGAGTGTATGATAACTAGTGTAAACTGGACTGACGCTTCACTCCTTCGAATTTTAATATCGCGTCTTGAACGTAAGCGGGGACAAGTGGTGGAGTGACGGTCCGTCAGTCCTGTTTACACTACTTAATAATAACTTATCATGCACTCGTTTGTCGAACCTATAAATAATTACCTCTACCACAAATACTGTGACGTAATATGTTCACTCAACTAATCTGATCACATAAACATTTGTGGTACGTTTTCAAGAATAAAGGTATAAGGTAAATATATTTGAGGAATGAAAGAAAATTATTTACTCGTGAGCTATGTCGAAAGGTGATGAAACTACTAAGTATTAAAGTGTTTCAATCAACTGATGTTACAATAATAATAATAATAATAATAACTTAAAACACAACAATACTTACATATGTAGTAGACTGTCGTTTAACCGGCCCTCACTTATCCCACGTCCAGAAGAAAAAGAAAAAAAACAACCAGCAGTTGACGAGAAGTCGCACGTCTACTCAATGACTCATGTGTCGATCACATTTTCACTTATCCGACGTCCTATCGGCCCATTTATGTCGGATAAACGAGATTATACTGTAAGCAATTTTATTTCTTTCCTCAAATTCTAAATCAGCAATGGTCAATACATAACGCCACCACTGTGTAAAAGGGAAATTTTTGTTTTCAGGTTCATTAGACACCAAGCATTTGCAACGTTCTTACATTAGATTTCTCTATGAATGCTCAAAATCGAATTTCTCTTTAACTTTTAACCAGTGACATGGAGTCTTACAGGCGTCGCGCGTGTTGCGAATTCTTGCAATTGGCTACTTCCCCCTGCTCGCCGCGTCACAATAGCACTTGTTTTAGTAGTAAATAGACCACGGAATGAGGCAGACACTGAAGTTGATTTTCATAACAAAAATGAATTTAAAAGTAGTAGCATGTGAGACGTCATGTCCTTTGTCATGTCACCAGTTAAGGATTAAAGATCCACATACCGACGTTTCTTTGTTAAACGAAATAAGTAAATCAGGAAGTTGTAGTCTAAGCACGCTGAATTTGCACAAAATTTTACCTTAATATTAAGTAAGAGTTGTATAACGAAATCGCGACCTGAATTGCTCTCAACACTCGAATATAAATAATAATGTTTAAATGAGATGTACAAAGTCGTTATTGCTAAATTGATTAAGTAATATTATAAATACATAACGTAATGTGTAAAATGATCTTTATAAAACATTTACATAATGCTAATAATAATAATAATAATAATACCACGGTACTTTTAAACTGTTTCTTTGAAAAAAATAATCCACCAAAACCAAACTTAAAATTCTCACTTGAACTATTTTTTCCAAAATATAACTTTTTGTTATACATACTATATATTTAGCAGTACCTTAACTACAAATATTCAACGATTATAAATACAATATATACATTATCTTCTTATAATAGCTAAAAATATTTGTTTTTTTTCTTTCTTGTTTTAATTCATCTTCATATAACAAATGTTATTTTTTACATTTTACGTACACTATCGCGGGTGATAAATCATTTTTAACAATATTCAATCTTCATTCATTCATTTGCTATATATTTATATAATATATTTATATATAATAGATTGGTACTCATGAGAATAAAATCTCTTATTTATTTATATTTTCAAATATAAAAGATAACTGAGAATGAAAATGAAAATAGAGGCACTTCGATGTATAACACAAGTAATCATGACTTCGATGAAGGCAGGACAATATTTGGTTTTGGGGTAATTTGCAGTGAGGGACTCGAAGACCTCGAAGGTTTCCTCGTCACAGTTTGCGGTATGACCGTTAACGATTTGGGTATTTTTGGTAAAATCATAACTGACTTGGATTCGCTGAATTTCGCTTCCAATTTCTCCAACTTTTCTAAGCTAGTCTCCTCGCGTTCGCTATCGTTCATATTTTGATCGCTTCTCGGACTGGTGATGGTTGAGGTCTTTGATATAATCAAGCTCTTTCGCGGTACCATCGACTTCAGTAATGAATTTGGAGAAGTGGTGGTGGCCGTGGCGGCGCCGGTGGTGGTCGTATTTATAAGTTTTTGACTATCTAGTTTGGCTTTTTGAGCGTCTTGCAATTTCTTCTGCTTTAAATCGAACGTACGTTTGATCGCGCACATTTTCTTGTAATCCTCTAAAGTTATATGATACGGTTTTCCGCCGGAAATCACCTGTACCAAGCCGGGTTTCTTCTCCTGCTTTTTACTCGGATCTATCGGTATCAGATTTGGTCTCCAATTTTTCGTAATTGGAAATTTAATTTTTGCGGTTGGGGCAGTTTCACCAAGGGAGTAACCGGTTTACTAGTGCCGGGTTGTAAAGGCATCAACCCCGGAGGGACACCGGGCGCTTTCGGTTTGTTTACAACGCTACCGTTATTAGCGTTGTGGTTGGAATTTACGATGAAGTTGGAATTACCAAATTGCGTAATCGTAATCGGCGTATTTTTGGGTATATTCGCCGCGTTTATAATACCGACGTTTTGAGCGTTCTCCTACTCGTAATAATTCCGCTAGAACTTTTTGCGGTTTATTAAAGGGAATCATCGATAAGGGTTGTATTGGCCCCGAACTAGACGGCGTATTATCGTAAGCTCTGAGGCGATTTTGCACTGATTCACTATAATTTATCGAATGGTGACTAGCGTTCGGTGACAGTATCAGATCACCATTTCTAAAATATTTCTCCAGAAGTATGAGGTGCCGTAAAAAGCTGCTTTGGTTTCCGTACGGTTTCTGTAACTCCTGCCACAATTGCTTCGTATCGAGATCGAACTGTATCGTCGACGTGCACTTTTCCCAACCTTCCGGCGTCCTCTCCTTGACGTTGTGGAAATCGACACATCCTTGCAACGGCAGGTCTTCTTCGCCCGGAAATAATTGTCGAACGGAAATTGAGGGATTCGATCCCAGTCTTTGTACTGCGATATCACTTTTGTTTTTCAGTTTGAGATTTTTCGAGATTTCTACCGCCTCCTTGACCGATTCCGGACGCGCTATCTTCTTTAGAAGAACGGATTTCTTAGGAGGTTCCTTCTTTTCCACTTCGGCAGTGCATTCCATGGCGATGTTAGGGATTAGAGTGTTGTAGTCGGACATGTAATCGGGCGATTCGGCGCGAGACTCGGAGGAAGGCACGTTGTTCTGATCGATTGACGATGGGGTACTGTCTGTTTGACGTTCCAGTATCGGAGGTTCACTATTTGGGGCGGGTTTGCAGATTTTCTTCTTTTTAGTTTTGGTTATCAGAATTTTTTCGCACTTATCTTTCGTTGGGACTGGAATGGGTTCCTCCGTTTCTGCTTCGTCCATGGGTTCGACGTCATGGTAATGCAACAACCTATTGTTTTGAAAAATAAGGTTATAGTTTCGTTTCTTTGAAACTCGATATGGTTGTAGACAGCAATATATAATTATAGGATGGCGAATAGTTCATATAAATACTAGGACAAAGCAGGATATGGAGCGAAATTAGCAGATAAAAGGGGAACAAATACTTTCTAAAACTCCTAAAGTAATTAGGGAGAAATTTCGTACTTTTGTCTTTTGCGAAAGAACAATTTTCAAATTAGAAACATACAAGTCAATGCGAAATCTTTAGAAGTAATCACGAATTGACATTTTCCAACAGTTTTATCGATTTGGAAAACACAGAAGATTGAACGATTTAAATGCAATTTTTTTACAAAATGTGTATTTAATTAACGACAAAAATTTCTTGCGGCTGATTAGCTCTTATTCACGTTATGAAAAAATCTGAAATCAAATGATATGGATGTGTTGAGGAACATCTTTCTAAGTTTTTCGAATTCCGACCCAACAGACCGGGGAAGCACTGTCAAAGTATTCTCTCGTAAGAATCCTTGCTGTATTAGGAAATGACATTTTTAGTAAATATTATTTCTTGAGGAACGTACCAAACCATTTTAGGGTTAAAATCGATATAATCATTTCAAAATTCGTCCTATCTCGGTGAGATTCCTGCAAATCATTGGAGAATATCCAATTTTAGGTCGTTTCTTTCATTCTGGACAACTTTAAGCGAAGTAATTTAATAGAAAAACAACCAGAAACGTGGCAGCGTGGCAACCGCCCTTGTCCTTTAGAGTCTGATCAAAAATTTAAAAGGAACGTACATACAAGAATGTACACACAAATTTTCGCTTTGCTTTCGCTTGTAATTTTAAAGGCGCCAATGAAAGTCTAGCTTTGCAAATAATATTCCAAAATCTGTCAATGAAAAGCTTCAACTTGGTGTATAAAACAACTCGCTTCAGATATTTTCGCAAAAATTTAAGGGCGAAATATTGAGGAAATTTGGAAATTATTCGATTTAATCGAAAGTTCGTTTGATTACGTTCTTTGAGAATAGTAGTAGGACTAGAATTTTAAGGGTAAAATCGTAGTAATCGATTTTGTTATCACGCTTGGGGTATATGAAAAATCAAAATTTCCGGGAGCTTTGTAATTTCCTGTAGTTTCGTTAGATCCAGACGATTACGAAGCTAATTTAACAGAAAAAAAGGCGATCGATAACATTACAATAGCACCCTATATTACAAGAAATTACGAGATTTCGCGTTGTTCCTCTTACAATTGTAGGGTGAATGAGATTTTGGCGCAACCTTCAAATTTACCAATAAAAAGCTTTAATTTGGTGTATAATACGATACTTTCAGATATTTCGCAAAAATCCGAAGAAATATCCCTAAGAAATACTGTCAGAATATTTTGCAAAAATTCAAACAGCTCTGTAAATTTGTAAAATTTTGAAAGTTATTGGGTTTGCGGTTTGTGCGGGTACGTTTTTGAAGGCTTACGAAATGGTTTAAAAGTTTTAATCAACATAGGAATTCCTGAATTCTTCATCATCACGATCACATTGATGAAAATCCTCCTAATTTTTCGCCATTTTTGTCATTTTCCACGATTTTCTCCATTCTACATCATTTAAAGCGAATTCATTTAACAGCAAAAAATAAATAAATAAATGAATAACAAAAACATTAAAATACGCTTCGATAATAGAATTAAGCGCGGTTGTTTCGAGTATCAAACCACGTAAAATATATCCAAGAGTGTTCTTTCCTTTGTAACTTAACAACAACCTAACAATTAATATTTATTTTTTCTGTAATTTTAGGTTTTTGATTCATATTTCCGAAATGTATCAATAAAAAGTTTCCATTTGGTGCATAACAAGATTCATTTTTAAATATTTCTTTCCCGAAGCCATTCCATAGAAAAATCATCAAGATTGGAAAGTGATATACCGGGTTTTATCGAAATTTCGCGGAATTACGTTTTATGGGGATGTAGCAAACAATGTTTAGGTTAACATCTCAATTTCATTTTTATCACGATCAAATTGGTGGAGATTTTAAAAATAATGGAAAATTTGTTACGATTTTCCTCAATCTGTCTAGAAGTTTAAGGGAACTAATTTATCACAATCTAGTTCCGTAATCCAGTTAAATTTGTTTAAAATTTAGAAGATACGTATAAAATTCCCCGAGTTTTCGCATTCCTTTGCTCTTAACTTGTAAGTCGGATTTTACCCTCATAATATTCCCGAAATGTACCAAGGGAAACCTTCAATTTGCTGGAGAAATGATTGTATTTCGATATCTCGCATATATTAATAATATTGAAAAATGATAAAAATAAAAAGCTATTGTATTTGAGCCAAACTTTGCGTTAGTACGTCTTTTGAAGGCGTAGAAAACGATTTCAAACTTTAATCTGATATAGACGTTCTAATTCGGCTGCTAACCAAGTTGGTAAAGATTTTAAAATTTTTTGTCAACTTTGTACCTTCCTATGAAATCTTCAATCTACGACGACTTCGAAAGAACCAATTTAACATCAAAAAACTAAAAACGTTAAACTTGGATTAGGCTATGTAATTTTTGGCATTTTGTTCAAAATTGATAAGAATTTTCTTCTTCTGCTTATAACCTCGGAGTTAAGGAGAATTTAGCTCGCACAAAATGTACCATACCTCGATTATTTGCCAAAAATTTGAAAACGATGCACATTTTTGAAAACTTATCAAAAGTTGAAAATTATTGAATTGATCGATTTTTTTGAGTACTTAGTAATTTTCTACAAATTTATTACATTATTAAATTATTAAATGAAAAGTAATACAATCGAAAACATTACAAAATGACCTCGTAATATTATTGACCGTAGTTATCTCTGCGGCTTTAAGCAAGTAAGAAACAGGAATTTCAAGAATTTTTATCCTTTCGTTTTTAACTTTAGAAGCAATCAAATGGTGATGTGAGACTACCCGAAAGATAAATATTTTGGCTCTACAAAAATAATTATAACCTCGAAATCTTCCAAAAAGGAAAGTTTTAATTTGGTGTATAGCACTATCAACTTTTAGATATTTCCTTATTGCGTAAAAAAATACATTGCCAAAATTGGATAATTGTATCGTTTAATCTAAACTTTATCGATACGGCTCTGAAGACGTAGAAAACGTTTTTAACCCTTAGGTACCTACCCCTTAAACCAGTCACATAACTACCTATCTGGAGTCTTTCAGATTTCCCTCTTCTCAACTATATAAAATAATATAAAATAAAAAGATGAATGAAAATAAAAAATGTTTTTTAAAGCTTTTTAATTAAAAAAATAATCAAAGAAAAAAATTAACGGTACATACTAAATAAACTTAAAACTGTTCTACAGCTTAGAAAAACGATAAATTAACGAGTTACTCAAATGAGAGAAAGAATGAAGAAAAATACGTAAATTAAGAACTTTGTTGCATTCATTTATAAAAATTTGGGAATAACTAAGAAGCATTTATAAGAATTATGGCCGATATGGCCAAATTTCTATAAAATTCCAACACCTCACAATTTTTGGTGTGCAGATTCCATACACCATTTGTGAGCATTCTAAGCAAATAGGACTTTTGCAGTGGTAACACAAGTAACACGTGAAACTATGGGTAGAAAGCGGAAGGTACACGTAACCAGTAAAGATGCACATGCCACTAGTTATAACCAAAATAAATTCCGCCAGAGTCTCAGAGATTCCAGGTAGGTACATTTGTCCAAACTAAGTCGTCATCAAGAAACTGTCAAAATTTTAATTTCGCAATTTGCTCCGATATTTTTTAAATTTAAATAATCTTAAGAGCAAACGACTCAAAAATCGCAATCAAGTGCAGTTATCTTCCGGATTTCGCCCATAGTTAGTTCGCTTTTGATTTTAGAGCCTACTTACAATTTAACTCTGTATGTCGATTTCTCGTTAATTAGTGGAAAACCCAAAGGAACTGAAGAATGAAATAATTTATAAAGAAAAATATTGTGAGGAAAAGAAATGAAGGAAATGATAATCTAAAAAGAACCGAATAGGTGGAACACTACGAGGAAGTGAAAATAAGAATAAAGTGGGCAGTAACCGAAGAACCTAGAAAAAGACTGGAAATTTTGGCGAAATTTAGGAATTCTTCGCAATGCTTTTAGAGTTGAATTGTAAGTGTGTTTCCGAAAGCAAATCAATATATTCTGAAACCATGGGAAGCGTTTCCATCAAAAAATGAGAAGCGTAAGAATTGAGGGATTAAGAATTAGGTGTAATACCAATTTTCGGCTGAATAAAGAAAATCATACCGTTTCGTATAATCCTTGTAGAACGCAGAGCTGTTTTCGGGCCTCTCCTCTTCGTTGGTAAGTACGAGCGTCGCAAAATATTTACACAGTTTGCAGATGACCGGTTTATCGTTAAACTTAACCGGTATTCCGACTGCGTTCAGTTTCTCACACAAATCCGTAGCTTCAGATCCAAGATAGTGTATGTGATTCCTGGCCAGTTTCCTCTTGCACATCGCGCACGTCATCAAATGTTCCAAGGCGTTGAAATGTTCCTCGCATATCGGGACGAGGTGGAGACCGGGATTATCCAAGTTGATGTTTATCTGAAGAATGGAAATGGAGATGTAGAACGGTATGGCGTGAGAAAAATAAAAAAATCTACCACTTTGCAGATGTTCTTCACTTTTATCGCCCATTTCCGCCGGATGTTCGTCGACGATTCGTTTTTGCATCCGAGAACGTGACAGAGGTTATGCTTAGGTACGGCCACCGCCAAAGTGTTCCGCTTAAATGCTTTGTTATTGGCGTAGGAAGGCATGTTGGTTTTCCTATCGACATGTCGGTAACAGGCGTCGCATAAGCAAGAATCTCTTGTTAGGTGTTTCTCGACTGGAAGGAACATATCGAAATAAAATAAGTAAATGTTCACTTATCTCTTTTGGGTAGTACTAGTATTGAAAGAATCGAAATTATTAAATTTTCTGAATTTCTGAAATTTGACGAGAAGGGATTTCGGCAAGAAATTCGTAAACTTAATGGCACTTTCAGATTTACTGCCCATTTGGCGTATAAGGTGGATCTGCACTGCTGATAATTTACATCCCATTGCTTGAAACAGTCAGCTTACTACCCAAATCAGGTAGGCTCCTCGGAGTCTCGAAGTATAGAGTAAAAAATGAATTAATGAACTAAGGCAAAAATCGAATAAGTTTAGTCGTATATAAGGAGTAAGCAATTGGGAGATGGATGTCCTCATTCTGATAAGATTCCTTTCTAGAATCCTTTCGAATTACAGCGTATCGTCGTCTCTGGACGAAACGTAATTACCTAGCAGTAGCAGAAAATCAGAGTATAGTTGAATGACATAGTTACCAGCTAAGATTTTATTTTGTCGTTCGACGCTTTTCATCTGAGCAATATGGCAGGGCGTATCGAACAGTCCGAATTTCCCAAAACAATAGGAGCATTCGTCCTTGCATAGTCGTCCCGGATGAATGCTAAACGAACTCGCTTTCTCCGGAATCACGAGACTTTTCGCGACGCCGTCTTCTGTCGCGGCCGTATCACCATCAGATGTATGTTCGCTACTAGCGTCTGAAACGAAGCCAACGCATTAATAGATTCCTTGCATGTTCTTGGGAGATCGAATGCGTTACTACTGCCTCGCAACCCTAGCATTTACGCTTTAACGGCGTAGAAGTATAGCTTCGTGTTAGTAAGAAAATATATATAAAAAATGTACCCTATATTTAAATTGAAAAATATACTAAATATCGCTTTCTCGAACGTACATGATGTTTGTTGTTATTAGAATGGTGTAAAAGTAATGTGAACAGATAGAAAAATACGACCAAATAGTAAGCCCAAAACCATTATTACCCATGTTAGATCTGTTAGCATAATGTGATTTGCGTAGCGCACCACCAGCTGTATCCGAGGATTGGCTTCCATGAGATTTCCACGTGGATGACGTTCCACCCTGCAAAGAAAAGAGAAACAATTAATATTTATGTGCGGTACGCAAAAGGCTAAACTTACAAAAAAAAAATAGACAGCAAGCTAACTTTTTCAATTCGTTGCAAGAGAACACAAATATTTACACTACGATTTTGATAACAGTTTCTAAAATTTTGGTAAACAAAAACAGACGTAACACAGCAATTTCATAGCAATTCGTCGTTCTTCTTTTAATTTTACTTTTCAAATGAGAAAAAACAAACATTTTAGTGATGAACATTATACTTAATTATTGTAACTACATATATTGTAACTTTTAACAATATGAGTAATCAATAACTACATACAATTGAGGACAACCGGGAAGGAAGCAAACGAAAGAGTTCGTTCTAATCAGAAAATGTATACAATAGGTTCTTTTTTATGTTTTATAGGACACCGCTGGCCTACCTAGAAACAGCGGAAATAACTATTTTGACCTTAGCCGCTGTTTTCACACCGTATAATCGTAGCCATAGATATACAGTCTGGACGTATAGGTTGGAACAAAATCAATAAAATTTGTAAATAGTGCAAAAAAACTTGCGCAAATTTTTACAAAAACCACATTTTGTGTTGTCATCATTGTCACAGATTTGATGTCACCTCGTTTTCTTTTAAATGGTTACCGTTATTTTTGATAGCGTTATTTGGAGAACGTTTTTCTGCATACAGAACGAGGATTTCTGAGATAGGTTACATCACATACTGTATATCATGCCACTGCTTATTATATGCTGATGATCTGAAGATTTTTCGTCGTATTGAAAATATTAGAGATTGTGGAATCTTACAGAACGATTTAACCAACCTTGAACGCTGGAGTCTTGAAAATCAACTTCCATTTAATATAAGTAAATGTAAAGTGATGAGTTTTACGAGGAAACAACATGTTATCATGTCTTCATATTATATCTGTGATTCACCTTTGGATAGATGTGAGTCTTTCACTGATTTGGGTGTGTCATTTGATGAGAAGCTAACATTTAATTTATATGTTGAAAATATCTGCACACAATCGTTAAGAATGCTTGGGTTCCTTACAAGAAATACCAAATATCTCAGCAATGAAGCACTTATTAGCTTTTACATTGCATTTATTAGAACAAAGCTCGAATATTGCTCTATAGTGTGGAATCCATGCTATGTGAAGTATGCGGACATGATTGGAGGGTGCAAAGAAAATTTTTGAAGATTCTCTATTACCGTACTAGTCACTCATTTCTGCCACATAACTATTCCTATGATCAGTTGTTATCTCAGTTTAATTATAGTTCCTTGGAAAACCGTAGGGTAATATCACAGATTGTGTTTGTATATAAATTGATTAACAACTTTCTTTATGCTCCTGACTTACTTTAGTTTGCATGTCTTTTTATGTATCAACTACCGCTACCACTCACCACTCGCGCTCGCCAGTCTTGTCAATGTGTGTAAATGTTAATAGATTTTGCGATGAAATTGATTTGTTTATCATTTCACTAAGAAATCTTAGGTTATTGTTAAGTACTAAATTTAGTGTTGCACAATGGATCCCTTTATTTTTGTTTTGTATATTTGAGTATTGATGGAACGATTGAGGTTATTTTTATTTTTATTATTATTATTATTATTATTATTATTATTATTGGTTTTCTATTACTATGATTAAGTGTGTAATTAGCAGCTGTTGCTGCTGTTGGATAATAAATTATTATTATTATTATTATTATTATTATTATTATTATTATTATTATTATAACAAGATTTGCAGGGAAATATGATTTGCGAATAGATTGAAGATTAATTGCTTGTGAGCAAACATAACAAGCAACCGTAATCTGTGTGAGGAGACAATCGATCAAGTAAACAAACTCGCAATGGTAGAGAAAGTATTGAAAAATATCCAACATCCAAACATATAAGTCAAAACAAGAATATATAAAACCTTTGTACGTCCAACACTAACTGTGCTATAGAAGCCAGAGCTGACACAAACAAAACAAAACAATTCTTGAGAACATCCGAAACGAAAATCCTGAGGTTGAGCAGTGCAATCTCCAACACAATAAGATGAGGTAGAGAGAAGAAGAAACTGGGAACATTATCAGAACTAGTGAGGGTAGTATAGGCGACACGGGACAACAGACCTCAAGTGTGTAGACCACCGGAAACTCCTCCTAAGAGATGGAAAGACTCCAATAGAATCGCCTAATGAATGAACGATGAAGCTCTACGGAGTGAACAAAAGACGTAAATAAACATTTCTATTCTATGAAATTTTAATATCGTAATAATCCTCACATACTTCGACAGAGTATTCTGAACATAATGGTTCTTTTACCATTATAACTCATATCTTGATGCTTAGAAACAGGTATTTTGGAGACTTTGTAAATTTTCATTTTTTGGTAGAGAATATATAAAGAAGGGAAGCGTGAATTCTAATCCAGGTATCAATAGAAACATGATAATGAAGTGTTCTGGGGGTATATAATTGGGATTCTTCGAGAAGGCGCTGGACAATTAAAATACCACTGATAAGGGGCAATGTAAATTCCATTTAATGACTGTAAAAGTAACTAATTTTTAAAAATTTATCGATTCTTCGGATGCATTTTAAATGATAATTAAAAATAAAATGTTTCTCAATCTGTTATGATCGTAATTGCTTTACACTACCCTCCTCTTGATGGAGGTGAAACATATGAATAAAAACGAAGCAATACTATTCTTAGAGTATCCAGTCAGAATCTCTACAACACTTGGGTAGCACTAGTTATCAATAACCAGTCTTACCGAGTGACATTGGAGTTCAAGATGGATGCTAAATTTAGTTTTGCGCCGTTTTAATTAGACGTAATTATCGTCAATCGTTCTGGTGACAAACAATTCGGTAATATGGGTATAGATAATTTTGAAAAGTCACGTAGTGATGAAGACCCGCTGAGGATAATAACTTGGTTGCATATATTCGTATTTAGAAGTATTTAAAAAGACGGGGTAACGTCAGCGCCTGGTTTACGAACGAATCGAAATTCAACCAGGGCACAGAGGTTGGTATTTGAGGAATTTGCACCGAGTCTGACAAATCATGGGACGGTTTTTAGGCTATGCTATTTGCACTAGCAGCCTGTGCTAAAGAACTCAGAGGGGCCGCTGCAGAAAGAACAATAAACATAATGACTGATATTCAGGTGACTATTAAAGTCGTTATCAAGCCAATTAGGAGCTTAAAACTGGTAAAACATAAGAAGTATTCAATGAGCTGGTACACGACACATTGTCATTAAACTGTGTGCCACGACATGAGGATATAAAGGCAACCTAATTACCGATGAATTTGCCGAGGAAGGTCCAAAAGGGAACTTCCCAGGATAAAGCCTGTATGCAAGATATCAAAAGATTCCGCCAGACGGTCGATCTGATTACGGCTGGGAAGAAAATATTCAAAGAAATGAAAGCTGATTGAGACACTACTAGGTAGGTTAAATTTTAATTCTCAGCTAACTCACTCTAGTAATCAGAAACTGCCCCTTGAACAGGCATCTATGCAACACGGGCATGGCAAGCGAATTGCGATGTAGGATATGCGAACTACAAGAGAAGACGAATATGTATATTAAGTGTGTCTCTGAGAAACTGAAGGAATTCGGGCAGAAGCAGTTGGTAAAAGATCTACTGAAGCCTACGAGAATACTCAAACTTCTCTCGAGTAAGATAGCGAAGTCGTTAGAAAAATGTTGTAGAACATGAAGACCCATATTTATATGAATAAAACTATGACAAGTATAATACAAATATAAAAAATGTAGCATTGAAATTCCAATTTGTAAAACCGCAAGAACGTATTTGGTTACCAGATATAACCGAGAGTTATCTACAACTTGCATTTGTGATCGGAAAGTCATTTCGCCCTTATCTTGCGACGCGTGTAAATTTATCTGATGTAGAACCTTCGCTCGATAGCTAAACAATCGAATAGTAACGTGTTTTTGGTAATTAGATTAGATATTAGAATAAAGAAGTCGTGCTAAAAATATTGGAATTAGTGATAACTGGTTTGGTACTAGAATCGAATCCAATTGGTGGTGATTTACAGCCTACCAAGAGGATTTTTAAGTCAATTCCGTTCATATCTGTACGAATTTGTGATAGTATATACCCGCAAGAGTAACAGGTCGGTTGTTTAGAATGTTTCGAGTCACAGGAACGACTTGCAATACAATTTTTGTATTTAATCTTTCAGAACGGCTTTCAAGTTTTTACAGGTATGCATAGAGTTGACTAAATAATCAAGTACCAGCCGAGGTTCTCGTGATAAGCGATATCTTAATACTAGTCCTACATATTCGTTTCGAGCAAAAATGTGGTGTCTTGACATGCTTTAATATTTGTGATGATTTGATATTCCCAAAAAAAAGAAAACGGTGCAATAATAATTACTTACTTACTTACTTGATCCTGAATCTGCCTACCGTGAGGTTTAAGATTCAATAATAATTACATACCCAACATTCAGAACTTTACTAGAAAATCTATAGATTCGAAAATTGAAAAAGAATTTTCGAATTACCTGAATTTGCCGTAGACAGAAACGTAATTGCATAAACCTTACAAATAAGAATAAGGAGACTGTGGCTAAAATAATATAAAATAAATAAAATTACCCTTAATACACCTTTCTGAAAAATCCAGATACGTATTTCGGCAATTAAGTTGCCATTCTCAGTGGAAAACTGGGGAATTTAGTATCACTTGCGAATCCGGCTAATGCTCCAGACGAACACCACACAACGAACACTGTACAACACAAAGAACACTGCACAATGAACATCACACAATGAACGTGCGGAACACACCAAAACACTGTCCACTTTCCCCTTTTTGGGAGTTCAGTGTCAACAGTATTTTGGTGTGTTTCGCACGTTCACTGTGTGATGTTTTTTGTGTTGTACAGTATTCGTTGTGTGGTGTTCGTCCTGAGCATTAGACGGATTCGCTAGTGATACTGAATTCCCCAGTTTTCCATTGAAGATGGCAACTTAGTTGCCGAAATACGTATCCGGATTTTTCAGAAAGGTGTGGTAAGGGTAATTTTATTTATTTTATATTGCATCAATCTTGCCGATCCATTCACAATACAATTGAATTTAACTGGAGAAAATACATAAATTAACTTGGCAAGTATCCGATCTATCACCTACATAAATGGGTTACAGGAGAAGATCGCAATCTAAAATTTTGCGTGATAAAATATTACCCCCTCCTCCCCCATTGCTTAAGGAAACTTAAAATTCGCTAATTGGTTTAAAGTAGATATGTATGTGTTTGCATTAAAAACTCATTCTTTATAAATAGTGGCGGTAAATCGAACAAATATCTTAGGAATAGAATTTAAGTAATACGTATTAAGTCTTGGAAGATAGTTTCGGGCTTAATATCAAATTTGCGGATTCCCTGACAGCTCTTGTGCATTCGTAGTTAATCGGTAGAAAGTTATGGGTTAGGTATGGTAACTAAACGTCTTTCCAGTATAAACATGACATGACATCTGAAGTGTCACAGGGATCGAACTTAGGTCCTAATTTTTTATCAAACGATCTTCTGGGTAACGTTCGATCTGAAAGGCTCTTGTTTGCTGACGGTACCTTTAGTTTGCTTTTCTGTCGACTCCATAGGTGATTGTGAACTTCTTCAGAATAATATTAATATCGTGGCCAGTTGGTGTGTTACCTTTAGATAATCTCTTAGTATTACTAAATGTGTTCATATGACGTATTGTAAAAGTCTACGGTTACTAACTCTGTCGCTCTGAAATCTGCAATTCTTTTCCTGACCTAAGTGTTCGTTTCAATACCCACTTTCTCCTTCTTTGGCCATATGGAAGACATAATTAGCAAATGCTATAACCGCTATGGTTTTGTCTTTCGAGATTTTCACAATCCTCAATCCCTTCACATTTTTTCCTAGGCTTTAATAAGATTTCGACTTGGATATGCTGTTTCTGTTTGTTTCCTATTTTTTATAATAGTCACGTCAATTTCATCGAAGCAGTTCAGAGAGGATTCCTAAAATTTATATATTTCTTATCGCACCAAGCCTATCCGGCGGTCAGGCATTATGCTTATCTTCTGCTTCTAAAGGAATTCCATTTTGCCTGTTTACATACCCGCAGATCAATTTGCTTAACCAAATTTCTTTACTCAACTGTTCACCATAGCATTGACTGCTCTTGGTTGTTGCATTAAGCTTCTACATCACGCCGACTAACTCCCGTTCAGGTGCAATTCTTTACACTGAATACTTTTGCAAAACTGTACTAATTTGGGCGCCTATCTCCCTAATGTGAGCCGACGTGGTCTAACGGTTAAGACATTTGGCCGCGATCGATTGTGATACCGATGGTCTGCGTTCAGGAATCAGAAGGTCAGTCGAGTGGCCCACTCACAATCGGTTACGTAAAAATTGAGTATTCATTGTGAACAAAGAGAGTAACAATGCGACTGTTCAATGCGTGATGCTCACCACAATTGAATTATACTCCTCTCCCTATTACCCAACGCCCACACTTCACACCTATATGTCAACACCGATACATATACACTACCATGAATGGGGATTAATTTCATTATTATGATCTAATTAATAATTAATGTAATCAAAAATCTACCCTAAGCGTTAATTGAAAAAACGTACTTCATTTCAGGTTTGTTCCTTCCTTTTTTCTTTGATCTTGGAGAAGTAAAGATGTTAAGTTAAATTAAATTAAGGTGCTAGTTTGAAAATATCTTAGCCAAATTCATATTAGTTTGCAACGACAATAGATCTTCTAATTATATTATCCTGTTCTGTTCGATCCACGTATGTCTAATTAATTCTAATTAGCAATTATATCAGAATTTTTCTACAGACGTTGACAATTTTTTAAAACTTTATGTGGATTAATAATTAAGTTTTTGGAGTGTGTAGAAGCACCCATTTTTAGCAACACCAACAAAACTATAGGCTTTGCTCTGTGATACATTTTCATTCACATTCATTAATATCGTCGGAGATTCTGAAAGTTTTCAAATAACTTTTGTGTTCGTTCCAATTAACATTTGAAATCTTTGAAATCTCCCACTATTAAGCCAGATTTTGATCCCCGATACATTTTCTATTAATGTGGTGTGGTAAGGCCAAGCATCATTCAGTTAGGACCGGTCTTATCATCTCCTTGGAAATTTCTTTATAAATTTATTTAGCTTGTAACTGTTCAATTAGAAAAAATTAGCTTAGCCTTTAGCTAAAACCTAGTTTACGTCGTCGACGCCGCTCTAAATTTTAGAAAAAGTATAAGGAACAGTTTTTAAACAATTTTCCTTCTGAACTATTCTGTCGTTAACAGGTGCATCATGAATACAAGAATCTGTCCTTTGGAAGCAGCTGCTTCATGGTATGAAACCGGATTTGTGGTATGTTTAATATAATCATTGGTAACTATAACAATTTTATTTAAGTATTGAGAATCTCGGTAAACATTTTCCACGGAGTTTACAAATTCTCTCAGAAATCTTTTGGTAATCCTTTTTGTTGCTGATGAATGTATCGCAAATACACAAAAATCTGTAAAAACGATTGGAAACAAATACCCGACGCTATGCAACCAACCAAAACATACCTTCCATCAAATCGGTGCGGTAAAAACCTCTCCATTAGAAATCATGTCGCTTTATCATTCACCGGAAGTTTCAAAACTTTACAAAAGCTCTTTCTTCGTCGAATTTCGAGTGTTTTACTTAAACCAGAAGCCCTTGTAAAAAGTTTGAAAGTCATTGCTTTACGCTATGTAGAACGTTCTGTGTTAAATGCACAGATTTGTCAGTTGAGTATCAATAGCGCATTATTGTTTAATTCAAAAGACGTTTGAATGACACTTTCTACGTTTTCGAGATTTTGAAAAACTAGACTTGAGAGTTCTGCAAGAAAGAAACAAATTGAAACCTCGTAGACAACCACGATAAACCAATGCAACGGATGATTTATAATTTTCCATCCAAAGTTGACGAGTTTAACGAGCTGAACATACACGGTCGTGCTTGAGTAATTCCTTCCGATTTGTTGACATCGAATGCTAATTTAAATCTTCAACTAGCGTCGTTAGTTTTTTGAAAGTACTATCGCACATTAATAACTTCATTTCCAAAAACTACCGCCAAATGGTAGTTTGGATATTCCACTGTTAGATATTGAACACTATTTTTTGGATGAAGTTTTCGTCACGTTGTAACGGTTCACTCACGCCACTCCAGAAATCACACACACGCCGAGGATGCAGTGGCTTCTCCACACTACGTGTAGGTTTTCCGAGCCCAAAATACGGCAATTTTGCCTATTCACATAGCCATAGATCTAAAAATGCGCCTGCTTCGAAAAGATCGTTTTTTTTTGCAAAATCAACGTCAATATCGAGATGGTCTAAAGCCCAAATGGAGAAGCTATAACGAAGCGAGCTGCCATTTTGCTTTCTGAGTCGGTTGGACCTTGTAAGGAAATAATCCGTGGTCTTTATGTCGGATTCTCCTCAAGCTAGTGCGGCTAATGTTGAGTTGCCGAGATTAGTGGCGAATTGAAATTCACGGGTATAGGCGCACACGTTCGACAAAAGCAACAACATTCTCGACTCAACGCATAGAAGGGACACGCGTTGTCAACTAACATGTCAATCTCAAGAACTTTCTTCACAAACTTGCGTACAGCAGACGTCGTTAGTGCCTTCTTTTTATGGAAATATCTTTTCAAAATTCACAACGTTTCGGCAAAACAGCGCTCAATTTGGAAATAAGTTTTCAATATTTTCCAAGGTTGTTTAAGCTCAAATGTATTCATTTCGTACCGCGTAGATTTTATGCTGTATTTCTGTGGAATTTTGAGCCCGAAAGGGATGTTTGTGCCAAAATAACATGTAACTTAAAACGAAACCAGCCGACTTTTAGTGGTTTATTTTGTAAAGTTAAAACAGCTAATAATAGAGAAATTTTTGGTTTATCAGCAATGGCTTTCAGCAAACAGCCATATACAAAACAATTAAACATTCTTCGGCTTCTACCTGCGAAGAATTGCTAGCAAGTAGACACGCCAATAATAACATAAGCAGTTATTAAAGTCCGTGGAGGAAGAGAATGTTGCGGTTTATCATATTTGTTTTATTGAACGTCTGTTCAGTGCAGGTAAAAATTTTACGAAAAACGAAAAAAAAATTTAACCACCATTTTCTTCGCAAAACTTAAAAAGATGTAGCACACCAAACTGTCATGAGTCGGTAATTTATTTGTTCTTAGAAATAAACCTGTCGATGAAGTCGTAAATTTCTCTGAATTGAATGGCATAATCGATGAATAACGATTTCAATATATATTTGCTAAATGCGAGGCAAACGCAGGGTTTTTTCAGATTCAATCAACTTTTTGCTCATGTACATTTTTTTATTTGTTTCATGATGCTTGTAGACTAATAACGTAGTGGCTGATCGAGAAACTTGGAGGCGACGCAGGTGAACACGTGACACACCAGTTGGAACTCGTTAGGGTCCGTGGCGATTGTTTTAGTGAAGGGGGTTTGGCTTGTGCGTTCTGATAATGACTAGAGTGTTTGAGTACGACCCTGAAATAAAGTGCCAAAGCATGGAATGGCACACTCCAAGCTCTCTAAGACAAAAAAGGGAAAGAATGAGCAAGTCAAAGATCAAAAGTATGGTGATAGCCAGTATCTTTCTCAAATAGTTTGGGCCTTTAGACAAAGGGACTAATCAACACTTCTGTCAAAAGGTTCGTGCAAGACTTTGAAAAAGCCATGTAAGAGACAAAACATAAATCTCTTTAGTCGCCCAACACCTCAAGACCAGTCGTTTTAGGGGACTGAAAAATATTCAAACGACTGTAATCGACGAGCTGACACAACACAACATTTGGTTTCATATTTCGTACAAATATTTTATCGTACAATATGTGGAAACCCCTAAGTTTGTAATGATCAATAATGTGTTAGCACTATTTTTGTAAATATGAAATTCGAATTTCTGGAACGCTTGTAAAAGATTCATGATTCGAATACGTACTCCTTTAAAATGTTTCCCGTTTTTTTTTAATTTGACAGATTTTACATATTTTAATTTAATTTATATAAATCAAAAACAAACTAGCAACTAATTATTCTAAATAATTAAAGCTTGGACAGAAACGCTTAATTATTATTATTACATATTATCTCTATAAGTTTGTTGTTCATTAAAGACATCTTAAATTTTGTTTCTACTAAAAGCTCTTAATTTTACATAAATTTTTGTTTCGCCTGGTTATTATAGTGTTAACGGTTTGAGAAGTTCCAAATTTTTTTGGCAGTCTGTTCAGATTCGAAAAAATACGATTCGTTTTGTTTCTACTTTTAAGTATTCATCTTGGGCTTTACATATCATTGTCATCTACATACATACAGCGATTTATTATTTCTCAAATATTGAAGCCTTTGTAGCTCGTAATAAATCGTCAAAACTCTAAGAGCAATTTCAGGCATTTCTTTCTGTTAAATAAATACACTTTTCAATCTAGAGCGAGCGCTAGATCTAAAACTATGCCGTCCAAGTGTCAAAGAACCTTGTATTTTATTTGTGGGTCAATGCTGATTAAAAAATTGCCGAACTTATTTCGCACACGCATATATATACATACTTGCTAACTTTATATACGAAAAAAAAATATATATGTATATATATCGATTATTTACTTCGGAATACGCAAAGAATAAAATAATAAAAGAAAGCTTACCTCTTTCGTTTGTTTTGACGATTCTTCATCCCCTTTAACTAAGTCACTGTCTTCTCTGCTCTTCCTACTTTTCTGTAGCGTCATTTTCAACGAGTTCTTCCCCGTTTCTTTTCGCTTCTATTTAATTTGATCACAGTTTTCAACGTACCTGTATAATTATCATTCTTAGGAACTAGTTTCTCTTTACTTTTCTGCTTCGCTTCTTCGGCAGCGCGTAAACTTTGCAAGCCTAAAGCTTGTAAAATGCTTTCTTTGATCGCCAAACTTTCGGGCGTCTCGACGATCTCGACCTTTTTCTCGTTCGCTTCGAGATAGTCGTTATCCGTTTCCATTAGTTGCTCGCCGTTCGTATTTCCATTCAGAACGGTACTTGGTTCTTCTACACTCATCTCCTCCTCCGCATGATTCTCTACCGGTTGAGCAACGATTTGGTCGGGTTTCTCGGAGCTTTCTTCAACTACCGCATCTTCTTCACGTTCAGGTTCAGGTTCAGGTTCAGGTTCAGGTTCATCACGTTTCTGATCCTCGTCCCAATTCGAAATCTCTTTCTCACCATTTTGTTCTACTTGAGCGTTCGCCTCTTCGATCTCACTGCTCGCGACCATTTCCTTCTCGTCAATAGATCCCTTCTTTATGGAAGATCGCGTCGCCCTCTTCTCTTTATCCAGGTCGGAATTATTTACTACGTCATTGAACGTTTGCTTCATTATATCTAAAATAATTGACTTTTCAGGCACTTTTGCACTCGGACATACAGTCGTGTCGATATATTCCGTATTATCTTCAACTTCTACAACTTTAGCGTGTGTATTTAGATTGTCGACGCGCTCCTCTTTCTTTATATCTAATTTTGATTCTGTATCACATACATTGGAATTTGTATCGATCGCCCCCTTTCCGGGAAGGTTTTGATCGCTCGCGTTTTCAGGGGCAGCATCCATAGACAAGCTCCTTTTAATGGCAGATTCGATCTTCGCGTCCTTTAAGGAGACATTGTCGTGGTTTTGAACGGGCGATAATTCCGAATAATCTTTCTTCGCGTCCGGTTTCATGTCGAAATGATCACTATTCTCTGCGCCGTGCAAGGAGGCTAGATCTGAAAAACTGCTGTCGGATTCGTAACCGGATTTGGACACTGATATTTCGCTGCCGCTGTAATCGGAACAGAGCCGTCTTCGTTTTCGATGTCCGCATTCTAAACCTTCCAGTAGATTCATATCTTTCAGTTTCCGATGTTTTCCGTTCCGAAGGATCCTAGCCGGCGAATCCGATCTCGTCGTGTAAGGACTAGAACGCTTCGAGGGGACCAAATCCACGCTTTGCCTAACTTTTGAAGCTCTCTTCGCTCGCGGACTGATGCTCCTCGGTACGTTGCTAAATACGCTTAGATTTGGTACGTTCGTTTCAACACAACCTATCGGATACTTTTCAATACTATGCCTCCTATTCCTGACAATCTTATTTCTTCTCTTATTTACGTTTAAGTCTAACATATCGATCACCTTATTCTCGGCTTCGAATTTATTTTCTATATTCTCCTTCTTAAGTTTCTTTAACAGGTCTAATTTATTGCTCTTTAGCGGTTTGCGGGCCTTCAATTCCAACTTTTCTATGTCGGAATCGATTTCCGATTTTATTTCCTCTACCTTAATAAGCGTAGTGAGATCATTAATTACATCGTCGATAGTTTCCTTATCGGGTTCCGATTTAATCTTCTTCAGTATCTTCTTTTTGGTTGGTTTAACATGAGTATTACACTGATTTATTATGGAATCCAGCACTTCCTCGAGCCCCGGATAGCTATCACTGTTCTCCTCTTTAATCTTCTTATCATCTTCCTTTTTAGTCTTTTTTCTATTCTGTTTAGGACTGTCATTTATAGGATAAATTGGTTCCAAAACGGGCGGATTGTCGTCAGATTCGTCATTTTTCACGTTTTGCGATAGTTTCGTTTTACGCGGAACTTTCGCCTTAATTCCATTCCTTAATATCGACTGCTTCACTTCGAAATTATTTCTGGAATTCGTCAGCAATTTTTTACCTAATTTTTGATTGAGTTTGGTTTTATTTTTCGCCTTTAGCGCGATAGTCTTTTTGATAACTTTTCCGGCAGGTTTCTTCTTTATCCTTCTCGCAATGTTTCCCGTATTCTTGGACGCATTACCTCTAGGATTTCTGATGGAAGTCAATTTCGGAGCTTCGTCCGTTACGGAAGCTTCCGTTTTCGAGATAATTGACTTAGTTAAGGTTTCGGGGGCGTAGCACCTTCTTTCAGGGGCACAGGAGAAGCAGTTGACTGTTTCCTGTTTAGGGAAACCTTTTTATCTCGACTTGCCATATCATTTGAATAGTGTTATTTGAACCTGCAGTGGAGAAAGTAAGAATTAATTTACATTGAAGTAAGAAAACGAGGAAATTGCACGGTCACTCTTACTAGTTATCGTAGGAAACATTTTGTGCTAATATAGACATATACTTCTAATTGTATCTGGTATTTACGTAAATTTTACGAAAGAAACATTGTATATTTCAGTAATTCCTAGTTTAAGTTTAACATTTTAGTTAAGTTCATCTTCATGATAGAAATGTTTGAATTCTGTTCAGGTTACAACTTACCTTTTAGTCTATTAGTACACATACTTGTTTGTTCAAACAATCTAATAATTGTGGTGTGTGTGCGCATCAGATTTTCTAAAATAAATTTTGTGAATGTAGAGTTTTTCGACATTTAAGTAGTATTTTCAGCGACACTTATAATTGCTTGACATCTATGACAGATGAAAAGAAAATACCCAAAAAAGTTCCCCAAAAGAACACAAAATTTCCTTGGGAATTAACTCAATATTGTTTGAAATCATTTTACAGCTTAAGGGTGTGGAGTACTTTTTCAAGATCGGTTAAACTTTTTCGGTTTAATTTTTTCTATTGGTTCCAAAACTATTTTGAACATTGTATATTAAAAGTAGTGTGTGTAACGATAAAATACTATTTTTTTACAATGTTAAGAGCTTCTACAGCTTAAATTTTTTGCAATCACAAGTGAAGAACCGGTAAGTTTACGGGCTCGAAATTTTGCCCCGATTTTTAAACCGATTAGAAGGTGCCGAAGAGCTCTCGAATAACTCGGAATTAACAAAGAGTTGTCGTTATTCTGATTTCGAGACCAAGAAAAATAGGGGCCAATGAATTAACACCGATTGTTTCACTCAGTTTAGGAGTTGGTGTGAGTTTGGTCATGAAGATGAAAAATTATAATTCGTGTCCTACGATCACGGTGGTAAGTTCCGGTCACCACAACCACTACCAAACTGACATGTTGGGAAATTCCTGGTGAAAAAAATTGTCTGTAAGTAACGGAGCAAAGAATACTATGCAGAGTTCACGTTAAGAATGCGGTAGCTGACACTCTTTTCGCATAATCAAACTCCTCGGATAAGGAAGGTTATGTTAGACAGAGGCACTACTACTATCAACTACTACTTCAAATACGCTGCGCTTTCTGCACGTTGGGGCATCGTTATTAGCCAATCATATTCAGCAATTTTATAACCCTATTTATCCCCAGGCTACATTCTTAACGCAGACAAAGTATAATACCACACTTTTTAAAACTTTATTCTGCAATAGGAGAAATTCGAAATTCCTGATTCCGTTGGTAAGCATTTATTACAATTAAATGAAAACTTGCAAAAGAACCTTTCTAGCAGATCCGTGGGAGGTATTGCCTGAATATTGTGTTCCCTCATTTAATTCCTGTGTTAGTACTTATTCTAAGAAAAGCGGAAATGTCTGTAGTTTAGAATAACCGAAAACAAAACGGTTCTTGCTCTTGCTACACCGATTTGGATATTTTCAAAATACATATTTTGGCAACTTAGTGCACGGAACATACAGGAAAGCTTTCAGTCTTGAACTTTCGTTAGAAGAGATTTTAACTAAATTTCACGAGGAAAAGCTTTTTCTGTTGTTCGTACGTATTCATATTCTATAATTGGGTAAGCGCATACCCTTTTTGCATCTATCCGTGTATTAAGGGTATCGCAAATATCACAATAAAATACATACATCACTGATAGGAACATTCTTTTTATTAAGGATTCCTTTTACTTCTTTCATACAGACAATTGCAGTTATTTTCATTAAATGCTAGTAGTAAACAAAGAGTCCAAATTAAAGAAGGTACTAAAGAAGATCAATGGTAAAAATTTAGGAAGAAATTCGTTGGGAAATAATAAGAACGGAAGATGGCGATTTTACGAAGTCGGACAAAAAAATGAATATGCGAAAGACACCTTTGAAGCGGCTGTAACGAACTTCGTATTGGTAACTAATAGAGTTGATAAACGTTGTGTGTGGTATACCAGTATTTGTAGAACGAATGTCACGGTTTGCTAATTTCTTCGAGATATCTGCGAAATTGAGGGGGCAACATGGGAAACGAATGAAGCTAATTAAGAAATCGAAACGAAGCTGCTACATGAGCCGAAACCCGTGGTAACACACGCACAAAGTATTGAAGAGAATCAGAAATTAAGGAGCGAACTAAAAACGTGTTGGCAGTAAGAGTATTCAGTTACAAATGCAACTTCGATTTCTCGACGGCATTGCTTTTTATGAACGTATATAGAAAAGGTACCAAAAATCTATCGTTGAAAAGCCAATCAAACAAAGAACATCTTGTGGGGTCTTGCGAAGAAAAGATGTAATGTTTGAATGTATGTATGTCCATAAGCCTTAGAGAATTCGTGAACAATTGTAAGCATTCAAAGGAAGTTTTTGTAAAATGTACGTAAGAAAACGAAGAATACTTACAGTTGGTGGAAATGATTTGACAACCACATATAATAAATGAAAGTGAAAAGTTCGTTTGGGATACTTCGCTGCCAAAACAACGAGAAGTTTCTGAATCTGCAATCTTGAATAATAAAAAGAAAATACAACAAAGTTTAGCGACAGATATGGTTAGTTCTTGAGACAACGAAATAGAAAAAACATTAGCACCGAACTAATGACGCCCTCGACGTATTTAGAAGTGAAATCTGTAAAACAAATATTATAAGACGAAAGTCGAGTTGGCGTGGTCACTTAGTTAGAATGGGAGATGAAGGACAAGTAAAGAAAGTCTTGAAAACAAAACCATCGGTGGAAGACCACAAGAGAAAGGCCGAAAAGAAAACGCACGCAACAGCGAGATAGGAGGAAGTGATCGAAACTGGGATTCCGCGAAAGAGTTGCTAAAAGACTCGAAGAAAATGGCGAAAATTGATGGAGAAAAGGACGAGAAAAGAAAATTCAGCCGCAGGCGTCTTGACACTCTAAAGTACAAGAGGTTATCTTAAGTCATGTTATTACGCAAGCCTTTTCTATGATTATTTTATTTTTGTGGAAATACAAAAATTGCAAGGCGAGTTCTTACCTCAATTTTCCGAAAATTTAATCGCATTTTTGGTTGAAAAATTATTTAATTCTTTGTTTTTTTTTGATTATTTTATTCACTTTCAAGTTCAAATTGTGAAAAAAGCTGTAGGAAGGAAGTCGATTTATTTTCATCAAATCCATCACATCTAGTGGGAAATCTTTTGTCTCTTCTACAACCCTTTTATTTGCACAAGATGCAAACAAATCGGAATTGTAAAAGTTAGACTGATTTTTCGTAAATTTCATCGCGTTTTCGCCGCAAAATACTGATAAAAAAGCGGATGGAAACACCAAAAAGGAAAAATAGTTACGATTTGATAAAGAAATTTTAGAAAAAATGATGATTGTAGATGAGACGTTGGGGACAGGTTAACCGTAGCACAAAGCTGCAGAAACATACGAAATGTGAAGCGTTTTACTAGAAACTGATAAAAATAGTCACTTGCCACAGCTTGTTAAAGCCATGACGAGTGCTCTACGTTACTCTAGCGCTGGCAAGCTTTCTATGTACTTATTTCACCAACAGTTCTATTGTGCATTCAACCGTGAGACCACGAGATAGATTTGATAGACTGTAGGCTATAGATTTCACGTCCTCTTACTTGTTCAGAAACAAAATTTTGGTGATAAAATAGTGTTGCTGCTATTACATACTGGTTGCTGAAGAATATTTTATAAAGGAATCTAAAGTCGCAATGGATAGAATGCAATAGAACAATCCCAGAGATCTTGTAATTTTTTGTTTTAGGAAATGTGTCATTGAAAAATAATACAGTGGAAATATGCCGGAGATTAACCTGGTGGGTTGGAAATGCTGCGTCCAGATTTGGGATACAAAATACTATTGGTAAATTATGAATGTTTTACTAAAATAAGGAGTTATCACATGACTTGCAAACACACTGTAATGTGCCTCAGAATTGATTAGACGATTTAAAATTGAAATATATGTAATTTATTGTTAGATTGAAACAATAATCCGTACATAATTTTAATAATAATCATAATAATAATAATATAATATTAAGCATTTTATGTGAGTGCTATGTTTTAAGAATTACATCACTAAGATGGGCTCTCATTCACAATGAAATGTAAAATTTCAGATGTTGTTACATAGCAAGAAGGTAAAAGTTTGGTATAGAGTGAGCTCATTTGGGATTTTCGGACCATACATTTCGGAAGACAGAGACAGAGACGGTAGCGCCTCAGCGTTATGTGAGCATGCTGGATGATTTTCTTTTGTAAAGGCTACACAACGCTGATTTACACATGCTCCACAAGATGGTACATCTTATACGGCAAGATCCTCAATGCAAACATTTTCCTGAAGAAGTCATCTCTCGTGATGGTGACCTAACGTGGGCTTCACGGTTACCTGATTCATCAGCATTAGATTAATTCTTGTGGAGGAATTTAAAACATGAAGTCTACGAGAATCGACATTACAGGATGGGCGATTTAAAAGGATCAATTACGACTGGATTTCTATTGTAAATGCCGAGGAAGACTAGGAACTCTCCTCTGCGACGTGCAGAAATTTATCTGCTGAACGATGAAGCCCATCTTAGTGATGTTATATTTTAAAGCGTAGTATTCACATGAAATGCTTTAACATGGCCTTTCTGATTATTTACGCTATTATTATTATATAAATCTAACAATAAACCACATATTTTTTAATTTTAAATCGTTTAATCAATTCTGTCGTCCCTATACTACGAAATATTGATTTTCGGACGACGTTTGGGAGAGGTGATACCAATTCTAGCAAAAGATTGCTTTATTTAAGAACACTACTGAACAAAATTTTTTTAGGTGAAAAGAGTTTATTTCTTTATCCCTACGAAGTAAACATTACACAATTGCTTTGTCCTTTTGTTTTAATACATGTATTCCTGGCAAATGAATATTGATTCACAAAATGTAGCTAAGAAACTACATCTTATGCAGACATTTAGGTGCTGCTTTAGTTGGCAGCCACCATATAAAGTGATTGTTTCTAAAAACTTAGATATTTCTTCTTGATTAATTTACGAGAGTAACACATTCGGTTATCCTTACAAAAAATGATTATGTTCTGTGGTTATTTAAAGAACAACATTGGTTTAAATTAACACCAATCATATCCACATTCATTCGCCAAAGTTCTAAGCTGCTCCATATCCTCTTTCTGATTACGTTGTATTTTCAAGTAATAATGCGAGTAAGCACACTAAATAATTCATGTGGAAGTAATTTAATCATTTCTTCCATGTTAACGTGCGAGATTCCTTGGATGCTGTTTCAAAAAGTGAATCAAACGAGTTCAGAAAAATATTAAGTTGCTCCCAATCGTGCTTATTAAAAATTAAATTGATTGTACAAACACTAGATTCGTAATAAGACAAGTAGGGTAACTACAACAAGTAAGGTTCGACAAACGAGTGTCTTGCACGTGATTGGGGACAAGCGATGGCGTGACAACGTCAGTCCGGTTTACACTACTTAAATCATAGCTTATCATGCACTCGTTTGACGAAACTGAATCATAACACTTCGATGATCTTAAAAAGAAAAGTGATCGAGTTTCGTAATAATGGAAGCAACAAGATTGAAGATCAGCAGTTATTTCTATAATGGATTTGGCTCATCAGTTAAGGCTTATTTTTTTTTATTGTTCAAGAAAATGTGTTTGTGATTCAAAATAAGCTTTCTTTTAAGAAAATAAATACCATGCGATGAGTTAACAGAAGTATTCTCTTCAGCTGTTGCTACCGACACCAAAAAAGGGTTTATGTGAGTTTTTATAAGTGGCTTCAATCGACAGCTTAGCGTTGAGATGTTAATGTGAAGTGGATGAAGGTGTGTGTAACTTTACAAATAACACGTAATAAGTAGCAGATATAAAATGGGTGTTAACTAAAAGATATGTATTTCGAAGGGATGAACTTTACATCGGAAGGCTGTGTACCTAATAAAATAATAGTAATAGTCTGCCTAAAATCTACATAGTTGTAGAGTGTAAGCAGTTTTAATGAAGATGTCGATTACATACATAATTGCAAATTGTTTGATAAAGTAGGGATAAAATATTTGGAGACCCAACTGTTATATGGAATTCTAGGTATAGGTGCATGATAATAAAGTAGGAATTAGTGATAAACAAAATGGGTATCCATCAGAACATATACATATAAGGAGACGATAAATGTTTAGAGTAGAAAAATTATTTGAAATAGATATGTCGTTGATTATTATAACGCACCCGATGCAAGGAATGATAAGATATTTAAGGAATATAACTGTTTCATGCAGAAGTGTAAATCGATAGGCAGCAAGCAAAATAATGAAATTAGTTTGAATCGGTAATCGGTGAAGTCGTGTGTAAAATAGTAGTGCAGAAAATATTACGAATAATTCCTACGTGAAATCCAAGTACATTAAGATTTACTAGGTATTACTAATAGTAAGTGGATTTACATGTAGATTTTAAATTTTCGGAATAACCACATTATGAGTCAATTTTCTAAATATGCAATATTAAGGAACAGTGAGGCGAACTTTTGCTTTGCAAAAATTGCTCTACACCAAAAAATAAAACAATGTCAATTACTTTAGGTTTAATATTTCGGGTATACGCGAATAGATTGACAAGTTTCCGGAATCGCTGCTAGGAGGTTGCTATTTTTCCAAATACTTTATGGCGTTGTATTGGCAACACTTTCATATCAATTGACTGCAAATATTAAATTGACCTGTCAAATAGTCTGGTTTTGACAAACATTTAAGTCAAGTACCTTTTTGTGTTTCCAATTATGGATCAAAACGAAGTGCGAGCGGTCATTAAATTTTTCTATTTGGAAGGCAAAACCGTAACGGAAATCATATCAAGGTTAGATGTCGCTCTTGAGGATTCATCACCTTTTCCACGGTAAGTTTTTGGGTTTCAGAATTCCAAAGTTGCATACAAGTGATGAACCACGTTCAGGACGTCCGGAAACGGCTGCCACGACAGAAATTGTGGAAAAAAATCCATGACACGGTCTTGAAAGATCGCCGAATAAAAGTGCGTAAATTAACCGAAGCCGTGGGCATCTCTTATGAGCCAGTAATTCGTATTTTACATAATGAATGGGGTTTAAAAAAGTTTTCTGCAAAATGGGTGCCGCATTTGCTCAATTCGGTACAAAAACGCATTCGAGCTCGAATCTCAGCCGAGTGTTAACGACGAATCTAACGGATTTCAAGAAACAATTTGTGACCATTTAAACAACCGGATTCATCACTACACACCAGAAACAAAAATGCAATCAAAGCAGTGGATTGCACGCGGTGAATCGGTTCCGAAGAAGGCAAACATAATCGCAAAATCATGGCATCGGCTTTTCTTGGACGCAAAGGGAATTATACTAATTGGTTATCGTGGAAAAGGCAAAACTGTTACTGGCCAATATTACACAACATTCCTGGACAAATTGAAACCAGCAATTCAGGAAAAAGTCCAGAAATGGTTAAGGAAAGAGTCTTGTTTTAACACCACAACACGATCCTTCATTCAAGTGCAGTTGTTCAGCAAAAATTGACAGAATTGAAGTTCGAAATCATTCCGCATCCACCGTATTCGCCTGGTTTAACTCAGTCAGACTTCCACCCGTTCCCGAAACTCAAAACATTTCTGGGCGGAAAGATATTTTGGTCGAGTGAAGAGCTGATAGAGGCTGCAAACGATTAGTTTGGGAACCTCGACGAAAGTGATTTCTGGGAGGTAATCGAGAAGCTAGAGAAAGGTTGGATCAAGTGTGTTGAGCTTCGAGGGAATTATATTGAAAAATAAAATACTTCTAACTAATCCGTGTTATATTGTTTTCATCATCATTCCGGAAACTTTTCAATCAGCCCCCGTATTTAGCAATAACTCTAATTTTAATACATTTGAAATGTCATACTTTCGAGAATATCCTGGAATTAGGACATAACATTTTCTTACCTTTATAGAAAAGTAATTATATAATTATATAAATGATCGTACGAAGACAACTAATAGATGCATATTTCTCGCTAAATTGATAAGGAATTTATTAGAACAAAATTAAACACAGCAGATCAGAAAGAATTTTTTTTTTTAAAGGAGTGATGTGACGCTATTTTATTTGTTAGAAACATTTGCCGGAAAATACAAAGAATGGAATACAAGATGACAGTGACGTGATTAAACAATAGAAAGTTGGATATTAACCCATTAACGTCGAAAATAAAGAAATACATGTTTTCCAGTATTTCTGGATATGTTCTTTCAAAATCCGGCCTCATAATTAGGACGTTTCGGTCAGAAAATTACATTTGGCGGATTTGAAATAAAAAATTTTAAAAAATTACATATATTTTCAACTTTTATTAATTTTTTTCCACATTAAACACACGGTGTACAAAATTGTTGAAGTTTAGCAGGAAATTTTTTCATATTCATGTTAATAACATTTCTATTTCGAAATTGCAGTAATTATTCATAATATTCACTAAATATAATATAGATAATCCAGTATTTGTGATGACAATAAGTTGTTAAATTTCGATAAAACATGTTAGACTATAAGGTTCAATACAAAAATAGGGTGTGAAGCATGCATCAAAGATATATCATCTCAATGAACATGACATTTTATCTAGTCCAACGTCTCAAGGTTGTACGGATGGTAAAAGAGTAAACAGTAATTTTCGAAATAAATGTCATAACATGAATATGAAAAAAATTCCTGCTAAACTTCAACAATTTTGTACACCGGTGGTTGAGCAAGATTTCCCATTTTTTCGCGTTTTCAGTGTAAAAAACCATAGAAGTTAAAAATGTACAATTTCTTTCACTTTTTCATCTCAAATCTGCAATATTTAATTTTCTGACAGGAAAATCTCGATTCCAAGCCCTGATTCCGAAATACTACACCCAAAACCACTCGAAAACATTAGTTTTATATATTTCCTTATGATGACCACGGAAATGAAGTTAGAAAACAAATTAGGACGTCAAAGGAATTTCGGCTTTAATGGGTTAAGCAATGTTCGATGTTCTTGATGAATTATCGAAAAAGCAATTAGAAGAAAATTAAAATGTTTGATCTATTTTATCGATAAGTAGATGAATAAGTACTGCCTGCTTTTTGCAATAAATACATGTATACTTGTTAACTATTTTGTGGAAAGCAGTAACATCTGTTGTTATTGCGTAGTGCTACAAACTAAATTTCCTCCTTTTATCATGGTTATTCTTCTGGAAACAATTGTAGATACTGAAGAAATAAATACGACATTAGATAAACATGTGACCGTTATGTACTATTACGGCGATCCGTGATAAATATAATGTTTTGATGGATTATAAGAAATAGGTCATCGCACGGATAATTGCGACTCATTAAATGTAAGGGAAGAATAAATATTTCGGGACAGAATCGTTTAATGATTCATTGATAGGTAATAAGTTACAGGTACAATAACGAAATAGATTCCAACCAGGAAATGTATACTGGAAAGATAAATATTATATTAGAGAAACGCGTAGCGGTTACAGTTGGGACGATAATGTATAATTAATGTACAACTTCATTTCTATTTAATGGAGCTGAAATTTGGATTAATTGTTCATGTAAATCATTGAAAGCCAGGAAGTAATGGGCGATAGATGAAAGGGTTTTGATTAGTAGTCACTGAATAATATTCGCCTAATACAGCAGATCAAATAATTTGAGGAACAACCGGTTGAAACAGCACGACAGCTGAAAAGTCAATTAGCACGGTAAATACTAGTAGGTAAAATGGGGAAATCAGATTTCAACCATCCACGGTATAACAAGGATTAAAATAAAACAATTACAGGTAATAAGTATTATAATAATGTACTTCGATTTAGGTTCTTACTAGCATTTAATAAACTGAGTGAGTAATTCGAGTTCACTTAGCGCAAGAAAGGATTAAATATTTCGGGACATAACTCTGTCGTTAGTAGTAAATAATTTCACTTTGTCGCAAATAGGTACAGCGACAACAATTTTCACTCGTCTGGTGTAGGATTTCTTTGCAAATGCAAATATTTGTTAGATAATACGAAAAATAATGTACATTGACTCCTAATGATTCTAAACATACAGTAAAAGGTTAAGATGGGATTCGGGAAATGATACTAAGGTAATAATTACCTTACCCAAGACGAGACACCAATTCAATTCCAAACATACTAATTATGGGAGAAAGTTTAAAGAAAATGATCAAAGAACATGACAATATATTAGGTGTATAAATTAATGCTCGGCCTCTAAGTATATTCGATGACAGGATTTATTTAAATTGGAATACTGCCGCATAGTTTTTTTGAAGCGGCATCCTCCAGCTTTAAAACAAGCCATAGTACTTGATGCTCCAGCTAATATAAAGTCAAAAAATAGTAACCAAAGCAACGTTGTCTGAAAAGAAGCGCTTGAGGTATTGCATTCCACCTACACAAAAGTGCCATCGAGACCGAATAAATTATTTGTTTGACCTCAGGCAAAGATGTATCCTATAACACTGGTGAAAAGTGGTTTTCATAAGTTTAGGGGATAGACATTTTAATCTTCGAGATAAGAAGCGCTTTGAAAAACCAAAAAGTTGATGATGGAGAACTGGAGCAGCAACCGGATAAAAATCCCTGTACGATGCAAGGACCACTCGCTAAGGAACTCGACATGATTCAACCATACTTTCCGCATAATTACATAAACTTGGAAGAATAGAAGGCAGGACGTGTTTTTGTTAGACGACAACACACGGCCCCATACAGCGAAAGCGACTGCAGAAGTGATCTCCAATTTGGGTTGGGAAATTCTTCCTCATGTGGCGTATTCTTCAGATTTGGTATGCCCCCGCGGTCAAAGAAATGATTTCTTCGATCTGGGGCGAAGATCCAGTGCCTTATAGTATCTGTACAAAGAGGTTACAAAGCTTTCGGAATTGAAATCTTAATCTTCGAGATATGGAACGTCCCTAGGTAACCAAAACAAGCTGGAACTGGAGCAACTACTGGATGAAAATTCCAGCGGGATGCAAGGATAACTTGCTGAGGAGTTTAGCGTGACTCAGCCAGCCATTTCTGCACGATTTCACAAACTTGGGAAAAATATAGAAGGCAAGCCGTGATTTTGTTACACGACAACGCACGGTCTCACTCAGCAAAAGCGACTTTGCAAGTCATCTTCAATTTAGATTGGGAAATTCTTCCTCATGCAGCGTATTCTCCACACTTGGCGCGTTCGGATTATGCCGCCGAGGCCAAAGAAATGATTTACTCGATCTCGGGTGAAAATGCTGTGCCTTATAGCACCTGTACAAAATAGTTTTAATACTTTTGGGAATGAAATCTTAATCTTTGAGATAAGGAGTGCCCCTGAGTAAACAACAAAAAATTTATGGCCAGGAACTGGAGCAGCAACTTCATGGAAATTCCTGTGGAGTGCAAGGACAACTCGCTGAGGAACTTGGCTTGACCCAATCAGCCATTTCCGCACGATTATACTATAATACAGAAGACAAGGAGTGTTTTTGTTGCATTATAACGCACGGTCTCACGCAGGAAAAACAACTTTGCAAGAGAAAATTCTCCCTCATATGGTATATCCTCTAGCCTTGACATCTTCAAATTATCACCTGTTCCGGTCGCTACAGTATCACCTTTGCGATTTACACTATCGGTCTCCCGACGAAGTTGAAAAAGCATCGACGAATTCAACGAATCTAAACCGCCGTTTTTCTTCCGAAATAGAATTCGAAAATTACTTGAAAAGTAGTAAGAATGTACAGAAAGTGGCAGAAATTACTTTGAAGACTAGGTGAGTACTCATTTTTGTTTTAATAATAAACAACTTATATGATAGAGATCTACCACTAATAGGTCAATAAAACAAGGCTGGTTTGAGCGATAGTTATATTTTCAGAACGTTTACAAACGTTTTCGGAACACCTTCGTCAGTGAAAATATAACTAGATCATAAAAAACCTTGTTTTATTGACCTATTAGTGGTAGATCTCTATCATATAAGATAAGTATAAAAGGTCACGAAATATATATATATATATATACATATAATAAACAACAAAGTTTCACTAAAATGGCTGAAATTAGTTTATACACCTAATAAATTAAAAGTAATCGAATTGAAATTGCTGATAAAACAAATCCTAGATTGACAAACTTAGAAATGATGTAATTGGACAGCAAGTTACATAAGAACTCGACAAACATACAGAACAAAACTACAATTGTAGAATCATATTACGTGTACAGGGAGTACAGGGAGAAGGAGGATAATAAAACAACCTTCTTCATCGGCTATTTGTTAGAGTAATGACGCTCTCGCTCTGAGCGAATACAATAGCAAAATTATGACAGAAATGAACAGAATGGTACCAGATATAAAAGCACGAAAAAAATGTGTTGAAACCAGCATAAGTTGACGCCTAGAATGGAAATGAGAATCAGTAAATAATTTGAACCCATAACACCATTCGCGGGGAAATAGCACCCCCTACTTGAAAGGTATAATATATATAAGTGTAAAATAGCGGGTGGCGTTAAATGTTAAAGGCAAGAAAAGAAAAAATGATCATCTTTTTACATAATTAAACATAATTTTAGGCACCTCAAACAAAAGATTGTAAAAGCCAGGAAAAGTTATTTAATGTATATTTTAGATATTTAGGGTATCAGAACTTAATACTAACTCCTGAATAACTACGAGAACCTACATTAACAAAAACATGATTTCTAGATGTCGGTAGGTTTCCTTTTGTAATCGAATATTTAAGGTAGTCACATTTAGGATGAAGATATTCTGTGGATCGAAGAGTAAAATATTATGCTATAAAACAATTTCAATAGTTCAATAGGGCAAGTACTAAGAAGAATGCTAGTTTGCATCTAAGCAGGTATTGGCAAACTACGGCCCGCCAACCGGATGCGATCCGCGAAATAATTTTAAGCGACCCATGAGAAAAGCATCGAAAAGTTTTTCTTTAATGTTAAAAACGTAAATATAGGAAAGCAAAGTAATCTAATGATTTGTTAAGTAAAAAGAGCGCATTAGTGAATAAACAAATGTATAATCCCAATGTTTATCATAAACAATAAACATGATATGTGATTTTATTTGTTTCTGCTTTCCTCCGGTGCCTAAGCTTTCGATATTATTTTCTCCGGCCTGTATTCAAAAAAATGTGCCGACCCTTGGTCTAGAGCATGCAGGAAGAATAATTAGAAATAAAAGGTAACAAATTATTAACATAAGCTTTGTTTTCCCGATGTAACATTGAAATTATCGGATGTACATTAATAATTTATTTCAGAACTTCTGGTTAGATATTGAGACAGCTTTTCAACATGCTTAACGGGGCAACCTGAGATTGTGTAGCTAGCAGATGGCACCACAATCGAAAAATAGAAGTAATTCGTAGGATACAAATCTAAAAAAAAACAGATATCACAAAATCTCAGGCTGTCCCTCAAAGCATCCAATTTGACAGAGCTATGGAGAGAACGTCAAAGAGCTTTTTCAACTTCATGTCTTGTAGAATACAATAGGCAACCGTCGTTTTGTTTGTATTTACTCTTGTCTAATTTTCAGCGAAGTAATGCCTATAATTTCTTTACCAAATTAGAAGGCATTTGTTTTATGTACAAAAATTTTAGTTGAGTTAATTTGTGACGTAGTTATTCAGGTAAGATACAAAGTCGTAACACATAACAGATAAAGGAATTCAAGAACTGAAATGTCTTCAATAGATTTTAATCATGAAGTAGGTTAATGTGTAGAGAAATCAATCGAATGAATGATTAATAAATGTGAATTATCTCGTGAGGGTAACATATTATATTTACTTCGAAATCGACTTTCTTCATAATTTTTGGGTCGGAGCAAGTCAACTCGGAAAATGGGGTTGAAACATTTACTTGAAGTGAATAATCGAACTTGACAAAAGCGTGTCGGTAAACCGATTAACAAATCGCTTTAATCCGTAAACAAACACATCATTTGGCCAATGATTTTTATAGGTAATTTCACCAATGATTTTCTTTTTAGGCGGTGAGAAAGGCAACATTCGCTCGGTTTTCCCCGATTTCTGGAGTTGGAATGATTCGGTGGAGTTGAGGGAATTCTTGGACAGAGAAGCACTCCGACAGAGGTGACATTTCTTTTTGAGCGATGAAAAATGTAGCGTTCGCTCGGTTTTTCCCGACTTGGTGGAGTTGGAGGAATTCTTAGACAGAGAAGCTCTTCGGCAAAGGCGGAATTTCTTTTGGGTAATGAAAAGGACGGCGTTTGCTCGATTTTCGCCGATTTATTGAATAATTGATGAATGAGAATTTGATCGGTTCAAATACCGATTGGATTAAGGAATAAAAACATTTGTTAACAGGAGGTAAGACGCAATCAACAATGCGTCTGCACAGTTTGTCCGTCGTCAAAACGGACTCTTTTTCCTCTTTACCCGGTTGATTACCAATAGAACGAGGTGCGATCCAAAAATTTCCGGATTGCTACCATAAATATCCAGATACTTAATTTTAGGCTTCGTGGATGTTGCCATTTTCACAGTAGTCCTCACCTACACGTATGGACCGGTCCCAGCGTTTTTTACATTCTTGTAAAAATTTACTTCGCTCCTGTCAACGAGTCCAGCGTAGCCCGTGATTCGGTCTAAATTTCTTCGATCGTATCAAAACGACAATTTTTCAACTTAATTTTCACTATAGAGAATACAGTCGCAGAACGTTAAATCCGGCGAATACGATGGGTGGTGGGTACAACAATCATTGAATCTTTTGCCAAAAATGATTGTGTGCGCTGGTAAATTGTCGTGGTGGTCATTGCGAAGCCGCCTCAGAACATCGCGGTAGAACAGAGATTTAACAGTTTTTCCTGATGGCAAAAATTCACGATGCACAGTAACGTCAAAGGGCCATTTTGGGCCAGACCCCACCTCATTACAATACAATACAACGTCAAAGAGAAAAAAACGATGAGCAAGTTCTTCACATTGCTTCTCACTTGTCTGCATTTGACTCTTCCGCTGGTTTGATTATTGCTTTGTTTCAGGGTCCTAGGCAAAAATTTAGTTTTCATCGCTTATCATAATTGTATACAAGAAGTTTTCATCATCCGAGGCAAATCTCTTCAGCACAGTGCACACACCGACTCGGTTCTGCTCTTGATCAGCTGTCAGCAGTCTGGGGACAAATGTTGCTGCCAATTCCCAATTTCTTACTCAAAATTCGCTGACACTTTTCCTAGCCGATTCCAAATTTAGCAGCAATATATCTGTACTGCCAGCTTTAAATCGGACATACGGCTCAAAAACTTGCGCATGACTTAGCGCGCGTTCGTTGAATGTTTGCAGTGTTTCTTTAAGACTAAAATAAAATTTAATACAAGCGCATTGTTGTATTTTTCCTATCTATCTATCCTTAAAATTCGCAATGCGATATAAATATCATTTCACGCTCACACACACATATAGCAACTTCTACTGCACCGTGCAAGTTGAAACTCGTCACACACATTCCACTAACGCCCTCTATCGGCGCGCTACCGATGCGCGTTTTGCTTTCGCTATATAGGGTCAGTCCGGAAACTTCTGGATCGTACTTCGTATTAATTCGAAACTGATCATTTTGCCGAGCCGGTCTACAGCCTTTGGGATAAGGGCAACCCAAAGCGTATGGTATGTATAATGTGCCCGATGTAAAGATTTTCGTACATTCCACCCATAAAATGCATCCTAAATAAAAACTTGACGTATAGAAATTCATATTTAAAACAAAGCGCGGCAGCAAATACTAAAATTTTGATTTCCACCCCGTAACCTTGACTATAAGAAACACGCAGATCCCAATATTTTCACGAAATAAGCCTCTTTGAGTTCACTAGATATATTGTAACCTACGATAATTGTTTTACCACACCGTGGCTTCTTCAGATAGAAGAATGAATGCATTCTCCATATTTCTCCCTCCAATCAACACAATTTTTAATATTTTCTGCAATGAATGGAATATCCCACCGAGTGCATAATACTAAATAGACGGACGAACTCCGTCAAAGTTGAAAATTTGACATAATGCGACATCAAACATTTACATCTTGATTTCACAGCTTTATTCCCCATCAATTTTACCACAAATGGCAACAAAGACATTTAAAACAGCAGCCGCAAGTACTTTTTCTAACAAAAGTAAGATATATGGGCAATGCCGGAAATATGTATCTAACATTTCGTCAGTCATGCTGTGAACTTCTTCAGAAGTAACCGTTTGGATTACTTCTAACGCTGACGTTATTATGATTTTACCAAATACATCTTTGCCTCCACATTATGGGATTAAATTCGAAAATGTCGCATTCATCGCATGCATCGCGACAATGTTAGCTCTTACACAGCACGTCAAACAATTGATTATTTGGAGGAAAAAGAGATCGAATTAATGCCTCATTGCCCCTATTCACCTAATTTCAGCAGGCTAAGAAGCGGTCGAAGCCTTCAAAAAAAAATACGTTTTTGAGATATCAACTTCAGAGAGGAAAAATATTAGTTTGAACGCATGCAAAAGCATAATATATATCTTGAAGGTAAATATTTTCAAACGCAATAGAGCAGTTTGTCCCAAAAAAAAATTTTCTTTCCTAGTTTTTGTAACAACCTAAAATGTGCCCCTCGCGTACCAGATTCCTTGTAATCATTATCCATGTGGGATTATTGTAGTAATAATTGCAAATTGTTAAACGTAACGAGGGGTTAAATATTTTAGGGAACGGTTTGAAACAGCAAAGATAAACTTTCACAATAATTACTTGCAGGTAAGAAAGCAAAATGGGTTTTCATCATTGGGTAATATAGAGGCAAAATTTATATCGGAAATAGATGTAGCAACTACAAAGCAGAATATTTTTAAATCAGAAAAATATGTAGAAATTGCAACTCAAACAATAAAGTTTAATGCATGTGTGATTTCGTTACTCGTTTCAAATGATGTTGAATTAAAAATTGTAACTCGTTCAATACAAGTGGAGATTGTTAAATCTTTTAAGGGCATAAATGTTTGAGATATCATGGTGAATGTAAGGTTGCATATTTCTAGCAATACATAGTAAACAAAAGTATGTAACGATTATAATGAAAACGATTAAAACATGTAGAGCATTGCTATTCGTTTGTAAAAAGTGGTTGCATTAATTGCAAATCGTTTGAAGCAAGTAGGGATGCTATTTCAAGTATTTATGCCTCAAAAAATTCCTACGTGAAAAAGTGGTTACATTAATTGCAAATCCTTCGAAGCAAAAAGGCATGGTATTTAAAATATTTATGCCTAAGAAAATTCGTTCCGGTTCTATTCATTGCAAATCCTTCGAACCACGAAAAGGATGCTTATGCCAGAAAACATGAGGGAAAAATCAGTTGTATTAATTGCAAATCGTTCAAAGGAAGAAGGGATGCTATTTCAAATATTTATGCCCCAAAAAATCGTATGTGAAACAGTGGTTGTACTAATGGCAAATCGTTTGAGGCAAGAAGAGATATAATTTCAAAATTTATGCCTCAAAAAGTACGCACGTGCAAAAGAGGTTGCATTAATTGCAAAAAGCAAAAAGGCGATGCTTTAAGTCCCAAAAAATCGTATGTTAAAATGTAGTTGTAGTAAGTGTAAATTCTTTGAAGCAGGAAGGGACACTATTTCAAATACGTATGCCCCAATAAATTCGTACGTCAAAAGTGATTGCATTCATTGCAAATCCCTCGAAGGAAGTAGGGATGCTCTTTCAAATATTTAGGCCCGAGAAAATTCGTATGTGAAAATTGGTTGTATTAATCCCAAATTGTTTGAAGCAAGAAGGGATGCTTACTCCCGAAAAATTGGTACGGGAAAAATTGGTTACATTAATTGGAAATCCTTCGAAGCAAGAAGGGATGCTATTTCAAATATTTATGATCTAAAAATTCGTATGTGAAGTGGTTGCATTAATTGAAAATTGTTCTAAGCAAGAAGGGGTGCTATTTCAAATATTTATGGCCCAGAAGAGTCGCATGTGAAAAACTAGTTGCATCAATTACAAATCGTTTGAAGGAAGAACGGATGTTATCTAAACTCCAAAAATTCGTATACGAAGAAGAAATTGTATTAATGTAAGAAGGGATGATATTCCAAATATTTATACCCCAGAAAATATGTATGTGAAAAAGTGGTTGTAGTAATGCCAAATCGTTCGAGGCAAAAAGGGCTGTTATTTCAAATATTCTTAGACCAAAAAAACCGTTTGTGAAAAAGTGGTTGCACTAATGGTTGTATTCATTGCAAATCGTTCGAAGCAAGAAGGAATGCAATTTCAAATATTTATGCCCAAGAAGATTAGTATATGAAAAATGATTGTATAAATTGCAAATCGTTTGTAGCAAGAAGGATGTTATTTGTGGTCCAAAATATTCTTGGATGAAGAAGTCGACGTGTTAATCCCAAATCGTTCGAAGCAAGAAGGGATGCTATTTCAAATATTTATGCCCCACAACATTCGTATGAAAACAAAAAAGTGGTTGTATTCATTTCGAATCTTTCGAACCAAGAAGAGATGCTTATCCCCCGAAAGATTCATACGTGAAAAAGTGGTTGCATCAATTGCAATAGACAAGGGATGCTATTTCAAATATTTATGCCCGAACAAATGCGTATGTGATAAAGAGGTTGAAATAATTGCAAATCGTTCGAAACAAGAAGGGGATGCTCTTTCGAATATTTATGTCCTACAAAATTCGCATGTGAAAAAGTGGTTGCATAAATTGCAAATCGTTCGAAGCAAGGAGCGATGCCGTTTAAAATGTTTATGCCCCAAAAAATTCGTACATGATAAAGTGGTTACATTAATTGGAAATCGTTCGAAGAAGGGATGCTATTTAAAATATTTATACCCCATAAAACGTGGTTATGCCTCAAAAATTCGTTCGTGAAAAAGTGGTTGTATTGATTGTAAATCGTCCAGAGCAAGTAGGGATGCTACTTGAAATATTCATGTACGTGATAAAGTGTTTGCGTTAATTGCAAACCTTTCGAAGCAAACAGGGATGTTTATGCCCCGAAAAATTTGGTATGGAAAAGTGGTTGCATTGATTGCAAATCGTTCAAAGCAAGAAGGGATACTATTTAAAGAAATTATGCCCAAAAAAAAAATTATAAGTGGAAAAGTGGTTGCATTAATTGCAAATCTTTCGAAGCAAGAAGGGGTGATTATGTCCCGAAAAATTGGTATGGAAAATGTGGTTGCATTGATTGTAAATCGTTCGAAGCAAGAAGGGGTGCTATTTAAAATATCTATGCTCCAAAGAATTCGTAAGTGATAAAGTAGTTGGATTAACTGGAAATCGTTCGAAGTAAGAAGGGATGCTATTTCATATATGTATGCCCAAAAAATTCGTACATGAAAAAGTGGTTGCATCAATGGCAAATCGTTCGAAGCAAGATGGGATGCTATTTAAAATATTTGTGCCCCACAAAATTCGCGTGTGAAAAAGTGGTTGAATTAATTGCAAATCATCCGAAGTAAAAAGGGATGTTTATGTCCCGAAAAATTGGTATAGAAAAAGTGGTTGCATTGATTGCAAATCGTTCAAGGCAAGAAGGGATACTATTTAAAAAATTTATGCCCAAAAAAATTCGTAAGTGGAAAAGTGGTTGCATTAATTGCAAACCCTTCCAAGCAAGAAGGGATGATTATTTCTCGAAAATTTGGTATGGAAAATGTGGTTGCATTAATTGCAAATCGTTCGAAGCAAGAAGGGATACTATTTAAAATATCTATGCTTCAAAGAATTCGTAAGTGGTAAAGTAGTTGGATTAATTGGATATCGTTCGAAGTAAGAAGGGATGCTATTTCAAATATATATGCCCAAAAAATTCGTACGTGAAAAAGTGGTTGCATCAATGGCAAATCGTTCGAAGCAAGATGGGACGCTATTTAAAATATTTGTGCCCCACAAAATTCGCGTGTGAAAAAGTGGTTGAATTAATTGCAAATCATCCGAAGTAAAAAGGGATGTTTATGCCCCGAAAAATTGGTATGAAAAAAGTGGTTGCATTGATTGCAAATCGTTCAAAGCAAGAAGGGATGTTATTTAAAATATTTATACCCAAAAAGATCGTAAGTGATAAAGAGGTGGCATTGATTGTAAACCATTTGAAGCAAGAAGGGATGGTATTTCAAGTATTTATGCCCCGGAAATTTCGTATGTAAAAAAGTGGTTATACCCCGAAACTTCGTACCTGGAAGTGGTTGCATTATTTGCAAATAGTTCGATGTACGAAGGGGCGCTATTTGAAATATTGGTGTTCCAGAAAAATTCATTGCAAATCCCTCGAAGGAAGTAGGGACGCTATTTAAAATATTTATGCCCCAGAAAATTCGTGTGTGCAAATGTGGTTGTATTAATTGCAAATCTTTCGAAGAAAGAAGGGATGCTTGCGCCCCAAAAAATTGATATCTGAAAAGTGGTTGTGTAAATTGCAAAATTACCTGCGTATTTTGGGGTAAAGTTAGGTGTAAATTCTTCTGACCGTTTTAACGTCCCCAAAAATAAAATATTTTCGGAGATAAATGTTTGAAATGTAAAGTTCAACGTTAAATCAAAGCGTTGAAATACCACTAAAATGCACGCGTATACCCCGCTGAAAAGATACATTTTACATCAGAAAAGTACAATTGTTAAACAACAACGACAAAAACGATAATGCACAATAGATATATATGTAGCACTTCGCTAGTCTTTAATAAATACGTCATTGTATCGATAAATGCAAATCATTCAACGTAGCAAGAAGAGATTAAATATTTCCAGAGAGACATAACTGTTTCAAGTCGCATCGGTGGAAAGCGAACGACGAAAAGTACACCTCGAAAATTAGCCATATGCCACCGCAAAACCGACAAAATCACCGACGCCACGCATTATCCTGAAAGGCGTATTTATCAGCCATGTAATTACGTAACGATTAGTAAAACGGAATCGTAGGAAAAAATAATGAATTCGGTAACAGTTACATACACACACCATATACGATGCACGATAGAATACGCATGTATTTAGCATAGAGCTAAGAGTAAACGGAAATAAATTTAGTGTCAGCGCCCCCTGCTTCGGCAGGATATGGCCCCACTCCAAGTCCGGGGCTCCGCCGGAGCACTCTCCGAACGCCCTGCCCGAGAGAGCTAAAACTTAAATGTGTCCATTATGACAGATCGCACGAAAAACATTACCGTGTACGTTTCTAGGTTATTTCGACGAAAAGGTACCCCCGTTCGCGAGACGAAATAAAACCGACGTTTAAAGTACGTATCGGTCGTTCGAGACGTTAAATTAAACGAATACGTGGTGCAGATAGCGTTTACAGCTTCAGTAATTGTGAAAAACCAGAGATATAAACAAAGCAACGAGTGACCTGTTAGGCAATTTCCTCATTTGTACGCTTTTAAAACGGATTGTTCGCCGTGAAAACGCCTTCGTACAGCGAATTTCTTTCCGGATTCGCGAATCGCGACGCATCCGGTGCGATAATTCGGAAAGAAATTCGATCGAAAGGGCGTCGTAAGCCGTAAATAATTAAAAAACAATAATCAAGGGTTACTTACGGGTTCCCTGATTCGTGTGTCACAACGCCACCTATTAGTATATATGCGTCGCTATTCAACCAAAAGCACGTATTCACTAATTGCGGAAACGGACGAGTCGAGCCGAGGCGGCACGAATCCAATGTTTATGATAATATTTTAGTAAATAATTTCTATATAAAAAAATAGCTAATAAATAGGGACGTTTGCGGGATGCGACGTCGTTTCCGGAACCTCCCGGCGTTAAACTCGAATAACCCCACGCGATTGAAGCCAATCCCGACGAGAAGTTCACCCTCGGCGAACGAACGTATTTACTGCAACAAAACCAAAAGAATTATTTTAGCTCGTCACGATAGGACGTGGTCTTTCGCCAGGAATGTAGGAGACTCGAAGTTCGGAGAACGTCCGCCAGGGTACGGCGGACCGCATGTTCTTTTGTATTATTCATTTTCCAGGCTAATTTATAATGTTATAGGTTCAAGGTCTGTTCCTTTTGGACGCGTATAGGAGGCCGTATCGGTACGTTTCAGCGATCGTTCGCGAAAATTCGAAGATCACGTCCGTTTTAACGCGAGTTTTCCACAAAAATTTCGCGCAATTGCGGTCGGGGGTGGGGGTACGGGGTGGTTAGTCTTGCTCTTTGTCGGTCGGGTTTTCCGAACGTGTATCGGAGACGGAATGATTCAGTTCGCGGTATTTCTGAATCATAGCCTTAGCGAGGTTTAAACGAACAGTCCATAAAAATACGAACAAGGATATCTTATACCAACGATAAATACTGCTTCTTTCAACATAAAAAATCCGTATAGAAAATACGCATATCTCAAGACATTGTTGATAACACTGGCCGACATTCTTTTCCTTTTGTAATATAAAGCTGAATAACATATTGTAGTAGAATGAACCTATCTAAATATGAAAATGGCCAACACGTACGGTTTTCTCATTGCATTAGACAAACCACAGGTAGCACTGTACCACGTAATATTTATTGAAATAGAATGATTTAACAAGTTTTTTAACCATGTATATCTACTGTATTTACAATTTCTATTAAGTTGACATCTAAGAAAAAGCATACATCAAATATATTTATTTGGAACACACTAACTGAATTTTTTCCTTTTATGCGGGATCACATCTTCCCTCTTCAAAAATCAACAGCAATCACCCATAATACCTGGATTCCATCGTCCTTGGTACCGAATTTCCATTGTCTTTGTCTTGATGGAATCCTTCACCCTGTTCGTCGCTGACAACGCCCAAATTCTTAGGAAAAAATGAGAAATGGCAATGGAGAAAGTGAATTTTTAATGACATTCGGCAAGTATAGCGGCTTGGGTCTTGTTTGTATACTTTGCGAAGTCGTGAAATCCGGTGTTGCCTTGTCGAGCTCGTGGCAAAAGAAACGAGTCTCGAAAAGCGACACTTTGCGAGGTGGCACTTTATGAGGTTTGAGTGTGTAGTTTTAGCATCCATCTTGTTGCCTAAAAATCCCCTCACTACACTTACAAATGAGTTCCAAGCTCTGAGTTCTTGCGCGGTGAGCTTTCCTCTAAAACTAACATCATCCAGCAATTTTCTAATTTGTGCTACAATAAAAGTGCCTTCTTTTGATTTGGCGTCACTTAACTTGGGAAAGATTTGCCTTAGGTATTTGAATCCTTCACTCTCTTTATTCATAGCCTTCACAAAGTTTTTCATCAGTCTAAGTTTAATGTGAAGAGGAGACAAAATAATTTTTTTTTTTTTTGGTCTACAAGGAGTCCAGATTTAAATTCACTCCTTTTCGGCCAAATTTTAATTACATAATGTTTATTCACCACACGACTGTCCCAGAAACAAAGAAAATGGCAATATTTTGTCATTTATGTATTGCACCATGTCTGCAGTTACTCTGTTGTGACCTGGTGCACTTCCAGTTCTCATTTTGTGTACTTCTTCCACTAACTCAAATTTTGTTATTGGTTCCATTTGTTCTTGTTGTAATCGCCTCATTTTCATCTTGTTCCATTAAATCTTTCCAATATTCCCTCTATCTCTCCATAATCCTTTTTTCCCCTGTCAGTATGTCCCCATTCCTATCTTTTATATTGTCATATTCATGTATTTAAGTGCATTGTAGAATTTTTTGATTTTCACTAAATGATGATGTTACCGAAATCTGTCCATGTTTTATCGTCACTACTTTCAACCAATTCCTTAAATAGTTAAGGAATAGAATCCAAAACTATAGAGCTCGTTTCCCTTTATGTTTCTCCTAGTCTTCTTTGCGTTCTCTGTTTGATAAATAGTTTTTCCGTAGTTGCTTTTTCTCCTTCACAGCCTCTTTAATTTCATATACGTTAATGCTAACTGTACGAGGATCGCATTCCAAGGTGTTAGGAAAGAAACTCTTTTTAGGAACAAACGGTTTCATTGGTTTTCAAGATATTCGCCTATAAGATTTATACACTTTTATATTCGTTCAAACCAATCCTCGAAACATTTTTTGCTCTCTGAATGATTTTTGAATGCTTGAAGAACTGTGAGATAAGGATGTTGCAATTAATGGAGATCTGATTGTAGATCGTAGCCATTAGCACGAGGACGCCTTTTAAATTCTAACCAAAAGTAGGAAACAAAACAAAGATTCGGAACAAACAGTTTTATTGCTTTTGAAAGTATTCACTTTTAAGATTCATACGCTTTTTCACGCGTTCAAACCAATTCTGGACACATTTCTTCTACTCTGAAGTTGGTATCTCAAAAACATGGTTATTGATGGCTTTCATAGGTTTTTCAGTTGCTGAAAATCGCGGTATACGCATTTTCTTTTTACATTCGGGAACAAGGAAATTGTTAAGCGATAAATTAAGTCAATAGAAATAAGACAATAAGACTAGAATTGTAAAAAATTATCCAACGAAAAGCTTCACGTGAAATTCTCTTAATTAATCGTTCGCTGTAAATAAACTACTATGTCAATTTCGTAGCCTCCACTGTTTTTACAATAACAATTGTTAAATTTTACCGAAATAGTAACGACGCATAAAAAGCGCCTGTCATAGTATTACTGATGCTATTTCACATCTCTCTCCATACTCTTCCACACTCACTTATAAAAATTAAATCCGGTGACACGTGCTTCGTTAGCAACGAGAGTAGATTCATCCAACTGTACCTTACCGAATGAACACCAATATTTAAAATTTTATTCATTCAAATTAAACTTTCTCCTCTACAACTGGAGGACATATTTTGCTATCTACCACGATTAAAATGATTTCGATGTGGTCTCAAATCTTGTAAACGCGTTCTTTTTTTTGGCGCGTATCTCTTCCTTGGGCACTTTTGATATTTACTAAACCCTGATGGAAAAGGCAAACTAGCTCGCCCTATGTAATAAATCACTCGTCACAGACCGACCCAAAGGTTAAACAAAGGTCATGGTCTTTTGGGTCGGTCTGTGCTGAACGATTTATTATTACATGGAAAGAGAGGTAGTTTGTCTTTTGGATAGGGTCTACTAAATAGAAAAATTGTCGGAATGGGAGTTAGATGTAGAAATGAACGTGTTTACGGGATTTGCGATAACGTGAATGAACTTTCTGGGAATAATTTTTCATCCTAGTAAGCAGAATAGTATGCTTCCGAGTTGTTTCAGCGGAAATTTTAGTTTGCATGAAATATAATTTAAGGAAGCATTGTATATTGTTGGTAAGGTACGGTTTAACAGTGCTAGCGAAGCACGTGTCACCGGATTTTATGAAATCATTGTGTGGCGGGGAATTGACCGATATGATATCAGTCTCCCTAAAGACTGCCAAAAACTAATATCAATTGTAGTTTTGGTTACTTGTGAATTCACCTGAATAATCAAAATAGAATAAATACACTGTAAGTTTCACAACATTTGTGTATTGGGTGTGTAGTAGTATTCTGTACCAATACACCAAGTTAACTTCTCAGTGCCTCAAAACCATGTCACCATGTATAACTTACAGTTCTATTGGACGAAGGAAATGCATGAATCCGCCAATAGTCTGTTCTTGTAATGAAAGATTGACAATTATCGATAAGACAATGTATTTATTAAAATCTTACAAATTTTTTCAACCGCTTGAATGCGGTTGAACCAAGGAACAACATATACGACGTATGTATACCCGTTCGACCGGGATACAGGCCTCCGAATATAACTCGTATTCTCATCTATTATATGATTTAATGCATAAATCAAATTATTTTGATAATTTATCAAATATTCATCATGAAACCAGGAACATAGTGCTAGTAAATTGGGAACTAAGCGTTGACAGGGTTATTACAACTATACTGAAATCGTGAAAAATCATCCAGCAAAAACCTTCAGGTGAAATTTCCAGTCTTTCAGAAACTTCCTTCGTTTATAAAAACATAGAAGGCACCCCTCGTACAACATATTGAATAAAATCTAGATTCGTTTATAAAAATGACAAATATTGCTTATTCGAAGAAATGATAAAGGAAATATTACATACTGAAAATATCTCAAGGTATTATAGACTTTGAGTTAAATGTTAATAAGAAAAATTGTAAATTATAAAAAAAAAAATACAGCAATGCTTAGGAAAGCTATTTAATAAATTTCAAATGACCAATATCATCTTAGCACTAGAATTAGGAGGACTAGATCAATTTTAAGAGCTATGATAAATAATGAAAATAAAACAGATTTTCTTGCGGAGCTAGTATTAATTGTATGAAGCGATTAGTTAAAGACACTTCTTAAGTAACACTGATACACAATGATTTTATTACAGCCGTCGGTGCTACCTATGTGACTTTGCTTTCTGAACTCGAACATTTTGACTGGCTAAGTTTGTGAATCACTCAAGCTTTGTACAATTTGCTTTTAAACGTTACGATGCCACGCATCTGTGAATCTTCCTGATAATTTTTGTTACGTTTTGGTAAAATGATTTTCAAGCCTTAAAAGGAAATATAACCGCATTCATCAAAAGAAAGTTATGAACTATGCTTCGGATGTAAAGGTGGATATCAGGATAAGGTTTGGGTACCACATATAGGACTATGCTGTATAATACGTGTTACCCACCTCACTGTCTGGATGAATGGAAAATCTCGTCACATATCATTTGCTGTTCCAATGATACGAAGGGAGCCACGGGACCATTCTTCAGATTGTTACTTTTGTAGAACTAAAATCCCTGGAATATTAAATAAATCAAGAACTAAAGTAAAATATCCAACCTTCCCTTTAGCTGTACCATCTGTACAACGCTATTTCTCATATCATACCCATCAGATTCATATGCTCTGGATCTTGAGGAGGATCCTACTAGATAACTTCGAGCTCCAAGGAAACAGGAAACTGGATCCTGACTTTGTTGACAAGTCCGTGAAGTCGCATAAAATAAGTCAGATTTGAAGTGCGTGATCTGAATTTGTCAAAAAATTTAGCAGAATGCTTCAAGGCTTAAAGAATAGAATTTAAAGAACACGAATATTCGCAATTCCTAGTAGGCAATGAGAACTGAATTTTGAAAAGAAGGTGATCTCGTGTTCTGTAACAATGTGACGTTTTACTAAAGGCAATGGACGGGCATCACAATATAATCCAGAGGAGTATAGGCTTTCTATAGACTCCTGGGAAAAGAGTCCTAAAGCTGTTCTCCTTCATATTGGAAATAAAATTTTCTACATGTTATACGAGGGCGCTTCCTGAAATAAGTTCCGTTTCCGGCTAGTGAGCAGACGAGTGGGAATCACAGCGATGCGGTGTAGTCTGCTTCACTACGAGTCTGGCAGTGCTAGTCAGAAAATCGTTCGGACATTTTTTATGCTATTTTGGTCGTTTAAAACGGCTACTGTAATTACATATCCCGCCGAATGTGAACTGCGTGCTGTTATCCGATTTCTATGTGCAAGGAATATGAAGCCTACTGAGCTTCATCGTCAATTTTGTTCTGTTTATAGTGAAAATGTCACTGATTGAGTGACAATGTTGTTACAACATGGTGCCGTATGTTTCGAAGAGAACCAACTAATGGACATAATGAAGAACGGAGTGGAAGACCAACTCCTGTGACGGAAAAACTTTTGGGTAGTGTCGAAGAGAAAATTCGTGAAAATTGGCGATTTACAATCACAGAACTGAGTACTTTTTTTCCTCAAATTCACAACCACTTGAGAGCGATGAACTGCTGCAGGGCAGTGTTACAACTTGGCTTAATTCACAGGCGACATAATTGTATGAAGAGGGCATTAAAAAAACTGGTTCATCGCTATGACAAATGTCTCAATTTTAATGACAACTACATATGTATGTAGAAAAATAGCTGATAGTAGTAGCTTTAAGTTGCATATAATAAGAACCTCTTCATGTATTGATGTTTCTTTTTTTTAACATGATACATGTTCGATTCAGGCAGAGAATCGGTTGAAAACTTTCGAATTTCACAGAAAACATATTTCTATACTATATTTTGATGTAAATTTGTCACCCATCCCATTAAAATCGGATTGAAACTTTTCGCACGAATTCTGACGAAAAACATTTGTGACCATTGTGAACAAAGTGACCAGTCACATGCTCGGACTGGGACCGAACGTACGTTTACGTCAGAATTCGTACCACCAAAATATGAAAAAATTGTGAGCTAATGTGAGAGCAGCCTTAACCGTTAGATCAGACCAGCTGGTAGAAATACATAAAACAATGTATAGAAGAAAGAGACACATGGAAGACCAGAACGATAGAAAATTATAGGATCTAGCGTGGTAAAACCGAATTTATCGCTACAACTTTTCGGAATTCGACTTTGTTCGTAATAATTTCAGTTGTAAACTGCCGATTAATTAGTGCTGTTTCGGAAGACACCGATATTGTACTTGAGATGATTGATGTGCATCGACGTATGACGTATCATAAAATATAGTAGGCATAAGACACCAACGAGTTCGGATAAACACTTAGCACGTACCTGTTAAAAATGTGTGCGACCGGTAGTTTCCAGATAATTTGATCGACGCTTAAGAAAGTGGCCAATATTGAATGCAGGAAAGAAATGCTCAGAAAATTCATTCGTGGTAGTTGACATACCAGTGCAGGTTATCGACAGTCAACCATGATTGATTGATTGATCGAAATGACAAAGCCTTGGATTTATTTCTACGAGCCTAAAGTAAAGCAAGAATTGGACGTTTCAGTATTTCAAAACGAATCAAATCCAGAAATTGTTCGTTAACGAAGTTGTTCAATGCAAATGATTGCTGCTGTTTTCGGTGCTACGGTGCTTATTGGAGGTCTAGCGAATTAGGAGAACCAGTGCAAAACATTTTTCATTGTGGAAATACACCCTCTGTCCCAAAAGTAACCGCAATGCGTCTATAAATCAGAAACCAGTGGCGTCATCTCTTGATAGTTGATTGATTATTGTAGTGGGACTCTTCCTTACCAACCTGACAAATTTTCATGACATTTGGTGCATAGTCAGCTGATACATCACGCATCCTGTGAGAGTGTTTTTCGTAAACGGTCAGAAAATGAGTCACGAACAACGAGTCAATATTAAGTTTTGTTTTAAACTTGGAAAAACTGCAACCGAGACGTATGAAATGCTGCAAATTGTTTATGGCGACGATTGTTTGTCGAAGAGGCAAGTGTTCGAGTGGCATCGACGATTTCGTAAAGGCAGAGAAGATGTTAACGATGACGAAAGAGCCGGTCGTCCTTCGACAACTTTGGCCGAGGCAAATGTGGAAAAAGTGCGCGAATTTGTGAAAATTTCGAAGAAATCGTCAGTGAGATTTATGGAAATGGAGCTTGGCATCCCTAAAACAACTATTCAGCGCATTTTGACTGAAACCCTTGGTTTGAAGAAAGTCAATTCGAAGTTTGTTCCGCACAAATTGACCGACGACCAAAAACGCTTCGAATCGAACACTCCAAAGACATTATTGCACGAGCCCGTGCAGATGAAAACTTCTTGAAAACGATTGTGACTGGTGACGAGACGTGGTGCTTTCAATACGAACCAGAAAGCAAACGTCAAAGCGCAGAGTGGAGGTCACCAGAAGAAGGAAATCCGAAAAAATCACGAATGGAGAAGTCGAAAATCAAGTCAATGCTGATTTCATTCTACGATTCGAAGGGAATTATCCATAAGGAGTTCGTTCCATACGGCTCAACGGTTAATGGTGCATATTACCTCGATGTTATGAGGCGTTTGCTGGGTCGCATTCGTCGTGTTCGGCCCGAATATCGCGGGCCAGGCAGCTGGAGATTACTGCACGATAACGCACCGTGTCATCGAGCAACGATTGTCACCGATTTTTTGGCGAAAAATGAAATATATTCGATACAGCACCCACCGTATTCGCCTGATCTGTCCCCATGCGATTATTTCCTGTTCCCTCGTCTTCATTTGAAGCAGAAAGGAGTTCGTTATGCATCCGTAGACGCCATTCAAAGATCGACGACCGGCATCCTAAAGGTCATCCCAGAGATCGACATGAAAAAGTCGTTTGAAGCACTCGTTGACCGTGCAAATCGATGTATTGTAGCACATGGAGAATATTTCGAATAAATACAATGATTTTTGTGGACATAACATACATAGCGTGCTTTATTTCGAACTATTGCGGTTACTTTTGGGACAGAGGGTGTATATCATCGCACACAACAAAAACTATTAATTATTTCAACCAGCAAAACATCGAATTAATGACTCATTGTTCTGATTGCAGTTCAAGTGATCTTTTTCTTCTAGTTACCAAAACCAAAATGCATTCAACTCGTTAATATCTGCAGCGGCTGTGGAAATCACGTTTTTGATCTAGAAGAGAATATATAAATGTGAAATGGAGATGCAATATGAAGTATAGTGCTCTTAAAGGATCAAATGTCTGCAATGTAAATGTAAGCAAAAACACATACAAACTTAATGATTTACGTCGTTCTATGATTCTAAGACTGCTATAATCTAAGTTGTTACGGTTAAAGTGCATTTATCGCAGAAAAAGTTCAAAAAGTCCAGCTAACTAAAATGGAGAATGGTCGATTCTGTACTTATTGTGTTCCATGTACGTTTATAATGATGTAGTTATCCACTGAAGAAGATCAGTCGAAGATGGAGTTTGTGACTGGTGCAAATAGAATCTATAAATATAAATAATAATATAAATACCTGTTTTATGTATAGTTACAGTCAGAGAAATTGGTAGGTACAACATCATTAAACGCCTGCGTTGGTCTCAGTTCGTGAAATAATATTAATATACAAAAAACATTTTTTGAATAAAGTGTTTTATTGCTTTTCAAAATATTCGCCACTAAGACTTATACACTTTTGCATGCGTTTGAACCAATTGCCGAAACATTCCTTCCATTCTGAAGTTGGTATCTCAAAAACATGGTGTTTGAAAACATCGACAGCGTGTTGAGATGCTGACAATGAGTGTCCACGTAGTTTTTGTTTGACATTCGGGAACAGATAAATATCTTACAGCGAGAAATCAGGTGAAAACGGGCAATGAGACATTAATCCGATATTTTCCTCCTTCTAGTAATCAATTTTTTGACGTACCGTATGAGAACTGTCATTGTCATGATGAAGAATGATGTCGTAGCATCACTTTTTCGGTTGTTTTTCCTGATTTAGTCGATGACTTCTGGCAAACAAATTGTTGTATATGATTTAGCATTCATTGCTCTTCGATCCTATAAAGGAATGGTTGCTACAGGTCTAGTATAACCGGTTGATATGAATATATCCAAATTTCGTCTTATCTCTTACTATGTATTATGGGGATCTTTTTTCTCGAGTTGACAACAGGTATTCATTTCTACTTCTAATGTGATCAAGTACATCAACTGAGAAATGTTCTATGTTATCTCCAGAAATTGCACCTCATTTTTCCATTCTTCCAAAATGTGTGGTATGTTGAGCTATATATCCTCTGAAATATAATATTATATTGTGAAAAGGACAGATTATTCATCATGCTCAAGGTACAGTAAAAGAATGTATAAACGACGAGTTGAGAAATCTGAAAAATCTGCCTATGCGTGGATGAAACAACTGATGCTCAGAAACACAACGTCATTCATGTTCTATCGCGTCCTTTAAAACGTGATGGTCTATCAGCTTCATTGTTGTTATCCAGTAAAAGGATTCAGAAAACTGATGCAGAAACCGTTGTTAAGATAATAAAAGGATCCGTTAAGAGAATTTTCTATCACAGCAAGACAAATCACAATGTTCGTTAATGACGATGCTACAGCTTTGCTGAAAGTTGGTAGGATATTGAAAACATGCTTTTATACTCTTTTTCACATAACATGCCTCGTACACGCATGTTACCTCCTAGTAGAAACTATGCGAAAGAAGTATCCGATGGTGGATAAGTTAATAGTATCTACTTTCACCAAATCTCCCAAACACATCCGTGTTTTCAGACAATTGTGTTCGGAATTGCCAACACCACATCAACCTGTAATAACGCGATGGGGAACATGGCTCCAGGCAGTATCCTACTATCAGAAATATTTTTCACAAGAGAAAACTCTCATTTGGAAAATCGATTTAAATGATTCTGCATCGAGATAATCAGTAACTTCTTTCCAATTGGGACGTTCAACAACAAGTAGGTTGGTCTGAACTATTCTGAAGTTGCACACGCTACTGAGCAATTACAAAACAGTCACTTATCTACACGAGATGCATTAAATTGCTTAAACAGTTTACAAGCCGCTCTTGAAAACTTGACGAACACTATAGGAGTCGATGTTGCTCAAAAAGTTTGTGCCATTTTAACGAAAAATCCCGATTTACAAAAGGTCCAATCTATAATTAAAAATCAAGAATGCAAGATGAGGAAAAGGAATATCTGGTATTTGCAAATCTTACTGCACTGGATGTTGAACGATCAATTTCGAAGTAGACGACAACGTATTCACAACACCATCAACGGCTGAACGCGTCGACAATGGCAGCGTTGCTGATGTTGGAATTCTACGCAGCTTACCAGGCCGGTAGCTTTTTGTCACAGTGGACATCAAGATGACAGTAAAAGGTAACAATAATATTTTTCACTAATATTGTATATTACGTACCTACTTTATGCGGTGCGCCACTGCCGCTACTACCTTTTCAACAAAATCTAATTATTACTGATTTCGTAAAATTTTACGATTGTTATTGTGAAAGTAGTGGTATCCTAGGAATTGACAGAATAGTTCGTTTACAGCGAGCGTTTAAAAAGTATTTTGTGAAAGAATGAAAATTTCACGTGAAGGTTTTCATTGGATGATTTTTCATGATTTTATTGCAGTTGTAATAACCCTGTGAACACTTAGTTCCTCATCTTACGAGAACTATGGGTCTGGCTTCCTGATGAATATTTGATAAATTGTCAAAATCATTTGATTTATGCACTGGATCTTATAATAGATGACAATACGAGTTATATGCGGAGGCCTGTATGCCGGTCGAACGGGTATATGCGTTGCTCCTCGGTTCAACCGCCTTCAACCGGATTCAAACGGTTAAAGGAGTTATTTAATAATAATAGTATTTTAATACATCAGTTATACATAGTGACATGGTCTTGAAGCAATGGAAAGATCAATTTGCTATTACGAAAGTGTACAAAAACTACATTAATAACGTTAATATATGATCGATTAATACATACACAAGTATTGTAAAACTTAGGTTGGACGATTTCTTAAGATTTTAGTAAAGATTAACTCAGCAACAATGCACAGAATCGCTTTGTTCAACTTCTAGTAATGAAGCACCATCAAGAAAGACGGTTTACAATTTTTTGCATAATTTCGTCGTGGTTGCGTGCTCCTCAGTGATGAACTGCTTGAAGGTCAACCATAATCGATTGTCATTCGAGAAAAGTGTCCATGCTGTGCGCAACACATTGAAGAGGATCGGCATGTGACCGTCACAGTGAGGTAGAGGTATTCTTGGGCATACCGAAGACTGCAACACATTTGATTTTGCCTGAGGTTTAAGCTGTGAAAAAGATCTGTTCTGGAATCTGCATAATCTGACCGAGGTTCAAAAAGAAAGCCGTGTTGATTGGTGTAAGGAAATGCTGAACAAATTCGACCGAGGAACTGTAAAATCCGCATACAACTGTTACGGGTAATTGTTAGGTTTTCTATACTGTTACAGTTTTCTGTTTTAATATTCTATGATCCCTCGCTTCAACGTTTGACGTGTGGATGATCTCCCGCGTTCATAATTTTGATTCAATCATACGGATTTTGCCGTGTTGAATACGCACGTGGTATTCATTCCGCTTCTAGCGTTGCGAGTTGAACAGATCGGTTTCCGTACCTAAGTTTATTCCATTTCGCTTTAAATCGCGTTATCTAGGATATATATATATATATATATATATGTATATATAATATGTGTGTAATGTAATAGTTCCTTGAGTTTCTCTTCCCGTAGTTTTGCTGTTCAAATTAATCGTCCACGTTGCTTTTTCCTCGGCTGGAGGTGAGTCCTTCTTTTCTTTTTGTTAATTTCGATGCCGTAAATTTCTCTCTTTCACGTTGTTGTAGGGAACTAGTGGGAACTAGTTAATTCTGGTATATTTAGTATAAGCTGGTATAACCAGTGTGAGCTAGAATTAACGAGTATAGAACAATCGTAGGAGCTAGAAGCTAGTTTTTCTTTGCGACTTCGTTTCCTCACAAGCTAGAAAACCAGCCATTTTGCACCACTTCCGTCCGTATACCGAATCCCACACCGTGCAAAATCGACAACGGAAAACTACATCACGCTAAGTTTTATTTACTTTTGTGTATATTTTGCACCGTTGAGTTCCTGGGAAAAATTCCCTAAAAACTTGTAATTAATTATAAGTAGCATAATAAGTTAGGAAATTGGAGATTTGTGTGCAAGTATAGAGGGGTTCCTTCACGTTTGTGAGCAGCCAATTATATTAATATTTTTAGGGGAGGGGGATTCAGATTTGTTTTCGAGTAAAGAGGGTTTCTTTTGTTGTTAAGTTTGTTAATTAGTATTAAATTTAATTCTTTTCGAATATTTTGTTTATAATTACGTTCAGTTGTAAGGTGGCTGAAGGCCTTTGGAATTCCATCGCTTATCGAAGCGTGTGAACTAGCTTAATTGATATTCTTTTCGTTCTTTTCTTGTTACGCTTGCTAATGAACTAGGTTAAATGATATTGTTTTCTTTTCTTTTTTGTACACAGCAAGTGACAATAGAGTGTTGTTAAACGTCAATTACTTGCCCCAGTTCAATTTTTTATTTCGCTTATATTATTTTTAAAACTATAGACAGTTGGGATAACTTAGTACCACCTACTGCGGAGGGTCTCTCCGACTCCAGTCATTTAGAGGTGATCCAGTTTCACAATTGGAGAGTGGCGCCTTGTTATTATTTCACGAACCTTAACCTACGCCCTTTCACTGGGCTAGCACGGGCTGGATCGCCTTCGTTATTACCAACGAAATGGGTTATCCGCACTAACGGCATCGATCACTTTTCTGACACTCCGCTTACCCTTTACTATTATTATTTTGTTTTTACTTTTAAGAAAAGCTTCGAAAGCTAGTAACACAACATCGTATTAGGTGACGAAAGTTGAATATATTCGTGTCGTCGTATCATGGTGTTCAGATAGTAAATTCAGAGGGGAAGAACTGGTTTGGAACCATGCAAAACTGTATCGATCTTAAAGGCGAATATTTTGAAAAGTAATAAAACAGTTTGTTAAAAAGGTATGTTTCTTTCCTAGTTTTTGTCACAACTTAAAAGGTACCCTGTCACAGTTAGAGGTAACGCATACGCAATTTCAGATTTCGAAAATATTTTTTACTGTATTGACATTCATAGCTAGCCTGGGCAAACAGCGGTAACAGCGTACAATTACGAAATAAGTTACGACAGCATCGTCCACTCTCCGCTCTAGTCAGTACGCTGTTGTAACTTTCGTAATTACCGCTGTTTGCCCACAAGTACTCATAGCGAACGCGAAGCGGGCAGAGCGAACGCTGGTACCGCCAGCTTGCGGACTCAAATAAGACCTGGCACATACAGCGGAGCGTGGCGTTTTTATCGTCCGTTCCGTGCCCGCTAACGGCGACAACTTGTCGCGGGAAAACGCTGTACCGATCGGCTCGTTGAAATAGAAGTAACCCAATATAATATACGGACGTGTCCTGACTTATACAACAGATTTTCAGTTCCAAATCTACTAGGAAAGACAATTCGATCCTATACAATCTTCCTTTTTGCCCAGAAGAAAGTGCTTTATCAGGTGATGCGCCATTTTGATGTGTCAGCCGTCGATTGACGGTAGCTCATCGAAAGAGGCGATGCACATTCGGTAATACGTAAAATTTATTCTCATGTCTTCGGATGTCTGCATAACATTTGTACAAGATCTCTTCTTCCTCTCGAATTTTTTGTAGGTACGGGCCCAGCCAGAATCATCTCTTTCGTAGAAATATATAAATAGTGTTTCATCACAGTTTCCGCGTCTGCCCACTCGTGATACACCGGCTACGCGTGTCATCGCGCTAACAACGTGTATCTAGTGAGATGAACTTTTTGAGCTTCTATGCTTACTCACATATCGTAACGATCATCGCAGTTTGTTCTATGTAGATCACCGGTTACCGGTTTAATTTTAATTTCCTCGCCGATTTCGGTAAATATGGTAGAAGAAAATAAATAATAAATTATATTTACAAAAGGAATAAGTTTGGTTCGGAAGGTTAATGCGCTTAATGATTAATAGTACATACATAGCTCACCTTCTTCTGTTTGTACTTTCACTTTCCTTTATTATCATTAAACATTAGTTAGAGTTCAATAGTTGTAGTTAAATTTGGTGTTACTCTTAAATGCCTCCCAAAACCACTACTATAGTTGCTTGGTGCATCTCCTCTCTCTCCTCCTCTTCCTCTTCTCTTTTTTATGAAGTTTCGATTGCATTTAGATGGGAAGGTTAAGGGTGTTCGGCACTTTTTTCCAAGGTCGGTTAAACTTAAATTTTTTTATTGTTTCCAAAACTATCTTGAAAATTGTATATATGACCTTTTAAAGTAGTGTATGTAACCATAAAATAATAGTTTTTACAATATTAAGAGCTTCTACAGCTTTATTTTTTTTTTTTTCAATAATAAGTGAAGAATCAGTAAGTTTACGAGCTCAAAATTTTGCATACCGTGTATTCATTAGGATAGCTACGACTTGTCGACGAGCTTTTTTGTAAATTCCTTGTTTGTTATTGAATTTAACCTCCATTAAGGAATAGAAAAATGACCATGGGCTTATCATCATTTTTGGACTTGAAGAAAGTAACCATAACAAAGGAATTTACAAAATAGCTCGATGATAAATCGTAGCTATCGTAACGGATACACGGTATGCAAAATTTCGAGCCCGTAAACTTATTGGTTCTTCACTTAATTTCAGAATCAAAGCCGTACCATTGCGAAAGCTTTTTAGGTTCTGAATTTGTCTGTTACCTTACTTACCTTACTAGTAAAAAAATTAATAAACAATGATGTGGATGAAGTCGATACTACCATAGCGCGAATTTCTTCTTAAGCCTAACTCATTTGGTCGGGGTGTTAACCATGCAATTTAAAATTCAACTACAGTTAAATCTCCAATTAACGGACACCGACGGTTTTTTGTCCGTGAGTGGGAAGTGTCCACTAATAAGAAAATCCAAACCAAATCAGTGTAAAAGTCATAAATAAACGAACAACTAATGATGTACATCTTATTGTTCTGAAGTCATGATAAACACGTTCTACACATCTTAAAAACTAGATAAAAAAATATCGACATTTTTGGTAACCTGGTTCTTTTATATTTTTCCTCAATGTTCTATAAATATGCATATTAGACAAAATCTTCCTTCGAAAACCTTTGAAGGTTTTGTAAAATTCTTAAGTCATCAGTTTAGGTACTTAAAAGAGTAGAAGCTACTACAGCATCACTCCCCTGCACAATTTCACCATCGATGAGTGTAGGCTTTCCCGGCTCTTGTCCAATAAAATTGACGGTTTCAATGGCTGTATGAGCAACGAAGCATCAGGCTTTAGTGAACGATCATGACAAACCCGGAAGTCACTGGTCTTGGAGAATTTCTGTAGAAGGTGACAGCATGAGCAGCGAAACGGCAGATTTTAGTAAACGACCGCGGCAAATTAATTTAGTTCACCATCTTTCACATTATTTTCAGTTTCCGTATTTTCATTAAAGTTCCTTTGGGTGAAGTGCTTCTGGTCCAAATTAATAAAGTCCTGATGTTGACTTTTGGAAGACCAACCAATTGCATTAAAAATGTGCTTATTTTTATCACTCTTATTTTATTTGATTGCCCTTAAAGAACATGTAGACGTCAAAATTAACAAGTTCCTGCATGTGTCATTTCTCCTATGAAGGTGACAACTTCGCCGCCTAAATAGGATTAGCACGCAATATGATGTGGTAGAGAAGTAAACGCCGGACTTTACTAGATTTTATTCTAAACTACCAGTACCGGTTTTCCATCTTTTCGTAATTTGGGTGATGATCAAGCACTATAACAAATTTGACAAATCAATCAGAAAGTTTCAATTACATTTAAAAGAGATGACCTTTATTTTGAATACATTAACTTGAATTCTAGAACCTTTTCCATACTAAATTATCCTTGATTACCAAATATTGGACGCTAGAATGAAATAGTGTATAATTAAAAGAGAATGGAGGATGAAAAGGGCATTCGTCTGTTATCTACTCTGACAGATAGATTTGAAAAGTTTCGGGGAAAAGCCATCATGTACCGCTCCATATTTGGCCTACGCCATTCCGTACCATGTTAACGAGCTTCGTCACAATGGTAGGTATTTATCTATTTTAAGCACCAGTTTATATTCTGAGCAGGTCTACTTTTCAGGTAGTCCTACTTCTAAGCGTGCCGCTTGAAAATGTTGAAGGTTATCATGTTGTGTAGGTCTTGAACAGGAGATTATCCTGCCGAAAAGAGGAAGTCTTTCGGCGTAATATTTCTGGAGAAAGTTGTACGTTATCTACCTATTTATTTTTGGGATATGAAGGATATTATTTAGGTACTCATTTTAATGGATGTACCAATGTTAATACTGTGAAATGTATTTGTTGCTAATATTTTTGCATTACTATGAATTTCGATTAAAATGAATTCAATTCAGTGATAGCAGTTGATTACAACCTATGATGTAGAATGTCGGACAATGACGAGGAGTGAGAAATATAAATCAAAATTAAGCTCTTGAAATGGACTACTTAAGAATATCATGGCAAGTAACGGTGGATTTACATTTTACAATTCAAGGACATCCTGAATACGTTTGTGTACCAGATGCAACTATAACTAAAGTTTGCAAGAGGTTTAGTAGGTAATAAATGTAAACAAACACTCACTCCTTTAAGCAGCGCTTTCAGTATGCAAATGCACAAAGTGAAAAAGAGCGCTTAAATATTTGTCGGATTAGGTATGTTTCAAGAGATTCTTCATGTAACCGTAAAGTAATCTTTGGTCATATTTACGAAGAAATTGTTTCAATTGGGTAAAATCTAATTCTTTCGTTAGTACAGTATTTACTTTAGCAATAACACTAATATTTCTTGCGTCGTCGTTGACTGCATGTAACTGTGCTTATAAAGTGTCCAATATTTGCATAGATTTCCCTAATGACAACGAAGAATTTTGTAATTTGTCAAGAGATTCAACTGGTCCATTGTAATTATTATGAATAATTTCTATATCTTTTGCAATTTGAGCATCTTCGAATTTATTTCGACTTTCCTTAATGGCAGTTATTTTGTTGGGGTCAAATTTTGGAACGACAGACTTAACTTGTTGGAAATAGCGAAAGTAATAAAAGTTGACTTTAAGCATGTTCCCCAGCGTGTAAGAATCAGTTGTGGAGGTTCTGGGATGTCGGGATATTGTCTGTGAAGTTTGCAAATACGTTTTTGAGATTTGAGAAACAGTGCTTTTGTATGCACTATTAGACTACCTACTTTTGGATAATACCTTCGAGCAGTTATTGCCACAAATTGCAAAGCATGTATTTCACACGTAACATATACCACGTTGGCACAATCTTGTTTAAAACTTGGGCCTACAGAAAGCACGTTTGCGTCACAATGAGTTATAAACATTAAGATTTGTTTTCTTGAAATTTCATATTTTTCTCATTGTATTTATCACATCTTTTACAACTATTTCGGCGGTACATTTTTCTAGTCTTTTACTGGTACCGTTGTACGTATCTACTATGACATAAAGAACCGAATTATTTTGATGACCAGTCGATTCGTCCACACCTTTTTATTTTTTAGTTCTGATTTAATGCTGTTTTCAATTTTATCTCGCTCTTTTTTGTAAAGTTGTCCGCCTAGGTAATTTCCATTTTGAGTATTTATTCTAGAAAGGGCAAAATGATTCATTATCTTATAAATTAAAAGGTGAATTACACGCAATCATTGTTAACACTAAATAATATAATAAATTGGCTATGCATCACAACGTCATTTTTGTTTCTTGTGATTCCGGTACATGAAAGCTTCGTTAAAAACTTTACAAAATTCATTGAGCACCATTATGTATTAAATCTGGAAGTTCTGTGATAAAATTCTCTACTTTGTATATCGATGGCAGCTCCTTCGACGTTCGTAATTGCGACATTATTAAATTGAACCGTACAAAAGTCCCAACGCAATAAATACAATCGTGCAAACGAGATCCGTATAGGCTCGGCCGAACGAACGATAGCAGACTGACGGTTCCCCGATTATAACATCTGCTACACCCCTTGCACTATTTTGAAGTATGCGCTACTGGTCGAACGCTCGCAGTGCCAACTTTCACCATAATAATCTAGCCTTTCTGAATGTAATTCTCTTTGTTGGGCCCATAAGACTGGATAATAACAATAGCCAGCAGAGATTTTGTATCTGACATGTTGTATGTATGTCAAATACTACGCAGTTTAGTGCGTAAAACCCGAATTTGCCTTTAAGAATGTGCTAGCACGTACGGTTTTTAAGTAACTTGGAGTTTTAGATTTTTTATTTTGTCTTCTTCTTGTTTTATTTGTCCTTTTGTTCTTTTCTTTGCTACCTTTGTATAGTATAAAGAAGCACCATAGTTATAGTTCTAAAGTTCTGAAAATAATAGTAAAATAAAATCTGGAGGATTCTCTATACAACGACCTAATGAATTAGGTGCGTTAATGGGCAGCTATCAAGTAAGTAAGCACATTTTGCATATGGCAATAATTGTATTGTATTGTATTGTATTGTATTATAATGAGGTGGGGCCTGGCCCAAAATGGCGCTTTGCACTGCGACCACGTTGATCTATTGTGCTTCCTCTTGTTTGTTTTATTTATTTATTTAATACGCTGAGGAACAGGATCAGCTCCTTTATTGGGAGTGTAAATAGGTCCTCCTCATTCAGCGTATATGGATGTAGTAGTCTATATCTCGTGTGGCCTAGTGCCCCACAGTTAGTGATCAAGTGTTCCATTGACTCCTCTTCTTCACCGTAGAATCTGCAAGTGTCCGTGTTGGATAAGCCCATTTTGTGAAGGTGCTTGTTACAGATGGCAATAATTAGTAAGGGAAACTAAGCTTTGTCAATTGCAGAATATTTTTCTTTCTAACAATAATGAAGAAAGCTCTAGATGGAGAAGGTCGGGCCTTCAGTCATTTGAAACACACATCATCTGTGAAAGAAGGTATATTTGTTGGGCTACAAATCGGAAAACTGTTGAAAGATTCAACCTTTGACATTTTGCTCACAAATCCCGAATTAGCCGCTTTCAAAGAAGTTGTGCAGTTGTTCATTGCTTTCTGGACAATAGAAAATGTGATAATTATGTTTCCATAGTAAATGGTCTGTTGGTAAATTACAAGAACATGTGGTGATTCAGAATATTGCTTAAAATTCACTTTTTACATTGGCACCTTGACTTCCTCGACAAACTTTAGGCGCCCTAAGCGATGAACGGGGCGAGAGGTTTAGGAAGACAACATTACTATAGAGAATACTTATCGAGAGCACTGGAGCACTGGAATACTTCAATTATGAGCGACTATTCTTGTTGTCTTATTAGGGGCTGTAATGAAACACTATACAAAAGAAGAGCATCATCGAAACACTTTTCAAAACACACCAAAGGTCAGAATTGAAACTATATTGTGACACTCTTACGTCAATGTTTACCAGCAGTGTCTCTTTTTTCATATCCTGTGTATCTAACAAAGAATGGTGCCCAACCCGAAAATTCAGAAAAAATCACCACCTTAGGACATGCTCAAAACATTTTTTTAGCGTAAACAAAGATGTCGAGGGCGTGCAAACCCCGCTCTTCGTTAGAACAATTTTTGGTTTCTAGCGTATATCGCCGCAATAAAAATAGATACAATATTAGTGTTATATGTCAAGGTATTTGTTATTTGATGCTTTAGGACATATGTGGAAGTAGTCTTCCGTCGTAATTTTAAAATGAATAGTTTACCGCGATCCCGGCGCACTTAAGGCTGTTCGGTAGTTATTTTCAAGATCGCTTAAAGTAAATTCTTTTTGGTCGGTTATTTTAGCTCTAAAAGATATATGTATAACTATAAAATACTAATTACTTACAATTTTAAGAGCTCAGGCAGGTGTAATCTTTTTCAATAATAAGTGAAGAACCAGCAGGTTTGTAGGCTTGAAATTTTGAATACCACATATTCGATACGGTAATTTAAACTTGTCAAAAAGCATTTTTGTAAATGCATTTGTTATCGCTGCTTTTCTGAAGTTCAAAAATGGCGGTAAGGCCATGGTCATTTTTCTATTCCTTAATTGCGGTCAAATTGAACAACAAACAATTAATTTACAAAAAATCTCGCCGATAAGACGTAGCTATCGTAACGAATACACGGTGTGCAACATTTCGAGCCCGTAAACTTACTGGTTCTTCACTTATTATTGAAATAAAATTAAAACTGTAGAAGTTCTTAACATTGTAAAAACACATCCTGTTTAATATGTTTGTGTTAGTATTGCGTATCTGGAAAATGTGATGTGAAGGAGATAAACATTTGCTCCACTGAATTCAGCATCCCCAATTTAGGTAGGATCACTATATTTCGAACCCGATCCAGAACAAAAATGAAATTTATAGAGTTGTATAATCAAGCGCAATTTTCTTTTATCGGTCAATAATAATATTTTTGTGAGTTGCTGTTAATTGCTTTGGCATGAAATTCGCTTCAAGAAGATTGCTCTTTAGTTTAAAGAATAGGATGATGGTGTGATAATTAAAACAAATTGTTCGACTTAAATATTATTTTAGACATTTCGGAACGTTACACATAATTTTTATATTTATTATTCAAAAGAAAAGTAAAACATTGCATTTTCATATTTATACAATAAGTACGATAGCTATCTACAACTATGGCTAAGTTAATTACTACTTTTGCACTTTACATTTTTTCTTCTTTCTAATTGTAATATCCCTTTTTATCGGTTACATAGGAATTCATTGAAGTAAGTACCTTAAAAGTTAGGTTCTGAGGTACATAAAACTTTCTTTGTTAAATACGGTTCCTTTCAGGGATCTTTCGGAAAAAATTTCAAACTCTCTAGTTAAATATGGACTTATTAAAAATATTTCTGTATCGCGCAAGAAAGGAACCGTATTTTATATTTTCCCATGGTCTAGATTTCAACATACAAAACACATCGATTACAATACAAATAATAATCATATTGTAGTAGTAATATATAATATTCACAAGTCTTAGAGTTTAGGTCAATTTACAGTGACGTATTTACAAAAACAAACGTGTTACTTTTAAGTACTTTTGTTTAATATTTTTCTTTTTCGTTGTTGATCATCGTCTTATTTGTTCTCAATAAATTCGATTAATTTTTCAAAGTCATTGGGGCGAATATATCAAATTGCAAATAATTTCTTCTTCTCGAGTGCCTTTGAGTTTTACTAAAAATAACAATACGTACATATATTGCACTAGAAAATTAGTTAACTTGAAACTATATACAAGATCTTGTTTAGGTAGCTATTTGTTAAATGCGAGGGATTACAACACGGCTTATCTTAATCCATTTCGATGCGATAAAAATTTCAGTTGTTTCAGTTACATATTTTTTTTTGTACCGTTTTAGTAGTTTAGACCATTTTCTCGTTGCATATTGTTTTAGATATGTTTGAGCAAAAACAATGTGTTTCTGTCGAAGAGAAAATTAAAATTATATCACGGTTTAATGTTACATTTAGGGCCGGGATATCTTCTGCTCTTACTAACTATTTCGTAATTTTTCCAAATTTTTATACAAAAAATTTCTACACAAATCCATCTAATCTAGCAAGGATGCAGCTCTATTTTAACTGAAACTGTAAGAGATATTCACGAATGCAATTTATTTTAATCACAGCTAGCGCTTCGGTCATGCTATGCGGAGAAATAGGGAGATAGAGATACTACTACATATAATTGCTTTCACCTTCGTCTACATATTATCACCTAATTTGCAATTACACACGTACGAATTTATTTTCTACGTATACGCTTAATCGAAGCCCTAGTTGGTACATTCGGTATTCTTCTTTTCTCATTTTACCTTCATATTCGCAGTTGATTCGGTTTATTATAGTCGGCGTCAATATTACAAAATAAGTTTTAGTAGGCTTGCAAAATTTGCAATTTTCATTTAACGAGCCAAACGTAGAGGATAAATTATCAACTTCTATTCAACCTTGGTATTTATTCCGGTTTTTGTTCTTTGCGTACGAGTGTGCAAAACTTAATTTTCTGACGTGTTATAAAGCGAAGGTCTTATGTATTCATTTGAAAATTTGCAAAAGGACAGATAAAATAATAGATATTGTTGCAAATTCATTATTAGATGTCGAGAATTATACACAATTAGAGAGTAGAGTTACGAAAACAATGATACAGTTTAAGTGTTTGCATAAAATTTCCTGAAATTAAAAATTGATTTAAAATGGTAATAATGACAACAATAATGATTATGTTAAGTAGACGACAACTTACTTAACATACTCGACTTTTTTAATTTTCTGAAATAAACGTGTATTCCTTCACACTGTCAGAGCTTCCCCCATTCTTTCAATAGTCTTTTAAAACGTACTTTGTTGTAGCTAGGAGTGTCTTCCTTCTCAATGTTTTACCTTTTCTACCTTTCGGTGTAAGATTCGTTGCTATCTAGCCGTATACGTACGTATACTGCACCGCTGCTGACCCGCTCAGTAACATATTTCCTTACTTTCCCCTGGCGAGGCGCGTGCTTGACCACTGGGCCACTAAGCGAGCTTCAAACTCATGTCGATGTGAAAAATAAGGCGAGAATCACATTTGTAAGCGGAATTTAATAGAAAATCATATTCTTTTACCATTGTTTCGATTTAAAATTGGACTAGAAAGGCTTTGTGTTGTTTCATATTGTTTCTGACAGTAAAGTATCAAAACTCTAGAGAATAGACTGACAAAAATCCCCACTAAATTCATGAAAACCACATCTGTAAAAAGCTGACATCTTAGCAGGCAAATTTAAGACTCTGTGATCCGACTTTTAACACTTTCATGTCCAAATATAAGTTACCTCCTTCTCACAGAATATTTACAATCGTTCATTGCTAAGCATCATCAATTTACTTAAAAGATAAAGATTGAAGTTGATTTCTTGTAGTATGTAATAAGAAGCGTTCAAGTTTGCATTATATTTTGGAGCTCCTCACCCGCAAATCCCGCATATCTGTTTCTTGTTTTTCTTTCTACAAGAAAATGTGAAACTGTTATGCTAAACGCACTCCCTTAAATAGTGAACCCCCTTTATGGTGGTTGCTTAGACCATTAGTAATCAATTCTTCGACGACGTCTATCAGAAAAGGAAAAAGGAATTTCCTGTTTGCCATGCTTCAATTCGTCATACATGATTTATCCATTTATTGCAGACATTGTGAAACAAGCGCAAAAAGTTACATCCACCATTTAGTGAATTTCCGATGGTATTCATATAAACCTACAAGTGGATAAATTCGATGAATTCCTCTGATTCTCGTATTCGCTGGTTATTTTTGATAATCGTGGTAAGGTCGAGTTTGTGGCCAATACCAATGACAATACCTCCCTAGTATCTTGTCATTTAGTCAGCAACAACAATCCTGAAGTTAACATTTGAATGAAGACTTTGGGGGTAAATTTTTGCGTTTAGTGATAGAGATGTCCAACTTTGGGCAATTCATTATCCAGTACAGACTCTTAAACTAGTTCAAAAACTAAGAACTAGTTGCTTCAAAAAGGGTATTTTAACTTTGTAAGCGTAGTAAACCAAATGCTGGTCTACATATCGCCAAGGGTTCGTGGCCTATTCCTAGGAGGTCCCCGACAATTACCAACATTTAAGGAAATAAAACGTGTTGCAATCAATATAGTTTGACGAATTAGAATTTGAGTTTATTATGCGAAATTCTCAGTTTGTGTTTTTTTAGCATAAATCATTACTGTGTAATTTACGTAGAACTTCGTAGGAACGAGCTTGTTATTACTTATAGCAAGGTTATCTAAAAATCCAATTATATCATCTGGATCCAAAAAAACAACAGAGTACTGCATATGTTGCTTACTAGTTTTTCTAACCTATTCATTGAAAGTTTGCGGTTTCCTAAAATGACTAGATTTATGCGAATAGAACAAAACATTACCGCAGTCCTGTCCATGTCTTATCGATTGCTTATTGCTGACTACTTCAAAAATTAAAAAAGTTGTGATGTGGGTTTTCTGCAGTTGACTAACAATAGTAGCAATTCCCCTTCTCCAACAAGCACTGAGTATTTCGGGCTAGTTGTGAGGTGTTGATGGCAGCAGTAAACTACCATCAAAATAAAAAGAAATTATCGCCAAATAAAATCTACATCTAACTCTAGAGTACTGGAGACACCTAATACTAATAATACTACACGGTAAAAGGTTAAGAAGACTAACAATAAGATTTAAGTGGTATTGTTGGTTGGTTCAAATTCAAAAATTTAGCAAAGTAAAATCCGTTTTTTTTAGTCGCCACAAGGTGACACAAAAGGAAAATATCACATTGGTATAATCGACACCACTTCATTTTCAAGGCAAAATTTGTGTTGTCACATTTCGATATAATTGTCAACTATACAACATTCGAGTGAAAGAAAAATCTTAGTACTATTTTTCCTTTTAATTCAAGAATTAGGTTTTAAATGTCACATAATGGCTTGTAGTTGTAAAATTCGTCGAATTGCTTTCAATTATTGTATCGATAGTGTTAATCTAACTCATACTATTTTCGCCAAAATTTGGGTCGGTGGTTTTGAACTTAAGCTCAACCTCCCTTATCACATTAATTATGCCTCGACGAATGCTGGGTTTCTTCATTCGTTGCTCTAAGTTGTTCTACGCTATAGAAGTCAAATTTTATATTTTATCATTGTTCGATTTGTGCTGGATTATACTCATGCAGCGGTACTATGGTATGGTCATTGTGTAACATCTTGTTCAAAAATTTGTAAAATTGTGAATATTCAAAATAAATTATGTAAAGAATATTCATCCAGAACTGCATTTTAATTTGCCGTCTTTACATCATCAAAGAATACTTTTTAGTATCAGATATATCTTTAACTTTTATCATAGTATTTCTGACGCTTTACTACGTCTGAAATACATGAATTTTAATTTTAGAGTGTTTCCACATTTTGTCCAAATTATTTTTGGTCCCGCTTCTTCCATTTATGTCACGCGTTCCAACTTTATTCTGATCTCACAAAACTGCGACGTATATAATTGAAGTATTAGCAGCATAATTGGTTCTTATCAACAGCGCTAACTCTGTCTTCGCTTTCTCATTTCCTTGCTTATTGTTCACATATAATTAATTAGGAATTATTATCAATTTTATTTTGTATTTCCTTTTTAGTACTTATTGTATGCGATGTTTTCGGAGAAAGACAAAAATATATCAAATTCCGACTTTCTCTAGATCCTGGAGCTTTAACGAGCATGAGGAGCTGCTGTAGGATATCTTTTCATCACAGTAGTAATAGGAGGACACAGCACATCTTCTAAAATAGAAGCGCAGTGCAACTATTGCATTCCAAATCATACGTGTATTCCTTGAAATTACCACATGAGAGATTGTCGTATTTATTGGAAAATAAAGAATATTGGTATAGGGAGTGCACAAGTTATTAACTGTAACTCAAAATTATTACTATTGTTACTGACAAGTTTCGACACATTAACTTTGTTATTTTTAGATTCAAGGATACGTCCTAAATAACAAAGTTAACTAAATAAATGAATGAAATCAAGTTGCAACATTTCTTTCCCTTATTTTTCTTTTACTGCTTCCGTACTGGGCAAAAATATTTATAATGTTTATCAAAACTTTTTAAATGTTTTTAATGTTTTAAAATTTCTTCATAACATTTTTGAAACAAAACACGAATTACTTAAGCTTTTACCACTTTTGACGAGTAAAATATATAATAATAATAATAATAATAATAGTCATAGTAACGATAAAATGGCGATAATAATAAAAGTATCTACGTATAACGGGAAGGATAAGATAATGTAAGAACGGGAAGAAGTTCTAGATATAAGAATCTTCAACACGGAAAGCAAACGTTGGCAGTTTAAGAATTTGTTAATAAACTTCCGTGGAAATCATACACCGTACACTGACGTCGTTTATTCCAAGAACTTACGTTTAGCGAATTTACTAAAATGATTGAGCCCCTAGACTATACAGGCTCTACACGGGATTGTAGGGTTATCGGCGGGTTAACCCATTAACGTCGAAGCTTATTGATTTTTTAAGTTGTTTTCGAATTTCATTTGCATATTTATAATAAAGAAATAAATGAATAAAATCTATTGTAGTATATTCAAAATTCACAATTAATTTTGTGGTTATGGTCTTCTATTGTCATGCGGTTTATTTTGGGGTATTATTTATACCTTTTCGCCCACCACCTTTTGAGCATTTCATTACCCTACGGGTGTTAGCTTCTTATTTTAACTCCAGCCAGAGACGTTTAATGGGAGAAACAAGTGTCACTAGAAATAAAATTATTAATTATTATAAAAAGCATCGGTTAATAGACAGAAAAGCTTTGTTAACATTCAGCACATACATACAACACTTTTACATAACAAGAATTCATAAAAAATTACTGGAAATAACCAAGGATACATCGACATTCAATACAGGTTTCTACAACAGCGATATATCTGGATAAATTGGAGCCAAGGTGAATTAAAGTTTTCGTTTCGTGGACAACTTAGAAATCAAGCAGTGTAGTCTTGGTTTCCAAAAGAAATAAAAAGTTTGTTTGGTTAACGAAGAAGAAAAATTGACAAGATAGATAAGTCAACAAATAAGTCAATAAATATATTTGGCATAAAAGGGTTTTAAGAAGAAGTACCAGTGAATAAAAAAACTTCACCACACCAGAGAAGATAGAATCTAAGAAGGGGAAGAATCCATAGAAGTTAAAGGTGCATCGAGAATAGAAGTCAAGAGAGGAGATATAGGAAGAATCATCATCGAAAGAGAAATTACACTCCCACACACACACACAACACTAGGTAATTATCTTGACTTTATGTTAAATATTTCTCAAAATTTATAACTATAATTTGTTATAATTTATGCTTTTACATCATTAATTAAGAACTAGGCCGGTGCAATTTTGTTTAAGAAATTAAGTAATTTCTCAGTACACTATGTTTCTGGGTGTTTTTGGGGAGCGCTTTCTCGGATTCCGAGATCTTCCAGCCAGAAACTTGAATATGGCGGATTTGAAACGAAGATGTATTCGCATGCTTGATCCTAGCACCTTGGAGGTAGATCAACAGAAAGCTTCAATGGTATTCGAGAAATTTAGATCAAAATTAAGGAATACTTAGTTATTATTAGGTACTGTCTCTCTGATAATACTGCCGACAACACATCGACCATAAGGAATGTGGTAAGTGTCGTAAGCTAAGTCAATGATGCTGATTTCAAAAATGAAACAGAAATTCCTCAAGACCATCAATGCCAAATTTAAGGAGGGAATATTTGTTGGAGTACAAATTAGAGTTTCGTTCAATTATGAAGCGATGTTGAAAAAAAAACACGGTTCTTTTTAAGAGTGTCTGTAAGAACTTTTTAGGCAACTATCACGGAATTATACGTCATCATTATCATACCACCGAATAGGGTGTAACATGTTACTGAAACTGCATTTCATGCACGATCCTTTGGATTTCTTCTCGGATAATCTTGACGCCATTAACGACAAGCGTGGTGCACGTTTTTACCGAAGTCTTTCACATATGGGAAAGCGGTATTTAGGCGAATGGAATCGAGCTATGCTGGCCAACTACTGTTAGCACCTGTGGCAAAGTTAGGGAGGAAATCAGGAAGAAAACATTTTTGGTTGTGTTGTATTAACATGTATTTACTATTGTGTTACTTATTTCTAGTATTCTTTTCGCCTAATTACATATTATTTTGCATCAGTGCAGTTTCCTTTTACAAACAATTGATATAAACTGGATAATCTGAGGTTTTCCCGGATGCCATGTAAACTAAGGCGACAGGCAAAAACACTTGCATGTTAGAATTTTGCATGAAAAAGTCCTATTCGGATCAGACACATTCGGTACGTGTGATTTTGTTAACTAGTGTAGTTAAACGAAATTTAAGGCGCACAATGTTTACTAACATTTAATTTCAGGTTATTCCTAGAGCACATAATTCTATAAAATATTTAAGTAATTTTGTCAGTGCACAAGGTAATTGCACGAATTTGTCGAAGAAGAAATCTTTAAATCATTAGCATAAGCCAGTATCACAGACTATAAACGGGATTAGGGGGAAAGCCGATACGTAAGTGACGTAAGCGATGAGTATGTATCAAGACTTAGATTGAGACGGAGACACCCGACGTGCTTCAACTTCCTAAAAAAATAGTATGAGAGAGATGTAGTTTCGTTAAGAAAGTTTTTAAAAGGATGTCTTGCTTTTCCCATTTAGTTCACTTATTGTTAATAAAATAAATTCCTAATCGTCACCCAAAAACCGCCCGATTGCAGCAATCTTCCAAATGAGAGAAAAGTTTTAATGCTTGCTGTTCAACTTTAAGCTCGAATTGAAGTTCCACTTTTAACAGTTCTTCTATTTGGTATCCAGAGGAATGCTGACGTAGTGCCTTAATCCTCTGCTGTACCTTTTACAGTACGTTTCATTGTTCAAAGCGAAGGTAAGTCATTAATGCGTAAGATAAGCAGCGATGGTTCTAAGCTCGACCCCTGTGGAATGCCAAACGAAGGATAAAACTGAAAAGAAGTACAATGTCGCAATGAACAAAACTTATTCTCTTTTCTAAATTTCAACAAACTAGGAAATGATGGACCTCTTGCAATCTATGTACATGCAGATAACTTCACCAGCAAGATGTTATAATCGATACTATCTAATGTACTCGTAAATAGCAATAAGTTGAAATTAATTAATTAATGAAAATATTGCATTTTATAGCGTGTGAAATCCAATGAATTCATGGGAAACTACAACGTACGTAGTATCATTTGTAGATAATTATTTTGATGCTAATAAAATTTTATTACATTGCAAGGCCCAATTAAAGCAAAAGAGAGACGAAATGGAATTATATTATACTTATTTATTAAAGTTATGAAACGGATATTAAATAAGAAGAAAAAAGCTGGCAGAAAACGTTTCAGGTAGTTAAATTCTTTTCATGGTAACACCCAATTTTGCTTCAGATTTTACCATATCGTACTTTTTATTACACACTATATTATATATATTATTAGAAACCACTGTTATTCTATATCAGACCATTATGTAATTTAGTAAACTAATGTTTGGGAAATGAATCATAGCGTAATTTATTTTTAATAGAACAAACTACTTCGCTGATATCATACTTGGAAAATATTTTGTTCACATTAAATATAAACACGCGACAAATAAACTGCAAGTTCCAAACTTTCTGAAGTTAAATATTTCATTTTGGAACTATCGAGTTGCATATTTCTAAAATACGTGTCAATTTATCTGATTTATTTTGTTACAAACGAAAATTTGCAACCAGTCATGAAATCGGAATAACTGAATTTATCAGTGCTCTTGAGCTGTAGGAACAGGATATCAAATCATACACGATAACACGATAAACTCCATTGATAAGTCATGTCACCATAACGTATGTAAGTGGGAAAGTTAGCTGTAATAGGGCGTCTCCTTTTTCTAGTTACAAATCGCTTCAATACGAATATTGAAAAATATTTTTTTCCTAACTATTCTAAATGTATTTCTATTTTTAATAAAGAGCGTGCATATCTGAAATATTTCATACGATTGTCGACGCAAGTACATATTGCGAGTTTCTACAGTTGTCTTTCTTGGTGTTTACAGACGCAATACACGATTTCTTGCAACTACTAATGATAGACTATTACGCGATAAGATAACAAAGTCTTGTTTACCTTCTTACCCGGTCGATTTTGTCGTCCTGCACCTCTCGTAACTTCTACGTTCGTTGCATCGACGCTTATTATTAAGCGAACATAATATCCGATAATCAGAATAATGGGCATTGTTTGCAGGAAACTTATTTTAACACGTTGAATCTTAAGTAAGGAAAAATAAACGATGATAGGCGCTTTGCGTTTATAATTAAGGCTTTTATCGATGGTGGAGTTGGTTTTCTTGATTTTAATTAAACTGTTTGTTGAAAATATTGAAGAAAGTTGTACACTTCATTATCTTTGGCTATTGTGGTAATAATAATGGAAGAAATAAAATGAGGACTGGTTTTTTTTGACAATACGTTTTGGTTTAAATGTGTTCAAACTCAAATTTCCTTTATTATTGCTTAAACTCGAGTTAATTTATTGTTAGGTGAAACTCAAATGGTAGAGGTGTAGATAAATTAATAAAGCCACACGCAATTTGGTCTATTGCACTGATGACGTAATACGTACTTTTGGAAGTGTGGCTGCTATATTTTTAATTTTCCAAAAATCGATATGGTAAGGGTAATAAATATTTTATTTGAGTTCAGTTCCAATCACAGCCATTTCTACCTTTCGATTTTGGCCTACCTTCGTCTTTCTTGATTGTTTTCATATGTTATTGAGGACATATTCAGTGCCTTATCATCATCATAAATCCGTTCAATTGTATGGATTATAGCTACTGCATTCTAATCCTTAATTAATTGATGCGGGAATCACTTGTTGAAACTCCATAATCGAATAACTTATAAAAATCAACAAGACTTTGACTATTTTGAAACTCACAAAGTCTTTTTGATCTTTATAAGTTATTCATTTTCATCCTTCTTTTTTTGGGTGAGGTGGATCACTCCCACTTTTCCTATACACTAACCTGTTGTGTGTTTTTGCTTGTATCTGTCTCGCTTCTTCGCTCATTCAAGTCTTCCCCTCGGTATTATCGTTTCTATAGCTTTCCTTTGCGTTGTATGTGTCACCCACTCTAGATGTTTTAGCTTTTATGTGCCTCACAATATCTTCTTTTTCCGCAATCTCTTCAATTTCTTTATTGTTCTTCGCCTTGCATCCTTCTTCACTTGTTAAATTTTGGGCCGAGCATTCTTGCCATTATTTTTTCTCCTATATTCTTTAATCTTCCTGATCCGTTTTGCTTAGTGCCACTGTTTCCATGACGCAGATTTTACTAACGTTTTATATACATATGTTCATTTCTATAACTGCAGTATTCCTTCTATCTTTAAGTAGTTTCCTGTTTCTCTCAAAAGCTTGATTCCTATTCTGTATTTTCTCTTTTAGTCCGGTTTTCTTCCAGCTCTCCTACCGTTAGTCCAAGGTTGTTAAAAGTTGTGATGTTTTCTCTAAATAGCATTTGTTTAGCATTAATGAGTGCCCAGTAAGGGGATACTTACCCTTAGTTAGTGCCATATATTTTGTTTTGTTTTCATTGATTTCTAGTCCATATCTTCTTGCCTCCTTGTCCAGCGTTTTCACAGCTTTTATTAAATGTTCCTTTTTTGTTTGCTAATATTACTAAGTCCATATATACGATAATCCGTGCCCTATTCATAACTATGTTCCTTCCATTTAGTTCTGCCATTCTTAAGATTGCTTCCAAAATTAGGTTGAAAAGCGTTGGGGAGATCTGAACCCCCACTTAACGTTGGTATTAATTTTAAATTTGTCAGTGATTGCTTGTTGATATTTGATTGTTGTAGTTCCTTGTAGTTTTCTTAATTTTAGAGGGTTTTTAGGGTCTCTAGTTCTTTAACGGTTTCTATCCTGTTTATTGTATTAAATGCGTTTCTGAAGTTGATGAAAATTACATGAACTTCTCTGTCATATTCTCGATGTTTTTGTATTATTTGTTCCAGTATATGTATGGCGTCAATTGTATATTTTCCTGGCCTAAGTCCATTTTGATAATCTTCCAAAAACCTTTTCTGAATAATCTTTCAGTTTCTGGTGTAAGAGGATTGCCAATATTTTATAAGTTACGTTTACTAAAGATACAGCTGTATAATGCTTGCCGATCTCCCCATCCTATTTTCTGTTTATTTGGGTAATAATCGCAGGATTTCATTCCTCTGCGATTTTATTTCCTATTGATTTCTGTTGTATTAAGAACACTCCCCTTTTGTGTAATTGTTGCCCTCATTCCTTCAATAGTTCTGCACTTATTTTATCTTTTCCAAATGCTTTGCCATTTCGCAGTTTTCTTATTTCTATTTGCATTTCCCTGGTCCTCCCAAATGTCCTTAACGCCTTTCCTCCTTTGTTTACTGTTTTCGATATCTTCTTTGTTCATATAATAGAACTGCTTTTCTAAGAATTGTTTGAATATAGTGTATATAGTGATCGTTAGAGTTGGTCTAAAGCGGTACAATCCCATCTGTGACTTGTCCGTCTGCCTTTACATTTGGGTGATGTCCTGAAATATATATATTCCCAGCATTTCGCTTTCTAGTCCCCTTGTTGACACATTAGTTAATAAAACGAAAGAAGTTTTTCTGAAATCGTAAATGAGTGTAGTCTGGAACATTACTTTATTGATGACTCAATTTTGCTTCCGAGAAGCAACCAAACATGGCGTGTGAGGTGCGTCGAGGTATCAGATTTTTGCTAAGAAAAACTATACACGGCGATTAGAAAGAAAAGGCGGGCACGGTTACGCAAGGATTTTGACTTTAGCAAAATGGTGGAAGACCACACACGTCAAACGAAACCAAACTGTGGTTGATACAGCGTAATTGGAAAACCATGCACATTCTCCGTATAGTTCAAATTTACCTCCCTCGGACCATGGAAGAAATTTTTGTCAGGGAAACAATTTGAGGATAAGGAGGAATTGCGAGACATCGTTGTGGACTACGCTAACTTGACAACTAGCAGTACCCCGAAAGGATGTGCAAATTGTTGCTGTCACACTGTCACACACATGTCACGCTGGGATACAAGACTCAAGTCAAGACTTCAGGAGATTATGTCGAGATTTAAGCAAAAGTATGTAGTTGTAATTTCGGCTTTTATCTTTATTATCGGATATCCATTTTAAGGGTACTATCTGACCCGCTAAATGGCTTATGGGGAAGTTATCATTTTTGGAGGAATGTGCGGCATTGCAATTATTCTGAAAAAGTTGTGATAAAGAAATTTTGGGAAATTTTTCCTGTGTTAATTAGATCGCTCCAAATTATTTTTCTTTAATGTGTTGTACTCTCCTAAAATGTTGCTTCAAATAGGGTTATAGCTCACTTTATAAATTACTTAAAAGCCAGGTTCACATCCAAATATCTGACCCGCTAAATGGCTTATGGTAAAGTTATTATTTTTGGAGGAATGTACGGCATTGTAAATATTCTGAAAAAAGTCGTGATGAAGAAATTTGGGAGATTTTTGCTGTGTTAATTAGATCGTTCCAAATTATTTTTCTTTAATGCGTTGTATTCTCTTAGAAGGTTGCTTGAAATAGGGTTATGGCTAACCTTCTAAATTAGTTCAAAGCCAGGTTCACATCCAAATATCTGACCCGCTAAATGGCTTATGGTAAAGTTATCATTTTTGGAGGAATGTACGGCATTGTAAATATTCTGAAAAAAGTTGTGATGAAGAAATTTGGGAGATTTTTCCTGTGTTAATTAGATCGTTCTAAATTATTTTTCTTTAATATGTTGTATTTTCTTAGAACGTTGCTTGAAATAGGGTTATAGCTAACTTTGTAAATTAGTTCAAAGCCAGGTTCATATCTAAATACCTTTAGTGTTTTTTGATACAATAAACAAAAAGTTTGCCAATTTGTATAAATAATTTTGTAATTGAATACCGCTTATGTATGTATTCTTCTCTTGTTTCTCAATGTTATTATTTCTTTTTTAAAACCTTCCGACTGGTGAAACTCAACTTACTTTGCCGAACATTTGTTACTTATTACATGTTACAATTCACAAACGTACTTGTACATGGAAAATATGTATAGATCAATAATCATCGATATATCTGCCTAGGTTTTACGACGCAATGACCTAGAGGAATAGGCAATCCCAGATATAAAATCTCGAAATGTATTTGTGCAATTACAGATGTTTTTATCTGTTTTACTATAAATTATTTGATGACAAAACGTAATACAGAATTTTACATGAAGCTTGTGGTTTCAGAAATTACATGCTAATCTGCCATTACACAGCAATTAGAAGGGATTTGCATTTTAACCGATGCATATTCATTAGTTCCGTTAGAAACCTACCAGTTTCGTAATATGTGACATTTCTTGTTTGCAACAATTTCGCGATCCTCATTTGGCCGAATGTCCGGCATTCTATCGTACATACACACGTATTTTAGTGTGTAGAAATATTTGTTTTTCAATTTGCATATTGACGCTGTAGCTATAATAAACGAATCTATATTTTGCGTGCGATGATAAGCTTACTTTGCGTCTCTGCTATTGATTTCCATTAAACCGAACATAGTAATCCGGCGTAATATATACGGATCCATTCCGTAGATATTTCCTTGTACCTTTAGGTGATAAAAGAAATTTTCAAAACGATCACCTTTGGCGCATTCATTGCATGAAACGACGCGAGTATTACCGTTTTACGAAACGTAAACGTAAACGCCACTAAACGAACAGTTACATTACATACGTTAGGTCCTCATTCGCATAAACAAAGAACTACTTTCGTGTGACACGTTTTATATAATTATCTTCTCTCCGCATTATTATTTATCAATTGTCTACGTTATCTTGTCAAAACATGCCGTTGGTGTTCTCCGATTTCACGATCTCCTGGTGATGTAAATTATTGGCGTTGGCATCGCAATTTTGCTGTCCATTATTCGACCTTGTGACTTGTAACATTATACCATGATTGAGGAGTTTCGCGGTGTGTTCTTGAGCCTTCGCCCGGAGACACGCTATCGAATTGTTTCTGAACGCCTCCGGATCGTCAGAATACACCTGTTGCTGGTGTTGGGGCGGTTGTTGCTGCTGTTGCTGCTGTTGCTGCGGCTGCTGTTGCTGCTGCTGTTGTTGCTGCTGCTGCTGTTGTTGTTGCTGTTGCTGTTCTTTATCGCTCGAAGAACTGACGTTATTGAACGTTGTTGGCGGTTGGTTGTGTTTGGAGGAATTCGTGCTGTTGTTGCTGTTTTCCGTTCGCATCGAGATTGTTTCTTCATGGTCGCTGTTACTGTTACAGTTATCCGATTCTTTCAGATGCTCTGCCGCTTCCAAGGATTTCCTGTGCATTCCTGCAACAAGAAGATAATGTATTTAATGTTTGAACGGAAGAAGATTTTAATTAATAGAAAGCCATGTTCAGAAAACAATTTTTACGTATTTTGGAAGTATTTCTCCTAATTTATCAGTAAACTGTGTTTCTTAAAATTCATTGAAGTATTGCACCATTACCACTTGGCGGTTTTGCGTTTCGTTTTCATTATGTTGAAATGTATCTAACTTAATTTATATTTTAGGAATCTCAACAGAATTTTGTGAATAGTACTCAAAATTTTCACGTTTGAAAAAGTGATTTCCACAAACTTTATAAGACGTTGCTTACATATTTCTGGTAACTGCAGTTTCTTCAAATATCTATCACAAATTTTACATCGCTTTTATTTGTTTATGACATTTTCTGCAATCTATTTTTAGCAAACCTCCGGAAAAAGCTACATATGTATCGTCAACTTTTAGCATGCGGTTTATAGAAATACATTGTTGACAATCAAATAGCTTCTACCGTGGATAATTTGACTACTTGAATTTTATCTGAATTCGTAGCCAAAATGTGAATACAAATATTAGATTAGTCAAAGAAATTGAATATAATCCCCTTTCCAACAATTTACAATTCAGGATATAAAAGAAATACAATGTATAGTACCAGTCGTAAGCAGCCAGAAATCAGAGGATAATACAATTATACATTAGCTCGTTTACCAGAGCGTGTTCAATTTTCTTCAGGACAAGCAGCACTAAAAGCAGGACTTGTAGCTCTATAGCTTGGTATACTATTATCGTCCTTTTCTTTCTACCCTCCTTTTTTACTTTCCAATTTGTAATATTTAATCTCTTCAGATCCTCGTTCACTTCGCTTTTCTATCTTTCACTCGGCCTTCCTCTTCTCTTTCTTTCGCCTATGGTTCTTGTCAAAAGCATCTGAGAGCTTCGTTGGTTTTCCATCCTCCAGACATGGCCCAGCCATCTAATTCTTTAAGCTTTCGCCACAGCCGCGATATTTGGTTTGTTATAAAGCTTCATTAGCTCCTTATTGGTTCATATCTCCCATCTTCCTCCTATTTGTATATATTGTATATATTTTTCTCAGTAACTTTCCCCCATATCTCTATTATCTCTCGGTCTGCCTTTCTTAGTATCCATACGTCACTTCCAAATAATAGTATTGGTCCTATAACAGTTTTATCGTTATTTATCGTACATTCAGCTTCCTTAGAATTTGTTTCTAATCCAATTTGTTAGTGTATATATGTATCGAGTCCCTGTTGTTATTCTTGTTTGTGCTTTGTTTCCTTTTTCATCTTTTATTCTGGCTTTCTTTTTACTACTTCTAATTTATATATTCTATGATCCCTGATCTCTACTTTCATTTGCTGATTATCAATAAAATTCATATTTCACAGCAACTATTTTGTTTTCGGCTCATATATTTGTAGCTCCATTCTTTCGGCGGTTTCTGTTAGTAGCTGCACTGCATTTTTAGTGCACTTCTTGTAATAATTGCTATGTCATTCGCGAAGGCTAAACATTGATGTTTTCTATTTATTTCAGCTAGTTCTATCGTTTTCTCTCTGTGTTATGAGATGATAGGGCGTCTCCCTGTCTCTGTCCTCTTTTAACTTCAAAATCTTCTGATGTTCTTCCAACGCCTCATACTCTATTTTTTGTACAATTCAGCATTATCTTTATCAGAAATTCTCTTTTGTAATCCTATTTCGTTTATTGTCGTGCACAATTCAATATAAATACGTCAAGGATGTTTTCCGAACATGTTCTTTCCTGAGAACATGAACATATTATGAAATTACAAACGCAGGGCAATTGCCAGCTCAATTTGAGGTACTATTTGAAATTCTAGTCTGGAAATATTTGGAGGATGAAGAAAGCGCATTATGTATATCTTTTGAGTCTGGTCTCCTGGTAAAAATTTCCTGAATGTCGAATGAGGAAACCACGATAAAGTAATCTAGTTGCCACCGTCATGTGTCGTGTCATAAGAAATTGATTCCAAAGAATTAATCATTGCCGTTGAGGGCTCTTGGGGTCCATTGCCTCCTTATTGGGATAGCTGGCCAGTCCTGTATCAGTGTGGCGGTTGATGACATGCTAGATTCTACTGTTTATTGCTATTAGTGGGAAGTCAGTACCGACATTTTCCACAAACAAACTTTTCCGATTTCTTTTATTACAGCATTTTTATACCCAGGTTTTACCACGTCTATTCATTTCTTTTCGGGATTAACTTTCGCCCTCTTACCTCTTAGTTTCTTTGTTACTAACTTTCAAACATTTTTAGACCCTTCCACACGATCTACATGCCCTATTCAGCTTATACAGGTAATGCCTGGATTTTCTAGGACACTTTAAAGCGATGCTAAAAATTATGTTTGGCAATCGCGTGGGATCGACTAGAATCTGGTGGCGTATTTAAATTTTTTGGATCATCGGTCATTTATTCAAAAAATATATATACAATCTGTGGCATGTAGCTAAAAATAAAACTGTAGAGAAGTGGAAAGATCACGAAAGGCGAAATCATCACGCGAGAACTGCCGATGATAGCGCTGCATTTGAAAACGTAATCTTCCTATGGATGAAATTTACGGGAAAAATTACAGTATTCATACAGAAACAATGAATTAGTGCTTTCCGGGGTTTGCAAGGTCGTTTACTAGAACTTGACGTTACGTTGTACATGCTGTCAGCTTCTTCAGAAGTTTTCTAAAGATTGTGTTGTTTCTCCTAAATTCGTCGATGATTTCTAGGAAACAAAGTGCTGTATATAATCCAGCATTAACTGTTTCTCGACTTTCCAAAGGAATGGTCGTGACATGTCCAATACAACCGAAGAACTAAGCAATTATTTCTTTCGGAAGTGCTTTGTGAAGCCACAACTTTTGTGGGATGAAGTTAATTTTGCTTAGCTTCCGGCTCATAGGAATATATATAAGTTTCGTTACCTGTTACGGTGTTGTATACAGTTTTTGCAGTTCTTCGATCGAACTTTCTTGTGCACTTCCTCACTCCAATTAACACGAGCTCTCTTTTGAGCTTCGCTCAAATTATGCGGACTCCATCGGGACCGGATATCTTATCCAAGATGGAATGTTTTGTAGTCTTCGATATGCTTAAGAATGTTTCTATCTCACTGTAAGTCACATATCGATCTTCTTCGATCAAGTTGCACACAGGATCGATGTTCCTTTTGGAAAAATAATCGATTTTGATCGAACTTCATGCAATTCATGACAGATCACGCCGAATTTCTGAAATGTAGAATTTCCATTCCTTCACAAATTTGTTTTCTTTTAAACGTTCACTGTAAACAAAATAGTCGCCCATTTGTAGGCTGCCTGTTTTCACAGTAACAAATGTAAACTTGTGTAAAAGTGGTCGTTTGAAAGAACATAAAAAGCACGCCTCGTATATATTTCAGCGTTGAATCGACGATCGGTTTCAAGAACTTTAGGTTTGCATTCTCAGGTATCTTATATGATAGATCTCTACCACTATATATATATACATTCTCAGGTATGGTAATTTTGTTTTCAATTTGCTACAGAAATTTTGAGCACATTGTCTGAATTTTAGAAAACCAGTCTTACTATTACATATTTATAATTCAATCGTTTTTTCATACCATAGGATTATATTATTGACAAAAGTTGTTTACAAGATTTACAGCTTCAACTACATCTGAACACGTAACTATACAGCTCGTAGCATCTACAAGTTGGGAGAAAACCAACCATTCAAGACATAGTTCAAGTCATTAACGTAAATTAAAAATTACATTGGACCTAGCATTAGACCCTGTGATCTGCTACTACGGATGCAAGTTTTTGACGATACGATTGATAAGTTACCGAATTAAAGTTATCATTTGAAAATGAAATAAACAACCTAAAACAGGAAAACAGGACAAAATGTTGTGCAGATTGGTTTTAACAGATGCAAAAATGTATTGATTGTAAAAGGAATGCGCTGGAAAATTATAAATAAATGTGTTTTCTCGATACAATGGGTATTGCTTTACCGAGTTCAGCAGAAAGAAAACTGCGCTCGCATATCAAAATTGTTCTGAAGTACAATTTTCAAAGCTAAAGTTATTCAACAAGTATGAATGGTTAGAATTCGTTTAAATATGCGATTTCTAATCGATCATATTTAACCTTATTATTTTCAAAAGTTACTTAACTTTGTAAAAGTTTTGGGCAACTTTTAAAGTAAAAGGCAAATTAAATCAATAGCAACTTCGAAACGTGCGCCATATTTTACAGGACGCATTCGATCCATTCTATGAATATGAGTCAGGCGATCATAACTAATTAAATCATTTACTACCTTACGTTTAGAAATAGGCACACGACGATTTTAAACGAATCCACAACTTAAGTGCGTTTTACATCTTGTTTACCTTCCATACTACCATATTCAGCGATTATCCTAAATCGCATTTACCCGTTTAACATTGATATGACCCGTTCTGTTTCTCTGCCGAACGAAAGCAATGAAAAGACGATCGTTTTAACGCGTGATTAATTTGCCTTTCGGTGACGTGCGCTTTCGAAATAGTTCATAATTTCATCTACTGAACGCACTGAATTCACTATCGCCGCGCGTACAGCGCCGCATTCATATCATCCATCCAAAAACAATGGTATGAGAAAGGTCATTCATGTTTATTAATAGAACAAGTCAAGCGGTTTTACAAAATTTACTTATGCTTATGTGTAAATAAAATGAGCAGTAAATGAAAAACTTTTATCTTTATGTACTAGTCGTAGATAGAAAGATGCAGCGTCGAATTTTGCAATTATTGTCGATTCAGACTTTGCCACACATGCACTATACTGATAGCATCTGGAAATACCACAGAGTATACAGCCGAAATATTACGATTTCTATTTTAGTCCTTAAACACTTCGACATTTAATTATTATTGTCCAATTACAATGGTTTTAAAAATGTACATGATTCAAACTACGGATATTTCAAATGACTCAAAGCAATGGAATATTGATTAACACATGGACGTATTTTTCATATAAACGTCTTTAAAACGATGTGCCTACGTCATAATAAGTAGGTAATTACATTGTCGATAGCTAGAAATAATTTATGAACACATCGTTTACACAGAATACCCAGTTTTAATTCTAGAATAGCTTTCACTTCGAATTTAGTTGAGGAATAATACTGGATTTCTTTAAGGAAATAAAAGACTTTTTCATGGGACGAAATGATTTGACTAAAATTTTCAGATAAGTGCGATTCGACATAATTATTATTATTGAAACTTTGCAAAGAACGAAGTAAATGATGATCTCGTGGTGTAAGATCAGAATTACATGGTAGATGTACCAATGCATCCCAATCAAGCTGAAATAATTGGTGGTTAAGTCACCAAAAGTATGTGCGGCTTCGCGTTGACGTGATGGAAAATAAAACCTTAAGATTTGCCAATTTGGGGCGGTTTCTTTGAAGTAACCTCTGAGTGTACATATTGAAATTGATCGTTTAGTTGGGTGGTTAAATTGCAAAGTAGATAGGGCCTTTGGAATCCCACCAAATGTATAATGCCCAAGCTTCTTTACTTTTACCGGAATTAAAGTTAAAATCACTAAGGTAGCTACCTTGCCGGCACAGGAAATTTTTGTTCTTTCTCCACTTCCATTCACTTTATAGTTGGAAAATAACTTCCAAGACGTACTCGAAATCTTAATTCTGAATCACATGAACGACCTGCAAGATCTGTTTGAAGACATCGATGAACATAGCAATATAAGAATATGTGCCTTAACATTAACACTGAGAAGAAAAAATTTTCTATACGAGGATGATTTGACGAGAAGCGAGACTCGAAGAGAAACAAATAAGTTAGGGTTGTAAGTTCCTTTATAATTCTTCAATATATTTCTCTTCAACCTCAGCGCACATGGACCAACGATGCTGAAGTGCCATTACGACTTTTTGTAACGATCGTCCTCAAGATCCTCGAAATGCTGCTTCGTTGGTGCAATTAGTTCGTTAGGTCATCCGTCCGAAATCTCTTTCCAACAAAGAAAAGTTCCAGTTTGAGAAATAAGTGGAAATCACTAGGAGCCATCTCGGGCGAATAGGGTGGGATGAGGCACGACCTGAAATCTTAATTGATGCAATTTTTTGCGAACTTGGTTGGTAACGGAAGGCGCGTTGTCGAGATGAAAGAAAACTTTTTTACGAGCCATTCCAGGTCGCTTTTCAGAAATTGCTTTCTTCATTTCGTCGTATCCCAAGAAATCGTAGCCATTGTCTTACACGCTGATGGAATAATCTTGGCTTTCATCGGGGGAGGACTAACACGATATGTTAAGTGTCCGCTTCGGCGCAGGAACATGGTGGTGAAGCCAGCTTTCATCAACCGTAACAAATCTCCACAAGAAATCATCTGGGTTTTCGCAAAATAACGTCACAATATTGCTGGATGTTCAAATTCTTCCACGTTCTCGGTCACTATCTAACATTCGCAGCACTCATCTTGGTGACAACTTGGACATGCCCAATTCTACGTGTAAAATGTGATGTACGCGTTCGTCGATAAATTTACGTTGCTATCTGTCTCCTTGATGTAAATTCTTCGGTCGTTTAAGACAATATCGTTAACTTTATTGATCATTTCCGGAGTTTCTGATGGTCCTAATTGCACATCCTCATCGATTCTCATATCACCACGTTTAAATTACGCAACACAGCGACAAATTGCGGCTTTGGAAGGAGTATTGTCGCCTAAAATTTGTGGCATATGATCCGAAATTTCGGTTGTGATCAGTTTTTTTTTTTTTTAAATAAATATTGAATCCTACCACGAATTGTGAGTCTATACATTTTAGGATTTTCCATTTACAACATTTTTCTACACTTGCTCTAATTTTCAAATCAAATGCTAGAAATAAACTACACTTCGCTTACTACTATACAAAACATGGCAAAATTTGGATATTTCCGAAAAATTGTGCTGGTAATCGAGTCTTACTTCCCGTCAAATCATCCTCGTACTTACTCGTAAGTCAGGAGACTTTCAGAACGTGGGGTTAACATAAATCCATACAGTGAGGGCGTAAATTTCATTATCTGGGGACGTGGTGAAAAATGGTCATTCGTGGGAAATCAAATTTCGAATATTGAAGGCTCGTAGTGCACCCATGAGATTTAAGCAAGTTTTTACAAGTGCTGACTTTGGACTTAACTTTACTCATAATGAAAGCATGAGATTTAAGAAAGTTTTTACTGTACTGAGTTTCACCTTAACCTTAACATTAGACTCACAAAATATTATATATTGTCATTACTTTGGTACGATATGGAGGACTGGACATTTAAAACAAGTACTATGAACAAGGTCTTCTATGTTACATGTGGATTTATCGGAGAATCGTTAGGACAGCTTGGACAGCATAAAAGACAAACGAAGAGATTTTGAAACGCGTGATACATAATGACAGGTACCAACTCCTTCAACTTATAATTTGAAGAACGATTGAAGACAGGCGAGTTGTTGATAGGAAGAGGATGCCATGGCTATGCAATATCAAACAATGGATAGGGGTAAATACTGTGGGATCTGATATGCACCGTAGGGACTAGAGGAGAATGGACGCAGGTGACCACAAGCATCCCCTAGTGGATACGCAGTAGAAGAAGCTTCTATGCATAAATGTCCGTTTTCGATTTTAGTTCAACTGATTCATTTTGTTTACTTCACAATTCACAGCTTTATTGCAATCTCAACACACGATTTGATCAAATTTCGTCCTCAGTTTCGTGGCAGTTTTATTTTTTGGATTGTCCAATAAATTGTTCACCTTATTCGAAATTTTATGGTAGTGTAATTTGATAATCCGGGAGTCACAATAGGCACGCAGGGCGTCGGGTTTTTACCGCTTTCTTCGCAGTATACATTGCAGTTTCTAAATTTAGTTTAATATTTATAAAATAAATAAAATTACTCGTGCCATACCTTTCGAAAATAATTCCGGATATCTATTTCGGCAACTAAGTTGCCATCCTCAGTGGAAAAACTGGAGAAATTATCACCAGCAATATCTGACCAACGCTCAAAACGGAGTTACACAGTACTTCAATCCACTGCACAATGAACATTACACACTGAACGCATAAACGAACCGCACCGAAACACTACTAGTGCGATGATACTTAATTTCCCCAGTTTCTTCACTGAGGATGGCAACTTATTTGCCGAAATTCGTATCTGGAATTATTTCCGGAAGCTGTAGTTAGGGTAATTTTATATATTTTTGTATTATTTCCTTACACCGATTTTTAAGTCTAATAAACTGACATTTCTTTTCAAACTTGCTTCTGGTTAGGGGAAAGTTAATTAATCTATTAATTAGAAAGTTAATTAACAATATATTTTGCAGATAATAATTTTGGTAGTAAAGCCAAAATCCAAAAGCGGTCACTTTCGAAGTAACGTAGAAATGCTTTTCGAACCATTTTTAAAAGAAATGGTAAATTCAATAATTTTGAAGAGCAATTTAGAAAAGCGCCAATATTAATGTTATATCTGAATATATGTTATGTATATATATGTTATGTCTGAAATAGAAATAAAATTACGTCTAGTAAAAGTTTCTATCAGTTGATATATTTCTTACGTTAAAAATATACTGACGTATACAACAATCTACAAAATCAATAACTTATTATTCAGCGATAGTTGAGATTGCCTGCGAATGAGCCAATACAACTTTTGCAATTTCATGACGAACTGTTTTCGTTTAGTAAATATATGCTTCTTCCAGGCCAGTCTTTTATCCAAACGCAGTCCAAGGTACTTTGCCTCTTCTGATTGCTTCAGTTGTTCCAGTATACTAGGTCTAATTGTAAATGATAATCTAGAATCTCATAAACTTTCGGGATACCAAAGCCCCAGACTTGCACTAATCTCATAAATAGTTACTCGTGTTTGTCGTTTATCAATCTACAACAGCAATGTTTCTTCCATTTACTGCAATGTTTGGTCGTCCGCAGCATTGGTCGTCTCCTAAACTCATTCTATCGGCTTTACACGGCTATACGTTATACTTTTGGATTCTGCAGAGTCCTGTAAAGCTACAGATAAATGTTTAACAATTTCTATTGATCTTACTTTCCTCTTCTACAAACAGAAACTAATGGATCTTCGATGTAGACATATATCCATACTATACAAACGATTGAAGCAATAACCAGGTTTGCCTTTCAACGTGACGTATCAGACGTATCAGAACTTGTGTAGTACCACTAATTGCTATTGGTAGTTCCGTATTCTGTGGTTACTTAGAAATTTCTATGGTTTTGGATATACCATATCCTTCGTATTTAAAAATTTTAAAAGAAATTTTGCACCAATAATGATCTCAATTAACATCTTCATGCAATCAAACGTTTGAATCATAAGCAGAAATTCTTAGTCGTTAGTAATAACAGTCATAGTACTTACTACAAGTTCCCCAAATACACAGTCTTCTTTAGGAGACTGTTATTTCTAATTTTTGAACGATATGGGAATCGTTTCCGAATACTTTGAATGAAACATTGGTTAAAATTTTGCGCTCATTATGCAAAGATCGCTATTTGTCACTGTTATTTACTGAAGTATAAAATTTGTATAAGACAATGCTAGTTTGAGATGAAACTTTACACGAATCCTGCTTGGGAAAAACTGGGTGTCAGAGGATTCTCCTTTTCTAATGATTGAGAATGACAATTTGTATGGGCAAAAATAATGTTTTTCTTTCATTCTTAAAATATTTCTCCAATATAATTCGTACTGGAGTTCCAAGATCAGATAGGTTCAGGTAGGTATTATGTTTATTTATTTCTCTGGAAGAAGATAAGTTGCAGAAGACAACTTCTGGCAATTAAAGGAGTGTGATATCTTCTTAGTGCTGATTACAGCCAAGGACAGAATATTTTAAGCCTGTCCTTGATGTAAATGTAAATGTCTTCTTGAATTATTTCTGCAACTATCTATAGTCATTGTCTACTACCTCTTCAAAAAAAGTAGGAAGTTATTGTTAAATGAAATGAGGATAAGCCAGTTCTTGGGTTGATTGCTCTTTTTGTAGACACTTTATGTATGTGCAGCTTATCAAATCCAAAGCGAGTATTCAAACTTACTCTGTTGCAAGCGAGCTCCCTACTTATTTAACCTACCGTTCTATTGCGCATTCAACTTTGGCACCCTGAGATAGATTTGATAAGCTACATACACATATATTGCCGTCATTTCTTTACCATAAGCTTCTGAAAGAATGCTGTGCAGTCGATATAAGTGAATGTATTAACCGCAACGATAATTGTAAACCAAACGAATCATCATAAAGACTAGTTACAACGTTCAGTGTCACAAGCTTTTATTTCGTCTAATTTTAGTACGTTTGCTGAACGTATTAACCCAAGACGGAATTCAGTACTTAATGCGCACATAATGAATGCGACAACAGTGGTTGACTTTAATGTCAGTACTTTCTAAAGTAACTGTAGTACAACGAGCGAGAAAATAACAGTAGCATAGCAATAACAATGACTGTTCCCGCGTATTGTTCTAGAAAAGATAATTTCGCGTTATCAGTATTTTACAGTGGGTATAATTTTTGCTCTTATAACGATCGTCGTAACCGGATCGTCCGAAAGACGAAATAAAATATAACGGAGCGATTCCGCTCAGAGCTACTACACGTTCGTATAATAGTTGAGAGTCTAGGAAATCGACGCAAGAGGGTTGAAAAACCGCACATCTGCTGGAGCAGGTAAATTTAGGGTGCGCGAGATTTATTTCCAGGTTTTTATTGGGGGCTAGTCATAGCTGCTAGTTCCTGTCGTACTATTTATAGGCGCTGTCCGCCGTTGTCTGTGTTCAAATGCTATTTAGAATAATTTTGTAAGTACGTAGAGAGAGAGAGAGAGAGAGAGACTTGAGCGTCGTTGCCATTATTCACCGGCTGCATGTTGGAGCGTGCGATGAATTGGCACGCATCTTCGTTTATCTAATTGTCGCATTATTAAATTATCTATCGCGATAAAACTTAATCTATATTTTGCAGATACTTAAAGTAATAAAAAAGTTTTAATTAATAAGATAAGGGATTATTTTCGTTCTTTATTGACCTTGGATTCTAGTTTCGAAGCTCAGAGATGGAGTGACTTTTACTTCATAAATAAATTTTTCATTATGCACTGGCAACGCGACATCCTATGCTAATGAATTTGCTCTTCAAGGTAAAATGACATATAAGCAATGTGCAGTCGATCCGAATTGATTATGAAAAAAAAATGAAAAGATAATAACTATATAAAATCCCATAATACATGTAAAACTATTTAAGCTAACATAGCTTCAGCGTTTCTTGGAATTGCGAGATCATTAATTCAACTAAATAAGTCGGGGCAATTGAAGCATTTGTCTTTACATTTTTAACAGCTTTGAAGTTTAATTTTTGTTAAAGATTTGTCGAGTATATGAAACTTCGTAGCTTTGAACGTAAAATGTACATTACCACCTCAGATGTGTTCCTAAACTGAAATCTGCTGAAAGCATTTATCCCAAAGATAAACACACTTAGAAGAATTAACCAGCGTGCGAATATGTACATAACTCCTTTTTTATAATACTCTTCGAACTTCGGCTTATAATTGTATCCAAATCCTTTCGAATGTAATTTCTTATAAGTAACCATGTTTTGAAATCTTTAAAGACCGGTGTGGATGGGTAATTACGAAGGAAAAACCTATAAAAGAGAATACTTTGCTCTTCTTTAAAGGGAAAACATCAACCTAATGGATAAGTGGCCTGTGATCTTTAAAGATATTTTCTTCTGATGTATCAGTCGGGGGTATTTGTGGAATGGCTATAATTTCATTGGTCTAAATGCAAATTAAATATTTTAATACTATATATGTATTATATTCCGGAAGGCGTTGGAAATTCTTTCAATTCTCTCAAATTTCTTCATATTTGCAGCCGTTGTTCTTAGTTCCGCAAAGGCCGTTCCTTTTACATAGCCCCACAAGAAATAGTCGATTATGGTTAAATCAAGTGGGCGAGGTGGTCAACTGACGATGTAATTTTTCTGAAGATAAACCAGATGGAGTTATTTGCTTACTCCCTGTGAGCAGTGAGCTAGTGCACCGTCGTGCGGCAACCACATTTCTTTTATTTTTTTCAAGGGAAGGCGAGCTAGCAACTTGGCAAATAATTCTCAATAAAATAGAAGTATACAGGTACAGTTAAATTTCTCTCGAAAAAAAAATAGGAACCTAGAATGTGCTAACGATTAAATATCTACCCATACGTTTATGCTCCATCGATGCTGATAATCAACTTCTCTCACAATATATGGACTTTCTAGAGAATGGAAATGACAGTTGTACCTGTTAACTAAACCAGTTTCATGAAAAGCTGCTACAACGGTAAATAGAACTGTCCTCCCAGTTTCTTCAATTCTGACATTCTTTGAAAATCCGTTTCACTTAATTGTTGATGTAATTGGATATGATAAGGAAGGTATTTATTTCCTTTTAATAATCTTGGGATATATCTTTTACTGACATCTGTTTTTTTATTAATATTCTTTTGACTGCTGTGAAGACTTTTAGTTACTGTCAAAACAACTTTCAATTATTATAGAATTGTATATCCTACCTGCTGGTACACAGTTTCTATGTTCATTTAGCATAAAGGTTATATCAAGATGTTCAATTTTTTAAAATTCACCAGTAATGACCAAAACGTTATTAGTCCAGCAAGATATAATATTGATGGACAGATATTTTAAAAATTACAGCAGCGTATGTTCAGGCAAAACATCGTCTACCACAAGAAAACCCAATGAGAATAGCTTCTTTAAAGTTTAACTAAATTTTATTATGTATCTTTAAAACGATGGCAAAGGGATAAACAACTTTATTACTAGTCGACGTGTAATTTAATTGCCTAAATGTGTCTCCTTGAAATAATTGAGAAAAATAGAAGTAAATTAGCGCATATCAAAAAATAAACTGTCAAACCCTAAGCAGAAGCAACCTAAAAAAATTACTTGTTGAACTTCATGTTTGCAAATGTGGAGAATTTTCAATTGGAGATATGAAATAACTCTCTTAATATTAATTTTTCTTTTATTAATACTATAACCGGAGAATCTATGATAGGATACCATTAATATTCTCAACATGTATAGGGGCCATCGGTAGGCATAAAAGCTGCAAAAATATACAGGTATCCTATTTAAGGAGTATGAGCTAGCCATCGACCCTCCCTGTTAGCCTGCATAAATGAAAATAATTTTAGAAAATGCATATTTTCTTACTTAAATACTTGAAAAATTCAATATCATATCTTCAAGAGCGACTAAGAAATCAAAGATCGACGCATTATGCAGGACCTTGTATATTCCCGTGCATTACTATTACACATTTCGTGTATTGCACCTCACATAATTTGTCGGCACACACTGGTATATCATCCAGAGGTAGCATACATTTTTATCATGTCCTGTGCAAGTTGGGACATCGGCCGTAAAGCCATACACACTCCAACATGATTGGGCAGCAAACTTAAAATTGGGCCTTTACATCAGGTGACCCGAAAAATTTAACGAAAACTTTACATTTATGACACTCCATCAATGGTTTCGTTAGCAAAATATTTCGGCCCAAAATTTCGAAATGGGGTATCCCCTATGACTATAAAGAGATGATTCTTCCCCTCAAAGTGAAATTCAGCACTAAAATAGGATGGTCTAATACTATTGATAGAAGTGCCTATGTTTACCCAAAGTTTCAGATTTTCTTTTTTAACTTTGGCGATACATAGCTTTACTTGTTAGTTCCTTTCCTTTATGCCCTTTATAGTGACGATGACAACTTAGTTCGAGGAAACCCAAACTGATGTAGTATGCGTATGAAACATGACATTTTATTTTATTCAAATGCAGGGTTAACTATTTCCTTTAAAATGTTGCGGTCGGCCGTATCATTATAAACACTACCATAAATTCGTTTAAATAATGTCAAGCACATTCTTCTTAAGTAGAGTTTATTCTGCTGCAAAATGGTCATGCAGTTCGCAGCTCAAAAGGATTTTTATTTATTTATTTTTATTTATCCCTCGCCATTGATTTAGTTTTCGGTTTTTACACAGCGACTTTCACAATTTACTTGTCAAAGTATTATATATAAGACTATGCGAGGTGAGAAAAAGAATCGATAGCAAATTTAGACAAATAAAAGTTTTGTTTTGGACGCACTGAGTTACTTGACCGTTACATGACCTATTCTAATATACACTTGACCTTGCTTAACAGATGGGCTTTATTTTACTAACGTTTGCATTTCTTCGCAGAAATAAGAAACGTAAGCCTTTACTTCTAACTACATGGACTTCAAAAAGATCATTTCGGCTTTGTTGCGATAGTAGAAAATCTTTTTAATTTAAAAATCAATTTTATTTATTACGAAATTTCTTCTGTTTTGATCTAATGCGTAAGTTGTCAAAAATCCGAGATATATATATATATATATATATATATATATAGTATTACTAGGTACACTAACAAAATTCTATTGAAAAATATTCTTTACCTAAAGCAGAACGAACTAAAATGTGTGGTTAATACGGTTTACAATATGTGACATTAAACAAAGTTTACTTTAAATACAAGGGCCTTATTTATATTTAAACTTTCCATCGGAAACATTATGCATATTATTAAAGAACTTACAATGTATAGGTCAAACTAGGCGAACGATATCTTACAGCCCTACTTTTACTTGAAAACCAGTAAACTATTCCGCGTTTTAGGGGAATGTTATTATCCTTTTAACTTGCTACGCCCGATCTGAATACTATTAATTATTAATGAACGAAGTACGCTAGAAAATGAATAGTTTGTAGTAAGGGTATGCGTGACTTCGTGGTTTCGGAACTGGTCATGCGGTTGATTTCGTTTTATTAATAGTTGATGTATCTATATGATTTTTATGAAATCGAAGCACACGCCACATCTTTATTTTGTATGTCAGTAAATATAGGTTTAAGAAACGTAAGTATTTTTGTTGAGTGTTCAGAGTCTTTGAGGTAAACTCAAATAAATGTAAGGATCTCCTAGAAAAGAATATGGCAAGAGCACCACGTGTATGACATAAGAGATATGTATATGTGAAGTTTCTTATTCAGAAACACATCCTCAAAGTGATATAAAAACAATTGTTTAACAAAAATTGTATCTCCGTTGAGTTTGGGTTACTATACTACAAATTTTTCTTAAAGTTTTTGAACTTCAGTACTTTATAGTGACTATCTAGATTTGGATAGATTGTTCAGTTTTCGTTGACATCTATGTTGATCAAATTTGGGGCTTAGTTTCTCTTGAAACTGGGTGTTCTTTGAATAGTTAGCTTGCTAAATCTTCTAAGGTATAGACTAGGGTAATGGTCAGGGTTTGCCAGGACATCAGCTTGTACTTGGTCCAAGGAAACAAGCTTATTTAGTTACTGATTGAGTTTCTAATACACCATTTCTAAGTATGGCGGCATTTAATGGTGAGAAATAATAAATTTACTTTTCGAGATGGTAACTTATGGCCCCTTTGGGGAACACGAACTGAACGTAACGGAAGAGATAGAGAGAAATGAAATCGAGATAGAAGCCCCAACTAGAGAAGAGGTAGTAAATACAACTAAAATTTTAAAAAACAAGAAGAGCCCGGGACTGACAGCAATGACAGCGAAAATGGTAAAAGCAAAAGGAGAGTTATTAAATGAACGAATACACACACTCAATAAAAAGATTTGGGAAGACTAAGGAATGCCAGAAAACTGGACGAATGCGGGAATATGTCTAATATACAAGAAAGCAGATAAGCAACTACGCGAAAACTACAGAGGCATAGCATTGTTGGAGACAATCTATAAGGTACTGGCCCAAAACATACGAACCGGGCTAATCAATATTGGAAAATTGAATATTGGAAAATATTGTGGGAGGGTTTCAAGCAAGATATAGGGGAAACGGACCAGTAACATACCAAATCTTCATTCTGAAAGAAATACAAACAAATTGTTACGTGTATAAAACTACTTTTCGTAGATTTCAAACAGGCATATGACCCGATACTCAGAAAGCAAGTGTACCCTGCTATGGAAGAGTTAAAAATACCCAGCAAATTGATAAGCTTCGTTAAAATAACTTAAACATGAAAGGCTATGGAAAAGAGAAAGGTCTAACGAATTTGGGGTGGAACAAGAACTTAGACAAGGATATCCAATTTCAACGAGGCTCTATTATTTGGTGCTGGAAGCTATAATTAGGAAAAGAAAGATAAAGACGGAGGAACCAATAATGAGAAATAAACATCGATGTATAGCATTTGCCGATGATCTAACAACATTTACATAAAAGAGCTGGAAATCATTAGAAAACATTAGCAAATGAAGCAAACGGATATGGAATAAAAATCAACCAAGGATACATAAAATATATGATAATCGACGCTGAAGCGAAGCTGGCAGTGCGAACGGAAGAGGAGGTATATGCATGTGAAAAAGCTTAAGAATTTATATACTTAATAGTAAGGGCAAAAGAAAATGAGCACAAAAAATCGGGGTATTAGAGGCACGGATAGCAAAAGAAAATCAGAAGTGTGGGATGTTAAGGTCACTGATGAAATCGAGATTTGTATCAAGAGAAACCAATGAGAAAACATATAAAACACTAATTAGGACGGCAAGTATCGATGCGTGTGAAACTTGGGTTTTGAAGAAAGAGGAAGAAGAGAAGTTGGAAATGTGGAAGTGGAAAATATTACGACCAATATATGGAAGAGTAAATACTGAAGACGGATGGAGGCGAAGAACAAATAACGAAATGGAGAACCTTCACAAGGAATTGAAGATAACATCAGTCATAAGGGCACGACGAATTGGATGGCGAGGTCACGTGCAGCAATTAAATAATTATAGGACAACTAAAATGGTACTAAGCAGGAAGCTGATTGGGGATATTTCGGAAAAGGTGGTTTAACAGCGCGCAGAAGATCAAAAGAAGATTAGCACTACTAATTGGAGTGACAAGACAGCGAACAGAAAAGCCTGAAGAAGAATAGTAGAAAAAACACTGGAAAAACTATGAACACTGAAAAAGAGTGTATTGCAGGGGGATTGGTATTGTGTAGTAGAGAGATGGTGTATAATATATAGAGTATATTAAATAGAATAAAAATTAGTTTATAATTAATGTTCTGATATATACAGGGTGTGGCAGTTAAATTTGCGTTTTTGAAATAACTATAAGGAATAAACAGACGAACATTTAAAAATCCTATTGTTACTATCTTATTCTACCTTAAAAAGCAATGAACAAAACTGTTTTAATATTTAAAAATGGCATCAGTACATTTTGCAGGCGATTTTGAAAGTTGTCCGAGGGATTCTTTCGATTCGTAAAGGCCGAAATATGGAACTTGAAAAATTACTTGGAAGGAGCAGATATCAAGTTGGGATCTTTGTGTCCATACCATTGAAATAACAGCTACTAACAACTTAGTAATATAAGGTGTGCAAACCGTATCTTTGGAATATTCTGCATCAAGAAGTAACGGAGCGCTTATTGCTTTGAAAAAGTGGAAAGTTTTACTGAAGGTGGGCTCGAGAAAATTTTTGGTATTGTGCTTAGAATAAATAACAAGCTTCATGGTGCTTCTAAACTTAGGTTTCTAAAGACATAGATACTCAGTTAGAACTAGACTAGTGTCAACGCCAATCTGTACTTGTCTGTTTTCTACCAAAACTGTTCCGAAATAGAAGACTGTAGTGCAGTATATGGAGTATTTGGAAAAGTCCAAAATGTTTAACCTTTTGTTTAACCTTGCTGTATGGTATCGGAAAGTAATTTCGTCTTTTCCCAACAGAGGACTTAATTGTAGGCTTGCTTGTGAAAGAGTTCGATTGATTCTTCACAATAGTTTTTGGTTGGTGCCCTATCAAATATGAATGGTCAAAAGCAGCATTTTCGGCAACTTACAATTGAAAAGCGAAAATGCTGTTCAAGCAAAAAATTATCCGATGTGTACGGAGAAGATGTGTTGACAAAACATCAGTGCCAAAACTGGTTTGCGAAATTTCGATCCGGTAATTTTGACGTTGAAGGTGCACCACGTTCTGTAAGGCCAGTTGAAGCCGATGAAGACACAATAAAGGCATTAATTGATGCAAACCGGCAAATAACAGCTCGTGAGATCGCTGAGAGATTAAATTTATCGAATTCGACCGTTCATGATCATTTTAAACGGCTAGCTTTGATCTCAAAGAGGGATTCCTCATATTCTTACGATAAGAAATTTGTTCTGTCGCGTTGATATCTGTGATTTGCTTCTAAAGAAAATGATCCATTTTTGAAGCGCATCATAACTCGGGGCGAGAAGTGGGTTGTTTAGAACAATGTTAAACGCAAGAGACCATAGACTAAAAGAGATGAACCGGCTTAAAGCACTTCGAAAGCCTATATTCGTCAGAAAATGGTGATCTATTTGGTGGGGTTTCAAAGATATCGTTTTTTTTAGCTTCCACCGGACCACACAACGATCAATTTTGAAGTGTACTGTGAACAGATGGACAAATTCAATGAATCCCTTAATTATAAAAGGCCAGAATTGATCAATAGAAGAAGTGTAGTGTTCCACCAAGATAATGCGAGACCTCATACAAGTTGGGCAACTCTACAAATGCTATTACAGCTTAGATGGGATGTAGTGCCACACCCACCATATTCTCTAGATGTGACACCTTCTGATTATAACTTGTTCCGGTCTGTACAAACACTTTTAGTAAAACCTTTACTTCAAATGAGGAGGTCGAAAATCACCTACTTCAACTTTTTTTTTGCCACCACAGAACAAAAATTTTATGAGCGTAGAGTCATGCTACTGCCAGAAAGATGGCAAAAGGTATTAGACCAGAATGGACAATATATAATTCAATAAAAATTTATTCATTATTCATTTTCATAAAAGAAAAAACGAAATTACTTTCCGAACAACCTGATAGAATAGTTGAGGATTAAGTCGAAGTCGCACTCTAAGCCGTTGGGTTTTAGTACGGTGCAGTTAGAACCACACCCCCAAAAGGAAAAAGTAAGTCTTTTTTTATAGTTTTAACAAAAAAACTCTACGCAATTACTGCATTTAAAGATATTGAAATAATTTTGAAGTAAGCTTCCTTGTCCCCGTTCCTTTTTCGAGAGGAAATCGAGAAGTTGACTTAATAACGGTAGATGAAAGTATACAGAGAGGATTGGCGCATTCTTTCGTAGCAGTATAAAGCGAAAATTGCATAAATAATTGCAAATAAACATGCCACATGTCGTAGACGTTTATCATCCGATATTGAGTCGTATCGCGATAAGTGTTTGCCCACGCCGAACCGACGTAGAAAGCGGCGTTTCACTCTCCCGAACTGAAAAGCCTGAGAAAACTTGGAGAGAAACGCCTGACGCCGAGCCAAGCCATACAACCCGACCAGTCGAGGATGGCGTGACGTACCCGTTTTATTATTATGTGTGTCAACGTGCGTTCGTTGAATCGCTGCTCGGCCGAAAGATAGGTGGCGACACCAGTTCGTAATGTACAAAGTTAAACGCAAATAGCTATCAGCATTCTAGTGATTTGGTACCTAAGTATTTCCTGCTTTTTTTTAAGAAAATAAAAAATAAACTTCTTGTGGAACGAAATAATTTTATTTAGTATTGTCCATTTTTATTAGTTGCCTTTTGCCATCTTTTGGTCAGTATCATTATTCCAGGTTTATAAACTTTTGGTAGTGGTCATCTTCATGATAATCAAAAATGTTCACCCTTCAAAAGTTATACAAGGAATGAAATAAGCTATAATCTCATGGTGCAAGGTCAGGGCTGTATGTTGGAATGGACATACGTTCCCCCAAAGCTCCAATAATTTTTGCCGAACTATCAAAAATATGTGTGGTCTTGGATTGTCGTGGTGGAGCACAGCACTTTTCCGATCTGCCAATTCTGGTTGTTCTTCTTGAATTTCGTCGTTCAGCTTGGATAGTAAGAGAATGTACAGATCAGAATCTCATTGTTTAGTTATGTGGAAACATTTCTAGACCAGACAATTTCGTATTTCTCCACAAAACTAACAAAATGATTTTCCTTTTACACCAATATCGGACTTGGATGATCTTTGGTCTGGTTCATATTTTTAGTCCACGACCTTGTTCAATCGAGATTATTGCATCTCCACACTATCAAACTTTCTAAAATGTGGTCATTTTCGTTGTAATTCATAAGGGAACCAGAGGTGTTAATGTGCTCACTGTGCCTACCTCCTAATCTCCTTTCAGCTTATGTTTCTTTTTTGACCGTTTCATGACCGCTTTATGCACTTCCTTTGTCCAGCTCTTCCTAGGTCTTCCCCTACGTTTTCTTTTGGTTTGGTTTGGTTTCAAGCAGTCTTCTCACTATCCTATATCTTGCCATTCTAATTTGTCCCAACCACTTCAGATGACCTTCTTTTATTTTGTGTTGTACGTGCTCTTTTTCCATGTTTCGTCTTATTGTACTACTTCCCACTTTATCCATTTTTATTTTGTCATCTACCTTTCTTCGAAATCTCATTTCTGCCCTTTGTATTTTTGTTGCTTCTGTGTCTTGTTGTTGACCAAACCTCCAAACTATAAGTGAGTATTGAGACCACTATCCTTTTGAAGGTCTCAGTTTTGATTTCCTTGGGTATCTCTTTCTTTATTTAGGTAAGTGATCTTGATGCTGTAAAATAGTCTTCCTACAGCTCCGTTTCTTCTTTTATCTCTTCATCCAGTCTTGCAACTTCACTCAGAATTAATATAACGATTTTAAATTATGCGAAGATGAAATAATAGAGCTATTAACCCAGCTTTTCCTGAAACTATTGACGTGCATTTTGGTCTATTGAAGTAGTATAGAAATATAATAAAAAATTTGAAATGGTGTATCAGCGTACCTTCCAGGTTGAAGATATTTCGCGAATAAAGATTGTTCAGAATAATAAATTATGCAAGTATGTAAAATGTTAACAAGATCGGTTTACAACATTCTCATTATCTAAATTAATTCGCTCGATAAGTCTGCCTCCGCACATTGTTCAATATGTATCCGAAACTTCGTGAAAACATCGCTTATCTCGTCTAGGGAAATAGAATTTATTGCATCTTTAATGCAATCTTCTAATATTTCTACATCTTTTGGAAGAATATGCAATTATAGTATTCGTTTTATCCAACCCCAAAAGCAGAAATCCATGATTGTTAGATTCGGAGATCTTGTCAGCCACAAAATTGAACCGACTTTGGCTATCCATTTTTCGTAAAAATGTTAAATCAGCGATTCAGATATTCGTGAAGTCGATTAGACAGGATAACCGTCGATGTAAGTGGATTTCATCGAGCTCATGAGAAGTCCATAAATAATATGTAGTCAATCTATTTTAGAAGCTTATTAACGAATGTAAGTAAGTGATAAATAGCCTGGACAAATAGCTGTAACAGCGTACAATTACGAAATAAGTTACGACAGCATCGTCGACTCCCTGATCTAGTGAGTATTAAATCGATGCTGTATGCGAGTACTTCTGTGTATATGTAAGCTGTCAGTTTGCCTGGTGTGATATGCGAATCCATTTTTGCGTTTACTAGATCGTGGACCACAGTAGGGATTTGATGTATTCAACTGTAAAACATATCAAACATGTAAAACTAGTTATAAAAACAATGATAGCCTAGAAATTGAGTAAGTAGATGTTTAAAAAAGGAACTTTGTGAAAAAATGGAAATTTCACGTGAAGGTTGGATGATGTTTTACGATTTCAGCAAAGACCTATCTCAACAACAATGCTTAGGCTTGTTTCGTTCAAACTTTTGTTAATGAAGCACCATTAGAAAAGACTGTTTGCAATTAATTTAGAGAAATTCGTCGTGATCATCCGTCCGTTAGTGATGAATTACGTGAAGGTTGGCAAAAATCGGTTGTTGTTCCAAAAGCTATCGATGCTGTGCGCACCATGGTTGAAAAAGATCGACATGTGACTTACAGTGAGATAGAGGCATTCTTAAGCATATCGAAGACTGCAATACATTCGATTTTACATGAACAGCATTTAGCTGTGAACAAGTATTTATTCCTGATGGATTCTGCATAATTTGAGCGAAGCACAAGAAACGGCTCGCGTTAATTAGTGTAAGAAAATGTTCAAAGAAATCGACCGAGGGAGTGCAATATCCGCACACAACATCCCAGAAAGGCACGATGCAAGAATGACACACCAAATTAAGTTAAGGATTTTGGACCAGTTTCTTTGATTACAAAGAGAATTTTATAATAATTTCTCTAACCATTTCGTAATCCTGTGTTATCAGTCGTTTCAATACATCCACAAAAAATGAAATTTCATGAGATAATCATCTTTTCCCTTACTGTTCCTAGTTTGTTAGGAAATTAGCACGATTCATTCATGGTGATTTGTACGTTTCTGGCCTTAAGAGACCATCGTGAAAGTGTCTTCACATTAGTAAGAAAAAATTATTGCAAAAATTATTTTAACTTACTATCGATGTAGAAAATCAACTTCAATTTAGAAAATATTCCTTGTCCATGAAATTATGAGGTCGAGCTCAAGCCACAAATTTCGGGATACGTCTTGATTAAGAGGTACCCCAATAAAGCTGCGGAGATTGAGAAGTTTTTCTACATATTCTCTTCATGATCTGGAGTTGGAAAAGATCTTTTGTCATGATAGCGTAGAGTTGGACTGATGTCTTAATATTCGTATGAATCGGAAACTAAGCAACGATTCACTGTTTGGGTGGTGCAAGATAAACTAAATCCCGCAAAAGTTGTTCGTCCCGAAGCATTTTCAAGAAAATGGTTGCCTGTTTCTTCGGTTGTACTAGATATGTCGCAACCATTCCTCTAGAGCATCGAAGAACAGTTAATGCTGAATGGTATACAGCAATTTGTTTGATAGGAGTCATCGACGAAATCAGGAAAAATAGCCGAAAATGTCGTATTATGGCAATGCCGGTCCTCATACAGCACGTCAAACAATTCATTATTTGAGGGAGAAAATACTGAATTAATGTCTCGTTGCCCGTATTCACCTGATTTATTGCCTAACAATCTCTTCCTGTTCCCGAATGTCAAACAAAAAATGTGTGGACAGCAATTTCAGGCACTTCAAGAAGCTACCATGTTTTTGAGATACCAACTTCAGAGTGGAAAAAGTGTTTTGAGGATTGAATTGAACACATGCAGTAAAACAGTTTGTTTCACTGGAAATTTTTGTAACAACTTAAAAGGTGCCCTAGTTTAAATCAATTTCGACTAGATTATATTTGGAAAAAGTAAAAAGAAGCAAAGAGGTTATCTACGTGTTGCATATGTGCTTTGGCTAAATGCCACCTTCATCATTGCGTATAGTGCATCCCATTTGGAATGATTCGATCATTATATTAGATGTGAAGGTTGAGTACGTTTGTTCTATATGAAAACCATTGCACGAGTATTATTCCCTTCGTTCTCTGTTAAAAACAAAAACTCGTAGCATTGTCTCAGAGAAGGTGTACTAGGAGTTGCTGAAAACTCTCTTGTTTAATTGTGTATCAAGTCGAGCAAAATTTATCTCAATTATATTACAAATAATAAATTTCGAACGCAACCTCGAACTATAGCATATACGCACAAAGGAAATGTATACATTAGCCTGTTAGCATTGATAGATACAAATATAATCAAACCGGAAAATTTCCGCTCCATTTTATCGCAGAAAAATTCATTTTCCGGCGAAAAACCGAATAATTAAAATCCGCCGGCGTTCAATTAAGAACTTTAAACGCGGAAATGATAACGAAAAAATCGTTCGCAATCGAAAAAAGAATCAATTGGAAAGCGTACAATTCGAAAACTTAATCGGACATGGGCGCGATGTGTTCGTCGATGGGCATCAATGCGAACGGGTTGCCCACAATAACACGTAATTATACAGTTACGTTTACAGTTACACTGCATTCTACATAAATTATCTGCTGTAAAATTCCGGCGATAACACACAAACGTACCACACATACATATGTGCATATATATCTACACTCGCTGAGCCGTAGTTTTCGTACCGTCGACGACCGATAAAACGGTGGCTGATGGCGCTGCTGTACTTCGCCGATGAGTAGTCGTTGGATAATAAATTGAAAATTTTGATGTTAACTAATGCAGAATCATTATTAATTTATACGAATTTTCTCAATTTATTCAATCCTTAACACAATAGAGAAAATGGTCTTTCCTCTTGTCACAATGGTTCTGAACGTATTCAAAATGCCTGTTTTTGCTTACTAGGTTGTGGTTTCCACCGAGAAAAAGAAAAGTAAAAGTGCTGTTTTATTCAACACTTATTTTCAAGTAAATCTTTGACCCAATAGCAAATAGGGTTCCTTGCAACTACGCTACAAGACACGACGTGCGTGGTAGGGTGAACTGAAGAGTAAAATATATCGGCATAATTCACCACGAACAATTGGAGCCACGAAAGAACGGATCTGACAGGAAGTGATTCAAATCTCATTGGTAAAGCTGCAGAATGTGATGAAAAACTTCAAACTTCGGCTGGAAGAATGTGTGCTGCTGAACGTATGTCGTCTTATTGCGATTCTTTTTAAAAGTTAGTTACATTCATTTAATTTCAATTTTTTAATTAGTTTAAAGTGATGAAAATCAAATCTGGGAAAATTGATTGCATTTTTTACAGTGTTTCCAAAATTGCTCTTTAATCTACCACACCCTGTATTAAGTAACTATTTAAGCTAATACATTTCACAATGAAATTGTAGTTGTTCCTTCAAAGATCTCTTCGAATCCTTTTCATTTCGTGGATTGGGCCACGTTCTTCTTGTTTTTTTTTTTTTATAATTTTTTTCGCCTTCCCTACAATTCTTCTCCACTCTTTCCTGTCGTTGATATTTTTCTTTCCATCTCCCTGGATTCAGTTTTCTTATGTCGTCTTCCAGCTGTTGTTTCCATCTTGTTCTGGGTCGCTCTCTTTGTCTGTTCTGCGTTGATTGCCATGTCGTTATCTCTCTTATTGGGGATTCTCTTTCTCTTCTCATTATATGGCCATACCATCTTATTCTGAGCGGTTTGATTGTTCCTACTATGTTTTCTTCTTCTAACACCCTGTCAATCTCAAAATACATGAAAGCTCGATATTCATGATTTTCCGTCTCTTTGGTCCATTTATTTGTCTTATTATTCTGCGCTCGAAAATCTTTAGCTTGTCTTTTTCTTTTGCGGTGAGTGTCTTTGTCTCTGCGGGATATGTTGCTATCGGCCTAATTATTGTCTTGTATATTCTTAGTTTGTTCCTTGCACTCAACTTCTTATCCTTCAGTAGCTTTTCATTACTATAGTATGTACCATATCCCTTCTGTATTTTTTCCTCTATATCGAGTCTCTCATTCTTTCTGCCAATTATAATTCCAAAAGAGCTGACAGTTTTCACCTACACCCTGTATATGCAACAGTAAAAAGGCGCCCTTCGTGCCACTTGTTTCGTCATTTCTCTTTTTCTGGAGATATCAACTTCGCTATCGACGTACTCAATTACTCAAACGGAGGTATTGAGCTGGCGTGGTAAGGGTCGGGATCATTTTATTTGAGCTCAAAACTGTTGATGTAGGCAATATTATACGAACACGACAACTTTTTTTCTTTTTTCTAAATTGATAGTTATTCAAGGGTATGCGACAATAATTTCTCTTGAGAACAGGAGACATATTCTACAAGTAGATCGAAGCAGAAAGCGAATCGGAAAGATCTAAAGAAGATCAGTTTGGACGTTGTTTAAACAAATGGAATGTAAAAAACGAATGGCTTTCGGCTTTAAAAATGAATCCAGAGCCCCTAGACATGCAAAAGGTATCTTGAATATTTAGTATAATTAGTATACTATGACGCAAATGCTTCATTGCATATCATGGACCGCTTGTTATATATATCTGAAGGCTTTGTGAAATATACATAAAGATAATAATTGGTTAAATCTATTAGATGACAATAATATCATTTTGGCAGGGTTTGACAGATTTTAAGAGAGCATTCGAAACAATAAGCAGACTCCTTTTGTTAAAGAAATGAGAGAAAATAGGAATTTGTGGTAAAGCCCTTAAATGGTTTCCATCTTTCTTATTAAAAAGAACTCAAAGAGTTAAGTACAATAATTGTAAATCAGCACAAATTGAAACTGAACATGGCGTTCCGCAGGGAACGGTGCTTGGACCGTTATTGTTTATATTCTATATTAACGATATTGTTAAACCTATCAAATATTGTGATATTGAACTATTTGTTGATGACACAATACTATATATAGATTTAGATAACATTTACAAATGGTTATGTGATAATGATTTGTGTATAAACTTAACTAAATCTAAGTACACGATATTAGGTAATCCGTTTATGTTAAGTAAACTGGAACATTTAAATATAGATATAAAAATTGACAACTTCAATTTAGAAAGAGTGAAACAAATAAAGTATCTAGGAATTATTATAGATGATAAATTAAGTTTCATTGAACATGCCAACAATATATGTAAAATGTCAAAAAAACTATACTTATTGAATAGGAATAATGACTTTTTAAACATGGAAAACAGAATAAGAATCTATAAAGCTTTAATTGAACCCCATATAGAATTCTGTGCGACTATATTATACGACCTCCACGAAAACCAGATACAAAAGTTTGAAATTATACAAAATAAATATATGAGACTAATACTGAAATGTACCAAATACACTCCTGTACGAACCATGTTGAATGTATTAATAATTAGAGTTTTTAAATGTTAAACAAAGCATAGTATTTAGAACTCTCGACTTCATTGTAAAAATTATACTTGGGACGATGCAGGATTGTTTGACTCCTAACCTCTAATACGTTTCAGATGTGCATAATTGCCCTATACGAGCGAATATATGTAATAACTTTTATCTAAGAAAATGTCAAACAACATGAACAATGACTAGTGTACTCGAGAACGGAATGATATTATTATTATTATAAAAGTTTTATGAAATATATTGCGCAATCCATGATCGCTTTGTATATTAGATTGTGAAATATATTAGTTCAACGTACTACTCTTTTTTGTCAACAACCGTATTAGGCACAACCAAACATGATGTAATTGAATTCTATTATAAGTTTTAACAGATACCGATTGATTATAAGACATAATTGTGGTAGTTTGGGGATTGTTTGGATTAAAAAAGTAAGATATTTGTTTCGATTATCGTCCACAAAAGTTAGTGCTTTCATATAAAGGATAATTATCCTAATTAATGCAGAAAAATATTCAACGTAACTCCTATGTAAACATGTAGTTTGTTTGAAGAATACATATTTCATAGAAACATGTGTTAATTCTTTCTGTCACACCGCTTTGACCAATCCCGATTTTGGGTCTAGCTCACGGGAGTGCAAGCGGGAACGAATAAAGAGCATTATTGTAGCGCTGAGATCGAACGAGGTAAAGCGGGAATTGTCTCTAATACACGTTTTATTCGATCTCGTAGTCACGCTAATACTCTTCATCCGTTCTCGCTTGCACTCCCTTAATTGCACACTCGAGTTATGCACTGGCCGATCGTGTATATGCTGTTACTGTTGAATTCAGCGGCAATTCAAAAATGTATGCTACTCATCTTCCATAATATTGAGGAAATCAATAAAGAGTAAAATTATACTCATGTCCGGTACAAATCTTTGATTCCTAATTCTCAAATTTTATCAGTTTATCACTGTTAATTCGATTCTAAACTATATTATACGCACTTCAATCAAATCAGTAATCAAGGTACGAATGTGTACCTTTTCATCGAAATTCGTATAAAGAAATATTATTATCTCGAGAAGTTTGATTGAAGCATTTTTAAAGATTTAGTAGTTAATAAAGGACATACAGTCATTACCTAAGAGCCAGGGGGCGACACACTCGTTCTCCTTGGCGCTCTTCAGGATCGTCTCAGGTAGCGGCAACGAATGCCTGACCATGGCCCCGTAGAGGCCGTATTCGGCCATTATGGTGCTCCGGCCCCAACATTTTTCCGTTTTTCTCCATTTCGCCCGTCTGTTTTGAAACCACACCTGCGATAAGAAATGAAAGTCTTTCGTTACACGCCAAACAGTTTGATTGATATAGAGAAATATACGGAAATGTATAATAATAATATTCGCACCAAAATGAAATATTACCCTGTAACCATTTAGTATTGAAAATGTAGTTAGGGAGTGTTGACTAAGTAGAGAAATACATTTAATTGTGTAGGGCGCTGGAAGTAAGCAAATTTATTCTTTTTCCTTCACCTTGGAATTTTAACGAAGAAAAAGGAAAAGAAAATATTGTGTCTGCATTAATCGGGAATAATAAATTATCAAACCAAAATAACTAGCAATTTTGTCGATTAATAGGTATACGTGGAAGGGGTATTCCTGTAGCATGTTACCACCTTTGAAAAAGTGAAACCCCCGTTCCGTAGCATGTCACCAATTTGGAGAAAAATGACTAATACATAAAGGGGGCCCAATTTATGGTCTAATGGAATGTACATGATGATTGGAAGACATTTCATAGAGTTTAAAACGATTTTCGCCAAAGGCATTAACTTATTGTTAATGATATGTTTTTTTAAGTTGTTTCAATTTGAATGAGTTTATTTGTTGAACACTATTTTCAATCTGTTCTAATTCGTGGTGCATCACTGCTGTTGCCAATGAAATCCTTCGCGGTATTTCTTCTTTGTATGGCGATACATTTTCCCAGTTCATTGAATAATCATTTATCTAATAAAATGTATGTTTATCTAATGTAATCATATAAAAGTAGGTGCATTTTATATTTTTTCCAAGGCGGTGACATGCTGCAGTAGCGCGGTTTCAGTTTTCCCCGAGGTGATGACATGCTACAGGAATACCCATTGAGGGAAGGAGTCGAAGATTAGGTTCTTGACTTAAATAAAGTAGTTTTTACCTTTACCACACTCATTTTACCTCCAAATAAGGAAATAATAATAAATAAGGAAAATAAAAGCAAATGCAATTAGTATTTGTCGTGAATCTGCAAAAACACATTTGATCCTCTGTTCTTTTCATGCTTCCATTGTGGAAATACGTATTCGGAGTTATCCAAATGAATGTGGTAATGGTAAAGACTATTCTAGTTTAGTTCGTTAAAAGTCTAAGCTTGCATGTTTGCCTTTACTAGTGAGGAGGACGATTCTGTTGTCGAAATACGTATTTGAAGTTATTCAAATTAATGTGGAAATAATAAGTACCATTCTAATTCAGTTAATTCTAAGTAAAAGACATTTCTATCTTCCTTAGCTTCCAGGATTAATATGAAGGCAAAGGTCATCATTATCGGGTAAGTATTATAGGCACTTTAGGTATTGGTTATGATATTTAGAGGTCAAACATCAAGGCACAAGGCAAAAAGTACGTACATTTTATGAAAATTACTTACAGATTAATTATTCATAACAGAGAGATTTTATATCTGGTAAACGAGACGACTCTTATGTTACCTGTACAACATGCAAAGATAATGTGGATAAAGCTAGGTATTATCTATACCAGGACGTGTATTTCAAAGGACCAATACGTTTAAAAAGATTTTTAGGATGAGAACATGTGATATTTGAAAGCAACGCCTATTACTATTGTAAAATCTCAAGTCAGTATCGGTAATTAAAATTTAAGTCAATTTTAAGTAAAATTCCTTTAACTGCAGAGAGAATGGAATAGAAATCTCGCTTTGAATGTATCTTATACTTTTCTTGTTTTGAAATTCTATCAGATTAGAGAGACAGGAACTAATTTATCTAAAATCAGCAAGGCAAAAATATTGGTGGATGGTTAGGTACGTAAGGAAGATTAACTCCTCTAACTTTGCTAAACGTTGCATTGGCATTTTATCCTTAATCTTCAAGCTATTTTCTTTAATTCCGAATAATTGGAAAATGCTACACACAGTAAAGAGGAACCTCTTGGCTAATATAGAAAAACCGATATATTTCGAAGAAAAAGATAAATTTTTAACGTACATTCGAAATTATTAAATTACAGTAAAATCTTTGAGCCAATTTTAACTAAACTTACTCCGGATTAAAAAAGAACACTATGAAAATTAATTCCATACAAATTTTCTTTTCTAACATTATAATTTCATTGTTTTCATATTGTATGCTTAGTCCAGATGTCTTACGATGTGATATGGGAGATCATCGTGCTACCTATTTGCTATGTTCACTTTTGCAATATCAAGGAAAACGTGTTCTAGATAAATACTCGTACTTTGGGGAAGAAAGAAATTTTTGCATGTTGCTTTAATTATATGTACATCAAGAGAAAATAAAAGAATCATATTTCAGGGAAAGACCGTCTGATAGTGAACCAAAACCGTGAGTTTAAGAAATATTGATGGATGATATATTTAAGGATGCACGAGAGGTTAATATGTAATCAAAAGGTCAAAAGATCGCAATCTCAAATTCTTTTCGAACTGCTTCTATATATATATTCTATATATTCCTGTGAATTAGGTTTAAACGAAAGGTTCGGGAATTCTTGTTTGATCTGGACTCTAGTTTCAGTCTCACACTTGTGTTAGTAGTGTGTTGTAAATAAAGACAGATTTAACAGACACTAACTTATAAACGCATACCAGCAGGCATAATTACTTTGGTACTCGGACCTGCCGGTTAGCTTCATAATATTCGATCTTGAGTCAATATTGACACAATATTGAGTTGCTTTCTCAAATTCTTAGCATTCCTGAATATAACGCTAGGCTTGATGACACAGCTTGTGAAAGCTTCTGCTTCAAGAATGGTCGATTGCTCTGTATCCATACGGCGAAGAATGTCTGGATTAAGTACAGAAAAGTTTAGTGCTTAAGCTATTGATGCTCCACAAATAAAATAATGTATCAATCGTCATCGACGCGCAGTAACACGTTTTTGAGTCGCTTTTGTGAAAATTTGGATAACACCAACCAAGAGCAAGATGAAAGATTTCATCAGGATATAAAAACAATGGACGATAGCTACCAGGGAAGATGGCATACACACGTAATGGGAAAATATTGCTGTAATTTGGGAAGAGACTGATTCTAACAAAGTTCAAAAATGTCCAGCAAAAATCTTTCGAAGTATCCATTAATTTCGTCGTCTAATATATTTTTAAATTCTCTGAAGTGTTTTCTTCACTTTTTGTAAGATCGTCGAAGAAAGTATAATTATTCTTTCTTCAGTCTCTCATATTTCTCTTGTCTGAACCATAAACCCATTTAAGTGGGGTGTCTCTGACTGGCATACAAGTGGACATTACTGATGAAAAATAAGTAACTTATCTTCATTTCATTTAAGGAAAATAAAGCATTTGAAAATGTTTTCTTTAAGTGATATATTCGATTAATATTCGATTATTCGTGTTTTGGATGATGCAGTTCTACTGTAGTACGTAATACCCCTAGTTGCTACTTTGCCGACATCTTCAAGAATTAAATGTTTGACTTTCTATGGACTTTCTTTTAAAATTATCATTTGATAAACACAATTAATAAATTTAGCAGTAAAGTCTAAACCGGAAACTTATTTATCAAGTATGTTCTCCACATCTGATCTATTTATTTGCTTGGTACTTAAGTAATTAAAAACGATGGACCTTCTAATTACTAATTAACACCATTGTAATTGTTGTTAAAATCAAAATTTGTAAAATGGGCAGCAAAATTTAAATTGATTGTATTTAGTTTGATAAATGTATTGCGTAAATCGCATTTTAATTAAATTAAAGAAATAATTTGACCGGTTACAAATAACCAGTCAATATCAATTTGACCTGATACATATACATATAGAGGTTAGAACGACAGGTGCATAGTTTTATTAGTGGACTTAAAATTACTGATAAACTGATGCTAGTTATAAAGTTCGCCTTCGTTTTTTTAGCTGCAAAATTAAAACCGGCACTCAGAACAACAAGCCGCGAAAGGCGATTGCGATATTTTATACCACCCATCATTAACGGAACATTATCTATAAAGATAGAGGTATTTAAAGAATCTAATGTAGAGATAAGTTTTGTTATAATTTTTTATCCAAGCGATTTTAGTATTTCTAAATACATATATATATATATATATAAATTTATAGGACTGGAAAGAAAATTTCAGCTTTTATCATAATTATGGTCGTTTTCAATACTTCTTTCCGACAACTTCTAGTTATCCACGTCTATCGCACATAAACGTGAAAACGGGCGCCGTCCTTGAACATTTCAATCGCTTGCGCAAATAGATTTCGAAACTGGACAGGTAGAAGTTATGGTTAGGTAGTTTGACGATATTCGAAGTAAAAGCTCTTCACGTTTATGCAACCGCATGCTGAAACGCACGGCCCAAGTTTAGGTTGCATACATAAATGTCTATGCGCATCCTTCAGCTTCTTTCTAGTCGATGATCGTTGCTGAACTAAGTATGTTCGCTCATGTAAGTATCTATGTACACTATCGTTCAGAATTATTTGTCCATACATATTTTGTTTGATCTTTAAAAGAGTGATTAACGAATTAATTATTGTTATTACTATTACCATTATAAGGTACTATAGATTATTTATCATAATAATATATTTATTATATCTAATGAAAGTGACATGTTGACTGGGCAATCCATACAGAATTAAGTGTATTAAGTGTGTTTGGTCCAGTGTGACCATTTGAATTTACGAAAATGGTCGCAAAACACAAGTCACGTTTTTTTCATAAACGAGCTTAATACGTAAAAAGACGAAGAATGTAAAATCCCACAGATCCGTAATTGACTTGTTAAGCAAATTACAAAAAGCCCAGCTATAATTTGAGTTAGAAGTTTGATCTCAAAAACCGATAAATCCCTTCATATGTTCCGCGCAAAGGGAGATATTTTCAATCCACCAATAAGGACTCAATTGGTTCAACAGCAGATTAATAAGAAGTGTTCAATATACTCAACCATGACCAAAGTACACAGAGTCTTCAATTCTATTCGACACTGGATGAAGAAATGGTATATAAAACTGAATGAGAACAAGTCGAGACACAACAAAACCTCTTCTCCTACCAACAAAACAAACGATAACAATTTGCTGGTGGTGATCAACAACAACCTGATTTCACATGCAACTATCGTAAAATATCTAGGTATGACTCTAGACGCTACACTAAAATGAGAAGAGCACATTAAGAAGAAACATGAAGAATTAGAAATGAAGAATGTATAATAAAACGGACTGGTTGATGAACAGGAGACCCAAACTATCAAATTACATCAAACTGCTACCTTCACAAGCAGCTACTCAAACCAATTTGGAATATAGCATACAATTATGGAGTGCTGTTACTAAGAGCAATGTAGGAGTACTTCTGCGTTTCCAAAACGAAGTGCTGAGGAATATCATTAATACTCAAAAGTCAAAGGTAGCACCATTCTCCTACAAATGGTGACTTAAACAAGAAATTAATCTACGGACATGGAAACATTTAATACGACTTTACGATCTCCCCAAATATCGAGGCTCTTCCACTCCATGACAGCAGTACCATCACAAGAAGACTCAATAGGCAGAATCCCTTCGATCTCTACACACCGTTACCCGAAGAAGACTAAAATCTGAGTGCGCGAGCAACGTCCATGAATTTATACATAATATCGAATGTAGTTTCAAAATATTCGATCCTAAGAAACTATTATTGAATATTCCTTGGTTTTAATAGTACCGTAGTTTAGGTTAGAGGAATCGCTGGTTAGTTATAAGGGACATATTAAAAAGAATCATAGCCAAATGACTCAGAGCAATTGGTTTCACATCTTTTATGTCGAAGGCTATGGAAAATATAAAAGAAGGAACACTTGCCAGTTTTCGTCTACATCCTTGGCAGATAGGAAAATCAAGATGGACTGTCTTGCATAGTTTGGTCGGAGAACTCGAAAGGAGCCTGCACCAAACAAGAATTTGTCCTTGCAGTATTTTTTGACATAGAGGGTGCTAAAGGATCAGAAGATAAACAATACCATGTGCCAATGGGCCAATGGTATGCTTCAGAGCAGAACAATCCAAGGTCAAATTCAAAATAGAACTGTTATCATGAGGATAATAGGAGGGTGTCCTCAATGGATAGTATTGTGGCAACTACTGTGAGGCCTAGTAGTCGATAATCTAATCAGGACATTAAATAAATAAAATTATTAATGAAATCAAGGAATATGGACGCAGGGGTTCGCTGATGGCATCCTTATTGTTTCCGATGGTAAATGATCTGGAACGGTTGCATGCATCATGCGAAATGCAGGTCTGAAGAAGATGTGTTGTTAATTCGAAAAAATTGGACGCTTTTACAAACAGGATGAAATTAGAGGGCTTTGATAGCACACGATTGTCCGGCCTGAACCTAGAAGTGACCAATGAAGTAAAGTATTTGGGCATGATGTTTGATGCAAAACTGAATTGGAACTAATACCTTTTCAAAATGGCGAAGGTTGCACAGCTGTTTTGGCCACGCAGAAGACTTATTGGCAACACCTGAAGATTAAAACTAAGAGTGGGCGTACACTGCGGTAGTAAGGCCAACGATGACCTACGGAGCTGTAGTCTGGTGGAGGAGTACCAACGTCTGGTTTACGGACGGATCGCAGTCCAACTTGTTCGGGGCCCACAGGGGTGTTTGGGGACTATGCCTTGTAAAGAGAATATCACTGAACCTGGGAAAACACACTACGGCCTTTGAAGTTGAGCTACTTGTCCTCAATGAACTGGCACACGACAACATTGTGTCATTGATTTGGGATATCAGGATATTGAAGGCAAGCTAATTGCTTATAAATTAGCCAAGGATTGTTGAAGGGGAAACGTCCTAGGAGTTGTATGTGGAATAGCAAAAGATTTAGCCAGAGCGGGTCCTGATTATGGCTGACAAGAGTGTATTTAAAAATGCAATTGACTGAAGGTCAATTCCACACCAAGATATTGTAAAATAGGCTAGATACTATATTCTCAGCTAATTTAATTATACGAAACAAAGCCGATATACTTCTATATCTACACTCGCTGAGCCGTTGTTTCGGTATGGTCGATGAGCGATAAAACGGTGGCTGATGGCGCTGCTGATTTACTTAGTCGATGAATAGTAGTTGGACAATAAATTGAAAATATTGATGTTAAATAATGCAGAATCATTAATAATTTATACGAATTTTCTCAATTTATTCAATCACTAACGTAATAGAGAAAATGGTCTTTCCTCTTGCCATAGTCGTTTTGAACGTCTTCAAAATGCGTATTTTTGCTTATTAGGGTGTGGTTTCCACCGAGAAAAAGAAAAATAAACGTGCTTTTTTATTCATCACTTATTTTCAAGTAAAACTTTAACTCACTAGCATATGGGGTTCCTTGAATGTAACTACGCTACAGAACACGACGAGCGTGGTGGGGTGACCTGAAGAGTAAAATATGTCGGGATAATCCACCACGAACAATTGTGGCTCTGGATCCGTGTCCGACAGGAGGTGCTTTAAATTGGCAATGCTGCGAAATGTGATGAAAAACTTCAAAGCTCGACTGGAACATCATCTTACCGGAATTATTTTTAATAAAACCTTTAACTTAATTTTCTTGAACGTTTTTCGGTGTAGTTTAAAATGATGAAAATCAAATTCATCATCATCAATTGATTGGATTTTTTACAGCCTTTTCAAAATCGCTCTTTACTCTACCCCGCCCTGTACATGTAACAATAAAAAGTGCTTCTCGTATATGTGGTTTTCGTTTCATTATTTCTCTCTCTCCGAAGATGGCAACTTTGTTATCGACATACTCAATTACTCAATTGGAGGTATATAGCTGGCGTGGTAAGTATGGGAAAAATATTTGATGTTAAAAACTCTTGATATATGAAATATTACTACTTTTTCACAAGTTGATACCAAGCGTATGAGACAACATTCTTTTCGTGGTAAGAGGAGAAATATTGTCCAAGTAGATCGAAGCAGAAATTGAACTTGACTTGTCAGCCTTTGCATCTAGGCGACTGAAATATGATCGTTCAAAAAGTTGGGTATTCCCAAGGCACATGATTAGTTCTTTTAACATATCGATCGATAGGTAGCATGTAATTGCAATTCCAGTTTTGTTAGATCTCAGATGTTCAGACTCGGTAACGGAAAACTTTTATTGAACTGTCAACTTTCCAATTGGTATACACCTCTCGATCCAGTACATAAGCAAAGCGTATGTTGTACATACATACACATACACACATATAGACATAACGCAAGTATACATATACAAGTACATACACGATTCATTGGAAAATACGTCAATCAGAGTCAGTCGCAGCGTTTCAGTAGTTAGTAATAGAGTGCGAATTGCGTAGCCAAGGGGAGCGTTGACGGGCGGAGGCGGCGACTTCCATACAAATATAACACTCCGATAAAAGCGGTCTTTGGAAATCCGTAATTCCAGTCACAATGGAAACGATTAGCTCCCGCCGAGACCCGCTACAGATTTAATTAACAAATTAAATTAGAAATTAACTCGTTCAATGGGAACCGTTTGCTCTGTAACTCACAGAGACGTCTATTGCGAACTCAATATTTAACTAGGTTGATTATTAAGTTCTACGACGCCGCCGCCGGTCCGGTTTCAGGACGCTTCACCATGTAAAGTGCTAATAGTTTATTTTCAACGCCGATGCAGTGTCGTAAAAATGCAATTTATCGAGATACTGGATCTGGAAGCTTTTGCAGGGAGCGTTTTGATGTTGGTTTGAATTTTTATTGAAGCTAATAGAACTGATTCAAACGAAACTTAAATAGTTCTGAACCCCCACCACGTCGATTTTGATGCTTTCAAATACCTATGTCTTTTGAAAACTAAGTTGCCATTCTAATCACTGCATGTCGATTTTAACAATGAAGAAATCGAGCATAAGCCAGTTTACATTGACCAACACGCCGTACCATTCTAAAATGTAGTAAAATACCTGGATACAACATTGGATGACAAACTTAGATGGAAACCATATTCCAACAAGAAAACAGGGAGAACTCAAACTATAATACAAAAAATTGTATTGGTTAATGCCTTATCACTCTGCCCTATCAGTATATTATAAGTTTCTGCTTTAGATACAAATCCTTAAACTATTCTAGACTTATGGTATTCAACTTTAGGGATGTACCAGACAAAGTAATGAGCACATCATAGAAAAGTTTCAAAGAAAGTACTTCTTAACTTTGTAGATGCCCCTGATATATTTGCAATGACAATCTGCATAGGGAACTGGATATGGAAGGTGTCAACAACGCCATCAAAACGTATGCCCAAAATCACGAACAACGATTTCACCAGTACCTTAAAATCGAGGCTCTCCAGCTCATAGAAAATGATTAGAGTTTGTTAAAAAGGTGGATGACGACTTATCATTAAGTAGTGTAAATCGGATTGACGCTGTCACTCCTCCGAATTTTATTCTTCAACGAAGACTAGAAGACTAAAACGTGTAAAACCATTTGAATTAGTGCAGTGAAATGAAAGCAGATCATACTGCGGTAATAAACACGCTAAATATAATGTCAATAAGTAACCAGACTCAAAGGGCCTTTCATAGAATATAAGTATGATTGCGTATGCAAATGGTGATCACTTAATAAGGTTTTGTACAGTTAATGCGTTAACAGCGATTTTCACACACGCACATCAATAAGCTGTCGAAGTCTCCAAAAGTATGTTTCTGAAATACCAACTTCAGAATGAAAAATATAATAGTATAGTATAAAACTTAAAGGAAAAGAATAAACGAGTTTGCTTCTAAAAATGTTTCCTTTCCTAGTTTTCATAACAACTTGAAACGCCCCACCGTACTATAGTCTACTGTGTGAAAACTTCGATTGTTGTAACACAGTAAAGTGGACAATAGAGTACACTCTTGTCGCTATTCTAACCTACTCGCAACTCGTGTTTGAAGTCGAGAGTGAAGTAATTTATATAAAAATGAGAAAACTGGCACATCGATTCTGTTGCAAATATATTGAGCTGGAAAATGGAGAAAATTCCTGTTGGAGTAAAAGCAGGTCTTTAAATTAGAACTATCTTCGAAACCGTCTGCTGGATCAGATTTTTGTTTCGCAATATTGATACCACATCAGTTAAAAATTATTGGCGTTTGACGACGCAAGTGGAAAACAAATCCGATGATAAATTACTTTACGTAGTATAAATCTAAAGAGATTTCTACACGTTGATTGAATCACTATCGGAGGTGAAGATTTACACAAAAATCTCTAATAGATTCATATTGCTTCAAGATGCTCGATTGGATGAAACAATTATGTAATATAGCAGGCGGCTTCTTTAAACATGTAACAACTTTAGAAACATTAAGATCCAATTCAGGAAACGGCAATGGTAAATGTAATCTAAACAGAACTGAAGCTTGTGACAGCTGTCGAACGAGTTTTTGCGTGTTAAAATTGTAACAATGTGAACCATTATAAATAGATTTGGAACGATCGTTGATAAGTAACAAACCGAGTAACCGATCAAAAATGCACCCTTAGGGAATCGTAGATGAAATAAAGATTTTCGGTTTGGAAACGAAACTGGTTGTATGACAAAGGATTTACGACCGTCTAATAATGAGAGCGAGATTGAGGGAATTTTATCAGACAGTGAATAATGTAAAATATTTTAATTATGTTGCGTCTTCGGTTTAGAAACCAAACGGGTTGTATGATATAAGGTGTCTATGACCGTCTAAAAGTAAATGTGCTTAAAGAAGTTTTAGCAGAGATGTCAAAACATTTAATTTAATATTTTGCGTTCTTAGTTTAGAAACGAATCGGGTTGTATGATACAAAGTGTTTACTACTGTCTAAAATAGGTAAGATCGAAGAAGGTTTAGCAGAAAATCAGCAATGGTAAAATATTTGAGTTGGAATTTTGCGTCTTTGGTTCGGAAACCAAATAGGTTGTATGATGTAAAGTATTTTCGACCGTATAACAATAAGTCAGATTGAAGAAATTTCAGCCGAGTGAGCGATGCCAAAATATCTCAGTTGGAATTTTGCCTTCTTAGTTTAGAAACAAAACCGATAGTATGATACAAAGCATTTATGACCGTCTAAGTGAAACTGAAGTAGTAGTAATAGAGCGTCGGTAATGGCAAAACATTTCAGCTGGAATTTTGCTGTTAATGTGATGGACAACGTTTTCTAGATTAGTATATAAACTTGATTTCAAATCTCAAGAACCTTGAAGTTAGCAATATTCCGTTATAAAGGAGAACTTCAGTTGAGTTAGATAATGCAGATATTAATATTAATTTCATGTTACCAATACTAGAAACATGGCTATTTTTATAAACTGAGTAAATTACAACCCCTTTTTATGAATTATGAGTTGTTAAATTCTTCGAAGTCGTATCTGACATAAGATCATCACGTAAACCAATTTTATAGGCAAAACTATAGAAAAATAAAAATCTACATAACTATCACATAAATGACCTCACTGAGGTGCAATCCTCGCACAACTTTCTGCAAAAGTTGCCAAATTAAACCCGAGTGAGGTCATTTATGTGAGAGTTATGTAGATTTTCATTTTTGAAGTAAATACTTCTTAAGCGACACCGGACCGGCTCGATCGTAAGCGTAAATGTAAGCGTAAATGTAAGCGTAAACGGAAGCGTAAGAGCGTTAAATTTCGCTATTATACATAAAACATACAAAAATGATTTTCTGCAACCTAATCCTACTGATTTCCAAATTATCAAAAAACACGTGGAACGAAAAAGTGATGACAATTATTGAGTATTACACAGTACACACACCAACTATTTTTTCTGTGTAATTGAAACTTTCTCTAACCTCTAAAACTATTTTTCTAAAACAAAACTATATCACAATGAACCAAAAATTTGATCGGAATTATCATACAAAATCAGGTACGGAGATATCACGTGTTATAAGATAGGATAAAAGAAGTTTATAGGTTTCGATCCAAAACTAATACATAACCCTGTCCAGTTAGACCAATCGTTCGGGGAGGGTTGAGAAAAGCACACTTGTTTCTACAAGTAGCTGTTACTAATAGACACTTAGAACGGGAGAGATATATTTGTTAGCAAATATTGTGTTACACGACGAAGGGCTAACAATATGTAAACTTAGATGCCACGTCTTGTAATGTAATAGGTAGTAAAGTGGTTTTATTGTACGATACGCTTAGGCGCATTTTTCTTGAAGCAAACCCATTAATTAACTGGACGTGTAAAGAGTAAAAGGATATAATTGACATACTGCACAGGATGTGTTTGACTAAACGATCTTTTTATTCTGTTAACTATTCAATGTCCTAAAGTTTTCCATTTTAAGAAATTTTTAGCACGAATATCAAACACATATTCGAAGAAGAATCTAGATAATTCTGTAGAAAACGATCCTACTTAGGTGCTTTGTTTTATTAATGGCGAATTGCAACTATAGACTATAATTTTGGCTCTATTAAGACTCGCCAGTATGGCATAAGCAGTCCGTGATTAATAAAACATCCTATCCAGCAGGTGTGCAGATCTTTCTTGGAGGTAGATTTGACCAGAAATATGGCTTCATCCAGTGAACAGAAGAGATATTGGGATACGCGGTTATACCTGCGATATATGTAAATAGAAGTCTGTCTACGAGAGTCACAAAATTAATTCGAAGGTGGACCCTGACTCTCTATGGAACAATCTTATTAGGTGCGTTATTGCGCAGCTACCAAAGTAGTTGTATAATGTCTTACTAAGGAAACACAAATGGCATATGTCAATAATTATTACGGAAGGAATTACGCTTTATTAATCGCGGACTGCAACCGTAGACTATAGTTTCGTCCTTATTTGCCATTATTTCTTCTACTCATGAGATGGAGCCACATTTCTGATCAAATCCATTTCCATTAATAATCCGTACATCGCGGACTGTTATTATATTAATATAATCGGGAACTGACTGTAACCTACTGCCTAGTCCTTGTATGGACGAAATTATAGTCTCAGTTGCAGTCTGAAATTAATAAAGCATAATCTCCTGTGTGATAATTACTGAAATATACAATTCATCAACAATTTTCTTATAATTATAATTAATTATCAACAATGGATAACCATAAAGCAAAATATTATCAACGCAACAAAGAGGCTTTAGATCAAAGACGAGTACATGACAACAAAAACATGGCTTACGCCAAAAAGAAAAGTGTTGACGAGGAAAAGAGGGAGGTATACCAGGTCTAGTAGTATGAAACCGGAATTTCCCTATAGATGGTGCCAGCGTTCAGCTTAATCACCCCTGTTACATAGCCATCGTCTTCTTCTAACAGCTGACGAAGAATGTCAACAAACATTAACCTACGTTCCGTACACTAGTATATTTTTTTATAACCTCAAACATGTCAAGTTTCCAGCCTAATAACTACGATTTGCGGACAATTAATTAACTAATTTTTTGTTACCATTTAAAGAAAACTGCTGCAGAGTCAAATAGAATGCTTGTCGAAGCATACGGTGAACATGCTCTCGGTAAAACACGGTGCTTCGAGTGGTTCAAAAGATTCGAAAGAGGTGATTTTGAGGTTAGTATCAAAGAACGTGGAAAACCACCAAAAAGTTTGAAGACAAAGAGTCACAAGCCTTATTGGATGAAGACGATGCTCAAACTCAACAAGAACTCGCGGATCAATTAAATGTATCGCAGAAAGCTATCTGCAATCGTTTAAAAGCTATGGAAAAATTTCAAAAAGTGGGAAAATGGGTTCCGCATGAATTGAACGAAAAACAGCGAGAAAACCGAAGAACCACCTATGAAATGCTGCTTAACCGGTTCAATAGAAAATCATTTCTCCATCGAATCGTGACAGGTGATGAAAAATGCATTTATTTTGAAAATCCTAAGCGTTGTAGATCATGGCTGAATCCAACTGAACCATCGACATCAACTGCAAGACCGAATCGCTTTGGAAAGAAGACGATGCTCTGTATTTGGTGGGACCAAAAGGGTGTTATTTATTATGAGCTGCTGAAACCTGGTCAAACCGTCAACACTCAACGCTGCCAACAGCAAATGATAAATTTAAGCCGAGCAATAACTGAAAAACGACCGGAATATGCAAAACGGCAGCACAAAGTGATCTTGCTGCATGATAACGCCCCATCTCATACAGCAAAACCGGTCAGGGAAACAATTGAATCGTTCAATTGGGAATTACTACCGCATGCGACTTATTCCCCAGACTTGGCTCCATCGGACTATCACTTATTCGCATCGATGGCTCACGCTCTCGCTAACCAACGCTTCAATTCGTACGAAAATGTACAAAAATGGCTTGATAATTGGTTCGCTTCGAAAGAAGAAAAGTTTTTCTGGCAAGGCATCCATAAATTGCCGGAGAGGTGGGAAAAAATGTGTACAATCCACTGGAAGTTATTTCCAATAAAATATTTTTTATCACTTTTGAAAAAAAATCGTTTTATTTTTACAAAAAAATTCCGGTTTCATACTACTAGACCTGGTACATACACAACAAAACCCAATGTAACTGGAAAGCATAGTTCGCAGAAAATAACCTGCTGAATGGAAGAAGAAGACAAATCAAAGAAGAATACTGGGAAGCATTTACTAAAGGAATGGAAGTAGATTTGCGTGGAGCTCAAAGGAAGGACTGGACTGTGCCGAGACCAAACAAACTCTATTCAAAAGACACCGTATATACAAACTAATACAATTTCTATTCAAGAATGGCAAATATATTTTGAAAATTTATGCATATGGGAGGATAATAACGAATTTACACTTGAGGAAGTGGAGGAAGCAAGATAGAAAATGTTATGAAAAAGAACTTAAATTTAAAGATGGAAACATTACTGGGGATTGCAGCCAAGGATGAATTACTCTTAGCTTTCGAATTGATTTAATTATTAATCGAAAGAGAGTCTTTTATTTCAACTCCTCCATGGCTGCAATCCCCATCCATCTCTAAACCGAAGTCCTAACGTTTTCAGCCAGTACTTCTGCTAAAAAATGTTATGAAACTTTTGAAAAACACAAAAGTCAAGGGCCAGACGATATTACAAAAGAAATATTAAAATATGGAGGAAAGAACCAGCACCAGCAGCTATCACAAGCATGATAAAAGATGGAGAGATACCTAGCCGTACAACGACGGTCCCAATGTTCGAAAAAGGGCAAGAGATCACCCGAAAAGTAACGCAAAATATCTCTACAACATAAACACCACTATTCTAAAAGTACTAACAGAAATCATACTAGAAGAGATAAGCAAAGATATTCAAATAAGAGATGAATAACGGGGATTTCGCATAAACCGACCTAAAGTTGACGTCGTGTTTGTAGTGAGATATCAGAGAGAGGGTCAGAGAATTTAACAACCGTGCGTATGTGTATTTTAGCCTTCGATAGGATGTAATTAACAGGCATCATAAAAATATTAGAGGAGAAGCAGATAAAGCAGAGACTGATCGAAAACAGCATAATATCCAATACAGAATGTAAAACGAAGATAAAAATAGAACACTTACAGAGCGACGAACTAAGCATAAATGCCGGAATAAGACAAGGCGATTCACTTAGTCCCTTTATCATGGATAGAATAGTGGAGAATCGTCCAAAAAGTAGAGAGCATAGAATGGGCAACACATAATCTACTACGCTGATGACGCTGTCATAATTTCAGATTGTGAGGACAATCTACAAAAGAGACATCATCTCTTCAATTTGGAAGCCAGAAAACTAAATGTAAATATGAACACAACTGAAACAAAATGCATTGTTGCTCCAAAAGGACTAGTAAGGTACATTCTGGGAAGCAGGGAAGAATTATTGAACAGGTTGATAATTGTAAATAGCTGGGAACAAAGGTAACAAGCTACTGAGACTTAGAAGAGGGAGTAAAACGACAAGCTATTAAAGAATCACGAATAGCTGGTTGCTTAAATGATACGATTTGAAAAAACAAATACCTCACATTGGAAAGCAAAACAAGGATATATAAAGCTACAGTTAGACATGTCCTCACATTCCGTAGAAACAAGACCTGATGCAAGTAAAACAACCCAAATTATGAATACCATAGGACTGAAGGTGTATGGCAAGACTATTTACGACAGTATTCAAAACGAAGATCTGCGACAGCTGTGTAACATCCAAGAAATATCTAAATTGACGAGAACTAGGGGGAAATATGGCACAAACGCATAAATCGAATGGACGACAACAAACTTGTAAAAAGGGCCGAATTTGATAAATTTTGCGAAAGAAGGCAAAGGGCCAGACCGCTGAAGAGGTGGGGGCTAGCGGTTGTTGAATGTCCACTTCGAATGAGGACTAATTGGGAAAGAACAGGCGATTAGTCTATCATATAAGAAAGAATAATAAGAAGAAAAAATGTGCTTGCTTAGTAAGGCTATTCCACCGCTATTTTGCTGCTTTGCCTAATAAACGCACCTAATAAGATCGTTTTGTAGAGAGTTATCTCGATTCTTCTTGGAACTAATATTTTGACTAGCCTAAATTGGTTTCTAATTTATCAAACCTATAGCGTAAGATTTTATTAAAGTAAAATGTACAGGACAGGATAAATTAGGTTCGTTAGTGGGCAATCAACAACTAACTGTGCAAAAGCTTACAAAGTAAGCACAATTTGCATATGCCAATAATCCTGTAGGAAATTTTGACTATGTCAATCCCAAAACGAAACTGCAGTTTTATTTTATTAAAATTTTGGCTCTCGAAAATAGTTCACTATAGCCTAAAGTATTCGTATGGTGGTAGAGTCATGGGAAACTAATTCATTTTAGTATCGACTTCAGATTGATCTGCCCCGACTTAAACAATATGAATGTAGAAGCTGAATGCCATGATGAATAAAATTTGTTTCATTTGGATCAGCTAGTCCAGGTCCAAATGTCTTCACGGATTCTGCAAAACCTTGGGAGGCGCTGTTTCAATGCTCCAGAGGAATTTCTTTTATTATACTTTCGGTTGTTTATATCATTTCCTAAGCCTCATTTCTTTTCCGATGATAAAGTTTCTGAAATTGTAAGCAATTGACTGCGTAGAGTACCTGAAATGGCAAGTTGAATACAATTTGCTTTGTGCCTTCATTATACTCACAATACAAACAATTCCATTTAATGAGTGCCGGTAAAAGATGACATTTCCTCGATGCCTCAAGATGTTTCTAAACAATATAATTTCAGCACTTTTACCAAGAGACAAATGCCATCAATGTTCTTATGTGTATGTAGTTACGTGTACAAGAAACAAACGGAGACACGTACATATCTAATTTATAATTTATTCGAATTTACAGGCGAGAGAAATTGTGAAAAGGACGACTGTTATTAGTAATAACAAGGTACTTCCTTCAAGACAGGTGTCATACATTTCCGGCCTACCAATTGAAAAACGGCAAATAAAATTACGCTTGAATTATTATGTATATCCGACTGAAATAACAAAAATGCCCTCTCCGGGTGCTAATTGGCAATCGTTTCGGACGATAAGTACCAATGTGGGACGACCGGTTGGCCGACTTTAAACTCTACGGCGTTATCTCGTGTGGCTGGTTAACTGACAGAGGCATTGTATGGGCTCGAAATCATCCAGTCATCATTTTTCTCCTCTATTTTTATTTCGTTCACGCTTTATGCTTAGTAATTTTATCGGAGCGCATGAATGAATTCAATTTGTTTTATTGGTCGATTTATTCGCGTCCTATTCTGGCGTACGCTTCGCCGTTCCCGTTGGTGTCTTTTCCGTTCCCTTTTTTCCTTCGCGAACTCCTTCGCTCCGTAACGTCGGCCGTATTGTAAATGACGAAAACATCATTGTTGTTTTCCTACAAATTCGATGAAGGGTATCGGTCCGTAATAAATTATCCCTGGATTAAATGGTATCGCTTACTGATGAAAAGCAAATAAATCAATAACAGACGGAAATTGTTATGAAAGTTTCTTTACATTTGTAAAACATTGCTAGAAACTGAACCGCGAGAACAAGCAAAATAATTTAAATACTATAACAGTAGTAGGTCAAAGGTCCGATGACCTAGATCGAATTGCTTAAATAAAGAGCAACTAAACCGAAACGTTGAGGTCAAATACTATGATATGCTGCAGAGAAATACTGAAGACGTAAACACAAACCAAGGAAACATCGCAAGAAGAACTACCAATATTGTGGTGCTAAAGTGAAAGATAGTGAAGAAATTTAAGGCTAGAGGAAGTAGAAGACCCCACGTAGGAGATAAACTGTCAGTATATCACCTGTGCTAGGGCCAGAGTCATCGCAATAAAATTCTCCAATTGTTTGTTATAATTCTCATTCTGTCCTGATATCAACTTTGTGAAATCTAAGATTAATGTGTTTTCTCTAGTCATAGTGCTAACTCCTTGCATTCAAAATCTAATTTTGTTCGAGTGTTCGTCTGAACTTTAAGTTTGATAGCAAAGGAAGGATACTAAAGCGACTTGGACTAAATCTTAATTAAAGAAAATAATGTTCGATATTAAATGTTAAAAATGGTCGTGCGATCAATTGGGTTTTGGTCGCACGCTGATGAAATGTTCAGAACAACATGTTTAGGTCGCCATCAGAGTTTAGAAGATACAATCCCTCGATATCGATACTAAAACTGATTGAATTACTTACTTCATCCTGAGCCTTTGCACTTTTCGGTGTAAGTGATTGAATTAATATATAAAAAAGTCAACACTAACAATGAATATTTAATATTATTGCAGTTGAAGAATGTTTCTAACAAAATGAAAAAAATAATGATCGCTGTAATAAAATAACAAAAAGAGACACTTAATTAAAGATTTAAAAAAACAATAACAAATGGGTTTGGTCCAAATGCGTGTGTGACATAAAATTCCAAATTTCAAACATTCCTTTTTTGGCATACGAAAGTTTAAATATATACTTCACGAAAGAAAAGAGAAATAATCCATATTATTAATTGAAACCGAAAAGTTAGATATAACAATTGATATAACAAATATTCACTATAGTTAATTATATATATATATATATATATATATATTTCGTGACCTTTTATACTTATCTTATATGATAGATCTCTACCACTAATAGGTCAATAAAACAAGGCTGGTTTGAACGATAGCTATATTTTCACACACCTTCGTCACTGACGAAGGTGTTCCGAAAACGTTTGTAAACGTTCTGAAAATATAACTATCGTTCAAACCAGCCTTGTTTTATTGACCTATTAGTGGCAGAGATCTATCATATAAGATAGTTAATTATAATAATAAATTTTGAACTAAAGTGTAGCAAATGTCATTATAAATAATCCGAGATTTACGGTAAATTAAAAAATCCACTTATCTATATTATGGTTTTCTCGGCATCGATTACAGCCTTTCTTCACCAAACGCTCCAGGGTGGGAGGGTAATTCACGAGCGTTCAAAGTTTCCCTTGATTTAGTTAAGAGAAAAACGCAATGAATTCATGCTAAAAGAATAAGAAACTAATTTTACCTTAGGTGGTATGGAGGAAATATGTATACAGGGAGACAGTGGTGTTTTTCAAATTCAGAAGGAATTTCGTATCGTTTTGATGTAGAACGCGAGGTTGAAGAGCTGGTTTAAATCCTTTTTAATAAGGATAGATATCAGGTAGAATTTTGGGAGACAAATTTTATCCAAAAGTTACGTAATAACTGTACAACCAAAATGCACCAAATTCTCAATAAACATACTGCACTATAGAAACGTTCAGCCGATAATTCCCTTGAAATTTGATGCGCGAAGACTGCGTAATTTTCAAAGGAATATCAATGGCGCGTGTAAACTATGGAAAGGATTAAAATTTACGTGGGACGCATGAAAAGATACAGCATGTACACAGAAATGATAACGACATTGGCCTACGTTAAACCTATACAACGGATAAGAGATAATCATTTCTCCCAGCGTAGAATTTAGGTATGAAACGTAAAAATGTAGAAAGTTCTGAATACCAAGAGAACTACGTATGAAAGAGAGAAAGGCTGGCAATATACAAGGCTTTCTTTAAGGAAAATATGGAAAATAATTTTTGAAACGTAACAATCGCATATTTGTACGGTACAGTTGAAGAATAAGTTAATATATTTTGAAATTCTGGAGCATCAAGTCTTTATTATTTGAGGTTAATGGACAAGGACATATCCATAGCACTTCCTATTTTTTTTTTTTGGCCGACATGTACCGGGAAAAGTCCAGCATCTGATTTTTGGAATAGAAGAGAACTGTGAACGTTGTCCACAAATGTTATCGGAAACAATTCAGCGTGAGAATGGGATACTGGTGTCTTCAAGCAAGTCGTTCTGTCGTCGGAGTCGAGTGGAAAGAGTGGCGTACTATCGATGGTTTGAGGAATTCCTTCAAGGACTAAATTTAGTCCTAGGACGACGCGTGATTACATCAATTCCTACTTGAGCTAGATCTTCAAATTTTGTTGCAATACGTTCATTAAAGAGATGCCGGAGTCGGTAGCAAGTAAAGAACTTCACTTTACTTTAATTCTTACTGATATTACATTACATCGATAGGCTCCTCACCACAAAATTATTTAATTAAATTCAGTGATAAATGCTTCGCTAGTAACGAGACAAGTATCTTCAAACCCTTCTCCGGATTTAATGAAATAATAGTGTGATGAGGAGTTTATCGATGTGATATAGTGCCAGTAGTACCAGGAGCGCCTTTTATATAAGCACTATTTTCGTAAAGTTTGACATTTATTATTGAGAAAACAGTTGCAGATTAGAGATTAACCAAGTATTTTGTTTATAGCGAACATTTTAAAAAAGCAAGTTTTAAAAGAATGGAAATGTCATGTAAAGGTTTTCGTTGGATGATGTTCTTATGATTTTAAAAAGGCCTAACTTAACAACAATGCATGGAATAGCTTCGTTCAACTTTTGGTACTGAAGCACCATCAGACATTACAATTTCTCTGCAGAATTTTGTCGTGGTAGTTCGTCCATCAGCAATTAATTGCGTAGGGGTCGACCAAAATCGGTTGTTATTCGAAAAAACATCGATGGTCTGCGCAGCATGATTGATGAAGATCAGAATGTGACTTACAGTGAGATAAAGGCATTCTTAGGCATATCGAAGACTGTAATACATTCGATTTTGCATGAGCATTTAGCTGTGAAAAAGATCTGTTCCTGATGGATTTCGCATAATTTGACCTCAAGCTAAATGAAAGGGTTCTGTTAATTGATGTAAGGCAATGCTCAAAAATTCAACTTCGGAGTTGCAAAATTCGTGTCTAACATCGTAATAGTTGAAGAAGCTTGGATATATTCGTATGAACACGAAACTAGGCAAAAATACACTGTTTGGGTGTTACTAGATGAACTGAATCCCATAGAAGTTGTTCGTTCATGAAGCACTTCCAAGAGAATGATTTGTTTTTTCTTTGGTTGCACTGGACACCTCGCAATCGTTCCTCTAGAGCAGGGGTCTCCAAACTACGACCCGCGGGCCAAATCCGGCCCGTCGGTGTCATCAATCCGGGCCTGCGACAGCTAGTAGCTTATTGTTGTTGTGATAAGTTGGATAAAGAAACACAGAATGATAATAACACGGATTTATTTACTTGCTAGGTAAAGCTTAATGACAAGTATAATACGTAGAAAACTCATTGAAGTAATCAGTATGGCCCCAAGGCTGAAAAGTTTGGAGATCCCTGCTCTAGAGGATCGAAGAACAGTTAATGCTGAATAGTATACAAGAATATGTTTGCTGGAAGTCACTCACGAAGTCAGGGAAAAGCCAGCCGAAACGTCGCATAATTCTGCATCATAACAATACCGGCTCTCAAAAGCACGTTAAACAATTGATGATTTGGAGGAAAAGAATATCGAGTTAATGTCTTATTGCCCGCATTAACTTGATTTATTCCATACCGTCTTCTTTTGTTCCCGAGCGTCAAACAGAAAATGAGTGGGCAACGGTTTTCAGCACCTCAAGAAGCTGTTGAAACCTTAAAAAACGTGCCTTTTGAGATATCAACTTCTGACTGGAGAAAACGTTTCGAGAATTGGTTTGACCATATCTAGGAATGTATAAATCTTAAAGGCAAATATTTTGGAAAGCCATAAAATAGTTTGTTCAAAATACAAGGCGCCCTCGTACTATACCAGAGCTCCTGCAATCACTATAAATTCTCTTCATTCTATAAGAATTTTTTATATTTGAAATAAACTTTGTGGCCAGTTTGTATTTTATGTTTCCTGAAAAATTGCCACTAATAATTCCGTACTTGACAAATTACAACTGGTAACTAATAAGTTTATAAGGTATCTCTTCTAAACCATCCTACATACATTTCAAATCGATGTGAATGAATGATTTAGAGCCAAGAAAGGATAAAGTAGTTTTTACTTCGACGATTTGAATAAGTTCATAGTTAATATTACTCTCGTAATGTTTCCGATTTCTATGCGCATCACCCTCTTATGGAAAGCAGTGCAACATCCGCCAATTTCTCGAGCGATTTCCATGCAAACGGCTGCCATTCCAAGACGCCAAATAAATCGTCGACCGCTCGAGCGCGGCGTATATAAATGGGAACATTATCTTCCATAATTCGTTTTTATTAGAAACTAAGATCGAGCAGGAATAACTTAACGACGAACGAGGACTACTACATTAGTTGCCCATTCCTCCGACCCCGCGTTCGCACTCAAATTCGAATATTGGTCGACGTAAAAGAGCGGACCGGAATAAACATCGATGATACATCGGTGCGAGTAAAGATCCCGTTTGGGGGATAGAAACGCGATAAATTTTAAAACGCGAGCGTACCGCATAAACGTAAATGCGCCCTCCCTTACGTCTCCCGCCCCGAAGACATCGGGAAGTCGGTTCCAGACTAACCGACTGCTGCTGCTGCGTTGGCGAGTTATCGTACTCTTCGGAGCGCCATCGGGATTCGACGACCATATTTTAGGTAGTTATAAAGTTGGTTTGCGGATGAAATTGTGCGGAAAAGGCACGCCATAAACACATCGAATAAGCAAACGGGATCGTCGAGGGATGATCTAACCGTAAGCGGTGCATAAATCATAGTTGATTCGATATTAGGTGAAGTTCCGCGAGAACTAGGAAGTTTCTCGGGAAATTTGAATTTTGTCGTCGGTACGTCGGGCGAAACTAGCAAAGCGCAACAATGAAGGAAATAAAATGGAATAAATGAAAGAAGTCGGAGACAATTTGCGCTCCCTCAAAACGCTACTTTTAGACATTTTAACAGTAGGCTTAAGACCAGCACCAATGAACTCCAGAAGAATATTAAGAAGTTTCGCCGGATAGGAAAACGTCTCTTTTCATTTCACCTTTAAAGAAACAAACACTGTTGTACGAGATAGCTTGGTTGGTAATGTTGTTTACTTGAAACCTTTGGGGTTTGGCTTTCTTTACGTAGTTTCCTCATTCGCCACACCCATAAAGTTTTGAAAACTAGTCGTCAGCTTATTTCTTACGTCAATACCGATTTGTATGGCACATGACTAGAAATCCATTTGTAGTCGATGTTTTACAATCACCAGAAGAAGTACAGGAAGAATTTCTAGAAATCGAGGCCGATTGTATTAGGAAAGATGACTTACAGCTCTTGATATTGGATGAAACGTTTCCTTGCCAATCCAAAAGTTGCCTCCCTCCTTTGCGGATACTTGTCCCGTTTTCCTCGACTAACATATGTGGAACAGGTTTCTCAGCTTTGGTGCAAATCGAAACTAAGCAGAGAAATCGTCTTGCCGTCGATACCGACCTGACGATAGCAGAAACTAAACTACGAATTGACCAGCTGGTTCAAAACATGCAAGCGCAAGCTTCGCACAACTATAATTATTTAATAATACTTATTTATTATTCGGGGTGAACACCCAATTTTAAATAGGACCAATGTTCATTTGTATCGCTTATTTCATTAGATTATAGTTGTAATTGATTGATAAATGTCGCTTTTTTGCCATGACAATGTTAAACAGTCTAAAATGAAAAAATGTTTTATAGTCCAAGAAGGTTCGATGCAAAAAGGTTGGAAAAGCCTGGTCTAACAGGTCATGACTTGTGGGGAAGAAACGCACCAAAAGGTGTTGACCGCAACCACAGACTTGTTGCCTCTTTCTTGGTTTATAAGGTAGGAGGGCGTATTGATTACTAATGCCTCCATGGCCATAACTTTTATAATGATGGGCCAGACAGTGTTAAAATTGGTTTGCTATTGACATTAACTCGTAGTACCTACAAGTCTCCTTAGCGGAGATTCTCAGTAACATTGCGTTTCCGCGCGACATTTCTAAAAATGGCGATTGACATGGACCTGCGGTTAAAGCAACGAGCTGTCATCGAATTTCTCACCGCGGAGAGTGCAGTCCACGTTGACATCCATCGCAGGTTGAGTGCTTGCTAAAACGGATCTCCAAGATCAGCCACGCAGTGGTCAATCAGTGTCTGCGTGTGGTGAAAAAGGTGGCTTTCGTGGATGAACTGGTTCGTGTGAATCAACGCTGTAACGACAGTACCAATAGGGTCGGTATTTCACAAGAAAGAGTACATCACATTATCTGCAATGTGCTGAAGTACAGGAGAATATGCGCACGTTGAATGCCCCGAATGCTTACTGATAAAAGGAAAGACAACCGAAAAAATTGGTAACAACACATGATTAGATATGAGGCAGAAGATGATGCTTTTCTCCACAGAAATATGACCGGCGACGAGTCGTGGGCATATCATTACGACCCTGAGAATGAAACGTCAGTCCATAGAATACAGATATGATGGGCTCGCCACAACTGAGAAAATTCAAAGCAGTTCCACCTGTCATGATTACCGCTTTCTGGGATTGCGATGGCATCTTTCGTATTGATTTTTCTGGAACGTGGCTGTACTGTCAATTCCTAAAAGATCTGAAGCGACGGATGCATAGGGTTCGTCCCGACAAAGTGCAAATTCTACATCATGACAACGCTGGGCCTCACATATGTAAGTCAGAGAACGCTTATAGCACTGGAGAAGCTTGGGATTCTTGACGTTTTACATCATCCATCTTATAGCCCAGATCTTGCGCCTTGTGACTTTTTCCTCTTTCCGAAGCTTAAGGAACATCTCAAGGGTAAGCGTTTCTATTCGTATGCAGAGGCGGAAATGGTGCCGTGCAAAGATTTTAGACTTTCTCCGTGACGGATTTGCACAGCGCGTATTACGCTGGCCCAAAATATATTGTCGTCAATGGCGATTATGTCGAAAAATGATTATATCAGTGGGTAGACGACAGTTCATGCTATCATTTCACACTTATATGTAAACAATAGATCTATTACTAATAAAGCTATAAAGGTGATTGCAAGGACGGTGGTCTAATTTACTGACACAAATATCACATCGGTAAACTCCTGACCACATAATTGTTAAAAGTCGGTGACACGTGTTTCGCTAGCCCGAGGCAACCATCTTCAACAACCGCATAAACCGAAGTGGTTTATACGGTTGTTGAAGCCAGCGAAGCACGTGTCACCGATTTTATTATAAACAATTGTGTGGTGAGGAGTTCACCGATGTAATATTTGTCTTGGTTTCGAAATTAGCACCATAACGCAAGTGTTTTATCAGAAACAATCCTGCAACGTATTTGATCCAATTGAAAATTATCTGCTTCATAACTGTTTCATTTCATCAAATAATCCCACAGGATAATACTAATTATTCTAACAATTTCCGAACAGTACGTTGAATTCATTAGCGCTTCTACCAGAACTAAACCAAACCGATGAATTTCTCATACCGCGCGATACTGAAAACGAAACAGGATTAATTAGTAACGCGATTGTTATTCATGTATGCACGAATACGACATTATATCATTATCGGCTACATTCTAGTTTCGATCTAACTAACAAATTAACTAAATTAAGTGCAAAAGCACAAACACACACTCTCCTACGACTAATCAACCGATCGACTGGCTGGCTGGCTGGCTGGCAGTCGGTTACACGTCGTACGCGGCCCGGATAATGAATATTAAACACATATTTCATAGTCAAACGGCGACGATCCGGTAATGAAGACTAATGTGTTATTATACGTCGATACGTTCGCGCGTTATCCTGCCAAAATACAAAGGACACGTGCCGTAGACAATGGAAGACGCGTGTGCAACTCGTCATCACGAACTGTCCGCCGCGTTCTCCGCGGGTCCTGTCTCGTGAACCGAACTGTGCACCATGCACGGCTAAAAGGATAGGAGATAGACCTGCGAGGACGTTGCTTCGGTCTCTTTAAAGTAATGAACCGGACTGGCGCGTGTCCAAACAACGTCCAATTACTTTGTGGTTTTATTAGATAATAATTGCAGATGCGGAGCGGGTCTTTGTTGTTTATCACTTTGCAATTCGCCGGAGAAAGATATATTGTTCACCAGGAAGAAATACAGTCTGCAAGAGAGGAAATCCGACGTAGGAACCATTCTGGAATTAGTTCAATTTTTTGTAGGGTGTAACATATTCCTAAATGATAATGAATTTTTCGTATGCTCCAATTAATGATATTACTTTTGAGTTGACCGCCATATATCTTCAAGGCTTCAGCCTAAAAGTTAAAAAACCGTCGTTACAAAATAATTGCAGGTGGAAGATTTAAACAAAGTTCTAATAGTGAAAGGAGCAGTATTCGAAATTTACTTAAACACAGCCCCGTTGAGGATTGGGCTCATGTCATTAACCAGATGAACCACAATAAGTTGAAAAACAGTTTGCTAACTATTATACGAATCTATACCCTACGAAATTTTTTATTATTATAATGCACTACAAGCATTGGGGGCCTAGGGCCCATTGTATCAGGACATCATATCTGTATATTCAATAAATGTATCTATGATACTTTTCTATAGACTTTTGCTTCTCATTTCTCCTCTCCAATGTCCCGCTTCCACTTTGTTCAAGTCTTCTTCCGCCTTCTCCCGCCATCGTTTCCGCCTTCTGCCGCCATCGTTTCCGCCGCTTTCACTTTCACTTTCTTCCTATACGTCTCCTGAATAGTAACTGCTTTGCAGTTCTCTCATCCTGCATGTTTCTAACGTGTCCCAATCATAATCTTTGAGCCTTTATATATTAAACTTTAACTAATTATGTATTCTCCATCTTGTCCAATGACCCTTTGGCATCTTTCTCGCAGGTGTATGATTCCGCGCTCATACGAATTTCGGTCTTGATCATGAAAAAACTGAACCAAGTGCGATTTAAGGTCAACATCATTTGCGAAAGTTTCACCATTCAAAGAGTTTTGAAAACTTTAAAATAATCAGATGGTGCCAGTTCAGAAGTGTATGGAGGATGCGACAGCAATTTTCAACCCATTTTTCGTCATTAGTGATGATTCCTTTTAAAGAAGGGTCGATTTCGTTACGATTGGAACGCATATCACAAAGCTTGATTCGTAGTGTTACGTGAATCTCCTTCAATTCATACGGAAACCAAACATCGAGCTTCTTAGCGAGTTCAAGACATTTTAAGTTATTTTTAATCGTCGAGTGCGATATATTTAATATCTCTGCCATCTCTCAAATGACGATTAACTTCCATTAAAGCTTTGATTTGTTCATTATGAACTTTAGTAGGTCGGCCAGAACGTTGGCAATCTTTGAAAAAACCCCAGAACAGAAATTTTTAAACCAATTCTGACACGTGCGTTTTGTTATGCAATCAACACCATAAACTTCACATATCTCTTTGTGAGCCTCAGCAGCGTTCTTTGCTTTACGGAAACAGAAAAAATTAAAATTACGCACAACTTGCTTTTAAAGTAACCCAATAATGACTGATATGAAATGGACACTGGCATAAGTTTTTCAAAACAATTGCAATGCTCTCGATGTGCGGCAACCGAAATTACTTTCTTGCCGACCTGAATATGTTGTTATTCTTGGCTTGTTAAATAGTGTCCATATCTCTTGGATTACAATTACATAAGCTCAGCAGAGACGTGGGTAAGGACATTTTTGCAAGGGAAATCTGAAAAAAACAAACAGAAACAGAAAAGGTACTTCAAAGGGAATGTGGGCACAATGAGTAAGATATGTAAGCAAATAGAGAGGGACACTACAGGGCCAAGTAAGAAAGATGGCACGCAATACAACCTTACGGAAGAATGGATAATATTTTTGAAGAACATACACAAAATACAGCTCAAGGAGAACCTGAGCACAATCAATGACAGATACAACAAAGTGCAGACGCATACCATAGAGCCAAGCAAGAAAGATATCACGCGATATGAAATTATGGAGAAAGAGATAGATACTATTTTTGAAGAAAAAACAGGTCGGAAAATCGTCAAATGAAACCTGTGCACAATTAAAGAGAGATGGAACAAAGTGCAGAGGCATACCATGGAGCCAAGTGAGGACGATGTCATACAATATGAAGTTATGGAGGAAGATAGATATTATTTATGAACGCAATCATAATAGCCAACTTGTTTACGCTAAGGATAAGTTAAGACTATTATTTAATTCTTTATAATTTTTCAATTTTTATAAATTTGCAGGACTTTGTTATTCTGACTGAAACTATAGTTTACCGCAGGGAACAGCATCATCTCGTCCCCGTTCTTTCTATTTTGCTTATTTGTTTCTGGATACTTTCACCCGCTCCATGGATTCTTTTTGCAATTACTAATACAATACACTGAACAAACTGGGTTACTTATGATTATGACTTCGTTTCAACAATTTGTTTCGGGGCAATAGAGGTCCAAAAACTTTAAATATAGCTAAAATCTTTGAACTTCCTCCAATGTTATTTACAAATATTGAAATAAAAAGGAGGGGTGTCGTAGGCAGCCGATAAGAGCAAAGCTCCTTACGTATTTGATGATTATTTGAATAAAAGGTAACATTCTATAATTGAATAAACCATGTATAAAGAAAAAGTATTTCATTTCGAAACCTAGCGTAAATGAGTTGAAATTGAATTTGACGTAAATTCGAGTCCGAATAATAAGCGCGCCATCTGATGAGGGGAGACGTAAACGTGTGTGTGTGTGCGAGCGAGAAAGATCTAATGAAAGAAGAAGGATAGAAGAAAAGGGTCTTTTTGACGATTTCAAGCGCCTCACTTTTTCCCAGTTCACTCTCGCCGCAGAACGTCCCTAAAAGTTCTTCGCTCTAAAAAGAAAAATAAAAGAAATCATCCATTTTTATCATTCCCCTTCTTCTTCTTCCTCGTCTTCCTCTTCTTTTTTTCCTTCTTCTTCCTCTTGAAGTACTTGTCTTATCTGAAGTACTTGTTCTATGAAGATATAAATCTTCTGTCTTAAGTGAGCGATGCAAAAGAGATGTTCTTGTGCCGGTTTGTCACAAATTTCAGACATTTCTGCCCAGTTCTTGGGAGAAAAGCATTTGCGAGACTATAGGGAGCGTGTTTATGGGTCAGTTGGTGTAAGCAGTTGTATCAGATTGATTTTGCTGGGTTTTCAAAGGTGTTGTGCATTTTTATTCGCTTTGTCGCTTCTGAGGAGCCAAATTAAAATTCGAACATCATCTAGATAAATTCCTTGATGACACCAAGGTCTACTTGGTATTCAGTGTCCAGCGAATACCGAATCGTGTTTTGTTCCGTTAATACTAAAGTTAGACGATGTATTAGGCTCAAATTTTTCGTAAACTGTTTCTGAACGTGGTGCATTCCCAAGTACTTAATCAAAATTTTCAATATCATTTGGAGCACCATATTGCCCAATTATCTGGATGTTTCACAGGTTTTCCTTTGCTTCCGTAATCTACTGCGATCAACATCTTCTCGTTTAGATACATTTTTGAAATATTGAAATTTAGGTTAAATAAGAGCTGTCAAACTCCAATCCCATTACAACCAATTCTTTAAAATTCAATTCAATCAGTTCACTCAAATTGCCCAAAAATCCGATATCCGCGGTAATCAAATCAACTTATACTTCGATCCATAAATCAAAAATTCTCCGCGGGGCCTCGAACTCACCCTAAAAATCCAACGGAGCGACTCCGTATAGATATAATTATTAAATTAAAAGCTGTTTCCACGCAAATGAGCCTTTATGACTGCCATTAATCGTCGTCGAGTTCTTTTCGGAGGGAAGCGGAGGAATCGAGACAGAAATCCCGAAGGACACGCGATGCTAGAGTTGTCGCAACAACGAACGGACGTCGATGGCATTAATCCGATTATGCAAATATAATCGTTACAAATCGTCTGGGTATTCTTTTATCGTCTAGAAACAATTTATTTATTATGGACCATTTGGATTCGTATGCCTCGACTGATGGCGATCTTCTTTCTCCCTGTTCCTCGTCTTCGAGTTGGATTATAAATTTAATTTTTAAACTCGATACGTTAAGGACGAAGTCCTAACTTACATAAAAATGCAAAAGTTTTTTGAAAACGTGATTTTGCCAGAAGGTGGCTCAAAATACGATATCAGTCTGGGAGGTTGTGAAAATTTGCTGAGCTGTATGGTTTCCAACCAATGAAAGGAATTAATCATGCAGTAATATTGGTGAATAAGATACAAAGAAATTGGCATTTCATTTAACGATAGAAAAGCTTCTTTACGACGATAATAATTATAAGAGATTTTTGTGTTCGGTTCTGAGTGTAATAATTCTTTTACGTCCCAAGATGAATAATTTCGAAAATATTTAATAATGACAGTTACTTAGCCCAAATAGCTTATTGGAGAGTTAATCACAGTAATTACATGCTTATTAACGTGTGTTGTTAATAAGCAGTTTTTAACCGGGAAAAGTCAGAAATTTCTTCCCGTCTCTGTCTGGTTAACGAAGCAAGATACCTTCGTACTAATAAACCGATATATGCATGGTTGGATTCTAATAGGAAGATTATCCCAATTCTCTAGTATTACACGAAATTACTTCATCTATCGGAAGAGAAATTGTTACACATCACGTTCCTTGCTTATTCTTAACTAACAAGTGTAAATGTTATAATCCGTTGGTGGAACGATTTTTAGGCTAATAACGAACCGAATAATAAACCCAGATGGGTGTTCCGTTCCAGTTGTTTGTTCGTAACAACCGTAATAATATTAATCAGAGAAAAAGGACGAAAACTAATCGACGCCTAATTCTATATCATTTCTGCATACGAAAATATAGACCTAAGGGATTGTTTAAGACTGTATCGGCTCATTTTTTATGCCGAATCGTCGGAGACAGAATAAGTTCGGTAATTTGTGAAATTACGAATCGGTAAATCCGAAATTTCGAAGAAATTACCCTAAATACCGTGGAATTCGACCGGAAAATAACCGACTTACGGTTTTATAATAAGCAAGTCGAGCTACGGCCCGAGTCGGGTCCCGTTGAAAGACGTTAAATAAAGGAGAAAAGAAGAAACAGTCAACTCATCGCACGGTCGGGAGGACCATTGTTAACCGTTTCAAAAAGCGTCTTCTTATATCCTCATCAGATTCACCATTCAGCTGTCCGTCAGTTTACCACTAGAACATCTTAGGATGATTAACACCTCGACATTTTATTGTCGTATCTTGTTGAGAGTATAATGATACTTGTTATGCGCCTCCAGTAAGGGTTGGGTATTTTTATTTTCTTAATAGATATTTTTATTGTTGCTTGTTCCCCTAGTTTCGATGCATAATGACAAGCGTGCATGCCAATTGATTCGTTGTCGTAAAATGTTCCATTCGTGGAATGGTAACGCCGTACCATTAATCCACTTATTATCCGAAGCTAAACCGTTAATAAGAAACGATGCATTGTCAGTGTGGGTTCCTGTTATTATGCTTTAAACGAGTGAATGAAACTTTGAACTAAATTATCTTTAAGTGTGAAGCTCTCTATCATGTTTATATATGTAAGTACGTACTACGATGGTTTTCTTTGTAGTACTGTACAACCATAAAGAAGAAAGTATTGTCCATAAGTTTATGGAATTTGTCTTTCGTGCCAATCGAATTTCAAAGCAGTTAGGAGAATCCAAATTACCATATTACCTGCTTTCAACTGGAAGCATTGAGTAATGCATTTTCTTCGACCCGGACTCTTGGAATGGTAAAATCTTTGGAACTTAGTTCGGAAATCGAATCTGTCTGTTTTCAGTTTTTTGGGCCACAAAAGATCCATCAGCTCTTCTTCCCATTGATTCTAAGCCATGCAGGTCAAGTAGGTACATACTCATAAGCAACGTCTTACCCTCCCTTTATAACATCCTCCTTTGTTAGCCACAGGACCGAAAAATATACGCAACCAGAATTGTACTGTTGCTTGCACTTATCCCAATCATTTTATTCTAATTTCGTTCATAACTTCTAAATAGCAGCCAAGCAAGTAAATTAAAAAAGAAACTAAATAAAGAGCGAGTTTCACACATAAATAATATGTTGTCTGCACGTGAAGAAATTAGAAAGAATGGTAATTTTCTGTGAATGGTGAATTCGCGATCCTGTTTAAGTTTCGTGCCTACATCGAGAGATGTCGCCAGTGTTATCAACGTTGGGGCGGTGCTTTCGCGCGTTATTTAAGAACCTTTGTTTGGAAACAATTTATTTTTCATCTTTTATTAATTATTGTTTTAACTTATCATTTATTTTTTCCTTTTTCTCGGTTTGCTTATGCCCATCAGCTGAGCCTCGGAGTTAATGTAAGTTTTATCCCTCAATCCATTTCTTCCACTCCCTACGGTTCCTAACATGCCTGTTCATTTCTTGTAATGACTTTCCTTTAGATTCCCCCATTTTTGCCATCTGGAACATCCAAAGATTTCCTGGGTCTTCCCCTCCTCCTTCTTCTTATTCTATTCCTTTCCATATTTTTTCTGGTAAGTCTGTTTTTCCGAGTTCTTAGACCATGCCCATACCATTACAAATTTCTCTTGCTTACTTTCTCCAACAACGATTCCTGGCTGTATTATTTCTCTGGTGCTTTCGTTTCCTAATCTATCGAGGTACGTCACTCCTTCAAGTTTTCGCAAGTGTTGCATTTCTATAGCAGTGAGATTATAGATTCATGTTTCTTTTGTAGGAGCCATGATTTGCATACGTATGTTGGTGTTGGTGGCAGAAATTGCATTGAATATTTGGAGTTTAACTTTTTGTTAATCTCCTTTTTTGCGGAAATTCGGTTGACATTTCTATATTCCATTCTTTCCATTCTTTGCTACCATCACTCTAAGGTATTTATACGCCGTGACTCTTTCCAGTTGTTTCCCATTGCATGAAAATGTATCGTTATTTGTTGTGTTTTCAATTTTCAGATTCGTAATTTAACATTTACTATTTTTTGTTTTAACTTCCATTTTCACATTGTTTACCTCTGTTGTCCATATCTGTTCTTGTCTGCATTTTCTCTTTTGCTATCCGCTATTAGCACTATATCTTCTGCATACATTAATTCGTCTATTTAACTCTGTATTGCATGTCGTACCCGATTTGCAGTTTAAACCATAGTTTCATACTCATGCAATCTCGTAGTTTAGAGTGTTGGAACTATGAAAATAAATCGCCTACACAAATTTGCATGAAGAACCATAACGAACCATATTTTTACAGTGGATAAGTTAAAGATTCACGTCGTTGAATGATATAATAATAAAGTTGTAACATTTACCTAGATACATGCAACGGAACCTGTTGTGATCGTAAATCCATTTTTCACGTGAGAAAACAAGCACAAAGAGATAGCATATCATAACATTATTACGGATTATAATCAGCATATTGAAGGGAGGGGGGTTGACTTACAAGATTCTCTTCTAGAATTTTACTCTATCAAACTAAAAAGGAAAAAATATGTAGTACTAGTAAATTTTTGGATTCTAGATGAAAGAATAAAGAGACAACTTGAGCACAGAGCAAGATTGTTCCTCTTATAGAATTCACAATAAAACCAGGAAAAAACATGGTGTAATGTAGTTGTTCAAAGTTCTTCAAAGATGTCGTGCTAGTAGCAGTGGTATACGAGGGCTCTTCGTGAAGTAATGTCCATTTCCGCCTAGCCAGCAAAGGAGTGGGGATACCGGCGCGATCGTAGCGCTGCGGTGTAGTCTGGTTCAATGTGAGTCTGGCAGTGGTAGTGAGACAATCGTTCGGACACTTTTTCGTGCTATTTTGATCGTTTAAAATGGCTGTTGCAATTGAAAATCCCGCCGATTGTGAACTGCCTGCTGTTATCCGATTTCTGTGTGCAAAGAACATGACGACTGCTGAAATTCATCGTGAAATTTATTCTGTCTATGGTAAAGATATCATGAGTGACAGTGTGGTTAGAGGATGGTGCCGTATGTTTCGAGAAGAACGAACTAATGTCCATGATGAAGAACGCAGTAGAAGACCAATTGCTGTAATGGACAAACTTTTGGGTAATGTCAAGGAGGAAATTTGTGAAAATCAGCGATTCACAATCACAGAAAGATGAGAGTGATGAAGAGCTGTAGGATAGTGTTATAGCATTGGTTAATTCACAGGGGGCTGAGTTCTCTATGAAGAGGGCATCAAAACACTGGTTCATCGCTATGACATCTCAATCTTAATGGTAACTATGTAGAAAAATAGCTGAAAGTAGTAGCTTTAAGTTGTATATAATAAGAGCTTTTTCATATATTGGTGTCTTTTTAAATAACCAAACTTTACCAACCGCTTTCGTCGATGAGCCTGTTCAAAAATGACATTGTAAGCGACCAAAAGAAGAAAAAACCGACAAACAATGAATGTCTGGGCTTTGTTGACTGAGAGTAAAGCAAAGATGTAAAGTGATAGGGTGAAAATCAAAGTCAAGAGTCGAAGAGCGGGAAATACATTTGTGCTTTTATACCTTCAAAATAAAGTTGGGTATTCTTTTAAGCAAAAATTCACAAGGATAAACATTGTACCTGTATATGTATGAAGCTTTCCTCTGGGAACAGTCATGAAATTTAATAAAAAGTATTGTTTGTTCATTTTTTGTTGTTCATTTCTTACCCTTATAGCATCGAAATGAATCTAAAATAATAATAATAATAAGCAATCCATGCAATAGAAAGTTAATTGGTATCAGCTGGTTATAGCCTGCAATTCTTTGATGGTGTCTCCTTTTCAGTCGTAAGAAACCGTTTTAGACTTAATTTCTCCCAACGTCGTCTTACGAGAACAGTGATTTCGATAAAAATCCATGTTTTTTCGAAACAATCGAATTAACCATTATTCCCTTAATATAACAAACGTCAACATCTGTTTTATACGAAACACAAATATCACGCTCGTTGAGAAGGGAGACGCGCCAACGGAACGAACCCGTACCTACGAGGAAAAAGCCACTCCACATTTTCATCAGCATGATTTTCGAATTTTTCAAGTCAGCGCCGCGCACCCGCCCTACCTTCTTAACAAGATAATTGCCACGTCTTATTTATTTTCTCCTTTTATCTCGCCAGAAATCTCGTTCGAATGCATGCCACACGCAAGCTCTGGAAACTACAATAATGAGGCTACGAATCAGTATTCTATAGATACGCGTTGATATTTATAAATGCATAATCATCGCGGAATATGTAGGACGGTCGCAATGGTTATTTCTGCGCAGTTCCAGCATCGTGTATCGCATAAAACAAACATAATTGTCCTGAGAAAATTCGCCGCGTATGCGCTTATTAGGAGATAATATAACAGCGTGCTTGCATGCACGCGAGCGAAATGAAATCATTATATCAATATAACAATGAAAAATTGAAAATAATGCCTCGGATAAAACGATTACGTGATGTATCATGTGAATATTCCTCATTTACAGTTTGGTTCGAGCACGTGCCAAAAATTACTGCGCCCCTTTTCGGATATTAGTACGAGATATCCCGCTGCGACGAGGGAAAAAGATTGATGTGGTATAATAATACATAATACATTTGATGTATTTGTTGTGTGATTCTAGTTATCCATAGTATGCGAAACTTTAAGTTTGAAACATACACTTTGTCCAACGCGAATACGAACAAGTACAGGCAAGCCTCCTACAACGCGTTAAGAAACTCAGAAGTCAGTAAATACACATGTAAATCAGGTTTATTTACTTTTGTTTAGTTTAAGAGTTCATATAAGGAAGTTATAAAACGAAATGAAGCATAAACTAAAAATCCGTTTTCCAACCAAAACAAGAAAAATTAAGTGATTTGATATCAAACGCTTTTAACATTCATCCTCGTTATCCAATATCAGTGGTCTAACTCTTCTTCTTTGACTGGACTGAATGTTGATTTGCTCTTCATCTCAATCTTCAATCTTGGTTTTCAAATGTAACTTTCTTTTTTGTAATGCTACCAAAGCCTCTCTACACGTAGCTAAGCAATTTCGTAACTCCCTTTTAAACTTTGGGCTGTGCACCGTTGAAGGATTAGTTTGAGTGAAATAAATTTGTAATTCTTTGATACTGATCAGCAAGATAATTAAAAAGATGCTGACAGAGGGTATGAAGACCCTTAACGATAAGCATTGCCTAGTATATATTATAAGAATGTACCACCGAAATCATAATCAGCAAGTGACCAGGAATTTAATTCTTAATTCTTCTAATTACTTAGAAGAGGGAGGTAAGGGACGTGCAACCTTGTCCACAAAATTGAATACAATGCAGTAAACTACCACAGAGCAAAAGCAATCGTCAAATGTCCTTAGTTGAACCATTTACCAAAGTCATGTCAGGCAGTACTCGATACAAACTTTAGAAAAATTCCTGATATTGGAATTATCGGTAACTAGACGTTAAGCAGAAGTTACGATAAATAGAAGCAATGTGTAGAGAAGCCAGACAAATGTTGAATCGCCTGACAACAATAAATCTCCCACCCCATTGGGATTGCCACAGATTCTACTTTTATAGTTTCCTCTGGAGAAAAGGATGCATTATATCTCCTTTCTGAATGTCAGTGAGAACATTATTATCATACAAACTCTTGCTTTTTACAAGAAAAAGAGTCTAGAATGTTTCTTATTCCCAGGCAGACAAATTTCATTGTGGATCAACAATGGTGCATGATAAACCTTTGAGTTTCAAAGCGATGATGATCTCGAGAAAATGGCACTCGATGTAAGCAGAAAAACCAAATTTCAATGAAAAATAATCTTAATCTGTCTTCTTTTCGTTTAATTTCTGGTGAATGAGATTGTATTGTTGTGCGGAGCGAAAAGCGAACCCCTTCTTGGACTGTGTTCTTATGATTACCCCATCACTAGCTTCTTAATTATTCCAACTTCGAAGGACCAGTAAAGCACACCCGAAAAGCTGTACGTATTATACTCTAAATTATTTTAATAGTTACATTTAAAAACACTACAAATATTCGGTGTGCTTTTACAAGGGGATGTAAGCGTTCGTATGCTTGCGAAGTTTTTTGTCTCCAAAACCAATTAGATCTTTTTTAGCTGACACGTATTTATAGCAAAGTAGATCATGACCCAACCCCTTTCAGAGCTACGAATAGAAATGGCGAAAACATTATTCGCCGAAGAGGCAGACCAAAATATCCTAATTATTCTTCTTGCGAGAATTGATCACCAAGTGGCTATTCTCGGTGAAGAACACGGAGAAAAGGAAGATTCAGTTTTGAAATTTGCCAGCTTGAAGCTTTCCTTGTCCAACATCACTGAACAGTATTCTTCTATATGAGCTGACGGAAAGTGATAACTTTCCGAGGTTGTTGATACTTTGTGTTTCGAACCAGACTCACCTCAATGACTATAGTTAAATTTTGCATCTTCCAGAACCAGAGCGTACCAGAACGATTAGCCCAGAACCACTTTTTATTTTCTCGTTGAATATTTCCTCAATGAACCGTCTCTCGTATCCGAAATTATTTTATCCTTAATCTGCACTAGAAAAGCTTTAATTTCATGTGTAATAAGTCGTACTTCCCACCATTTAGATCTTCTTCAAAATTTGAAGGGGTACCCCTTTGAAACTTGAGAAAAAATTAATATGTTCTAAATTAGACGAAATTCTGTGCAGAGATGTTTTCGAAGGTGTAGAATACTACTTTGATGTCCAAACGCGTGAAATTTGCTGCGTGTGGGTGTTAGAGCGTATCAGAACGATTAGCCCAGAACCACTTTTTATTTTCTCGTTGAATATTTCCTCAATGAACCGTCTCTCGTACCCGAAATTATTTTATCCTTAATCTGCACTAGAAAAGCTTTAATTTCATGTGTAATAAGTCGTATTTCCGACCATTTTAATTTTTCCGAAATTTGAAGGGGTACCCCTTTGAAACTTGAGAAAAAGTTAATATGTTCTAAATTAGACGTAATTCTGTGCAGAGATGTTCTCGAAGGTGTAGAATACGATTTTGATGTCAAAACGCATGAAATTTGCTGCGTTTGGGTGTTAGGGCGTATCAGAACGATTAGCCCAGAACCACTTTTTATTTTCTCGTTGAATATTTCCTCAATGAACCGTCTCTCGTACCCGAAATTATTTTATCCTTAATCTGCACTAGAAAAGCTTTAATTTCATGTGTAATAAGTCGTACTTCCCACCATTTAGATCTTCTTCAAAATTTGAAGGGGTACCCCTTTGAAACTTGAGAAAAAGTTAATATGTTCTAAATTAGACGAAATTCTGTGCAGAGATGTTTTCGAAGGTGTAGAATACGACTTTGATGTCAAAACGCATGAAATTTGCTGCGTTTGGGTGTTAGGGCGTATCAAAACGATTAGCCCAGAACCACTTTTCATTCTCTAGTTGAATATTTCCTCAATGAACCGTCTCTCGTACCTGAAATTATTTTATCCTTAATCTGCACTAGAAAAGCTTTAATTTCATGTGTAATAAGTCGTACTTCCCACCATTTTAGATTTTCTTCCAAAATTTGAAGGGGTACCCCTTTGAAACTTGAGAAAAAGTTAATATGTTCTAAATTAGACGAAATTCTGTGCAGAGATGTTTTCGAAGGTGTAGAATACGACTTTGATGTCAAAACGCATGAAATTTGCTGCGTTTGGGTGTTAGGGCGTATCAAAACGATTAGCCCAGAACCACTTTTCATTCTCTAGTTGAATATTTCCTCAACGAACCGTCTCTCGTACCCGAAATTATTTTATCCTTAATCTGCACTAGAAAAGCTTTAATTTCATGTGTAATAAGTCGTACTTCCGACCATTTCGATTTTCTCCGAAATTTGAAAGGGTACCCCTTTGAAACTTGAGAAAGAAGTTAATATGTTCTAAATTAGACGAAATTCTGTGCAGAGATGTTTTCGAAGGTGTAGAATACGACTTTGATGTCAAAACGCGTGAAATTTGCTTCGTTTGGGTGTTAGAACGTATCTCTAATCTGCAGTAAAAGAGCTTTAATTCGATGTGTAGTAAGTTGTACTTCCGACAATTTCAAGTTTCTTATTTTATATATACTATTATTTTAGCCACAGTCTCCTTATTATTATTAGCAGCCTTATAGGTATATTTTTCTTGATGCTCAGCTTTATTATTTTATCTCGTGTGTGTATTTAGATCCGGAAGAAATTGAAAGGACGCCTTCATTTCCAAAATTTCCAAAAAGCTTCACACGACCCAACCTCACGCGAGGGTAGTTCGGATAATTGGTTTAAATCCGCGGCTATTGTAGGCGTTGGACGAATCGAAGACCGGATAATCTAATCGACGATAGTGAAAAGCGCGGCCCGTACGAAAGCCCGGAACTCGCGATGATAGCAATAATTTGAAGTCGGTCGCAACCGAATTCATACGCTCTTCTCTGCACGGTGCGAATATAATGCCTGGCTTAGCCGGTGCGGTCGGTAATACATCACCGGCATAGCAATTACCCATTATGCCAGGAATTAGTCAATTAAGAGTGGTCTCCACCCTTGCTGCGATCCACGGATGCCTGTAGGATGACTGACGAACAGCGGCGACTCGTCGAAAAAGGAACGGAAAGGATATTCGGAGAATTTTCACCTTGGAGTTGGAAAATTTTGCTCGAAGAAGGCTGAGTTGATGTCATAGAACTTCAAATTAACTTGTTTTAACTTGCTCCGACTTTTTTCTTACGAATTTATCTTCGTCGTTATGAAATCTTTTTCTATATGACATTATTCATGTTTGTTACCCACTTCAGACGTTTTTTACTTCCCCTATTTTTGAATTTCTATTTGTAGTTGTATTTATTTCTCATAATAGTAATAAAATGGATTAGGTGTATGTCACGTCAATATAAAGACTAAATGAAGTAGGATTGAGTGGTAGGTAGCCTGCAACTGCACCGTTGCTTGCTGCAGCACACAAAGTAGCCCGAGTAATATTCGCTAGAAATCATGCAAATTGGACTGTTGACGAATGAAAGAAAGTTTTGTTTACCGATAAAACTCAATATAAGCTTAAAATATCCAAATGGTAGTGCAAGAGTATGGCAAAGACTTGAAAAAGATTTTTAGACCGCACTGTCCCTTCAAGGGAACCGTTTGGTGATGGATCTAAAATGTTCTGGGGAGGAATTTGCTTTGACGTTCACACAGGATTAGCTCCTATAATCAGAGGTCAATGAATGCTGCGTCCTATCTGGAAAATAGTATTGAAGACCATGCCCTACCTTTTGTGCTTTTTACAGGAAATCATTTCATTTTAATAGAAGACAATGCTCGACCGCAAGCAAAACCGATTTTGGAGTACTTAAATGACATTAATATTCAAGTTTTGGATTGGCCACCGCGAAGCTCTAACTTGAATCCAATAGAGCATCTTTGGAATGCTCTGAGAAAAAGTGAGATGTCATTTACCTGCCCTTAGGAATCTTCAAGAACTGAACATGGACCAATATTTCCCGAAAAACTTGACCGCAAATTTACCACGGCGAATGAATCACTTATCAGAGCTAGATGTGGTGCCATACGTTATTAGATTTTGTAAATTTCTGAGTTTTTGTTGTACAAAAATGCGCTGCTGTATTGATTTCTAATTATTTCCTTGTATAAATACAGAATAATATTTGCAATATTTAAGTAATATAGACGGTAATTATAGTGGTAAACCCCTCAGTGGCTGAGTGGTAAAACTCGCGCTTCACAGTGCGAAGGGCCGGCGTTCGAGATCCGGTAGCGGCAGAGCGTAGCAGTTTAAAATCCTAAAAAGGGATCTGGACCTCTAATAAGCTGCGAAATTGAGGGAAATGCCACTGGGTGGGCCAGGAGCGGTACGGTATATGCGTGTACATATACGGCTCGGTGGCTCCGAACCCTTACACCGAAAGGTAGAAAGGGTAAAAGATTAAGAAGAAGAAGAAGAAGAAGAATTATAGTGGTGCGCTAATTTTGAACAGGAGTCTATATGCGTATAGTAGAAAATAAAGATAGCAGAAGGACACAAGTACAAATGGTCAGGAAACGTATGATGTATATAAAAAGAAAGGATTTTTAAAGAAATTAATCCGAGGTACTCATCAACTGAATATAAAGTATATGAGACCAGGAGTTGTTCAACCCGTGCTGTAAAGTTAACGGTGTTTAATATTCTTATTTCATTTGGGAGATGAAGCCTGGTACTCCAAAAGTCAATTGCTTGCTGAATTGCTTTGAGCCGATGGTGATGAATCGCCAACGCATTTTCGTATCTTGTGCAGTACTTGTGACGTTCTGAGTTCTTTTCTAAACGTTTACGATTCATACGCACAAATTTAACACACTCCACAATGTCATATTCTGAAAAGTTGTTGCTGATATTTGCTCTTGGTCCTCTACGAATTTATTGCTTGTGCTTTAACAAGCTCTTGTAGATATCCTCATTTATGCTAATCTTCAACTTGTGATGACATCTACTTCGTTATTCCTACATGGTGACTTCTGGAAACAAAATCAGATTTCCTCTTCCTTTATGCTCGAACTTTTTGACACAAGTTTATCATTTCGGTTTCGAGACATTTTTGGCCAAGCCGTTGTATATATACGTCATTTGTTCCCAATAGTGTTTACTTTATACATTTCGCATGGTAATTTCTGGAAATTTTGACAGATTTCTTCATCTTCGAGATTTCTCCAACGAGTGTCTGCTGTGAGTGATGTGGAATGATGAGATAACGATGCTTTCTTCCCATTTTCTTCACTGATAATAACAACTTAGTAGATTTGAATTTTTTCTAAATCAGATTATTATCATTTTTGTTATTTTTATTAATAATATTATTGATTCAGACTTCCGCTATAGCTGCTTCTAAATCACAGATATTTCTATTTTTCTTAGTTCAAATTTAAACATATCTAAAATACAAACTTGCACGGATTTTTCTCGTTTTCCTCGATAGATAGGATTCGATGAAAGCCTGGAAGCCTACATTCAGGCTGGCGCCTGTACCGCACTGACTTCGTTCGTAGATTTGTGGACGTGATCAATGCGGGCACGGTCGCAGATACCAGCCGGGCTCTTTATTAGTTCCGAGAGCGCCGAACTCCGTTCATATTGAATTGAATAACTAGGCCTTAACATTCTTTCATTGGGAATGCTCTTAATCCGGAATTATTCGAAAGGCCATTAGTCAATAGGTATGCGCGCGTAGGTCCCTCGCCCGATATTAAATTGAAGGCGTCATCGTCGAATGTACGAGCTCTATATACTGCTAAATGAGTTCTTAATAATTACATAAGCAAAGGTTTTAGTGCGTATACTGGGATATGAAAAAACATACACGACGAATTGATAACCCTGTCCTTTTTGGAAGTCGGTTAAAATTAATACAATCTCTCAAAAAGAAAAAAAAAAAGAGTAGAAGCTTTTACTATTCCTACATCGATCTGGTGATTTACTTTTGCTGTAGTAAGTTGGATAAAAGAAATTAATCCAACCAATAGCTTTCTTATAAGGATATGTTACAATAGCTGCGTACTTAGAACACTTAGAAAAAAGAACAATCGAAGACAAGTAAAACAGATATGGGCGAAGATGAAGAAGAAAATTGTGAAATGAGGAGGACCTAGAAAAAGTGGGTAAGGTCCAATTGCAAAGACCTTAAAATGCAGATGATTCACATGAAGCAAGAGTAATGGCAAAGAATAAGAAGGATTGAAGCACACCAATGTATGGATGAAAAATCATGTTTCCTCAATTATCAGGTCTCCTCTTCATCCATAAAATTACGCATATATGTACGTTCGACCTACAGTTGACGGTTCACTAAAAACGCTAGGAACACGTTATATTAACCGTGTTTAGTGTTTTGCTTCGATATTGTAGTATTCATAAGTATATTCTATCGGTATATGACGAATTATATTAACTTGATGAACTTTCTTAAAAATTGTTATGCTTGAGTGTATATTTGTAATGGAAAATGAGCACAGAGCTACTTAATTTTTGGCAAATGCTAGTGTATACTACTACTGGTTACTATTGCACTTAGAAGACCTGGAATGAAGAAGCTTGAAATAGATGAGATTTCGATTTGGGAGCCTTCTGAGATATGTTCGAGTGAGATCTGTGCTTGATTTGGCAAAAACTTTTCACAGATGGAAGTAATTGGTATTGGTTCATCATTTGCAATACAGATACTTAAAAGTTGCACCGCAGTTAAGGGTAAAGCACTAACCATTTACAATAGGCTCAAAATGTCTACTAATTTGGAGTTTTAGTTTATAAAGTCATACATTTTCAGGTTTCTTAAGCTTCTTTACTGAGTTCCTCATGTTTGCGGAGTTTGCTTTGTAAACGATTACTTCGCCTCTAACTTCATAATAACTCAGCTTTTCTAATAGAATTGAATGGTCAACACCAGTAGTCCAGTAAGAGTAAATGGCCGTACATTAACAAAGGCACAGGGTTGAGGCAGAATGACCCACCGACAGCAACGCTCTTTAATCTGGTGATGGAGGTTGTCATGAGAAAAATCTGACAAAAGCATCAGTGTTCGGCATTTGCTGATGATGCTATAGTTGTGGGAGAAGTCTGGAAGAAGTAAAAGACAGTAGCAATGGAGCGATGAACTAAAAAAATAAAGACAAGGCAAAGTATATGAAAATGACATACAGGAAAAAAGAACCGCCAAAAATCAAAATAGGAATAGAAATAGAGAACAAAACGTATAGTTTCGCATCCTCACATACCTAGGAGTAGTCGTACAGATAAGCACGAAATGGAAACAGAAATAATAGCAAAATTAACTAAAGAAAATAAAGGTGCAGAAGTATTACAGAAAATGTTGAAAAGTAAGTATACTCCACGAAAAGCAAAAACGAGAATATATAATGCTGAGGGCACCTGTACGTTAAACAAGAATTGGAAAAATATCTTAGGGGTATGGGAGCGCAAAAATATGAAGTAGTGGACAGACTGTTCGTAGTATACGGTGCAGAATCAAAGAACATCGAAGAGACGCACATCAAAGACACATAGAAAGATAAGGAGTCGCTTAATACTTTCACGAAAGAAGAGATCACGCCATCGACTACGACAACGTTAAGGTACTTGCCAAGAACGACCATTAGTACCAATCAATTGTGAGGACGTCTCTGGAAATCATGAAGAATACCAACAACTTTAGTAGAGAAGATGGCTATAGGTTGAGTAAAACATGGAAGCTAGACCTGAGCAAAAGAGGCTTATCACGAAATCGGCCAGCAACGGAGGCGACTTTAACAGTGGCAGGTAAGGGGCGCTATCAACTCCGAGGAGATACGGTTCAGCAACACTAAGGTATATAATGGGGAACAGAAGGTGATTACATCAGTTTCCAGTCTAGAAAACTTGTGAGGAAGCTGACAGCATGATCAGGAAAACATCAAGTAACTGACAAGAAAACCCGGAAGATATCACTTGTTGGTGTGCAGTTCTTGCCTTCTTATACATGTCCTCTATGATGCTATTCCCTTCCGTTCTGTCTTTTTTGTTTTCAAAACTTGAATTTACTTGCATAGTTCACATGAATGAGGAAGGTTTGGTTCACTACCTCCTTCACAACTTCTATTTTAACTGATTTACTGTAACTATTAACTGTGAGATTTTTAGTTACTTAAAAAAGTTGCTTTTATCTAAAGTAAAGTCCTCCTCGTTACTGCTAATTCCTGTTTCTTTTTGGCTTCGAGGTTATCTTCACCATATTTAAAGTTCTTGGTAATTTATGTGGATTAATTTTCCGCTTGCAATACTTAATATTACCCCATTAAAGACAACTGTTCTTCCCACGCTAAGGAACTACGATTAGTTCACATCCAACTCGATAAAGATTGAAACCTCGCACGCCAGCCTAACAGCCCTTGATCAAAAACAGGACCGATAATTGACTAATTGACGCGGACCGTGTCGTTTTCCTCGAACACCCTAGATTAACCGCCGCTATTGTAACCGTATACATGTACAATGCACCCTAGTCGATATTTTCGTCCAAGTTGTCGGTTCTATTCGATTAGATACGGCAAGAACATTGGGTCAGCCAAGAAGGGTTGCCCGGCTGCCCGAATCTTGCACGTAATCCTCGCGCACGAACTATGAGTACGTATGTATAAGCCGATCAGCTCGTCAATTGACCAAAATACTAATCTCGCTCCGTCGAACTGGCGTCGATTGCGGGTTAAAGGATTAGGCGAACAGTCGGACGGATCATACGGACGTATGCGGTAATAAGAACGTAAACTTCTAATGATAAGTCCAGTTAGACTGGCATTGTTAAAGCGTAATACGTATATTGGTTCATTACGAAGTTCGTTCGTCCGGAATGTGGATATTAAGAGTTTTAGGATATTATTCTAAGGTCCGTTGCGAGCTATCTCATTATCCTTTTTAGGGCGATAAAATTTTCTATTTTTAGAATGGTAAAAGTACATATGCTGCTGTATAAGTTTTGGAAGTTTTTTTAGCACATTTCGCCATAAAATTTAATAAAAAGATATAATTCTTTTAGTATAATAGCATGGACAGTTGGAGACAAACATCACCTGGTCGCGTTCCTGTATACTCACAAAATCAAAAAGTTTCACAGGAAATGGAAGTAAACCGTCAACATTTTCATGATTTATCAGGATTTGATATCTCTTTGGACTGGTGCATCCGAACTGCGTCCAATTTAAGAGGGTAATCAGCAGAGAAGATAGTATCTCTTAACCTGCGATCCGAACTGCGCCCCAGACAGAAAGTCCCTAAATTGTACATCCGACCTGCGTCCCAAGAAAGTAATCAAAATAAAAATGAAATATGGAACGGTTTATGGTATCAGAAAATATAAGCGATACAAAAGTTAAAAATATATGATAAATGAAAATACAATCCACATAAATGGATGAGATACATACATCAGATGACGTATTCATGTGAAACACACTTAACGAATAATTTTGGAGGCAACTTTCCGCTCAAACAAGCACTAATTACATTTTGGGTAAAGTTTTGTTTCTGCAGTTCCACACTTCTCAGCTTCTTCTTCTTTTTGCTCTATCGAATTTCCTGTACGAATCACATTATACACGTTGTAAACAATTGATAAAATCATGGATGTTTCGATGGGGTCAACTAAAGTATTGTTTCAATACCCCATGAAAAGAGACTCACAATAATTACCTACTTGTTCTCCATAAGCATGCTAAAGTTTCTGTCAAAATGTGAAGAGGAAACGTTACGTTTTCATCATTTGACTGGTTGGGTTGAAATTCAAAGGCGAAGGAGTCACCAACGTTTCCCAGGTTTCATCAAATTAATCCAAAAATGTGACGTATCCCTTTTACCAATGATTATCAGTTGATTCGGCGTCCTTATATTCTTTAGATAGTAACAAATACAAAACGAGTTTTAAAAGATACTTGAGAGAGTTACAATTTATTATAAAGAATAGAAAACTATAACATCTACAAACTTTCCAATGAATGACCTACACTGAGGCTCATTTGTTAGGCATCTTCCACAAAAAGTTGTCCAACGACTGCACTGTAGACTATATTACATATTCCAATTGGTACGGACGAAAAAAAATTAATCGGATAATTTTCATTCAAGCTCGTTGTCTAATTCCACTTGCTCTTCGAACTTGTGGAATTGTTAGCAACACTCTTTCATGAAAATGATCGGCAATGCTTTAAGGGCCCCCGATAATTCTGGATCACGCGATAGTTGCAACGCGTTTTTGTTCATACCTGGACTCACTCGCTTTGCGTTTCAAAGCGTTGGTTAGCCTTTGACGATTGAGTGCATTTTCCTTGCATCCTTCGTGGTTGTATCCACTAGGGCCTAGTGCAATAGTTCTAGTGTAGATTATAACTCGACTAGCCGGTGTCATATATTTTGATCCACATTCAACGTAGATTTCCTGTTAACCTGTCAAGTGCCGTGTATAATTGTGTTGTGAAATCGTAAGTAAAATTCAGTTATTAATAAGTGTTTCCCTACCTATTTAATCAATTTTAATCAAATTTAGCTTTAATGTTGGCGAAATATTAAAATAAAATAAAGAAATTACTATTTTTATCAGAATGTCTCTAACTGTAATAATTACGTCATTATTTCAGATATAAAATCTGTATAAAAATCTTAAAATTTCTGAGGAATTTAATCAATTATTTTTGATAATTTAAAAAGAATGGGTAATTTAAGTAGGTACTGTAATTGTTTTTAGGTGCTGTGTTAATCCTAGCCAGGATTAGAACGCAACATGGAGAAGCCAGGACCTAGTAAAAAACGTAAGGTTAAAGGTGAAAATCGGCAGTTTCAAGAAATTTGGACTGAGAAATACTTTTATGTATGGTCGCATAACAAAGTCGTTTGTTTAATTTGCAAGAATTCTGTTGCGATTGCAAAGGAATATAATGTAAAAGGCACTATGAAACGCAGCATCCTTCTTTTACCAAGTTTACAGGCGAATTAAGAAAGCAAAAATGTTGTCTTTAAAACGGGAGCTTATTGGTCAGCAAGCTATGTTTACAAAACCCATTCAAGATTCAGAAACAGCTATAGAAGTTAGTTATGAAATTTCTCGAATGATAGCAAAGCGAAGTCGCCCCTTCAATGATGGCGATTTTGTAAAAGAATGCATAGAAATTGCCGCTAAGAAAATGTGTCCAGAAGCAGCAAAAAGTTTGAGAAAATTCAACTGAATCGTATGACTATCCAAAGACGAATTATGTCTTTGTCAGGTAATATTGCGGAACAATTAATTGAAAAAACTAAGATCATTGAATTTTTTTCATTAGCACTCGACGAATCCACTGATATTAGTTCCACAGCTCAACTTCTCATATTCATACGAGGTGTTACTCAAGATTTTGAAGTCTTAGAAGAGTTATTCGGAATGTGTTCATTGAAAGGTCAAACCAAAGGAGTTGATATACTCAATGTACTTTTGGATGAGTGTTCAAAAACTGATTTGGACTTATCAAAATTATCGGGAGTTGCGACTGACGGTGCTCCTTCGATGATTGGTGTCAATTCCGGGCTAGTTACTTTACTGAAAAAGCATCTGCAAGGAAAAAACATAAACGCTGAAGATCTCATGCAGTTTCACTGCATTATACTCCAAGAAACCCTCTGTTCTAAAAAATTGAATTTCAAAATGTCATGAAAGTGGTAGTTTCGACTGTAAATTTCATAAAATCACGGGGACTCAATCACAGACAATTCAAACAATTCCTTGATGACATCGGAAGCGAATACGGAGATTTACTGTATTATACAGAAGTAAGGTGGCTAAGCCGTGGATTGACACTGGAACGATTTCTAAATTTAATAGAAGAAATTGGAATATTTCTGGCGGAAAAGCAAAGGGATGTCCCGGAACTTAAAAATCCTGATTGGTTGTGTGATTTGGCTTTTTTAGTTGACATTACAAATCATTTGAATGTCTTGAACACACGGCTTCAAGGCAAAAATCAACTGATATCCCAGCTCTACGCTCATGTATCATCCTTTCAATGCAAGCTGACACTTTTCAGATCACAATTGAATTCTGGAAATTACAATCATTTTCCGAATTATAAGAAAATGGCTGAAAAATTCAACAAAACTGCGATTAATTTCAGTTATGTAGAAAAGCTAGATATTTTGATTCAATCTTTTCAAGACAAATTTTCGGAGTTTAAAAAAGTGAAACCTCTGTTGGACATATTCAGCAATCCTTTCACGATTTCAGTTGAAAATGCGCCAGAATCAATGCAGTTAGAAATTATCGACATTCAAAACGATCAAGATTTACGCAACAAATTCAACGAAGGAGACTTGCTGAACTTTTACCGCTGCATTGATAAAAATATGTACGAAAAGTTGCGCATAAACGCTCTGAAATGTGCCAGCTTATTTGGTTCTACCTATATATGTGAACAAACTTTTTCAATACTAAATAATAATAAAACAAAAAATCGAAACCGCCTTGCAAATGAAAGTTTGGAAGCAGTTTTACGTGTTGCTACAAGTAAATTTGAGCCAAATATAAAAAGATTGTAAGCACTATGCAGTGCCACGCTTCAAATTAATAAATTCTTTTTGAATTTTAATAAATTATTATCAATTCTTTATTGTCTTTAATTGCCTATACTTCTGGCGGCCGGCCCGCCATCAGTTCATGATTTGCCCGAGTGGCCCCTAGTCTTCATAAGTCTGTGCAACCATGCACTAGGCACTCTTGCCATAGTAAAGCCTTCCGCACCAACCGTATATACGTATGTAATCGTGCATCTCCAAGACATTTCACCACCCTTTTTCATTTCCCGCGTTTTACAAAATTTGCAGTTACTCACTAGAAGTAACTTCCCTTCGTTTTGACTTAAGACCTCTTTAACTTCAATTTTGATAAACTATATGAACGAACCACGATATGTACCGCACTTGAGACTGCAATAAAGCTAAGTGGTTAAACAAATCTATTAGGGGTGATCGGACTCGTAATGGGTCTTTGTTGATATTGCCATTAAAGCCTAATTATAAAATTTTTGCGCAGATCAGGTCCTGTCATAAACAGATTTGAAATTTTCGGGTTCAAATCAGGTACGAGATTAAAGGAATAATTACTTTTAGGGCGCAAATTGAGGGCGTCCGGTTGGCCTAAGCAACAATGTGTGGATCCTGGACTTTTGTGGCACCATCCAAAACCGTTAATTCACTAATCCCCCGCATTTGAAGACACTCGGGGATAGCCTGGAAATGATTTCTTCTCTATCAAATGAAGGCATAAATAAAAATCCAGCAAAAAAATCCGAAAAAATCCCGAATGTCGCGTACAAGGATATCCCTCTTCTACCGCACCTTTTGACCCGCTATTCTTATCAAAATTTCGTCCAATTCCGCGATGTATGCGCGTTTACCCTCAACGGACGTCGGCATGAGACCATGACAATCCTCCGTGACAGTTTATATTCTTTCTCGCGCGCGGATGCGGCCGCATGCTGCGATTCGATATATTTTCTGCAAATTGCTGTTGGCAGATCAATCGCGGTCGCTTTATTTGCCCCGAGCGTTGGAAAAAATAATTCGGTCGGAAGGTGTGGCGGTGCGGAGTCGCCCACGCTCTCAACCCTATTGCTCGTGTGGCGCAAGGGCGAAAATTCCTCGTTTCCACCGATGACGCGCCAACGAAGAGCGAATGTTTTGGACAGCCGTTCGACGCGCGAAATGCTTGCCACGGCGAACGCACAATGCGGGCGGTGGCAAGTCGATGAGCGTGTACGGTTAATAATTGGATAATTTGAATGAACGAAATTTTCGTTTTATTTTTCGATTTGGCAGTGGCGCTTCCGATTTGTTCCCCGTTAGCATGACAAGGAAAATAAACTGGGTTCCACAAATAAAAAATTTAATACACTCTGAGGAATGTCCATGATTTTTTATTTTAATACCATTGTTGATTAGATGGTGTAGGTTTTGGAAAGGCACTAGATACTTCAAGAGGTCGAATGTATCTGTTATTTCAAAGATCTTTGATAAAGACTATGGAAGTTACAGTTTTGAGGGTTCCGTCCGTGTGGGTTTAAGAGATGATGATTTAACACTTCAAACGTATTTTGGAGCTATGAACATTTCTCGAAAATCATAGAACTGAAATCGAGCGCTTTGTTGAACGAAGCTTCTCTTGGATTTCCAGATGTAAGATGAGGTAGCAAGTTATTAATGACGATGTATTCTGTCAGTTTGAAGACCCCAAGGAGGAACTATATTTAATATTATTGACAATAAGAATTGTTTGCAAACAACTACGCGAACCAAGTTTCCAGATGAATCAGAGAAAGCGTTAAAATGTCTTCGTATTGTTGAGATACTAGAAGATTATATCTGCACTATTGGCTATGGGGGAAATGATATGGCAACTTGTTCTTTGTGAGCATTAATGGTAGTAACATACAAATTTGAATCCTGAAAAAACCAGACGACATGTTGAAACATCTGAGAACACAAAGTTTCTCTATAGCATTGAGGCGTTGGAAGATTATTTCTGTAGTATTCGCTGTAAGGAGAATGGTATGACAACCTATTCTTCAAGGGCGCTAACATTCAACTTCAACTCTAAAAGATATCAGACGATATTGTTGAGACATCTCAGAACAGAAAGTCTCTCCAGACCATTGAGGTGTTGGAAGATGATTTCTGTAGTATTCGTTGTAAGAGGAATGATATGGCAACTTATTCTGCAAGGATGGTAACATATAAACTTGAAATCTCAAGGAATCAGAGGACGTCTTGAGACATCTCAGAACAGAAAGTCTCTCTAGAGCATTGCGATGCTGGAAGATTATTTCTGTAGTATTCGCTGTGAGGTGAATGATATGACAACCTATTCTTCAAGGGTGCTAACATTCAACTTGAACTCTAAAAGAAATCAGACGATGTGTTGAGACATCTCAGAACAGAAAGTCTCTCCAGACCATTGAGGTGTTGGAAGATGATTTCTGTAGTATTCGTTGTAAGAGGAATGATATGGCAATGATGGTAACATATAAACTTGAAATCTCAAGGAATCAGACGACGTCTTGAGACATCTCAGAACAGAAAGTCTCTCTAGAGCATTGCGATGCTGGAAGATTATTTCTGTAGTATTGGCTGTGAGGTGAATGATATGACAACCTATTCTTCAAGGGCGCTAACATTCAACTTGAACTCTAAAAGAAATCAGACGATGTGTTGAGACATCTCAGAACAGAAAGTCTCTCCAGACCATTGAGGTGTTGGAAGTTGATTTCTGTAGTATTCGTTGTAAGAGGAATGATATGGCAACTTATTCTGCAAGGATGGTAACATACAAACTTGAAATCTCAAGGAATCAGAGGACGTCTTGAGACATCTCAGAACAGAAAGTCTCTCTAGAGCATTGCGATGCTGGAAGATTATTTCTGTAGTATTCGCTGTGAGGTGAATGATATGACAACCTATTCTTCAAGGGCGCTAACATTCAACTTGAACTCTAAAAGAAATCAGACGATGTGTTGAGACATCTCAGAACAGAAAGTCTCTCCAGACCATTGAGGTGTTGGAAGATGATTTCTGTAGTATTCGTTGTAAGAGGAATGATATGGCAACTTATTCTGCAAGGATGGTAACATACAAACTTGAAATCTCAAGGAATCAGAGGACGTCTTGAGACATCTCAGAACAGAAAGTCTCTCTAGAGCATTGCGATGCTGGAAGATTATTTCTGTAGTATTCGCTGTGAGGTGAATGATATGACAACCTATTCTTCAAGGGCGCTAACATTCAACTTGAACTCTAAAAGAAATCAGACGATGTGTTGAGACATCTCAGAACAGAAAGTCTCTCCAGACCATTGAGGTGTTGGAAGATGATTTCTGTAGTATTCGTTGTAAGAGGAATGATATGGCAACTTATTCTGCAAGGATGGTAACATACAAACTTGAAATCTCAAGGAATCAGAGGACGTCTTGAGACATCTCAGAACAGAAAGTCTCTCTAGAGCGATGCTGGAAAATTATTTCTGTAGTATTCGCTGTGAGGAAAATAACAACTTATTCTTTAAGGACGTTAACGTACAACCTTGAATTTTCAAGAAATCAGACAACTTGTAACTCCAGACCATTGAGGTATTGACATATGATATTGCTAAGATCCTCTCTCGGTACAATGAGACATAATAATCTATCCTCAGCGAATATCAAGAGTGATAAAAGAGATAACCTTGACTATCAAAGAACCGTGTAAAATGTTCAAACATCCGAAAATAAAGTGGTACTAAAGTGGCATCCAGGCAGATTGCGCTTCTAAGATTAGGAGTTAAGAAGATGAAACATCTTAACCTTCCTTCTTTGGAAGTTGTGAAATGTGTATCAACTGTTCAAGTTTCAATTACTTCAACTAAATGGGGCGATTTTCTGCTGGTAATGTAGTAAGAATGATTGAAGACGACGAACTGGTAGTACAGATTATTTAGGAGCACAATAATACATTAAACCTCAGTGTTATTAGCGAATAACAATACCATTAAAAGGAAGGAGAAGGAGAAGAAGGAGACGAAGAAGAAAACGAAGAAGGAGAAGAATAAGGAGAAGAATAAGGAGAAGAATAAGGAGAAGAACAAGAAGACGAAGAAGAAGAAAAGGAAGAGGAACAAAAAGAAGAAGAAGAAGGAAGGAATCCCACAGAAACCAGGAGTCGGTAATAACTAATAAAATGGAATTATTATATTGCCTATACCTACCAAGTATTTCGTGCAGTATATCCATGTACTGCACGAAATACTTGCAAAGTGTACCAGCTGTCAACTTCAGCACACTTTACGGTGCAAGTTTTGAAAGAAAGTGATTGCTCACAAAAGGGTTTTATTGTAAGAACTTTGGGAAGAAAAATTAGGAAGTTTTCGGGAAAGGACTTTCAGTACTAACATCAAGCAGTCACAATTGCAATTGGTTTACGGCAATAGAAGCAATGAACTTCTATAGTAATGAATTACTGTTGCGCATCTCTCAAGAATTTCTACATCAGCTTACCAGCGATGATTTGATATAGTAAATTATATGTATTGTATATGGTTTGTTACAGTCACAATGGTAACTACTACTATTACTGTGCTTATTATTATTCAAAAACATTGCCTGAAATCCTTTAATTCCCTTTCGTTTTTCCCTATTCCTATCTCGCGTTAGTCGAGTGAAAAGAGCGAAATAAATTACAAACAATATGATTATCGACGTTGTTAACATGAGTAACAGTTTTACAAGCAGTTTAGCGCGCTCCACTTGGGGCGAGACAAAGCGAGGGTGAAACGGGCGACATATACGGCGTTCGGGATGTATTTTGGGGTTTGCACCCTTAGGGAACACAACTAGTCATTAGGGCATTACTCCGAAATTAATTTACAAGTGTTACAGTTTGTAGCTTAATGAATAAAGTTAGATGTACTTGGCGTTATCGCTTCTATCTGTAATTGAAGAACTGATTGTAGGTGTGGATGTGCTTGCGAATGTGCAGATACGTAAACACACACACACACACATAATAATTATCCATTCGGCTTAGTTCAATTATTAGTTGCTGTATATTGGTATGTACCTAGTACATACATGGGTCCGAATAATGTGAATTACATATATTGGGTTAGATTGGCTCGAATATCTTCATATACGTTAATTATTACTAGTAACTAGGCTTAAGTAAGCTAACTATATTTTTAAAAGGTCACTATTTTCCTTTAAATTTATACTGAAATGCCGGAGTAATTGTAAGAACATTTCTTTAGAACTGCAAACGAAAATAATTTCAGGAAAACACAAAATCGTGAGTAGCAATCATAAATATGTACTTCTTATAAACCATAACTGCGTTTCAAACACACACTTAGATCGGTCGTCAAGCGAAGAATGTATGTCAAGTACGTAGAACATCTATCCATTAATTGACACAATCTCCTAAATCGAAATAGACAATTTAATAGATTAAATTGGTCTTCCAGAGTGTTCCTCTTCAAGTTCTCTTTCTCCATGCGGACGTCTATGTATGAGTGCGTGCACCTACATACATACATCTAGACGATAACTATATAATGTTTGTGCTTGAACCTGAAGTTTGGACAATATTGAGGAACGTTGCCTCTTCAACTACAATGGCCATTGTACTTTTTACAGCCCTCTTCTTGACAAGGAGTCCTAACGTCGACGGGAAACCACCGTCGTCTTGAATGCCTTCTTCTGCCCATTTATATATTTTATCGAATGTATGTACACTACGTGTACGTACAGGCAGTTCCAAAAATCAAGTATATAAAAGGTACGTTTCATATTTATAACCCACCTTTACAATTTTCTTCACGTACGTTATAAAAACATAAAATTTTGATCAAAGCCCATAATAAAAATCCATATTCGATGGCAAAATCATTTTCGCTAGAAATTTGTAACATTTGGCCCAATTATATTATGTAAATATTTATGACCCACCTCTACTCTTTTGTCTTGCAGGGTGCTACAAAATAAAAGTTCAGTAGTTACTAGTTTATAACACATACTTTAGACTTAATTAGTTGAAAAACTCGTTTACGCATTGAACAAATTAGGTTTGCTAAACTGTTGTCACCCGAATTCTTCCAGACGTTGAAGATTGCATCTCTTAACTCATTAATATTGCCATATTGATGGCCATTGCTATAAACGCGGCGATCCAATATTCCACACAGATTTTCCATTGTGTTAAGACCTGTGGAGCACTCTGCCCATTTCAAAACCTGGTTATTTCTACTACCAAGCCAAGCCTCAATCTCAGTACTTGTGTGGATTCGAGCATTTTCGTGCTGGAAAATCCCGTTTTGCTCAGGACGTTACTGCGGGAATAGTACTGTACTGCTACATAATCCTCTGAAAATGGGTCCCAGACCATTTCTGATCCGCCCCCAAAGTTGCGCTTAGAAAATTAGAGGAGAGGAATTCTTTCCTTAAATTGTGCCAATAAAAGTTTGAGCCATCTGGTCCATATAAATTCAATTTGTTGTTATCAGAAAATATCATCTACATCTACCAAATCAAGGGTTAAGTAAACAGGGCTTATATTGGTTATGTGATTTACCGAGGACCAAATAGTGATCATATTTTGCCCTTTTCCACTTCAGATAATACTGTACCGCGCCGCATTACTTCCTAACACGTAAATAATTCAAACGGAACTAACATGTTTTACACTTAATAAAAAATAATAAAAAATTGCAAATGGATTATAATTATGAAACGGTCATTTCGCCAGTAAAACAGGGCGTCTTCACGTTTGCATTGAAAAATAAAGGAATGTCAAAATTTATGCCAAAACAGAGCAGCTACTATAAACTTCTCACCATACAGTACCTACAACTCAGTTATTTATTCCTAGGGAATTAATTTATCAATTATTATTTTAATAATAAATATGAAACGCACCTTAGGATATATCTTACAGTGGTGTTCTTTTTAAATCTTAGATTTCCAATGTCACTGTAGTTTGTATAATATTTAACTTGCAAGAAATTGTGATATTTCGAACTAAAAATTACGAGAAATGCCAAAGATAGAATGAACCAACTCAGACGGTTTGAACAACGATAGCTGGACTAGACAAGTGTGCAGACTTAGAAGACAAGAAAGGAGAAGAAGACGTAGACCTGCCACAATATGGAACAACATCGGGAAATTCCGAAATGCACGGGGAATAAACACGAGAGAAGCCAAAACACTAATGAAAGGCAAAAATAAGAATAAGAATAACAATGAAGCAAATTTGTCTGTGTAAGGAAAAATAAACGAAAATGATATACCCTACATCTTCGGCTAGATACTTAATTTTTAATGATAACTGTAGCTGTTATCATAGCTACTCTGCTAAAAGCTTCTTGTGATATCGAACCCCAAATTTTGAAAACTATCCATGTGTTCTCCACATTATTCGAGGGATCTTACAATTTTGTTAATTGAGGGCCTTCTTATCTCGGCCTCGTTATAAAAATTGAAATATTCACAGTTTATCTTGCTCAGAACAACGAAGTTAGATGACAAGAGCAGAAACTGGGAAAAGTAGCAATATGAATGTGATCGTGGAAGATTGAACAATCGACGCGAAGATAATTAATAGAATGCGAACTGTAAAATGTAAAATCCAATAACAATACCAACAATGTAATAAAGATTAAAATTAGAAAGAAATATCCACGAAGAATTGTCGCGACAACAAAACAGAATAAACGCAGGAATGAAAGAATAAGTACAGCAAGTGATACGCAAAATAATAGGAAAATAACTAAAATACTTTGGCCACATGGAGCCACAGAAATTGTTGAAAGCAGATACATAAATGTTGCTGGCGCGGAGAAGGGGAAAAGGGACACTACAAAAACAAATAGAAAGGGAATAGGTTGTGGGAAAGGGGAAACGGTGGAAGAAATGAGACCAATGCCCAAAAATAAATACGATGGAGGAAATGGGCATGTAGAAATTGGACAAGCAAATAATCCAACACTACAGGGATTGGCGTAAATAAAATGCAAAAAATTATTTTGTTTTCCGTCGATTTCTTTAAGATTCTTGTAGAAATTTAATCAATCCTGGTTCTTAGATTTTTGGGGATTTCCATAAAAATATCAGACTTTAAGTCGGAAATCTATTTTCCTTTTCTTTCGGGTTTTTTCAGATTTCTGTATATATAAATATAGTTTTTCTTCGTTTTCCGCAGAAATTTGTTATGTATATTTTGTCCTAAATCTACGTTGACCTTTCGCATAAATTTGAAACCTTTATTCAGAAAGTTGTTTTGTATTCTGTCCTCGACCAATTCCTGCTTTAGATACAAACTGAGTTTTTTGTGTTTTCATCCTAATGTGGTTACTATTTTCTCCTGTTTATTCTTTGTGAGAAATTTGTTTTATAGTCTCTCGCGAATTGCTTCGGATTGCCGTAGAAATTCAAAACAGTTTGTTTACTTAACTTTAAGCGAAAAAATTGTTTTATGGTGTTTATGTTTTGTGCTGTTCTTTTCTTTGTAGAAAACTGTTTGTGAGTATATTCGTGGAAGCTCAAAATTGTGGTCCCAAAAATTAATGTTATTCCTTCAAATTCGTTTTTTTTTCTTTAATTTTTTTTTTGTTTCCTGGATATCTGCGTAGAAATTCAGAATTTTAACTCTAATTTGAAAATTCCTTTCTTAGATTTCTTATTACATGACGTAAAACGTTGTTGAACGCTTTTTCCTCGAATTATCTTCGCGTTCTTCTCAGAAATTTAAAATTCATTAAATATGTACATTTCCTAGATATTAGTTGCAATTTCGTTTGTAGCTTTACGCTAGAATTTATTTTTCTTCCTCCCTATAAATTTAGAGAAATTTATGCTCTTCCAATACATAGAATATCAATTTCAATAATCTCTTATCGAGTAATGATAAACAGTAAGAAAGCTTGTTCAACTTTTCCAACTGATTATACCCAATTTAGCTACTAAGAACGCTAGTGAGTGGTTTCATTCTACTAGTGGATGTTACTTAAATAATTGCGAAGGGAATTAAGTCCTCCGGGGACCGGGAATCTAGCTCATGAATGTTGATTGTGCGCCCCTGTAAATTTATTTTCACACCGCCGAATTCCCCAGAGTCGCTTTTGTTACATCGCATTTGCGATACTTTAACCATTATTATATCGATGGATCCGTAGAGGAAATTAGTTCTTTTATGGTATACTTATTAGCTTGGCAGCATTGTAAAGATTCATCGAAACATGCACAGATATGATACATGTTTCTATGAAAGTTACGTCAATTAATACTACATGAGTAGGCATTATCTACATATGTGCTGTTAGCTGAAGATTAGTGCACGATGATTATATGCATATTTTCTGTGGAGGCGACTATCCCCTGTATACGTATTTTACATGGAGTTTGAGTAATATATCACTTAATATTGAAGCTTCATAATAGAGATTAGTGCTAAGAATTACTCTGGAAGGAAGAATGGAAGAGGTGGATCAATTGATACTCACTTTCATAGATTTACGAGCAGCATTTGATACGGTAATCAGAAGAAATGTGTGGAAATGCCTGATAGACCTACGCTGAGAGAAGTCACCATAACAGTATTTGAACCAGTAAAGGGAAAGGTACAAACACCTTGGAAAGGATCACAAAAAATTGGAATGGATAGGGGTAGTCTAGGTGCACTTTTGTTTGTAGTGGTGATGGACAGAATAAGTAAGAACATAAACAGGGAGAACTAGACACAATAATCAACTACAGGAATATGCAACCAGTGACGAGGACACACAGACGACGAATAAATGCATAAACTAGTAGACATATTGGGAGGAAAAATGATGATAATACACGCGAAACAATGAAAGCAACGGAACAGGAACATTAAGTGTAAAGGAGAAGTATTTGAAAGAGTGAGTCTGTACGAATATTAGAAAAGCATAATTACGGAAGACGAGATATGGATGCAGGGCTAGGTAATAGAAAAAGAAAAGGGACGAAATTATATTACGCTTTAAATAGAATAGTAATAGGGAAAAAAGAGAATTAATACAGAAGTTAAATTGAGAACGTATATCACAGTCGTCCTACCCTCACTCCTGTTTGCTGGTGAAAACTGCATAATATAGAAAAATCATGAGAGGAAGATTATTGCAATAGAAATGAAGTATGTAAGACAAATAGCAAGAAAACCGAAATGGGATTGAATATCAAACGAAGAAATAAGGACAATAGCAGCAACGTTCAACATTGGTTGTATCCCCAGTTTCATTTGTTAGTTTGAATTATCCTTTTCTAATAATCATAGTGGACTACATACCTAGTCTTTGTGGCGCTGTGGATTTTTACCATTTGGAGCAACATAAACTGTGAGGACTTGGATTAATTTTAAATAAAGATGGTGGCGCAAGATTTCGGTTAATATCTTTTGGAGAAAACGGTCTCACCCATCGTCACTGAAGCTAGTTATCTTTTTCCCCCTCACCATCGCCAAGTAGATTATCCACTTCGTGCTATATTCGTTTCAGACCCTTTTCTATTGTCTAATTACTTATGTATATCATCTATTGTGACGTGACAACTTATAATGCAGAGAAGAATAGAGAAAAGACAGTGAGGATGGTATAGACAAGATGAATCCAGAAAAACTGGTAAAGAGAATACACGAGATTGGAACAACAAGGATAAGAAGAAGAGCTGGGTATTCCTCTTCTTCTTGTCTTCTTCTTGACCTCGATGTAACAAATAAAGTAATTAAGAAGATTGGGAGGGAAACGATATAGGGGATGAAAATTTTGGTCAGAGAATGATGAGGTTGGAGAAAGTGGCACAAATTGGCACATTGACACTCCAAACGGTATAAGGAATAGTGAAGAAGAGAAAGAATAGACATGCTACGAGTCTATGCAGTGAACATGAAGAAAACCAAATCCAACGTTTTCAGTTTTGAGAAAGAAAGCTGGCTAAACTAAAGGTTTTGGAATTCTTGTGCAAGATCTGGCCTATAGTCAAAAACTTTTAATTTTGTGTAAAGTGTCAATTTTTTTAATTTAGCTTGACGAGGTCCAAAGTTTTCGTCAAAAGTTAACTCTTTCGATTTTGATTCATTTCTACAATACATGCATTTTCCGAACACTGTATAACAAAAGCAATCTTCAGAGATATTTTTAGAAAGCGAAGCACAACCCGTCCTCTGTTAATGATTTTATATCAAATACAATAATACCAAAATCGAAGCGTGGATGTGATAGAAAGGGAACATCGCCAGGGGAACAAGAAGGAGAAGCAGAAGTTTCGAAGGCATCGACGGCGCTAGCAGAAGAAGTCACGTCAAGAATTTAGATTTTGCCCTCGCCTTAATTAAATTAAATTCGTAAAGATGGGTGCCGCTTCACCGGTAGTTAGCAAGAATTTTACTAACGAAGTAATTATCCGACTGCTAATAGAGGACCGTGGAAGTTTTGTTCTGACACTCAGTTGTTTAGCGCTACTAATGACGTAACTTGAGCGGAAAGACTGCTTAGTTTTAATGAACTTGTCATCTTTCTCTCTCTGTCTTTCGGGCGCGGGGATTATTATTATTATATATGTGCTTAGACGTGTAATTTTATAAATGTGGACGGTAGCAGACGGGTAATTGTTAATTACTATATCGTGTAACCCGTATCGATGACGCCATATCTAATCTAACGTGGTTGGAATTAATTAACCAATATTAATTATAGTCCGAGGTACCCGGAGTATACAACTTTGGACGGAGTTGTATAGATCAAAGTCAAAGTCGCCTAGTGTTATTGGATATCAAAACAAATCTTCTTGTGGAATAATTTTCTTTAACGCCATGTGTAATTATCCAAAAAGATTTGTTGCTTGAAATTCAAACATTTATCTTCTAGTGGATTCATGCTGCCCATGAGTAGAAAGGAACATGAAAACAGCAATCAACTTTAATGCTTTTTCGTCTTTCCTTCCTTATGATAACATTGAGAATGACGCCTTCCACACTGGATTGGATCATGCAATATTTGATGGGGTCTTTCCCAGCTTTGAAAACATATTCTTTAGGGTACGTGGCCGTACATTGTTCTATTCCAGGAGATTGCCTTATTTGACTACCATTAGAAATATTTATCAAAGCACTTATGGATATGGGGATGACTAATACATTTCATCACAATATTTTGTTTCGGTTTTATCCAAGAATGTTCAGGATTCCAGTATGATTTCTCGAACAATACGAAATTACTCTTAACAACATTCATTCACTGACTCGTCAACGCCCAGCCCAAATGCCTGAAGCTAGAGACCTGAGATTCGGTAAACAGATACCTCTTCCAATGACTAGCGCAAATAAGAAGGGATTTTTTAGAAATTCCCAAGCCAAGGGGGTACAAATGGATAAAATCGGTAACCTAATATCTCCAAAACTAAGACTAATGGGATCAAAATTAAAAAAGCATATGAATACTGTCAAAGAATTAGCGGACACGTGTTTGGTACTTGTTTGATATTTCTACTTTAAAAGGGTAAAACGGGTAAAAACCGAATTTTGGTACTTTTTGTACCCAATTTATCTTCTAAAGTACTAAAGATAGGAATAAAATTAAAATTGAATTCTTAAAGAAAATCTCGAATGCGGTTTGCTACTTTTTTGAAATTCGGGCTAATAAGGAATAAAAATATAACCGATTTTTGGTACTTTTTCTAAATATTTTCTAAATATTTTTTGAAGTATATTGATACTGTATCAAATTCAGTACGTAGGCTCTTCTCTCAATGTTTAGATCCAGTAAAAAGCATTTTAGGGTAATTCGAATGCTGAAGGGATGAAAAGCGGTAAAAATGGGTTAAATTGGTAACGTAATATCTCCGAAACTAATATAGATAAAAATAAAATTCAAAATGCTTCTGAATCTTATCAAAAAATAAGCGAACATGTGTTTGGTACTTTTTTAATATCTGTACTTTTTAGGGGTAAAAACGGGTCAAAGCTAAATCTTGGTACTTGTTCGCATCCCTCTTCTCAAAGGACAAAAACCAAGAAATATCAATGCCCAGTCCAATGTAAGCAAACACTTATTTCGTGATGATAGACTGACAAGGCAGACACACAAATCCTGTAAGGGTCATAGGGAGTTTCCTTGAATTTCCCTTCTTCTGAGGTCGCAGCAACGTGGGACTGGTAAACTTCTATATATACACATATATACAGAATTTTGTTCTTTCTTAGTCTTTGTAACAACTTAAGGGACGCCCTTCGTATTACTATTGTCACACAGTTGCTTCCATGAGAGAACCGGATTTATCCGAAGTCAGTTTTCGAACAACTGTTCAAGCAACGAGAATAGCTTTGTGGTCATCTTCGAAGGACTACGCGTTTCAGAGATTTCCTTTAATGCTAGGGGAAGCTGTTTGCATGGAGGTGCTCATTACTAGAAGATGGTTATTCACTTCTAAGCGCTATCATCTACCAAATTGTTTGGGTCTTAATCATAGAATGGTCTTATTATCTTGATCGCTTGTTTATACAGAATGAAATAATGAGTTGGAGATATCTTGATGTTGTTCATGCAACAGGAAGTTCTTGTTGATTTCTGTAAAAACAAACGTAATAATGGAAATAAGTTCAGGAAGGTGGCTCTTACTAGGAGGACCATTACTATAATATATGCAGCCAAATAAAAGCATGCCACGTCATCAATCAGACGATGTAACGTTGATAAAAAGTAACAATAGAAATGGATAATTACTATTTGTCGGTCGCCGAACGAGGTATCGTAATATTATGTAGATACGCCAACTCCCAGAGATCTCCAACTTTTCACCTTTCACTAACGGCCGGACGATTTATCAATCTGATGACTGGCACAATAAATTTCATTCACTCCCACCGTGAGATGGTCTCGCGATTGTTCGACGACGAATTTGACTGACACTAAATACAGCACGCAGACTGGTCTGATACAACGGCCTAGTACGTAATTCCATATTTAAATAGAGTATATGCGGCAGTGTATAAGGCCCCCGGAGCTTCTTCATTCATCTGTTTGGGAACAGTCGGCAGCCATTAGTGGGCGTCCCGCGACCGGCCAATCACGTCGTGCGACTACAGCGAACCCAATCGGCGAACCATCGTACTAACATTCAACTCGAAGCGCCCTCAGATGTTTTATGCAGTTGCGGGGATAATTAGTGGGCTGCGCTTACCCTATTCTGTATGATTTATAATAGTTGGCTACGCTTCTGGTCGCTTTTGTTCGGCCCGAAACTTGGGGATTAATCCGCCGCAGACGACTACGACGCCGCGTCGTCTTACGAATCAAAGACACGTCTGGTTCGTTTTTGCCGTTTTCGACGCTTGTGATCTCCTCGAGAGGAAAGCGTAATGAAATACTGGAATACCGAAAAGGAATCGATATTCTTTCTTTCTCCAATTTTTCTTTGCTCGACGATTCTATGTTAGCGAACTTCAGAATGATTACAAGAAGTGTTCCGTATAGTATGCCTAACTGACACTAGATTACGTTGGTAACCCAGAATAGAGTAACCGTTAATTTATACGGGACAGTTGCTTCGTTTGGCAGAATATTCAATATTATACGGCCAGACATTTCGTTAGTCATTTCCCTTTAGCAATGATGCACTAGACCATAATTTCCACTGTTTAAAAGCTATCAACCAATCTTCTTCTGGAATACCATCAAAATAAGGGTGAAGTGCGGTCTTCAGACGAAAACCCTCTACACCCCAAATTACGTTTAAGCTCGAAAAATAGCCAAAAGTCACACATTGCTAAGTCAGGTGAGTACAGCGGATGATCTATTACCTTTATATATTTTCTTCAGCCAAAAACTGTAGAGTTGAAATTACCGTATGAACTGTCGTGGTGGAGAATAATTCCCTTGTCTGGAACTCTGTTGAACATTGCAGGCAAACATTTTTCAGTGCACCACTTAGCTGTAACAGTGTTTTGTCCATCTAGCTTAATTGGAGCCCATACTTCTGAAAAATATCGCATACATAACCTTATCCATAGCTTGCTGCTTCTTAGTCATTCTTGAAGTTTCCCCATGTTCATGAATCCATACACGACAATCTTGGCGAGTAGGAAGGTCGAAAAAGCGAAAAAAAGTTTCGTGACCTCTCACTATTTTGGAAAAAATTTGGTGCCCGCTATTATTTAATAAGTTTAAAGTTTCATGGAAGTCTCACACACTCTGATTTCTTGAAGTCAGGAAGGCGATGCGGCACAAAACTACTTACCACTTTTTTAATGCAGATGATCGTGTATGATTATTTTAATAGCTGAGGATCCAATCTTAAATTGATGCTTTATTACCGCGTAAGTGGGTTTATTGTTCTCTTCAATAATTCTTTTAACAGCAACAATGGTTTTTGTTTGTTGTTTTGATGTTGAACAGAATTCCTTTCGCGTTCAAATTCCTTATACCATCGGTAAATTGTAGCCAAGGAAGGTGCTTGTTCACTAAAAACGGAATGTAAACTTGCTTGAAGCTCTTTCAATAAATTACGATTTGAAAATGCTCTCTGGTTGATTTCATGTTGTTTAACTTTTAATAAGTATCTGAGTTATAACGAACGTAACTTCAACAACAATCAAACAACAAATGATAGATAAAATGTTGCTCCAAATAAACACTGTGTGATTGTTTTTCACAATTTGCTTAATAGGCAATGAAAAAGAAAAGAGAAAACGGATAACTTTTGTGGTCTAGAATAAACTCCAAAAATACATAATCGTTATCCTTATTACATCGAATGTCCCTAAAATAGCATCATTTTTTAAAATATTATTGTGAAAAGGAGCGCAGAGGAAGGGGGACCACTATTACTATTACTATATACATAGTTAAAATGAACTTTAAGAAAGAAAAAGGAAAGACGCAGGAAAGTAAAAGGAAAATAATAAAAGAAAAGATTAGAAGTAATCAACGGAATGATGAGTGAAAGAAATTTTTCAAAAATGCCTGGTGAAATATAAGAGACCTAAAACAAACTATCAAAGCATAGAAGAAAGATAGGGAGATTACAGACAAAGCCTAATAATGGCAGTAAAAGAAAGTGGTGGCGTAACAAAAGTAACCAACAAATCCACACAAAGAGCAGCGTGGTGGATAGAGGAAATAGAAAATACTATAAAAGAGAAGAAAGGCAGCAATAGGAAGCAAACAACAGATACAAGAAAACTACGAAAAGTACAAGGAAATGCGATCAGAAGCCAAAAAGATGGCTAAAAACAGTAAAGATCAAGCGTAGGTAGAATTTGGAAATACATTAACACAATCGTTTAGTGAACATTAAAAAAAGTTTTATACTAGGTACGCTTAAGTACGTGAGGAAGCCAAAAATAAACACACCAAAAAAAAAAAAAACGCAAAGGACAAAGATAGAATAGTACTCACGGAAAAAGTAAGAATAATGGGAAGGTGAAGAAAATATTTTAAAGATTTATCAGAACAAAACAAAGTAGCATCAGGCGCGACAAAACAGAACATCGAACATGAGAGAACAGAAGAAAGGGAAGAAAAGGTGAACAAATAATAAAAGAAGAGCTAATGGAAGCGATGAATAAAATGAAGACAGGAAAAGCACGTGGATATGACGATATAACTGCTGAAATGTGCAAGAACGAGAATGATGAAAAACAACAAGGACTCCTCCATATTATGAATCAGATCAAAAATACAAGTACCATCAGAGTGGCAAAGAGGAATTATCGCGCCGATCTATAAAAAGGGAGACAACAAAATCTGCTGGAAACTACAGAGGAATAACTTTCAGAAGTATGATAGGAAAGATACTGGAAAAACGATAGAGGGACAAACTGGAGAAAACAATAGAAGGAAGCCAAAATCGATTTAGAAGAGGAAGAAGAACAAACAACCAGATATTCATATTCAAACAAATATCAGAAAAACCATTAAAGCTGGGAAAGCAAATAAACGTATATTTTGTTGACATGGAGAAAGCTTTTGATAGAGTAAAAAGAGCAGACATATATAAGCAGAATATTACAGGAAAGAAAAATCAAGGAAGACCGAATCAAATGCATCTAAACCCTATATGAAGAAATTGAACATTAGGTAGGAGTATCAAACGAAAGAAGAAAGAAACGTTTGTCAGTAAAACAGGTTTAAAGCAAGGATGCGTACTGACAGTGAGTCCCTTACGTTTCAATATAATTTTGGACGAAGTGGTGAAAAGTTGCAGAGAAAAACTTAAAAAGTACAATGTAAGCTATTGGAAGCTTAGATGTATAAAAATGACCGATTTGTGTTATGCCGATGATAAAGTAATAATTGGTGAAAACGAAGAAACAACTATATCAAGAAATATCCTTCATGAAGAGCTGAAAAAAGATAAACATGAAAATAAACAAAGAAAAATCCAAAACAATCATAATTGGGAAAGAACAGAGAAAACAACATAAAAATATAAGAACACTTTGAACAAGTAGAAAAGTTCAAAGCGGGGATAGGAAAATGGAAGACGAAATAAACGAAAGGCCGCAAAAGCCGGTATAAAGACTAACTTTATGAATAAAAGGGAAGTACCAAAGAAAGTAAAGGTAGGAGAATACAAATACCAAAACCGACACTAACACATGGATCCGAACCATGGACTCTAACACAGACAGATTAAGCAAAGATAGGAAAGATAAAATACGAAAGCATATATTCAGAGAAAAACTGAAAATAGATCTTATTGTGATAGCCATAGAACAAAAACAGCTCGGACGTGTCGGACATATAATAAGAAGAGATGAGAATAAAGTAGTAAACCATGTATTTGAGGTGAGAGAAATTGGAAAAAGAATAGAGGGAGACCAAGAGCTGGATAGAAGAATGCCCGTAGCGGCTGAAAAAAAAAAGAACTAAATGGGACGATAAAAGAATGTTGGCAAAGGACAGAAAAAGTGGAACGAAATGTGAAAAACGCGAAACATAACTCGACATCGAAAGGTAGGTACTAGAGTTCCTGCTTAAGTAAGTAAGTAAGGCATTTTGAGGGAGACCAAGAAAGAGGTGGATAGAAGAATGCTAGCAGCGGCTGAAAAAAAGGAACTAAATGGGAAGATGAAAGAATGTTGGCAAAAGACAGAAAGAAGTGGAACGAAATGTGAAAAACGCGAAAAATAACTCGACATCGAAAGGTAGATACTAGAGTTCCTGCTTAAGTAAGTAAGTAAGGCATTTTTGAGGGAGACCAAGAAAGAGGTGGATAGAAGAATGCCAGCAGCGGCTGAAAAAAGAGGAACTAAATGGGAAGATGAAAGAATGTTGGCAAAGGACAGAAAGAAGTGGAACGAAATGTGAAAAACGCGAAAAATAACTCGCCATCGAAAGGTAGGTACTAGAGTTCCTGCTTAAGTAAGTAAGTAAGTAAGGCATTTTTGAGAGAGACCAAGAAAGAGGTGGATAGAAGAATGCCAGCAGCGGCTGAAAAAAGAGGAACTAAATGGGAAGATGAAAGAATGTTGGAAAAGGACAGAGAAATGTTTGAACGAAATGTGGAAAACGCGAAAAATAACTCGACATCGAAAGGTAAGTACTAGAGTTCCTGCTTATGTAAGTAAGTAAGGCATTTTTGGGTGAAATCCTATTATGGACAAATTTGAACCCCAAAGCGTAGTACCTACTAAGAGGAAACCCGACGTTGAAAACTGAGAATGAGAGAGAAAGGCTATTTGCTTGCATTTATTTGTTAACAAGTAGCTATGTATCTATTATGGCGCCTTATTAATTGCTCTTTGATTTTCTGCACAAGCTTAGTCAATTCTGATTAGGCACCTAGATCTTTCTGATGTTGAAGTCATCTTGAACTAACAGCAAATCGAAGTGAATGTATTGTCGGTTGTAGTATTGGTTCTCATTGATAATTTTGGAACAATTTTTAGAAGACTTTACATGAAATCAATATTTCAGATTGACCCAATAGTGTCCTACAAGCTAGGAAGACCAGGCCAGGAACTAGGGAAAGAATGTGGCATATTAGAACCTACTTTTAATTTAGAGTTTGTCTAATTTTACATTTTCCTATTTTAGGAAGATTAACATGGTATAGAAAATGATCAGAATTGTGATTATTATGACCAGGAGCGGATCCAGAAACACATGACGGGGACACCTTCATCAGCCCTTTACCCAATATGGGGCAACGTTAAGACCATAGGCATAATTGTTTAGATGAGAGACGGGAGGGGGGGACTCACGTTTCCCTGCACTTTCTCCCGGACCCATCACTGGTGATGACCATTCTTGGAGAGCAGATTCTTGAAATACGTGAAATCAAACGAATGTTATGTAGGTACCTTCTGGAAGTGCTCTTCGTAACTTTTTTAATGTCTTTTACCTGAAGATAACCTTCATTTCAGCTGGAAAAACTGTAATTGGTATTGGATGAAATATTTCTCTATTCGAGGAATCTCTTTCGCCAATTTTGGTTGGATTTTACCCATTACGTTGACTTACTGGGGAAATGAATTTCGGTGTAAAGTCCAAACATGTTCCAAGTTCCCTAATGAATGCGAATTTTTGGTAGTTTCTGCACAATTTTACAATAAGTGCAATTACCGAGTTCAGACACATATTTAGTATTTTCCGGGTAATATTTAATATATCGTAACTGGACATAACTATTTTTCGCTGATAACAATTCTCAATAATTAGGGTTCACTTTCTTATTAATTAGCTATAACAAAATGTCATCCTGAAGTCGATAAGAAAACCAAAGTTATTTACTTACTGGTCTACCACTTACAATTAGAGACACAGGATTCAAATTTATTCCAACCTTTCACTTAAACTTATTGTTAGTTGAGTTCAAGTAAGGAGATTTTAGTTGAGTAGAACTTTTTCAGTTCCCTCAAATCAAACTGAGATATTCATGACATTTCGCTCATTATAGTTTTTACCCGTCAACATACCCAATATTTTATACTTCCATTCTCTCGCAGATTGAAAAGGAAGTAACAAAACAAGAAACGAAAAAGGAAACAAAAACGGAAATTGCGACTATTACCTGTATCCTGTCTTCCGGAAGGTCTGTCTTCAAGCTCAACATCTCTCGGGCGTACACGTCGGGGTAATGAGCGTCCTTGAAGGCCTTTTCCAGCTCCTCGAGTTGGTAGCTCGTGAAAATCGTCCTGCCACACACCCACCAAGGGTAGTTAAATATGTTACACACCAACACTACGCGAATGAAACTTTTCCGGAGCGTAAAATTCGCTCTATTTTTCCTCTAAATGTGCACATCAACCGATTTAACTTTCGACATTTTATACCAGTATGATATGGCGATTAGTCATATAAATTTGAACTTATATCCATATATGTACCTAAAGCTACATCTAAATTGAAATTTTATATCGGTATGTACGGCGAAATATTCAGAAAATGCCAGAAATTATAAAAATCTTCGGAATAATTTAATTTTGCTTGCTCGTTAGGTTCATACGAAAGAAGAAATACTTCAATGATCTACAAAGCACCGAAATTTCTATCTTTAACTCGGAAAGCGAAAATTAGATTAAAAGTTACGGTTTTTTTGTTTTTTTTTTCTGTTCGTTAATTCGTTTGGTCGGTGCAAATTTTCCGTGAAAAATGCATTCGTATCGAAAATCTCCTAGCGTTTGCAAGATGTCCCTAATTGAAAGAGGCTATTACTCGTTCGCCAGTTTTCAGTACAATTTTCTGGCTTTCATCGTTTCGTAGATGGAATAATCTGATTAAATTCGTAGGCGAAATTAATAGTTACCTATGGCGCCGCTTCTTCTTCTTCTTTTTATTGAAACCGCCCAATCCGTCCGAAACTTGAAAGTCTTTGGAGTTATCTAACTGGCCTGAAACAAACGAAGGGGTAAAATTGATTGTCAGCAGAGATAGGCAATAACCGATAGTTGTTTACAAGTTTACAATGATAGTGATTGCAAGAACTGTGGTGTATTTACTGATGCTATCTCATATCGATAAATTCCTTACGACACATAGAATTCGGTGACATGTGTTTCGCTAGTACGAGGCAGGCACTATCAGAACCGTTAAACCGAAGTGAGCGAATCACTTTCTTAAAGGCCTAAACATGCAAGTTTACTTCACCCTCGCTGTAGCCGTGTGTGGGGCGAAAAAATATTTTTCGGTGACGGCGCCCAACGATGCCCGTCCGTTGTAAATGAGCCTTGTATAAATAACACGTGAAGTGGCAAACGTATCTGATTTCTAGACGTAATTTTTACAAACATGTGAAAAAAAAAGAAAAAGTACCTGTTAAAGGTACTGCATTCTGGTTTGAATAAGTTTGAAATGTTAACATTCTATACATGCACCTTCATGTATGTAATTAATTTTGGTTTAATAAATCGCGAAATGCCGCCTTTCTATTGTCCAGCATACCGAAGAAAACTAAAGTGATAAATAATACAGTACAAAGACTGATGTTACGTAATTATAATAGACTGAACAAGGCGTAGTATTGAATCGACCCGCTAGCACGATTTAGAAGATTTGTATTTTTACGAATGTGTATCGCTTCATAGTTCTCGCGGCGAATTAACATGTTTTATTAATTTTAAATCTTCCATTTTTATGTCGTGTCCCGTGTTGTGCATATGCCTAGCGATACGCGACGAATCTATCTTACCACAACGGTAATGTGCCACATGCTCATTAAGTTATGTAGGTACTGCTTTAATTTATTTATTGATAAGTAAGTTATAGAAGATACATATATTCAAGTTAAGTTATGATTGTGCAGTTCATTCAGGAAAGACAGATTGGTTAAATGCTCTGAGATAAGAACTAGAAGGAAAGATGTCGTTTGAAAGAAGATGAGCATCAGTTTTCAGACGAAGTTGCACATACCTCATTGGGATTAACAAAGAAAAGAGAACATAAATCAGAAAATAAGAAAACAATTTAAAGGCCCCGTGTTGTGCATGTGCTTCGCGATACTCCACGAATCTATCCTTCCCCAACGGTAATGTGCCACATGTTCTTTAAGTCGTGTAGCTATTGGGCAAAAAAAAAGGTGAAACAGGCACATCTTTCGATTTCTCAGGAAAGATGAAGGTGTGTAAAGATGTACAGACTTCCGGAAAAATACTCAACAAAAGTATCAGATTGAAGTAAAATTTGTCAAATCAGCTTAAGACCAACCTCAATGAGGATTGAAGAATTCAATTCTACGCATGGAGGTGTGTGTGTATGTTAAATGAGATTTCGTTCTTAACGCCCGCATGGAATCGAACACATAGCACTATTCCGGTTCATCGCGAGCCGATAACAAAATTGGTAATCATCGGCGGAAAATAAGAAATCGAACGAAAATTGAAATCGGTGGGAGTTTAAAATTACCCATATGCCGTATATATGTTGTAGATACGTGTACGCACATCCTCTGGAAACGAAACGAAATAACTAATCAGCGCTGGGACGTGCAATCTCCTACCAATAAGCTGCCGGTTTGAAAATTCAATTATGCCCAAGTGGAGTGCCGGTCCTCGGGGGCTGACGATCACCCTCGCACCCTCGCCAGCGGCAGGGTATAAATCCTCTTTGTACCACCATCGTCATCGTCGGCGCGAATGTAATAGCCGGTTGGTACTTGACAAAGCGAGTCTCTGCGTACGGATGCGCGCATACCCTTCGTATATATTTTTTAGATTTTACAATCGGCGCCAGACGGAAAAATTACTCCTACGACTAACGCGGTAATAATTAATTTGCCGGGGCGTACGAAAATATCGTCTGGAGGAAATAGTACGAAAAGTAATACGGTGAATAGCGATTCGATTCGTGGGATCGTAACGTTCTAACAAATTGTCACTAGAACATCAATGAGATATGTATTGTTCATGTACTATTTTTATATTATAACTAGATACCGGATTATATGTTCGAGATTTGACTAAAATATGTACATATTATGAGAAATAATATAAGCAAAATAAGTTGGAAATATTCCTAGAATGTCTAAAATATGTAAAATATGTTTCATAAATATTTTCAGAATGTCGAATATATTTTGAAGTAACAAGGAAAAGAAACAAACACTAAGAAAATTTAAACAGGTTTTATTGAACAGATACCTATCACTTATATATCCACATTAAACATTACACTCCTTTCTGTAAACACAATTCACAACCAAATGTTTTTCAACATTTTCACTAGTTAAATTATGTCTCCTATCCGTTAGTAGCGACTTGTACGTTGAAAAACTTAGTTTGACGTCAACTGATGCGATTGTATATGTTTTAAAACATTAATAACTTCCGGATTTAAATCGGTTTCAACGTCAAAATCGCCACGGAGAATGTGGTTTGCTTGTTGCAACAAATTTAAATCGCTATTTCTTTTTAAAATATCATTAAATTTTTTATTTATGAATTATCATTTTTTTCCAGGAAGTTTTTGAAGTTTTTCCTTAAATTCATCAATCAAACGAAGAGACTCTTGTAACGAAAGTGAAGCAAAGTTCATGGTGCAGTGAATTATTTTCTAAAATTGATTTTCACTTCGAAATTGCACTAATATTTTCCTCTTCAGAACTTAAAATAAGTTCTTTAATAAGGACAACGTTTTTTGCATAAAAACTGGCAGCTTTCAATTATGTTCCTCGTCTTCTGATTATTGGTTCCGGTGGCAAAGGAGTATTAGGTAATTTTTCTCTGTACTACCGAAGGAGGAGGAGATTTAAAAAATATTTTCACGTGAATTAAATTGGAATACAAAACTTTAAGTTGTTAACCAGCTTTGACCATGTATGACGTAGCATCGAAAAGCATGGGCTCAATTTTTTAATTTGGAACAATGTTGGCAAGGAAAAAATTCATGAATGTTGCGCCAATAAACCTAACCATTGTCGCATGGATAGGTTTTTCAATTTGCTTACACGGAATCAAATTGGATTTACCAGAAGTGTTGCTATTTAAACAACCAATTAATAAATTTGCCATATAGCGTCCATAAGTATATGTGATTTCATCTACTATAAAATATATAATACTGTTATTTACAGAGTGCTTGATTTCATTAATTACATCCTTATATACATTTGTAACATAATTGTTCCTTAAAGTACTTTCGTCAGGTACAGTATTTCTGCCATGCTTTTGCAAAGAAATTTTAAAATTTAGGTTTTGTAACTTATAAGGTGGTATATTAACAGAAAGCAAAACTTTGGTTAACTCCGCATTAAATACTTGTTGTTCATTCTGATTATTTGGAGATGAATATGAACCGGCTAGTGCCAAACCTACAGTGATTTGCACTAATTTTGATTGTCTCGTTTTTCTTCCGTTTATGAAGGTAAGTCGAGAGATGCTGAGTAATTTGGGATTTTCTCTCACATGGAATCTATAAAAGAAGAAAATTATAGTTGAAAATGTATACACCCCTTTAGATATAAGATAAGAAAATGATTTTGAAATTAACGGAAAATATTTTTATTAATGAAAGTAATTTTATTCAGCAATCCAAAACAAGTTTTTGAACCAATTCTATGGCAGACTAAAATTTACAAAATAAACATGTATTTTCAGTTAAATAAATAAAATAAAATTATTTTGTAAAATTATCAACTTACCATTTTACCGCACGCTCTTCAGAATACTTTTTCTTCGTTCAAAAGTAATTCTGGAACGGTATTAATCCAGGAGGCCATTAAATCGCTTTTCACTTTTGGCATTTTTGGATAACACTCAGTACACTTCACTTTATTCGCTGTTTGTAAATGATGAACATTTTTAAATGATAAATGCCGAAACGTATACACCCCCTACCTAATTATTTTTAACTGATCAGAACTCACTTGTATTCGTTTAATTTCCGATATTTATTCTTAGAAACCGTAACAAAATAATCTTTGCTCTTCGGTACTGAACATGATATTTTGTTTGTACGTTTCAAAGCAATTAACAATTTGTTAGAAAAATGTAGAAATATAAATTTCTTGGAAAAAGCATTAATCCCTATTTAAGTAATATTAATTTTATTATATTTAACGAAACATCGATAATCGTACAATGTAAATTTCCCAGAAAATCGTCTACTATATTTTATTTATAAAAATAACGCGATTTTCAAACGAAAAAATATATCGAATAATTTCAGACATGTTAAAATATTCGAAATATGTGGTAAAAAGACAAAATATTCTAAATATATAAATTAAATTAGTATTAAACGCTTTGATTTACCTTAATTCGTGTAGATCTTAAAGCGTTCAATTGTACCGTTATCGATACGCAAAAAACATATTTTTAACCTAATATACTTGTTTGGAAGCTTCAAAGAAATGATAATAACATTTAAAACTATGCTAAACAAATAGGGGAGATATTACTCGACTTTCTGCAATTATCGAATGAAATGCTTCAATTTATGTATACGCAATAAGTATTCAAGAAGACGTTGTACTGCCATTAACGACAATAAGTAATAATAATAATAATTTTTTCGATGTAATATAAACATTACACGATAGTCAAAATATAAGAAAAATATATGAATATGTATACAAATACAAACAAGTAAATACTATAAAAAAATTGAAGTTGATGGCTCCGCTTAAAATTAAAAAATTCGCGTATGGAATAAAAGCAATTAAGCCAACAAAAGTTGCTTCACTTTTTGGATTGTTATTTCCAAATTGAACTCTTAGGGCGTCCTCGTTTTGTTATATATTTTTGGGTACCGGTAATTCACACTGCTACGGCTTGTTTGCAAGCGATGGTATGGGATTTGCCTCTCACAACTTTCTCTTGTATTCTGCTCATGATGATCTCCGTTGGTCACGAAGTTTCCTCGATGTCGGTGGACGTACTTTATTGTTGTTAAAGTAAGTATCTTTTCTTTCTTGAAATACCTATTCTTTACAGCTGACACTATATTCAAAGTTGCAAAGTGCACGCACTGCTTTTCCTTGTGGAGCCGAAAAATTCTTTCTGCAGATGAACAGGTTCCTGAGAGCAAAAGTTCTTAACTTATTTTGCTATGAAATCCAGAGAAGTGAGCAAGTCCTGACAGCTCTGTGCGTTGCTATATTATTTAGTCTTCTTAAGCTGTATACAGCAGATCTCAATTTTTAGGTACATTGGATACATGTTAGTTCCAACTCAGTTCGCTGTCTAACGTGATGCCCAGACATACTGTATTTCATCCGATGCTTGTTGGGTTTTTGCACAAAATGAGTTGACCAGTAATACCTCACCGTGACATTCAAATGACCCAAATAAACGTCAGCGTAATGTCACTTTGTGATTTTTCTTCATTACAATGACAAAGCCTAATTGTCCACCAAAGAAAAGAGATCCTCCACCGGTTTTCGAAAACCAAAAAGTAAAGCAACCGTTCAAAATATTCGGACATAAAGTCAGTTTTGTCGCTGTTCTTGTCTTTGTGACTGCAGTGACAGCCATCGCAGTCTGCATAGCTGCTCAACGTTAAGGAAATTATCACCGAATATGTTAGGAGCTGGCGCCAACAGTAAATATATCCAGATTATGGCAACGTAAAATTTTTGTTAATTAGTCACTATTACGTAATCTTTTAGAAAAGATGTTATAATAAATTATGCATTACATTTGCATTGTTTACTTGAGTCAGCAGGATAGGTGGTTAACTGAGGTGCGAAATTTAAAGGCACCCAAGCTACTTCTAGCATTTAAATATTACACGTAGAAATGCTTTTCTTATATTTTTACTTTGTTTAAGTAATATCCATCAGATTCAAGACAGTACTTAAGAATAGTCAAATCTTATTGTATGTTCTTCAAGTCTTGGTGAATACAGTAAATTTAGCGGAGTTAGAACGGTTGTCCCGAAGATTTACGAAAACCGGAAAAGTATTACTACATGAATAATGTAATATTGTTAATAATCAGCTATATATGGTAGTAAATGTCGTTAAATTCGAAAAACGACATAATAGATATCGTTAATAATTCTATAGTTCCCCCTAAAAGATAGCTTCCTCCTTATTAGTTTCGATAAAAAGTTAAAATGTCCTGGTGAATGTCCCTATTATAGCTCTTAAACTGAATTTCAATTCAATTTCATAATTTCCGGAAGCTACACATAGAATTAGGAAATATTTTAATAAACTACGTTACAGCATACACACGAAATATACTTGATTTTACCGCATATTTTTTTATCTCGGCAGCTAAAAATTGAAAATGATTACCTACAAAATGATGTAAACCTGGCAGAAACGTCCCCGATACGCCCCAGATTTATCGCTGAAAATTAAATGAATTTTTGATGAGCGTAGGGCATCGAGGTATGACAGAATTGCGTGTCGGCGAGGTTATTAAATGGATTAAAGTTGTGTAAAAGCTATTTAGGGTATTTATGGAGGGAGCCGTGGATGTAATTTCGATTGAGTCGATGCGATAACGTTGATTCCGACGTGGGCGGCGCGGCGATGGAAATTTCTCTTTTGGATCGCAAAAGCGTTCGATATTCGATAAAATTAAGTGATTTCTCGCGAGGCTCGTGTTGTTAAGGTGATTTCGGTATTACCAGATAACCGAAAGTTTACAGAAATGATGAAAGATGAAGCGATGAATTGTCAAAATATGAAATTTGTATAAATAATGTTACAGATGCGCATAAGTGGTATTAGGTCCAAATTAAATCTATCCATGTTCAGATCTCAACATATGTACTCATATTGTCGATAACAAGCTCAATGAAACATTTTTTGTAATATATCTTAAGCAATATTTATTTTTGAATTCCGAAGTTCAATGGCTGGAATATATCTTGCGAAAGTCAGAAGAAACAACTGTCAAAAGTATGTTGCAAAACGGAGAATCAGGAATAAATAGGAGGGAGACGCCCGAGGAGGAGATGGATGAAGGCTGTAGAACGTGGTCTTGAAGATTTGGGCGTGAAAGATTGGAGGAAAACCGCAAAGGACTGAACAAAATGGAAACAAGTAAGAAAGGCTATAACGGTTCTGGGAGCGACATTGCCTACTCTGGCCTGCTCCATTGTAGCCCTTCTTAGATAATTTAGCCTTGAACTAAGCACGTCTACGCGTTCGTATATTAGGTGTTCCGATGTTTCTGCTGCATAATTGCAAAATCTGTGATTTCGAAATGGTATCTCAAGTGACAATGACCACGGGAAAGACATATGACCATCCTTGTACCTTCCTTGTGTAGTTACATAAATTTCTTGGATTTTTCGGCAGAAAAGGTGATCTTTTTGCCTGTCCGGGCGCTGGATTGCCCCTCTAGTAAGATGACTTTGCTTCTTTTTGCCCGTTCTTGGATCCTCCCTTTGTGCGACTTCTTATTGAGTAGTTCATTAGTTCGAACTTAGATCATCAACATCCCTGGTTTGGCTTTTTCGGCATAATATAGGTGGTGAACCCTTTCACCCGTTCGACCTCCTGGAATATTCCTCCAGTAGGATGACTTTGACCCTTCTTACTAGCCTCCTATTCACCAATGGTGCGACCTATTGTTGAAGAGTTTATTATATATTTATTTCTATTTACTAAACAGGAAACATACAGGATAGTTCCTAGTTAACAAATTTCAGGAAAAAGAAGCAATATATATGTACGTAGTAAATAATCATCAAACAGGTGTTTGATGTCAGACCTAACAAGAAGAGACCAAGACGAAGGCCCAGGCGGACGTGGTTGGAGAACGTGAGAGGTGCATTGATTAAAAGAGGAGTATGGTGGGAGGAAGCACAACAAGCCATACCAGATAAGAAGAGATGGAAGGAAATATGTATGAAGACAACATAAAGAACTCGCCTGCAGACAGGCCTTACACCCTAGGAAAAGTAGTAGAAAGGGCTTAAGGATTAAGTAAGTACTAACATCAAAGGATACGTATGTATGCATAATATCAATAATTATGTAGTATTGGGGGTGCACAAAAATAATATAATCAATAACCAAAAAAAGCTTTCCTGATTTCAGAAGTATGTAACTGACCGAGCTGATCCAAGATTTCTTTGTTTCTACCAAAAATTTCAAGAGATTGGAAATGATTGATGTATGATCTGTCAAATCTTATTTAATGCAGACAAACAATTCTTATCAATATCCACTGGATAGTCTAACACTGTAGTAAGAGGTACGTGAAGTTTAAACGACGCGACGTTAAAAGTCGAGAATTTTTAAATATGTTATTGAATACCTCAAAAGAGACAAACAAGATTCTTTCGGAATAAAGTAAGAGACTCGAGGGGCGGATTCGATTTATATTCCTCATAACATAAAAACTTAAGTAAGACATTTTGAACTCTTTCAATTGCTTTCACGTCCTCATCTGTAGAAGGACTCCAAATGTTCACTGCAAATTTCAGTCTAGAACGCACAAGGGCGTTGTACAGAAGCATAATCTATTACTTCAAATTTAGATCATCAACTTTCCTGGTTTGTCTTCTTGCATAATAAGTGATAAACTTCTCTGTCTATCTGAACCCTGGAACATTTCTCTAGTAGGGTGACTTTGCTCCTTCTTACTAACCTTGCATCCACTCCTGGTGCGATCTATTATTCAACAATTCCCTACTTCGAATTTACAAATAAAAATAACGAGACTGTGACTAAAATAACTAAGTCTCCACAGTGTTTTGGTGTGTTTCGCGCGTTCAGTGTGTGATGTTCATTGTGCAGTGTTTGAGTGGTGTACAGTGCTCGTTGTGCAGTGTTCGTCTTGGGCATTAGCTGGATAGTGATATTGAATTCCCTAGTATTCCACTGAGGATGGCAACTTAGTTGCCGAAATACGTATCTGGATTTTTTCCGAGAAGTGTGGTAAGGGTAATTTTATTTATTTTATATACTTCGAATTTGCATCATCAATCTCCCGGATTTGAAGCAGGTAAAATCGAAGTTAGTTCAAATAATTTGTTGTTCGGATAAGTCCACTGGACTACTGTACTACTGTATGATTATTGACCAGCCAATTAATCGATTAGTCAATTAACCCATCTAGTACCTATCTTAACCATTACCATACTGATTTTGCCATTTCAGAATACGTATTTTAAGAACTATGTAGCCATCTTCAGTGGAGAAAGTAATAGAAGGAAATAAACCTGTAGCTATTATTTTTAGGGAATCCTCTTTGACAGCTTTACAGTGAACTGCTTGGTTACGAACTTAGATTTTGTAAAGTCCCAACAAGAAGACAACTGCCAGGTTAGAAGATCACATCATTTGACGTTACCATTTTATTAAGAATGGCAAATCTCGTGCTAGAGCCGGAACCTGCCACGTCAGCCCATTCCTCGTTTCGTAAAGGCAACTACAGCTGGCCCATAGGGTAAATTTCCAGAAAGATAATAAACGGAGGTGTCCTCAACACCGGGGTGCTGAGTCCTTAAAGAAGTTCTTGGGTTCTATTTTTTCTTGCAATTTTCCACAGCAATACTAAGTTCAAGAATTCCTTTTGTACTTGCACAGTACTGATCTTTGCCTTGGGAGGTGATCTGTTGGGGTCAACTTCTTCAGAACGTCATTCTAAGAAGCGACATCGTGCCTTTTGTTTAAGATTCATGGTACGGAATCTATACATTCCACATGGCTCAATGTCAGTAAAATTGCCTCTAAACATCAACAATTGATTCTTTAATATATGGAGTCTGAAGAAGTATCACATTGGTTACGGTTTTAGTTCTACGTCTGTACCAACAACTATTATTTGTAAAGTACCACATCATTTCTAAGGCAATAAAATCGTCACATAAACAATGTGCATAAGGAAGAAAGAAAAAGCGTCAGAATTTTCACCAACTTGTCATAAAATTTCTCATATACTTCCCGAAACATCTGTTGGTATTACGTCGAATGACGATATCGCATAACCGGCGCTAATAAAAGCGATTTTTTCCGGTCCGAGTCCCATGTAAATCACGAAATCGGACAAGGCAAACTACGACATAAACATTTACTGCGTCCACGCAATTCGTCCATTTGCACGCATTAGGCGCGCAATTTTACGCGCCTTCTCGCCCCCTTCACGTTTTGCTCCCTCTCGCCCAGAATTCGTGTTGTCCGACTGACCGACGAGAATAGCGGCTGACTTATGAAATACCAGAGACCCATTAGTAAGATTTATCGAGGACAGTTCTGTTGATTGCCATCTAGAACCCCTACGCGCGAACGCACCCCTTTCGCGTTCCGTTCGTTCCGAAAGAGTTAATAAATTTTAAATCTCGATAAATGTATCGGAACCGATGGCACATGAGGATCGGATAAGAAGAAGAAGTAGAACAGCTTAAAGAAATTTAGTGTCAATTATGTAATACTGATTATATGCTTATATCTGACCTTGTACATGTATTTCCAATTAATTTATTGGAGGCTTAGTTGGGAAATCCTTTAGGTCTGCAACACGTTATTAAAGAAAGGTATAGGACGAAGAAGTCATAGAAGCGATGACATTAATATTTAATAAAATCTAGTGACACGTGTTTCGCTGGCAATGGAGCTAGAATGTTCAAACCGTACCTTATCGAATGATTCGACACGATACTACAGTCTTCGTAATCACTATCAGTAAATTGTGTAGTGTTACTTATGATTACTTGAAAAAGAAAATGAAATTGGTAGGTAATGCAAATGCCACAGAAACTGTGAGTAATCTTTCGATATAACTTGCTTGAAAATCCATTTATTTCTGCTTTCTTTCTGTAGAAAGAGAAATCTTTACGACAAACTATCGAATGGAATAATAGCAATATTTCGAAAACATTGTTCATAAAACATAGATAAGTTGAATTACTTTCAATTACAAAGGAAACCAGGCATTGTGAGGATACAAGGCAGGTTGTCTGACTAAATGTAAGTGAAAGACATATTGATTAATCCACATGCAATAGTTTTATTGATGATGTTGAATTTGAAAGTAACCTTTAAAAAGAATTGAACGTACTGTGTTCGATGTTTCTCCAAATAATAAATTATTACTGATTAAATTGGAAGATGGTAGGCAACATAAACGTTCCTCATATTATTATTATTATTATGGTGCAGTTTTTAAACCAACATTTGAAGCAAGGCAGGTGAATATTGGGCGATAACTACGAGTGTTGAACTAAGACGAAAAGCAAGTTATGAAAAACCATTTATTTCTTAGCTACCTATAAACAGAATAGGAATGACTTCCTCTAACAATAACTGATAAGATTGTCATTTACTATACAGCACTAATAAAGAATCAAAGGAGTGTGGAAGAAGGAAAAGAAGAGAAGTAGAACGGCTAACAAATTTTCGATTTATCACCGAGATCAAGTACTCTTTAACTTGTTTCGTGTGAATTACTCTCCTCCAAAACTCTAGAAACTAATATTTATGATCCCCACCAACTATACAAGTTCCAGTATCCAAAGTTTGATGTGCCTTTTCCTCACAAATGTGCTTGGATTCACATTACCTCTTCCAGAAATCCTACCTAACCAAGAAAGTTTTCAGGCACCAAGGGATCGTTCCTTCTGCTATGTGGCTCGTTGCTTCATCTTAATGGAACAATATGCCATTAGTGTCAATATCAGTCAAGTTGTACCACAAAAGTCCCCAATCATTGCTCTATACCTCTTTCCATAAACGGTTAAACCTCGATTATCAACGTCCTCGGAAATGCATGGTCCGATGATGCCTCCAACCTACAATACGCAACTGAAAGTGACTTTTTCTGGTCCAATCGAGTCTCTAAGTACGCTTTTGGCTTGTTTTCCATTCATAAACCATAATTTTGTTTGTTGGCATAGTCATATAGTCAAAAATATGTTTGGTCGTTGCAGATGGTTATTTTGGGTAAAATATCTTGAGAAATTCTAACGCCTAATCTGCAAACACATCAGGGTTTCAATGGGCATTTAGCTTCAGCTCCTGAGTTGATTCAATATTGTGGTGGTATAGACTCAAGTATCTACGTAAAATTCGTCAGGTTGAGGAGGATGAAAAGCCCGATCCTGGTGCACGGTGAGGAATCGAAGGACTTTCGGGTACTGCGGCGATATTTTCGTTTGATCGTGTGATGTGACGATCCACAGCGGTTGTTTGGCTAAGCATTGAGCCAGTTGACTTTAAATTTTTAACGAGGCGAAGAATAGAACGTTTATTTCAACGATTTGCGAGCCGTAACTTTCACGTAATGCGCGTTGAGTGAGTGAGTGAGCCTACAAAACACATTTGGGCAATAATTATGAAGGATTTCGATGCGTTTTGAGTTGTGTATCGTTCCATTATGAATTATCAAACATTTCTGTTAAATTAGACCTTAAGAAAGTTATATGGTTATTAGTTGAGGCCATTACAAAATCCGGATATTCCTATTGAAAAGCATTCTTTATTTATTCTTTGTTATTTTATTTTGATGATACTCAAATTGGTAGTAAAATCAACGAAAATGGTCCAATTAAGCGACTACATAGTTTTTCAATTACGTTCATTTCGACAAATCTGTTACGATACATAATGGAGTGCTTCCAAAACAATACTTTCATTTTTCCTATTTTTTATGCTTTCTTTTACACTAATTTACTTCATTTTACCTCAATTAATCTTATATATATAAATAAATATGACGCATAAGTTGTGACAAACCTAGTATATTTAGTACTGTAAACATGTTTGGTGCTGATTAGATGAAGAATATTAGGTTATGATAAAGTTCTGTAAAACATCAGTTCCAGCATACGTATGAAATTTGGATACTCTGAAGAGAGGCAAGAACAGAGGCTGTTTCTGTCACGGCAATTTAGAAATTTAATGTATAAAACGCTCATATCCCGTCAGCAAACCCTTGCATAAATAGACCAAATTCTAAACTTCTTTCAGTACATTTCTATTGGTAACGCCCCTTAACTATAATTAATGTAACACCTTAGGCATATAAATCTTAATTTGATTCGATGTTATTAATTTGCTGCAGGAAACGGTGCAGCGAAAATATTCAGTCAACTATTAGGTAATTACAGAAAAGTAAGTTAGCCTACGGTCATTTCGCCACGGTATTTAATAAATCTTTCATAACTTTCACACTAATTTGCTGGCATTAAGTAGAACCCTCGGTTCCTCGGTTAAGTGTACAGCAAAGACGAAAGAACTTTTTTGGTTGATTGGTGAATAATATATTGCAATTTACCAGAAATTTTAAGATGAAAATGTTGAACTCTAAAGACAATGTGTAGGTTATTTATTCTAATCCAATAATTGTTACAATAATTCTAGTTGAATGGGAAGACCACATTTCTAAAGTTACAAGAAAGATCTTGGTGTAAGCAATGAATCGATATGATAAAATGCAACCGATTTGAGTACATAGAATTTCTCCTATTTCAGTTTTACACGTATCAAAGCGTCTTCAATTATTTCTTAATGCTTTCTCTCTTATTCCTAACCCCCAATTCCTATTTGGTAAAATTCAAACAACACAATGAAAAAAACATTAATGTCATAAGTATTATAGCGTTTTATGTCCGGTATTTCCAATTTGTGTTTACTTATATAGTGACGAAAGGTTTAATTGAATTTAGTTTATGCAGATGAGTCGGAAATGATTTCCAAACTTATTTATATTTATAGCTCTACAGGCCTGACACGCCTACAACTTCACAAAATTTTCTATAAACAATTATCATTTAACATATAATAACATTAACATTACATTATATTACGTTATGACTCCTGCATAAATTTTTTTACTACTTCTCTCTATTTCTTTCTTTTTGTTTGTAATATTCTTACAATCTTTAATATTCATCTTCTCCAGATCCTGTTTTGCACCCTCTGTCCACCTTTTCCGTGGTTTTCTTTTCTTTCTTTTATTTATTGGTTTTCTATATAGCATCATCTCTGTCATCTTTTGACTGTCCATTCTTTCTACATGACCAAGCCACCTTATTTTCTGGGCTTTGGTAAATGTTGTGATTTCCTTTTTCTTTATATAAATTTTCTACTTCTTTGTTTGTTAGTCTTCGCCATCCATCTTCCGTTTTTATTCCTCCATATCTATATCTCAGGGATATCTTCGCCCAGCTCTCTAACAGCTCCATTTCTGATCTATTGAACACCCACGTCTCACAGGCGTAAGTAAGTGTGGGTCTAGTAACTCTTGCATATAATCTTATTTTTGTTTCTTGTTACACAAAGTTGGATGTTATACCATATTCTTAACGCTACACCTTTCTGGTTTTCCCTCAGATTCTTGCCTACTCTTTCCTGTTCTTCATGTCCTCTTTCTTCTACTTTCACGCCAAGGTACATAAAGTACTCTTCGAAAAATATACGTATTCTCTTGTGTTTGTATTGTTAGATGTCGCTCATCTTCTTGTTGAGTGCCACCTATTACCGTATGCTTTGTCTTTCCTGATTAATTTCCAGGTCAAATTCTTGAGCTTCCTTTGCTACCGTTTTTTAAGTTCTCTCTTTCCCCTTGATAGCACTGCAAGATCGTTTGCACCAAGTAGATGCATTGGTATTCGTTGCAAAATATTGTTTCATTCGTTTTGATCCGACTTCTTCTTATTATTGTTTCCAATACCAGGTTAAAGAATACACCTAGGCTTGGATATTTGCGCTGTGTAAGATATTTGAAACGGCAACGTGTCTGGGCAGATTTAAGATTAATGATATAATTTCTTGTCGTCATCAATCACCGCTGGTGACAACTTATTCGTCGAAACGTGTTTTTGGATTTTGTCCGAATCCTACTTCTTTCAATCGCGCAGTAATATCAGGAGTTTCCTGCATTCCAGTCCAAATATTTTGCTCTTTGTGTTTTGGTTGTTTGCTAATCTCTTTTAAACACCAGCTAGATTTAAAGCGCGTCTTAATAATCGTTCACAAATACTAATTTCGACGACAATTGTACGTCATATTCTTTCGTTCGGTTTTCACCCAAATATGTTTCGCGTCCATTACCAAATTCGATTAGGAATCTTTTTTCGGCGGACGTGGAAATTTGCCGATGCCTAGATGCATTACGTAATTGATCGAATTCGGATAGCGAGCGAGTGAATGACCACATGTCAGTAAGTATATTACCGGCCCCAAAGCGGCTTCAATCGAGCGACAACCAGCCCCATGAGATCTTCGAGCAGCGGCAGTTACCCTAAAGTAACTAAAACGGCAATAATAACGATACTTGTACATATGTTGAAATCAATATTGTCCCGTTTTAATTGGATTACAGATTTGTTAATCAGATATTATAGATAATATGCGTGTGTTAATGTTATATATGCAAACATTGATTGCGTCTTGTTAGGATAAACTAACCATAAGCGAATGATGAAATTGAAGAACAATTCTTGAGTAACACACGAAACATTCACCGCGCAGAAATAAGAGAATAATCTTAAGACTTCTTCAATTTGAAATTTGAAAGTAAGAATCAGCAACCATCAAAAATTTATTTATCTCCCTCGCAATATTGAACTCGAAACTTAGAAAAAACGTCTGATTTAGGGTAAGGCACTCATATTAAAGAACTTGGAAACTTTTGTTGTCATAATTCTTTCTTTACGCGTCGTTTCCTGCATTTTTTGTTTCTTTAATTCAGACACGCCATGTACCGTTATAAATTTTTAAATTAGATTTCTGCTGTAACCACTTAAGTGCCCAATACGTAAAGAACAAGTTTCCTCAAACCCAACTGTAAAATGTTTAGTTACGATCCAATTTTGCTCTCCGGACGAAACTTCTCGACGGCTTGTTAACTTTTCAGCGATCTCCGCGTGTCAACTATGCTACTTTTTCCTTCTTCATGCTTCACAACTTCTAAATTTAGTAATTTATGTTATGGTCGCAACACCGACGCGCACTTCCTTATACCTACATACGTGTACATTTCCTATTCCATTTTATTACGTCGACGGGGATGAAACGGTTTACGCTTCCTTTTACACCCGATCTTTTCGGTATCAACAATATAAAGACTAGACTCGTTTAGCTGGTTAGTAATTTATTAATGAGCCCTTTTGTTACTGCCGTTGGCGACAAAGAGTTTAAATGACTCTGACTAATTTATAAATTGCTGGTGGAGGTATTTGAACAGTAGTTGTTATCATTCACAAGACACAAACGAGAAATGCAAAAAATGATTAACTCCATATATTACTTGCTCACGAAATGAAATGACCAGTTTAAAAGGAAGTGTCCAAAATATTCTTTCCTTGAGGATTGCAAAATTGGTTCTCCAAATTATGTTCTGGTACTAAGAACCCAAGGACGGGAAACTCGATATTAAATATTTGGAGTATAGATATTTATAGTAATAGAAGGAACTGCAACAACTAGAGAGGACTAACAATTTCTAATGTACCAGGGAAGGTATTTCCAAGAATAACGGAACCAAGAATAAGAAGTAAAATAAAGTCCACATTGAAAGATACCCAATGCGGATTCAGAAGGAACAGAAATAATAATAATAATAATAATAATAATAATAATAATATTTTATTTCGTGCCCAACAGTACAAAACCACAACGGACACATACAATCAAGCTAAATACACTAACCAAAGAACAATATGCAACAATTGAACGAAGAGATACACACGTCTTCATATTAAAGTATTTCTATAACTATACATAGGTACATACATATATGTGCTATCTTATATATACGTAATATTAAACTAACTCCGCACAAAAATGTCTTTATATAACTTAGCACCACAACGACGCAGACGTGTTATTGGCGCTAGGTACATGACGTTTGTCCTTATAGGATCCAAGTAAAATGAACATATATTTCGCGATTTTTGGCAGGCACATAAAAAGGTACACAAGAAAGCAACTCAGGACTGTCAATCCTGTTGTTAATAAGTCTGTAAAAAACACCGCACTAGTGCGTTGATAGCGCATATGGAGTGATGACAATTCGTGTGACAGAAGCAGTTGTGCATGATCGTAGTTCCTCCTCGAATAGTTACCAGTCTCCTTGAATGTTAAACATTTTAAGAAACGTCGCTGCACTCGCTCAAGTCGAAGTTGGTGAGATGCATAGTGAGGATATCATATAATCGCTGCATATTCTAATTTACTCCGAACTAATCCATAATAAAGAGTTTTAATAGCAGCGAAATCAGTAAATGTTCGTGTGTTACGAAGAATGAAACCGAGAAGTTTGTGCGCACTATTGCACACTGATGTAACTTGTTGACCAAAACAAAGTTTATCATCAAACAATCCTCCAAGATCTCTTACAGTATCCGATGAGGACAGGAGTTGGCAATGGAGACTGTAGTCAAAGATAATCTTCGATACCTTCCGGGTATACCTGACGACGCAGCATTTATCAACATTAAGGTGAAGTTTATTGTGGATACACCAACCGCTAACAATTGCTAAATTCTCTTGTACAAGCCTGAAGGGATGAAGGGATGATGAAGGGATTCAATGTCAATGTTTGCAAGAGGTCATCCATAAATACCAAAAACAGCAGCGGCCCTAAATTGGAGCCCTGCGGGACGCCAGATGTTGTTAAATATTGCTTGGAGGAGAAGCCGTTGTACCTTACATAGTTGATTCTGCCAGTAAGGTAAGATGCCATTAATTGCAGCAATGAAGAGGAAAAGCCGATAACACTCAACTTCTGAAGTGTCCCATGTCCCGTGAAGTCGGTATAGATTACGTCCAACTGTGAGCGCTGATCAATACTCTCGCAAATCGTTTGTGTTACGCAAGCTAGATTAGTAACCGTTGACCTACCCTTTCATATAACCATGTTGGTGCCAAGATAATTTGATTTTGATACTACTGTAAATGGAATCATATAAAATTTGTTCAAAAACCTTTGAGAAATTACTCAGTACAGAAATAGGTCGATAGTTGGTGATAATCTCAGGTTTGCCTTTTTTGAAAACTGGCGTAACTCTAGCAATCTTCCAAACCACTGGAAAGACACCGGATTTTATACATAAATTATAGATAGCGCATAGCGGGATAGTTAGAACCATACGACAGTCTCTTAGGAAGAATGAAGGAATTTGAGTAAAGTACGCAGGACTTCATATTTTTATCAGACAAAGGAGTGAAAAGGTAATAAATAAGCACAGACAAGTGCACATATGGCTCATAGACTTGAAGAAAGTTTAGAAAAGGTAAAAACCATGATAATGGAATGGTCGTGCAGGTGAATCTCTTCAAGTACTTGGATGCAAATATGTATATATAGAAGAGGCTGGGAACATGTCGAAGAGAAAGAAATGAAAGAATGGGAAGAAACGTGAGGTATATTCAATACAATGAAGTCCACATTGAACTAGGAAAAACAAAAGTACAAAAAGATATAAAAACGTTAGTTGGGAAAAAAGTGATCAGGCCGACATTCGTGTACAACATCGACTCATGAACTTTAACACAGAAATCAAAATCAGGATTAAATTCAGTGGAAATTGGGTTTCTGAGAAGACCAGAAAACAAAGGAAGAAACTTGTAATTCAGACGAAACTCAGAACCTAACAAAGGAAAAATTACGGAAAGGCAGCCGAGATGGTTTGGGCAAGCGTGTCCACTGCCGGATGACAGACTCACAAGAATGGTATTTGATGAAGATGGATACACAGAATTAGAGAAGAAACAGAGAAGAAGGGCATATCATGAAGCGAAGATAATGGAGACAAAAGTCCAAAACTCAACTCAACCAGTCTTACACCAAAGATATGTAATCTTAGGATTAAGTAAGCAAGTAATTTTCCACTCAAAAATTAATAATCGTCCATTCATTTCATTTAAGCTGATAACCAGCAAATCAAGGTTATAATAGATTTGAATCATCATACCTGAGACTGGAATGAAGCTGAGCATCGCATACATTCGTTGAACTGTTTAAAACAACTTGGTTACGTAAAAGACGAAGACTTATGAGTTCCACGTGACCAGGCGAATCAGCAAACTGTTAGACCATATTCCATATTTCAAGTATAGTTTCTTAATTTTAACAAATAGGTTATGTATAAGCATCAGCGTTCCCCTAATAACTGCACCGGCCAATAAACAAAACGAGAAGAAAGGGAGGTAAAGAATAAACGCAAGAACCATAGATATTATAATTATATCCGACAATCTCCAATACAAGGGTATTAACTTTCCAGCTCAAACAAAGCCGAACGAAAGCAGCGAGTAGGAAAAAAAGTTGAAAAGAAGTGAAATTTAAGAACGACTCTCCCCGTTTCAAATTGGCGAGTCTCGGATGAAGTCTTAACGGGGAATAAATGGTTGTTTTGGATGTCTTAGGGTTGGAGGAGGGTTGTTTACATCCGGACGAACGAAGAAACCGAGGAGGGAAACAACGTTAGAAATTTAGACGTTTTGTGAAATAAAAATATCTTCATTACTTCTACCCTCTCTCGTTGTGTGAGAGCTCGGCCGATGAAAAGAACACCCCTCCGGGCTCCTTTTTAAACGAAAAGAGAAGAAAAAAAGAAGGACCGTAAAGCGCGAGGTATTAATATAAAACGTATTGATTTTGTTTTCGGGGGTGGATTTATCGTCGAAAATATGTCGTCTGGAAACTGCGTTTCCATGAATGTTACAACGAATTTATGAAAATATCAGTAATTAAAAATTAAGAACGAAATTTCCCATTTTTTGTTTTACCTTACAAACGAAATGTCTTGAATGTTTAACGAACGGCTTAATTTGAGTTACGCGAAATTCACCAAGTGCACAAGTCCGAGTATGAAAATATATGCATTTATGTACGCAGGGCACTTACAGAAAGAAGTTCAAAAACTTGCATATTTAATATAAAAATATTAGAATTTATTAATTATTATTATTAATTATAGAGAAATTTATATTATTCAAATAAATGTTAAATACATTTCTTCGATTTCTTACTTCTTAAGGTTGTATCCTCAATTATTTATTACATTAAATGAGAGATAAAAAAGTCGAAATAACTCGAAGATTCACATCTATAACAGAAGAAACTATGCGAGAAATAATAAATGGAAGAAGAAACACGTTCACGTACTTGGAAATTTTGGAAGTATGCCAGACTCACTAAATTGTGGAAGTGAACGTTTATCAAATTAGGAAACCGATTCACTTGTAACATTTACGTAAGTAACCTGCTTGTGTAACTGTTTTGCAACAGTGTACCTCGCCAGTCATTAAATTAGACTCCATATTGCTTAATAACAGTGCGTCCGTAAGGATCGAGAAGAAAGCATCGATATCGTATGTTTCATAAATTTTGCCAAAAATTTACGGGATGATTTAGTAATGTCTATTAACTATAGTAACACAGGTGATAACAGTTGGAAACTGTAATTGTAAAAGCTATCTCTTCAGTAATGCATTTTCTTTATTACACACCAACTTGGATAACGTGAAATACGCATTCTCACAAATAGGCTGTCAAATTCAACGGGCAGATCACTAATTCGAAGAAAAATGTGGATGATTTTCCAGAACTGCTCATTAAATTCGCTGCTTTTTTAGGTAGCTCTCACAGAAAGCTGTGCAATAGCACAAATGGCATATAACAATAATTATAATGGAGAGGAGTTCACGCTTTATTATTCACTGATTGCAGCCGCAAACGTAATTTCCTCTCTACTAGGACTTCCCAAAGAGGGAGATCTGAGCAAATGTAAGAACTGGCGAGCAATGACACTTTTGTGCAGCATATCTAAGATAATGACTAAGATCTTATTAGACAGATTAAAACCAGGGACTGCCAAGAAACTGAGAAGAAAACAAGCAGGATTCAGAGCAAAACCTTCTACCATCAACCACAATTGTACTTAAAAAAAGTATTAGTTTTGGAACAAGCGAGTGATAAGAAGACATAAATGTGAGTTTCATTCATTTCGACAAAGTTTTTGATCGCGTAAACAGACAACAAATATGGAATATTCTAAGATTATACGGCTTATTAAGTAAATTCAATAACCTAATAAAACTATTTCATGAGGAATATATAGCCCAGAATAGAATACTCGGCGAAAATAACAGATGCAATTACCATAAAAAGTGGAGTCAAAGAAGGATGCATCTGGCCTCCAACGTTATTTCTAATTATAATAGATTGGGTTATGGAAAAGGCAATTCATAACAGAACAGGATGTAGATGGAATCTACACAATCAATTGGAAGATCTAGAGTTTGCAGATAATATCATAATAAACATATGAAAACGAAAATACACAAACTTACTCAATATTATGAAAAAGTAGGTCTCAAAATAAATACAAAGAAAACTAAAATTCCAAAAAACAACAGCCAGCCTAGCAATAATATAATGCTAAATGGAGAAAGAACGGAGGAAGCAACTTAGATATTTGAACAAGGATAATTAAGGCACGCCATACATTTAACTCGTTAAGGAAAATTTGGCGAACAAACAGAAACAACAAAAATCAAAATATTCGACAGGTGCGTTAAGAGTATACTACTATATAGTGGAGAGACTTGAAAGTATGATGTGGTAACAAGTGAACAACTACAAACCTTTATGACTAAATCGCCGAGGAAGATTATGAAAATACATTGGCCAAATAAAGTAGCAAAAATGGAGTTGTGAGAAATAACAAGACATAAACAAATATCAGCCACAATCAGAAGGAAGAAGTGGAAATCGGCTCGCAGTACTTTAAGGAGCTCTAGAATGTTAGCCAGAGGGAAAGCGAAGTACAGGACGATCGGACAATAACTGAAGGAAAACAATTACAAGGAAACATAAAAAAATTAGTCTAAGTTGGGGTGAAGTCAAACATAGAGCGAAAAACAGAGAAGAATGAAGGAAACTGGTGAATAATAAATAGCTAAATGTAGGATTTATTCATGACTATGCATTCGATCAAAAATAGTAGCTGGATCTTGTGAACCAAAGCACAATTGGCAAACTTAAGTACATCCCAATCTTGCCTGAAATGATAAACAGAAAAATATCTCAAACGAGAACCAAAATAATAATTCGAAAACAGAAATGTCTTATACCAATAATTATCACGGGGGAAAGTTACTTGTTACTAATCGCGGACGGCAACCGCAGACTGTAATTTCGTCTTTACTAGGAGTCGTTAGTACGGTACAGTCAGTCAGTGGGTAACAAAATACAAGTACCAACTAGATGTACAACTTCTTCGTGGCTGTACATTCGATTCAAAATTTTAGCTCCATATCATTAATCAAAGCAATATTGGCAGAATCAAGTGCATCGCAATCCTGCCACGAATGGTAAAGAGAGTAATAATTCGAAGAAAGATAACTCTCTGTTAAATTGTGTGCTTTCATAGACAGTCTTCACAGAAAGCTGTGCAATGGCCTGCAAAACACGCAAAAGTTGGGTATGCCAATAATTACCATGGACGGATATTATGCTTTATTATTATTATTATTATTATTACTATTATTACATAACATATTCAGTAATCATCAGTTATCCAAAGGTATCTCTTCTGTTCATAGCCAGCTCCTTTGCTTCTAACCAACTCTTCCCTCTGTTCAGTATTTCACTATTCCCTGCTGTCCTTGGTCTTTCCCTTTCATTTCTTCCCAACGTTCCTACTTCCCATGCTGTTTTAACCTGTCTGTTATCTCCCATTCTTAACAAGTTACCCATCCATTTTAACTTCCTTTCTTATATTTTGTGTTTCAATGATTTGACTTCTAGTTCTTGTCTAATTTCGTCGTTTCTTCTCTTCTCGATTCTTTTCAGTCCCATTACCGTCCTTAAAAACTTCATCTCCGCAGCCTTTACATACCCTTCCTGCCTCTCGCTCAAAACTACGTTCTCAGCCTCATACCTTATGGCTGGTATGAATAGTTTTGTACAATATATTATCAGTTTTTATATATATATATATATATATATATATATATTAAACGAACCACGACCAACAACTTCGGATCGGTTTCACTCATCAGCGAAGTGTATACAGGCAAAAAGTTACATAATTACTGGAGGCATGTGAAATGCATGTATATATACCTCATATACTCAGTAATGAGTCATTACGTAAGTATTAGTTAGTGAAGCTAGGTAAAACGATGAATTATGTTTAATGTTCTTATTAATGGAACTAGCGTCGATATTGTTATCACAACTAAATGGAAGTATTTCTTTCAATTAATACAAGAAGTAACTATTAATAGCATTGCATAAGCTATCACTCTCGTGGGGTTTTTGAAGGACGTGTTTTTATTTGTTATTATTTTGATATTATGAATTGATAAAATGTTGCTTTTGCCGGCTTTCTTTCGTAACTCAATTTTACAAAATTGATCTTTTGACATAGGTTTACCCGTTTGTGTATTTGTGTCTAAATATGAATTTACTCTTCGTAATACTAAATCTAACATAAATTGCTATAATTTGCGTCAGATGATCAGAAACTCAAATTGAAGCACCACAGTCCTCAGGTTATCTATAGGTACAAATTGATGCATTTGTAATTCTTCTAAAAGTTGTAATTCTAACATATGTATAGGTTTTGTAATTAAAGAGGTTGAAGGGATCTATAAGAGATAATGCTTGTAATGGTTGATTATCAATATTTTAATCCCTGGATATTGTATGGATACATTTATGGCCATTACGCCTTACACTCGAAAGAGTAAAACAGCTTGAAGGTTAGACAAGATTATAGACATAAATTGTGTCTAGTTTGAACATACAGTGTGAATCGTTGTGTACCTCACCGGTCAGTGTGTGAACCACTTTCTTAGTTTGTTTTGCTTATAAATTACCTCTTATAGTTCCCAGTGGTATGATTACTATATATACAGACGATAATGCCTATTTAAAAAGAAATTCTCTCACGTTTTCATTAATGTCACGGGCATAATGTACTATTGGGGCAGCAAAAATGCGGAGAAGTCTTATAGGCAACTTTGATTTTTGAGCAGTACGGGCCAGTCGGTTGTCATGTTGATGTTAATTTTGTTGTACCCATTTATTTTTAATGTTGCTTTTAGACACTCCCAATGTATTACCTAGTTTTCTTATTGACCATCTTTCCCTGAGTAATAATGGAAAAATCTTACTTTCGTGTGTTGATAAAAGCATTGCTTCCCAAAGGAAACAATATGGCCCAAAGTAATGGCTGGACAAGTGCTATTCAGAAGCGGTTTGCTGATTTTGAACGCGCCAGTACAAACACCAACAATGCTGAACGCTTTGGTCACCTAAATTCGGCAATTGTTCCAGAAAACAAAGAAGTTTCCAAAAAAACGCGTCGAAGATTCAGAGTGCTATTTGGAGCTGTATCAGCGCAATGAAAAGGATTGTTTCATGTGGTATGTGACAACGGAGAAAACATGGATTCATCACTAGACTCCAGAGTCAAATGGGGAGTCAGTTCTGTAGACAGCAAAGGATGAAAACCGTCCAGCAACTAGGAACGCAAATGTCAGCTAGTAACGTTTTGGCCTCCATATTTTGAGATGCGCATGGCATTTTATTCATCGATTACCTTGAGAAAGGAAGAGCCATTAATAGTGAATATTATATGTCGTTATTAGTGCGTTTGAAGGAAGAAATTGCGAAGAGAAGACCCCAAATGAAGAAGGAAAAGGTATTTCTTCACTAAGACAATGCACTTTGTCACAAGTCATCGCAATAATGGCAAAATTTCACGAATTACTTCCCAATCCACTGTATTCTCCGGATGTGATGATGGCTCCCAGGGAGTACTACCTGTTTGCACATCTAAAAAAGATACTCCAGGCCCCAATGAAGAAGGGATTACCGAAGCTGAAGGGTATTTTGAAGTCAAAAATAAACCGTTCTACATAAAATGCACCGAAATGTTAGGAAAGCGTTGAAGGAGACTATGTTAATGAGTAAAATCAAATTTTTCCTAAAGGTTGTTGTTTCAACCTTAGAAACTTGTTGAGTGATGTGTTAACTTGACGCATGGTCCATTACTGTCCGGCATTGAACTGCATAATAAATTACCGGAGCCCGTAAGAACTACCAAAAGCAAGACTATATTCAAGGGAAGTTTAAAAGAATATTTACTTGATCACTGTTTCTATAGCTTTACTAAATATATTTCAAACTAATTTGATGGTATGCAGTACATGATATGTATCATAACACTGCATATATGCTGTTCTTTGCACCTGTTGTCCCTGTTAGTCTTTATACATGTTTACCTAGTGCGTATTTATGTACATATATATATATACATATATATATACATATATATATATATATTGGTGTAAGTTTGTAACAATTTCACTTGATGTAATTTTCTTGACTATAGTCTATATCATTTAATATAGCATTCTATTATGGATTCTTGAGGTCAAATATGTAATTATTACTATTATTTTACATCTTTTTCCATAGATTTAGCCGTGCTTACTTTACCGAACCTTTGTGGTAATTTCCTCTAACGTGGTAGTGAATAGGGGAATGAAGATGAGGAGTGCCTTTTCTCGTAATTTCCAAATTCCCCGTCGTGTTTTTACATTAGCTGCAGCTCTTTGCAGGAGGAACCCTAACAATTTCACTAATTTTTGGTTTTGATCTTCTGGTCTCTAACGGGTCAGAATCTTTTCACAGCAACGTGTGCTTTCAAATTACTGGATACCGAAGCTAAAGGTGTGACAAGGAAAAAGCAGCATATGCATATGCTGGTTACGAAGTAATTTCCTTTGTATATTTCGCTTTAGGTTCCTGAAGGATCCTCTTTTAATAATTGCTATGTCATCTGAAATAGTCATCTAGATATATAATATAGTACGTATACGTAACAAATCAGATACGATACAGTACAGATTTATTGATGCAATTTTGTCTCTTATAAACTGATTTTTGGAATCCGAAAACAAGAAATCCCCGAATCGCTTAAAATTTCGACCATTCTCCAACTAATCAAAATCAATTATCCGCAGCCCTCTAATCAACTCGCATTAGATCATCAATATCGACTTGACTATTCCGGCGACGGACGCAAGCCGCACATAAATCCCCGTGTGGTTGCTCGTCGAAAGATTTGTCGTCCGAGTCGATAACGGCGAGTTTCTAGTAATTCCCAAATATCAATCGGCTTAATCTACTATGTTGGCACAATTGGATTTGCGGACCACCCGCGGCTGAATTTACAAGCAGCCACACTCATAAATCCTCTCTGATTGGATGTTATGGCCGCATTACCAACATTACGGACCGAAATATGGGAGTTACAGATCATTGTCCTTCTATTGTCGGTGTCCCCACGGCTTCGTATCGAATATTCTCCCGGCGAGGAGTCCCGCTTTCCGCCGAATTATTTTATAAATCACGACAAGACGATTAATTGTATGTACGATGTATGTTTAACGGATCGTATGAGAAAATTTCCTAGCAAACAAAGTGAATTAAGGAGCGTGTGTAAGTGGGAAATACTGTTAATATTACGATATACCGCAGTGTAGCATATAATATTAGAAGTTATGATGTCTACTTTTATATGGAGATCTTTAATTCTTAGAAAATAATATGAAGCCGTTTCCCATTCTTTTACTAGTAAGATGTTGAGGGGAATTTACCTTACTCACCGTTAACTTTGGAAGTTCTCCGCAGATTTATGGGATGCAGTGAACCAAACAAAATTTTTAATTTAATGCCAAAACGTGTTACTAATGCGTACATAACAGAAGTGCCTCAGTATTGGTAACATGTTTTGGTATTGAATTTGAAAGTTCAAATTGATTCATTACATTCCCATAAATCTGTGGCAGTGCTTCCAAAGTCAAATTAAAAATTCAGTTTGATACATTGCACCCCAACACTCTGCGGCAGAGCTTCCAAAGTCAACGCTGAGTTAGGTAATTTTTCTAGTCACTTTCCATTGAAGACCCACACATATTCTATGGGCGAAAGATTCGGATATCTTGGTGACCAAGTCAAAACGTTGACGTGATTCTTCTCAAAGTAGTTCAATGTAGTTCTTGCGAGCATTGTCTTGTGGAAACAGAGGATTCTCCAGTGTTCGCAGAAATGGAAAGGCATCGGACTGCGCTACTGTTTGAAGGTATTAACCATCACCCAAAGTTCAGAAAACTTTAAGTTCTGTTAAGAGTAAATGACGCCTCCTTAACCAGAAAACTTTGACAGCGTCTTGTTTAAAACAATTTTCTTTTGCCAACTTTAACCCACAGCCTCAACGCTCCTGCAAATATAACACTGAGTGAAGATGAATCTGATGACGAACATGGAGAAGACACAGAAGGCGGTGAAGGAATTCTTGATAGCGACCGAAAATTTTAAGAGGCCTGTTCATCAAAGGAACCACACCTTCTGTGACACAAGGTTCTCATTGATCTTGTAGGTAATTTGAAGTTGTCTAAACAACAACCTGAGCTTGACGCTTTCCGATTAAAACGATAGAATCTTCTAGATCGCGATACAAAAGCCAGTGCTTTTCCTCAGCGCCATAATGTATTTTCAGAATGCTTCTCTCACGAAATTGACAATATCGTAAACGTTATGGAGACTCTTGGCCATCAAGATAACGTATATGACTGGCGTCTGTTCATTAATGTAAGTAAAGTTAGTCTAAAAGCAGTACTTCTGCACAATGGAAACAAGTTACCATCTGTAGCGTATGCTCACGCAGTTAACCTGAAGGAGATGATACGAAACCTTGAAACTGCGTTTGATGCTGTTTGTCCAATATGAGATATACAAATCGAATATATGTGGAGACCTCAAAGTACTTGCAATTTTGTTTGACATACAAAGCACTGCTGTTTTCTATCCGAGTGGGACAGAGGGGACAGGGAAGATCACTATTGCAGACTACTGCTCGTAATGGACTATTCTCTGGGTAGAAGATCGTGATAAACACTCCTGTTGTTGATCCGAAAAGTGTTTATCTACCTCCTTTCACATAAAATTGGAACTCATCAGAAACTTCATAAAAGCCGTCGACAGAACATCACGTAAACAAATGTATTAACAGCAGAAATTCCCCAAGACCAGCTATACCAAAAATTAAGGACTTTGCAGGACTACAAATTAGAGAGTTAATGGATAAAGTCGATTTCGATGAACTGTTAAGTGATGAAAAAATGCGTCGATTTGAACATTTGAAAGTTCAGGTTCAGGTTTAAGTTTAGGGTTTAAGTAGAGTTCAACTCAAATTTTTGCCAAACTTCGAGTTAAACTTGAGCCGAAGGAAATACTAAGCTCAAGGTTCAGTTCAGCGTTTACGTCATAAAAAGTTAGACATAACCTACTACTACTACTTGTAAAAACATTACGTTTGGATTATTTAAATCCGAGAACAGTTGCGGAGAAAACTTATACCCAGAATGAGGCCGGTATTAGAACACGCAAGGGTGTTGAACGCCTTTTGGTATCCGGAAACGAAGGTTTCCTTGCTTCCTACTGGTATGCGTTTAAATATTCCTGCTAGTCAATGTGTTATGGTGGCGACTGCAATTTTATACAACATTGGTGGTAAAGAGAATGAAAATGAATCACCAATTGATCTTGGCATTCAGAAAATTACAAATAAAGTGAATACTAGGCAGGCAAATATTAATGTAGACAACATACTGCTGGATAATAGAAGATTGCCACTTGTTTGCAATATGATTGCCAAATATTTTCATAATTTAACAAATAAAAATATGTAACAAAATGTCAGTTCATACTGTGGCTTTGGAAACCTGAATTTGAAATAAAATATTACTACTTAGTTTAAATATAGTTAATAATCATAAGTAAATATAGTTATTTTATGCAGAAAAAATAGTGATTGCAAGCACGAATTCATAATCTGCAATTTCCGAATTTAGACTGCTCCTGTGATTTCCATCAGTTGAAACTTGTATTATAACTTAAATGATTCAGTGGCCTCGACATTATAATGTTTTGTTTACCATATACCCTTCTTAGTCAGGTTAATCAACATCGAATTTTTTTGGTTCAACTGAACTGGTTCAATTTAATCACGGTACAACTCATGTAACAGGTTCAAGATTTAAGCTCAAGTTCGAGATTCAGCTGAATTGTAGTTTAAACTGACACTGAAAAACCGTGAATAAGAGTGTCTGCAAGCACTTTCTAGGCAAACCTAAGGCAGAGAACTATCGCGAAATTGTGCATGAACTCCTGTGATCATATCACCGTATGGGATGTAACATGTTACTGAAACTGTATTTTTAATCCATCATTTAGATTTCTTCCCGGATTACATTTCTGGGGTAAAGTTTCACAGGAAATTGGGAAAGATACATTTTTAGTTATGTTGTCTTCACATATATTTACTATTATGTTATTATTTCTTGTAATTTTTGCTTACTTACAAGCAATTCATATAAATTGGATAGTCTGAGGTTTTTGGGGTTTTCAAGTATGTTACGTAAACTAAGGCCGAAAATCAAAACCACTTGCATATTTGAATCTAAAACGGCCTATTCGGTTCGGGCACGTACTTTAGTGTGACAGAAAAAAGTTTTATTTTATTAACCAGTGTAATTGAATTGAAGTTTTATACGGCCGTTATGTGTTCCCAAGACAGAATTTTGATTCAGCACTGAAGATGACATGATGGCACTCCTTATTTCGTTGACGTCTCTGTCCACGTCTTGTCAACTAAATTCCGGTGATTGCGTGATGATGATCCGGACAATGGAAACGATTTAGTTATTATGTCTACGTTGCTAAAAAATATTAGTAAAAACACGAGAAAAACATAAGAACCATAACAATTAATGCGGCAAGGGTAGAAATCATTATGCCTTGAATAACATTGAACCAAATTCCTCACTATGTTCTACACCATTCGCTTTCCTAAGGTCTCTAAAGGTTCAATGATATTGGAACACAATCGATTAATTAATAAGAATATTCCAGAAAAAAGATTCGCCGAAGAAACGCTGAAAGGCGTAAAACCACACCCGCCTTACAGTAGAAGAAAAGCACAACTAATAATTACAGAAGCGGTTGGCAACTCGTGTTTCTAAACATCCATTCACACGTACGCAATTACTCAGCAATTATCCCCTCATCACCGGCATCAACACCAACAACACAACAACGTCCATGATGGATCCACTAAATACATACACCGACGTCCGCTTACGCACGCACACATCGTCGAACATTCACACCTATCTTAACCCCTTGTCCGTTGGGGCAACACTATAGCGGCGGGGTGTCATAAGAAGGTGGGGCATTCGAGCATTCGTTCCCACCTAACACCACCTGATACCACCATGAGACTTACATACATACGACCGGATTTCAACGCGGCGAGCTTTTTTCCAGCTTTCACCGTACGCGTACCATTAATATACGACATACGTATGTATGTATATATGTATGTAAGTAGTAGGTGTATATGTACATACGTATGTATGTAAGTACATGCAAGAGTTTCAGACGTCGCTGTGTCGGTGGTGGTTATATTTCGTGGATATGTACGCAACGGCGGCTTTCATATCGTCATTAACGCGTGGTGCTTTTGTTATTTCGATTACGCTTGTTAGCTTAATTAATTAAAGTCGTACTAAGATTAACGGAGGCTGCGAGATATAACTACAACGGAACGACTATCGATGATACCTGCAAGGTTTAAAATTGACTGTGTGTACTTGTATAAGTGAATAAAGCGCGTATCGTTTCATCTGTGTATGAACGCACGAAAGCTCTATCTGTAACGATGCGCCATCTGGTGTGCGATATTAACAAGGGAATACCGGAAATCCGCAAATTCAGATTTCAATGAAACTACACTGACTCAAAGAGTACCTTGGTATAAAAATAACACAATTTCTTTTAGCGGTTGAATTTCTTGATTTCGGGGGCCAGTCCCCTACACAAATTGCACGGTTTTTAAATTTTGGTCAACATCTCGGAAACTATACCAGATATTGAGCAGAAGTACTGGCTGTGCACGTTAGGACTTAAGTAAGATGGAAAGATTATTGGGGATTGCTGCCAAGACTCTCATTTGGTAACTCTAAGCTTTCGAATTGGTTTAATTCTTCATCGGAGAGTTCTCTCTAAAGACAATAACAGTCATCAGCAACAGCAGCACAAATTACAGAAAATGACTTACACGAAAGCTGAGAAAACAGCTTGTAGCCAATTGAACAAAATGATGTCAACATCATACTACATCGTAATATATTGAACAATTTCAGATAGGTTAAAATTACATAGAAAATGATGCTCTATAACAAATTTAGGCAGTTAATAGTAAAGATATTAGAAAACAATAAAGCTTTACTTGTCATTGATTGATGTATAAGCAATTTTCGTCCTAAATATATAATATTTGTTTAGGACGATTGAAAATATCAATTATTTCGATAACGCTTCAAAGAAATACTATAATATAATCCTAAAAATTAGAGGAATAACATTAATCGGCACAGTCGCTAAACTTTACCCCAGAGTAATGGAAAGCAGAATAAGAGAAATGTTAGAGAAAGCTCTAGAGGACACACAATATAGCTTCAGAGCAAATCGAGGAGTGACTGACACTAACTTCATAATTAGACAAATAAGTGAAAAAGGGAGGCAGAGAGAAGCTCACTTATGTTTCATGGATCTGGAGAAAGCCTTTGATAAAGTAGATAAGGAAGACACACAGAAGACTTTAAATAAAAGAAGATATAACGGAATAAAATGTTTATGTACAAAAACAAAGACACAACAAGATACGAAGAATTACAGCGATTCGAAACCACAAAATGCTGTGAGCTGCAGTTCTGGGTAAAGGTACAAAAGCGGTGAACAGGCAGATAAAACAATACACGGTGGGATTCTGAAATATGGGAATATGGAGGAAGTTTGGAATATTAGAGATTATATATGACGGTGATATAGTGCTAATGGCACAAAATGGAAAGATATTAAACGAAAATCTGAGAATATACAATTACAGTTCGGAGAGTGTAAGTATGAAAATTATGAATGCCAAGGACGAAAGACACGAGATTTGCATGCGGGGATGAAAACTAGAAGAGCTGAATAGCTGAATACTTGGGGGCAATGGTGATGAAAGACCGATGGTTGGATGGAGAAACCACGACAAGAACAGGAGCTGGAAGACTATGCAATTGCATTAAAAATACCTTCTTAAGCAAAAGAGATATACCAAAATCAACAGAAACGCAAATATTTAAACGGATAGTAACTCCAATTTCAACATACGGGGCAGAAGTGTGGACATCAACAAAGAAGCAAGTTACAAAGCATGGAAATGAGGTTTCTGAGAAAAATTGAAGGGAAAACGAGACTGGACAGAATCAGAAATTATACTATTAGGGAAAACAAATTAAGCCGATACAAGTCGCAGTGGGGAAGAGTCAGTTGAGATGGCTAGGATATTTTTTGAGAATGGAGAAGACCAGGCAAACTATGGAGAAGAAGGAACCACGAGAACTAAGGAGAAAACGAAGAAAAACCTGAGCAGAAGAAATAAAGACGGCGAAATCCACAGAAGAACAGAAAATGGAGATAAGTGAAGGGAGGAAATACCTTCTCCAGTCTGTACAGTTTTATCGAAATCTGAATTTTCGCGTTGTCTGTGAATTGAAACAGTTATGCTAAAAGATACGAAAGAAAGTTGATGTGGAAATAAATGTTTGAGTTTTGGATAAAATAAAAAGTATTGGAACTTTCTGAAACGCATTCTATTTGCTATCAGATTACTTAATATTGAAAGTAACACCGGAAATTTTCCAGCTTATAGTTTGAGCGACTATAATTAAAACACAGGAACAAAATTCTTGAAGTATACATAGTAAACTTAGTTTTAACAATTAGTAGTAGATGCTTATTTGATTAAAATAATCAAATATCACTGAATTATAAAGCTTTTTGAAACAGTTAATGTTTCAGTACCGGTTCTAGTTTTTTCCCGCTCTTTTATTTTTGGACATTTACAAAATTTTATTCGTCAACCATTTTTAAATATCGTTTATTATGTTGGACAAAGTCATCGGGAAACCAAGAAATTGCGAGCCTGCTGGTTGTACCTAGTCAGACTGCGCAGAATGTATATTCATTATCAATGTAATAGCAGAATGTTGACGGTAGTAAGAGCTAATCGATCATAAAGGATGTTTTTACATGCTTATCACCTTCGTACAATCGACAGATATTAATAGTGCTAATTGTAAATGTATAGCGCTAATTAAAAATCGTTCAACACTAAGTACTGTACAATTCCACTTAAATTTTATTTACTAACACACCAGAGACGACGTTCAAATTGTGTTTATGATATTACTAACGCTTTGGAAATTTGCCAGTTGGCCGATGGTGACGTTTAATTACGCTATAACGATACTGAACATAGTACTAGCGTGCAGTTTACTACGTTAAAAGAAACATATGATATCCACGTTTATTTGGGCATCCAAGAAATATAATCGTATCAATTCGTTATCATGTCCGAGTTTCGATGTAGGAACAAAGAATTGAATTTCGTGATCATCAAAGGGAGGAAGCAAGTAAATAGTAACGAAAAGTTGACATCCGACGTCGTTTAAAGATTTCCGTGAGCATATGCGAGGGATTAGGAGTTGTCACTGGCTGCTATTTCAAGAAATTCGTTACAGTCACGTTCGGTTGACGAGAGACACCTTTTGGTCGTCTTTGGAGATTGTCAACGCTCTTGAAGTTATGGATTTTTAATGGGGGACACAAATAAAGAGACCAATTTCGTAAATTTTGTAACATAATTCAAATACGACGAAGTTTAGCTAGTTAAACAGTAATCCGATAAAACATGTTCCAATAACAGCGAATACTTCCATCGAGTAATTATATACAAGTTTGGATACATTATTATATTGGCGTCGTAGGCAATGCTACATTACTTCAAATTTATCGAAAAATTCGTGTAATAGATCTCTGTTACACGAATTACAATTACAAACCTAAGTGCTTGTGGTTAGAGCACAAGATTCACTGTAATGGTGGAACTACATATTTCCGTCGTGCTCATACATTAAATTAAGAAATATAAATCTCTTATATCTCATATTAAATATATTCTTTCTTACCAATTATTGGGAAATGCAATCGATGGACCAAAACAAGATCAACGTGAGATTGTGATATAGGAAGGAAAGAGCGCATTAGATAGAAAAAGAATTAGGTATGGAAAAATCATACAACAGGTAAAAACAAAGAAAGGTGATGGGACAAACGAGTCACAAATGAAAAGAAAAACACTACTTTGTTACACTACCACTTTGTTGTAGTGTAGTTCATAAGGACCATGTACTACCAGAAAGTGACGGGCTAATCAAGCATACATTTTAAGTCGAAAATGGTTTGGAATCTGCTTTGAAACCAGGGGAAAATGAAGATAAGGCGTACGAAACCAAGATTGTAAACTTTATCGAAAATAACAATCTTGATTGAATTTTCAAACGAAAGTCACCCCATCTTTAGGACAAATTTTCCTACCTAAAGGCACAAAAAGGAAAAAAAAAAAACGAAAATCGGCTGAGGGTTCCATATTACAATACAAAACTATTTCGACCCAAACATCTAGTACGGTTTGGGGGAGCTCACGTAAGATAAAATGGAGACAACTACATCGTTGATTATTGTGCACATAGATCGGGTGTAATTTGGTGTAATAGGCTCGGAATTTATCAGACTCAAGACAGTTAGATCGACGAAAGATCGATGATAAGTTGTTGGATAACAAGGAAGTCATCATAAGTTACCTCAATGAGGTGCAATATCAATGGACACTCGGGAAAAATAATTATGATGGTCCAGGAACATTTTGAAATGTCGGATGAATATAATTTGTGAATATTTTTAGGGGAATAAACCGATTTGAAACGTGACTTTGATTGAGTGTCACAGGAAATTATGGAAGGCCAGAGCGAAGGCGAATTCCGCGATTTTGTTACACCGAAAACATGTTTTACTCATACTTTGACATTTTCAAAGGGGAAGGTTTATCGGAGAAACAGGTGGATGCAACTGATATGATTGCGAGCTCCTCGGAAACATCGAAGGAAAATCTGGAGGAATTATAAGATGAGGATTTGGAAAAATTCGTAATTGTGAAATTCAACCTGACGGAAGATGATGTCAATTATACCGATTGTAAGTGGGGGAAGAATTACGACAAATTGCAGCAAAGACCTACGAAAAACACTGGATCGATGATAAGCTGAAGTATCTCTGAATGCTTCTCATAGCCATCCATCGGTCACTGCCACCATTTCAGAGTGTAAGTATATGCCTGGATTAATGTGTTTCGACGCCATTGATGTAAAATTTTGCACAACTGAAGAAAGTGTGAGACAAGAAAGAATAACGTAAGTACCTTCCACAATTTTTATTTACTTGCCTGGTAGATCAGCTTTAGTCGGAACACTTTAGATTATTATACGGGATTCATCAAATATTTGAGCGGTTGTTTAAAAATGTGTTGCGGGGAGAGTTGAAACAAATAATTTAATTGTCCCCTTCGTGAAAATATCTTTTTCAGAGCAACCAAATATTGACATTTTGCCATCACAGGGCAACAGCAACATATATATAATGAAAACACCTCAATGGCTGTACTTTCACTAAAAATTGTTAGAGTGTTGTCGAAAGTACTTCCTAGAAATAGATTTAGAGATGGCTGCAATGAACTCCTTCCAGGAAGTATTCCCAATGGTTCGAATATCTGGATGCTTTTTTCATCTCACTCAGGCCGTCTTAAAAAAGTTGTGAAGCTTGGCATTAAAAATATGTACGACAGCAACACAGATAACATAGCCACAAGTGTAAAAATGTTATGTGCCTTATCGCTGCTCCCATTGGAAGAAGTTGAGGAAGCATTTTTAGAAGTGTTAGAAACATTCCCAGACGACCGCGAGGATGTTGAGCAATTGCTCAATTACTTTGAAATAACGTATGTTCGTGGTCGCCAGCTACGTGGAAGAAGAAGAAGAGGAGATCCGTTTCCAATGCAAATATGGAATCAACGGGAAGCAGCTGCTGAAAGGTTTGCAAGAACTACAAATTGCGTTGAAGGATGGCACAATGGCCTACAATCACTTTTTCAGTGTGCGCATTCTACCATGTGGACTTTCTTTAGCGGTCTAGTAAAAGAAAACGAATTAGCTCACAGGCAATATTTGCAATATATAGCTGGTCAATGGATTCCAATGAAGAATAAGTGCAAAACATTAAAACTTAGATTCCAGAATATGATAAACTGTTATGAAACACAAAATAGAATGACTTTTCAACAGCGTCATATTTGTTTTAATTTTTTTTTTATATTATTTTCTTTTGTCATTCTAAATTTTATGAAATTGAATGGGTTGTTTTATTTCATACACAATAAAATTATTTCTATTAATACTGTGGTGTGATGAAGTGTCATAGTGATGGAGAGCCGCCGTGATGAACTGTCCGTGATGAGATGTGGCGTGATGAAATATCATGTGATGAGATGTCATGGATTCGTAAAATTTGTAAATTTTGACTTTTTGAATTTAGACTTAAGTTTAATTTTAGGTTTAATTGTCAGTATGTATAAATGTAGCTACTATTTCTTTGTACTGGTTTAGTGTTTGATACACTATTATTATTTTTCTAATATTTTTGCCACTATTATTTTTGTTTTTGTACGTAAGTACGATTTCGCTGTATTCTTTCTAATATTGTCTTGTTAATGGATGTAGAACCTATTGTGTAAATAAACGGATTATTATCATTATGATTATTATTATTATCGAGTCAGGCAGAAGTAACGAGTACAACGTAACTTGCAAACTTCAGGAGTAACAACGTGTTAAACTCTCGGGGAGATCAAGGTGAAAAGACCTAAATATTGTTAATATCGTTGTAGCAGTAATAAACGATAATAGCAAAATTTAGGTCGTTTCACCTTGACCTCTCCGAGAGTCTAACACGTTGTTACTCCTGAAATTATTATTGAGAACAATGGTGGTTAATTAAGGAAAGAGTCAGATGGGAGACAAGAAGTAGGAAGTCTGCAATTTATACTGACACTCCTGAAAAAAAAAAAAAAGCTTTTAAAAAGGAATACAAAGCGGAAAAGAAAACGCAAATTAGAAAAAGTTTGAGGGGTTACAGGTAAATCGAAAGCAGTTCGACGATCAAATAAAACCAAAACGATAAGAAACATAGTGACAAAGGAAAAAGAAATTAGGACTAGTTAGCCCATCGGAAACATTGAAGGAGAATGTGGAGGAATTATCAGCTAAGAAGTTGAAAAAATATATTTGCTAAATCCAATCAGACGGAAGATGATGTCGATTATGCCGATTGTAAGTGGCGGAAGAATTACGACAAATTCCGGTGAAGATTTACAAAGGATACTGAGGCGATGATAGGCTAGTGGAAGTTACCTCAGTAATATCAATGGAGGATCACAAGATTACGATCGGGGGACATTTTGGAATGTCAGATGAATGTAAGTTGCGAATTTTAGGAATAAACCTGTGGATAACATGATGGCTTTGATCGATTGCCAAGGGAAATTATGGAAGGACATAACGAAGGGGAATTCTGCGATTTGGTTACCCGCAGCTTTTGGTCCGCCAGTTGGAGGGAATTGGTGTTGGTGGTGCGATTTTGGCTTGGATCAAATCTTATCTAGAAAATAGGAAACAGAGAGTACAGTTTAAGAATAGTATTTCTAGTGAACCTGATACAGTTTACGGTGTTCCTCAGGGAACCATTCTCGGACCACTTCTGTACGTACGTAGGTATACATAAACGATATAGTAAATTGTAATAAAAATGTCAATTATCATTGTTTGCGGATGATACAATGTTCTATGTAACTGGGTGTAGTGTTGTAGATATGTTTAATGATATAAAAGCTGATGATGATGATGAATATTTATTTGTGGTTGTGTGAAAATAATAAAAGTTTAAATTTGAGTAAATCTAAGTATATTGTACTGAGAATTTAGTTTCTTAATTAATCATATGAAAAACATAAATTATAACAAATTATATTTATAAATTTTGAGAAATATTTAACATAAAATCAAGATAATTACGTAGTGTTGTGTGTGTGTGAGTGTAATTTCTTTTATTTAATGATGATTCTTCCTATGTCTCCTCTCTCAAATGCCTTCTTCCTTTTCTTAAATTCTTTTTTCTCCGGTGTGGTGAGGTTATTTTATTCACTGGTACTTCTTCTTAAAACCCTTTTATTCGAAATACATTTATAGACTTATTTGTTGACTTATCTATCTTGTCAATTTTCCTTCGTCATTAACCAAACGAACTTTTTATTTATTTTTGGAAACCAGGACCACACTGCTTTATTTGTTCGTTGTCCGCGAAACGAAAACTTCAACTCTCCCCGATTCCAGTTCATCCAGGCATATCGCTGTTATAGAAACCTGTATTGAATGTCTATATATACTTGGTTATTTCCAGTAATTTTCTATGAATTCTTGTAATGTAAAAGTGTTGTATGTGTGTGTCTGAATGTTTACAATGCTTTTCTAACCACTAATATATGCTTTTTATATAATTATTAATTTTATTTCTAGTTACATTTGTTTCTCCCATTAAACGTCTCTGGCTGGAGTTAAAATAAGAAGGTAACACCCGCAGGGTAATAAAATGCTCAAAAGGTGATGGGCGTGGTGTCAAAAAGGTATAAATAGAACCCCAAAATAAACCGAATGACAATTGAAAACCATAACCCCAACATTAACTGTAAATTTTGATATCCTACAATATGTTAATGGGAAAGAGTTACAAATGGTCAAACATGGATTGTAATGGATTAAATGTGAATATCTGTAGTGTTAATTTAGATAGAGTTAATGAATTTAAGTATTTGGGTGCCATATTAGATATGGCACCCAAACTTGAATTTTAAGAAACACACCAGTCTTATAAAAAGAAAATGTCAAGAAAATTGTATGTTGTTTTGTAGATTGGGAAATTTGGATATGTCAGTAAAAATATTATTGTATAAATTTGGAATACTGTGTGTGTATCTTATTGAGTTTGTGTCAACATAAAACTGCTAGCATACAGAAAATTCAAAACAAGTTCATGAGATTGATACTCACATGCAGCAGATACACTACCATAGACCTGATGTTTCGGATCCTGAACTTCATGAGTGTTCATGAAAGAATAATTTTCAAAGCTTTGGCCACAATATATAAAGCAAAAACTAATTTGACACCCGCTTATTTGAGTAGAAAATTGATATTTGTGAATGAAGTATGAAAGAAATGTAAATAATTTTTATGTACGGACTGCAGCATCAAGAAAATTGTATAATACAGTGCAGTACGTTGGTTCAAGTATGTTTAACGATCTTCCACCAGATATAAAGTATTGTGATAATTATATGCACTTTAGGAATAAATTAACCGAGTATGTATTCACTGGTATTGTACCTACCTATGAGATAGTTATACCTCACTAAGTTAGTATAATTTAAGGTATTGTACTATTATTATTATAATAGACTTCTACTGGCATGTTAAATAGCATTTGCTAAATAAAAGTATTTTACTCCAATTTTGATGATTTCAAACTGGAAAGTTTACCGAAAGAACCGGTAGATGTAACTGATATGCTTACGAGCTCCTCGGAAACATTGAAAGAGGAGGTGGAGGAATTGTCAGATAGGGAAAAATTATAATTGCGAAATCAAACTTGATGATATGATGTCGATTTTGGAGGCGGAGGAAGAATTACGACAAATTCCGGCGAAGAAGTGAAATTAAAATCAACCAAAAGGTCTTGCCTAAACTGACCAAGAAGAAATTGGAAAACGTGTCGGTTAATCACTGGGAAGGATGGCTGCAAAAAATGAATTTCGAACGAAATCAAATAAAGGCGTTGTGGACCAAAAGTTGTGTTCCTTTATCAATATCAATCAATTGTGTCCAAATTACGATATCGCCTTCTTAAATATACCAATGGAAGCAAGTCAACAACGTCTATTTCTTTCCGTCTAATTTATTAAGATATCGAATTTGTGTAAATAAACGCCCGAATTCTTGTATATATACATACCTATATGTATGTATATAAGGCGATTATTGTGTTGGCTAAACATCTGTCAACAGACCACCCCGTTTTTTCCATAACCTGTCATTTACCTATTGTCATGATAATAGTACGCTTATGATTACAGAGTGCGGGACCACCGTATATCACCTCCATCGCATTTTAACTACATCGTACGATACTATACATATATAATATATAATACACCCAGAGCTATATAAATACTGGCGGGCATAAAGGAATGGTAGCATCTCTTTTGAAAGTTACCCGGTGCGGATGAAGGGTTGAACGGATCGAAGTATCTTCGACAGTGTAACGAATTTGTTGCCGGTCGTCATTGGATCGATTCGGTTCGGGTTATAATTATGCTCTTTCGATTTTGAAATGGCATTATTCGTGGATGCGAGAAGTGAATAGATGTTGAAACCAGGTGTTAGGATGTCGCCTCGCGAAAGATGTCAGCTATTGATGAATGAAATTTTTAGATATCATTGGAATAAATTAATGTAATATTAGTTTATGTAAACGCAGCTAATTTACAGATGGGGTTCTCTTTAGAGATGATGTGTGCTATCTACTGTATCACTGACTGTTATTATATTGTCAAAGGAAGTGTTGTTTTAATTGTCTTAGTTTAGTTATCTATATCTATCCCTCTAGATTTAAATCAAAAATTATTGTTATAAAATGTTTACTTCTTGAAATCCTTTGATCTTCTGAAAAATTGGGGTCGAAACTAACTTGAGATTTTTTTAGAGAACATAAAGGACGATTTGTCCACGGAACAAAACTAACTTCAGTAATAAATTGTCCATCCTTATCAATGACTTTGTTTTATTCCTTATATGAATATCTGGTTTCATGGACGCCCGTGGAAAATTTTCTAGAGGGGGCAAAGCTTTGAGACAAATAATTAGTTTCAATAATTTCTGTATTATGTATTTTTCTTTTCGAAAGTACATATACATTTAAATATTGCATCAATACAAAAACATAGAAGTTCATAAGTTAATTAATTTCCAAGAATAAAATTGATAATAATAATTTCGATATATTAAATAGGTCCTCTTGAATTCGACGTTTGTCGCATGCACATTTATTGATAACATTGTCAATAAATTTCTTCTTTGCCCCCGTCCTCCTCTATTTTCTTCCTGTGCACACTAAGCATACACAAATTTGACAAACGCGTTTCTTGCAGAAGTAATACAAGGCAAATATTCGCTTTGCTCTAAAACTTCTAAAAAAATTTTTGAAAATATTACTCGATGAAAAGGTTGTCCATTTCTCTATTTCTAGATATTCCAAATCGTATTGTTTGTTTTTTTCTTGCCGTTGTTTTGGAACTGTATTCTATCTATTTTGTGAATATTCTTTGGATAAAACTAAATAATAAAAATATTGAAGATGCTATTTCATTATCGGATGAAAATTTTTATGTTGAAGATGAAATTAAAGAATCTAAGTTTGGAAAAAATATTGATTGTTGATAATACTCTTCAGGTGTAATTCCAGGATGGTTGCCCCTACATTTCTGTGTGGAATATCGTCTAGGAACTTCTGTTGCTACTGTTAATTTTTCAGGAAGTTTATAAATTTCTTAAAATTTCTGTTAAACTTATTCCTATGAAGTGTCAATATTTCTTCAATATGTTGGTAAGCAGCTAATACGTCCTAGATCTACACCTGGTAACTTTTCGATATTGGAAATCAACGGAATATTATGTTTAAACAAATAATAAACATTTCGTCTAATTGATTAAAAACGAGTTGAAAGCTATTTGGAAAAAACGATATACTTTGATATATTGAAATCCATCTAGTTTCTGATAGTAAAGGAATTGGCACAGTGGCTCTCCGTTTTTGGACTTTCCCTAAAAAAATTTACTACAAATTTAATAATTCTCGTTGTTTGCCGAACTTCTGGTAAAATGTGTAAGTCATTCACAACTAGGTTTAATATGTGAGAAGCTCAATGGCTTTTAACATATATTTTTTATTTGGGCTTGCACATCAGCCCCCTTTCCTGACATACTAACACAACTGTCATATCCTTGTCCAATTAATATGTTCATATCCAAACCGTATCCCGTACATTTATTTACAATAGAAGAACTAATAATTTTCCCATGTTTTGCAAATCCTAAGAAATTTTCTAATGTTGTCCGGTGTCCCAAAAAACGACGTTCCTCGAGCTGAAGAAGGAAAAGTTACAAGAATTCAAGTCGAGATAATAAGGAGATTGAGGAACCACAAGAATGTTCTTACTGGCAAAAAGCAATTTATTCAAATTGTGTGACAAGGCACGTTGTCGTGATCCAACACTCAGTTCTCTTTCTATGTTTGGTCACCCACCGCTTTAGCGTGAAGGTACAAACTCTTTGCGAACGATTCCCTGGCTATTAAAAAAAAAAACAAATTAGCATACTTTTTGATCCCTGATTCGCCCATTCTTTCCGCTTTTGGGCCTTGAAGAGCGTGGAGTGTGTCATTCCACGCTCTGGCGCTTGGCCGCTTGGAACGCAGAAGTAAAGCCTACCTCACTAAAACAATCGCTATGGACAAATAATGTGACTCGCGCAGATGGCGTATCACATGCTCACGTCACCAATATTGCCAGATCAAACACTATTCTGCCAGGCTCGTTACTTTATTATTACACCTCGTCTACATTTACCGGAAAATTGTTAATATAAATGACAAACAGTAGGGGGCCAAAAATAGATCTTTGGGGAACTCATACATGTACATATTTTATTTTCTTACATTTAGATTGAAAATCATTCTATTCAGTCAGTTTTACTCGGTCAGTCAGATAAGATCTTAGCTATTTTCCCAACACACATAGTATTCTAACTTGTCAAGCAGACTACCATGATTGATCGAGTTGGAGGCCTGTATTAGATTCAGCATGTTGATTTTGGTACATGTGATCTCGTTGTAAGCATTACATCATTCACTATTCGCCTTATGGCATTCGTTGTTGAGTGTTGGTTTCTATATTCATGTTCTGATTCTGATGGAAAAAATGCTAATCAAATGGTACCTCTCGCAAATATCTCACTCATTTTTCTTAAAGACAAGATAATACCTATCTATCTTCATAGCGCTCAGAAGTATTCTTTCCTTTATGCATTTGTCTATGCTTGAATCATTGTCAAATACGTGGACAATTTTCTCTTATAATAAGTTCGTCGATATGTATGTACACCATCGTGCGCTTGCATTTTATCTTTTCTAATATTTGATGTACTTCTTCCGGTGTTATAGGATGAAATTAGAAAGATTTCTTGTTTTCCAGGTTGATAATATTGCAGCAGATCATTCCAAAAATGTACGGTCCAAATGCTGTCACTAATTTGGCCACCGATCTTACAAAAATAGTTGCTTAGACTATCAGCTGAAAGCGAGGGAAAATCCTCAGCATGTTCATTGCCAGGTGTCTGTGCCGGTAAATTAATTTTCAGTACATATTTTATAATAACCTACGTAATATATTCACAACCATTTTTTTTTAAATAAATTACCTCTTTATTTATGTAAACTAGACGACATAAAAGCAAAGCTATTGAAGTCGTATTTTCCTATTTCGTAATTAATTATAATAACTAAGGTAGACACGTACAGTGACAAACGCCTTTGTGGAAAATTAGAACATCCCGAGGTGTCGTATTGCCCAGAAGACGGAAGCGAAGGTGAACAAACCTTTTCGGAATTGGTTGGTAATTTAGGTGAGTTGTTTTAGTCCCTTAGAACATTGTACATTTGTGTGTTTCTGCGCACGGGATCAATAACAAGTTGGCTTTAAAATCGTGTTCCGGGCTCCTTCTGTTTGTCGCTCGCGTGATATTATCTTCCCGTTCGAAATGTTCTAATTTTTAATAACTTCGATGACTTATTTATTCATTTTATAAATCGATTATTGAAACTGCAATTGAAATAAGTTAAAGATGTAGTAAATACTGGTTAGAAGGTTGGAAGTTGATTTACTAAACGGAGAAGTATTTATTATTATCAAAATTATCTTGTACTTGGTATTTTTGATGAGTTAATGTGACACAACATCCATTCCAAATTGAAGATCAGAAAATTCAAGTAAACAAGTACCAATCCCCATTGTGTATTGTGTAGGTATCATTGCCTATCATTCACAAAAAATGAAACTTGTAGTTACATATGCAAACTTACGAAGTAAAATTTTGAAAAAATCGTCTTGTGCAGAATCCTATTCTGCCCGTTTTCTTATTGATTCCTTCAAGAATACACAATTTATTGACTATTTTCTTAATCAAAAGGTCGGTACTGTATTGAATCGCATGAAATCCTTTTGGAGGAGATTTTTAAGCAAAATTCATGTTTTCTTCATTTTCATCACTCACGGAGATGCATTCTCCCTAAATTGAATCGTAGATTCTCGACGAGTTACTTCGCGTTAAACAACTCTTAGTCACAACGATTAAAGCATATCTTTAAATAGATTTTTTTAAAGTTTATAAGCCTTCAAAGAAGACTGCATCTCACTTTGGTAAGTTCAATAGTTGCCTTTTCCAGGTGCAGAGCCCTTTTAGTCGGCTCTATTGAATTTAGGTTCATGTTCCTCTTTCCTAGTGCTTCTGATATTTCCGCTAAAAGAAAGTCCCTTTGTTGCTTCCTGAAAGTTTTAATTTCTTTGGCTAGGTTCTTCAGCTTTGGCCATTCAAGATAAAACCCCATATGCCAGATCTTTAGAGGAATAGACTTAAGTAATTGGAAGGTTTCGTCAAATCCTCAGCCCGTTTCAGTTGCCTTCCCCTGTATTTCAAGTTAGCTGGAATCTTAAATACGTCGAATTACTATATTACATCGGTAAATTCCCCATCACACAATTGTTTAATGAAATTCGGTGACACGTGTTTAGCTATCAACGAGGTAAGCATCTTCACAACTGTGCTTAATGAGAAAACCACTTTCACTATCCGCAGACGCGCGTTTCGCGGTCATACCGCTCATCAGTGCGACTGTGTGAAGTAGTTTTCATTTGTATACAACTTCTATGTAAGCCCGGGTATTAGATGTTCGTACATATGAGAGTTCAATTACGAAATTCGGCCATAATGTACTAATTGCGCATTTTTGCAGCTATTTGATTCTTGCTGCAAAAATGCGCAATTAGTATATTATGGCCGAATTTCGTAATTGAACTCTCATATGTACGAACATCTAACATCTTCACAACTGCTTATTACCGAACGTTATGTTGGTATTGTTATATTATAATATTATAGTGTCAGTAAATACACCGCAGCCCTTGTAGTCACTATCAACGCCAAATCGGATAAAACTGTAAAAGCTGTACTAAGGCTGAGAACCCTGACTTTCTTCGCTCCCTCTCTCTTTTGTTTTTCAATATCTGATATCTTATATTGGTTTGGGCAGAATATTACAGAAATCATCCTAACTATCGTTATTAATATCCAAATTAATTAAAAGTTTTGTCGAAGAAGATTCACTCCAGTGGAAAGGTGACTCTGTAGATGTCCGATAATACGGATTTGCTTCGAGAAAAGAATTAACCAAAGATAACGATTAACAGTACTTCTATGCCAGATAATTTTATAGGTAAAAGCCTTCTAAACCTCAACATTCGATTAGTAGAACAGTTGAATATTAAGAAGAAGAAGGAAAAATTATTATCTAAGTACATATATAGGGGAAGGTGGGGTAAGTTGGCGACCTTAAGAAAAAGGACAAATAGAATGCAAACTTCTGCATATTAAACAGTACAAAAATATTCAATGTATAATTGATCCTAATCTTTTAGACACCTAGCATATTATTGCCATAAAACCAAACATTTTATAAAAAAATAAATAAAAACACACTGCATTTTCGTCATCTTACCCCACGGTTGGGTAAGATGGCTAACCCGATGGGGTAAGACGACTAATCAGTCAAGGTGTGCACAAATCACAAATAAACTGCCCAATACCTCCATACGATGAGCAGTTTTCATGCCACCATAAGTTGCATTGGTCACAAAGGATAGGCGTCAAAGTTATAATGCGACATTTTACCTTCTTTCTGGTGCTTGAGCTTAACCGGTCATATTTTGGAAGGGGTCTTATTTCCCATGGTGACTTTGTTTTTGACGTTTAGATTCCTACGTCGCGATGGACCAGGTTTAGGATTTTCTGGATCAATGGTTTCGATCTCTTCGTTACTGAAATTATTTTTCAAATACGTCAATGGTTCCACGTCAGAAGAATCCCAATCCTTATCTTCCAAATTATGAGTTTCGGCAGTCTTTGTTAAGGACGCAGACGAATTCGTCAACTTGCCCCAGGCGGCACACTGAACAATGTTTTCATATTTGTGATCCACGGAACGGATAATTCACTTTAACTTTGGCGAAATACGATATAACGAGCTTAGTACTAATGGACACTAGAACCCAAGATTTCCTCTTATCTTAAAATAGTGAAAAAATCCTTAGTTGGTACCAGTCGAAAATAATAACACTAACGGTAGAATTTGACAAACAGCTATAACACCCGAGGCACCTAATTTCTGCTAGTTACACTTAAGCGCCGACAGAATGCCAACGTAAATATCACCGATCATTTGTTTCACATTTTGCCCAAACGATCGCTCGTTATCTTAGCCACCTCGCTATCTTACCCCACCTTCCCCTATGTACTTTTATTTAATGAAAAATTGAAGGCATAAGAGGTATGGGAAGGAAGCAAATATCTTGGTTGAGAAATGTAGAAAGGCAGTAGGTAGAATTACATGCTATATAGTCTTTGATACGTACTTCAAGCATGATTTGGATATGTTAGCCTCATTGCTAGCGAAACACGTGTCACCTCATTTTAATGAAATAACTGTGTGGTGATCAGTTTACTGATGTAATATTATGTCAATAGCTCAGGAGGATGGTTGTAGATACATGATTCAACTTTGAGCTAAGCGCAAGATTTTCGATATTCTATCTTCATTACCGCTAGTTATTTTGTAGTATTTGTGTAGTTGATACTTTTGATTTGTTCTACTTTTATTTTGTAGTACCTATATATTCTCATCCTAATTTTCTAACGTCACTAATTTTATACATGATTAAACCTGAGCTCTCCCGCAGATTAAATTAAAACAAAAAATATATAAATAATAATAAAATAAACTAGATCTACTAGAAATGTAGATGAAGATCATTTAAAGATGTAAACTGAAAGAGTTGAGGAACTAAAGTTACAATTGCGTTTCGATTTGATTGGTCTTATTATTCACACCAGAGAAGCCAAAGAAACTATTTCCCTGTGAACTTTTCCCATTTTAATCTGGTTTCTACTTTGATTGAACGTGACATTTTGTTTCATAAATCTTAATTAATAATTAGTATTAATTAGAAATTTTATTCCCTATCCAATTTTACGTAATAATAGATCTCAAAATTATTTCAGAATAAATATCAACATTCTTGTTTACTAAACTAGATTTAGCATTACGAAAAGAAGATATACGTAAAAGAATACCTTGCACATTTTCCTGATATAAACAAGGTTATCCAGAATTACGTATATTATCAAACATACGAACCTCTATTCTTCAGTTAATAGTTTTCATATTGTGGCATTGATTCGAAAGAAACCTAGAGAAATATCTAGGAAAAACATTAATTAAGGGAAGTTCTGAATCCGAGAAGTATTCCATTGAAGCAAATTTAGAAACTTTCCATATAGATTGAAAGTGATTGCAAGGACTGTGGTGTAAGTTCCTGACACTATATCACATCGGCAAACTCCTCACCACTCAATTGTTTCATAATAATTTCGGTGACACGTGTTTCACTAGCAACGAGGCAACCAAGTGCACTTCGGCTTATACGGTTATGATAATGCTTGCCTCGAGCTAGCGAAACACCGAATTTATTATGAAATAATTGTATGGTGAGGAGTTTACCAATGTGATATACTGTCATATAGATTGAGTTAAAACTATAGTCGAAATATATGTAGACGTAATAAGTAATAAAATCGTTAAGCCAATACTCAGTTACACTGTAGAAACGTATATAGCTACCGTGAAACTGCAACAGATGCCGGAAATGGTATGATGACAGCATTGCTCAACATCACAACAAAATCTACCAGCATGTAAGAGGCGACAACATTAACGAAATCAATAAGGAGAGATAAAATAATAAAGGGAGGAATGCAGCTGATTTATCTAACACATGTACATCTAGATTGGAAGAAGCTAGACCAATGACGGTGAGATAGGATAGTCAGAGGTAACATTCTATAGCAAAGAAACAAACCAGGCGGGTTATAGGAAAGATGAAAATATTGATTGGAACGGAAGGAACTGAAAAGTTAAATAAAGAACAAATAAAGAAGACATGAGTTGGTTAGTTATTCCAAAGAAACTGATTATTAGTTTATTATAAGTTGTCGTATTTAAAAAGAAAAAGGAGATAGTTGCTTAATCAAAATATTATTTCTCCAAAATAAATTGATACTAACCGCAATCTTCCACGTTAAATGTTCTACCCATTCTACACGACAGGTCCTACGGCCTGCTCCACAATCAAAATTTTTAATTTCCTAGAAAAGTTCTCTCCAGAATCGCTCAAAGGAGCATCGTACAGAGGGAATATGATGTCCCGAAAAAGCGAGGGGCACCGGTTTATTTGGAAAATGACAGGCTGGTCGTGCAAACATCGCCGACGAATTCATGCACGTACGTATAAGACGTCCCACACTCTTTGACGAAGACGTTAGCGAGAGACTGTGTTTTTTCTTCCTTTTAGGCGTCGCCAATTATTTCTCGGCGAGCAAACCAGCGTCGGCTCGGAGAGCCGATTGTTAAAAATGCCAAACGAAATGGAACACATCGACGAATGTACGAGGGAGAGGAAAAGAACTACTTTATGCGGAGATATTGGTTGTTAGGGACATAATTATGGGTTGCTTTCGAGAAATAAGAGCCGAACCGAATAGGAGCTATCGGGTGAGTGAGTGAGCGGTTAGCGTTTTGAGAGTTTTGATAGCGCCCTGCGAAATTCCGTCGATACGTTTTAGCCCGATGTTAAATATGCTTCGTTGCAAGATCGTTCGAGGCGATTGTAAATAGGAAATATCAGTGTCTGTCATCAAGAACACCTACTTCAATCCGCAGACTAAATTACATAGGCGATTACTTCAGAAATATGTATATTCTCTGAATAATTTATTAACTCCTATTAGGATTTTAGGTTTATGGCATAAATGTTGAAATCACCATCTAATTAATACATTATTGACTCTTGCTAGTTGTTTTCTACTTTTTGCAATATTGAATAAATCGATTGAAGAGTAATTCATTTCCATTAGCCCTGATTTTGGCTTCGCTTCTTGGCTGGATATCTAAAATTTATCTCTCTAGTCCAATAAAGCTGTTGACATACAGGTCTCATATTTCCACTAAATCTTGGGTAATCTTCGTGTGAATATTCTTAGGATTTCTGCAACATTCCCCATGAAGGAAAAATTGTTTCGCATCATGCCCATTGCAGAAGTGTTAGGTATTCATGTTTCATGGAAGACGCATCCTTTACCAGAAATTTTAGTATGAAAAATGTCCCGACTTTACAAAAGGGTGGACATTCAAAAGTATTTTCTCAATAAATAAACTAAACAAACCTTTAAACTCAGGTTTTGAAGAGTTTTCCAAGTTTGGCTCTACTTCAATTATGTGAATCTTGTAGTTCGTGGTATTGGTCAGAGACTAGTCTTCACACGTTTATGCAGATATCACGTGCAACATTGTTTAGTATACTTTAGCTAGTACAGAGTAGGGTCCTGGTAAGTAATTGTAAATGAAAATTGATTTCTACTCCTTAATAAGCTCCACAGACTTTGGGAATGAAGAGTAAACCTATCGACGAAGTCATAACCGAGAATAAGTGTAGGTGTAACCGAAAGAATGTGAAATTTGCAGTTTGATCAAGAGTGAGACTTTAATTACTTCAAGGTTAAATGGCCAAAAATTTGAGAGACCGGTAGAGGTCAGAGGTCCAAAGGCTTGGCCGGCTTGTGGCTTTTTGCGCGATTTCATTTTAAATATTTCTTCTTCTTCTTCTTCGGTTCTCCTTTTACTCTGTCGCGACGTTGAAGTTTAGTGTTTCATTCCGCCCGCTTCCATCTCCCTAATTGTTTTTCCTATTCCTTTTGCCAACACTGCTACTTGTTGCATCCGGATCTTCCTCGGTCTACCCCTCCTCCTTCTCCTTCCGGTCCTTGCCGTCACCATCCTCCTGAGCAATCGGCTTTTCTCCATCATTGTGATGTGTATCCATCCATCTTATATGTCAGCTCATATTCTTTATCGATCAGCGATGTTATATTACATATTCCGATTTTCATCTCTACTGCTCTGTCTCCCACCCGCTTTATTTTCTTGTCCTATTTCTCTGCCAAGGTTGTGTCGTGTTTCTCCATCCTGTTCCTCTCATAGATTGCTATTGGTTTTTTGATGCCCCATATGCTCGGTATTCGTTATAGTTCTCATCATCTTCATTGTGTTCCCTCTCGCGTTGTTATTTGTGTTTGGGGATCTTTCGCCGTATCTTCTGGCAATGTTTTCTTGCTCTTTGTCGTTCATCCCCCTCTATCCTCTTACCGGTCCTTTCCTGCTGTTCCAATTGGCTTACAAGGGGACCGCCAAGTATGGTACAAACGGATTTTAATGGGTCTCGGATATGTATTGACTTCAATTTTCTGGGAAACCAATGCCCGTTGGAAAAAATTCTTTTGGCCTAGTGCTCTGGGGACATTCCTTCACAACCGAGACCCATTAAAATCCGTTGGTACCATACTTGGCGGTTCCCTTGTTAGTGTATTTATGTATAATTTATTGTATCCTGGATTTGTTAGACACCCCATCTCTCTTGATTCCTGTGTGTTTGATCAGTTTCTTCCTTTGTTCTAATATTTGTTTTGGGTAATCCTCGTTTATTAATATGCTTCAATATTTCCATCACTTTAAATTAAAAAAGGAATATAAAGAGACGGCCTTAAAAACTGACTAGTGGTTGAAAATAATAAATTGTCAGTAAAATAAGAAAAATCAGATAAAATTGAGACTGTATTTGAAGTTATATTAGTAATTTGTTGTAATCTTTCCCCACTGTATATTTATCAAGTAGGTACAGCAAAATGAATCGTAGAGTAAGGAAGGCAGAAAGCCAGAAGGGAATACACGAAGAATAAAAACGCAAAGGAGAAGATTATGAGGATTATTTCGGAAGACGTAAAATAACTAAACATTCACCATTCAAAGCGCAAGAGGAAGGAAAGAGAAGGGATCATGATCGGAATGATGCGAGAACTAATGGATAAGAATAAGGAAATGTTGAGTGAGATAAAACTAATAAGAAAAGAACAGGACGAGAGCAATAAATAATTAAAAGAAAAAGGCAAGAAAACCAGATCTCAAAGATAGATGTAAAATACCTACAGCAACCGGTAGAGCAACTGGAGGAAAACACAAAAAAGAAAAATTTATAGCAGCCGGTTTAAAAGTAGATACGAATGATGATAGAAAAGTAAAAGAAGGAATGGGAACATTTATATCCCAAAAACCACGGATATCGATAAAATTGAGAAGTGCAAGGAAAATTGGAGAAAAATATGCGTCCTAGCAACTGATACACTGGCAGATAAATTAAAGATATTAAAAATAAAGGCAAACTAAAACAACATAAGGAATATCAGTGGGAAATAATGGACATCGCACGAAGAACAAAGAAGGTAAGTCTCTCCTTCCTTACGGAGAGTGGATGAAAAAGCTAAGAACAGAAGGAAACGGTACAGACTATGAAACGGAAAATAATTTTGAAAACAGGAGGGAAAACCCACGACTCATTTGAAGAAGTAGTAAGAACAGGGACATGGGATGTAAAGCGTACTTACGAAGAAGGAGCATTAAGAAACACAGAAAATAATGGGAACAAATAAGTTAGATAGACTGATGGTAGAGGAAACGAATCAAGATGGAAATAAAACAGTACAAACAGGAAAATGCACCCTCTTTAAAAGTGGAGGATCAAACAGATATTTTGGAGTGTCCTTTATGGTAGCGGAGATAATAAAAAGAATGGTAGCAGATTTCCAAGAATTACCAGAAGGAAATGTTGCTGCTGTGGAGTACATACGAATAACTATTCGTAAAATTGGTGTTAGTGTAAGAATTAGTACACAACAGGTTAATGAGATTTTAACCAACGTGAACAAGCTTTCACCTCGTTGGTTACCAAAGCTGTTCGAGACATACCTCCAACTTCAGGAGCTTTTAGCACGTTACGGTGATCAGTTTTGATAACGGATAATAACCATTGATACCTTATTTAAATCCTGAGACCTGAAATCAGAATGATGTAAATCAGCAGAATAGCCTTCACCTAAAGCACGTGCCGTCCTGCCAGTTAAAGGAAGTAATGCTAACTGTATTGCGAGGTACCTAATTATATTAATGGATTATCGACCGAAAGGTAGTACAATTAATGCAGAATGTTATTCCAATTTTTTATTTAGTCAACTGTAGCCTACTACGACAGGCGCTTTGCATGAAATGATCTAGGAGGTTGCATAAGCGCCCGCTATTGCAACAGGACAATGCAAGACTCCATACGACATGAAGAACGAAGGATGTTTTAAATGAACTTCCCTCGAAATTACTTATATATTCACCTTATTCGCAAAATCTGGCTCCTATACCAGTTTCATCTTCTGTCAAATTTGAAGATATCACTACAAGATGTTAGATTTGAGGTGGATTGCAGAAATTCCCAAGAAATTCGTTGAGGATGGTTTAAAGAAAAGTGGTTCAAGTTGGGATAAGTGTATTCAATTAAATTGAGATTATGTTGAAGAACTACATTGAAATTTTCATGAAAATTGATGAATTTAAAAAATTTAAGCTAATGCCTAGAACTTTGGAAACGTGTACTTCTGAATTCCTCATTCTTAACCTCTAAGTGTAAAAAATCATTTTCTTGTTATCAAAAATTAAATTTATATAAGAAATGGAGTGTTGAATATTTCACTTTTATAAAACTATATCTTTCTCTCGCCACAAATATTAGATCGAAATAATAATTTATTTAATGTCTGTGTATGCGAGAGTATACTTTTATAAAATAACAAGAAACGGCAAGAAACACTAATATTCCACTAAGGATAGCTTCTATAAATACTACATATATATGCGTTATTACATAATTGGAAATTCTTTTATTGCTGTTTAGGATAAATAAAAATATAATCGAATTAATTGTTTGGGATCTAGGCGAAAGAAACGAAAATGTAGGTCAAACAAAAAACGCAACAATTATAATAATTGACAGGCATGTAGTAAATGAAAATAGTATCGTTTAGAAACGTGTATGTACGTACATAATTCTACTTACATAAACACCTTTCTTTATATTTTATGTACAATAATAAAACGAAAGTGAAGTAATTCTATGACTCACTTTTGATTATTTTAGTCTTTAAAGTGGTCTGACATAAATACTTTGTCAATATTTAGCCGTTCTAATAAATTCAGAACCGTGACAGTAACGAAGTGCTTATGTATTTAGTAACTTACCATTACCAATGTAATTATTACATTTATCCTTACTATCTATTTCTGTATATTAGGTGTATGTAAGAAACTAACGTAGGATTAAGTTTACCATTTAGATATACATACATATAGTGAGCGAACTCAACAGATTGTGGCAATTTAAACCAGAATTTAGAAAGACATTATAACCAGTCTGTTATTTAGATTGAACATCAAAATAATGTGCTAATTAAGAAGTCGATAAAGTGTAATAATGTTAATAAGAAATGCGGTTATATTGAAGAGACGAACAATAATTCCTATGGCAGAATATATAAGTAGAATCCATCTAACTTTGGATTACTGCCTATTGTAGTATATTAATATTCATGTGGTTAATTGCCATTTATTAATATATCACTAATCACAATTCAATATACTAAAATTCACAGTAAATGTTTCACATGTAAATGACATTTGGTTTAGTTTTGGGTTCTATTTATACTTTTTCGATACCGCGCACGCCACCTTTTAAGCATTTAATTACCCTGCGGGTGTTAGCTTCTTTTTTAAGTCCAGCCAGAGACGTTTAATGGGAGAAAAAGATGTAACTAGAAATAAAATTATCAATTATTATAAAAAGCATGGATTAAAAAATAGAAAGCAATGCAACTATTTGAACACACACATTCAACACTTTCACATCACAAGAATTCCTAATAACCACTGGATATAAGAAACCAAGGATACCTGGGCTTCAACAACATAGATCTCTATAACAACGTCACGCCGTGATGAAGTGTTTTCCATGGTAAATAGTAAACATCTAGTTATTTGAATAACGGAAAAATAATGTAGTGTAGTCCTGGTTTCCGAGAAAAAAATGAGGGTATGTTGGTTGACGACCGCTAAATGGCAAGACAAAAAAGTCATTAAAAATACGATTTTACTGCGTTGAAGGTGAATTGAAATAGAAGTTTCAACTATATTTCGAACGAAAGGATTTTAAAGGAAGTCACCATTAAATAAAAGAACTTCACCACACCGAAGAAGAAAGAATTTAAGAGGGGATCCAATTACATACTGACACACACAACACAATACGTAATTATTCTCAATTTATGTCAAATATTTCTAAAACCTTGTAAATACAATTTGTTATAGTTCATGATTTTTATGATATCGTTAATTAAGAGGTAAGCCAATGCAATCTTGTTAATAAAATTATCTAAATTCGCAGTACATTCTTCACTCAGTCGACTAAAATAACGTACATTCACAGATGGCAATTAATTTCGAAATACGCTTATCTATGTTATGAATTTTTTTCTAGAAATAAATGGAGATATACATTGAAAACCTGCATTGGATTTACTAAATTCTAGAATATGATGTATTTCAGGTAATAATGTAAAGTATCAAACTCTAAAAATAATACTATTGCAATGCTGAGATTCATGAAGGTACGGACTCGTCAAATCCAACTGTATATGTTATATCTGTCTAATTTTCATTTACCGAAGTATATCAGTTATTAACACTTAACTTGAGATTGACCAGTTACGAACGTTAATGGTTTAACTTCCAGTTTAGCTGGTGATTTCAATCTCCCTAAATAGATGGAACACATAAAATCAAGAAGTAACCAAGCCAGAAACATATTTCACGAAATAAGAAAGGCGTTATGTAAGATAGACTCTAGTCAACATGTTGAAGTAAGAATGTTGACATGAGGTCTTTTCGGCCTTGCTCTATGGAATGGAAGCCTTAATAACAAAGAAAGAAATTAGTAACCGGATGGAAGGATTCCAAATGTGGAAATATAGAAAGATCTGCAGATTAAGCTGGATGGGTCGTATAACGAACGAGGAGGTACTCAGAAGATTGAGGAAAGAGATAGAGTTGTTAGATAATATAAAAATAAGGAAATTATAGTAGTTGGGACATACACTTGAACACCTGTTAAGGGTGAGGATACACCTTGAGAAAGCAGTAATTCTACTGTTTTCTCAAGAAGAAATTATATTCATAATTTGGGCTTGCGCTTGGATTTTGTTGAATTAAAAAAGGTATTGGAACTGTTGAACAATGAAAAATAGGAATATCACTGAACAACACGACGATACCCTCTCCCCCAAAATGTTCTCACTGGTAGTACAGGAAATATTTAGAAAATTAAATTGGGAGAGTACCTACAGATATTTTGGTCAAAGCAGAAAGATTAAATTACAGCAGACATTGTACTTTTCTAATTTTTCGGATTATCTCTACCACTTCTTAGATCAAATAAAGGAGTTACACAATATCTGTTAGATTGAAATTTGACCTTTTATTTGCCCAACGTAGTGATAAAGACAACTCGAAAGATAAATATCTAAATAGGCCGTGCAATATACATTTAATTGTACTTTTCTTAGAGATCCATGATCTGGAAGAAATTGTAAGTGATTTAGAGGAATAGGGGTCAGGAATCCGTTTTAAGATGAATCTGCAAAAGACGAACGTAATGTATAACCAACTAAAAACACAGAGAGACATAGAGTGACAGATGCCGAGAACATCTCTAAACGATTACAAGAACAATATCTGGATTAGATCTATAATTAAAAAAACAAATCCCGTAGAAGCTGTAAGTGAATCGAAGTTATGTTGAACACGTCAATAGGTGATGGGAGATGGCCTAGAAAGATACTATATTGACGGCCGTACCTAGAAAATATCAGCAATAGGGCAACTTCCGTTACGTTTAACAAACAATATCAAAAGAATATTTAGATTAATGTGACGATGGGTGCAACTACATAGGGAATGGTGGTTAAACATGAACATGGCTCTTATCTAGAAATGAACGGTAGACAGCTCCTGAGATGAGATATACGTCTTATTTCCTCATTCGGTACTCTGCCCCAAAGGGTTTTATTAGCTATATTTCTCAGCATTTTCTTTTGTTGCGTCTTTTTGTGGAGAGGAAACAAACATACATTACTGCAGATAATAATGGAGGAAAAGATACAAGGTAAAGGAATCGAAGGAAGAAGACGCATTTCGTAAATCAACAACCTGAGATAGAGATATGGATGTAGCTCTGTGAAATTGTTTGGGGCAGCAATTTCAAAAGTTAAAATAACCGTGATAATTGCCAACCTTCAATTGCTAACCCCTCAGTGGCTGAGTGGTAAAACTCGCGCTTCACAGTGCGAAGGGCCGGCGTTCGAGACCCGGTAGCGGCAGAGCGTAGCAGTTTAAAATCCTAAAAAGGGATCTGGACCTCTAATAAGCTGCGAAAATGAAGGAAATGCCACTGGGTGGGCCAGGAGCGGTACGGTATATGCGTGTACATATACAGCTCGGTGGCTCCGAACCCCTACACCGAAAGGTAGAAAGGGTAAAAGATTAAGAAGAAGAATTGCCAACCTTTTTAGGGGAAACGGTAGTTGAAGAATAAAAAAGTATTTGGTTGACCTTTGATAATTAACAATTACTTTTCATTTCTATTGGCTACCAATGACAGAATGAAAATAAAACACGGTCGTAGTTTTCAGATTACATTAAGATATAATACAGTAGAAGCTCCTGTATCCGAAATAAATGGAGCTGAGGGTATTTCGAATAAGCAAGAATTTCGGATATCAAGTTTGCCTCAAGTTGAACGGAATACATACAGCATTGAAATACAGTATGCAAAGACAGTTTGTTGAGTGGTGCGGATGGTGTTCCTAGTTTTCTGCTACGAGACTGTGCCATTGCCTTCGTAAAACCACTATACCATTTGTTTAATTTGACACTGAAGCACGCTACATTCCCCGATATTTGGAAGATATCTCGTATCTGCCCTGTTTTTAAGAAAGGTGATCCGTCTAGTATTCGAAATTATAGACCAATATCCATATTATGCAACACTTCTAAAGTTTTAGAATCAATTTTGTATAGTAATGTTTATAGGTCCATAAAATCTGTCTTATCCCCTGCACAGCATGGTTTCATGAATGGTCGATCCACTGTAACAAATCTAAGTTGCTTTAGTCAATATATTTCGGAGTGTTTGCATAAACGGGGACAAGTTGACGTCATATATACCGACTTCGAAAAGGCCTTCGACCAGATAGACTACCACGTTCTACTCAGTAAGCTGTCAGCGGTGGGATTCTCTCCAACTCTTCTGCGTCTCTTTGAATCATACTTGACCTGCAGAAAGCAGTATGTCGAGTATCGAGGTCATAAATCAAAAATGTTCTCTCCCACATCTGGCGTTCCTCAAGGTTCAAATTTGGGACATATTCTCTTCTTAATATATATAAATGATATAGTGAATAATTTGCAGTGTGAGTCGTTGTTATTTGCTGATGACTTGAAGATTTTCCTTAAAATTGAAAAGATAGCGGATTGTCTTACTTTACAAAAAGATCTGGACAGTCTCAGTTCTTGGTGCATGGTAAACCACTTGCAACTTAATGTGAACAAATGCAAAACTATAACTTACACTAGGAAACACCAAATAATTTGTTATGATTATACTATGAATGATATCAATTTACAACGTTGTACGTCTATAAAAGACTTGGGTATACTTTTTGACACTGGCTTTTATTTTGTAGATCATATAAATGAAATCATAGCAAGCTCTTATCGAACTTTTGGTTTTATTTACCGAAACTGTAGAGATTTTACTAATACGGATTGTTTAAGTTTATTATACAACGCCTTCATCAGGTCAAAGCTAGAATATGGTTCGATTATTTGGTACCCCGTATATGCCGTACATATAAAAACTTAGAACAGGTTCAACGACGGTTCCTAAAGTACTTAGTGTATATTAATGACCATGTGTACCCAGAAAGGGGATATGATTATGAATTGCTACTCAATAGATTTAACTACACTTCCTTACAAACCAGGCTGGGTTGGGCAGGTTGCTAGCATCAAATTGCTCCTTAACTTATTAAATAATAAAATTGATTGTCCGTGGTTACTTGAAAAATCAATTTTAATGTGCCCAGACTATCTGCAGGACATCCATCCATTTTTTACCTGGATGGCATAAGAACAAATGCGATGCTTAGAGCACCCATCTATATAACGTGCCATAATTTTGATTTGTTTTGTAGCAATGCTGATCTGCATTTTGATCGGTTTACGGATATTATCAGTAGTATTGTTAGTTTGTAATATTGTTATATACTCTTATTTGCTTGTAGAATAGCTTTTTTTTTTATTGTGTACAAATTTTGTTAGTGGCAGTAAGCTCTTTATTTTTTGGTTTTTTATTGTTACGAACGTATTCGCATATATATTTTCTTTTTCGTGTATTAATTTTCCTGTACTTGGGTGTTACCTGTTGGAAATAAATGATTATTATTATTATTATGTACAAAGATGTAATTTATACATAAACTTAGCTTTGTGCTATTTGTTGATTTGGAAAGTGAGCGGTTTGCCACTTGCCCTGATCCAGGGATTTGTTTGACCAGAATCGCAAACGGTAGAAAGAAGAAGACTATAATTTGACGTATAAAAGTTTCTCTCAAGGATAAAATAGTCCGAGTACTTCCCTTTGTCTTCTCTTTTGTTAGGGGATGCAGTGGGGGTGTGCACACAAATCCGTCGTCCTTCCAAATACTGCTGCGGGCAACTACCGTTGAGCTTCAAACTATGTTAAACAGTGTGCCAGTGCACCATCGTACAGTCACCCTCTGTTCATAGAACCAAGCATCTGTCTTCTACTTACTATCACTTTGGTATCACATTCACTAAATCTGTCCTTCTTCTTCCTACTCTTTTTCCTCTTATACCGTTAAGTATCGATGAGGTAGGTGCATGGAGTAATAATTGAATTTTGAAGATCCTTAAGCCACTGCCTTGTGCACTATCGTACAGTCAGCTTTCATCCTAAAACCAAGACTTTGTCTCCCACCGCTTGCAGATCACACTCACAACTGAGATGATATTAGTTTCTTGTTCGGTGTGGAATGAATTGCTAATATTACTTCGGAGTTCGGACAGTAGTTTACTGTCCGAACTCCGCAGAAATATTAGCAATTTACTTACAACTGAGTCTACAAAACTGAATATTGTTGCATCTGGGTTACTATTGTTTCAACAATACCATTGTGAAGTTCGTAGAATTCAATTAAATGAATAAATAACTATCCAGAGTACAAGGGCATAAACCTCGCGTGTATTGTCTTTGTCCAAACAGCGATGGATTTCCAATTACCAAATTTTAAGAAAGCAAAATTCTATGAAATATCCCCTTACTGCTTGGATGGAAAAAATGCAAATTCGACAGCTCGTGAAATTCAATTTTTGAAATGGCGAACAATCCGAGAGAAACAGTTTGAATCTTTTTAAAATGCTGGCGGTATTAATAAGAAAATCAGGATACCAAATCGAAAGATGGTAAAGATAAAGGAAGGGGGTAAACGTAGTAAACCTGAATAAAACTTCTAGCGACTGGAAGGGGATGGAGTAAAGAAATATTATACGTATTTAGGTAATTATATCTTAAGAATGCAGTATACAGTATGAGGATAGTAGGCAGGACTATAAAATTCTTGAATTCGATTGGCAAATAACTACGCCCAAATTTTCTCTGATTTACACCACTATTCTAAGTTGCAAATAATATCTGATGGTAAAATTGAAATATCTGAAACTAGCATTCGCATAGATTTCCTAATAGAAATACGTCTTGCTTGCATCTGGATACGAAAGCTGGGCCATTTCGTATCCCCTGGTTTACAGTTTTTGGTGTCTCAGGTTTTTGTGAAATGAACGTCGATATTATCGATGACTTTCTTTCGGCGCCCATTTTTAAAATCCGAACTACTCGTTTGTAAAGAATTTGAAACGAAAACCTAGGAAAACTAAAATTCATAATGAAGGCTTGAACCAGAATTGATTTTCTGGACATCTTGTCAGGCTCCACAATTATATTTGAAAGAAAATTACCCTCTCTTATGGAAAAAGAACATGAATTTCAGTACACAATCCACGAAACTGGAGGTTCCCAATCGATTGCGAATTATTGCTTTAAGCTTCATAACAAGCTGCAAACATAAATAATCATCTATCGAAACGTATTTATTCGACGAAGCTTATTAAAAAGGAAAGGTTTGCATCCCGTTCTACACGTTAATGACTTCAATGAGAGAACGCATTTTTCTGCGTGGCGCTGAAAATCAATAAACACGAAGAAAGTAAAGCTCGCTTTCGGCCTTCGAACCCTATTTTACGGGCGTGTTTATACTACGGCGAAAAGGATTACGATTCGATAGCCGACGACGAACAATGGCAAGAATCGAACACTTGCTTCGCCTCGAGACAACCGCTTAATTGACAGTATTTAAATTAGCCTAAATGCCTAAGTATCTCCTCGAAATGTTATGACAGACGCGCATATTGGCAGCGGCGCCACTGTCCGTCCGATATTGAGTTACATCCGTCAACGTATTTCCGCTGCCTTGTTTTCTTTACTAACAGGCAACGATACATTACCTACCGAATGGTAAATTAATATCAGGAGTTTTACTTCATCATCTTGCGATGGATTCTTCTAGGAAGGAAATCGTTAGGATATAAAAAAGTTTTTGTTAGTAAACAAAACTTAAGTATAAAATGATTTCATTTATTATCATCAAAATCAAATTCGAAAATAAAAACGCTCAAAACTTCAGAAGCTTCCGGCCCGTCTTTTTACAATTATGACGACGATTAAAAGAAGGTTCCTTCGACGTCAATTACTAGTTCTATTAATTCAATTTTCTATCGTCATTCATGCTCTAGGAATGTCAACGTATAGAATACACGACCAAAAAGCTCTCTCAGTATTCTCTCACGTTCACGCAGTCCACATTAGGTCACAACCGAGTTCTGTATTCACATGACAGGACCTTATGTTGTGTTTGTGTGTATTTACTCGAGGAATAAACAACGGGAGAAATTCGATATAACCTCTACAAAATCAAAACAAAAACATTCTTCGAATTCCTCGTTTTGTATACGGCGTGTCAGGAAGTCTTTGTGCGGGTGAAGATTCCGTGTAAAAAATATTTAGGTATACGATTGTAGGCGTCCGTTCGTTTTTTCTAAAGATCGTTTTACTTGATTTTGGAACTAGTATCTTATCTCGAAATCTTAAGGTGTGCTAATTTGAAATTTCTTTCGGGAGTTTCCGTAGGAACAAGGATCGTTGAATTCAAAGGCAGGAATTAATAATGTCCTAGAAAACATACTTTAAAGAATTTATTAACCCAACTAAAGACAAAGGAGTTTTGGGAACAACGGTCGGTAATCTATAAAATTGAGTGCAGTGAATGTGATAAATCATACATAGGGCAGGTAAATAACTAACTAGATTCAAGAAACACGTGGCACATTATTATTATAGTAGATTCATCGACGTGAGTAACTCTTGTCGGAATAATTTTTTATCCTAATAGATAGAACAACAAACACCGAGTTGTAGAGGGGGAAGCTTAGTTTTCATGAATAGAAATTAACAAATCGCAATTCATTCTGTAAGGTTGCAAGCGAAACACGTGTCACCGCATCTAATGAAATAATTTGTGTGATGGGGAGTATCTTAGGATCCTCGATGTCGAACAGGCCTTTATTTTTTTTTTTCTAGAATATTACTAAACCCTATTTAGATTTTATGATAAGCTAGTTTAATTGTACGTAGCTACCATTTAAATAAACAGTTCATACAAGGGTCACCTAAAGAAGGGAAAAGTGGGAATGAAGAGTCGAAGTGAGTGAGGACGAAATCATGGTTAATTCTTCATAATAAGTTACAACCTTGCGCGGGTTTCAAAAATAAAATATGAAGGAAGTTGTAGCACAATTGATTGGTGATTGGCACAAATCAAAGAATAATCTACTTGACCCGTCCCTAAAAGGTGGGTTTGATGGACAACTCACAAAGTAGCTGTGCAATGGCGCACTAAGCAAGCACAAATTGCACATGCCAATAACTATAACGGAGTAACGGAGAGAATGACATGGCAATTAATAAAGCATCCTAGCTTCTTGGATGTAGGTTACACAGTTCTGGAAGGGTAAGTTACAGAAATGACAGGAGGTCAATCTTATAGTTTTCTTGCCGCTAAAGGCTTACGGGTTAAACGATCAAAAAGTGGCGATTTTGGCTAAATTATGAATTTATTGTGAGGGAACGCATTGTTTTCTATTTCCTTAAATGGATGATATGGCAGTAATCTACAGCTTTAAAATCCATTTTCCTTTTGCCGCTTGATATTTTGGTTAGCTGATATGTGCAGGTTTAAATTTATAATACTGGTCTTCCGGGCTTGTAAAACGTAACGCTTTGGTTTCTATTTTGTAAAGTTATAACCTAGTTTCACATTTTCGCTAATCCAATATTCTGCCAGCACGCATAAACGAAGCTCTACTGTAAATTTAACATAGTTCATTTCTTATGAAAAGAAAGTTTCACTGTTAACTTAGTTCTACAATCTTATTGGTTTTGGTAGCTAACCAATGTTTTGTAAGAAAAATCCTTCTGTTCACTAAGGAGCGCTTTATTTTGTAAACAATTTTCGAATCCTTCGCAATTAGTTGCTCCAAATTTTCTTCTGTATGTCTTGCTACATCTGTTTACTTAGCTTAGCGAAGAGCCAAAACTTCCGCTTGTAAGTCCTTTTCTAACTACTTCATCTCGACCTGTGGTTCTAATAAATGGTTGTCGTGACACTTGATTCGAAATTTGAGCATTCATGATGAATCATTTAGGATGTGCCCTACTAAACACATAACATAAGTTTTTTGGAGTGACAAAGTGCTTTTGAAGTTGGTGAAAACATTGCACTGAATGTTCTGTTCTTAGGAGAGAACAAATTTTGAATTATTAACAAACGCACAAGGAACTAATAGGAGAAGCTTGCAAAATTTGAGACTTTAAATTGTCGAAAATATTGGAATTTATAGATTTATTTGAGGGGAACGGATTCTTCTGTTATATTTCAGTAAACGAGATCGTATATATTCAGTTTATAAAAGTTACTGTCGATTTCCGCTGTAGGTTTAAATTTATAATGCTGGTCATGTCTATTAGGGATCTACCGAACCATTGCCACCAGTCTTGTTTAGTCGATTTGCAGGCCCAAAAATATGAATTTTGTCAGATCCCGTCTCTTTCTCTCTCCATTGCCGTCACTCCTATTGAAATACTGGGCGTTTCTGCGTTTCTTAGCCTCGAATGTAGGATGACTAATTGACTAGATCTGCGCATTCTCTTCATATTTCATTCTTCTGCAATCTTATCCACTAGTTTCCTCCATTCTTCTCTGTTTCACGTTCTATGTTTAACTTTACCGCAACTTACACCGATTTTTATACATTCCCCTTGTAATTGTTTTCCTCCAGTTATTGTCTGGTCATCCTCTGCTTCGCTTTCCTTCTGACTGATATTCTAGAGCTTGCCTGACTATTTCTTTTGTTCTTTCCTTAAAGTATGGCCAACCCACTTCCACTTCTTCCTTCTGATTATGATTGATATTTGTTCCTGTTTTGTTCGTTTCCATAGTTCACAATCAGTTTTTGTTATTTCATTTGGCCAATGTATTTTCAGGATCCTCCTTAGTGATTTATTGACAAAGGTTTGTAATTGTCTGTTTATTGTCTCATCATACTGTCCCGAAGGTATTTCATACGCTCAACTTGATCCCGATAGAATTTATTACCTAGCACGTCAGGATTTCGAGATATCCTAACTTCAAAGTGTTCAAAAATACATAGGTGTCATACTCTAAACTTATTTGTAACAGTTAACACTTCTAATCGACATGATTGGTGGCAATGGTTCATTAAATTCGCAATGCGCATGACCAGTATTATAAATTCAAAGTTACATGTCTCAGGTAAAAATTATACAGCGGTAGTCGAGAATAGATTTTAAAGCTGAAGACTAGTTCTATAGGATGCCGTTTTCGGAAATATTCAAACAGACCCTTTCCCTGCATTTTTAGACCATTTCACCTTGACAGTGCTACACAATTTCTGTGGCCGAATTCGTTTTCAGCGTGAACAGATCTATGAGGTTCATCTTCTCTTATTTCTGTAATTGACCCTTGCAGGTCTGTGAAGGCAATGGTTTACTTCTGAACTCTATATCTTCTAGTAGTCATTGGATTAATTTTTAACCATTCTTACCAATTTTGAAGAATTGGAGAAATTAGTCATTTATATTAAAAGTTGTGAGTCGTATATCATGTTGAGATGATTCTTTGGAAAGTTAGGCCTTCGGGAGCGTCTTACGTCGCCGATAAAGGGATTTTGTTGAACTAATTTTGAATAATTCTGTTTTTAAATGTTTTTGGTCTAGATGGTAAACATTGTCTAAAGAAGGTCCTGTTGGCTTAAAGGTTGCATTTAATCATAAGTGCAATTTAAGTTCTTATAAGCTAAGGCGCCTTACATTTGTAGTACCAAAATCAGAGATAAATGCAGCCCTAAGATTGTGCAAACCTTATACATTACAATAATTATAGGTGATTGCCCTGGCAGTTTACAACTTTACATACCTATAACTGGAATCATAAACGTTCAAAAAGTTCCTTTCGTAGATGTGCTTTGGAAGAACTGAGTGTTCATTGAGTATCAACTCGGAACATCGGACCTAAATACATCCGCAAGTAGCAACGAAATTTATTTTCGCGCTGAATCAGATCGAGGTCCCGTTAAAATTAATTACAAAACGTCTTTGTAGATATTCCCGGAGGGCGACGAAGAAAATCCGGCTCCCTACCATCTACAGCAATTACCACTTACTTAATCGACGCGCAAAGTGACAATTACGATTTCTCTCCAATAACTTAATAATAATTTCTTAATTAGAGATTTTCCGGGCAGCCTTTGTTGGTTCGGATTCTGTCGGTTTATTTTCGACGAAAATTCGCTTTATTTGACGGCGAAGCGGGCTCGACGCTGAGCGTTCGACGCCCCGAAGTCCGCGAAAAGAATCCCTTTAAAAATGTAATTATGAATTTTTAAAAGGCCGTTAGTTGTGTCAGCTCGGGCGGAAATATATAATGGCTTAAGAATTTCAATTTATTGTCTCGTATAACCGTGTCCAGGCGTCGATGTATTTTCCTTTTTCGTTTGCTTTCGCCTAACCAGCTCGTGGAGTGATTCTCTTTTTAGTATGTTACTGAAGTATGCATAATTTGCGTACGTTATTTAAGGCATCGATAGATAAGGGCTAAGGGAAAGTTTACACATACTGCCTGCCTAAAAGCGTTTAAATCTTAAGAACATCCCAGAATCGAAGATATGTGTGTAGCCGAGTGGTTTGTTAATGTACCTATTACATTTAGTTAGATTAGTTCGAAGTTGTTGATTTTACTCTTGCATAGAAATGCTACTAAATACCAAATGATTTGTAATGATCAAAAGACAGGTAGAGTTTCCCGCCTTACAAATTTTTGTTAGGTTGGTCACCACCAAGTTAATTAACAAGATCGCAGTAACATGCATTCGTCATTTGCATCCGGTAGCTGTTTTTAAGAAGAAGAAGACGTATTAATAACCTCAAAAGAAGAAGAAAATCACCCTGTCAGTACAAGTTTAAAGGAAAAACATTTGATACTGTTGCAATATTCTATAGTGAGTGTTCAAAATGTATAAAACTATATAATATTTTATGCCGATCACGATTGCAGATGGTCTCTTGAAACGAAAATGAACGAGCCGCCCATGCCACAACAATTTGACATTACAATAGTGATGTTTTCTAAAAGGCCATGAATAAAATACAAAATTCAAACAAAACAAAAACTTGTCTTCGATCATTAAAAATCACTCTGTATATATATTTTTCTAATTGATGGTACATGCAAGAAATATTAAGTTCTATGATGGTAACATTTAGGATACTCTGACTGTACTAGGAATATCTGATTCTCGAAATTTATGCATCTCTCGAATGTATGTAGAAAAAAATAATAACCTAATGACCTTCAATGCAATACGCCATTCTTGGAGCGTTGTAGTTAACATTTGATTATTATAAACGGTCTTAGCCTTGCCATGTTCCAAGATCTATAACTTTGCTTCCAACAAAAGTATTCTTCCCTATTTTTCTTTGTTTATGTTTATACATTTTTACAAATCTCAATATTCCCTTCTTAAATTATCTACCCGTATGCTAGACTCTTTCGGACGTAATCCGAGAACAACCATCACGCACAAAACGCAATCGCTATTGAAAAAAGAACGGTGAATTCGAATATGGCCGACGAGGGAAAGCGCGGAAAGGGTCCTGAATTCCGGGAAACTCCGGGGAACTTGGGGTCGCTGATAATGAGCCGAAGACCGGTGTTCCCCTCGACCGACGTGTCGCCCCCGCACCGCTCGGCGTTTCCTCCCCGCATTACGCAGTTATAACTCCAAAATATGGGGATAGGAGGAAGAATTATTATATCGCTTCCCTCGCTGCGCTGATGGCCGTAACAAGGGTTGCAGGTTGCATAACCGCTTAAACGAAAACCACGGCTTCGATCAAGAATTCATTCTAACCAACGCGATCGTTCGCCGTGCGTTTGCTTCGTAATAGGTTTATGGAGGAATAATGAAGGTTGAAATGAGGTGGTGTGAAAATATTTTTATACATTTTTAAAATTATCTTCTCATTTATTGACCATATTTCTTTGTTAATAATTGAAAGTCTGTACAACGAGCTTTTTATTGCATATCCGCCCTAATTTCCTAACGTCATTCTTGAAAGGATGATGTTGAAGAAGCAATCATAACTACTCTTTTTAGTAAATTGAAATTTCAAAAATCAGAATGAATTTGGGTTGTCCGAAGGTCAACATCTAGCGAGAAAAAGATATGAGAACCGAAGCTAAAGTAAAAGTACGCATAAAAAGCAAATGATACGATCGATAATGACGTACGCCACAGAAGCCAGAGTTGAAATAAAAAGCTCAAAAGAGAAAACAGGAGCAATCAAACTGTAGATTCTAAGGTCCATACTAAATGTCCCTCGGTAACAACGTTAAACCAATATTTCAATAAGATAAAGGTGTAAGATCCAGGACGTCTTCAACTGGCCGACAGTAGGAAAGGGCGGGCGGAAGGAACAAGTGGAATGAATGGAGGAAAACTAAACATACAATATTTGCATGAAGCAGAAACCTACAGAGAATGGCGTCGAGATGTTTCTTAATACGATGCATTGTTGTATTATTTCAATCACTTGTATATTATCAATTTGCAACAGAATTTTCGTATTGGTGACTGAATAATCTTCAAATAATATCAGACGGTGCCAAAGTTTCAGAAATTTCCCCATTATTTCATGAAATCTTTTCTCTTGATAGCCAGTTCTCCAATGTGGTTTGACCGCTTGATCTATTGAAGTGTGCATGCAAGCGCCGTGTTCACCTCCTTCATTGCACCTTTAATATTGATATCGTGCTTTAACATCGTTAAAATGGCATAATAACGAACGTACCAGTCCATTCGACCAGATTCAACATTCGTAGAATTTCTTGACTTACTTGAAGACGTAGAGATAGACCATGGAGTAAATCGTGTTAAGACATTGCAATTGTAGACCTGAACTGAAGGAAGAGAAATGTAATGAGAACCATTACCATATACAAGGCGCGCAACATTTATTCAAGATCGAATCTTATGGCTGTTGGTTTTTAATCTTAACTGCGGGAGACTTTTGCTACTTGAAATCGAACTCTGTGCTGGTTCACAGATTAGAGATTATTGGTTAGTTGGGAAAAGTAGCCTAATCGTTCTACTGTCATAGAAACGTCAAGCAGGTAGCCCGCCTAATACATTTACGTAAAATCGTGAGGATCGCCTATATTATAGATGTTTCTCCTCTTCTAACATAAGAATCCTTTCCATGTTTACATGGAAACATCTTTAGATGGTTGCCGTTGTCTATTTCCTCAGTAGGATGAGATATCTGTATGACTTATCTCTGATACTATATTAGATTCTGTTGCAAAATTCTTTTCCCTACTTTCCAGAACATCAACTTTGAAAGATGGTTTCATTCATTCATTCGTTCATTTTCACTAATAGACTAGGCACTTGAGCATTATGCTCTTTACACCAATCCCCAACAACACTCTCACTTCCGTTGGGACAATCCCATGCTCTCCACATGACCTGAGTGTTCTCGTAGGTTCCAGTGGATTCCTCCCGAAATGCTTTTGTATTAATTCCTTCAGTTCCTAACAGGCGCAGATAATATACATATGTACTGATATCCTCTAGTAGTTAACAGAACCTCCACCACGATTTGCTTCCCATTTCCATGTTGCATAGATGCCTTTTGAAGGGGCAGTATCCGCTTATTAGGACGGTATTAATCTTAATATCTTTTGTGCTCCTTCTAATTAGGTTAGCTGAGTATTTTGCATCTAGTCCACCTAACAGTCTTAAGGCCAATTTGTACACGTACTAAGAATTCAGTATTAAGGATTAAAAGTGAATTAGTGATGTTTTGCGATCATAGAAAAACTAGGTATTAAGAAACTAATTGTGCGCGCAGAACATTTAAATCGCTAGTTTGAGGGATAGGAGCACAAATCTAACTTATTTGTTCGTGTTCGTATTGTTATTGATTACACTATAGTGTATTGTGACTCTGGCGATCTTCTTGCAATCCTGCGCTAACATGGATAACCGAAAAAATTGCGGTTGCTATTGCTGCAAGTACATTTACATCTGTGGTATTTGCTATAGCATGGTAATACAAGCAATGCGTCAATTTAATAATTAAGGAGAAAAGATGAAAGATGGGAACTGTTAATTCTAAATACTTAGTTCTTAATCCTTAATTCTTAGTACTAATATGTGAATGAATGCTACTGTAGAGTTGCCTATATTGAACTTCTAATTCCTAATATTTAATTCTTAATTCTTACTTCTTACTACGTATATGAATTAGCCTTTAGTGTGGAACTGACTTTTAGTTAATTTCCATTTCTGTGAATATTCTCTTTATAGCCATAACTAAATCTCCCGTTCGGCGGAATCCTTTGTGATCCCTAGAATTGCTCAATTTTCGCCAATAGCCAGTGGCGGGCGCATAAACTAAATTGTTCGTTTCTACGACATAGGCAAAAGTTTTAAAACAAACAGCAGCGTACATGTATACACAACAGATCTCATTGAGATTCACAATTATACTGAAGGCTGTATCGAACCCCGCTATTGCTCGTTGGCCCTTGTGGGCAACTCCAATTGTCCTGCATACAGGTGCTGATCTTGCGAGGTTCCTTTTGGCCCTTCCTTGGCTAGTTTCGAAAGTTGCTTGCATTACGCTGACTTCAATTACTGTTACTAACTAGTAGTCTTTTAAAGCGTTCCAAAACCTTCAAGTTAACCTTTGTTACATATCCTCCAATTAGATTGCATATTGCAAAGATCCAGTACGGATTTATCAAGGAAGAGTCCCCTGCACACGGAGTAAATTGATGTGCATCGGTAGAGTACTATCAGTGCGCATCATTTTTATTTCGGTTTACGGAGTCATCACTCTATACTCTGCGAGAATCTTGATTATTTCTAAGCACCACTTAAGGATGTTTTACCTTACTCGGTGTTAACAACACATTGATTCAGTTTTTTCATATTACGCCTCAGCAATAAATTACCGTATGTATTTTGTACTTATCTGGATAATATATCTTCTGGGGTTTACCAAAGCTCAAATTGAGGGCAACTGATTTTTAACTTATTAATAAATGATGTCAACAATGTTATTTTTTCTGATACAGGTGATTTACTGCTTTATAAATACTTATAAATAGTGCACAACATTTTACGCTGCCGATCGTGAACTTCAGCAATAAGATCTTTCTAAAACCTACTGCTGGGGAGAAGATGATGACGAGCCACCAGTCCAATATAATTGAACGATCCACGACATTTATTTGCAATAGTGGGCCGATAAGAAACGAGAAGGGAGGAGATGGTAATAACATCAGTTTATCGTTCAGTATCTTTTCATCCAGACCTAGCTTCAGCGTCATCCAATCATAACGATAGAACGATGACGAATGACACATCACAACAGAATTAATTCATTTCCGACGATGACCTCAAGCAAGTACTCCAGTTGAGTCCATCTATTATGCGGGCATGAGCGATTGATAATGTGAGAAATGGTAATTCTAAATACAAATAATCGACGCCAGTAACGCCGAGTGGGACCATGCCACCAGACGACTCGACGGTATTAATGGTGCATGAAATGGATGTTGTACATGCCACGTTGTACGTACTCGCTGCTTACGTATGCGCGAACGTTCCGGGACTCCCCGGAACCCGAACTGAACTCCTGATTAATGACCTCCGAACGCGTAATTAGATTAGGCTAATGTATATTCCGGTAATGCCGTTCAGTAATCGGGTTTGCGCCGTTGCCGATGTTAAAAGTGCATTTGCATTTTTTGCCGGCGACGCTAGCGGTGCGAAGCGCATCAGGTTTTAAGTGCCCGTTTTGAAACTGTGACTTTAATTGAGTTAAGCGTTTAATTATCGTTGCGATGTTTGCCTTAGTCATAACGCCGGATCGAAATGCATAATGTGAGGGTAGAGGCGAGGGTTGTCGGATGTCGGATTCCTTCATATGCCGAATTTAATGAAATGGAAGGAGGAATAGCCAAAGGATGTGGATGATCCTAATTCTAAATATAAATTGCCTTGCACTCTACGTCCTGGAAAGGTTTACACTGCATGGTACTTGGCACAATTTATAAGTAGAGGCCAAAAATTAAACGAATCATATTCTTCTGCTTCCTAATAACCCCTTGCTTGCTCCTACAGAGGATCGGAGAGGAATCACATTCGTGGCAAGTATCTTCAAACCGTACCTTACCAAACCATTTTTCGGTAAGCTACGGTTTAAACAAAAGGAAAGAATCCTCGTTGCTAGTGAAAGACGTGTCACCGAATTTGATTAAACAATTGTGTGGTGATGAGTTTCACCGATGTGATTTGGTGTCTTCTCTACCCCACAATCCTTGCCATTACCATCAAGAGAAATAAACATTTACGAAAGTTTTAGAGAAATGCTGGGATATACACACGATATAGCCATTTTGGCAAAGTAACAGTCACGATTTGTGACGAGCAAAATAGATGACATGGCAACAGAATATGAACGTATATAAGACACAAATCATGATCACAGTTTGTAATTAAAGAGCACGATAGCATAAAAGAGTATGCCCGTTAGGAAAACAACAATTAGTAGAAATATGATTGTTCCAATATCTAGGTACCACCAGTACGAAAGAGAGAAGAAGCTATAAAGAAGTAAGAAATAAGAATTCAACAAACTAAGGCGATCTCCAACAAAATATGAAAGTATTATTATGAAAAAAGGATATATACTTATGTTCGAAGTGGTACTTGTAACGGTGTGAGTCGTGGAAAACATCAACAACAGCGATAAGAAACGATTGGATTCGTTTGAGCTTTATCCTTCCTATACTCACGTCAAAATGAAAGACATATACTATACTATATAAGTCGGTCTCACAGACCGTATGCGTGAGTATAGGAAGGTTATAATATTAATAGTAATAATAATAATAATAATAATAATAATAATAATAATAATAATAATAATAATAATGTTTACCGACTTTCTAGAAACATTACAAAGCAATAGTCAAAGAAAACAACCAAAGAAATTAGACAAAGACAAAAAATAAAAATTACAATAAGTTATTGGTGAATTCATTAAACTATAAGGTTCTATATTTAACCTTCCTATACTAACGCATACGGTCTGTGAGACCGACTTATATAGTATAGTATACGTCTTTCATTTTGACGTGAGTATAGGAAGGTTAATAATAAATCATAACCTACTCTCTTAAACGAGGCAATGACACGAATTTGTATAGTGACTGGAGGCAACTCGAAAGGCTTTAGACTGATGTAATATATACCTCTCCCCGTTCACAATAATCGATATTTAGGGTATCAGCCTTATGTATAGTGCTGTAATTGTGCAGAAAAGTGCTGTCTTCAAATATTTCTATATTTAAATTAAAAAACTAAAGTTCCAAGAATATAGATACCGTAGATAGTTAAAATATTGTATGCTCTGAAAAAGCCTCTAGAAGATTGACTAAAATCTAAACAAAACATGGTTTGCCAAGTTTTTTTCTTCGAGAAAAAAAAAATGATACCAAATTTCAAGTGTTGACAGCAGCCACGTAATATGGCGTGCGAAGCACGTCCTTGCTGCCAGCCTCTCGCAGCATACGAAAATAATAACAGAGTTATTTTTAGTGCAATGGACGGATGCTGACACTGAAAATTCCTTGAGTAGGCAGGATAAGTAAAAACAAAGGTGATTGATACACAATCACACTAAAGAATGGATGGATCATGGATCGTTAAAAAATAATAGCAGGAATTATGGCGAAGGAAGAAACCCATCGGGAAGGCTTTGAATGAAATATTTTCGTACAAAAAGCTGAAACTATCCACTCCCTCCGTAAGGTATGGTTTGAGAATGCTAGTCTCGTTGCTAGCGAGACACATTTTACCGAACTCACTAAAGTAATTCTGGGGAGTTAACCGATGAGGGTGGGCTGACAAGTTTTGAGCAATAACACAAAGATGTCGCTAATAGTACCACTCAAGTACTACAACTTGCTTTGAAAGATATCTCTGAAAGTTACAGCCACTTTAAACGCTTAGTTGTTGTGCCATAATCCCTTATGTCAATGGATGCCAGTGTTTTCGTAAAAATTAAGAAACGCGAATATCGTGCCGTGATTAAATTCTTGCATTCAAAAAGTAATACGCCAATGCAAATTACAGCCGAATTGGACATCGTATCTGCGGATTGTGGTCCATCATCATCACCGTAAGAAGATGGTCGGCTGAATTCAAACATAGTTGTACGTGGATGACCGACGATGACCCACAAGCACGACGACAACCAATAACATTGAAAAATTCCATCAAATTGTATTTAATAACCGGCAATTCAAAATAAGAGAAATAAACATATTGCCTGAAGAATTGGACCTGAGAAAATTGAGTGCGTGTTGCGTGCCGCGATTGCTCACTTTGGATCAAAAGCGCGTTTGAATAAACATTTTCATGGCTTTATTTAGAGCGACTTTTTGCGTCAATGTATAACTGTTCCCTTACACCGAAAGGTAGAAAGGGTAAAAGATTAAGAAGAAGAAGTATAACTGTTCACGAAACTCGGATCCACTACTACATTTCTGAAATGAAGCAATAATCGAGTCAGTGAATTGCAAAGGGCGAATCTGCTCCAAAACAGGCAAAGACAGATTTATCGGCTGAAAAGGTTGAAAGGTATTGTGTTCATCGACTATCTTGGAAGAGGTAAAATAATAACGGGGAAGTACTGTGCGTCATTACTTGATCAGCTGAAGACAGAAATTGCAAACAAACGGTGGCAGTTAAACAAGAAAGAAGGATTGGTCCATCAAGACACTTTGACTGTCACCATGGCCAGAATTCGTGAGTGTCAGTTCGAATTTACTGATCATCCTCACCAGATCTAGTGGCAAGTTTCCTAAACCCAAAGTTTGGCTCGAATGATAGGGATTTTCTTCGAACGAGGAGGTCATACAATCCGTAAATGCATATTTTGCAGAACAAGACACCAAATACTATTTGGACGAGTTACAAGAGGTTGGATCATCGCTGAACTAAATGTATCAATTTAAAAGAACACTATGTAGGAAAATAAAATTATATTTGATCGGAGAAATTGTTTCTATGCTAGGCTCAAAACTTTTAACCCACCGTAGTGGAAGTATCCGTTCAAGATCGATTATCATGGACAAATTTGGTGCTACACCAAGTCAATCATAGAAGTTGATAAATGAAATAAGATAGAAAACTCCTTTTCGGTACATGAACAGGTGTAAATTTAGTTCAAAATTGAAGAGAATCAAAAAGACAAAATTGGTCGATGTGTCCTACTTTCTTGGTCAGATTTTTGTATAAAAAACGTGATCTTCTGTTTGATCTATTGTTTAGGAAACTGGGATAGAAATGATTTGATGATGATAGAAAGAAATAGGGAAAATACAACGTAGGTAATGTCTTCATTTACCATTTTTGAAGGAATCTTTTCCGCAATTTTAATACAGCTAGGTCAAGTATTTTGAATCGTAATTAGTTGATTAACGTTTTGAAAAAGCTGACACAACAATCTCTTATGCTTAATTGCATTCTCGAATAATACAGGATCTTATGACATACATTTCTCGTGCATTCATCGACAATAAACTAAAACATCAGGTGCGTACCCTACGTACATACTTTTATTTCATAGAGCTCCTTGTTAGCCCGACTAAATTAAACGTTAAACGTTTTCTTTCGCCTTAATACGGACGACGCCGTCTTATTTGTGCCGTATATTACGTCGAGTCGTAGTCAGTCTTTAATTCTGCCGTAAACCGAAGTGATAAATTATTTCGCAAATAGCACTTCAGCGATTCAAATGAAAAGTGAGAGAACGCGAGAGACCCTTCCCATATCTTTTCTTTTCATTAGACAAAAACGTGTCGCCTTGAGTGACGTCTGAATAAAATCGCACCTCGGAATAATAGCCGGGTAGTGTTCTTAACAAACCATTACAAAACGCGTCGAAAACAAAAACAAAAAATCAACAAACAACTACTACATAGCGAGAAGTTCACAAGGTGATATCGTTTTCTTTAACTTACCGGCCAGGCACGAACCGGGGCCACTTGATCCAAACGTCTTCAGTTGTGAAAAGCCTGCAAAGGAAACGTAAAAAGGAGTTAGATGCGTCCTTGGATCGAAATTAAGATATAATTTTTATCCTACTTTTACCTGCGAATATATCGATGGTAGTCGTTATTCGTTTTAGTTCTTTTTATTTGTTCGAGTAGAATAATATCAAATCTGCAAGTTTCTGCCTGTATACTTATTACCTCACAAAGTGAAGAGAGCTGCAATGGGAATTTAGGAAAATATTTGGACAAATTAGAATTAAAAACGCATTTATTTTATTTATCAAGTATAGCACAGCACAGCACCGATCTTCTTTGAAACAAGGGATGATCTTCAAGAAATTTATTTTTGTATTATTATTATTACTAGACTGCTAAACTCTGCTCTACATCGAGTTGACGGTATAAAGTATATGGAAAATGTAAATCTATGTTGCCATATTATCATTGTTAGAGATATAATTTCAGTTGGTCAAACAACAGTTCAATTCCATCAAAGAATCTTTCGTACGAGCTTCCATAAGTTTGGCGCCGCGAAACACACATATATGCTGTCGGTACGTCGGTTGTTATTCTAGTGGTAGCAGGTTATTTGGCTTGTGTATTTCTTGAACTTTCCTGAGTTGAGGTGTAGAAAAATGGGGCTGTACTGTATTTGTTTGTAATACGAAACTGTACAGTAATTATGTATGCACATAAGTACATAAGTACACAACGGAGAAAAGAAAGAAGGAATTTAACCATACCTTTTTTGTTAAGTGTGTGTGAGAAAGGTAGCAACCAATTTACAAGTAATTACCGACCGAGTTTGATTTTCCCCAATTTATCCAACATATTTTAAAGCCTTTTGAAGACAAAATTGCTTGATTTTCTTAACAGCCACATCTACTTCTTTTAAGTCAACACGGGTATTGAACGAGATAATAGATAACATTCTTCAACAGATAAACTCTCGAAAATTTGTGGAATGTGTGGCCTGTGGCTTTTGGAAGATATTTCACACAATTAACTGTTATGGAATTAGGGGTGCAGCTTTAAATATGTACTCTTTACATTTGAGTCAGAGTAAGCAGATTGTGGAATTGCTGTGTTACGGCGCCACCGTCTCTGCTATTACCGCAGGTGTACCGCAAAGTTCTATGCTAGAACCTTTACTGTAGTTTCTTAAATGATTTACCATATATAACATGTAAAACAGTTTTCTTACTTTGATGACACTAGCGTACTCGTTACTGGCTCTAATTAGGATAAGGTTCTTTGTACGTAATAGTAAAGGGATACTCAAGCAATTGACCGAATGATTTACTAATAATAAACTAATTCTCAACTTTGAAGAAACGAAATCCCTTATTTTCAACCATATAAAAGAGATAGGTCTCACAGTCGCTAAAATAAAGACTAGCTATATATGGGACTGTTAGTTATTGGGTATGACCGTGGTTACCGATTTCGACACGACACGCTGTTTCTACATATAGGGATATTTTTAGGGATGAACGCCGAAATTTTGCATAATCGGCCGTAAAAAGCCACCTAATGTTGCGATTCTAGAAGAGGTCTGGAAATTGCCTATCTACACTGCTTCCAAGTAAGCAACGCCTTTTCGCTTCATATTTGATTTCACAGTAGGCGCTCTTTAATCCGACACATTTGGGACCATGATCGTGTTGGATTAGCGATGATGCCGGATTACACTGGTAAACAAAAGGTAAGCTCTTGTACAAAGAAAAAGTAGAAAAATAAAATCTACATGACTCTAACATAAATAACCTCGCTGAGGCTTATTTATTCGGCAACTTTCACAGAAAATTATGTGAGAGTTATGTAGATTTTATTTTTCTACTTTTTCTTCCTATCGTAACTCTGTCCAAGCTCTTAAAACTATTTTTCTAACTTTCTGTATGTTTCTTTGATCAAATAGGGCTACTCTTATAGTATTTTTCTCACTGATTCTGAATTTGTGTGTTAGGCTTAGTTGCTGTCAGCAAAGATAGACATTGCTGTCCCACTCTTACAAGAAACAGGAAAATTTGGCATATCTTAGCTAAAAATCGAGTACAAGGGCAATGACTTTCAAATATACGCAGAGGGGCCAAGCATATTTTTGATATTGATTCATTCTTAATGAGACTTTCATATTTTCATATGTCTCCTTTATGTCGATCCCGTAAGGCGTTTGTGTTACCATTGTCCAAAAGTATTGCGAATCAGCGAATAACCTCAACTCTAGGGGACGATACTGATGATTCAATGCAACGTAAAGAACATCGACATCAATGCAATAAACTAGGTCGTCCTTCCTTCGAAAAAAGGTGTTCAGAATCTTGTTGCCGCCATCGGAATGAATTGATTCTGGCTTCCTCCTAACAAGCTCCAGCCTTTAAGCCTTGATGGTAGAAGCTCTGATTGAGAATTTTATAGGTTCAGATCACGAACTAAATCAATAAGATCAGCCTTGCTCAATATGCATGGTTCTGAGGAACTTTCTGTGGAGTTTGGATCGTTATCATCATCTGGAATATCCTTCACCCCAACATGAAGATATGCCTCCTCCACCGTGCCCAGATCTCATGTTTCCGAGGGTACTGAATTGGGTTGCTCATCGCTCTGACGGACCAGCCTAAGATCTGAGGGTATCTTCGGATACAGATTTCTCAACTTATTTGAAATTCCGGTGATTTTGGTAATGCAGAAATAGACGTCGGACAAGTGATCCTTTGGCTCCCTCCATATCATGGGCACGGCAAAGGCTATGTGGCGATGCGTCTCTTCTTAACCAACTTTCCAGCAAAGTAGCCCAGGATATACAACATATATGTGGAGCCTAAGATTTTGTCCTGGTTTCCGATTTTGCAACCAAAATATAGTTCGTAACTCGTGCAAATTGATGGCGTTAATTTTTTTCTTTGCGATTTAAAAGTGAGCTTTCTGCTAACATAACAGACATTCTCAGGATGATTCAAACAACTTCGAGACATTTCCAAAATGCAAGACTACCAAGATCCACAACAGCTGCACTAAAAGGCAATCAAGTGAGAAATGAGGCTTCCCCTTCTACACAAGCGTCTAGATAAAATAGCACCAGCAACACCAATGGTATGCGGAGGTACACTAACTCATTGCCTTACATTGCCCAGGATTGTCGTCATGTACGTTGGTTGAAGGATAAACTAACCCGCAACAATGGAAAATGCAATTACGGAAATCTGGGCGATGTCTGACGACGAATTCAAAATCAGCATTAAAAAGTACGTAAGAAGCAGCAGTCGGAATTCAAGAAACAAAAACATTGTTTACCAGTGTTATCCAACGTCAATATAGCTTTAACGGGAGCATCAAGATATTTATCTTAGATATTCTAGATAAGCATGTAAGTGTTTAAAATAGGCACGTTATGTGTTTATGCAAACTGTAAATCTGTGTGCCAGAAGGATTTGCACGTAACAAAACAGTCAATTTCTATTTATTTATTTTTTACTCCCTTAGCACGGTATTTATCCCCGCCTGCTAGAGTAGATGTTGGTAAAGAACGCGCTAGAAGACCGGTTTCATCGGCATTGTAAACTTTACAATTATTGTATTTAATCCCCAATCAATTTTGAACTATACATTTCTGGAGTCAACCATCGAAAAACACTCCAACACTAACTATATTCAAATCACGATGACGTTTTGCTTTGTTTGATAATCATTAAGCTGGACAAAAAGGCGGCATGATAAGTCATTTGTCCTTTTCACAATGTAATATTTTATTACAGAGGACAATGGAATGGAATTTCAAGTCGTAGGCTTCTTCAAGCGGCGCCACACATTAGGTAATAATTGTTATTTTTCATAACGACATGAAATTTTTGGGCGAAAGCAAATAATCTAGGTATTTATACGAGTAAAAGTTATCATAATTCGATGTTGGTAACACAAGCCCACAGTTGCTTCCTTTTGTACCGCTCACGAAATCGTCCTGTGTTGGCCGTTCTTGTGATATAATTGCACTAAACGTGGCAACGAAGTTTGGGATAGAAAAGAGTAGTTATATCTAATTTGTGGCGACTAAAATAGGGGTCTATAACCTACAAGTACGTATAGTTGATCCGGAACAGACAATAACCTCAAACTTGGATATCGATACTCAACGATAAATTGTATTTTGATCGGTGCTTTATCATATAAAAATACATTCGGCTTACAGAAAGATTAAAAACCAATATTTATGATTCACAATTTTTTCTTCTTTCCACTTCTGTGTTTCCTAATCAAATTTAACTTCCTACCAAGCTCCATAAAATCGCTGGTATAATTCAATCCCGTTTCGAATCTTAAATATCGTGTTACATCCCGGAACGTAAAACGTAAAGCTTCCGCATTTCAGCCACCGAGAGAATCCATTCCGGCTCGGAGTCCTAGTCGCATGACAGACAATCCGTCGAACAATCAACACAATACCTAGATAACCTGAGCTCTTTCATGCTATATTTGAGTCGCCTATTCATACACAATGGACCGCATTTAATGCAAATACACATTTGTACTACGTAGGTAGTGCGTACGATTCCTTCGACGATTGTAGAAAAGGAGCAGGATGCCAAGAAAAGATATCACCGCCGGTTCTTCTTAGAGATCCCGTAAGTGGCGATCGATTTAAAGAGTATTTTGACCGGTCGAGGTACGACGACGCCTTTGTCAATATGTATAGGAAGTAAGCCGGATTTTTCATATAATAGGGCATATTCGGGATCTTTGTGCGTAATTCTATAGCCTAGCTGTGTAAAGATGTTGTATCGGTTTAGCGGTCGCCGAACAATACGGGTGCTTAAGTAAGTCAATATGTGTCGTGACAAAAAATGGAGATGCTCAATTAGGTGAAGTCTATGTACCTATTTATCATGTTACCTGTCCTTTTTCTGTTTAGTATTTAGACGGTTATAAACAATAGAAATTACTGGTAATTAAAATAAATTGATTGCTTCTTGTATTATATATGTACCTCTGGAATTTAGTGAAAGTACTAATTTTTTCAAAGTAAAGGCCTAACTAAACAACAATGCACACAATCGCTTCGTTCAACTTCTGGTAATAAAGCAGCATCAAAAGGCACTCCTTACAATTGGTTTTCAGGATATCGTGGTGGTTGTGCCTCCGTGAGTGATGAACTACGTGAAAGTCGACCAAAATCTATTGTTAAAGAAGATCGGCAGTGTTGACGCAGGTATTCTTAGGCATATCGAAAACTGCAATACATTCGATTTTGCATGAACATTAGCTGTGATTTGTTCTCGTTGGATCAGACCAAAATTCAAGGAAAGACGAGTGTTAAATGTTGTAATGAAATTCTCAAGCAATTCGACTGAGGAACTGCAAAATCTTTATACAATATCGCAATAGATGACGAAATTTCTATATAGTCCTATGAACCGGATTTTAAGCAATAATCCATGGGCGATGAATTGAATCCTACAAAAGTTGTTCCTTCACGAAACACTTCCAAGTAAATGATTGTAATATAATGTAATGTAATGGAGTGGTCTGGCCCAAAGTGGCCCTTTGCACTGCGACCACGTTGATCTATTGTGCTTCCCCTTGTTTTTATTTATTTAATACGTCTAGGAACAGCATCAGCTCCTTCAAAGGGAGTGTTAATAGGTCCTCTTCAATAGCGTATATGCATATAGTATTCTGTATCTCCTGTGACCTAGTGCCCCACAGTTAGTGATCAAGTGTTCCATTGACTCCTCTTCTTCACCGCAGAATCTGCAAGTGTCCGTATTGGATAAGCCCATCTTGTGTAGGTGCTTGTTGCAGGTATAGTGGCCTGTGAGTGCCCCCATCAGTGTCTTCAAGCTTCTCCTGTCCAGTTTTAGGGCGAGGTCCGCCCTCCTAGCGTCGTAGCTCATAAACATTTTGAAATGTTCCAGCCCACTGGTTTCACTCCAGTGTTTTGTTGTGATGGATGCTGTCCATTTCTTTATCTCCCCTTTAAGGGGACCTTTATTAAATCTAAAGGATGGGGTAGGTCCAGTAAAGTTCCTCTCAGCCCCTTTTTGGCGTAGATGTCTGCCATCTCATTTCTTCCGTGCCCCTCATGTCCTGGCACCCAGGCCAGAGTAATCTGGTTCTGAGTAGCCAGGTCGTTAAGCATGTTGTGACATTCCAATAATATTTTGGACGTAATTGTACAACTGCTCAGGGCCTTAAGAACTGATTGGCTATCCGAGAATATTTTGATTCGTATTCCCATGTGTCTCCTTTCGGATAGGATGCCTACAGTTTCCAAGATTGCGTATAGTTCCGCTTGGGGGATTGTGGTGTCCTTGCTAAGAGTTATTGACCTGTGTGTTCTAGGCCCCACTATTCCTGACCCCACTCCTTGGAGCGTTTTGGATCCATCTGTGTACCAAGCAAATGATTACGTGTTTCTTAAGTTGTAATGGACATGTAACAACCATTTCTTTAGAAGATTTAAGAACAGTAAACGCTGAATGCTACACAGTATTTTTTTGCCAGAAGTCAACCGCACGTGAAACAATTGTTCGATTGATTATTTGGAGGAGAAAAACATCAAATTAATGTATCATTGCCGGTATTCAAATAAATAGTGCCTAAAGACTTTTTCTGTTCCTGAATGTCAAACAGAAAATGTGTGCACATCGATTTTCACATCCTCAAGATGCTGTCAAAACCTTTAGAAAGCACGCTTTTGGAATACCAACTTTAGAATGGAAAAATGTTTTGACAATTGGTTTGGGCGCATGGGAAAGTACATCAATCTTAAAAGCGGATGATTTGAAAGGCAATACAACAGTTTGTTCCAAACAGTTTCTTCCCTTCCTAGTTTTTTTAACAACTCGCCCTCGTGTGTGCAAAGAGAAGAGATGAATTCGGGAATTCTCCATGATGTTATATTTAATAGAATAGACTGTCCAAGAATTCTATCGCAGATACAATTTACCATTCCTAGGGTAGCCGCTAGAGATACCTCAAACATTTATCTGAGAGGTTGTAAGTATTATAATTTATAGAATTTTTAATTCTTCTCACATCGTTTAAGTTTAAATGGTTATTTTACGAATATTTTTAATAAATGTATTACAAATTTTTGTGTTTTTAATTTGCACATGCATACAACATCCTAACCAGGGTCTATGGATTTTACCCGAGGAAAAGAAGAATAATTTGCATATCCATTCTCTTTATTTAGCTTATTCAGCTTTACGTGAAGAATCAGGTGAGGCCCATAAAATTAGTAACCTGGCTTGGCTTGAATGTGTCAGTGCTTCAAACACCACCTTACAAATTAACATCACTTTATGGCCATGCCAGTTTAATTTGATACCTTTCATCGACCTTTGTTTAATTATTGATGGCTAGTAGTATGAGTAAACCCTTACTTTGGGATTTCTATACATATTTATAGCATAATTTGAAGAAAAGTCAAAGATAATTTTGTAAAACCTGTCCGCCACACGAATGCTTAAAATTCTGGGAGGAAGGATGAAGGTACGGTGTTGATGAAAATTATCTGCAGAATGAATGTATGATGGAAAATGATGGATTCGACTTTGCAACAAGCGAGTGACTGATGCTCGCCAAGAAAGCCGAAAATCTCAACGCGCATAGTTAATACTATTTCTTAACGCGATTAAAAATTAAGTAATACCACACGAAATTGTTTTTTCTTAGGAACTTAGGTCATACATAAACTTCTTAGGGACGTCAATGTACAAACTTTAAGCATAACTTTATCTCCTACTGCTACTGAAGAGTCAAGGGGACAAAAAGTACCTACGTGTATGTAGGATAAATTTTGAGAATATTCGATTCTAAAACGATTTCCGCGAGTAAACAAAATTAATAATTTAACTGTACGAATTTACCGACGTACAAAACGATGCCCATTTCTAATTAACAAATGGGTATTCTTACAATTCTTTAGTTTTATTTTCAGTACGTACAATCCATACTTTAACGATGCCCTCCGTATATGTATCGACACTTTATTAGGTGTCCGACCACATTTACGGGATTCAAGCCGTACAAAAGGTAGATCAGATATCCTTTGTCAATCATATTGACACATTCTTCAATAATAATGCGTGATGAATGGAGAGCAACTGCGCCTACCTAATATTTATTTAATCATAGCCTTTTGAATGTGCGATGCTACGCCTATGATTAATGTTGACGGATGGATTTGACGTTAATTTAATGTAATTTAATCCTGTTATCTTAGAGACATCAATGGTTGGGTAAATAAGTTAGTAACGTTTTGTACGTCCAGATATGTATACAGTATGTTTATTTAAAAACTTCCCAGGCGGCCTACATCAGAAACTAATGAAATTATTAGAAAATGCAAAGAGACGTCCATTTCTCTATCGATGAGTAACTTCTTAACCTTCCTATACTCACGCATACGGTCTGTGAGACCGACTTATATAGTATAGTATAGTATACGTGTTTCATATTTTAACGTGAGTATAGGAAGGTTAATTAATATATCATGATACTACCTGATACTTACCTTCTCAAGCCTGTTTACCCCCAACATAAGAATCTTAAATGGAATGATACCATTTGTGACACAAAGATATTTTTACTACGAATTTAATGATATATCATACTTCGATATTTGGTCAAGGTTTGGGGGTTATAGCAGAAAGGAAAAATGTTAAGTAAGAATTGTAGAATTATCAACTTTTATTCAGAAAAGTATTCAAATTAGTTAATTAGCTGTTCATATTGTGCCAAATTTTGTTGAAGCCAATAATATAGCCCATTTTCAAATTCTCTTCTGACTCTTTCAGATGTTCCTGGTAATATGCGCTTGCATTCTTCAGTAAATCTAAGTTCGCCAATAGTCTGCGGTTGTGTTCGGTACACAACTGTTTTCAGGTAACCCCACAAGAGGAAATCAAGTGGGGCCAAATCTACAGAGCGGACAGGTCACTCAATTGATCCTTGCCGCCCTATCCAATGATTTGAAAAGTTATTGTCCAGTCCATTTCTAATCGGTGCGACATAATGAGGAGGTGCGCCATCTTAAGGGGGCTTAAGGGGACTTAAACGGGCTTAAAGGGGTAAGTTTAGTATCATGATATATTAATCAAAACGGTTCCTCTTCGAAACGAAACAAAAATTTACGTGTTTTTGGATTGTTTAATAATTCTACTAGTTTCGAACGAAGTTTTATCTATATACTTAATTGATTTTGTAATAGCCATTATAGGAAGGATGAAAAGTGCATTAACGATTTAAAAAAGTACAAGTAGTAGAAGAAGGGCATCCAGAAATATACATACATCTTTATAAACATATGTTCGTTCCGATACGTGTGCTTATTATCAAATTTCTTCAGTATTGCATTCATACTTATAGGTAACATAGAATTATGCTCTGTGACAAAAAGAGAACGAAGAATATATATTTTTAAACCAAATTTTGTTGCCGTTCCACGTGAGCGAATACATTCTGCTTCTGGCCTAAACATGTTTCTAAGGGGATGATCTATTCACTCGTGTAAAACTTCATTCAAAACAATTTATAGGACATTCCGTAGTTGTTGTAAGTTCATTGGGGTATTAGGGAGGATACCAACCTGTTAAGGATTTAAATACATCATTTTCAATAGACTCTTAAATTAATAGTTTTTCTATATATTAATATTATTCATTTGTTTTAATTTCAATATATGTTTTTATTTGTATCAATGTGTTAAAATTAATATTCATTTCTGTTTATGTATGTACTAAATTTAGAATAGTTTTATGTGTAACTTCTTGTAAATGCTTATATTATGTTTTAAATCTTATCTAAATTCATCGCCGACAAACAATGAACGCTTTCGATAATGCGTACCGAAAATCCTTAACATGCAGATAAAAGAAACTTCGTCGATCGGCTCCAGTACGAACGTACAAAGAGTTATTCATCAAGCGTCGACTACATACATGTGGCCCATTACGTAGGCTACGAGTCGAAAAGGACCGATCGGCTACTTGAGTAACGTTCCCTGGAATTATAGCCTACTTAGGTGAGGCCAGCGCGTTAGAAGAAAGCAATATCAGAAATTTAGCATGAAACCATATCACCCGAATGTCGTCTAGAACTGACCCGCCTCACCGACGACATTCGTAGCTTTCTTCGTAAACCGCTGCTATGTACGAGTTGTACAAAAATATTAGGGCCGGCCGTCCCTAGGTCTAAAAGCAGAGACAGATCATTCGATCTTTGAATACATAGATGCATAGAATATGAAACGTTTAAGACAAACGTATTTTAAAACGTTAAGAACAAGGCAAAGATATTTATTTGAACTAATTTGAACAAAACGCATTTTGAAACGTTTAGACACAAACGTGTGTTAAGTGGGAAACACAAGTACAATTGTATGTCATTATATCAGAAAATAAAGACACAAATAGTATACACACCAAGTGCGTGATATTGAATATAATATAATTGAGTTGCGAACATTGTGTAAGAAAAAAAATTTGACCTTGAAACAATATATATATATATGAATACGTATTTTTATAATTATTTTATTTCCTAGTAAATATCAATATGATCTGTCTAAATGTCTGTCTAAATGTGTTATATGTTATATGTCTATCTAAATGTCTTTTATTGTAAAAATATGTCAATCTATCTGTTCAAATAAACCGGCATGAAAACAGAAAAGTCTGTTTTCTTATTTTATATCCCCACGCAAACGGGTAACTGTTTGGTGCTCTCTCCAAACCAGGAGACCGTAACACAACCCTTCGACCCATCATAGCCCAGACATGTTCGATGGGCGATAGATAGATAGATTCGGCGGCCCCGCAGGCCAAATAAGAATATCGATGTCAGTCTCTTGCAAAAATCGAAATGTAACTGCGATCACATGAGGCCGAGCATTGTTTTACTTGAGTGTGGTATTATTTAGCGTTTGGCAAACTTCGTGAAAGTGCGTTTGAGCATTTCAATGACATCTAAGGAATACTAAAGCCGCTTTACTTCTCAAGGTAATTCCATTGCAAACTGCCAATCCTGTAGTAAGAGCAATCTCACGTTCTAAGGAAAAATGAAAAAAACTGTTTTTTTTTCCTTCGACGTTGAAATCGTCTACGACCAGCCTTGACCCACGAACAGATGCAGGATTTGTCTGAAAATACGATATTGTTCCACTCATCAACCCATGCCTGTACATTATACAATTCTAATTTGAGGAGACGATGCCGATTAGTGAGAGACAGTACTGGTCATCGGCGATAGAAAATCAACCGAAACAAACTAAATATGATATATGGAACGCATTGTTATTCTATCTCTGCTAGAAACATATTTCTGATAGACCTGGATGCCGATCCCTAAGAGTAAGAATTGTTAATCGCCTATCTTCTTGTTCGGTGATTCTTCTGAGGCATGCAGAGTCTCTTGTACGATGTTGCCTATTTTCTTGAGACCAATGTCTCGAACAACGAATAACTGTAGCAATCTTTCTTTGTATCCGCTTACTAAGTTTAAGAAATGCAGTACCTCATGTGTCCAACAATAAGACCCGGTCAGAATGGCATAGCTGGCGATAATTTGGTTGCCTTGGAAGTCTTGGCTTTCCTTGCTCAAGGAATGTACTTGCCCGAATATGTATAGACACTTTATGCGTTCTATCTTTGAGGATGGCTTCTGTAATGATTTTTCTTCATATTTGAAAAATTAAAGAAGACGGCGATTATAATATCATACAGGAATCAATAAATCATTTAAATGCTCACGTTGTACACTTAAAATGTGTAATCCAACAGCACAATAACCACGAAAGAAAATCATTTCGTTGAAGTAAAAAGCGATGGTTCGAAAACCGAATAGATTCTTAAAGGTAAACCGTTTCACATCATACAAATTCGTCTCCTGGAGTGGCATTCTGCGGGTAGCTTATCCGCACTAGTTGCTGGAGTCCCGACGACGTTAGTAACCGCAGTGAAAGTAATTTTAGAACTCGAATGTATTTCCCGTTTTCTTCCCCTTAATTCGGATCTTACAGGCGATGGATGAATTGAAAAGCATTGTTACTTTTGACTTGGCCTACACATTTTACGTGCCATTTCTCACAACTACATACAGTTACAGTACGAAGTAAGCTAATCCAAAATAAAGAAAAGAAGAACGAGTGTTTTCATTGGAGTTAGGCGAAAAGCGACGCAGTTGTTTTGTTGTTAATCTTTCCTCATCATTTCGTACCCCCAATACCATGAGCATCTGTACAAGATATGGTTTAAAAATATAAACACTGGAAGAAATTGTAATTGGTAAAATCGGACAAACGAAGGATAAACGAAACGCGTTGATGGTTGTTTGCTGGATGGTTGTTTGCTAGAAGCTAATATGATGTGCAGAATATGACACCTGATACATTGTTCTCGTCTAGTATATGGATCAAAACAAGCCACATTGAAGATGCTAGCCTCGATGTACCTGATGCCACCTGATTTGGTTAAATAATTGTTTGTTGAGGAGTTTACCTAGTTCTTACACCATCATCCTTGCAATGACTATAGGCTTTGCTTTAGTTCTTTACTGACTTATGACATTGCACAATATTTTCTCTTCAACAAAATAGTTTCTAGTTATTCGAGCTTCATTATTTTTCATATCTGCGTCTATACTATTGGTAAGCACAAAGTTAACTTGCTTCCTTAAATTAGAGTTCCCATTCTTTATTTATTTCGAAGGTAACACCCTCCACAAGCTCCACTAAATCCTTTTATGTTGAGATAATTTAAACGGAATGACGACGTGCACGGTTAAAAGCCATTCCTGTATATGCCTTTTGGGTCGAATTTTTCAGACCTTTTCCCTCTGGAAAGCATATAACTCGAGACTAATTTTTCCGCCGCCTACAGGTATTGCACCTAGCGTTTGCATCGGGTAGTGATCTCTATTGACGATTCACAAAAATACGACCCTAGCGCGAATATTTCGCCCTTATTGTGCCGATAAGGTCGACCAGTTCTTCGGCAACGTACGCGATTCCGGGCGATTCTCGACGGTCGGAATTCGCTGAAAACAAGAGAACGAGAGAACCGCGGAGCGCCGAGTGGCGACACCGAACGGCACTCGTTGGAACTAATTAATTATCGAGTCGTAGTTAATTACTGCCTTAACGAACCCCCTTCTGGCCGCGCCGCCCGCCGTTGGCAACCCTGTGTCGAGCAGCCGCCGTCCCCAACCGCCCCCGCCTTCGCCGCCGCCGCCACCGACCGCCCTTTGTTTTCGTATAATTCAATTTTCTACATGTATAGATTTTGCAGCGGGCTCTCTCTCTTCTGCCCCCAATTGGCGACCGTCTACAATACGGAAACATTGTTTCCAGCTATTCGAATACTTAGAGGTCTTCTGGCATTCTTTTCAATGAAACGAACGCGGGGTCGATGTCGTAATGAACGGATTTTATTTTGTTGAAGAATTATCATCGACGGAATTTCTAATGGGATTAAGATGTGAATAATCAATAAGGATATATATGTAGATATATATATATATATATATATATATATATATATGTATATATATATATGGAAATAACAAAATAAACTAGAACCATAGATAAGTCATACAGATAGCCCATATTTATGAGAGAATTGACAACGGCAATTGGCTTCAAATGGAAGCGTCTGCTAGGTTAGAGCATGTGCTAGAAGACAAAAGCAGCTACAATGCAGTCAACTCACTGATTTTACGTAGATACATTGGATGGATTATCTGTACGACTTATCCGCACTAGAACTAAGTGAAATTGATAAAGATTCAAAAACGTCCAAAAGAAGTTATAATTAGGACTTGTTTCAAATGTGTATGAATTGTTTGAGATACGTTGTTCAACACGAAACTCTCTAAAAATTACAGTTTCAGATCCAATCAACATAAGAAGTATCACGTTGATAACAGTACCTAATACTCTCAATCACATTTTCAAAACAAACAATATCTATTTTCATTAGATATTCTGGTTTATCTCTAATTGCATTAGGAATATCTTAAGGTAGCATTCGCAAATGATCATTACAATATTGTTGTACAATCGTGGAGGCGGCATTCAACACAAATGTACATACATATAGTTTGTTCAAATTAGTAGCCGATTTTCGTCATCCGTACCACAAGAATTTGGACCAAACAAAAGATTTAGTGTGCAAAATTAAATTACATTCGTTTTCATATACTTTTCTAATTTTCTACATTCCAATATACTGTATACTCTAGTATTTTTGACATTAGGGGTTATTGTTTTGGTTGGTAACTTTTTAGTAAGTTTCTTTGGTTTATCAATCGCCTTCCAAATCGGCATAACATGTTTAATTCTGCGATGGGAAATGCCTAATGTCGAGAGATCAAACGCTGTATGACTTGGATGATACACTTTTGTGAATGAGAAGCATTGACGCATAATCTCCTAGTTTTTCAGTGAATAATAATCATTATAGTTTTTTTGGCAAATACATAAAATAATGCACTTATTTTTATACGTATTATTAATAATCAAACGCTTTCAACTAAAGAATTATCAGATAAAGATACGTAACCTATACATCAAAATGTAAATAAGTGTACATATGTACATAACCATAACCGATGCAATAAAATTATTAAACATGCGATTTTGCATCAATGCTAGAATGACGTCATAACTATAAATCACGAAAATCCGCTGTTTACTTGAAAATCCTACACATACAAGTCAATGCTAGAATTGTGAGATAAAAACAAAAGTCACGAATTCTTAAAAAAAAAACGGAAGAAAAGTTATAAATACTATTTTCTAGTTTAACACAAAAAGTACTGAATAGGGACAAAATAATTTCAGGAAATTGATGTGTTCTATTTCCGTAAATTTTTCCTACAAATTTCGGAAAAGTAATAAACTAGTTCTACAGAAATGTAGCCTCAAATTTCGGCAAAAATATCTAAGGAATCGTAACATGCTATGAAATAATTCCCAGAATTTACTGTTCGTTTTTGTTAAAATACCGAAGATTTCGAAAAGCGGGGGACAATCAAGTTTAAAGAAACATTTCAATTCCAGTTTTAGTTAGTTATCAGAAAATCGATTAGATATTTAAAATTTAGACAAATCACAACGACGTAACTAGCCCATGGTTATCTGATGCTTGCATACTTGGAATGTTTAGTACAAAAATATGTTGCTGTTACTATTGAAGATGATCCTAAAGATTTTTGCTTAAAATCTTGATGACCTCCGATTCCGTATGGAGGATGGACTTGACACAAGGTAAAATTTTGAGTTTATTTTAAGGACGATAGTTAGTTGAAGTTGTCAATCTTTGCTCGCGTTAATATCCCTAAAATATAGTATTTTGCATTGAATGTGTCAAACAAGTCATTTGGCTTATTGTTAATTCTGTATTATTTCGAGCTTTAAACAAGTTTAGTGCGCTTTTACTAACCACCAGCTATTTTAATAGAGTTTCCCGCATAAAAACGTGCTATCGAAAAATATTTTCAATCAAACTTTGTGTATTCAATTTTTTATCTGTTGTAATCTTAGGAGCTTCTGATCGGGAAAAACTTACAGGATAGAAAGCAGATCGCATTGGAAAGGGAGGTAGCTGATGAGATACCAAACGAAATGGAGAATAGACTGTAAAATGGTAATAGGGAATATATCTTATAGTCTTACTATGGTTGGATATGGGTTTACAAATTTCCTCAGAAAGGGAGGCAGAAATGCGACATAGAAATAATAAGCTTTGTTATAAATAATTCAACATTAGAGGAACGTGAACGTCATAATAAATTGTTTGAACTACATTATTATTATGCACTGATTCTGTTACTTTTGGAAGACGTACCGTTATTTGTTAGCACTTCGTTTATTGTGAAATGCTCCGACACTCTCGTTCGCATGCATTCCCTCTAGAATCTTGATTAGTGTTGACAGTAATGCTAGTCGGTAGTCCGCTGATTTCTCCATGTTTTAATATTGGTTTTACTGTTGTTTGTTTATGAGTTGTCTATAAGCGTTGCTAGTAATGGTGTAAGTTTACCTCTTTTTCTCTCAAAATTTTCTTCTTAATCTAATCAAATTTTAATGCTTTATTTGTTTCTAAGTTCTGTATTATGTGTCTAATTTCTTTTCTGGTATTTCTTTGAAGTTTCCAGCTGGAATTTGTTTGTGTGTTTTGTTTATAACTTGATTTATTTTTAAATGGTAGTCTGGTCTGTATGCATTACTTCAGAATTTTGTTTAGTGCCGTCTATAATGCCATAGGGCGGTAGTTCTCTGGTTTCTCTTTTTCCCTTAGTTTCAATATTGATTCTATTATTCCTTGTTTGATACAGTCTGAATAGATGTCGTCTTTAATTATATTGTTTATGACTTTTGCTAGTACTTGTCTTTTATTTGCTTTCCAAATTTTGTTCATAATTTTATCAAATCGTGGTGTTTTATTTCCTAACCGAGTTTGTATCATATGTACAATTTCTTCTTCCGTTACTTCTTAGACGTACGGTGCAAAACATCTTCAGCCAATTTCTCAACATATTCCACAGTTTCTATATGTACAAAGAAATCGCTATAGCTTTGGGCACATGAATATAAGTTATCTTTAATTGGGTTTTTATTATAAAAGGTTAAAAATTCATATTCTTCATAAGTTTCCATTTTGCTTATAAAGCTCACTGAAACCTTCTACGATTTATGGACGAAAAGCGGAACCAGTTTAAATTCAAACTCTCACGTTTCCTTTTACGAAAGCAAAATAGATGTGTTTGCATGTATTTTTGGGAACGAGTGTACCAATTTCATAAAACCTCAGACTTTCTCAGTGTGTAGTAGTGACATAAGTAATTTTTTTCAATATCCAGATATATAATTTCTCACTACTTTTGAGCTTACAAAAAGACTAAAACTACAATATGCAAAGACGGTGGGTACAGTAAAGCAACCAAGTCAACGAATTTCGTATTTCCTAAACAGTATACAATTTAGAGCTCCCATTCTCGTGAAGTTCAACAATAAAATTTTACTTCTTGATTATCAAAGTATGACAACAAAACACTTTTTCTTATTCAACGTTGAATATTTTAAAATAAATAATTAGAAGAGGATGCAGTTTCGAGTATCTGTGTCATAAATGAAATGAATCCGCTTTTGGACTTACCGCCCCAGTTTCCGGAAAACTTCGAAATACGCATTTCGACTAAAAAGTGATCATGGTCGGTAGAGAACACAAAGGAAAGCAAGCGTGACTTGTGAAGATCTTGTTTATGATTCCTTTAAAATGGTATGCCAACAATTAATGCCAGTTGTGATAGTTTCCAGAAACCTACGGGATGAGACCAAGATTTTTGGCGCCGTACAAATACTTTTTAGCATCTTTGTACATTGCATAAAGATTTCTTTTTGGGTAGTTCAGTTACCATTATTATGTTGCACAAACTAAAAATTTCTCGTACAAAGATTTTTTCCGATCTTTGTACATGTACAAAGAGGCTCGTACAAAAAGAAACAGTGTCAGATATCACAAGAAAATTGAAGATGAAAACATCTAGCCTACGCACCAATTTATATTTTTTCTAATCTAACAGAAATTAAAGGTAGGAAGAGGCCATTATGCGATAAGTTTTCGAAGTGCTTTATTTTTCATTTATGTTTAGTAGCGAATTATTGTCATCTTACACTGGTAGAAGACGCTCAAGCCAGTAAGCTGTAAATTGAAGGGAATCAGTATCTAACTGTACTGAAACTTATTACCAAAACAACAGCTTGCTACAGTTATGAAGAGGTTTTTGTGGAAGATTGTTGAATATTAGTAAGAGACAAAAATGGATCAAACTTTATATATGTAATCATTAGTCTTGCAATAGTAACTTTGAACTGTATTTTTCTTGTTCAAAGAAATTTAATTCCATTAATCGAAGTATCAGTGTGTAAGGAAAAAGTTTGCATCAGTAAATTTGGTCATTCCAGCATTGTTGTCACTATATCATATCGGTGAACTCCTCACCACACAGCTATTTGATTAAATCCGGTGACCCGTGCTTCGCTAGCAACGATGTTAGCATCTTCACACCATATCTTACCGAATTCAGTAACACAGTTTATGCAATCACCATCAATTTCAGTATTAGGTATCAATATTCAGGAATTTATTGCACGTGACTATTGATGATTTAATTGTCAAAAGTTGTCGAAATCATTTTCATAAATACATGAGTTTTCCAGGAGGTCATTCTGAAAACCGTGGTAAGCCAGCCGTTGAAACCGATATCCAACATCCAGCAGACAATGAAAGCAGTCCAAACATCACGACCAATATTTACTCATATCAGGCACATTTGTATAGGTAGGTACCTGTTATACAATACAGCATCAAACCTCATTGCATATCAAGAAAGTAACATACAGCTTCATTTCTTTGCATTGTTTTCGTATTTTGCAAAGACAACTTCAGTTTAAATACTAAAATCGAGCTCCGCAAACATAAAAGATTTTATCGGCAATAATAACAAACCAGGCGTAAAAGAAATATTATGCCCTACGTTTTACGCGTTCTTTAATTAAGTTCTTATTGCGACCGCTAATCCTCTCCGAAACTGAACCGAACGTGTCCTAATATTTTCCTTTTTATAAGAGCAAGCACGAAGCAAAGGGACCATAACGTCCGTTTTATGTACGGCGGTCTATTTAAATAAACAGCGGTTCGTCGGCTGCGGCGCGACTATGAAATACTGGCTGAAAATTAAGTCATTTGACGTAAAGAATGTCAGCAAACTTAATTATATCAAAAATGCGGAGAATTTGAACTTAATTAAATGCAGTTTTCACCCGCGCGGCATCCGCTTTACTGCGATGAATAAGTTTAATTAAATCCTTGTGTTTTATGCCCGGGGTCAGGGAGATATTCGGAGAGAGAGAGAGGGAGAGAAAGGGGGAAGGGATATGAGAGATAGAATGAGGGAGGACCTCAGAGGAACGAACTGGAAACCGGAGTCCGATTCTAGAGGAGCTTCTAATGTAGTCTTCATATCTTTTCATTGACAGGATTCAGGGTATTAAGGCGGTAAAGTGAGGAAGACCCACGTGTCTGTGTTGTGTGCTAAAGTTGTGTATGTAAAGCGTGGCGTTAAGAAAGCAAGCCGGAAGGATTACCAAGAACGTTAAAGTTAGAGAAAAATCGAAGAATCTAGGCCAAACTCTATTTTGATTAACATAAGTTTCAAGAAATTAGCTTAGCGAATTGAATATTTCCAAATAAGTATTTTGACGTACAATTACATCCGAGGCTCTAGAGGTGCAGAAGGATAATTTGAAAAAGAAGAAGACTTACAATTACTTGTCGAAATACCACGAAGACGAATGATTGTCCCATTTTCTTCGAAGAAGCAGTTTATTAATGAGTTGCATGGTAATGACATGCAGCACATCTAATTTCAGTGTGACAATGCCAATGCTCTTACAGCGTAAGCAACAATGCAATATATATAACAATATTTTCATACTCAAATTATCAGCTATGGAAAATCGCCCTCGACGTTATCAGAGCTGACTTCTTTAAACTACTTTGTGTCTGTTTTTAGAGCGAAGCTCTTTTAGAGACGTTCTGCGGCGAGAGCTAACTGGGAAAAAGTGAGACGCTTCAAATCGTCAGATAGACGCTTTTCTTCTATCTCTCTTCTTTCATTAGTTCTTTCTCGCTCGCACACACACGAACACACGTTTGCGTCTCCTCTCAACAGATGGCGCTCTTATTATTCGGACTCGGATTTACTTCAAATTCAACGTCAACTTATTTACCATCGGTTTCGAAATGATATACTAGTTCTTTATACGTTGTTTATTCAATTATAGAATTCTACCTTTAATTATTTTATTTATTAGGAGATTTTCGCCCATTTCAAGCGTAGTTGCACAAAAGTAAGTGACAAGTGTAATATTTTTATGTGGAAGAATCATTTCCGGCTAAATGCCATAGTACTCAACTTACCCAAACCATCACAAGTTGTGGGGCATTCGTCGAAAAAGCTGCATGACTCCAGAGAAAGGAGAGGAGAAAATACGCAAACGCGAAACTATAGTACTGCGTAGGACTCATGAGTCAGAAGAATTGTCATACGCTGCTCAGGTGAAACTCAGGTGAAGGTCAGGTTTTACCTGACCAGGAAGAACTTTGTTTTCTTTGGGCTAGAGTTGAGGTCTTTTAGTATTTTGGAAGCACATCTACTCCCAAAATACTAAAAGACCTCAACTCTAGCCCAAAGCGAGCAACAAAGTACTAGGTAAGTATTCCAAATTCTTAAAAGATGAAACTGCCACGCCACATCACGCCACATCACGCCATCAGCTGTCGTCTTTGAAAGCATTCGCGATATTTGTTGACACTGAGCTAAACTAAAAACCAACATGAAATAAGGCGCTTCCTTCCATATCTTTCGTGCTATACAATTTTGCAGAGGACCACGGTGGAGTCATATCCAGATGCGAACTCAAGTAACTAGGAATTGTGCTGAAGCGAATTTACAGTCTGCCCAATCATACTGCAAGTTGACTGCTTACTTAATGAGAGAAGATCGTACAACGATTACATGAAGAAAACTGCAATAAGCTTAGGCCAATTTATAAAAGACGACTCGCAGCAGTCTCAATAACAAGCAAAGGTTTAAAAATGATAACGATTCGGACTGCAATATTTTTCAAAGTTCAATTGTGGCTTTACAACTACTCGTAAATTTGTACTCAAGAGGAAATAAAATTATTCGGCAAAATCCAACACCTCCTTCACTCCAATAATATCGACCAATAAGAATATGTTTTACCAATGAGACGGCAAACACTACCAATGAAGAAATCAAGCATATCAAAGATGCCCAGCAAAATTGAAGCAGGTAAAGGTAGAATTTGCAGATAGAGTATATAACATTAAACACAACATGGGTCTTACAATGGTTGACGCGAAAGTATGCAATGTTGTAACCTCGACCAAATCAACAATGAGCTGCTATATTTGTGGTGCTACTTCAAAAGACTTCAATGATCTAAACGTAGAAAAAGACATTGCTAAAGGCTCTTTGAAATTTGGAATATTGGTCTTGGATGCCAGAAGAACGTTTTTTCAAATGCAGCCTACAAATTGCTCCTAAAGAGGCGGTAGTTCAAAAACGAGAATGGCGAAAAGGTTGCAAACAATAGTAAGATAATTAGGTAATTACAAATTTAGTTATTACTGCTTCATACGTTCATACATTAGTTCGACACCAAGGTACGTAAAATGAAGGGACGTAAGGTGAAGATAATCTAGGAAAGTTGAACGGTATCCATGTCAAGGTGGGGCAATCGGTTCTGTCCGTGATCAGATTCTCAAGAAATAGCACATAAGATCTCTCAGCTCTTTTTCCTCGTCAACTCCAAATCGAGTAAATCAAGCAGATACTGCATACCAGTGCTACGCTGCGGATACGTAACAGTATGTTATAAATACTTTGAATCCTTTCCAATTTCAATTTTATTGCGAAGATAGTGCGGATACCAAACGATGTTAGCGTACTCTAGTTTGCTCTTTACTAGCGACCAATATAACAATTTGATTTCATTAAAAATTCTCGATACAAAGCCAAGTTCACGAGATTTTTTAAGCACAACTGACTAACATGGGACTCAAAAGTGATAGACATTGCTGGAACAGAACTCTCAAGTCTTATATAAATATACGCCAACGTAAGTAGGCATTTATATTTGAGACAATACCCATTACTAATTACAATTCACATATGTTTTAGTTTTAGATAATTGCTTCTAAATGCAATAGTACGGTTCCTTCTCGTTAATACCGAACTCCGCTAAAGCTGGGGTCAGGTCTTCCATTGCCAGGCAGTAACGACGATCTTTCGAACTTTTTGCATTCTTAGAGTTACTGCTGCTGCTCGAGGAGTTACTAGATCTCATCTTACAATATGGTATGTGTTATGTTGCAATGTTGTAAGGAAATCCTATCATTTCATCTTTCTGGTATAACACATCACACGACATTTATCTGCATTGTGATGTAATTTGTTCTTTTGCACCAGTCTCCAATTGCAAGAAAATCGCCCCGAAGAGACCCACAAGCATGAAAACTGTCAGCATTGGAGAAAATGTTTTACGTCGTCTACGTAGCCCAACATTTTGCAAGTCGGGATATTAACAAATCGTCTATAAAGAGCGAAAACAACAATGGTGCCCCTCAAATCTGTAGGGTGAGCTTGTTTAAAAATAACATGCGATCATGAAGAATAGGTAATTTCTATTTTGCAGTTGTTTCAGTTTTCGAAGATAATCGATACATCATTCCCCAAAAAGTGATGGAGGAAATTTTTGGATAAAACATATGTCCTCCAGTCAAATAATAATCTCAATTTCTCAACTTCCTTGCAACAATTACTTATGCATGAATACATTTGACAATAGCTTCGTTCACTTCTAAGCCATTTCTGTCTGTACGTACAGTTATATTTCGGAGGATATTCAACCAATCGAATGAATTAAATATGTTCAATGATCTAACAAGATCTTTTAAGATAAATAGTACTATTAATCAGCCAACCAGAGGCTGTAGATGTTTAGATAATATATGTGTTGGTAATAGTATAGAAAATTATGATAGCACCGTTTTGCATAATGGCATCTCAGATCACTCCGGTCAGAATAATATGTTACTTCAACGTCGGTGAAGAGCGGGCGTCTTCTGTGACATTCAAGAAGTTAAATAGTAGAGAGAATATTAAATATTTCAAGGAGCTGTTACAAAGTGAAGATTGGTCAAATATCTTGGACACTGAAACTACACAAATAAAGTACGAAAATTTTATACTTAAAATAAATTCCAATTTTGAGCTGTCTTTTCCAGATGTTACAAGAACAAACAAAACACAGAATAATAATCGATGGATAACAGAAGGTATTAGGATATAATCTCGAAAGCTTAAAGATCTATATAAATTGACTTTAACAGGAAACGAAGAAATTAAGAACTATTATAAGAAATATAAGATGATATACAGAAAAGTAATCAAAAAAGCAAAGTCAATGCACTACACTGCCATGCTTGGGAATTCAACAAATAAAACAAAAACTGCTTGGTCAATTATAAATAACAATACAAAGACAAAAGTAAATAGAAATCAGAAAGTAACTTTGTCTATAGATGGTGCACTATGTGAGGAATCGAAAACGGTGGCCAACTATTTTAATAATTTTTTTAATTCTACGATAGATAATCTTCCTCTACTAGAACCAATTGGTCCGTATGTATCAACGTTGGAGAAGAATCCTAATTCTTTCTTCTTGCATCCTACAGATGAAGTAGAGGTTTTCAATATTATCTCAAGCCTTAGGAAAACTATGTCATCTGGGAATGATAACATTAACGCCATTTTGTTGAAAGAATGTGCAGACTAACTTGTAAAACCGTTAACAACAATTATCAATAATTCGTTTGCTGAGGGTGTATTTATAGAAAACCTAAAAATAGCTAAGATCAAACCTATTTTTAAAAAAGGGTGTAACTATATGGTTGAAAACTATAGACCAATATCTTTGTTGAGCACATTTTCTAAGATAATAGAAAAACTGGTAGCAAGTAGATTAGTAAGCTTTTTAAATAAATACAAAATTTTAAATCCTAAGCAATTCGGATTTCGTGAGATGAGATCTACCATATTGGCTGTGACCCAATTTATGAATGATTTGTATAGCAGCCTGGATAGGGGACAAAAAGTATGGGCATTTTTGTTGATCTGAGCAAAGCCTTTGATTTGGTCGATCATCAGATTTTGCTGGAAAAACTCCATTGCTATGGAATTAGAGGTCTGCCCCTTGAATGGTTTAAAAGCTACATTAAGAACCGTCAACACTATGTCCAAATAAATGAGACACAATCTGACACACGAATAATGAAGAAAGGTGTTCCACAAGGCAGTGTGCTGGGCCCACTACTGTATATTATATATGTCAATGACATGCCGACAGAGAATTTAGTAAGTTATGCTGACGATACGGCTGTACTAATTACATGTGGAAAGAATGACAATATAAGAAATGAGGCAGAGAGAAGTGTGGAAATATTGAATGCGTACTACCTAAAGAATGGACTATTTCTGAATACCAAAAAGACAGTATTTATAGAGTTTCACTGTGCGAGGAGGGATAGAACTTCCTCACATCTCATAAAAGTAAACAATAGTAGTCTTGTACAAGAGTAAGGCATTAGATTCTTGGGTGTCACAATGGATGAAAACTGTGGTTTCAGTGATCACATCCATCTGACATCTAATAAACTGAGTTCACAGTGCTTTGCGCTGTATCGATTAAGAGACATGATAGATATTAGCGCATTAAAACTGTATTATTTTGCACATATATGTACATTCCATATTAACATATGGAACAATAATCTGGGGTGGTTCGATGGATGTGATCAGGATTTTTAAGATACAGAAAAAGGCAATAAGAACAGTGAATAGAGTGAACAGCAGAACAACTCGCAGAACTTTTTTAGTGAAATGAGAATCATGACACTCCCGAGTATATACATATATCAATTGCTAATATACGCGAGGGAAAACGGGAGCAAATTTGCAAAAGTGACTGACTATCATAACTACAATACCAGAAACACCAACTTGTTAGAGATGCCTAAGCATAGATTAACTCTAACAGAAAAAAGTCCACATTATTTGGCAGTTAAAGTTTACAATAGATTACCAAATGTACATATATAAATTTCTTCCACTAAATAGATTCAAATATAGAGTTAAAAATTTAATGATCGCGAAGGCCTATTACTCACTTAATGAGTACTTATGTATGTGATGACGAGCTGTGATAATTATCATGTGATTTATTGGTCTTGCAGATACAATAAGGAAATTTAATATGCGTATGAAAATATTTGATTGTTGATGCCACTAAAATGTTTTTTATCTTGTGATTTGTATAACGTGTTTGTATTTTATTTTCTTTTTATCTATTTTGATATTTTGTGATATTTTGTTTATACTGTATGTTCTTTATTGATATTGTGACATATCCTATACTCTACTGTAGTCGAAGGGATTAAATACATTATTATTATTATTATTATTATATTTGACAGCCATGCCCGTCCAGACATAGATTTCGGTACGTCTTCGTGGCGATAGTTGCACCTTATTTGCATTTTATTGATTTATTGGCCCCCGATACGAAATTCTTGAGTGACGTGATATTTTTCGTATTAGGGGAAGCGTGTTTGCCATTGTGTGACGGCGGTAAGGTAATAATCTAGTAAATTTCAGATATATACGATCAAAATAGGATTAAAACCTCGTTCTTATTGCAGTTTGAGACTGTGAAGTTTGTCGCCTAAACTATCAAAGGATATTAATGTTATTTGTTATTCATGTTTTACGAGTAATATGATTAGATTATTTAACTTAATGTCATTCAAAATTCAACTTAGTTTTTGTTTTCCAAATTATAGTAAATAATTTTAGAGCTATACCATGCTTTAGATATTCTTTCTTTTAACATATCAAAAGAAACGCCGTACCTAGCTAATAATAAGAGGTACGGCGTTTCCCGTAGCACAAATACATAGAACTAGAATAGAAGAAACATAAATCAAATTTTGAACTAAATTATTTGGCATCACACTCCATCCAACTACGGTGAGTTACCTTAAATATAATTTTGTGTGTATTCACAGTAAGTCCTCAACTCTCTTGCCCTTACCTTTAAATCTAGTTTTCGGTAACGAACGACATTTATTACGGCTGATCAGCAGTAGCGTTTTTCAAATATTTCACCTCTGCCTGAAACAGACTTATACTATTTGCATATATTTTGCAGTTCTCCCATAATATTGCAAAACTTGAAATTATGTCCACCAGATTTGTTTTATTCTTTGGACCAACAAGACACTCGGTTTAGGCATTATCATACTTATCTGGATGAATGTGTATTTGGATATCTAGATTATGCTCTTCAGTGAAGCAAGTAAAAGAAAGGAGACTGGGTGCATTGTCTGTTGTTTAAAGGTGAAGTTCGCTCTTATTGAAAACAGTTTCAAGCAACGTTTTACGAGTGATTCTTACTTTCATTTGTGTTTTTTCCCAATTAAGGATGACAACCTAATTTATGAAATGCGTACTTAGAGAAGGGCAAGTGCAATTTCATTTTAGTACATTGTTTCAAAAGATGACTGTTGGCATAGTTCCATTAAACAGATCGGCAACCAACTATGAATTATAAGTAGCAAAATTTGTGTTTTACTACGAAGAATGTCTCAGGACAGGGCCTTGAAATGGCTTTAATTTTTTTGTCGTTATTAGTCAGATACTTTTAGATTTACCGCAGAGAAAGGCTTGTGAAGAGAGTTGTGAACAACTTGAAATTTATTATTAGTAACTCATAAAATCCCACGAGTTTTGCAATAGAACTGTATATTTCTCTCTCAATGTTAGGAAAATGTTTGGTTTTCACAAAACAGGAAGTGTGAAAAGTCCTGTACTTTCATCCTATGCAGCATCATACGCATATCCTTTGTTAGACGCGTGTCTCCTCCTTATCAACATCTTTAACCCTTTTTGAGGGCGTTAGCCATAACTTACCCCGCTGGCCAGATCCATTTCACAGAAAACATGGGTAAGCAAGTGATTTCTCCCAATCCCGATTATTTACATCTATTGAAATCTCTTAAATCTTTCATTCAGATTATTGTAATTTTCTTTTACTATTTTTAATAAAATGCAACCTCCTGTAGATCATAAATTTTCAAGTAGTAGTGTTTCACATCGCGTCTCTCCTTTCGACCTCTTTAAAGATCTTTTATAACGTATTCTAATCTATACGAGAGGCCTCTTTTACGCAAGGTGTTACAACAAGTACGAAAAAGAAAAAGAAATTGCAACAAACCGTATTATCGCATTTTAACATATTCGTACTTAAGGTACATACACTTTTGCATCCGTTCAAACCAATTCTCGACAAAATAATTAAGGCTTCGATAGCTTCCCGATGTGTTGAAAATCGCTACCCACGCATTTCTTGTTTGATTTTCGGAAACCGAAAGAAATCGTTAGACAATAAACCAAGCGAATGGGACACTGATTCGATGTTTTTCTCCTCCAAATAATCGATTACAGCTCTCGCAATATACATAAGTTGGCGAAGGGTGGGAGTGAGTTCGCGCAGATAGAGGAGGGATAGATTGCCTATCATTCGTTCTGCAACCTAATGGTAGTTCCTATGCACAATCTGAATCAGACAGGTGGGAGGTACGTGTCCTAAATACGTTTACGGCGCATCCCCACCGTTCGCCAACTTATATTGCGAGAGCTGTATGTGACGTGCTGTGTGAGAGCTGACATTGTCATCGTGCAGAATGATGCGATGGTTTCGGTTGTTATCCTCATTTCGTCAATGACTTCTTGCAAACAAATTGTTGTACACCATTCAATATTAGCTGTTGTTTGATTCCTTCAAGGAATGGTTGCGATAGAAGAAACAAACATTTTCTTGAAAGTACTTCGGGAACGAACAACTTTTGTACGATTCACTTCATGTTGGAACACCCAAACAGTAGATTGTTGCTTATTTTGAGTTCATACGAATATATCCAAGTTTCGTCACTTGTTGCGATGTTTGCATTTCCTAGCAAGAACTGGTTTCAGCCCATTTTGAGCTTCGATCAAATTATATGGAATTATACATCAGAAAAGATCTCTTTAACAGCTAAATGCTCACGCAGAATCAACTGTATGGCAGTCTTCGATATGCTTAAGAATACAGAGGTACGTGAGATGGAGATCTCAAGTAGGTTACATGATGTTTTCTTCAATCATGTTGCACACAGTTCTTGGAATGGTTTATGTAATAATAACCGACCTCGACCTTCACGGAATTCATAACAGACGGACGCGCCACCTTTACGAACTTCTCCAAATCAGCTGTAAACGGTATTTACTGATGATCTATCATTCAACCAAGCGATTCTATGCATTGTTGCTGAGACAGGCCTTATCCAACGGAAACATTTGCGTGAAATATCCATTCTTTCAATTTCAAAGCTGCTGTTTTCAGATTAACAAATGTAAAATCTTACGAAAATACTAATGACAGATCTCAATAGCGTCAGTTTGTTGTTTGCGCAAAGGCTATAAATCTTTGGGTCGATGCAATGCCCAATTTGGATGGCTCCATTGTGGCATTTTGAAGATATCTTATCTTTTAGATAAGTGCTTCGAGTTTTCTATTGCGACATTGCAAAACTTGCAGTCGACCATATGTGATCTTGAGATGGTACTTCAAATGGGAGCCATCCGTGCAACGATCGATGACTAGTTTTACTTCATTCTATAGCGCGAGGCGTAGGGTCTACTAGAGAATCAAGCCTCATGTTGGGAAGGTTGGATCCATGTGTTCTACCGTGATGGAGGTGAAAGGTCGTGTAGTTTTATTTAAATTACATATTATCATACAAATCGTCCAACTTCTCATTCTATAACTCATAATATTATCTGTATTTTACGACAGAACAGGCATTATGAAAACACTTGCATCTGGCATTACATTTTCGTTTTCAATGCTCAAAATTCCTTCCAAACTGCAATAATAGAAGGAATTTACAACTGGTTTTAAATACCCCTTTTGTCCTTCTTGTGGTTTTGTCCTTTGTGATCCTTTGTTTTAAGATTAGTGATTAGAAAAGACTTAAACCACGGTGGATACGTAGACTTTCTATTTTGACGTATGTAAGTGGGATGTATCTGAAGCATCAATGCTCATGTACACCTACACTGTAAAAATGTAAAACTGCAAGATCTACAAACGTAAATCGATAAAGAAATAATCAATCTACCTCGAGGATATCAGCATAAAATTAATAAAAATTAGCCCTTCTAAAAACTAAATCGTACATTGTTAGCTGAAGGAAATACAGGAAGTTGATTTTAATACCATGATAAATGTACAGAGTAGAGCGATTAGGATCAATAGAAACAAGTAACTTGCGGTCTACCACAGGTTTAAGATGAGAATTACCAAATATTAGATCCAACATACGATCATCACAGTTGCTGACATTATTGTATTGCTGCAAATAAGAAGAGTAGGCGAACTGATTTCGACTATCCAGTTTCTATGTGTTCCAGCCCACTGCAATCGTTTTTGCCTGTTATTCTGGCCTAGTAATGGTTTTCGCACAGCAACGCGGCCAAGAAGATTTGCAGCTTTTAATCGCCGCTTTACTGCGGTGATAGAAATTGCTCTGTCACAGTCGCGATTCATTTCTGCAGCACTTTCGGGTGCTGTCAGCCTTCTATCTCGTTTGTTTAACAATTTTATGCGCTCATTGTCTACTTTTGTCATTATTCGCGAACGACTTGGACATGCGCTTGCTTGCGAACTAACAGTGCGTTGATATTGCCCAATGATCTCACTGACTGTTGATTCGTACAAATGCGCCTTTTCCACAATCAGGTGCAATGAATAGCCTTTCTGGTTAAAAGCAATTATAACAGCACGTTTTTCTTGGCTTTTACAAGCACGTTCTCCGAGCAATCAAAATACTGATTATAATATGCAGCACTGTTAGGACAGAGTAATGTAAACTTCTTAAGCTTATTTATATTATTAAACATAATAAAGGAATCTTAAATTTTCTGGCATTAAAATGTCGTAAATTTGAATTATCATTTGATGATATTACCTAGAAATTCTAAAGGTGTTTGTCTTTTGCGAACAAGAAACCTCAGATATAGTTTAATATCATAATATAATTTACACCTAAAAGTAAAAGCGAAGTCATTAAGAATACTTTACTAAATTTTAACAAGTGTCCGAATTAATATGGACAGTAGTGTACGTATGGAACTACTACAAAAAAGTTGATAAATGCGATTCTGCAATGACAGATAACCAAATTAATTGTTGGAACAATATTACTAAGAGGCTGATCATGCAACAGTGTGCAAGCTATCCTATTCTTTAGCACAATAAGTACACTCCCCGCCTTTTGACTTTCCCAGAGAAACAAAATTTCTTTAAGAGGGATTCACGACTAGCTAGTTAAAATTTCCAAGGAGCCGATGTCTTTATGCGTCTGCATCGGACGTAATCCGAAGCAATTTCTTTAGTTTACAACGCCAAGAAGACCCTTAGCTTTAATATTGCCCCAAATTACAATTATTCGAGAGTAATGCAGCCTGGGAGAACGCCAAGCATTTTCGTCTCGACGTATTTACATACAACTAAACGTAATTATACACGGGCAGCGGGTACCTACTACACTCATACACACACACACGTATGTAGGACGAATACATCGACACAACGTCTTTCCACGTGTTCGTACTACGTTTCCTACGTGCGGATATCGCACACGGGACACGCTGAGGAATCGCCCGCCGGACGAGAGTTCATACGGCCGCGTCGTTGTTGGCCCATAGGACTCTACAATAAGCTATCTTGAGGCTTAATTACAAAGCGAGCGTTACTTAATTTGGAATTTCATTTGGCGCCCGCCAGGTCGCAAATCAGGAAAGGGTAATTCGAAGGGAACGCTACGCGACCGTTGTAGCTATTTGCTGTTGCCACGTCGAGCGCCTCTTTCTAACTTACTTCACTCCGATGGTTGTTCGGCCTGATAGAATTATTAACTTTAAGAATGTTAATAAAGGATAGCTCGCGCATTAAGTGCTCAAGTTGTTTTAATTACCGTCTCGGCTGCCACCGACGAAAGCAACGACGTGGGCAACGTACAATTCGCGTCGTGATGTTTTGGAAAAATATGATCGACCATCTAGTCTGAAGGGGATGATGGAAACTGGGTTAGAGGCTAGGGTACGACTATCAAGCGATAACTCAGTAACTACATATCATCGTAGACCTTAGTATACTATGTAATAGTAAAGTGGTTTTGGCTTCTGTTATTATTAAAATCGGCATTTCAGAACCCGTGAAGAAATTGGCAGTGATACGGTCCATGTTTCACTGCTCGTTGGCCTAATTAATCTTCTGACTACTTCTGTCTTTATCTTCTTTGGTATTCCATGATAGTGATTGCAAAGACTGTGGTATATTTTCTGGCACTATATCACATCGGTAAACCCCTCACCGCACAATTGTTTAATAATAAAACTTGGTGACACGTGTTTCGCTGGCACGAGACAACCATTAGCGAAGCCGAAAAACCAAAGTTAGCAAACCATTTTTTAAAGTACTACATGCAAGTTTACCCAACCGTCACTGTAGTCGTGTGTGGGGCGGATAAATTTTGTTTTTGTTCGGAGACAGCTTCCAACAATGACCACCCGTCGTAAATGATCCTTGTGCAAATAATATGTCAAGTGGCAAGCGTGTCTACAAACATGTGAAACAAAGAATAAGTACTTGTTAAAGCTGGAATTCTGGTTTGAATAAACTTTAAATGTTAAAAGAAAGTAAATTTACCATGATTTATTATTTACCATTTATTAAACCAAAATTACGGTTTAATAAATCGGGAAAAAACCCTCTCTATTGTCCAGCATCCCGAAGAAAATTAGTATAATTAATACACCTTACAAAAACCGATATTACTTAATTATAATAGACCGAACAAAGCGGTATATTGAATAGGTCTGCTATCACGATGTAGAAGATTTATATTTTTAGGTATATATATATCTTATATGCATCTAGTTCTGACGGTGCATTAACACGCTTCATCAATTTTAATTAATTTTAATTCTTGGTATTTTTTATCTTTCTTAGAAATGTTGATTTCATCATGTTAGAAAAAATCCTGATGCATTATTTTCAATTATCAACTATAAGTATTTAAAATGTTCTACTTATTGAACTTGTTTTTCGTATAGTTCTATTCTATGTACTTTCTTTCCTCTGGATATTATCATAGTTTTGATTTTATCTAAATATATTTTCATGTTTATTTTGGTTAGTTCTTTGTCGAGCATTTCTGTTATATTGAATGATCTTTCTCTTAGTCCGCTACTGTAGCCATACTGTCCGTGTATACTTCAGTTTGTTTCTTGTTCTAATATCCTAATTTTATTGACTTCATATTCTGCTTTTGCTTCGTTTATGGCTTCATCCAATACAACTGAAAATACACATGGGCTTAGTATACACCCTTCCTTTACTCGTATTTCTGTTATGTGTTCTCCCGATTCTGTTATTTGCTTTTACTATAATTTTGCTATTCCTGTACGTGTCTTTTATTACTTCTATTGTTTTTTTATCTATTGCTCATTTTTATAGCACTCTCCACGGTCATATCTCTTAGGCCTTGACTACATCTTCCCTTTTTAAAACCACACTGAGTATCCTCTATTGTCCATTCAACTTTCTCTCTTATTCTCTTTTTCTATTATTCTAGCCATAATCTTCCCCGGTATGCTTGATAATGATATTTTCCTGCAGCCGTAATTTCTCTTATCCCCTTTCTTATTAGATGGGTAGAAAAACCCCTCTGTTCCATTCTTCTGATGCTTTCGCGCTCTTCGCTTCTTCATTTATTAGCACTGCTAACTGCTTCGTTTCTTCTTTGGCTATATATTTTACACTTTCTGGTGTTACCTCGTATATTACTGCTGCTTTTCCTAATTTAGTCTTCTTTAGAGCTTCTTCCGTTATTTGTTCTATTTCTTGTATGTCATTTATTTCTTCTTGTCCCTTAGATATATCTGTTTCAGAATTTGTCTCCACTTTTTCATTATTTCTCTCTTGTTTTCATGTTCCATATATACTCATTCTAACCTCAAATTTTATCCATAATTTTTGTGTAGCTTTCTTGAACTTAGCCCTTGCCTCTTGTTTCGTTTATATTTTTCATAGTCTTCAATTCTTTCTGTGTTTAGATATCTCTTCTATTTCTCTTTTCTGGCTTTAATTTTTACCTATAATTCTTTGGTCCACCACTTTCTCCTTTTCATATTTCTATTTACTACTTTTTTGCCACAACTCTCTTTAGCTGCTTCAATTATATTGTTTTAAAATGTTTACCATTTTTTCGACCCCACTCCGTTCTTTTTGTCCTTTATATTTTCTTTCTATTATCTCTTAAAATTTGCTTTGATATTTTACTTCTTTTAGTTTGTAACTTTTCACTCTCGTTTTCTTTATCTCTCCTTTTCCTCATTATGACCATCTTTACTAACAATGTACACGACAATTTCCTTCTAAGAATCAAACATTGTAATGTCCTACTTGAGTTCGTCTTACACAACTTATAGAATTTTATGCTTTTTATCATTATAGAAACGTTTAAGAATTGATTTCCGCTGATTTCTTGGAGTTGGAGGGATAGGGTGAAATTCGTTGACAGCAAAATGCATCGACAGAGCCGGGATTAGCACTTTTTGGCAATCAAATTGGACGGCGCCAGATTTTTCGTGATTTGGTGGAGTGAGACGGGATTCCGAAGAGTTGAATGATGAAGCGCCAGCAGAGAACAGACCATGTTTACTAACAATGTCATGGTAGTTTCCAATCTCAGTTGCTCTCAATATTTTTACGTTTTTTATGTTTTGCCGCCTATATTCATTGCCCTAGAGAATAATTTATTATTTATCTTTCATTTCTATTGGGCTCAAGTTTTGTATATTTGTGAATCTTTTTATGTTTAAACTTCGTGTTTGCTATTACTAAGTTGCTTTCAATCCACATATCTGTTATTCTATCGCCACTATTATTTCCAACGTCTTCGCCTTCCTTTCCCATAAACTGCTCTATCCCTACATTTTGATGTCTTACTCGTCCGTTTAGGTGTCCCTAATTACTATATTTTCTACACCTCCGTTTATTCCTTTTTCTAATTTTCAAAGAAAAAAAAAAAAGATCTCTTCCTCCTTTCCCAGCATTTTTCTTTTCACCATACATACTATTATTGTCCATATCTGTTGATTTCTGTATCTGCTGTTAGATAAATCATCATTAATAAAAATCCTTTCTCCTATTTTTTCTCTCAATTTCTTTCTGTTCTTCATCATATTTGCCTTATTTTCTGCCCAGCCTAATTGGTTTAAACATGTTATCTGCCCAATTTTATCTTATCTATAACTCATTATCTATGAGATTATCCATCGAGGTTCTCAGTTCTTCTCTATCTTCCGTATCTACTTTTTGCATCATCACATTATTTTGTCGTTTCTAATTTTCTACTCGCTCTAGTCTATCTTCTATGTCCATTACTGCCCCCTGATTCATTTAGTCTCCGTTTTTAGTTCCACATTTTCTTTCTTAACGCTGACATTTATTTCATATATTCCCCCTATTCCTCCCTCATTTTTTATTTCCACTGCGCATTCTCGCTCCTATCTCTTCAATAATTTTCATTATTCCTATGTTTAATGTTTTCATTCACTTCTTTTCAGGAATTTCATAAACGATCTTATTTTGAAGGCATTCTCACTATCCTCTTCATCGTGTTCTCTTTCCCCTTTTCCCTTCTTATCTTCCTCCGTCTCCATGCTTCATAAAAGTTTCGATTCCTACCCTGATTTTATGTGATATGTATCAAACAAACCCTTTACCTTCGACTATTATCTCTGTTTTTTCCTTATCTGGCAGAAATCCGAAGTCCGTTCGACTTTTCGTTGGTCTCACCTTTATTGATGATATTTATTATATTATTTATTGATTGAATTTGTTTCATTTTACCTGCTAATTTGATTCCTAGTTAGTTACCTGTACTTTGTTTCTATATTTATCACTGTGTTACCAAATAAGTGACAGCATTCATGCAAAAATTTCGTTATAATCACAGAACACACAGTCAATCATTTCAGGACCGGACTCCATGCCCTAACTCGTTTCCTATAAATTCTCGCTTGCAATCATTTGCCCGACAAAGATTCATCTGCGACCTAAACTAGTACAATGGGAGCGAATACATAGATATTAAATAGCAGTGCAAGACAAAACGTAGAAGTATTTACCACAAAGAACACTACTTTTATCTAACAATTAGTACTGATTCCAACTTAGGGATGCATTTACCAAAGCGTCTCGTAAGTGATGATATGGGATTATCAACTCCTTCTTAAAGCAGTTCTGCTGAAGCAATTTTAATTTTTACTGAAGGTGATTGTGGGGGATGGAATGCTCCATGTGTGATTTGATTATGATTTTTCCTGGCTAATTTTAGTCATCCTCTACAAGCTTTAGTCTAGGAAGAAAATTAGATCAGACAAGTTAAACTGATGCAAGTGGAAGCCATTTCGTCAAAACACACGTTCTTGACTTCTACAGTTTGAAAGTTTAATTATTTTGTTATTAACGTCAGACATCTAAATAGAAATATAGTCACTTTCTAAAACCTACTATTTTTGGGCATCGCGAAGAGATAATTCGATCTGTCAGAACATTGCGTGTTAAATTTTATCCCATCTCTGACACGTCTTTCGTATCCCTAATATGTCAGCCACTTTCTTGTCATACACAAAGCCGTTTTCTTTCCCCATCAAACGGTATAGATACGCCAACGTGTCGATTATAAAACGTGATGAGCGATTTTCGTGACCGACCTGTATACGTATACGACAGGTAAATGCGGTTTTTAGGCGGCGGCTAACAGCCCGAACAGCCAGAGCAAGGGAATAGCGTAGGTACCATTCACCCGGTTAGCGTAGAGGTACACGTCGTTCGCCGTGAACACCTCTATTGAGATGTCTGAAGGAATTAAACGCTTCCATTCAATAGCAGGAAGTTGGCGGCCCTTCCCTTCCCCGCGCACTTGACATGTGCTCGCCTGGTGTTCACACGTTCTACCTATTACATGCGTACCGTACAGGCTTGTTCTTATGCGTATTATAGAGACCCATCTCACCTGATTAACGTACGCCCGTTTTCTTCTCTTCTCTCCTTCTGTATTATACGCGATCTATTAATATTTATTAAACACGTACTTATCGGTAGTTACACAACAGTAACGATCACCAATTGTAACTGTCAGTAACCTATCACTGTTCGTCCGTTCAGAATTCCATCGATTGGCGGTCGTTATTACTGCTGGAATAATTTTTAATTGATGTTTACTTTTGTTCGTTTTATATCGCTTCTTACTGTACATTAAATTCCTACGATACTTCACGAGGATATAAACAATAGGGTTACGCAATGATTATGCTTCGCGTCCGTCGTTCCGATAGTGGGAATTCAACATTTGCAGCTTTAATTAATCTTTAATTAGTAGGTGTGAATAGGAGTGGAAAGTAATTACGAACTTTAATTGTTATTACCAGGAATTACTCTAGAGACAATATCTCGAATAATGGCTTTCGGTAGACTCGCATGTATGTATGTATGCATGTATACTATCATTGTCGTGTCTTGAAATAAGCTGTCTTCGATTAGAGTTTTTATCGAGTAGGCTATTTAAAATGTAATATTTTGGGATTTCCTCGCTGGCCTTGCCTTCAATGTTTCGTCCATCTCTTCGGACACTTCTCATAAACCGTTAGGTAAACTCTCGACTACTCAAGTTGAATGATTAGTGAGGTAAGATGTTGGACAAGATTTACACTGTTACAAGTTCAACCTTCCAATAAAATTTATATCATTCATCGTGAGGTTAATTAATACGTAGACGGTCCTCAATTTAATAGTTGGTCGGTTTTAAACTAAAATTGTCTTGGTATAGAGTCGTTGATCCCTAGATACATTTACTCCAATGTACCAGAAATTCAAGTTTGTATCTAAATGTTGGACACTTAGTTTCCTTCAAAAAGCCAAAAGTTCTCTTGTAATTCTCTACTTCAGTTGCTCTTACACGAATAATTGGATTTTATGCTATTTATCATTAGAGAAACGTTGAAGAATGCGGTTTCCGCTGATTTCGTGCAGTTGGAAGGATAAGGTGAAATTCGTTGACAGCAAAGTGCCCCGATAGGGCCAAGATTAGTACTTTTTTGGCGATCGAATTGGACGGAGTTCGATAGGTTTTTCGTCCTTTGGTGGAGTTGGAAGGATGAGACGGGATTCCGAAGAGTTGAATGGTGAAGCGCCAGCACAGATAATAGTGACCTTGTGTTCGCAGTTTTGAAGAGCTGGCCAACTTTTCCTTCTTACGAGGGGTCTAAATCTTTCAAATAACTTTTAGACAAAACACTTGAATTTGCACTTTTCTGGTATATTTTATTTGTTTCTTCATTAATTTATTTATTTGCTAAACAAGAAACATACAGGATACTTCCTAATTAACAAATTTCGGACGAAAAAGGAAAAACAAAGAAAATATCATTGCTGTGCGGTGCACACACACACACGCACACCTAAGCGTTTTCACTTACGACATAAGATAATAGAGATAAAATCAGAAATACTAACATTAAAGAATATGTATGCATACAAGTTAATAATTATTTTCTCAGTTAATTGCTATACTGCACAAGTTCGAACCAACTTTCTGTGTCCTTGTAAACATGGAATTTTCTATAGTAAATTAGAATATGTTGTCATTAGGTGGTAGACAATTCTCGCGTAAAAGCAACTACTACCCGAACAGAAGCGGACCAAGAACTGCGCCCTAATTTGCAATGTAGCAAGTATTGAGCTATGCGCTCAACAGTTAGGGGCGAGAATTGTGTTGAATTAAGCAGGAGCGAAAGTCGGTTTCGCCGTTTTTGCTGTTTTCCTGTGTCCTTAGGCAGGATTTCGGAAGGACGATATATTCCCCATCTAGGAAAAGTGTACCAGTTCAAAACATAATTGTTAAGTTATGTAATCAACGAGCCAATGGGAACGGGGTTTCGTGGTAGATACTCTTCTTGAACTTCTGGCAATGGTCGAGATAGATGCGCAACTGTTTCCGACTTAATCTATCAACACCTTTTTTGTATTTCTGCTTTCGGCTAGGATTACTTATGTTTTGGTCCTCGGATCAGAAGGTTCACGTTCGTGTGTATGTTCTAAGACATTATTACCTAGTGATTTCGAGTGAATGTTTTCTTGTGATTTTCTTCGAATATAATTACCAGATCGACGGTTCGGTCACCTCTTCATGTAAGTTGTCACCACAAACATTCACACCAATGCTTTCCTATAGTTTCTCGTTTTGGACTTGGACCGCTTAGAAAATACTTTTCTAGACAGTTCTCAGTATGTTTGCCATTAATCTGTTTAGCAAGGTTTTCTGAAAAGCTCCACGAAAGCTGGAGCAAACACGACTTTGACCTGTTCTAAGGTTTTATCGAGCTATAAAATATTTCTCTAACCGTTACTCAGTATGCGATTGTTGTTTATTGCAATTTCCTTTTCAATTGACTATGAAAGTTTCATGTGAATGATAGCAAAGAAATGGGAATAACGAAACCCTCTCTATTGATAGATATTATATCAGAGCTCATATGTAGAACAAATAAGAGGTCAATAGAAATCGCAAAAAGCATCAAGGCAAGCAATAGAGCATATGGCAGATATCAGTGGATGCTAAAAGTCAAAACTACAAGCAGTAAAGTCAAGCTAAAAATCTACAAAGCAGCAGTGAGACTAGTCTTTGCTATCGCAATATGTTAGCCAAGGTTTTATGGCTTGCCTTGGGTGAAATTGATGTTGATTTCGATATACCTTGTCGCACTGCGGCTGGAACAATGCAATTATTACAGACGAGGTTTTTGGAAGTGACGAGAAGAAGTCAATTGGCCATCAAGATCGTGTGATCAGACACCATTGAACTTTCTCCTTTGAGGTTTTCTGAAAGGAAAACTGTATATAAACAACCCACAAAATATTTCGGAACTCAAAGTGGAAATTCAACGAGTTCATGACGAAATTCATCCCCAATTATGCCAAAATAGTATAATTGAAAATTTCGTGAAAAGGGTAGACGTTTGCCAACAAAGTCCAGGCGGGCATCTGACGGATGTTGTATTCCACATCTAACCTCCATAACTGTATTTTATATTGAAATAAAAACATCTGCAATACGTGTTTTGTTGAACAAATAAAATTAAGGTAGGTTTTGAGATACCTAGCAGGAAAGAAAGACTAAAATGGAACAAACATCTAGCAACTACGATTTGAATCTTTACGCCTTTTTTCTACTTGTCGATCTATTAGACAAGCCGATTTTGCCTTTCCCCTTTTCTCAATACGCTCTTGGTATCTCTTTCTTTACATTGTTATAGTTGATTTGGCTTCAACAACGTTACAAATTTTTCTCGCCTTATTTCGTGTACTATTAGTTCATATCTCTGTAGTTTTTTCTAAAAGATACATACCGATCATTTTCGCAAAATCTGCATTTTATGGGTTTTTGCAACAAATACGGCAGTTAAATTCGGTTGCAATTTATTGTCCTATTGAAACTTTTTCTACCATTTTTTGGGGTTCAAATCGGTTATTTCCAGGGCGATTGCTACAACATCCCTATAAATTTCCTATTTCAGAAAATGAGGAATGAAGGTGATCTAGTGTCAGAAAATGAGGGCCCATAAATATTCTAGATTGGGCGTAAGTGTAATGAAAACCCACATATTGATTCATAGTTGATTGAAATCGAATTTGTGAACTTTTTCTATTTGAGTTTGTTCTTTATTTTTTCCATAAAAGACATAAGGATTTGATGGAGGAAACTGAGGGCCCTGATGAGAGTAGCTTTGTACATCCTTAATAAAATGAAGGTTGTGTCGAGTTTAGCAACGAATCTTAAAACCTACAAATTATCTATCTCTATTACTTCTTTTCTTTAAATTAGATTGCTTTTGTAGGAAGATTTTCTCATAAAGATAAATCGAAGACCATAACTTACCAGTTGGATAGTTACCACTGACGATGGAACCTCTGCAAGGTAAAATATGGAAAATTATCTGCAGAAGAACTGGAAACTTAATTCTGTTGATAGTGGTGGTATAGTTAATACTAGACGTTTTCATTGAAAATTCTGGACTTGTATTAAGTCAAACTCTGGTAATCTGTGGCTACTGATTGGAGTGGAATTGGAAACTAAGCTTTCTCACAAGAAGAAGGATCAATCATTTATTCACAATGTTTAGGACTTAAATATTTGTCGGTTTGTCGTCGAGCATTATCTGGCTTCCACCTCTTTAGCCTTTTCCATATGCCCAAGCCGCCAAGAAACATACATATTAATAATTGTATATGTATATACATACGTAGAATCTACTATTCGTTTGTACAAGATACCTATTCTTTATGAGCATTTCAATCAATTTACTTTACTCGATTTTTTCCCTTTTTGCACACACATATTCACATTTTTCAACGTCGAATACATATCTTCAGTTGTTGAGAAGCGAAACGGATCGAAATAATTCCAAGCAGAGGCCGTAAATAGCCGGCGAGATTCGATTTAATCGCGTTCCTTTCATCTAACGCTGGTAGGTAACCCGATAGGTGTAAGGGCAACACAATACGTCACACCATAAAATTAGTGAGCCGTGAATGTGGACCATCGGTGGTGCCCTGCACTTCGGAACAGGAAATCTCGGAGCAACGAGCGTTTTGTTTCGGTCCGATTTTACAGTTTTAATTCCGGCGTGACAAAACGCAAGGTTACGGGGACATCAAAATATGTCGTGCACGCGATTTAGAATTTTGATGTATGCGTGTGTCTGTATTAATCTTAATTCAAGGCTATTTTTCCTTTATTATATTATCTTCCTCCCCATGTATGACCGGCAATTTTCGAGGAAAGTATGTAAAGTCAAAGAACTGTCTAAAGTCACATGGAAGCAATTGGGAGATTCCCCTTATTCCTTGCCATAGTTAAAATGTGCAAAACTGATCGGTATCTTTTCATATCAAATCTAGATATTGTAAGGGGCAATTTTCAGGTGCAACTTGGTGAAGAATACACATATATTGGGCTGTTATGTAACGTTATTAGAAAGTAAGCCCCAGAAGAAGAAGAAGAAGAAGAAGAAGAAGAAAAAGAAGGCCACGTGTTACCGTTTAGCACCAACGTTTCGTTTTCCAAACTTCTTCAGGGAAACTAAAACTGATTTTTGTCGGTTAAATCGTCATCGTACATAAATAAATCCAACTTCTCACTTCAACAAATCTATAGAATTTTGAATAGCATGTTAGTTATCTTTGGGGTGGTTCTGCTTACTTCCTTGAAAGTAGGTTTTAACTAAACGAGGCCTAAACTCACTTTCTTTTTTAAATCAGCGAAAAGACGGGTTTTGCAGCTACTTAGATTTACAGAGAAGTTTGCAAGAAGGTGAAAACACCGCCCCTTATATTTCTTTCTTCAGAAATTTTGGATTTCAAATCCCTACAGTATATAACAGTGGCGTACGTACGCCACATACCGGTAGAAATTAAATTCGACGGTGCGACTGTAAAACCACTTTTGTCCCGGGTCGTTCGCTTAGACGCCAATGATCCGTTGGTGACAACTACACAAAGGCGTGCGCCCCGCAGGGGTGACGACGTTCCCCGTGCACGCACTCTCAGTTAGCGTTCGGGGCACTCTGACCTTTATGCAGGTCGAATACTGGGGCTACGATCTCGTTTTGATTAAAAACATCGTCCTCGTCGGCCTAGTCGGTCGCAGCCCGTCTGTTATCGAAAAATTTCGAATTGCTCGAGTGCGATTCTATTGATATGTGTGCGTGCATGGCGTACAGGCAGATAAGAGACCGCGTCGTGGAAGTGACGAAGAAGTTAAAGCGGTGTTGCTCGCGCGCGGGTAATTGGGGATGAACGATATCGAATTGTGAAATTTCGCGTTTGTTGTTTCGATGTAGTCGTTGTGGATATGTTTTGAATTAAGTTGAACTTAACGGTATAAGAGGGTAAAAGAAGAAGAAAAAGAAGAACGTTCGTAGAAAAAGTAAAACGAAATTAATGCCACAAAAGTAGTTCCAGAAATTATAGAGGATTAAAGAAGAATTAAAGAGGAATTAAAGAAGAAGCTGTTTGTATACAGACTTCTCAATTAACGTAATTTTTTTGTAAATTTCGTTCAAAGAGAAGGCGCTATATATTGTTCTTTTATATATATATATATTCCACATACTAACTCGATTGTTTAGTATATTTGAGGCTCAACTTCACTAATTTTGAACAAAATCTCCAGGAACGAACAAATGTGTGTGAAAAGTGCTGTGTTCATTTGATCGAAACTTGGCTGTATAAGTTAACATTTTTTTTGTAAGAATATGGAAATAAATGATGCTTCGTGTAAAATTAATTTGATAGATTTTCCTTCAAAATTTTTCGTTTTCCGCATTTCATTTTGCCCAGAAAATCTGCGTTTCAGATTTTTATTCAATTAGAAATTTTGTTTTTGGTACAAATTTGAGCAAAGTATCTATTCAGTGCATCCGCAAATTGTATTACTAAACACTTGTTATAATATATAAAATAAAATAAATAAAATTACCTTTACCACACTTTTCGGAAATAAATTCCGTATTAGGTACTCGTTATAAGTCAAGCTTACAGTTTCTTCCCCGTGTTTTGTGCATTTTACCATCAACAAATTAGTAGACGTAAGGAAATGTGACTAAAGTAAAAGGTAGGAAAGTCTGAAATTTCAGATAAACTGAAATAAAATCTTACGTTTGGGACACCAATTCTGTAATAAATTCGTCGACAACGAGTTGTCATTTCTCAACGGAGAAAGCACAAAGGAAATATCTGTTAGGAGCTCTGCTAACTAAAGTTCGCGAGCGATGGCTTCATTTTAATTGTGTTTCCTCCGTTTGTAGTCTAATTGCCTCCATCTCATTATGAATAGTTGTCTTATTTTGTCTAATTTTCTGGTATGAAATTCGATACATTTACGTTGAATGCATATTCATCCTATTTGATCGGAATTAATATAATAAATACTGTCTCCATGAATTATTTAACAAAATTGCACAACCAACTTCCTTGTATTATAAACTAACACTAAATTAAGAAAAAGTTGGGTCATCTAAGTTTCTGGGCGTTTTAATCGACATTGATGGACAAAATCCATTGTAGAATTAAGCAAAAACAAAAAGAAACTATAACTAATGCTGAGATCGAATATCATTCTAAAGTAATCTGTACTACTCGAAATAGGAATTGGAAATACTCTTTACTATCACCAATAGTTAAACTGCTAAACTGGGAGAGAAATCACAAAAGCTTCTTTTACTGGTTTCAAACAATTAGGAACATGCCTGTACCTATATGAAGTACAATTTTTCTTTTAAAGTATAATGTTCAGGTCCAATCTGTTGGGAAGTAGGGACTAACATATGAAGATCAGGTAAGCGGCATGATAACCTAATTATCGGAACACGTATTCAGATATATCTAAATTGGTTTAGTAAAACGATTTAAGTACTTAGTACGTTTTCAAGCAGCAGTCATCCCGGTCACTGAAACATCTATGTTCCCTTCTATTTACTTTCTATTTAAATACCTGTGGAACATATGTATGTATCACGCTAAAATATCCCTGGATAATCCTTTAGATGCAATTCCCATTAAAGTCTGAAGCAATGCGTCTCCAATACTTGGATGTAAAAAATATGGCTTAATAAAATTTCTTTCTGACTTGGATTTTTATTAACAAGATAATAAGAATAGAAGTCACTCTTGCAGTAAGTAGAATGACGCATTGTTGTTAGTCAACTATACACAGCAAAAGCCGAAAAAAATAGAAAAATGCATGTCGTGGATGAACAAGTAGCGTTTCAATCATGTTGTATCCTCACATCATCATATCAATCACATCGAAAAACTGAATTTCAATTGCAAAAAGGATGACTATCGACCTTAAAATGTACTTCAGAAATTTTGAAGGATAAATAGTCAGCTATGCTTTAAGTATTCTGAGTTTAGTGTAATGGCAAAAGCTTACTAAACTTTTATCTCTATTCGTTGAACTTAGCTCAGGAAGAAAAAAATTCAGGAATTTATTGCCTAAAGCAGTGGTTTCCAATTATCTGCCAGTCAAAGACCCTCTAAGAGACTTATTGTGGTCGGCGGACCCCATCCCTCCGTTTTCTGTCATATATTAGAAACTAGAAACCAACATCCCATTTCTTGCATTCACACTTCATAGTAGAAAACCTACGAACTTGTAAATTTGTCGTAGTAAACTCGAAAGTTTATAATTTTTTATATTCTATTAATTCTAACAGTTTTTGTTTTGTTTAATTTTAACGATTGTCGCGGATTCCTTAGAAATAAACCACCATTTCGGAACCGCTGGCCTAAAGTCTTTCACTCGAAATTTTACCTCAATTACAACAGATATAAGATATCGTTAAGTTAAGCTAAATATTTGCTACCAACTTTAAGCTTTAACAGTTTAGAAAACTCATCATCTGATTTTTGACTTTACGAAAGTTTGCTCTTATTGCTCAATAAGATAGAGTTCAAAATTCAAGATGTTAGATATCCAGTTGTCTCAAGTATGTGTTCTAGTCTAAAGTTGGTGCAGCTGTGAAACATCACTGCATAAGATAAGCATTAATTTCCAAATTCTAACCCTATTGATTTGAAGCAACTAAGATATAAATTTAGTTTACGAAAAAGATCTCTAACTAAGAAGATCTGCTCTAAAAATTCAGGAACTTGGATATTGGATTTTGAATACAACCTTTTATCTTAAATTTTATCTCAATTGTTACAAATGTGTCGCACCATTTAGTTGACCATCAACCTTAGCTTCATTAACTTGAAAAAGTCCACTATCTTAAGTCAGATTACGAAAATATTATTGTCACCAATAGGATGAAAGAGTTTGATATAATATAAAGCGACAAAATACATAAAATCTATTCCTCATTCTTCATTTCAAATGTATATAATGGATCTGTGAAATAGGGTTTGTTTCCTTAGAGAAGAGCACATTACGTCATGAAAATATGCGCGAAATGTGACGTTTCATTGACTTTCGCTAGTCGGTTGCCATGGTAACGTATACAGAACACCAAATTTGGTTCATTGCGCCGCTGACGTCATGTGCCCTTCTCTAAGGAAATCAACCCTACCAATTAATATAGCTGCGCATTGATTACCCAAAGCTAGTCCCACTAACTGCTTTAAAAATTCAGGTAGTTAGATGTTCGATTGTTGTCTAAAATACCTCCTTTTAAATTTGATTTCACTCTCAAATATAAGGTGCCATTCAGTTAAGCTGAACATTGATTACCAACTTCAACTAATAAATTTTTCCTACTATCAACGCAATGAGCACTAGAAATTAAAGAAGTTAGACATTTACTGGGGGAAGATAATAAGGTTGACCGTCTAAATGAGATACACAAATTAATAAATATTCCAAAGGAAGTAAAACAGAGCTTCCTATTATCACCAGTGCTCTTGGCCATCGAGCCGTATCAAATAATAATGGTATAAAATTCTATGGCTCAGAAGGGGTGGCCAACTTTGATACATCTAGGATAAACTTTTTCTTAAGAATGTATCGCCATCTACCTACTGAAATCTTGAAATTTAGCAGAGTCACTTTGGCACCATTATTGGTAGCAACAATGAAAATAGTAAACTTTTTTCGAGGACCAAAATTATAATCAAATAAAATCTGGATGGCTCACCATATAATAACCTAATTATATAAGGTACGTTAAGGGTCAGTTACTAACATAAGTAACTGTTTAAAAGCTACGTACTAAGTAAGCACAGTGAGCCAAAAAATTAGATGAAAGATTGAATAAAATTTGATAGGAAAGATTGTTATTAGAAGGTCGGTGTAAACAGGACGAGATAACATGCAGTTTATATACACATTTGCTTGTGCTTGATCATTCAATTTGTATCAAGGTGAGATAGATCTGTTAAGGAAATATATCAACTTACACAAATGCTGGAAACCTCAACCAAAACTTCTTCACTTTGTAAATGACTTTTAAAACAGGAACAAAAGTTACTAAACGGTTGCCCTACCCCTACACTACTTTTCACAAAGCGCACATCAATATTTGCTACCATTTTTTATCTAAAGTTAGATTTTTAGTAACTCCCAGTGGATTTTCCCACATTTACTGTTAATTACCGTTCATAGAAACACCATGCATCCTTTTTTGGGTCTAATGTTAATAAGCATTTTATATGTGCAATGTTGACGTTGCACAACTTTCTGTGAAAGTTGCCTAACAAAATTCTATTTTAAATAGGTGGTCGTATACCATACAACTTATGCTCATATTTTATATAAAAGCAGCACGGCACTGCAAAGCATTGCATTTAAATAAAAGTAAATATTGACGACACAACTGTGGAAGAAAGTTTAGAACCAGGAAAATCATCATCTTCCTACTTGTCTTAACCTGAATCAGCCCAGAACGCTTTTTGCAAACTTTTTCAAAAATATTTTATGCATTACCTGTAGGGGGTATACGGATCATAAATATACCTTTTGCCATATTACTTTTTTTTGCAATTTTTAATAGGCGCTCACACATTTTTGAACGAGAACAAACGCATTTGAGAAAGAAAGCATTCGTTATTTTCACCGTATAACACAATAACTTTTACTATGTTGTTGCTATTGTAACCATATGGTTACACTGGGCAGATTTGGGTTAACTAAGAATCACCAGTAGATAACACCACCGCGTCTGGTGGTGGATGTTTTCATAAATTTTGTCCCCTAACTTCAATTTCATTCAATTGGTTGACCTATGTGCCATATATAGTTGATTTAAAACGAGTTACACAAGTGTCAACATTGTAAACGGAGCAGTTTCAGAAATCATATGGAACGGAAAATACTAATTTAAATCCTATCCTCATCCTCGCCCCGTTAATAACATAACAATCCTCCACCCACCAATGAATGGAATCATTTTTATTCGTTTGATTTCCGAGCCGAAAATTCGCGCAACATTTACATCATTACGTCGTTATTGTAGTCCGTACCGTCATCATCTCTCTCTTGGCCCACCGCTGTATGCATATATCATCTAATCAGTCGGTGCAAATCGAATTACCAATTAGTATTCGCGTCCATATCAATGGATAATGAGCCATTGAACCCTTACAGGGCGGCAGATCGCGTTTTGGAAATGCGGCGCGGAAATTGGAAAATTCACAATTATTTGCAGCACCGGCGGGCGGGTGAGCGGGCGAGCAGGCAGCGGATTAAAAACTCGACAACAAATATTAATTACACGTTAGTTATTTTCACCGATAGACGGGCTGAATTATTCATTATTATAGAATAGAATCGCTAAAATTTCGCCTGGCTGTTTGTTACGAATTTTTAATCAATTTTCCAGTTTTTAAGGGCGGTTGTGATGGATGTTTGACGAAGCAACAATGTAGAATTTTATTGATTGGTGCGAATTTCTGTTAATTGTTGGGGGAATAACGTATTTGTTTTATGATTTCGTTGAAGGAAAAAAAAGGCCTTTTGTTGCTGCACAATGAAATTAAATCCGTTTCATGAGGCAATTTCAGAAAATATTGGTACTTCCATAAATAATATCCTACAGACTAGTGTTAACTTAATGTAACTTTATAGAAGGCTTAAAATCCGGATCTATAGGTACAACGATACTTAGTGTTGGGCAGTATCTACATAATTACCTAATTTTGTAATTAGCTAATGGATAATTCTTGTCTGAAAAGCAACTATTACCCGTACAGGACAGACAGTTCTCGTCTTTGATATGATTCAATATGGGACGGTGCTGTATAACCCTGTATAATGATTAAAGTTTGATAAAAGAGTGGATGACGTGTTATCATTAAGTAGTGTAAACCGGACTTCTTCGAATTTTAATGTCGCGCTTTGTACGTAAGTGGAGACAAAGACCGATTTACACTACTTAATGATAACACGTCATCCACCCTTTCATCAAACCTTAATAATGATTATACGCAGCTATAGCCGAAAGCAGGGATCCAATGAATTAAGTTATTCTGTTGGGGATGATGCACTTTTAGCTGCTAAGATGGGTTCCCCTTCTTTCTACTATAATTTAGGTCGACAGTTGAGATATTTTCTTCCATTTCCTTCTATACAGAGATTTGATTTTGCAGTTCTTTTACGCCTTCCATTTCCAAGTCTGACATGACGACTTCTTTATATCACTTTCCTGGTATCCCTTTCTTTGCCTTATAATTTGTCGTTTCTATCTCCGATTCTCTTCCTCTTAGCATTCTTTCAATCTGACCCAACTTACTTTGTCTCTTTGTGTGGTTGTGTCTCTAATTGTTTTTCCTCAATGTTATAAATAGAGCGAGGAAAATGTAGTGTGGTGATAAGAAATGCCATCCCTACTTAGGAATGGTCAGCCTCCAAACCTATTCGGGTAGGATTGATATGCGGTTGCGTTGATGCGATTTGTCACGCCCTTGAAGCGTACATTGCTGAGGTAATTCTTGGGGATAAAACTTTCCAGAGTCTATTTATTAATCAAGCCTAGGAAAAAGTATGGTAAGACTTTAATAATAGAGGGATATTATTTTACCAAGAATCCACACATAATTGACGCAAACCAATCAAAATGAAGGGCATATCTGACAGATAAAAGTAATATATAGAACCCGGAAGGTTAAGGAGAATGATAAAAACATTCTTGCCACGGTATACCTTCAAACTTATTCCAACAGGGTTTGTACATATGCAGGCGCGTTGATGCGATTCACCAATAGCTGAAGTAATTGATGGGGGCCAACCTTCCCAATCTTCTCGAGATCTATTTCTGAGTCAAGTTCATCGAAGTATGGTAAGATTTTAGTAGTAGAGTGAAATTATTTTATAAGAAATCCACATGCAATTCACGCAAACCGTTCAAAAGGGAGTTCATATTTCAGAGACCGGAAAGTTTAGCGAGGTTGAAAAGCATCCTTACCACTTATAAACCTATAGAGAGAGGATTGATATACAGGCGCGTTGATGTGATTCGTCCAACGCTTGGAACGTACGTTATTGACGTAATTGGTGGGGTCAACCTTCCTAAGCTCTCCGCGCTCCAGTCATTACCATGTCTATTTCTCCGTCCCCTGTTTCCATCTTCAGCTTTTCTTTCTTCCAGCATTTTTGCCCAATATTTGGCGTTTCCATCTAAACACTACATAGACATCATAAACCAAGATCTTAGAAAAGAAAGTGCAATACTAAACGTAGCGAAATGGGTTAGACAAAGGAGACAGTTCTGTGGCAACTATCTGGATAATATAGAAAATAGCAATTGGCAAAAACCGCAAGAGACAACACACCAATGGAAAGAAGAGCACGAGTAAGACCACCAAAATACTAGAAACAATGCCGGGCATCGTTGTCGGGGAGGCTTCTTTGAATTGAACAGACAATCGCCCACCTATGTGGAAAGGCCATGCGGGATGAAGAAGAAGGTGAGGTCACAAAATAGTTTTGTACAGTTGAAGTTACATTTTTTGATATTTGCTTCGGTCTTTAAAGTTGATTCAGATGTCCAGTATTCTTGCTTGTTTTAATTACTCTCCGATCATCTCCTTTTTCTTTTTACTCTTCTAAACTTTCCGCCAAACAGTTACAAAATTTTGTCAATCAGCTAGGTGTTCTTTGGACACGTTTACCTTCTTCATAGGCTCTCCTGTATTATTAAGATATTCGCGTACTGTCCTCAAATATCACGATCCAGGTACCTACATATGTGCAGTCACTATATCGTAAAGGTAAAATATATCAACGGTTTGTTAAATCTTTCCGTTGCACGGCAAGTGGAGTTTGTTAGCACCAGAGGAGAATTACCAAAATATTTCTGCTGGATTGCTCTTGTCAACTCCCCACACGACGTGCTTCTCGGCAAACAGAATTGTTGCTACTTTCGAGAGAGAGCACCCTCGAAGCTGGTATTATAAGTATCTGGTAAATATAGATACTCAAAGCAATGCGCCTATAGGTATACGAAGAACGTATCCAGCGAAGGAACCATCACTAATGAGGAGGAAGAAGCAGCTACTGACATTATATTTAATTCTGAAGCCCTGGCGCCTTGGGGATGCCTTATCGAAATTTCATGCTTCTAAATTTGAGTAAAAATCTAAAAAGATTTGCAACAGAAAAATTTCATGAGATATGCTTTGGAAATCTATTCAAAATACTGGATAGTGGTCTTCAAATTTAATTGTTATTTGTGGGGATTACTGTTGCGTTGCCTTTCAGTACTGCTATCGAGTACAAACTCAAATTTGATCTAGTACCATACCTATTACTTATGAAACAAACAAAGAAATATAAAATAGCTTTAAGTATCTGTATGGTAGACTATGCATCACTAAGTACGAAGCTTTAGTTAAATGATTTAAGCAAATGAAACTCCAAATCATGATGGAAATCCACATACCCTAGACAGATATGGTGTTCCATAAGTTTCAGTTCTTCTTAAAAATGCAGAAACAGACGGCAGAAAAGAACAGTGAATAATGATGACATTATTGTCGCGGTATTTATAAATCAATGTGGAAAAGATAAGAACTAATTTATTGCAGAAAAATTAGAATCAATTAATTTCGTATCTGGAGATTTTCAAAATTACCATCATTGATTTCGAATTCAACATTAAACCGTTAACTTTTTCATCTTTCTAAGCGCGTTCAAGGCTTCACTGAACACACTTACACAAAATGTCCTTTTCTAATTCGAATTCTGATACAACTACAATTTCCGAAAATATCCCTGGACGTATGTTTTAACTTTCTCAAGGGATTTTATGTCACTTTCCTTCGAAGCTCCCAAAACATCTTCAATCTTGATTTTGCGTTCTCAGAAAGAATAAAAAGGGCTAAAACAACAACTTTAGCGTATTTGGTGGTCTTTTATTTGCTTGCTGTAGCTCTTGCTCGAGATATTTATTAGTAAACATCGACTTCTAAGTCAGTACTTCATTGCGGTGTAATTTCCTCAAATATTCTCGCCCTTCATCTGGGTGTTATATCCGAATACCACCGTTTGGAAGCATCTCAACCCAACTGTTTTGTACTAGAATGATTTATACCGGACTGGTCAAATGTAAATCGTTGATGCAAAATAATCATAATTATAAAGAAAATTCAATAGAAAGTATTAGGAAGTCAATGAAGCTAAGAACATTTATATTTAGGAAAGAATTGGATGTTGTTAGTAAATCCTAATCTTTTTCACATGTAGTTATCTTTACTTGCAAAAATTCACAAAAGTCACTTTCAAGTCAATAGGAACCAACACCAAGTATTTCAAAATTGTTTCAGGGAAGATCTTCACGCAACCATTCTAAACTGCATTTACAATGAATTAACGGTATATTAAATACACAAAACTAGAACAATGTCAATTTTTACATAATTTTGTTGGTTGTCACCAGGTTCCTATTCAAATTCTTATTAAATTATCTCGATTTTCACCACATTTACACATTTTCTAAACTAACAGGATATTGATATATTCCAGAATAACAACAAGAAATTCGCTGTATTCCTATAGTCATAAATTCCAATCCAGCTTTTTATCTGTATCAGTCATAACTTTAAAATATTTTGCACGTTGTACGACATTTATTTATAGAAATATGCCAATAGATATCAATTTGATTCAATTATAACTTGCGGACTAAATTACGTTAAGATATTTTTCCCCCAGAAAAAGACAAAGGAAAGTTGTTTTAGATACTTGCATACCTTGAGGAATTTAAGCTTCAATTGTCTTAACACTTTCATGATGGATGGTGCAAATTTATGAAGATTTGAAAGTAACTAACATGAACAAATATTAGCAAAGTTAATAAAACATACAGGATTGCGGGCATCATTAAATTTAAGCCTACATACGCTATAAGTAACGGATTTATGTCGGAAAAGTTGGCATTATTTTTCACAACTTATCCTTTTGCGTGGTTAGCTGGTAAATGTCCAAATTTCTAAGCGAACATTACTTGGATATTTATTTATTAAACTTGCTTCGATATCAAGTACGTGTAAATAAACGCCATTTAGAAACGTTGGGGTTTTGTCTTACGAGGGGTGCTTAGAGGAAATATGTTAGAAATCCATGCGATTGTAGTTTTTATTATTTCTAACCGCGGTCATCCTAACTAATTAAATTAAGACAACTTATTTCTGGTGTTTAAATCCTAACTTTCAATCAAAGCCTTTTCTACATTAAAAGCGATGCAATAACAAAACTTATTCTGATTTTTTGTTATAGGCATAATGTGGAAATTTTGATTACTAAATTTGTACCGATTTTACACCAGACAGAACTGAATTGCAGACGCAGCAAATTTGGTTGATGTATTCGTATGACTGTGGTCTAGAAGTGACGATTTACACCATATTTATGGTTTGTATCCCTACAGTACTAGTGGAAATACATATATGTATATAGTTCTTTATAGACCACAAACGGAAATGAGCTTTCAGTGCTGTAATTTACAATAGAGTATGTTTACGACCACAATAGAGTGCCGATAATTTCTCCAAATTTTTTTAAATCGCCGAAGACACTCATCAATTATAAAGGCAATATTAACTAATTGAAGTGGAGCACATTCAGGCAAGAAGAAGCACATTTAATTTGGAAAAATTGTTTCAAGAGCTTGAAGACAGTTACAATTACGAAGAAGAAGTAGAAAAATAAAATCTACATAACTCTCACATAAATGATGTCTTCTTCGACATTTAATTTGATTGATTAAGCACTTTGGTACTTAAACAAAGTCCATCCTTCAAAGAAATGCCGTTTAACTTTGAACAAGAATATAATTAATGAAGATGTTACTGTTTGGCGCAGTTTTCTCAATGTTTCTGGAGGAAAAGTGTTCATCTATTCCATAAAATCGAAACTTACCAGGAGATCCTCCTGTTTGATGCCCGGCTAGGCCTAGAACGGCTGCCGGCGAAGCTGCCCCGGATTAGCATTCATTCCAGCGGCGGCGGCGATATTGTGGGGTAAAAAGCGGCCGCAACGGCCGCCTGTGCGTTAAAATAGGCCATGCGACTCGCCGCCATCGTCATATGGTGATGGTTGAACGTGTGTTCCGACGGGAAACAGGTCGGAGCCTGGATGTGCCTTTGAGGATAAACATTCGGAGTTATTGCCGAAATCGCGGCCGTAGGAGATCTATGTTGGGAATCTCCGAGACCCAGGAGCTCCTGGATCGCGAACGGCGACCTTTGAGGCATCGTCTGGGGTGCTTTGTTCAATATGCTGGGAGCGGTGACGTGAACGGTGCTCTCTAAACTTTCATTGTTCATTTTTTCGGGGCGAATTTGGAACTTTTTAGTCACAGAGTTTTGCCGACGGCCAAAATCATCGTCTCTGGACGTGGTGATTAATTTATGTCATGTTCGTTGGGGACGAATATCGTCCGAATGGATGAATCAATTTCGAGTGAAATTTTTGAGTAAGAGTTCAGTCCAACACACGCATTTCTTTTTTTTTTGTTATCGGGCGCACTCGACTTTAGTCAACACTTTTCAAAGTTCATTCAATCGAAATCGAAATTGTAATTTCGCATTAAATTCACAGTTCAATGTTCGTATTTTGTTTCGTTTTTCAAAATCAACCGCGGGGGCTCTGTTAAGGTCACCGGGCTTCGGGGAGATGCTACGATTTTTTCCAATTTTTTACTGTATATGTGATGGTAATAGTAGGGATTCGCCTAATTTGAATAAAAAGTCCGACCGTGTTGAAATGTGGGTGCAAACTGACTACTTGTATTTGAAAAGCGAGGACTGCACGTTCAGCTTCCAAGATACACCCTAATATTCGCGCAAAAGAGACCCTTATACGGGGTGGAGTTTGAATCGGACCAATCGTTTCGTTCGAGAGCTCTCTCTCATTGGTATAGGCGCCAAAATCGAAAACACGCTCTACGTCCATGGATCTTGGAGTCGTTTTGCGGCGCTCCGTGACAGCTATGGGTGGAGATTTTCAGGCTATTGTTTAGGGTATTATCGCATCTACGATGGTCGCGATTAGAATCCATTTTCGGCTGCGACATTTTGACAATTACTGTCAAACAATTTGTTTGCTTAATTGAAAATGATGTGTTCAATTATTATAATTGACTGTAATTAATTAGCCGTGACTAATTTATGGCTTGTTTCGCTATGCGAAATGATTTGAGCTTTTGTTACACGTTTTACGTTCAATCACGTTAATATATTATGTTAATTACATTTTGGCTTTTCTGGTTTTTGCCGGTGATTGTTTAAATGGAAGAATTGTCAGCCGAAATAATAATTATGAACGTCGCTGATTATGGGATTGCTTTTATATTAATTTTATTAACGTACAGTTGCGCATTACCAGCGATAGAGTGGTTTACATAAAATGCAAATAGGAATGAATAATTTATGTCCTCTTCTGCACAATTTTGAGTACCGCTGAAAATTGGTAACTATGACGAATTATATAGAGATATTCGTCAATGTTTATCTCGGTTGAAATAAGGAAGAATTTCTTTTGCCGAATAAATTGCATTTTTTTGTTATAGACAATTATTTTAATAAAAAGGCAAAATCACAACGAAAATATTATGTACATATCGTTCTGAAGTGTATTCTGTAAAGACAAATGATTTAATTTTATTTTGGACTAAAACTGAGTAAGAATATATATGGCCTTTTCTGACTATTGAATATCCTTTTTTGGATGTATGCACTTCCCTAGATCTAAGCAGATACTTGCCTCTCAGAAGAAATAATGTTAAACCCGAATAGTAAACTTCTGAAATCTAACACTTTGTGTCGAAGAGCTATCAAATTATATAAGTAATAATTATATATGTATGTAATACGATTACTATACTATGCTATATCATATTATTTAGTTTTAGGTATCATTGCTTCTTCTAGCATATTTTTTTGTTTGTAGTTTCCTTAATTATTGCTTGTTGTAGTACATTGCTTTTTAAATTCCCATACTTTGGAACATATACTTTTTTATTATCGTTAATAGTTTAATTACTATTATTATTACTTTGTAATGCTTATGTTATAAAATAAATTCTTTTAAATTGAAATTTCTTTCCTCCTAAACGATGTATTAGATATATTCTTGTTTGATAGACATTGCATGGACTGTTTGGTAGTATTTACGGACACTATATCACATCTGAAAAGCTCCTCACGACAGAGTTATTCATCATGTTAGGTACAGTACGTTTGGAGGATGCAAGCCTTCGTTGCTAGCGAAATACGTGTCACCGGATTAAATAATTGTGTGATGAGGAATTCACTGATGTGAAATTGTATCAATATCCTTGTTCGTTAATTTCTAGGAAAGCATCAATCGATGAACGAAAACGAAGTTAGTGCGAAATTACGAATCAAGAAGGAAAGACTTTTTCAACTAAAAATTAAATTTATTCTATTCATTTTATGTGTAGGAGTATGAAGTTACAGCAAGAAAACATATAGAATTGTGAATGGAACGAAACTAGTTAAAGATGATAATGGAGCTGCTAAAAATATGTTGGTGGGAGGAGGGAGGAAGCAAGGTCAAATCGAATCACAAGAAAATCGAGAAATTAATCGAAAAGTAAAAGATATCTTTTTGCAGCACAGAACAAGGAAACGAAAAATATGAAAATTTTCTCGAATAATCGGTGGGAAGGGAAAATTAAGAAATGGAAATTTTGAATGGGATCATAGCAAAACGTAAATACAATCGAACCCCGTAACTTAAACTTTTCAGTCTTTGACTTTCTCCGTAACTGGAACTTTCCAGTTGGCTCGGGCGTAAGCATACCTACAATTTTCTTTTAAGATTCAATTCGATAAGTAGAATTCTTTAAGTCGAACTTTGCTCAAATCGGTTATTTTTGTAGTGCTTTCCTTCAAAGTACGCGTGAATTACTCTCTTGAAGTCAAACATGAATCCTGTGCCGTCATGTTTGGCAACAAATGCGAGTTTAACACAGAGGTAAGCGGTTTTTCCAAATCAAGAACACTTCTTATGTAATTAATACCTAATTTTTCTACAACGCAATTAATTCGTAAATGAAATAAAGTGTTATTCAGTCGATAGATGTAGGTACAGAGGGGAAAGTTGCCTCTATCGTATCACTTAAGACATTTTAATTTTTTGACGAGTAATGTTACATGATACAAAAAATTTAAATATAAGATGAAATAATGGGATTTATTGCAAGTTCAATGTAGTTTTCTCGATCTTGAATAATTATTTTATTTCTTAGTGAAAATAACAATTATAAATGTTTGCAAGTGGTATGGTTTAGAAAATAACTTTTGTAAATTGCACAACCGGTTTCCAAAATGGTACCAGGTAGTTAATGTCGAAAAGAAAGCTGATCTATTAAACAAAACTCATGAAATAATTCTAAAATTTATTTTTCCAACCCTCTTGGTCCTCCCTTAGTTCAAACTGAACAAATGCGTTGCAAAAGCAATAATTGTCTGGTTTTTCGTTATTGTGCTGTAAAGTGCGTCGATTTTCTGTTTCACCGTTTAATGCCCATTCTGTAAGAGAATGAAAAAATTGTAACTGATGCACAAAACAATTAAATCTTTTTAAATAAATAAAATATTATATACCCCTATTGTATCAGTTCGTTTAAAGAAATTGCGCGGCGGTATGATAAAGGCAACTGTATAGTGACGAAAACAAACAAAAACATAACAAGAAAGAAGTACAAAACAGACAGAAAAAAGGAAACAAGGTCAAAACCATCGAGCGTCAACTTTCAATAATTTAAAATGTAGCTAGTGGAGTGTAGTGTAAGATATAAGTATAAAAGAACTTTGGTTCTTAGTTTGCTTATGCTATTCCTTTAGGCACAAGCCGTAAATTTAATATCAGCACTCAGAATTTCGTAAAATTAATCACTGTAAATAAAATATACGATTTCGGAGGACGATTTCTGGTCAAAAAGGCTAACAGATAAGGCAGTTTATGTTTTTGCTGCTAGGTACCTTGAATGCCTGATTTTTGGTTTAAATATAGTTCAGAATAACTTTTCTCTGTAATTTTGGGTAGTGCATTTGCTTTGGCTGAACTATTCTTGGTTTATTTTGATCGGATATGGGGAATATGTTTTGATTCAATTTAATTTTGTTGGGTATAATTTCATTTAGTTTGTTTCGGTTTCATTGGGTTCCATTTGAGTTGATTTGGTTCGATTTTATTTGATTTAGTGTTTGTTCAATTTGGACTAGGCTAGTTTAATTTGATTTTGTTTAATTTGTAAATTTAACATTATTTAATTTTTATTTTTATATCTATATATTTGTTCTACTATACGTTAGATATATGCACTTTAAGTAACACGTCTGCTACACTTAAGTTTTGTCCTTCATAAGGAGCAATTGGACAAGAAATTATTATTATTATTATTATTATTATTATTATTATTATTATTATTACTATTATTATTATTATTAATTACTCATGTTGTTTATACTATAATAATACAGACATATTGTATATATCAAATAATTTTCAATTACATTCTCTAACTCGAATCCGATATAAGAATTCTTAGAGAAGAACTTAGAAGAAAGAGAGAATTTAGAGAGGTTCGATACTTTATTTATTGGCCCTAACAAATAAGGCATTAATGGCAATGATTAAAAATGCATTTAGTGAAATTTATACCTCATATATTTGAAAGAAATCAATATTTTCTTACATATTTTATGTATTTTGTTGGATTTAGAAACGTACTTTGATGACCGTCGAAAAGAAAATTGAGGACGTGATTGACTATAAAAATTACAATTTTACAAAATTTTGAACAAATTTTGTATTCCGTCGCATTGTTTAAAATTTTTTGGGAAGGTAGTAAGACGAAGGAATTGGGAAATGTATGTGTTAAACTCAATTTCTTTGGTTTGTGATTACTAACCAATTTTTTGGCTAAAATCCAAAAATTGCAAAAACATTGCAGAACTTTTTGAAATATATTGGGTTAAAATTAACTGACGAAAATTTGCAAATTCATTCAGAAATAAAATGTACGCGATGAGCTGAGGAAACTAGCAAATCAATATTTTTTATTTCTCGTTACAAGATCTCGTATTCATTTATAAGCAGATAACGTCAAGAGACTTTCATCACCATTTTGTTAACTTTATACAAAGGAGATGCTCCACTGCATAGAATCGCAACTGCTCTTTACGAACGGTCATTCCCATTCGACGTTGCTTGAGATTATAATGATTTACACTCAGACATGAGGAGCTTCTCTCCTCTTCATTTTAAAAGGGCTCGCGAGATACATATCTGTGCCTCTCCAACTGGCGGAATTAAGAAAACATGTATGCAGAGAGAAGGGGGCAGTGAGTCGTTTGCATTCGTATGCTAAGCAACGCTTGCATTTGTAATTTATTGTTATATCCCTTATCTGTTTCTGATTAGTACAAGAAGTAAGAATAACATACTCGTATACGTCTTAATTAGTAGTCGAATCTTCTCAATTTGTTATTCATTGCTAATATTTTTCTTCTGCTTTAACTTAACTTTACGGCTAAGGTTTCGTATTTGATTCAAACATTGCAAGCAACTGAAATTTTGGCCTTCCACATTAGCATGGAGCATAACGGAAAAGAAGAGGAAGTCAATAGGAAATGAGCTTTTGAGCTTTTATCTCACATTTTCAGTAACGGTAAATTAATATGAAGTATAATGCAGTAGCTTTGAGTAATCTGAATTTTGGTTAGGCAACCTTACACAGTGTCCAAAGTATCAAATTTTAAACTTGTTCAAAATTAGTTTTTCTGCGTGATGTTTTATTTGCTGATAAGCATTATTTTGTAAGAATTATCGCTAGCAGACATGATTTCTATTTCTTCTTTTTATAGAATTCTTTAATGTTTCATAACTTTTTCTTTTTGGAGTTTCCGAAAAGCTACTCTGATGGCATCAGTTAATTTACTGATGAGGCTTTTTGAGGATACCCAATGGTTTTAGATCGCGTACATTATCGAAGATCCATCTGATGATGTTGATGTTCCAATTGACAATATTCCTGATTCAGCTGAAATTAACAAAATTATTGTTTTCTTTTGACCACTTTGCTTCAAGAAATAAATGAGCGTCCAATATTCGGCTGATAGACACTTCTTTTCGGCTTTTGTCTAATCAATGTTATAGTTTCCTTACCTATATTCCCAACTTCTTCAGGAATGCTGGAGACTTAAGTACCATCTCTAAATTGGTTCAAGATATAGTGAACTACTGTCTCTACCGGACACTTCAATGTTGAATAAAATAAATACTATAAATAATTGTACTAAAACCTCGGCACAGAGTGAATTATGCTGAAATACTTACCAACCCTAAAAAGAATGGAAAAGAATGTGCTGAAGGAATACAAATGTCACTGATAATTTATTGAATTTATGGAAGTATCTGTTCCACTCGTAATTTATTAGTCTCTCCAAAACAGTAAGTTAAATGGGAGTAATATTTACTTATTTACATTTATCTATATATATATATATATATAAATGGATCGTGGTTTGTTCGGATGCTTAAAACTTGAAAACGATACTCCTTCTGCGGGTTTGTTCGTAATTGCTACGTGAAGGTTTAGGAAAAAGAGAAGTCGAAAAATGTTGGGCAAAACGAAGTTTGCTGGGTTACCTAGTATTTTATAAATATGTCCGCTTGCATAAAAAAATTACTGAAAAACAGTTCCTGTAGAAAGATATGAGATTACGAAGACGAAATGGAAAGGAATAATTTGCGAATCAAATAAAAATGGATTCACTTGTATTATACTCTGTTCATCCACAAGAAATAGTTAACCCACTCCCCATACCAATAAGGGCAACAGACAGTTTAGCGTGCTACAAATTAGCAAAGGAGCGGAAAATTTGAAATAAAGGTATGCAATTAGAAATTCTTTGTTGTTTATTAACTAGACGCTGTGATAATTCCAATAAACATAAAAATATAAAAATAGTATTTATAACAACAAAAGTTAATATAAAGAATATACAAATTGTCACAGTAAAAATTATTTTTCTAAAAAGTACATATTTCAATCATTACCGAAACTGTTTTACTCGGGAAAGTAAAATAATTATAGAGATATTTTTACTTACTAGACAGTGGTTTTTCAGGCGAAGAATAATCATCCCCCACATGAATAATCAGTGACCCCACTAAGCTTCATCATTACAATATCAAGTTGCCAAAGTTTTTCTTCTTCTCCTTGACCGTGACAAATAGCTAACTTCCAGTTTTGGCAGAAACATTACTGACTGCTTAGTCAAATAGTGGCGAAAGTCCTTCATTTTGAAGGTATTGTTTCTTGCTACTGCCCCCATAAGAATTGAATAGGATTAAATTGCCAATGATATGGGGGCAATCTTAAAATCATTACTGTATTCATTTTCTCCTCCATCACATACTTCGGTGTGATGGAAGCTTGTCGGGCAAGATGTAAGAGTTCTGCTCTGACCATATCTTCTTCATAAGTAATCCACTTACTTGTCAACCAGGCTTGTATGTCGAGTTTCTTGGTACCAGTATGTGGTAGTTTCTCTCTTCTTCCGATGTGATATGAGGCTTTGTCCATAACAACTACAGACCTTTGTCCAAAGGCCCAAGAATTTTTGCAAACCAGTTTTTGAAAGCTTTACCCAATCATTTCTTTGTGGTAATTTCCAGCTTTCTTTGATTCTTCAACAAAACCATCATCTGATCCTCTAGGAGGACAATAAAGCGACTTGTATGAAACGTTGCCGCGGAATTTGTCGTATCCTTCAGCGTTCACCCAAGTCTCATCTGAGAAATATAATTTCTTGCTTTCGTCCCGGAATTTTCTGATATGTCGCCAGAAAATGTCGCCACCAAGGGCGCTATTGCTAAACTGTTTTGAGAACCTATATGGCCAAACACAACTAGTTTACAACATGTAAACATAAGAAAACTTTTTACTCACCGAATGCCAATTTCTTTTAGCAATTTCCATAAAGTACCCGTTTTAATTGAGACAAACCTTCACCGCCGAGAGCAGGTACCAACAATTTATTTAGAGGTGGTGGTTCATTTCTCTCACAAATCACATGAACCAAACGTCTGAGATCACTTTTGGTTTCGTCATCAATGTTATCCAAAATTAATCTTTGACGGGAGTATGGTTTCAGTGAATGAAGTTCATGCGGTTTTGTTTTTCGTATTCACGATAAATTTTGAAAACACTGGAGACGCTCACACCTTAATTAATATGAACAATTAATATATATCAATATATAACACAGAAACGGAACCCACCTGCTGCTGTCGTAGTAAATTCGATGGTTTCAGTTTTAGGGTTATTTGAGCTTCGTTCAGAGTAAGCCTTAAAGATATTCAAAGCACGTTCTTTTTCTTCAGTCGAGGAATGCATGGCTAGCCCCTTTTGCGACGAGGAAAGAGCCGTTTGATTCATAATTGACGAATTTCTAATCTAACAATAAGAAACCAATCAGCTTTAACATAACAATCGATTAATATTAGTCGTTTCTATAACGTACCTTAATATACACAAATGTGCAAACAGATTGCTCTTGATAAATGAATTAGAATCATAGCGAATCAACGCTGAAGCATTGTTTATTGAAATATTGCGCTCTTTTGTAGGGACTGGCTTAATTATTTTTGTTGAATGAACAGAAATAGTTAACTTGGTTTTCAATTCCGGTGGGAAGATGTACTTGAAAAGACTTGCGATTTACGCGATGGTAAATATTATGGTATTTACTATGAATTCTCTCCGTCGTGGATGGCAACTTTTCTGGAAATATCTGCAGATTTCGCAATTGACCTGATAAAGGCAAATGTAGCTTGATTTGAGATTGATTTAGAAGTTAAAAATAGCATTATTGCTTACTATTTTATTAATAAAACTTTCGCTCATTTCACCTTCGGATGTTTATTCTACACAACCATCTTAAAGCGTTGTTATGGAAAAAATATTTGCACCAACTTTATCATTCCGATTGGACAGTAATTATAACAACTACTATGGGCCTTGTAGTTACGGTAAACTTTTTCCGAACCCCTGGAACCTGTAAAAGCTTCAATTCAGTGCAACTCTGACAATATTGAACAAAAGCAAAAAATAAACAAAATATAACACCAAAAGCGAGACCATCGGCTGAGGTAACGTCCTACAACGACCATCAACCTCTCAAATAATTCGTGGTTTTGTATCTTATTCTCCAATCACTTCACTTAAATTTAATAAACTAAACTTGGGCGATTGCAACAGCTTCCCAAGAAGATAAAAGGATTTAAGGGTATCAGTCCGACCCTAGGTAAGTATCCAAGTTTCACATCACATGACACCGAATATTATTAAAGCTATTGAAGTACTTGTACATGCAGCTTTATGCAATGGCTGTTGAACTAATATTATCTAATGTCTAAGAACTTGTTTTTGGATAGATTTATACTGTATGAGCACAATTGGTACGGGGAATTGGTACGGGAGTTGTGTGATGTATGTAATTTTATTCTACCAGCATGCTTCAGATAAACCGTACTTGCGATACTTTGACCATTACGGAAGATAGTTGTAATTTACCAGCGCCTAGGTACCAACCTGTGATAACGTTCATTTAAGAATGTAAAGATGTTCTTGGATTTACATTTATTTACTTGTAAAAAGTAGCTCTTAAGATGACTAGCGAGTCCGGGGTCGTGCGATAAATTCGCTTAGCATGATGCAAGTCTTCGAAATGCCATCCCTGAAATATTTCAAATTGTATTTTGATTTTGCTGCTCATGTCGCCCCCACTCTATATCATAACACCACACGACCATGGACAATTCCAAGTGTTGAGAGGCATCCGTACTTTTCACACATTATTTTGTTGTTGGGTATCTAAGAAGTATGAATATAGCTTCTTATAGTAGTAGCATATTTCACGGAATAACTCTTGAGAGTGCAATTAATAACGTGTAGTATTTATTAGAATAATTTTTTCACCAATTTCTTGTTCAGAATATATCAAGATCTATCGAGGTACCCTTTTTCCGCTTTTTGTTCCCTAGTTTTTCATTTCTTCATCAGCACCCAATCTGTTCTGTCAACTACTAACTATTGAGGGGCGAATTGATATATTCCCCATCGTACAATTATTTAACAATTCCGCTCAGATTATTCATTAACAACTTTCCCGGCATTCCTTTTATCATGCTCGCCCAAATTCAAAAATTAATTCTGGTATAGTTCTTAGGCGAGGTGTATAACTAAACACGACTTTCTTGTCTAAACTTATTTTGTATTGAATTCCTCTAATGTTAGGGAGCACATTTCTCTATTCCACGTCTTCTAAGCGCTACTAAAATCTCAACACTCAAGTCGACTTTTTTGCTAAAATTGAGAAAATGTTCAGTATTGCAAATTCTTACTGATAATTGGTGATAATCAACATTCACTGGTGTTCCTGATTTCTTATCTTTATTCCTCGTTTCATTCAAAACATTCTGAATCGGAACGGAAAGCCAGATATGGACCTGAAATGCTGAAAAGTTGTCATTAGAACTTCGAATTATTCAAGAAGCTTCCTCTATATTACTGTTCTGTTAGAAACCAAAGCACAAAACTAGTGTTTGCGAATTTAAATTTATTCCATTTACATTCGAATGAAATAGTTTCTACCCTTGTTTAACCTGATACCTACTTCGACAATTAAATTGCTATCTCCAAATTTGGACCACGAAAAGAACGAACAATGCACACGATCAACATGTGCAAAACTTCGATTAACGTAGAAGTTGAGTTAGTGGTTCTCGAGTAGTGTGTGTAATGAACACGTTTTTATGCAATTTTATTTAATTACACGTAAATTTCAAAATACTTTAAATTTTAACTAAAACTTTCTTTAAACTGTAACTTATTTCAGTTTGAAATATATTGCGATGTAGTGTGATCTTGACACCAGTCTGTTCAGTTGCTGACAAGCTCTCATGGGAAACTCTCCGATGAAGAATTAAAATAATTCGAAAGCTTAGAGTTACTGAAAGAGGGTCTTTTATTTCAACTCATCCTTGGCTGCAATCCCCATTCATTTTTCCATCTTAAATTAAGTCCTAACGTGTACAGCCAGTACTTCTCCTAAAATTTGGGAAGCACTTTCTTCATGTTTGCCACGATAACAACTTAATTGTGGGAATACGCGTTTGGAGGATGCTCCAAAGGTATCAAAAGCTGCGTTCTTTCTTTAGGCAGGTGCCAATGTTTCATACAATGTATTATTCCATCATGTTATCTAGTGAAGATGACGGCACATGTGGTATTATCCTGGAATCGGTACGGTAAGTGTACAGCATACTTCTACCACTATTCCAAGCCAGAAGTTTATCTTATTTTACTTAGTTTTCCTGCTAAAGGATAACGATATTTTCTCCTTCAAACTGTCCCGACCTTAAAACATTTCCTTTCCTTAATGCGAATACCTTGATTCCAAATAAAAGCCATCACTAATTACGAAAAGTATATTGCGGGATTTCTCCATTTTCACTGCTAAAAGTCCAAATTGTAAAATAAAACCTAAACCAAAAAGGGCAGAAAAAAGGGAAAAATCTAAAGCGAGACGAACGTCTGGTGGTGTACACGCGATAAAGAGATCATTATAATTATGAAAAGAGAACTCCGCAATCAATCACATAATTATGATTCATTAGAGCTCGCGTACGGTTGTTTTATATACGTCCCTCTTTCTCGCTTCCCCCTTTTCTCTCTCCGTTCCATCGTTTCGCTCTTTCGTTCCTTTTCTACGAGCGCCGACCATCTTTGCCAGAAACACCCCTGCCGTCCGCGGATCGGAATAAAGCACTTTTCAAATCAGCAAATAAAAACAAAGATTCGTGGGCTGGCATAATTAAAAATTCTCTCTGAGTAGGCCATACCAGTATTTCTATTGGAGCTTTCGGAGCAGGCCGATGCGTTTGAAATTACTGCAGCGCCCTTCTTTCTCGACGGATTTTCTTTTTCTATAGGCTCGACCGGGGAAAGAGAGGCCTTTCTCCCGTCTACGGCTGCGAGTTCCGAGTTTTTTTCTCGAGTCCGTAGCGGTTTCACGACGACTCTCCTCAAATGGGAAATCTTCAGAATGTTTCCCTTTTTTCTCTCTGTAACTATCTGCGTTTGTGGCGCTGCTGTGGGTTGCATCCCAGAGCTTCGCAGGCGACGAGGACGGCGAGGAAACTATTCGGTCTAATGCGTACGTGTGGAGTGGATGCGGTAAGACGTACTGCATTAGGGTATATTAAAAGGAGCATCATGTGTTATGAGTTACTATTGTGTGGATGCATTTTAGAATATCCATATGCCCACTACAATAATACACAATTACACTTTTATGTGTTAGAATAATGGAATTGAACAATATAGGTCAGAAATTAAGATATGATGTTTGACAAATACTAAATTCTTTCAAGCCATCAGCAGGCAGTTACCTTAAAGGTCATTATTTATTAGAAACGAAAAGATAATAATGGTGGCTCAAGAAACTTTAGCAGATATTTAAGTCAATAAGTGAAGTATAAAGAGCCAGATAGCTATTGCTACGACCACTAGTAAGAAGTATTCTTTACTCAATTTAGAAATTTGTAGTTTGCACCCTACGAAGTAGTGAAGTGTACAATATTAATAAGATCCCCATGACGCACCACTAAGTTTGTAAATTAATCTATATCGTTATTCCCACTCAATTTACAACCGATAAAAGCTTTTGAGCAAAGAAACAACTGAATACTTTAAAACTATTAAGTCGGTGTTAACGCGTAGATTGACTCCGATAAGGTCTACCTACTACAAAGAAAAAAGATGGTAAACGCCTTGAACTCTTTTAATTATTTATTTTAAACTAAATTTTCGCCTTGAACCATCGGGACATAAAATCTAATTAAATTTAAACATGAAAATCTTTGCAACCAGACCATTTCTTGTCATTAATATAAGAAGCGCCAATAGATAGTGGAAGAAAGTCTGAAATTCTTCCGCTCTCTATTTCTTATATCATAAATTTTATGTCCTAAAGAAAGCTTCATCAAAGGCGAAAATTCGACTTAAAATAAACAATTTGAAAGAATTTAAGGCATTTACCATCTTTTGTCTGTAGTAAACTAACTGGAGTCATTCTGCACGTTAATTCCGACTTACTTATATTTCCTATATATAATTTTTTTTGTATAAGTCTGATACATAATTAAAAAATATAAAAAACATATGTTCTGTGGTAAGAACTCGGTTTTTGAGGTCTAAAATTTCGAAATTTTTGGGAATATATTACAAAATTCGTTTTAAAGTTGAGTTAAGTCAATTATTTAAATTGGCACACTGAGTAAGTTTAATTTTTGCAAATATCTGCATAACAAATATGTTTTCACATTTTTTTAAAATAATTATTTACCTTAAAATTGGGTGCGTGGAAAAGGAAATCGTAGAAATTGCTGCCAGGGTATAGAAATTTTACTTGTCTTTCTAAGATCTTTATTGATTACAAAAGAAATTGTAGGAAGGTAATAATAATTAATACTGTTATTTTGTTCGTATCATCAGGTATATCTAATTGCAAGTCACACCACTTTGAGTCCATAATAAATATCGGAGGAATATGGTTAATCCTCAAACTTAGAATTTATAGAAATCGAGATATTTGCATTGGTTATAGTTATCACTTATCACTTAGCAATGAATAAGGTTTGATAAAAGATTGGATGACGTGTTATCATTAAGTAGTGTGGACCGGACTGACGCCCTTACTTTTCCGGATTTTAATGTCGTGCCTTGCCCGTAAGTGGTGACAAAGGCCAGTTTACACTACTTAATGGTAACATGTCATCCACTCTTTTATCAAACCTTAGCAATTAATTATCCTGTATGACATATAGAGGCAGTATTTCTGTAACTGTATAGAAACTTTAGCTGTATGGTGTCTCGTACTCAAACTAATATTGAAATTTCGAAAATAGAGCAAAATTCAGTTAAAACGTGAGATAAAACGGGAATCCTGCCATAACGCCAAATTTTTATCAATTTCGTATTTGACTGAATAATTATAACGTATCAAGTGACTTTTACCGGACCTTTTTTTTAAATACAACGGTATATTTACACTGCCAAACTTCTAACATCATTGTCAATAAAAGAGCAAACCAAAATATTAGACTTTGATCTAGTTAAATCATGATAATAACGATAGATTTATGTATTTGTTCTGTGTTCTGTATTTGTTGTGTGTTATGATTTATGTATCTGTTGTGATATGTATGGGAGATTGAAATTACAGGAAAATTCAATAAAATGACATTATTGTAAGTATTTTTCTTCCTTATAGCTTGTAATTTGAATAAGAAAATCGCAATTAATGAAGAATATAAATCTTAACACACTAAACTAAAATTAAATTTACAAAACAGAATTGGAAATTTGTTTATTCTGTAAACGTTAGATACAAATATGAACATATGTTGATTCTTGGTTTATGTCTAGTATTACCTTTGTATTTTGTTCTTTGTATAATTATAAATATAATGTAAATAGAATATAATAACTGGAGGAAATAACTCAGATTTCGCAAAGATGTCTTTCTTAGATTTGTCCTGATCAGAAGAGGTATTTCCTAAGATATTATCTTTAGGGATCTAAAAGAAAACCTAGATTTCTATTTTTACCATGACGAATCTTCTAAAATTGGTCTTAAGAAGAGCTTAGTTTGAAATTATTTCTAATATGGTGCTAATCTAAAGGAAAATAGCGGAATTTTTGCGTCTTGACCAGTAGTGTAGCGGCATTTTGGTCAAATAAGAGTCGGCGTCCACATTTTGTAACTGCTAGACCGATTTCGGCAAGTCTCTAGAAAATTATTAAATTTGATTAAACCTCAGCCAGTTTTATGAGTGAATTGTTCCATCCCTCTAGTTACTTATCTCCGTCCCACAGAACAAATAATTAGAGCCCAAAATTTCGCGTTTCTTCATATCCGATTTTCTTCATTGGAAACGATTGAGGTTATGTGTATCAGCTAAAAAGGGAAAAATTCTCTTTCTTCGGATTATCTAAAAGATCCTTCCCTGTAGAAGAAGTTAAGGGATTTATTATCCCATACATTTCCCTGAAACAACTTATTTGGAAAACTGTTCAGTTTTATTTTGAGAAGTTGGTCGTATTCAAGCTATTCGGTTTTGTTTCAATCCAAGTGTATTGCCTCCGTTTTGCTCACTTGTATGATTCCATTTATAAGTCAGAAAGAACTTAAATATAGTTTTTAATATTTAGGCGTAGTTGTTCCTGAGATGCACTGATAACTAGCACAAAATATTTTATTCTGACCGAAAGTCAGAATCAAAATTGTTCCAATTCCATCTGAACAAGCAATGAATTTTGACTTCCCTGAATGCTGTCTGAACTGTTATTATTTGCTATGGTGTTTCCTTCATATAACCGACGATGATGACCACTTAACTTGTCCTTTGAGATCGTATTTATTAAACAGATTGAACTACGTGTTTTAGAATGGATGTAAATCAAATTTTTATGTATGTACTTCTTGCATTTCGAAAGTCTCCAACTTGAGTCCATTGCTATTTGTGCATCTACATCAGCGATCTGACTCCTATCTTAGATTGCTCCGTTTTGGAATGTGCTGATGATCTAAAGATCTTGATATTGTTGGTATTGGTGAGGACATTCGCTGCCCGCAAATAAATCTGTCTAGAATTGTTGCATTGCGTTCTATAAATAAACTTACCTTCAATGTATCGAAATGTTGCTAGGTGTCATTTACCAAACGCATAAACTATACGTTGCCATCATGCACCATTAGCAATGTTGCTTTGTTTCGGAATGATTTGGTTGAATGAACAGACAATGAAGATTTTCTCACTATAAGAATTTAGTCTTTCAAGCAGTCGATTTGATAGAATCTTGTGATTGATGGTGAGCAGTGGAACCCTCTCATTCGGATTTCGTTAGTATTTCTCTTGCTATTCTGAAGAGCAAATATGTAAAGCATATTGCAGAAGAAATGTAGACGGCTAATGAATTATGGGCTGAAATTATGGAAATATTAACTTTTACTGGAAATACAGAGTCTTCAGATGATGAGTGGATCAATGAAGTTGATATATTTTCAGTTGTATCTTCACAAATTGATGACTAGTGCGATTACCACTTAAAACACGGTTTATTACTAATTAATTAAAGAACATTATTGTTTTTTAGTTATTTTCCCATCTGTTTCATGAAATTCGATCACTTATCACTTCACCTATGCTATTACTGGACTTCTCCTTCTTCTATTGTTACTTTTTTCATTTCTATAACTGATATAAGATTACCAAAGTATTATAATGTGGTTGTAATTGAATATTGCTACGTTTAGCCAAACTTTATTTCTTTAGAGTTTTTTGTTTTGTTGCCATATCTGTACTAACTTATCATTGGTCCTTTCATTACCTCAAATTTCGTACTTAGATGTAGAATTAAGTTTGCACTCAGCATCAAGTACCGAATATCGCACAAAAACTACAAATCACCATTGCACACAACATGGAACACCAAAATTCTTTAAAGTAATTTAATTAAAGCGAAGTCACCAGATACATACTACTTCGTAGAACTTGAATTACGAAATGTCCCAAAAAAATTATATAAGATTAACAGATTCAAACATTTCTTTTAACTTATTTTAGCAGAAGTACTGGTTGTACAGTTAGGACATAAATTTAAAGTTGGTAAAATTATTGGGGATTGCAACCAAGCATGAGTTGAAATAAAAGACTCTATTTCGGTAAATCTAAGCTTTCGAATTACTTTAATTCTTCATCGGAGAGTTTTCCGTGAGAGCTGGGAAAACAACTTATCAACAGCTGAACAGAATGATGTCAAGATCACATTACATCGTAATATATTTAAAAGATTGAAATAGATTAAGATTTAGATATATTTGTTTAAATTTATTAATGCAGTAGTTTCCGATTGGTACCTATGTGTAATGAACAAGTTTTCATTCAATTTTATTTAATTACATGTAAAACTTCAACTCATGCTTGGCTGCAATCCCCAATAATTTTTCCAACTTTAAATTTAAGTAATTTTTAAGTATAAAATACAATGAAATAGTATCAGCTTTCTACAGCTGGTATTGTCAGGGCACTAAATAGATGCTATCATAGGAACAGACTCTTCTTCCCCAGAGGAAAACGAAACGATTGATTATTTCTTCTACTTCAGTGTACCAAATTAGTTAGCAACAACAAATACAAAACGCGAAGTAGACGCAAAAGTAATCCAAAGCATAATACCGACTTTCCTTAGAGTTATCCATAATTGACGAATCAACAGGGCCTTAAATAACGTTCTCCGCAATTTCCCAATTCCGTAAATTCATCGCGTCATCATCTTCGCGGTTGCCGTTCGAGTAATTTTCGAAACGGGCCAACTTTCAAAAGGAAACAGAACCGCGAAAGGTTTACGAACGAGCAATTCCCTTCCATTCGGCAAAATGGAAAATTAATTGAAATCCGCCACCACTTCTTCTCTCAGATACTGGAGAATCCGCGCGGGCAGATTCACAAATTTGCTGACTTAAATTTTCTTTGAACGTAATTCGTATTTTTCCCCAACGACGTTAAGTTCCTCGGGGTCGCCACCGAAGAAAGAGAGACCGCGCTGTGAACCTATTGAAATTGCGAAATTATTTATCATCTTCAATACTAAAGACGTGTAGGTACTGGTTTAAGGAATATGAATGTCCCGGTTATTGCTTGTTGCTTTGAAATTCGAAAAGCTTAGTCGGACTTGGTTATGGAATGGGGGATTTAAATCTGAGGTTTGGATTAATAATTCGCGGAGTGTGTTTGGGAAATTGAATTCGCTCTAATGTTAGATGAATTGAATCGAAAGAATAGGCAAGAAAATATGCAAGGATGCGGTTTTAGATCAAAAAGATACTTTCGTATATATTTCTGATGCATTTCTCTTTAGGCAAACGACTAGATTTTGTTTTATGTTATACAAATCAGTGATCAAGTGGAATTTGATTAAAATGTCACGTAAGCGCAGCCTAGTTGTTTCAAAGTTCAAATTTTTATGTCACCTAATTAGTTTTTCATCTGATTGTGATCTGTGAGTAGGTACATCAAGAATAATAAAATTTCTTCTCGGCTCGTTTTTCTCTATAAACGTATCTGCTGGCATATCTACTGAAAACTAAAAATGTGATCAAAATAATGTATTGTTCAATCAATCTTTCAAATGTTTCAAACGGTGAGTCGAATGTGGGAGTGTCCATAGCATTGCAACCATCAGTCTAGAAACGAGTACATTTTCTTGGATAAAATTCGATAGAAAGTAGCACAATTGGTCAATTAACCAAGTATTGCTTTTTCAAGTAATCTATCGTATTTATATGTCTAAACACTTGATTTTTCTATGTATTCTTCCAACGAATGTTCAGTTTACTTTAAGCTAAAACTACAGAAGACCCCGGGCAAAGAGGAAAGCTTTCTCATTTCTGTAAAGCTTTCCTCGAAAAATCACACAAACATTAGGATAGATGTAAGTGTCGATAAGGAATGGTCAAATTAGTACATTTAGAGAAGTAAAAGATTAGATTATATTTTAGCTATCTTTTTTAGTTTCCCCTTTTTATTTACAATCTGTATTAAATATTACAATTAACAAATTATGTGACACTATACATTATGACATGCTGGAACTAAATCCATTGGTTAAAATTTATTAAATTACAATTAGTTACTAAATAATTCGCTTTGTTTCTGAGGAACACACTACACAAACACTAATACTAAAACCTATTAACTAAGGCACAGGGAGTGTGGTGTTTTAGTCTACGTTGACCTACTGGTTGAATCATAAGGTCGGAGGCAAGGCTGTTTGGATGAGTACTTAGTCTTTCACTAAAGTTTGTTATCTCTGATTTAACCGGTTTAATCTGTAGATCGCACATGATAACTTGATTTGGCACAAACCACCGAGCATTCACTACCACTCTCAGCACTTTCGACTGGAATCTTTCCAATATTTCGACATTTGATGTGGATGTTGTTCCCCACAGTTGGATACCGTAGGTCCATATAGGTTTTAAAACAGCTTTGTATACTAAGAGCTTGTTATTTGTTGCCAATTGGGACTTTCTGCCGATCAACCAGTACATTTCTCTGAATTTTAGCCCTATTTGCTTTCTCTTATTGAATACGTATTTCCTCCAAGTTAAGCGTCTGTCTAGACGCATACCTATATATTTGACATCTTCACTTTGAGGTAGTTCTTCATTGTTTAGTGTAATTGGTGGACAGTTGCCTTTGCGATTTGTAAAGGTTACTTGTGTAGATTTTGCTTCGTTGGCCTTGATTCGCCATTTTCTCAACCATGTTTGAACTTTGTAAAGATGATTTTGAAGATGTTGGATATTTTAGCTTAAGATCTTAAGTCTTAGACCACTTCTCAAATTAGTTACGAAGTATACGAGGTGTGGCAAACAGTGGAACTCGTCCGAGAATATGCTTTATTGAAAACTTATTATTCAACGTATTTATGTATGTTTTGTTGTCCAAGGCGGTTCTGCAGATCATTAAGGGTCAACTTCTTTAGTAAGTCTGTCGTTTTTTTTTGCCTTCACCTCTTCTACAGACTGAAAATGTGCTCCCCTTTTCACCTTTACGAACAGGTGGAAATCACATCGAGCAAAATCTGGTGAATATGGTGGATGATTGAGTACAGTGACTTGTCTGCTAAGAACTGTTGCAGAGGACGAATCGTGCTGTAGCTCATTGTCCCGGTGCAGAACCCATGTTTTGTTTTTTTCACAGATCTTATTCGTCGTTTCTCTCAGATCGATCAGGAACTCAACGTGGCACTTCTAGTTTATGGTCTGGTTTATCATGATCACGATATCCCGAGACAAGAACGTTCTATTCAAGCAAGGATTAAAAAGAAACTAAACTAGATAGAGAGATGGAATAAGGTGCCTGCTTCACCGGCAATATCAAAGTCACCTACATATTTTTTTACTGTTTCTTCTTTTTGTACGAGACAAAGATTTTTGGCTCCGTACAAAGATTTTTAGCTTCTTTGTACATTGTACAAAGATTTATCTTTGGGTACTTCAGTGACCATTGTTATGTTGTACAAACTAAAAATCTCTTGTACATAGTTTTTTTCCGATCTTTGTACATGTACAAGGAGGCTTGTACAAAATAGAAACAGCCTACATTCCATCTCCACTACTTCTCATCAAATCTAACGGCTAAAGTATGCGTAATCCCGTTCTTTAATTGTCATACCCGGTCACATGTATTGCAAAAATCTATATTAGAACATATGTATATGCCAGCAAGAAATATGTTGACTAACGATAAATTAGCGTCCTTCTTTATTCTAAAGGTTGATTGACAAACTTTTCCAAACGGCGAATGTTAAATACATATATAGGTAAGCATTTATTGGTGTGCAATGCGAGACAAATTCACTCTTCCAAGCTCCAACCCGTGTGGTACAAGCTCTTAAACCCCAGAGGCAATTCATTTCTAATATTTAAGGCCAAGCAGAACTTTGCTGAATTGAAGGGTGGAAGTTTTACGACATCCATGATACCTTACCTCACTAGAACTAGATGATTTTCACAATCATCAACATTTGTTTTAATAAGTAATAGAGTTGCGAATTCTTACAAACCATCAAGTTATTGTCCAATTACAAAGGTGTGAATCTAAATCTAACTGTTCCCGAAGAAAGATCAAATTATCTTGAAACATAATACAAAAAATGTAAATAAACTTGTTTCGACCCTTTAGTACCACCTTGTATGAAGTACATAACATCTTATCTCTGAATCATTACTTCCACAACCAAATCTCTCACTCTTACATTTCTAGGAAACAAATACGTAAATTTGAAAATTGACAAGGGTTAACAGCTTTCGAAGCCTTTCAAATCAGATTACAGATAGAGAAATTACAGTTTAAAACAATTTGATAAGATTACAGATTTCTAGCTCAGTGTTTGCTCCTGACTTTTTAGTTTAATAGCTTAACTGATGATTTCTTTTAACACAAATGGCTCAAAATGTACGTCTTTTTTATCATTTTTTTACCTAAATCGACATTTTATTTAGTTAAGTATTAGTGTTTTCCAAGGGTATATGTACAAAATTACTGCGAAAGACCACTAAAGACATCAGTGAAAGATCATACAGCCCAACACACACATAGGAAGATTTTACACAGTTATCACCTCATACAAAGCTATGTAATATATCTTCTTATTATCATCGACCTCATCAAACTTCAGAAATTAAAGGAATTGTTGAAGCTTTGTTGGAGAAATTTTTGACCTCATTTGAACTTTTGGCGTTTTTCGTTTATCCAAACTTAGAAGAAATATCAGGAAGAGGTTTGATATTTATTGAAACCATTCTCATAGGCAATGCTTAGAACTAGAAATCTTACGTCGTAACTCAACTTGCATCATGCCTTTGGACTCCTTACAGCAATTTACTGCTTACCAACATATTAAACACTTATGATGGTCATTAATGATGGTATTGCTGACTTGTATCAAGCGTAATCAGAAAAGGAGATTTTTGTAACAAACTTTAACGAAACTTTCCCAATAAGAACACTGAAAGGAATAAATCATCACGTGTGGCTTCGTTCTCCCACGCGACTGGTTGGTATGCTACCCCCTCTACGTCTCGACCGAGAAATTAGTATTGCAAATCAGACTCACTCTTTTTTATAGTACGAGCCTCTTTCTACAGGTACATAGATCGGAAAAAAATCTTTGTACACCAGATTTTTAGTTTGTACAACATAATAATGGTAACGGAACTACCTATAAAAACTTTGTACAATGTACAAACACGTTAACAAAATCTTTGTACGGAGCCAAAAATCTTTGTCAGTGAAATCGCTCAAAAGAAAAACTTACAGTAAGATTTACCCGCAAACTTTACTTTATCAGCAGAGTCCGCCTTCCTTGGATTTCAGCGATTGATCCCGAACCAGGAGTTGCCCTTCCGATTGTGCATCACGACCACGTAGTGTATCAGCGTTCCATACTGGATTTTCAAACGAAACAGGTTATCCACAAGATTATCTTGGAGTCTCCACTCCACGAGAATTTTCGATCAATCTCGCTTGATCGACGCTGGAAAGGGTTGACAACTCAGACAATCCAGTACATAATTACCTCATCGACCTGCCTGATAAACCACTGCCTCTAACATCTAGCAAGCAGGCTGAAATAGTCGATGGATAGAAGCAACAGCTGCAATGTGATAACAGTTGTCACGTTATCTGGGGATTATCGTATATGAAGTCCTTTCGATAACCAAACTTCCGGAGAAATGACGTCGCCACCGGGATTATCTTGTGGCGTGATTGTTGGGCGCATAAGGGAGGATGAGAGGGCCTAGCAAAATTTGTTCTGGCCTTGAAATAGAAGGACAGACCTCAGTATGTACCTTCGTTCAAATATATATCTGAAATGTTCTGGTCAATTCCACAATCAGCCGTCTTTAAGAAGAAGAAAATAACTTTTCGTGATATAATTTCTAAGATTTCCAGCAAAATCTGTAAGCTTCCTAGGAGGCGCCCTTTCAACGCTTCCCACCTTAACTCACTCACCTTGCTTTCCTAGGAGACAGGGCTTGTACATTACCTGCAGAGTTCCTTTGAGTTTCATTCTTAGTGCCTCTTTTGTTAAGATTTCAACATCCATAGTTTCATCTTTGCTACTTTCTTGGACCCAGATTCCCTGTCTTCCATGTTCGAGTATGAAGAAATAAGCTGATGGTTTCCGTCGGTTTCCATGCTTGATGCTGTTACAGTGTAACTTCCTCTAAGATAGTATCTTTTGATTTATGGAATATGTGAATATTCACGGAAACAGAAAGACCGATTACTTGAGAAGGAATTATGCATGATTTCGTAAAATTTGGTAATTGAAGGTTATAAGGTCTTCGGAGATCTGTTTCGGCTGCCTTCATACTTTCAAACAATTAAAGTTTAAAATCGTCGTTTTTACCCTTTTTACCCGTTTATGCACTTTGGTCTACAATTTAGCAACGTCCTCGATTGTATTTAGTCTACGATGAAGAGGGTAAGAAATGTAAATATTGCATTTTGATTTAATTTGTGTTTTGTGATGCATATAGTTAGGAAGTTGAGTTGATAGTGGATTTCACAGAAATGAAACAAGTAAGCTGGTACTGATGCTTGCAAATAACTATAATGGGTAGCACGGAGGAAGCCCTAGATAAACTAAGGATGTTGAAATTGGTAAGATCGTAAAATGCAAAAGGACTGACACGGAATGAAGGAAGAGTAATGGCAAGGAATAAAAGGGCTTAGAGCAAACTAGTGCATGGATAGAAAAAGTTTGTGGTCGTAAACCGCAATTGGATCTTTGAACATAGTGATTTCTATACTCATTCAGAAATAGGAGCTGAGCTAAGAGTTTCATTATTGAGTTGTAGATGTTAGTACATAGATTATAAGTTACATTTTAGAACGAAGAAGCATTTTAACGGAAATAACTTGAGGGAAATTTAGATTAGTACACCCATCCTAGTATTTTCTCCGACAATCGCCTGTATATACACATTTTCTATTATGACAATTGTTCCGGTAGAAATCCGTTAACTTTAGTCGCAATAGACCTGTCAGGTAATCTAATAATATTGCAAAAAGGAAATTCAACGCCAAATTTCAAACAAAAGCCATCCCGTTCTCATTTCCTGAATTGCTGATCGGTAGAAACTTAATACGCATTTATACAACCGCCGAAAGTTTGAAAATTAGAACTAATTTAAGTACAGAACGGAGGATATCGCCGTTCCTGAGCAATTACTACGTCTTATTGATTTGTAGTTTCTATACGAAGTAATGGGTATTTTACTATGAAGCGCATTTATTCAATTATCCTTTCTTGAAGATATCGAGAACCGTTTTCAATGGATTTGAATATTATAATTAAATTTCTGCTGCCCATTAATAAGTACATAAGAAAATATGTCAATTTGCATGTTTCTTGTTAGAGCTATGCAAGGATAGAAATTTTAATGATTTTTAGGTATTTAACTAATGCTGCTATTTCAAGGATATAGAGCTGTAAATTTCTGTATTGTTTATTCGAAATAATAGAAAGTACTTTGGTTGGTTTCTGTCTCTATAGTGTCTACTGCTGACATAGCTTAGTATTTGCAGGTTTGCCTATCTTGCAGGAAATAATCTCAGAATTTTCTGTGAAAAAGTTTCGTTGGTAATCAAATCAAACCTGCCTAAATTAGATTATAAATTACTTTTCATACAAATAAGGAGCTTCTGGGAATGTTAACAAGTAGTAAATAATGCAGGGATGATAGACCATACCATGATAATTGGGCGTCAAATAGTGAAATAATGTAAAACATATTTAGAAGAAATTGTACATATTGTAATGCTAATAAAAAAGTGGTAAAATACTAAGAAATGTAATCGGCAGACAAGTGAAAGAAGAAGAATATGTTCAACTTCTGAATAGTATGACAGGATGGAAGTGTTATAAATTTTACGTATCAACTAAAATAAATGAGAAAAATTCGCATTGACTTTCAAACCAAATATTGATTTATTTCATCGTTAACATACCAATTCGAATTCCTTGAAATATATACATATTTTGACAAACGCCCTGTCATCTTCAATATAAGATCTTCGGCGGTGTGATTTGGTGCAAGTGGTTTGCGTAGAGCGTGCCTTAGCCAGAATTCCGGATTTTCCATGGAAGATGAAGAAATAATTGTCGAAAATATACATATTTGGAAAAATCTAAGACGATGTTGTGTATATATATACATGGGCACAATTCTGTTTGTCATCATCATAACCCTTTTTGTTACCCTTTGGTAGGGTGTCGAAGTAATAAATTTTTTCCATTCCTCTCTATTATTTGCTATTTTGCTACGTTCCAGTTTTGCCATCTTCTTCTTAATATTTCCTTATTTCGCTTTTCCATGCTCTCCTTGGCCGTCCTCTTCTATTTCTGCCCACCGATTATGCTTTCCAGATCCTCTTCACTTAACTGTTCTTCGACATCCTTACTAGATGTCCAAGCCAGCTTAATATTTTAGTTTCTTTCCTGACTTCACCTTCAGTTTCTCTGGTATTTCTATATTCCCTATCCTATCTATTGTTTTACCTCCTGCAATTTTTCTTAAGAATTTCATTTGTATTGCTTGGATTCTTTGTTTTTGTCTTTGTGTGGTAATGGCAAATTTTCCCTACCATGCAACAATGTCGGTCATTATATCGCTTTGTGTAATTGCGGAATTTCTGGAATTGGAAATTAGATTTTTATGTATAGATATCTTCAATCAATCCTGAAGATTATTGTTAGTCACATCAGTTACGAACTGTATGAGGCAAAGCAAGTGTGAAGCAATTCATCTGAAGGTGGCCAGTTATTTGTAAAGATAATTTTTTAGTTTGTCCTATTCTCATTCGTTTATGTAGGATATCGAATACGTATTTTCTATTAATTTACTGCTAGGGTTTTGCTAACGTACCAATATTTAACCTTCTAACCATTTACTATGGCGTTGAAATGCGGTGTATGTCAATCACGCCTAGTATCCTAGGGGACTAATTTGTTTATGTACAGTGTATTATCAGTTTGCATAACTGTAAGTGAAATATTATAAAGGATATAACGTTTCCAGGATATCTCAGGTAGATTTCACACGGACATAACTTTCTGATTTGTTCTTGACATCCTTATAAAATCCATCTCCCCAGAAGAAATCATATCTAGGATTGTGAAAAGCCTACATTACGATTTTTGCCTTTAACAATCCTTCCAAATTGGTCCTCTAGCCTTAAAAAGAGATTAGATTCAATTCGTCTAATATGGCGCTGATTGAAAGAAAAGTACGGGAAACTCCGCGCCTGGACCAATAGTGTGGCAGAGATGAATGAAGGTCAACACCAACATTTTCCAAGTGCTAGACCGATTTCGTCACGCTCCTGGAAAAATATTAAAGTTGTTCAAATTTTGGTTTTATGAGTGAATCGTTGCAAAACTCCAATTACTTATTTCGTTTCCGCAGAACAAATGATGGCAGTCCAGAATCTCCCGTTTTTCCATATCGACTACTTTATTTCAGAAATAGAGGGACGAATTTCTGAACACACCACTTTATAGTAGGGTTTATTTCCTTAGAGAAGAGAACATTACGTCATGAAGATATGCGCGAAATATGACGTTTCATTGACTTTCGCTAGTCGGTTGCCATGGTAACGTATACAGAACACAAAATTTGGTTCTTTACGCCGCTAACGTAATGTGCTCTTCCCTAAGGAAACAAACCCTAAATTCTGATTGGTCGAAAGCAGCACCAAATTACACTGCACCAATCTTGCTATAATCGAATCGTGTACTGCAATTCTGTCAAACGTATTGACATTTGTTTATTACCGCTGGTTATTGTGGTGGTTATTATATTTTTCTGTTTTCTCTGCCTCTTTCGAAGTGTCGCTCTAATTTACCGCGTAAATTTTATTATAGATTTTATAGTGTGTAATTTGGGCTTGGGCTTCGTTCAGAAATTCGTTTCTCTATTTCTGAAACAATGTTTAATTCATTGAAAACGATTGAGGTAATGCATGCATATTATCTAAGAAAGGGATAATTGCATCAAGAAGAATTTCCTCCAGAATAAGATCCTTATCCTGTAATAAAACTTGAGGTATTTGTTATCCTACATATTTTCCTAAGACAACTTACTTAGAAAACAGTTGTAGTTTAATTTAATTTGCGTCAATTTCATATCACATGTTCCATCTTATATATTTTTTAAAAGTCATATTCGTTATACGTATGCAATTGGTATTGAGAAGCGTTTTTAATAAATTGAAGAAAAATGTCCTGCGAATATTTAGCATAAAAATAACAAGCCGGTAAAGTACGTAGTTCAGCTATTCCTCGATAGAGTAGAAAGGATGTAGGTTATTAATGGAGTTAATGCTAGAAAGAACTCTGTAACGGTTGGACGGTAAGTTTGGTTTGATTCCCAGCGAAAGGAAAATGTATAAGCCTTGGTTTAATTAGTCATAATTTCTTTCATTCTTCAGATATTTGTATAGTTCGTAAATAAATATTAAATATAATTAGATAAATCCTGACGAAGTAAACCATAATAGTAATCATTAAATATGACTTCAGTACACGACTGAATAATATATTTTAATGATATTGAAATAAAATTGGAGTATTGTTTATCACATTATTGATTGCCAACTTTCGACATGTATTTCAGTGATGATTTGACGGTTATTCTCAATAATATTTTGTTTGAGAGTTCAAAGAAAGTATGACGTAAAATTCGCCTACAATATATCAACTACAACGGATGTAATACCTAACTATTACAAACAGACAACCATAAAGTTCTGTAGCAAACAAAGTTTTGTTACCACTAGTATAGATATAGAAGTTTAACTTAAACTCTGAAACTTAAATTTACTGCTGCTAATGAATAAACACTTATATCTAAGTGAACGATTAAAACCGGAAAGAATTTAGTACAAGACTACGTTTGATGAGAATTCAATTAAGAAATTCCTCCAATATGTAAATACGCACCTTTGCAGCTATTTAATTCTACAGAAGTACAACTAAGTTGCCACAAACTCCTGCAGTAGCTGCAGTCGCGCTACTCGGTTAACCCACCATGGGAAAATGCACAATTAGAAAACTACTTTAACATTGGTAGACGCGTTTCGCGGTTATACCGCTCATCAGTGCGACTTTGTTAGAAGTAGTTTTCATTTCCATATAAGCACTATATCTGCTAGTACGTTTGATCTTTGTACATATGAGAATTCAATTAAGAAATTCCCCCAATATGTACTTAAATGCGCATTTTTGCAGCTATTTAATTCTACAGAAGTGGACAATTAATTGAATTCTCATATGTACAAACATCAAACGTACTAACATATATAGTCCTTAGATGGAAGTGAAAACTACTTCCCACAAAGTCCCACTGATGAGCAGTGTAACCGTGAAACGCGCCTGCGAATGGTGAAAGTAGTTAGTAGCCTATACCTACACAAGACTACGCGTCAAAAATTCAGATCGAAAATATAACATTCTACTGTGTCTGTACCAAACAGGCACAACGACTGAAATTACAATGAAATTTATTAATTAAAAGACGACAGCCTGTGCACTTTTATGGCTTACAAGTAGACACAAAACATAATTATTTGTAACCTAAATGGTTAGCCTTATATAAATAATATGAATTAACTAAGAAACCCGGCAGATTCAAATTTGCTCCCAACCAGGCCAAACAGATTTTGTCACAGCAAAATTCGTTCCTGAGCTACATGTAAATTCGCTGTAAGTATATGATATTTGCTAATGATCCTGCTAACGTGCCCTGGAAATAATGAATTGTAATAGTTGGCGATTTACGATTTGCGTTGCGATCTTTTAGTTATATATTCTGTAGGGATAGTTAGCTAGATTGCGATAACCAATATGCATACCTGGAGGAACGCATGCGGTGGTGCGTTATCTTCTGGGTTGCTGATTTTACGCTCGATAACTGTTTGTTGTCCAGAAACAGATTATAAGATTCATGGTTAGTATCGGTCGCGGGGAGTCCTGCCGAAGTACATTCACACAATTTCGAATACTAACTCTTCCGTTACTATATATTTGTAAAATTCAAACATATTAGGAAAGAAATGAATGTAATTTTGTGACATTTACAATGGCTTGGACACCAGGACTCGAAACGATTAAAACAATCCTGGGCACACGACGAAACTATTTGAGAGTACCTCGTATTATAAGGCTGTATTGTGTTTTAATAAACCAGGTCATAAAAATAAATGTCAAACCTCAAATAATTCAGAAGGCGGTTGGCAGATTATTTGTTGGAAAATGCCTTTAGAGCATACAAGAATTTTTTAACGTGTAGTCCAGTTTTCTATTGTTTTTTATTTCATTGTATGTATTGTAGTACAGTAATACTCGAATGGTTAATTACCATTAAAAAATTCATCTTTTATTACAATTCAATATATCAAAATTTACAGTCAATGTGGCGGTTATGGTCTTCAATTGTCATATGGTTTATTTTGGGGTTCTATTTATACCTCTTCGACACCACGCCCACCACCTTTTGACCATTTTATTACCCTACGGATGTTAGATTCTTATTTTAACTCTAGGCAGAGACGTTTAATGGGAGAAAATAATGTCACTAGAAATAAAATTGTCAATTTTTATAAAAAGCATCAGTTAATAGACAAAAAAGCATTGTTAACATTCAGACACGTTCATACAACAGTTTAAATTACAAGAATTCATAAAAAATTACTAGAAATAACCAATGATACATCGACATTCAATACAGGTTTCTATAACAGCGATATACCTGGTTGAACTAGAGTCAAGGTGAATTAAAGTTTCCGTTTCGTGGACAACTTAGAAATAAAGCAGTGTACTCCAGGTTTCCAAAAGGAATGAAAAGCTTGTTTGGTTAATGACGAAAAAATTGATAAGATAGATAAGTCAACAAATAAGTTGATAAATATATTTGGAATAAAGGGATTTTAAGAAGAAGTACCAGTGAATAAAAGAACCTCACCATATCAGAAAAGATAGAATCTAAGAAGGGGAAGAATCCATAGAAATTAAAGATGCATCGAGAATAGAAGTTAAGAGAGGAGATATGGGAAGAACCGTCAACGGAAAGAAATTACACTCACACACATACACAATACTAAGTAATTCTCTTGATTTTATTTTAAATGTTTATCACAATTTATAAATATAATTTGTTATAATTTATGCTTTTTATATCATTAATTAAGAGCTAGGTCGGTGCAATTTTCTTTAAGAAATTTAACTAAATTCTTAGTATAATATACATACATTATACCTTTTGTTTTTGACTGTGTTCGGCCCTTTTATGTATTTTATATGTTATATATGTATTTTATACGTCGATGTGTAGTGTACCAGTGGCAATATAATATTATTTTTGTTAGAAGTCACAAATTTTATGACTATTTTCGCATCCTTTATAATAATGATTATAATAATAATAATAATGAACATTATTACCATTATAAATACAAACTATAAAATATTAGTTAGAAGATTACGGAGTTAGAGGCAGCCCAATGAAATTATTTGCAGATTATTGCAATCAGAAGAAAGCTACGGTTACTTACAATGGCGCGAGCTGAGAACTGTGGTGCCCCTCAAGTTTCCGTACTCGCCCCAATACTTTTCATCATTTACCTCGATGATGTTGTATTCCATGTAAGTACTCATATACTCGTATGTGCGGATGATACATCTGTAATATTCCAGTCCAACGCTCGGTAATTTACAAGCAGATACTGACATATCGAGACGGTATTATGATGAAGTTCAGTAGTTTAAATTATTTGACACTGAACATAGATGAAACGAGAAGTACGAATTTTTCAAGTAGAAATGTTGCTGTTAAGGAACTTGCAAAGTTATTAGGCGTCCATTTTGACTAATCATTGAATTTCAGACATTGACGATCTTGCCGTGAAGCTGTCATCAGTAACCTTCCGTTTAGATAATTAACGAGTGACAGAGTGACAGACGAGTACATATTTGGGAATATCTTCTTTCTCCCTGTTTTATTCCGCCATGACGTACGGTCTGAAGGTATGGAGGACATCCTGCCATGGTAACAAAATATTTATAATACAAATAAAAGTTACCCGTATTATGGCTGCTGCTGGCGTTAAAGAACACTGCAAACCACTTTTCTGACTAATCAAGATTTTAAGTATATATTCATGATACATCAACTAGTGCTTGATAAGTGTAAGAAAAAGGAAGTTTGGACAAAACATTAGTTATGAATAGAAATAAGCGAATTTTGTAACTTTGTATATACCACCAAATTCGTTTATTTCTATTCATAATGAAATAGCACGAAGTAACGGCTGAAATTATTAATTTTTTAAAACATTAGTTGCTAATGAAGATATGCACACCCATAATATTAGAGCTTAAACAAGCATTCGACTTCCAATGCCAAGATTTTTTAAAACGCAAATTTATTATCCCTAAAATTGTTTAGCTTATTACTAGCAACCTTAAAGGGTTTTACCTTAAACGTTTCTAAAAATAAAACGAAAGAATTATTGTTGAATAAAGCTTTTTACAAGCTTCAGTGGATATTTTGATTATTATAGAAGTATTGTTGACTGAGTTTTGAACATTTTTGATTTACTTAATTTTTGTATTAGCCTTGATTGTTTATTTACTTTGTGCAATGTATTTACAACTATTTTTGTTTATTTTTATTTAAATGGATTATGTGTGACTTGTGTTACAACTCTAGCTACAAGTATAAATATTATTATTATTATTATTATTATTATTATTTATTTCAACGCTGAATTATTCTGAAATACACTGGGATGATTTGTTTAAGAGAACGAGCATAATATAGGGCACAGGAAATACGAATATAATGAATAAGTATCACTGATTCGCAAAAAGTTACTGCCACTAACTATGATGATAAATTTTAGTATATTGTACTGAGAATTTAGTTAAATTTCTTAAAGGAAATTGCACCGATCTAGCTCGTTAATAATGATATGAAAAGCATAAATTATAACAAATTATATTTATAAATTTCAGGAAATATTGAACATAAAATCAAAATATTTACCTAGTGTGTGTGTGTGTGTGTAAGTGTAATTTTTTCTCCGTTAACGGTTCTTCCCATATCTCCTTTCTTCACTTCTTTTCCGGCGCAGCTTTATGGATTCTTCCCTTTTATAAACTCTTTCTTCTTCTGTATGATGAGGTTCTGTTTCTCACTGGTACTTCTTCTTAAAACCCTTTAATTCGAAATATATTTATAGACTTCTTTATTGACTTATCTATATTGTCAATTCATACGTCGTTAACCAAACAAACTTTTATTTCTTTTTGGAACCAGGACTACATTGCTGTCTTTTTCCGTTGTTCACGAAACGAAAACTTCAATTCACCTTGACTTCAGTTCATCGAGGTATATCGCTGTTATAGAATGCTGTACTGTACGTCGATGTATCCTAGGTTATTTCCAGTAAATTTATATGAATTCTTGTAATGTATAAATGTTGTATGTAATATGTTTGAATGTTTTTTAATATATCCATTAATATATGCTTTTTAAAATATTTAACAATTTTTATTTCTGGTGGCATTTTATATACTACAATATTTAACCATTTTCTTCATTTCCTCATTATTATTATATTCACTATCTAATCAGAGTTATCAACATCACACGTTTTTTCTTCTTTTTCGTTTCTTTTAACATTTTCATTCACTAATCGGATGATAGTTTCACAGATAATTAAATCTTACCAATATCTATCATCTAGATAACTTGTATGGTTCATATACTTCGCATATATTTTCCTGTGGCTGTTGTAAGCGGCCAGCAACCACCGTCCTTTTGCTTCTACTAGACGCATATTTTACATTTTAAAGGCATTAACGACTTCTGCTACGCTCTCGACGATTCAACGTGAATGCTTGGTGATGCGCTTAAGGGGATTTTAAGTTTTTGAACTATCAGCTAGATTTAAAAGACTTAAAGTATTACATTGCACTTTGCGATTCGCGCGCATTTATGAATAATCATCGCGAGCTTTCGCTAAAATCAGCAAAAACGATAACATGCTTAGGATTGATAGAAGGATAGTAGCATTGTATTATTAAGCCCTTTCGATATATTTAATGTAAAGTTTGTTAACTTGGACGAAATTTTGCAAAAATTTTGCTAAAATCATCGTTAGTTAAAACTAATCTGTAAATATTGCAATTTCTTGCTTAAATCCATCATTTCGGTGGTTAGCTGTTTTCTAGAATATCAGCGAAAACAATCTAACGTGTGTCATTTAGACCATTATTGTTACTCTCGTAAAAATCTAAAAGGAGATAATGAAAAGGTAAGAAAGAACCGCAATTGAAGGGAGCACTTTACTCGAGTGCAATGTAGAGGTATTTCTCGGAGATTCTACGAGCAACTCTCCAACGTAAGTTGCCGAGACGTAGTTACATACATACATAGATATACATATGTACGTACATACGTATACGTTCGATGCATTTTGACCTCTTTTGCTCGAAGCCAATTTCGATAAATGTGTATGTGTCAGGATTCACGGGATAGCATAAGGGCGTTATAACTTGTTAGAGCTTCAGAGGTATATTGGCTTAACTTGTGAAGCGAACGCTGATGTTGCTTCTGTGCTCCGCATCGAATTTTCAGAATTTCCACGATTCAGACGAGTTTCACGTAGTCGAGAATCTTGAATGTAAATTTTATTTATTGCGAAATATAGAGATACATATACCTATGTATATATATTCCATTTCTTCTTTAGATTTCATTACAAATAGAAATGAAATCTTGTAAAGTAACTAAATATTAGTCTAATTTATTTAATCCATTATAAAACAATTGATTCATATACTAAAAATCCTTATACTGGAGGAAAGTGGCAAACAAGAAATGGACATAAACCACAGAATAGAAAAAACTAATAAACTGTATTATGCAATAAACGAAGTTCTAGTAAATAACAAAGAAATAAGCAGACAATCAAAATTTAGTGTATATAAAACAGTGTACTGACCGGTGCTAGTATATGGGAGTGAATCGTGGAATCTGACGAAAAAGGAAAAAGTAGAATGCAGGCAATGGAAATGAAATTTCTAAGGAGAATTAAAGGGATAACAAGAAAAAACCGCATAAGAAACACAACAATAAGAGAAGAGCTGGGAATAGAATCATTGGAAAAATACATTGAAGACACTCAGCTGTGCTGGTGGGGACACTTACAGAGAATGAGTGAAGAAGTGCCAGTCAAGAAAATCTGGGAAACCAAAAGCAACGACAGGAAAAGAAGAGGGGGACCAAGAAGACAGTGGGCAGCGATTATGGCGGAAGTATTGGAGCGGAGAGGATGGACATAGAAGGACGCCAAGGAATTGGCAATGAATAGGAAAGAGTGGAAGAAATTTAGTAGAGGAGAAGGAGAAGCCTGAAAAGGCAAAATCCCTACACCTTAGGGTAGAAAGGGAAACTGATATATATATATATATATACTAAAAATCCAAAGCGTTATACATATAATAATATATAATAACATATAAATAAGCAGGAATACCGTTTAATTGGTACTTGGACCAGTTTTATTTAACATCTGCTTAAGTGATCTGTTTAGAATAGAAATAGATGCAAATTTGAAGACGACAACTGGCAAAGCCTTAAAGAAAATGCAGAAACTGAACTATCCAAAATAATCTACTACCTTCGCTCTAACAGAAATATCATTACCATTGTACAGAAACTTAGAAATAAATAACATTTGCGATTGTGATAATATAAATGTAAAGAGGGAAGAGAATACGAAATATCTGACAATATACATTGGCTCACATTTAAGATCGGGATGGACATATACAACAGATAGTAAAAAAATTACATCAGTACTCAATAAGTTTAAACAGACTTGACCAAATATTCAACACAGAACAATTACGATTTCTATACTACGCGCTAGTGGAAACTCATAATTCATCTTGGGGAGGTGAAACAAATAACCATATACAAAAACTAGGAAAAAATACAGAAATGATTGTTAAAAATATTTTTTGGTAAAGAACGACTTCACCCCACTAGTAAATTGTACGAAGAGGCGAAAATTCCTGACCGCAGACAACTGTTTTGCCAATCAGACATTATAAAGATAAATCAAATGTATAGAATGTGATATAAATGAAGATACGACGCATAGAAAAAAGCACTTATTCAAAGAAATCACTATTACCTAGATCCAAATATATATAACTTGTTGCCATTGGATATCAAATACATTAATTCCACAAATTTATATAAAGGCCCGCTAAAAATAGGAGGACAAAACCCCGATTAGAGACACATAAAATAATAATAATAATAATAATAATCATTTATTTCCAACGGGTAACACCCAAGTACAGGAAAATTAATACACGAAAAAGAAAAAAAATCATGGATATAAAGAATACTTATTATAACATCTAATAGAACTGCATATGTATGTATATGTATTATAAATTTGAGTTGTTTTCTAATTGCACAATGAATATGCGTGTATATAATGAACAAATCTCCGACTTTCAACGTTACTTTTACATACTTGTTTACTATATGTATGTATATTGTACTGAGAATTTAGTTAATTTCTTAAACAAAATTGCACCGACCTAGCTCTTAATTAATGATATAAAACGCATAAATTATAACAAATTATATTTATAAATGTTGAGAAATATTTAACATAAAATAAAGATAATTACCTAGTGTTGTGTGTGTGTGAGTGTAATTTCTTTTATTCAATGATGGTTCTTCCTATGTCTCCTCTCTTAAATTCCTTCTTCGATTCGGCTCTATTTTCTATGGATTCTTCAATTTTTTAAATTCTTTCTTCTCCGGTGTGTTGAGGTTCTTTTATTCACTGGTGCTTCCTTTAAAATCCTTTTGGTCCAAATATATCTTAAACTTTTTGGTTGATTATCTACCTTGACAATTTTCTTCGTCGTCAAACAAACAACTTTTTATTTTTCGGAAACCAGGACTACACTACATTATTTCTCTGTTGTCCACGAAACAAAAAGTTTAATTCACCATGACTTCAGTTCATCCAAGGCGTAACGTTGTTATAGACACCTGTATTGTTAATGTCCAGGTATCCTTGGTTATTTATATCCAGTGGTTATTAGGAATTCATGTGATGTGAAAGTGTTGAAAGTGTCTGAATGGTTACAATTCTTTTCTATCTTTTAATCGATGCTTTTTGTAATAATTAATAATTTTATTTCTAGTTCCATTTTTTTCTCCCATTAAACGTCTCTGGCTGGACTTCAAATAAGAAGCTAACACCCGTACGGTAATTAAATGCTTAAAAGGTGGTGTGCGTGGTATCGGACAAGTATAAATAGAACCCAAAAATAAACATTCGTAACCCCGACATTTACTGTGAATTTTGATATATTGAATTGTAATAAATGATAAATTTTCTAGTGGTAATTAACCCTTTGAGTATTACTATACTACAATATACTATTTAGGTAAGAAATTTGGTGTAAAATAATTATTAGAAGTAAATAATGATGATAATAATTATTATTATTATTGAAACATTTTCGATTGTTTTGGAGGAACGTATTTGGTCTAAGATTTAAATTCTGTTCTAGTTCCTTCGGTATACCTCTCCAATCAATGAGGATCTTGGGTTTAGATCACGAGAGTGCGAACTAGATCGAACAAAAAGCATTATTGTGACAATGAGATCGAACAAGATGGTCATTCGAACTCCTGCTCACATCCATCTTTAATCGTTCTCGCTTGCACTTCCGTGATTCCAGATCCAAGTTCTACACTGGTCGATAGTGTATTTTGGATCTAATAAAAGAACGCATTTGATGCTAGCGTTAGCAAAAGATGCGGTTTTGCCTGTTTTCCTGCAAATTTCGGGAGGCTGCACAAAAACTTGTAAATGATAAGTACGTACGTTTTTTTATCTACTTCTTCGTACTAAAGACTAAAATTTGACAGATATATTTGCTGAGAATAAGCATTATTGATCATCGTAGATATGTGAAATGAAAATAATACATTTTAAGCGAATTTTCTCCCCATTTAATTAGTACCAGTGAGAAATGGACCGGTCCCTTTTTGAAAATTGAATTGCTTATACTGACATATAATCTTACTAGAAGGATATTTATTAATTAAAACTTTCTTAATCTCTTCGGATCGAACATTAAATAAACAAAATATTTACAATTAGATCTTGTTTGGACGCTCGAATGGCTTAATTTTAAAATATTGACTGTTCAGTTTAATTTTTTTGGTTAATGTTAGAAAAATAATCATATGTGATACCTTGTAACCGGGTCGCTATTTAGCGCCCGTGGGCTACTAACAGCGGGTGGACCAGTGAAATTTTGCAAAAGTTAAACTGATCTGAATGCAAGCAATATTGTCCCTCCAAGAGGTGTAAAGTTGCCACCCCAAGAAAGGCAAAATTGCTGCCTCAAAAGGAGCAAAATTTCTGCTCCAAAGGACTGTCTTGAAACCATACCTACATTTATCCAAAATGAAATTCATGTAGTGATCTTGGTATTTTTATTCAAGAAAGTGTACAAAATGTAATGTTTTATTTTGTATGAAAGTTAAAGAAACAGTTTCTTCCACTGCTGTAACAAAGAAATATTTTACACGAAGAACAACAAATTAAAGCTTAATTTATCGCATCCAGGAAATCTGCATTCGGATCGGTCTTTTTGTTCGCGTTTGAATAACTGGAACTAGAATAACTTTGTACGTTTAGCAAATTTTGGCGCCAGCGTAGGATGTGCTTTTCTGGCTTCCTTCCGTGGATTTTCCGTCGCTTCAACTTTTTCAGAGTCTTCACTAAATATTTAATTTTCTTCCTCTCCTAATTGTGTCATAAGTTGTTTAGCCACCTCAAATTTGAAGTTTAAGTAATCTCTGATTACTTCTTCCAACAAGTTTCGTATCGGTTCTATATTTTCCAACCAACTTGCGGCTAGACTAAAATCTACACAATGAAAGATAGCACGAACTTGTTCGTTATACAGCGCACCAAATACGTTAGAATTACCCTATCCAATAAATTGACACCTCCCATTTTAATATTGCAGTGTTTTTACTATACCTGGTCGATTGATTTGATTGCAGGGGAAATGTGGTTTGGTCCAACGTCTAAATTGAGTTTCTTCTTGACAGCCATCTATTGAAGATAGTAAGTGGACTGGTTCAGTATCAAACTACTTTAACAAAGGTACTTCTGAATCGGCTCTACCTCATTTTTAATAAGATTCTTTGCCAGAATTTTGGGAATACGATTCATCACTAGTGTCCCAGTTAAACCTATTGATCTGTTCAATAAAATATTTGCCAACAACTCAACTAAGATGTCGGTAAAAGGAATTACACATTGAAAAGTTTTAAAACAAATCTTTCTATATAGTTAAAAGTCAAATAGAATACCTGAATTCCAGGGTTTCCCAAACCAGAAAGATTGTACTTGTACTTGAAAAGATATAATCTGTTCATCTATGGAGAAAGTAGCAGTTCTTTCGTTAGGTAAACATGGTTTCTAAATCCTAATCAGCCTAATCTTCCAAAATCGATCTAACCCCCTCCCCCGTAACTATCCTTATGCTTTCTTCCTGTAGCTCACAGAATTTCTTGGTTTCCTTCGGTAGAAAACTTAGTGAACCTCTTTGCCTCTCTAAGTTCCGGAATATTCCTCTAGTATCCTCCCCATACTATGGTCTTTAGTGATGCAAGCAAATGGTACTGGCCTGAAAAACAGGAGAATTGCGTGTTTCCTTCATACCTTCAACTAACTGCGCAATGAATTGTTAACAATTCCACGCAACTTTGGACTGAAACGTAACTGATTTAAGAGAATTTAGCGTTGTCTGATTATCTGTCCAAATACGAAACCACGCCTTTCAGAGTCCCAGTAGTTAAATTCCTGAGCACATATTTAGTTGTATTGCGCGTCTCGAAGTCGCATATTTATGCATGTTATCCTTGGTCAAATTCATGATAACCTGTAAAGGCAGAGGTGCAAAAACCCGAACGTGAAAGGAATTTTAGAGCATATCCTAGTTTGTTTTGTTTCCTTGTCTTTCACCAAAATCTTCTTCTTGTTCTTGTTCCTTGTTCCTATTTTGTATCTAATTTCTTCTATTTATATACCTTTTGACTTGGCGTTAAATTTTTTTGCATCTTTGCTTTTTGTGTCTTTTGGGAAAAATCTGGCCTTTCAAACATTTGGCGTTCGCCCACATCGACTGATGTCTGAAATGCTTCCATTTTTTAATGCCATTACAGTAGCCCTTTCTATTTTGGTTGCAACCCTGTAACTGTGTGTAACTTTAGTGGTATTTAGGATGTGCTACCATCGTTTTGCAGTATAGAGGGAAGTGATAATATGACGAAATATAAAAGATGGAGATCTGGCCTACATGGAAAATGCTTTCAACACTAGTGTTAACCAAAAATCATTTATTTATTTCATGTTGTTTTTATTGATGATGACAAATAAGTTATGAAAATACTTACTTTAAAGTTTCCAAATTCGGGGTAGTAAAGGGAGGAACTAAGACATCTTAGGCTATTCCCATTCCTACTGAATTATAGTTTGGTAAATTGCTGAAAACGAAGTAAGAAGTCCGTCTTCATTTTAATCCAAAATGAACACAATACTTATGTAACGGCTACCTTTTTGATACACTTTTTCTTCTTTCAGCAGCTCCATGACATCGCCTCTAGGGCGTAGGCTTCCTCTCGTCTTTTCCACTTCACTTTTTCTTCGGGAATTTCACACCAATCTTTACCGACCTGTTGCTTCATGTGGTCAATCCATCTCCATCTCCATCATCCAACGCCTCTCGTTTATTTCCATGGTCGTTGATGGATTAAATGCTTAGTCCACTTCTTACCTTCTTATTGTCTGGAGACCTGTCTAACCCACGCCCATACGTTCAGTTTCCAGTGAAACACCTGTTCCGATATTTATTAATATTTATGTGGTGACTTGATGAATGACATCTATAGTACCGTATTACAGCTTCCCAGTCATTATGGAACGCCATTTAATTTCTTTCAATTGGTGGTCGGTTCAAATTTGATTAGCAAATTGGTGACTACTGAAGTAATATCGCGAAGGTGATTAACGTCGTTAAAATACAATTTAATCGCTTTGAGCAATTCTTCTTTGATACCTCATCAAATTCCTTAGAAGAGAATTCGATCGGCAACCGTACCGTAGCACCCCCGCGAAAAGGTGATAATGATCCGCAAAACGACGAACGGAAAAAGTAGAATAAAACAGGTGCGAGTTCGTTACAGTTACGGGGAAATGTCATGATACCAGAACCGAAAGAAGGAGGGAGAGAGAAAGAACAACGCAGCCAGCAACCATTTAATAATTTCATCATCGCCATGGAAGAGATGGATCGCATGGCGCAGTCGGCAGCTCTCGTTTTGATCACGGTTGATCTCTAATTCGACTTATTTCCTCCGATCACCTCCACTTGGATATTAAATTACAATCATTTGTTTCGGAAATGAACTCCGCTCGTGTCAGGATCGCGGTAGGCTTGTTAAGTGTGTAGGTAGCGTTTCCAAAACCGTCGCCTCTGCCCCGCCGCTCTGCCGCCTCTCTATTTTACATCTACTACGTCTACCGATCGTTTCATGAATTTTACTCTGATTTCTTTTTTTTATTCTTTCGGTCGTTCCATTTAAATTGTTTCTTTTCGCTTTGTCGTTCTGTCGTTTCTGATTTGACGCTCGTTATCATAACAACGTAAAAGTTTAGAAATTTTAGGGCGAATTTGTAATTTAGACGCTTTTTAGCCTCCCTTTTAGTTCGATTTACTGAATGGGATTAAGCACGAAGCGTTGACGATGTTTTAAATTAATAAATAATAATGGGAGTTGGCATTTGGCATAATGTTCCTTTAATTGTTACTGTACATTGCGCTGAATATAATTCGAGGAAATGAGATTTCCTCTGATGGTGATGCCATATCGTGTAAGTTATCGAAATATACATTTAAACGTTTTTGAATTATTGGGTTTCTATTCGCCTTTATAGTATAATGGCGTCATCATAGTTTGGATTTAATTTTCAATATAAAGGAAAATGGATAATGAAAGATAAAAGTTGTGATGAAAATGGAGTATGATGTGAAGAAAACAAAACAGATAGTGCAGGTTAAAAATGAAGCTGAAAAGTATATGGAGAATGGGAACATTTGTCTTTTCACTTGTTTTGTTGATCAGTTACCAAAGTTAAAATTTGTTGATGCTGAATGGAAGATGTTGGTGAAGGAGTGATTTAAATCCACTTCGCCCTCTGTTATTTCAAGTTTATATCATGCCCTCCTAGTGCTGCTGTGAGAGCAGTGGGAGTTTAGTTCAAACTACAGCGTATCTTCAAGTTTGGATGCCCTTCAAACCCTTTTAATGTGCAGAAAACCTTTATCCTGAAGCTGGTGATAGCTATGTTGGATCCTAAATGGAGTTAGCTACCAGGCTTCATTAGCAGATGAGATGGAGTCTTTACTTTCCCTATATCGTGTTTGTCTAGTGCCTTCATGGTGCTGCAGCATATGTTCGAATTTGGATGCCTTTAAGAATTGGGTTCATATTTTCAATATGATGATTATTCAGGTGTAGAATCCTCAGACGGAGCAAACTATTAAACTCTACTGGAAGATAATACGAAGTCTCTACCTTCCTTATATCATCATTATCTTCCCAAAGCTGCTGTGGTGAGTTTAGCTCGCGCTACAGCATGTGTTCAAGTTTGTATGCCCTTAAAAATAGAGTTTATATGAAAAAGTCCTTACCTTTAATTTGGTGATAGCTCAGGTGTTGCACATTCGTATGGGGTAAGCTACCAGACTTCATCAGCAGATGCTATGGAATCTTTGTTGTCGCAATACAAAATCTACAGGTCCAAGTTGTTGCTCCTTACCTCTAGCATATTTAGATGAAAAACAAAAAGAACTCATTTGGGTTAGGAATTCACTATTTTTTTTTTGTCGATGGGTTGCAAGTAATCTGAAGAAGGAGTCAGCGAGGTGTTACCGAAGAATTAGTGCAAGAATAAATAAAGAGCTAATAATAAAAACATTTGATTCTTCAGTTTTTAGTCTTTGCGGCCAGCTATATGGTACAGCCGTTTCTTGCTATCAACTCTGTCGGGAAAAGATAATACAATTCGTGCATACGAGGACCGTTAGGTGTTCTCTGCTTAATTTTCCTGCGCGGCATTTTTCATTTTTTAAACTAAAGATTTATCAGGCATCACTTTAAAAAACAACCCGAATTCATTCGCATTATAAATATTTGAGGGATTCTAGCCAGAGGTTAGGGTCAACATTTGATGTTACATCAGGATCTACTGAATTTGACTCAGCACAAATTTCTTTGTACACGATAGAATGTCTGTTTTTAAATCTATCGAGCCATCCAGTTGAAGCGGTAAAGTCTGTTATTCCAAGACCGTCGCGTCGGCCACTTGGAGGGGCTTTTCTTGTAAAATTGGGCAACTCACCAGGATGTTGGAGCATCTGGGCCTGGACGACCCAACTTTTCAGAATCGTTTCCAGCTCTTCATATTTCGCGGATCGTATTCTTTTTACGACTGGTTCCCTCATGCACCGAAACAAATTTATTCCGCTTCTTTAAAATTGTAGGTGCAGTTGAAGCATTAATGTTTTTTGAGGCCGCAAAATCTTTTGATTTAAATTGGATTTATCAAAGTCCTTATAAAATCACTTTTTCCTTTTAACGAAAACGATTTTCGCGACATGTTGCCAGCAGCGTAAAAAGTAAAAGACTGAAAGGAAACTTTGATTACGCAACCGCCAAATTAATAAGTCAGATTCTCGGAAAATTGTCTAGCCAAGATTCGTGGAACATCTTGGTGGGATTTGTTGATACTAATATTTCACAGAAATCGTAATGATGTTCACTTCCCAGAAATATGTAGACCATTTCCGTCTGCTTTTTAAATATTTGTTTTAATTTAATCATATCCCTTTCCAGGGTTTGTAAAATAAAGTTAAAAAATGAATAATTGAAGTATGTATGTACATTAAAAAATATCCTTCAATGGGGCGTTATAAGGAATAAACACACTACAAAAAATTAGTAGCTGGGACCGGGACCAAGGGAAAAAGGCGTTATAGCCGGGAAATCGTTATAAAGGGGAGCGTTGTAACGAAGTTTTATTGTATTTGGTAGCAATGTAGACGAAAGTGACGACATAAGTGAAGGATTTACAAAGGGTAATAGGTGTGTAGGCGGATTGTTAAGAACACTAAAGTCAAAAAGTGTGTCGCGAAGCGCTAAAGTGCGTATATAAAAAACAGTAGTAAGACCGGTTGTTATCTACGGATGTGATGTGTGAATATTAAAAGAAAAGGACAAGAATTGTTTGGAAGTGTCAGAGAGAAAGGTCCTAAGATGGATTTACGATGGTAAAAAAGGCGAGATGTGGGAGAGAAGATCTAACAGTGAGATAATGGACATGTATCGGCAACCCAACATAACAGTTATGGTGAAGTCCCAAAATTCGATGGTTGGGTCATGTAATAAGGCTCCCTGAAGGAAGAACACCGAAGATAGTGCTGCGGAGCGGCGTAAGTGGAAAAATGAGAAGAGGGTGACCAAGGTATATATATAATTAAGCAAATAAAGGCATTACTATCGATTTCGAAGCATAAACGCTTCCAGCACCTAACTATTCCGAAAATTAACGCAATTTCCAATATCCACACAACGAAGATCGCAATTAATCAGTAACGAAACGTCGGCGGGGACGTAATTGAGTCTACAATAATGTGTTTAGATAAAATTTAACGCTAACAAGAAGGCTTAACAAGTCTCGATCCCTCGACCTCGACGCTCACTCCGTTTCGGTTGATGGAAGAGAATCAAAATCGGGAATCGTGACATTCTGACAAAGTCGCGTCTCTCCCTCGAACCGGGCGACGGCACCCGGGGTGGCGTCGGGTCGCGCGTGCAGCACATGACCACCTCACAGCCGATCCGCGCTTTCCCATCCCTTCGTACGTTTATTAACTTTGTTACATTGTTAGTTACTTGTTCCTAAATTACCGTTGACTGCTTGCACAGGCACGAACTTTCACCGCAGCGCCGTATCGACGGGCTTTCTCCCCGTTTCCGGAGTGGCAGCGATGATGGTACCGACCGGGTCCTGTCATATTTGCCAAATATTTCGCGATTAATTGGATTGATTTCGAAAGTAGACCGTGTCTCGTTCGTAAAATCATTCCGAAGGCGTATCGACTATTGGCTCTCTGTAGTGTGGTATTTATCGATATGGATGGACTTGGAAATTTACGAAGAAGCACCAAATAAATACGATGCGAACATCAATTCAATTAAAATCGAAACAATCATAAGCAGCAAGGGACCAAAAATATATGCAGCAAATAGTGGATGTGAGTTTTCTCAAGATAGGAAGAAATAGCAGAAAATTTGGGATAGTATTTCTCGTACAAAAGAATATAAGTAATAGAGTTATAAAGTTTAATCCAATATCAGACAGACGAAATATAAGTATTATGCACCTTCAAAAGGCAAAGACGAGGAGACCAAGGATGCATATTACGGGATTATTAAGGATCTGGAAAACGAGTACAAGAAAGTAATAAAGCGCGATATGAAAATAGCTATGGGGGATTACAACGCAAAGGTAGGGGAAAAACTTTGTTCCGGAGAGTGGTAGGAAATAGCAGTAAGAATGAGGACACCAGTGAGAATGGTAAAATATTGATAAGTTTCGCAATGGAAAGAGGCGCGGTGGGCAGAAGTTATATAATTAAGAAAGAAGGAAATCCGCAAAGGAACCTGGATCTTTATCGATGGCAAGGTAGTTAGCCAGATCGGCCATGCATTGATAGTGGGAAAATTTACGAATGCAAATATATGAGGAGTATGGGAGAGGCCCAACTGCAATTTAATTAGTAAGTAAGTAGTATGCAAAAACGTCTTTGATTTTGGAGGATGAATAGAGAAGAGCACACAAAGAGCAGGAAATCCGGCAGGTGATATCAAATAACTGGAAAAGAAAGAAGCCAAAATACGAAATGATATACACATCGGATTGCAAAATTATGAACAACGCGCCAAGGCGGACAGGATGTGGGGATAGATGGAAGAAGCAATAAACGAAGCAAGCCAAAAATCATTCGGAGAAATAGAAAACAAACAACGGCAAAAGGATTTGATGGAGAATGGTATGAACCATTAGGAATAAAAAATGTAGCATGATAAAGAACGTTATCAACATGCAATTGAAACAATGTGCGAGAGTACAAAAGGAAACGAAGGGAATTGAAAGAAATGTGCAGGAGAAAAAAGAGACAAGATAACCAAAACCAGCTTCAGGAAATAGAAGAGAAATTCAAGAACAAGGAAATTAGCTCGTTTTATCAAGACATAAGAAAATAAAAAGTGGTTATGAAGGAAGAAGCAAATATATAAAAACAAATAATAGAAAATTGACAAGAGAACTACAGAAGATAATGACAGAACGAAGAAGATATTTCGAACCCGTTCTGAATGATGACGAAGAGGAAAGCATAGGAACTGAGTACCAATTGCTAAATGAAGACGTAATTGAAATACAAAAACCAATGGAAGAGGAACTAGTAAAATAATCAAACAAATATAAAAGGAAGAAAAGCACCCGAGCAAACGGAATCTAAGGTAAAAAGTGGGAGCAGAACAACCTAAGAGCAAATTGTAGGAACTAATATATAATATATGGAAAAGAGAAGAAATGCCAACAGAATGGAAAAGACCTGCATATGTACGTTACATTAAAAAGGCGTCAAGTTACCATGTGAAAATTATAGTGGAATTGCGCTGTTAACCACGAGTTATAAGATCTTTACCAGAATTCTGAGAGATAGGTTAAATCTGTACGTGGAAAGTATACTGGGAGAATACCAAGCCGGATTTCGTAACAGTAGAGCCACAATAGATCAAACTTTTACATCAAAGGAAATCCAAACCTCTTACGAGTACAAAGTGACACTGCACGTGCTTTTAATAAGACAATTTTAATAAGAAGGAGCAAATTGTATCAGTCAACGAACGAACTAAAATTGCCTCAGAAATTGTTCAGATTAACAATACTCACTATGGAAGAAAGTTTATGCGAGATTATATGGAATGGATTTAAATCGGACCAGTTTTTTTGAAGGAAAAAGTTTAAGATGGGGTGACCCAATCTCTTCCATGTTGTCTAATCTAGTGCTGGAAACAGTAGTGAGAAACAGTAAATTATAAACTAAAGAAACAATCTTTAAGAACGAGCACCAACATATAGCGTTTGCAGACAACTTAGATTTAATAACAAAATCCCGAAAAGAACTGAAGAGAATAACGGCAAAATCAGATGTAGAAGCAAAAAGAAATCGGTTTAGAAATGAATGCCCATAAAGCAAAATATAAGATAGTGGGAGGCACGGCCAAGGTAACTGGAAAGTAATTGGTAGTGCCAACGTGCAGAGGAAATGAATGCAATGAATCAATTCGTCTATTTAGGAACAGTACTAGAAGAGAAGGAGGACAAAGATCAAGAATTAGGGACAAGATTAGCGAAGCTTAAGAATACACAATAAAATCGAAATATGTAGACAGAAATTCAAGGTACAGTAACTACAATAACTTACGGACGCGGGACCTGGATGCTAAACAAATTAGAAGAAGATACTTTAGCAAGATGAGAAAGAAAGGTGCTTCGAGTAATTTATGGTGGTAAGCACGGAGAAGAGGGGTGGTTAAGAAGATCTAACGAAGAGCTCATAATACTATACTAGGAGAGCAGCATCGTGACCTACGTAAAGGCACAAGGAATTAGATGGCTCCTGACATTTGGAATGGATGGAAAAGGAACGAATGCTTAAGTTGATGTTATGCAGAGTCTAATAGATGCGAGCAGAAGAGGAAGACCGAGAAACAGGTGATATATAGAGGTTGGGGATCGGAAGCCAGAGGGCCAAAGCCGAAGACAGAAAGGAATGGAGAAAGATAGTATAAAAATACATAGAAAGTAAAAATGGGATGTAATTACATATTTTCGTCCAAGATCTACAACACCTGTAGTGCATCGTATGTGAGTAAAAATTCGTTATTTTATCAAATTACCGCAATCGATTTAGCCACGGGAAATTTTAGTAAGTTGACAAGTCGCCCGAAGAAAAGGTGGAATTAGGTCGAGAAATTTATGGGGGTTAACTTACACCTTTCTGAGAAAACACCAATGTCTCTGTGTGCTTGGTGACGAAGCACCACGTCAATCTATATTTTCCTGTTGCTACTGGGCATACCAATGTGGACGCACTGGTTTCTCAGTAACGATTCTTGGTCAGGTCAATTTAGATCAGTAGTCACTCAGAAAATATGTCGACGGTATGCGCCCGTTGATCAAAGAAGATCAATGTAAGGTATTTACGAGAATCGACATATTAATTTGCAGAGACTGTAAAGCGACCCAATTAATTTCATACGTCAATTGGGCAGATACAAGGTGGTTGTACAGTACTTCTTCTTCTTCAAATGCCGTCTTCCTTGAGGCTATTTTGACTTTTGAAGCTGCTGCTCCAAATAATTTCAATGTCCCAGATTACTTAACCACGAAATGTGTCTTCTTCATTGGCCTGTTTTACTCTTATTTTCATGCTATGGAACAACTCCCTCTCATTCTTCAATCTTGTGAGTACCTCCTCATTCGTTATTCTGTCCGCTTAGCTTATTTCTAAGATTCTTCTATGTGCCCACATTTCAAATGCTTCTATCCGGTTACTAATTTTTAATGTCCAGGTTTTCATTCCATAGAACAAGACCGAAAAGACGTATCGGTATCTCAACATTCTTATTTTAGATTGTAGCCTTAGGTCTTTCCTACCTAACAACTTTTTCATTTCGTTAAATACAATTTTGGCTTGGTAAATTTTTGATTTTGTTTCTTCAGTATATTCATTGTTTTCGTTTACCACTGGTCCCAGATACTTAAACTTATTTTTTTTTTTTTTTGACATTCAATGTGCTTTGCTCCCTATGTTCTACCATCTATCTACCAGTCCCTGTAAATTCTCTATTATTCTAGTGATTAATATTGTATCGTTTGCAGCCTTTCCGTTCACTTTCATCCCAATTGGCAGGTTTTCTAACGCTTTCTAGATTATTTCTTCGAAGTAAAGATTAAACAGCGTAGGTAATAACACAGATCCCTGTTTTAGCCCCCGCTGTATCTCAAGTTCATTGGTTAACTCACTGTTCATTTTCACTTTGGGTGTTTGACTGAAATGCAAGTGAATTATGGTCCTAATATTATCTATATTTTTAAGTCTTTTAGTAATCGTGTAAGATGGTTATTACCCACTTTATCAAATGTTTTGTGGTAATCTATAAAGTAAACATACATATGTTTCATGACTGTCCATACATCTCTGAGTTAATGTGTTAAAACCAACTAAAGTCTTCCGTGTTTTGTTTGCTCTTCTGAGACTGAATTGTGATTTGCTAGTTGTTGACCTAGTTTTCTGAAAATTTTTGGTTGTACGATCTTCAGAAAGATCTTAAGCGTGTGAGTCATTAAACTACTCCTATGCACAGTATATTCTTTTGCGCCTAGTTTTTCCAGTATTGTAATAAATGTTGATTTGTGTCATTCTTTAGGAGTAGGTCCTATAAATTGTGTTGTATATGTCTACTTGTTCGTCAGATATTCATTTAAGTTCTTCTGCTATAACTTCATCAGGGCCTGGACCTTTGTTTCGCTAATTTAACTGCATCTACGACTTCTTCCACCGTTATACTTAGGTGGTTCATTTGCATAATCTTCTATTGTTTCATGTTAAACGTTCATCTTCAAATAATTTCCGCATATACTCTGTCCGTCTTTCCAACTTTTGTTCGGTATCAGCAATTATTTTACCGTTTCTGTCTAATAGAATATTATTGCTATTACGGCTTTCCTTGTACCTGCCAATTCTTTGATTCTCTTATGGAAGTTGAAGTTATCATGATCTCTTTGTAATTCTTCTATCTATACGCATTAGTTTACATGCCATTTCATTGTCTATTGGTATCTTTTTCTTTATTTCTTTTTGTAAAGTTTCGTAAACATGTTTATCTTTATTTTTGAATGATCTTCTACTTACCATGACCCGTAGTATTTCTGCTGCTATCCATGGTTCATTTGTTTTCGTGACTTTAATTTTCTCTGCTATGCCTTTACCCAGGTTTTCAACACAGTCTTGAAACTTTTCCATCTTTCATTTACATTATGATCCAGCAATTTTTCTCTTGTTTTATTTAATACCTCGTTAATTTTTTGTGTTAGCTGTTGTCTTAATAAGTGAGCACAAATTTCATGTAGCAATAATCAGTGGCTGTATGCGATTGGCGAAACACTATTCCCTCCCTGATTGTTGGCATACCCATTCAATTTGTGCTTACATAGTAAGTTCTTGCATAGCTATCCAATTAATGCAGTTAATTAACTAAATCGTTCTATAGAGAATCTTCGAGATTCTATGAATTAGGATCGACGTGTGATAAATTGCCAGATCAAGGCATTCCTCGACATTTCAAAGAGTAGAATCCCAAAAGCATTGCACGGTGAATGAGGCGTGAGAAACAGATTCACGTTTAAATGAAGAGCTGAAAGCGCCTGGCGTCAGTTAGTGCCGAAATGCTTTGATCCAGTTTAGCAATGGAAGGTCATAAGAGATTTACAACATCGTGAGTGACAAATCTTGCATTTTTATTACAAGATGAGAGAAGTCCAACACAAGTTATGCATCCTAACTTCTGCGACTCGAATTTGATACTCTTATAAAATATAACTACTGTCCCCCTAAAATCTTGGTAACGAAGTCCCTATGTAAGAGGCACTAAGAAGTAACGATTTTCACCCCAAATTTATACCAAACTTACGACACAAACATATGATACCCATAGAAGCTCGCGATCATTAATAGAAATATCCAGTTTTTTTTCTTATATATACGTATGTACATACATAAGTATTTGTATCCATATTAAATATATCTAGGCGCATCGCAAATATAACTAACAAAGGCAGAACGAGGAGGAGGATTTTGCAAGGACAAGTATCGTGTCGCGTAATGATATATAATATATTCTTTTGATCACATATTAAATTTTTTCCGTGTCGTTAGCGGTCATGATACTCATTATTTTTAAAGCGGTATCGTGTGTCGCGTTCAAGACGCTGACTGTCCCCGGTTACTGTGATTTGCGTGTTTTTTCTATATTTATAAGTGCTTAAAACATTATCGGATTGCCTTTGTTACCGGCGCGAGAGAAGAACTCGAGCGCGTTTGATGTGAAATTTTTCGCTTGTTAAATTTTTTTGTACCGTAATTATCGATAATCGATGATAAAGGAACTTTCGGGCGGAATGTAAATGAGAAGGCGAGTTTGTGTTATAACACCTTTTTCTTCATTTGGGGTTCAGAAGGAGTCCCGTTTTATGAAATCTTAGCGAGCAAGTCGAAGAAGAAATACTTTAGAAAGCAATTGACAGATTGTATTCACCGATTTAATAACAAATTTTTATTCACTGATATGTACCTACAGAAAATTACGATTAAATTAGCTGTGGTGTATGAGTTACGTAGAGTTAGTGCAGTTTTGACGTAGGCCCGAGTCGATCGTAACCACATCCTCAATGACAAATAAACCTGAGTTGTTAATCCACCATAGAAATTAGAATTTAGTTCTAGTTTGTTGAGGAAGATCCTAGAAAAGTAATCCTCTTAGGAATTACGTTAAGTGTACACATCCTAAACTTGATGACTACCAATGAACATTTAATTGAAAAAAATAAACCCATTTTTAAAAGTCAAAGTATATAATTATAGAAAACTGATCTCAAAAAGATACTTCAGAGAGTCAATATTACAAATAAATAAAGAAGAGGAACATCTACATACATAACTCTCCAGTGAACAACTTTCTGGGAATTGACTAACAAATGAACCGCAGTGATAGGCCGTTAATTGGAGAGTTACATAGATGTTCCACATTTTTATTCATTTGTATGTAGTTATACAGCTAGCGCTCGATAACGTAAATACCCGATATTGGAAACATTGCACAAAATTCATAGTATAGGATTATATGGAACGCTCGATAGCGTAAAAGTATTGTGAGTTCGATAGCTCGATAACGTAAACAGCACGCAATTTCCGATCGTCTACGAATAACTTCGAGCATTACAAATGCGTTACAAGTTACCTATGAAAAGCCCAGTTTGATCAATCCCCGAGTTATCCAATTATATAGGGAAGCCCGAATTTATGTAGCATATATTTCAACTTAATTGTGTACATTCCCGGGATAACTATATATATGCTATAGTAAACACAGATGCTTTTAGTAGCATGTTCATGCATATGTAGTTTTTATTTTGCAAAAGTAGTCTTAATTACAACGTTTTTGGCTGAGGTTCGTTCTTTAATTCACGATTACAAAACGCTATTTTGATTTATTGTTATCCTTAGTATTTACAGAAGGTTCTTCGATTATTTTTTGTATTTTATTTTGGCGTATTAAAGGTATCTTCTAATAATTTGCTTGTTAATAATCATCTTGGCTGATGTAAATATTTCGATAATGTGAAACCCCCTTATTTAGTTCACGTTATCGAGCGTCAGCTGTATTAAATAGTTTTTATTTAACAGTTTTGAGAACGAAAAGTTTTTGGAAAATGTAGCTCCATGCTCAACGCGATACGGTTGGTGACAGGACCAAGTGCGTTGTTATGCGTCGTTAATTTTTTGATGGTCAAACATAGCACATGCTTCATTTCGAAGGTGCAAGGGTTCCTTATTCATCATCAATTAGCGGCGGTAAAATATTATGAACGTGGAAGTGAATAGAGAGGCGCAAACTTTTGACTTGCGAACGTGGAAACAACGATGGGTGTAAAAGAATTTTATGTAATTTCAACAAAAAAGTCTGGTGGGTTTTTGACCGACACTCTGATTCGGGTGGTTCAAAATAAACAAAATCTTTAATTTCGCTTTCTCAAAAACCTTCTTTATCTCCGTCAACATTTTTGATCTAATAATCGTTTTCTTTTACCGTAAGCTCTGCCTATGTTGAATCGTAACTAATTTAAATTATGACAAATAGTTACCTAAACTTCGTAGAAATTATTATTATTATTATTAAACACATATTCAAAAATAGTATATGCCAACGCAATTATTTAAATTTTCATGGCGAACTAGATTAACTGACAGACGAACAAAGAATAGCAAAAACACTCAGACTTCAAACTTTTCGCAATAACATATAATTAACAAGAAAAAATCTAAGAGGATTCCCTATCTAGGGTAATTTAGGCGTCTAGCAGCCTCAGTTAACCTTGTCTTACGTTCTCCTTCTATACTTTTACACATTTTATCTTTTTAAAATAATAATGTATATTATAGTTTTAGAGGCGTAACTCACAATGAGTAGTAATCAGTCCTCTTGTTCTAAGAACGGCAAATCTCGTACTATATCCGGACCATGTCCCATAAGCTCCCCAAAGTCTCGTGAAGGCGATTACGGTTGGCCACCGGATATACTTCTGGAATTATAGTAAACTAAGCTCCCATTAGCACTGGAGTGCTGTGCTCTTGAAGAAGTTCTTGGGTTCTAATCCTTATTATGATCTTCCACAGCAATACCAGGCTCGTCAGGTATTTTACGCATCTTCACTCATTGAGGTGGTCTGTCACTAGACCAAGACTATTATATATCCTAGCAAGGAGGAAATCATCAAACCGCTCTTGCTGCGATGGTTCCTCATATGCCACGATGCTTTTTCGTAAATTTTTATCATTTTCGGAGCGTTCAAATTGCTCCTAAATAAATTTAAAGTTGAAAACCAGTGAAAACAGCAACAATCCCAAAAATGATTTTTCACGGGTTGTTTAACACTTCCTTGCACTAGTTGGTAACTGGGCGAAGTCCATCCACTCCTTCTAAGTACTCATACCAAAAAAGACGTTTTGATAGAAACACATTAGTCCAATGGCAGTCGATGTTGCTATGGACTCAACGCAATCTTTTTCTAATGTGATTCTCACAGAGCAATTGTTTTTGTATGGTACTGCGGTTCTGAATGTTATTTTCTCGCAACCGACGTGTATTAGTCGTTTATTGCAACGTTGCCAATTTCCCCAGTGTTTCGGACCAACTGTCAGCTTCCAAGTTGGAAATCTCTAGGAAGAAATTGACACTGGACTTCTTCCTAGTGGTTTCTTGAAGTCAGCTATAATCGCAGAAGTGGATTCAAGTCACTTCCTCGCCCATCGCCGGCCAGTTCAAATCAAAACTTTAGAAAATCCTCTCGAAGAGAATGGTACCCGATAATTCGGTTTTCTGGTGATGATGTTATCATCCTTTTTTGAAATTTATCCATTTGCCCAAAAATAATCTTTGATTTTTGGCAATTGTGGACTTCCCCTTCCTCGCCTTGGATGTCATTGGGTGTCACTTCCATTTTGGACAAATCCAATGAAGGTCACGAAACCTATTCCTCCATCTGTAGAGAACGTCAATGTCTTGTGTGGTCTGATTTGGCCTCCTCCATAAATCTGACAGCTTCCAGATTAGATATTCTAGTACTTCTAAGGTACCCAATTGTGAAAACTATGCCTATTAAATCAGGTCATCCATTGAATCTCGTAACTCCTTTGAACTTATTACAAAATCGACAACTTGAATCCAGCAATAACCTGTTAGTTTATATAATGCAAAAAGTTCATCTTTTCTGCCTTCTTTATGCTAAATATCAATGCCAATGATGCAGATTTATTTCCAGATTGTTCTTGAAGGAAGCCGTCCGGTGTTTGATTTCCAAATCAGAAGTGGTGTTTTTTTGGCAGGATTTTCTTGTATAATTTCACAGATCACCCCGATATCGATTTCCCATAAAACTTTGTAATGGTGTTGTTGTTCTTGTAAAAATCTGAATATCTACTTCCTTCAAGTTTCTTCATTCAGCCCTAATTGCAGTCTTCATTTTCCAATTCTTTCCGACTATTATCCTAATAACATCGTAGCATCATATTATGACGCCCTAAGTTTTATTCCGCTGTCCATGATTACCATTTTTAGTGTTCACCTTAGCCAGATGTTCTGCCCATTTCAATTCTATAGAATGAATATGCAAGATTAATTTGCTGGCGGCTCAAACGTAGTTGGTGACCACACTATTTACATCTTTCCAGTCGACGGCTTAGAAATCGGTAATTTCCACGAATTGAATCCAAAATGAAGTGGCCTGTATAATACTTAATAGTACTATTACCTTCGTCCTTATCAAAACCTACGTTGACTGAAGGTGACCAGTTCCGTAGGACTTCTTATGCCCTTCTTACAATGATTGGAGAAGGGCATTTTTATGGATTCAACTTGGGCGAAATATCTAACAATCGGGTTATTTATCTGGCTAGTCGAAGGGTATGTTCTCGGAGGAAAGGGAATCTTGAAATTTTCACGTGCCCAAGTGTTTCCCACAATTTGCAGGTCGGCGAGGACCATCCCCAATCATTTGTTTTGTGCAACTTCAATACGGCTTACGTGGCCCTTTTGTAGTGGTGGACCAGTAGAGACCTCCATAGGTTAGTACAGCAGTGGAGGAAAAGCTATATCTGTTTTTCGAGAAATGAGAATGTATATCTCGTTCGGAGTATACACTATTTTACTGGACTCCTTGAGGGCAAAACAAATGCCACAGGTTCATATCATCAGTTTGTGATGAGGAACTCACATATTTCATTGGTAATGAAACACTAGCTAAGGGGTCTTCTTTACACATTAAATTTAGATTTAAAAATATTCCATTGGGCGGCCGGAAGACTATACTACATGAATCTATTTTAAGTTAGACACGTAAAACGAATACGCAAAACGTACTGTACAAAATTTGTATTAAATCGACTAGAATTTCAGGGCAATATACCGTACACTCGTGAAATCCGCACAATCCCAGCAACGGAAGCCGCATTTACATACATCCGAATTTAAACCGAAGGGATGGAGTAGGTGGTAATTAATTCTAATATAACTGGATCATTTGTTTAACAACGGGGGTTGTTTTTCTATTCCCGACGACCGCCTATTGCTATTTACGTAGGGCAAGGTCTATAAAACGTGAGGAAAACCAGTGATTGTACGCAGTCGGCAACATGGAACGATCACTCTTGGTGTGCAGCTTCTTCATCGTGCTTTTGCAAATCATTCAAACATCGGAGAGTGTAAGTTTATTTTATTTTTAGTTCAATCGTACATAGCCTTTCAAATAACCTTGTTACTTATACATATATTGTTACATGTTGAATAATCAGCTCATGAGGATAAAATGTAGAATTCTTCATCTTCTTCTTCTAAATTCATGATTTTAAAATATAATTAAAAATGTAGACATAAACCGGAATCTATACATACTTATCTTTTGAATTACCTCCAGCAGCTTTTAGGCTAGTGAAAGAGAAAATGGAATCTAACAGTTGAAAGTAATATTAGCTGTTAAATTAAATTTTATCTTTGACTAACGTAAAAAAGTGTTGGAGGTAATCCAAAAGGGTTTTAAATTTTATCAGTACTACTTTGGAAAGTGAGAAAGTGAAATACAAATCTGAAATTAAAATAGTTGTATCAGAATTAGTCAATTTAGGAAAGAGGTTATCAGTATATATCGTGTTTTGCACAAACAACATTTATAACAGGAAATATCTGTCTACTATCACAGGAAAGCCTTAATTATTTTTCTTAAGTGCGCAAGTTTCAAAAGGAACATATGGAAAACCTCTGACAGTATGGGATATTTATTTTTTACACGTAGAAATGTAAATGCTAATAAAATTCAGGTCATATCTGAAGCAAGGTTGAGTGGATCTTTTATCGTGTGGTAAATTATATGTAGGTATGTATCGAAGAACTCAGGTTATATCTTGAGCAAGGTTAAGTTGATCTTTTATCTTGCGGTAAATTATATGTATGTATGTATGTATCGAAGAACTTCGAACATTGCAAACTAAAGTCGACTATTTCTTTGTTTGTTTGTTTTTTTTTCTCTTAGAGAAAAAACAAACGTTAGTAAAATCTGGTCCATATGTCAAGCAAGGTATGGTCTGATAGGATGTGTTATGATTACCTACAAGACCGGATCGTATGTCTCTATCTAACTGCATTTTTTAATTATACTTCGATGACATATAAATTAGTGCCTCTGAAACAATACTTCTATTTGTGCATTTTTTTACACGCATTAACTTCTGTCTACCTTATATAGTCTTCTAACTAAATCTAACGCATTAGTTTTGACAAACTTGGTACGTATGCATGTTTATAGGAAAGACCGGACTGTCAGTTTCCTTCAGTTTCGTATTCCTATGCTTTGAAGGCAATTTAAAATTGTTAAATACCCCTGGTCCACACCCGACTTAGAAAGTTGTCCACTAGAATCATCTCGAAACATCAAGTTTGTTGACGTTCAAGGAATAATTAATCGAAGCGGGAATAACTTGTTGAAACTCCATAATCATAACTAGTAAAAATCAAAAAAGAGACTTTATGAGTTTAAAAATTTTTTGTGTTATGTCACTAAATTTGTAGTGACAGTTTTATTAAAAAAATTTTGAAACTCGCAAAGTCTCTTTTTGATTTTTACTAGTTATGTTCAAGGAAGTTGATACAAAATTTGGATATTTGTCCTCGATTTTAAGGAAATTGCTTAGACGAAGTAAGAAATAAAGCAGGCATGCGCCCATGCCGCCCAAGGTTAACATTGCTGTAGGTATTCTAACGTAATACATATAAAAACACTGCCTGACCCTCTGTTCAGATGTTTAGTGATATTTCTCCCACATAGACAATTAGTTTGTAGTTTTAATGGGATTTTATTATGAAGAATACATTTATACATATGTCTTCTCAGAGAGTTCCATATCGTCAAGCGAGATACATTCAGTACCTATGTTTATTTTTGGAAAACCGTGGACCTCCAACCAGCAGGAAAAAAGTCATACTGAATTATGAACAATGGAAAAATTGCAAAAGAAGAAACTTTACATATAAACACCTCGTTCCCTTACGGTGTAATGTAGGGATCGAAGAATAAGCAGCAATATGACAACGCCGCGCTTGACGGTCATCGCCGACCGGCCTTAGATAGTCTCGCCCTCTATGCATTCTCTCTGGGAAAACTATCCACGACGATATTGCAATTTATTATCACTATATTGCTATGTCAAAAGGCCAGGCGTGTATATAAGCTGCTCAGTTTCATCTGATATTAATTCAAAACCACAAATTATCCTATTTTCCTTCATGAATAATCATTAAGAAACGACTACGACAGAGTAAACTACGATTCATACCGATAGAATAGTGCAGATTGAGATGGGGAATTACGAATAAAATAGATGTTCAATATTTTTTCAAGAAATAATTAGAATTCTTAATTGGGGCCCCTTTTCCAAGTTTTTTGCGCCTCTGCCGTCTGTGAAGGTTAATCTTCTGCATTACTTTAAAAATCTTAGTACTTTAATCGACGATAGTTCAAGTTTCAGAACGGTATTATGTCTTCTAGCATGCAGTTTCTTCAAGCAGCTATTTGTTCGTTTTCTTGTTTCATCTATTCTCGAACATCCGTATAGGGAATAATGACAGTATCGGTGATGATGATTTTCTTAATTACTTATTATAAAAATCTTTTGGTCTCTCTCTCACCACTGAATTAGTTGAAACAATATCCAAACTTTCCAATATATCGACTAATGCTGACGATGGCTTGCCAAGCTTCTTCTTTCCCTACGAAACAAGATTTGTACTTGCAAAACCATTAAAGTTTGTCGTCGATTCGTTTGTAATTATTGAAACATTCCGTACGTCGTTGAAATGTGTAAGTATGGTTCCAGCTTATAAAAGAGGTGATGGAACTGTAATAGATAATTACAGATCAATCTCTGTTCTCTTCAAGTTTGGAAAAGTGTTTGAACCGGCGATGTATTAAAATATGTACAGTAATGTTAAATCGTTTCTTTCTGCCTCCTAGCATGGGCTTTTGCCAGATAAATTTGCGGCCGCCAATCTAAGAGTCATCTCCTAATATATCAGTGAGGCCAATGACGGATCAGGTTGATGTCATGATGACTGATGTTTCAAGCACCTTTGACTCTATGGACCACGGAATATTGCTGGAGAAATTATTATTATCACTAGCTTTCAGTAGAAGTACTATGTTGTCTTAAACTTGAAAGTTGATCTACCCCATCCCCCAAGGTTTTGGTAATGAATTGTTTAAGTCTCGGACGTATTCTATCGCATTGTACGCTGTTAAATCAATTCTAAAAATATTTACGAAACTGTCCTCTACTTAAAAAGTTTTTTTGTTATTAAGTAACATATTTTGATATATATCGTTTACCTTAAATAGCTTATATGAGGTTGAATTGAAGATTTTAAAATTCCAATGGTAATTCTAATCTAATGTAGCGAACACCAAACACAAACTTCTTCTTCCTTTTAATCCTGTACTTTTTACCCTTAGGTGTAGAGACAGTGGAGTTGAGTTTACTGTTGCTGTTCACACTTCTATCTCCATAGCTACCTTCCCATCTTCCTCTTCTTTTGCTTCCAGTCCCACACCGTCACCCCTCGTTTTGTTCTGTTGGCTGTTCTACTTTCATTTCTCCCGGACACTTGCGTTTCATACATCTTCTTCATCAATCTCTCGTTCCGCATTCGACACACGTGGCCAAACCATTTCAAATGTTCCTCCGGTATTTTTCGTCTGTAAGTGGTATTTGTAATTGCTCTCTGAATATGTCATTCCATATCTTGTCTCTTAAGGTTTTATTTTCCATACGTCTGAAAAACCTCATCTCCAACGCATTCAAGCGTGTTTTATAGTTCACTGTCAAAGTCCAAGTTTTACTACCGTACATAATTTTCGACCTTACACTTTTTTTTTTAATTTTAATTTTTCTAGGTATTTCCCTCTTTCCAAAAGAAAATGTCGTTTTCATGAGAATGAACATCTTTGCCGCTTTTCCTATTCTGTGGTATAGATATCGTATAATATCTTTTTTAATTCTTCCATTATTTTCAATTAGGGATCTTAAATATCTAAAACTCTCCACTTGTTGTATTTGCTCTTCCTGCATCCATATATTATTTACTTTCTTCCCCTTTGACACTATCATTCTCTTCGTCTTTCCTATATTTATCTTTTCTAGTTGTTGTTCTATCATTTCTATATTATATTGTAAGTTCTTCTTGAAGGTCGCTACGACAACCGTATCATCCGCAAACAATGATTTGCTCGTTTCTACTTGTTCCATTTCCCAATGTCTCAATTTTACTGTCTTCATATCTTTGCTTACCTTAGTTACCTTGCTTCTTTTATTGCCTCATCTAATAGTACTGTAAACAGACAAAACACAAACTTTCGGTACTAAAACGTTGAATCGGTTTAATTTTCAGTTTCAGAATGCGGAACACGTCAACGAAGAATACGACAAACGAAATAACGCGCTGCATTTATGGTCGAAACTGTATTTGAGAAGTAAGCAACCGTTACCTTTATGGTTCGGTCCCAGATTAGGTCGAAGCAAGCGATCGGCAAACGATATCGATTCCGAAATATTGACCGAAATGAACTGCGACCAGATCGAATCGTTTATTAAACTTTTAGCCGTCCTGTATGACTCGAAGTGTCTTGGGTCTAATAAATCAAGAAAATACGTTCCACGACTTGGTAGAAATTCCGGCGAAGAAATGGAGAACGAATATTTCTCGTAGATCTACACGTGTTCCAAAAGAAGTCGGTAGTTTATCTAAGTCAAGATACTTTCTTAATAAATTGATGTGATGTATGAAATAAAGTTTGTATAGAAAAATGCGCTTTTTACCTTTCTAATTTTCTTAAAAGGAAATTTGCTTTCCAAGTAAGTTCGAGGTAGGCGGAAATGATGCAGATTACAAATTATTTATATACATTGGATTGGTAACGGTTAAAATCCTGCACCATGTGGACCGAATTTCAAAATAATTCCGGTATACAAAAAGATTATGTATTAGCTAACAACCATCTACTAATAAATCTGTGCAAATTGTGCAACGCATTAAATTTGAAAATTTCGAACAGTTCTGGTACACTGTCGACAACAAGCCAATACTTCGATGCTTTTGAATAAGTTAAGGAATGTCCCAATTTTATTCTTAATACACCTGCAGGTGAGTATGACGTATTAGTTACAAATCGGATTACTACTCCATTAATGGACATGTTGGTATCACGGCTTATATAATTCAAAGATCTGCTTTTCATACTTTGAAACCTGTGATGTACTTAATACATTCTTCCTTTAGTAAGGGTGTTTTCCCTACTGCTCTGAACGCAGCTTTTGCCAAACGTTTGTACGAGAAAGATAAATACAATAACCCTCAAAAAATATTTTCTCCTAATTTCTAAAGTGCATCTGCAAAATATTCAAACCATCTTGCCGTATATGAGTTCTTTCATTATTTCTGATTCTGAATCCTTCCCAAATAAAAAGGAATTCGAATAAGGACGCATTTTAAGCTCCATACAATACCGTATAACGTATACCTCGAGACACTTCGGATAACTTGAGACAAATTGCAGTTTATCAAAAATCATCTTTCTTCTGCTGTCTGTGGTTGAATTTGGTAAGTAATATTGGTGTATTTCGAATTGGATAGGCGTAATGTACTAATATCATTCCGTTCTATTTTTATTGGTGGTTTAGTAGTGACAGGAAGTACAGAGATATGTAATCATGTAATTTGTTACTTTGAAAACATAGAACTTATCGCACCAGTCCTAGCAAACCTATAGTATATAAGTAAATTAAAAATTTTTACCTTAAATTTATTTTTTAATAAAGCAGAAGCGACCTATTCATAAAATTATGCTTTCTCAGAGTAAATTGGGACATGCCGAGCAGATATAAAAGGCAGCCTTAATGAAGACGATATAGAGACTATCCAGATGATAAATTACAAGAGGCACTAGAAACTTTGGTTAACGGCGTAATGTTACTCAAAGAAGCTGAACAGCGAGACGGGGTAATCAAAGGCAACACTAATTGTAAGCCAAAAATACCAAGTAGTAAATATCTTAAAGGAAGGCAGACAGTTCTAACTCCAACAGAAGAAAATATGGTAATTGCGGCAATTCAGCGGCAGACTGGGGCTACTCCTTTTTCCAAAATAGAAATCAGACTTTTTGTAAAAAATTATTTGGACGGAAAGAGGGTGCAAGAGAGACTGTTCAAAGAAAATTTACCAGGGTTGGATTGGGTGAATTCGTTTTTAAGAAGACATCCTGAATTAACAGTACGATTGTCGCAAAATATACAGAGGGCTGGATGTGCAAGACCGCAGTAATGTCACACATGATCAAATCATAAGCGTCTTAAAGACGCCTGTCATCAGAAGAGGGCGTCATATCTTTAACAGGCCTGTAAATCTGTCATAAATGTTCCTATTTTTCAGATTTTTTTGTTATTTATATTTGTTTATATGCTATACTTTTCTTCCTAAGTGTCATATTTTGACACAAATACGTATTCAAAGAATAAAATATGTAGTTTTATATTGTATGCAATAAAATGTTTGTTTATTGTATTTTTATTGTGAAATATAGGTACTTTCGGATGTATCTTTTGCTGTCTTAAGATACCCTGCAACAGTTTCACGTGCGTTTACAAACTATTTTAATGTACATATGTGTCTAGTTACCCCATTTATAGCGTGAATTGAGACACCCATAAAGATTTAAACAAAAAACAGTTATTCAATTTTTTTTTTAATCCGCGCACGGAATCGGATGCCTTTTAAATTTTTCACCCCATCTATGTATTTAAACAGCATCTAATTATGTGTTGTTATTGTATCTACTAATAACAAACAAAACCGTTAGGAAAGTGTCTCAAGTAACCCCGGTTTTACGGTACTGGATGAAGTGGTGAAAAATTGTAAAGATAAACTCAACAAGATGTACATACGTCGGAGATTGGAGATTGGAGATTGGAAGCGACAGAGATGTCAGAATTATGCCACGCAGATGACATGGTAATTTTCCATAAGAATGTCAAAGAAGTACAACATAATATAAACGTATACGTAGAGAAACTGAAAAATACAATATCAAACTGAACATTGACAAAACAAAGACAATGATTATAGGGCCAGGTAACACACAACACCAACACTACATATATAAAGATAGATGGCCAAAGAATTGAGCAAGGAGACAGATTTACATACCTGAGAGCCGCTATAAACAGAACAATCATTCAATGCCATAAAATGTAAGTGCTTAAATTAGAAAGAAGATATAAAGATGAATGTCGCAAAAACAAAAACTATAATAATTTCCGACGCAAAGAAAACCCACGAAATAAGACGGAACGGGAAACAAATCGAAGAATTAGAACGCTTTAAATATTTACGAGAGAAAAACGGTAAATTGGATAGTAAAATAAACGAAAGAATGGGAAGAGTGGGAAGAGTGGGAGGCATCTTCAATACAATGAAAACAACATTTTTAGGAAAAAGGAAGATAGCGAAGAAGATAAAAACTGAAGTTATCAAAAAAGTTATACCCCCAACAATTATACAATATATAATCGAGAATAGACGCCATGGATACGAGGTTTCTGAGAAAGATTGAAAATAGGAAAAGAAAAGACAGAATAGGATTGGAATAATTAGACAAAATCCAACAAGAAGTTCAATAAACGAAAATATCATAGAAGGACAGCTTAGGTGGTTTGGTCACGTGCGTAGGATGACGGAGGAGTATTCGAAACGAGAGTGCGCGGAACAAATAGAAGAGGAAGACCAAGAACCAGATGGATTGAATGAATCAGAGGAAAGAGGAATTCCATGGGAAGACATACGGAAATTGACACAGGACAGGAAACAGTGGAGGCAGAGATGCAAGACTCGACTCCTCCAGCCTTACACCAAAAGCTAGAAAGGCTTAGTACTAAGTAAAGTAAACAAAAAGGGGTCACGGATGCTAGTGCACAATAAAAGAGTTTCAAAATATAACAGTCAAAATCAAAGAGATTATGGTAGGTTAAGTACTTTGTAATTTTAATCTGTAGCAAATTAAGTTAAAAACAAGAAGCTCGTTAGTGTTAATATGCTAGATTGCTATGTAATAAATCTATCCATTGGGTGATTTATAAAAACGGAGTCAAGGTGGAAGTAGTCAAGAAAATAGTAAAACCAATGCCTATCCTTTAACTGCGAAAGTTGGAGTGCAACTGATAGACAAAGAAGTAAATTAGCGAGTACAAGAGATGAGATTTATGCGAAAACTACAAGGCAAAATCAGACGATACAGGGTCTGAAATAAAGTATATCGAGAACAAGTGAAGATCATGCCAATAGAGACAACTATAGCACAGGGACAACTCAGATACTTGGGGCGTATGTAAAGAATGGAGACTAGCAGGCTAGTAAAGAGAATATATAAGGTTAGAGACATAGGGAACAGAAAATGAGGTAGATCGAAAAATTTGGAAGGAGGAAGTTAAAAGAGCAGCAGCAAGAAGATGGGTGGTAGGCAAAGACATCCAAAAATTCGCCCAATGTAGAAGACCGTGGAAAGTAATCTGGAAAAAGAAAATCGAGTAAGAGGGAACATGAAACAAGAACAGTGTCCGATGCTCGACTCCTAAGCCTTACACCGAAAAATAAATAGATGGGCTCTTGGATTAAGTGAGTAATTATTTCGATACTTAACTGAAAGAGAATGTAAAACCTCCTAGTGCCTTTAGGTCACTATTTTCTTGATTATCTTACCCTGCTACCTTTACTTCTCCTCTTTAATAAATAATTTGTTTTTCAATCCAGGGAATTGTCACCCGACGGTTTCGCTTGAATAGGATCTTCGTCAACGAGGAAATGATAAAAATAAATTAAGTAACCGTCAGTCATATTTATTTGTCAATAGTTAACGTCATCGCTCATTACCGACCGACATCGAAGTCGTTAAATTTACTTTCCGATCCCGCTCGTTGCATTATTCAGGACGCAATTTTCGAATTCATATCCGGCCGTACACTTTGGAAAATCTCCTATTAAGATTCGTTATCGACAACGCAGGAAAGTTCTCCTCATTAGTGCCACCGAAGACATCTGTTCCAATTATCACGCCGGTGCGGTGGCGAGATTTTTCGCATATAGAAGAAGGTACAACGTATATACATACATACGTAGATCATAAAATATAAAAAGTCGATTATCCGTATGTACACCACCGCTAAACCAACACGACTGTCGAAATGGGCGGAAATAAAGATAAAGCGACGAAATAGAGAGAGACGATAAATAACTTTATTTACATAGAGACGTCGGATCGAAAATATTTGTTATTGAGTGTACCTGTACGACCTACCCCGACGTGTAGAGAACACCCCGTCTCGGTCGTACAGCTGAACAGTGGCCCTCATTAACGATTTCCGTTGCGAGAAACGCCACTTCACAAATGAGTAACTGCACATTATACAACTCTCGACTTTTCAGAATGTAAATTAAAAGAGTGCGTCGTCCAATCCCGACGATTCTTTCTAATGTATGAGCACCAATGTAGTACATTGCCGCCGGCTCTGTGGGTTTTCTAAACGCCGCTCAAGGTGTTACCAAGTCGAACGTGGAGCATGCGAACTCGCATCTACAGACAGATGTTAAAATATTTTGACCATGTCCCGTTCTGAAGAAGAAAAAAGGAATTGCAAGTACAGTAGGAATTTAATTTCGCCCTTTGTCGTAAAAAGTTGAAGGAAATCACCACGAAGTAGTAGTTTTATTGGCGTAGTTTTAACAACAGGTCAAAGCTTGGAACCAGAAGACCAGAAGACCAGAAGACCAGAAGACGTATGCATGTCTCGTAGTGGTCGCTTGCTTTCAGTAGCTGCTCTCTTCAAATTCTCTATAAATCAGTGGTTAGTCAACACAACCTGTATCAAATGGTGAAAGTTTAAAACAAAATTATGCTGACGAGTTTGGCTGGTTGCAGGTAGCACCTGGCCATAGTAGCCAAGGTAAACAAGAAGAAACATGATCTTAAGGCGTTTGACAAAACTACGAGCTGGAACCTGACGACGATGAGGGCAATGAGTAACGAAGGATACCACAACCACAGCAGTTGGATTAAATGTAAGCAAATTCCCGAAAAAGGTGTTCGAAGTAAGAGAACATTAGACCATATACAGGTAACGCTCGATAACGTAAATATCCGATATTGGAAACATTGCGCTAATGTGAACACAAAATTCGTAGTATAGGATTATACCGAATGCTCGATAACGTAAAAGTATATATAAGTTCGATATCTCGATAACGTAAACAGCATGCAATTTTCGATCGTCTTCAAATAACTTCGAGCGTTACAAATGCGTTGCAAGTTATCTATGAAAAGTCCGGTTTGATCAATCCCCGAGTTATCCAATTATGTAGGGAGTTCCCGATTTATGTACATATTTGAACTTAATTGTGTACATTCCCGGGATAACTCTTTCCTATAGCAAACACAGACGTTTTAGTTGCGCATACATACATATGTAGTTTTGATTTTGCAAAAGTAGTCTTAATAACAATTTTGTTTGCTGAGGTTCGTTCTTTAATACACGATTATAAAACGCTATTTTGATTTATTGTTATCCTTAGTGTTTACAAAAGGTTCTTCGAATATTTTTTGTATTTTATTTTGGCGTATTAAAGGTTTCCTTTAATAATTTGGTTGTTAATAATCACCTTCGCTAATATAAACATTTCGATAATAGGAATTAGTTCACGTTATCGAGCGTTTGCTGTATTATTTAAGAACTCCCTAAATGTTAGAACCACTCCCAGCGAAATTATTAATATCGAGTGTCTATAAATTGGCGAAAAAGCTACACGTTGCTTAACCCCTTATGAAATTCTGAGTCGAAAATCTCAACATCAAAATATTGTACCACGCTTCATACTTCTTTACGAGATTCTAGAAATTGGGACTTTTATTCCACAAATAAGCCTTATTGTTCGATATCTGTTGATAGAGATAACTGCAATTTGGAGTAAAGGAGAATTTTGGGTAGTATTTGTTGGTAAACTTTTTATTTTTATTAGTTAATAATTATGATTTTTTTGGTTAACCTACTTCATTATTTGTATAGTCTTGATCAGTTCTTGTGTTCTGTGGTTTTTCGTTCTTTCATAATTATTTTTACATCGAATGAGTATGCCGATTTGTACACGGAGTACGGTATCTATAATGGAAATGCTAACATGGCAGTAGATGCGAGTGCTGTGCTGCCAAATGTATGTTTCTTTCACGTGCTTCCTAAAAAGATACGAAGCGCGATCCAACACAAGATTAAGATTTTCGATTCAGAACCGAACGACGAATGTCGCTGCGTGTAGCTTTTTCGCCAATTTATACACATCCTGTACATTCCTCATACTGCAATTTTTTCTCACAATTAAACTATCGTCAGTTCTTGCCGATTACTGCTTTATGCATTAAATTCAAAAATTCTTCGCAAATCCCGTTGCTTCTCCCAAATCATTGCACAACTTATAGATTGGTAGCACTTTATAACTTACTAGAAAATGTCATATTTAGAGGTTATGGATGAAATTAAAATAAAATGAGTAAACAGCGCAGACAAAGGTGCACTGTTGGCTGCATATATTATTTGGTCACGTGCCTTGCAAGGATATTTGAAGACCCGCTATTTTACAGTTCCATGTCATTCCCTTTATCTTTTAATTATTTTTCCTAAATGTATATATACGAGGACGATTCGTAAAGTAAGTTCCGTTTGGTTATTAAAAGCCACCAATACATGAGCAAATTTTTATTATATACAACTTGAAGCTATTACTTTCAGCTATTTCCCTACATAGTTGCCATTAAGATTGAGGCATTCGTCATAGCGATGAACCAGTTTCTTCATAGAACTTTGCCGCGTGGGAATGTACGTGAAGTTTTAGAGAAAAAGTCACTTAGTTCTATAGTTGTGAGTCGCCGATTTTCACGAATTTTCTCTTCCAGATCCCCCAAAAGTTCATCCGTTACAACAATTGGTCTTCCACTCCGTTCTTCATCATGGACATTAGTTCGTTTTTATCGAAACATACAGCACCATCTACTAACCAGACTGTCACTCATGACCTTTTCACCATAAACAGAACGATAATTCTTAGCAGCCTTCATATTGTTTGGACACAGAAGTCGGATAACAAGACGCAGTTCACAGTCAGCGGGAATTCCAATTATAGCAGAGAATATTTAAAAGATTTTTCCTGACACATCAGTTGACTATGTCCGCTTCCGTGTCCATGTCATCAGTTTATATCAGTGGTCAATACTAAGTTTTGGGAGGTGGAAACAATACACAATGAAATAAATTGTTGCTGGAGGGAGATGAGAAATAACATGCAAACAGTTCGTGTTTTTTGGAGGAGTTGTTATCTTCGTGAAGGTTTGAATCGTAATTGAGTAAACATTTATTGCAGCAACTTGTGAAATTGCACTTCTGATAGAATTGCTGCGATAATTCCTGTGACAATTCCTCAAAATTGTAATGGTGTACAGCATTAATCGGGCATGCCAAAGACAGCGCTGTTGGAACTTTATGGCAATAAGCACATGGAAGTTTGTGTAAAAATTGTAAACCAACCGGAGGATATTGGAAATTGTTTGAAATCGCTGAAAATACTGTCGAACGATACTCCCATAAAACAACTCGTAAATGTTAGAAGTGTCATACACCACCTGTAGAAGCTATAGTTCGTTCTTGGTGAAATTTTGTTTTTGATGGTTTTGGTGGTGTGAATGCAGTTTACCGTCACTTTCGAATTGGTCAGGTGCTTGGATAAATACGGAAAGGGCTACCACAATCGTCTGTTTAGATTCAGTTCTTAAAGTTTTAATGAGATATCCCTAAGTAACCCGTTGTGGCTCTGGTACTGAAGTCCACGAAAAAGCGAGCTTGATTTTCTATTGATAATTCACTTTAATGTACATCCAAAACAATCCTCCAACTGGTTTTCTATATCTTTAAGCCACCCCAGAGCAAAAACGAAAACCGAAGTTAAAATCCTTTTAATGAAGAAGAAGAAGAAGAAGAAGAGATATCTTTGGTTTTGGCCAATGGATAAATTAGAAAAGAGAAGACCTAATGTTGGTATTATAAATTTACAGAATATACCACAAAACGTAGGCGCAAATATGAAAATTTACGGTAAATGCGATCTTACAATGAAGATTCTAGAATGACAAAAAAAGCAAAGTTAGAAATTTGAACACAAAAAGGATTCGATATTTCATCATGTATCTGTTTTGCGTGAATTTTTATATCTTAACATAGTCTGAGATTGTATGTACTACTGCTGAGCACAATCTATTCCATTTTATCCTTTTTTGTCTTTTTCTTTTTGGTCCTGTAATCTGTGTAATTCTCTTCATCGGTTCCTGTCTCTGGCGTGATCCTTCATTCTTTCCCATCTCACTCCTCTTTCCCCCTCTGCTTTCCTGATGTCGTCATTCCATTATCTTCTTGGACTACCTTCTTTGTTTTTTCCTATCACTCGCGTTTCATACACTCTCACATACTACCTTAGCTGACCCTCCTCTATTATTTTCCATATAGATTTAATTTTTAATACGTCATGCCAGTTACTCTTATTTCTTATCTTATCTTTCTTGGTCTTATTTTCTATCCGTTGTAGGAATCTCTTAGCATGGCACATAAATTCGCAATTTGATCTTTTTGATTTTGTCCAGGTCTCACTGCTAAACGTTATCGTTGGTCTTATCACTTTTTTTACTATTTCGGTTTTGATCTGTTTTGGTACTTCCTTTTTTCCTCGAAATGTTGTTCTCATCGTATAGAACATTCTTGCCGCTTTCTTCGTTAATTACTTGCTCCATTTATCCGCTCCACTGAATTATTGTTAATTTATAATATATATACTTAATGTTCCATTTTAAAAATAAAACAATTTTAATATTCCTAAAAAAGAACAATTAAAAATATCCAATCCGGTGGTTGTGATAATTTGAGCACTATGACCATAGGTACTACTGACACCAATGTATATGATTCACGTCCAAATAGCCTTTTGTCCGTTTTTAATGGGAGTAGGAACAGAAGCAGTAATTCTAAAGATTAGATATGTAAAAATGCAACTACGAGGACTATGAGCACCTATGTGCATAATCCGTTTTATACAATAAATTATCCTTAGACTATTATGAAAATCTACAGAGAATAAGAACTGAGAACTACAAAGTTTTATCGGGACATTTCTCGTGTCCCTTGTTCTCTTCTTTTTCTTTTGATTTCATTATAGACTCCGAAGCATAGGTCGACTGACTAGTTTAATTATTATTTTTTCAACTTTTAGAATTCAAAGACATCGCTTCTTAGGTGCGCTGTTCCTCGCTCGAAAATTCATCACAATTTCAGTTAGGTTTTGCACTATTTCAATACACCGATACGGGACACGAAATTTTATCCACGAACTGTAGAACCGTCGTATAAATATGAATACATATGTACGTGTACGTACGTAAGCGACGTGTAGGGTGCTGCTTCCCTTCTTTTTCTGTTTTTTCGCCTCCTCTCTTCTACTCTAAACGAAGGTAAAACTTACCCTAATGGCCGCGTGCTACCAGAGAGGGGTTAGGCAAGGTGCGAATTAATGACATAACAGACATCAAAAGCGCTCGGAGGGCGCGATTTACAATAGCCCTCGTTTTTATATGCGAACGAAGAAGGGAGTCGTCGCGATAACATGGCGGACGATTATTTAACGTAACAGCATACGCGTATGCGGTCGTGTAATAAGGGATTCGCGGAGAAAATGTTCAATGAGGTGTTGGTAACATATGTTTAGATTTGTTCGGGGTAACGTTTGTACCTAAAAGGACTATATTTATTTTTTTTTGTCGGGGTAGTACTGAATTTTGTACTCAGAAGAGAGTAATTACATAGTTGATTTGTCATTAACCTTCCTATACTCACGCATACGGTCTGTGAGACCGACTTATACAGTATAGTATACGTCTTTCATGTTGACATGAGTATAGGAAGGTTTTACAGAACTAAAATGGAAGATGTGGTCACAATGGTGGCACAAAACGAATTGAAATGTTCGTTTAGTTTAAAGGTGCCCGCTCATATAATAGAACTATTAGGGGTGCCGATTACAAATTTTTCCATTTTTCCCATATTCGAATTCGGACAAATTCTGTGCGGTTGAGTGAAAAATATGTATTGTGACTATATTTCTTACTATTCATTTGCAAGATATTTCGTTATCTTTGCAAAATTCTTTTAGGGTGCACATGCCTTCAATAATCACGTGTGCAGCAGTATCTAAGATAAGTCGAATAGTTCTTTCTGGAGATTGTTGGAATACCGCAAAGGTCTGTTACAATTTTTGGTTAAGGAGAATTTCATGTAAACCAATTACTTTTGCAAAATTTCTCAGAACAAAGAAATGTACGGCAGAGTGTAGCTCTATTTCTAAAACGCATTATTTTTGGAATAGTCATAGTGTACACTACATAAATATATATGTGAAAGCTTTTTCAAGGATTTATCAGGGATGATGGCAATTTGAAAATAAATGAAATTACTAATTTAGAGGAAATATTCTTTTTCAGAAAAGAGGGAGCTTTTTAATAATCAACCCAACGGTGTTACCCAATCACAGGTTCAAATACATGCAAGAACAAAAAAAAGGAAAGATATGTATAAGTTCGGTTAAGTAATAGCGAAACAAAAATAATGTGTACCATCCAATCTACACTAAACACAAAAAAGAACCGACAAAGAAAATCACATCTTCAAAACTTTTATTGCCACTTTTCTAAGCTTATGTTAACGGTAAGTTCGTTCGTGTCCGAGATTCAGACACAAAAACTGTTGCATATCGTGCAGTCATGCCGGAAATCCAACATGATGTCTGATTGTGAGACAGCAAAGTGAATTAGTCCGATTGCAAATTTAGCGCTTTACATGCAACGCCTCTGCAACAATGAATACATTCCATGACGTTCCAAGAATTCCGTTTGGGACGTACCTCTAACGGGATATCCATCCGTTTTGAAATATAGAAATTTTAGAAACCTTCTATGCACCCGGTCCAGCTCTCCCTGCTTCATGTATATGGGGTACCATACAATTCAGTTTGTTTAGCACAAACACGTAATAAAGCTGTTTCATCACTTCTATACTGGTAAAAACTTTCGCCAACCTGGATACAAAGTCCACAAACCTACTTTCCGACAGGCAGAGTTGCTCGATGTGAGTCCCAAAACTCACAGCAACATCATATGTGACTCCAAAGTCCCGTTCGGTAGTGACCCTCAGCAGCTTATGCTGTCTGATGCAATATGATGTTTCCAATGGTATTTTTCTACGGAAGCAGTTTGTGCAATATTTATAGGCATTGAGGCTCAGTTTATGATTGTGACACCATTCGCTAATTTCCAGCAAGTAAAATTGCAACATGGAAGCACCAACTTCGTCGTTGGTTCTGCGTTTTTTAAGTTCATCAGCTCACGCAATCACTGACGAGATTATGTTAATTGAGATCGTTTATAAAAATAATGAACATCAACGGAGCCAGGTCAAATCCTTGAGGAACCCTTGACGTTGGCAAATGTTTAAACGAATAGAATCCGTTAAAAATACGTAATTTAATCTCCTATCTAGATACGAGAATATTAGTTTTAGTAGAAGAGATGAGAGAGATTTGCTCAGCCATATATTGTGATCTATAGTATCACAGGACAGGAAGCTCGTGCATGCTGTTCTATTCCGCTGCTAAACTTCATAGGACTCTCAATTATGTGCAGTTTTAAAATGTAACTACCTTCTAGTTGCATTAAATTGTAACCTAAGCTAAAAATACTACGAATGAACTCTACCTTTATTTGTAAGTGAACCAGCTGAATATGTTCGTTTTATAAGGATCATAATCCCCACGCTCCGCCTTGGTTTTACAAAAAATAGTTATTTTGCAAAATTGCGAGAAATGCATATTATATTTCCAAAAATTTAGTAACCAGTAGACATCTACTTGTAATACGAATATATGTAATTTATAATACCCTATAACAACTTCAAAGGTATGTTTCAAATGAGGATATGGCGTATGAATACGTCCAAAAGGAGGTAGAAATTATTTCGAAATAATTAATTCATATTTTTCCGATTCTGATAAAGAATTCTGAGATTATTACTTATCATGAACATAGTTACTTCACATGCATACATTTGATTCTGTATAGCTATATCAGACATTTTGGTGGATGCGCCAGTGATACGAGGTCAATCATTATTATTTTGATTGTCATTTACTTTAGTTTTTTCGAATAATATCGATGTGTCTTCTTGTAAATCGAAATAAATATCATTCTAATTTATTTATTCTTATAGTAGTTGACGTTGCTGCTACTTAGGTGTCAAAATGTGTATGTATAAAAAAACTACTTTGGAAATTCATATCTTATAGTTAGATATATATATATGTTCATATGTCTCATTGACTGACTCATTTATATTTAAATAAATATGAGTTGAGCAAATACGTTTTTGCACTTAATTCTTTCCCTTGTGGGATTCATTCGTTCATTCCTCTGAATAGTCTCTCAAGAGAAATTTAGCAGGATTAAGTAGTAATGCTATGTTGCTGCAATTATGCCAATGTTAGATTTTTACACAAATCGATTTAAATACTAATTATGGCTAAATTGAGCTAAATAATCTTGTGAATATGCAATCAGTAAACAGTACACTAATACTAATACATATTAATAAATGCTTATCTTTTTAGATTACCTCCACCATTTTTCTTAGGTCAAGACCAAATTAAAATTTACAGCTTATAATCACATGAAATATAAAAGACATATAGAAAATTTTGCTTTCCCATAGTTTCAAAATATTTTAACGAAGCAGCAGAAATATGTTCCTTTGCAATACTTATAGGCACTCGCTACCGAAGCGGATTCGGCCAACGAAGAACTGATAAAAGGGCACTCAAATCGCATTTTCTATAGTATATTGGGACAATTAATGTGTAAAAGTAGAGATCCAGACCGAATCCAATCAGTTAGGTTTCAGTTTCTTGAAATTCATATGCACAATCCAAGTAATAAATTTTGTACAGCAAGATCAATATTTACTGACGTTCGTGGCGGAGGTTCTTTTATCAATGACATAAATTCTTTCTGTAATCTCTCCTGTGAAAGAGACATTTCTGCCACATTCGCTTTTTTTAAAGTCATGCCAAAGGTCATGGGTGGAGCACAGAGATTTATTTTACTTTCCTAAAGACTGAAAATCAAATTCATTGTGTGAATATAATCAAACTTTAGCTTAACATTTTCAACCTTAAATTTGACGTTCCCTTGTCCTCATAACTTCAGTTTACAAAATGACAATGGACGAGTAGGTTTGCTTCTTCTTAATTCCTTTGATTGAAAATGGAAGAAGCTAAAGGAGCATAAAAACTTTCTTTTGTCCTTTTATTCAATAACATGCATCCAGTTCAACCACCTATATCTCGACTAAATCCCCCAAAAGTAACCGAAATTGATTAGAGGGAAAGGAAAATACCTTGGTAAGTGTTATAATTTTCAAAAATTACCATGGTCTGATCTCTCTCCTTCTGTAAGTAAATAATATTGGTGCCAGACAAAACATCATGCTGTACTTATCCTTTATCTCACAAAAGCTAGATATTTCCCATAAAGAAAACAATCCCTTTCCACCGACAATTTAAAAGGATCAAACATCAAAACGATCCTTCAGCTCTCTTCAACGAACCCTTTAATCCGTCGCAGACGTAAGCATCCGTTTTAAAGAAAAATACCCTAAAAATGCCATCAAACGAGCAGAAAACGATTGTTTATGTGTCGTGTATTCCGACACCCACCCTAGAAAATCATTAAAAACAATCGAACAGGAACAAAAACACTTCATAATACCTCCTCCACCATATACGTAACGTACGTATGTATACGTACCTACTCGTCGACGCTTTAAAACATCACGAAACGTTGAAATCCAATCCGATCAATCTGACCTATTGCTTGTCACAACAAGCGACGCCATCAATTACTGTAATGAGGGTGGATGGTGATTGTATATTTGTGCGAGTATGCGTGGGTATGCGAAGACGCGTTTATGTGCCGTGCATGTGACGTGCAAAGGGATGTTTTGAGGAGGATGAGGAATTAGAAAAGGACGAAGACGAGGCCCGGTAATTTGTATTGATATTTAGAAAGAGTGCCAGAACTCATTTCCTATGGTCGCCGACGAAGAAGGTTCGAATGGGAGCTATCGTAATATGAATTTGATTTTTCAAAGGACGGAATTCGATTCGAGGAAGTAAGTATCGTCATATGAGTGCTAGTTTCGATGATGATGAAGTAGTGGGGTGGAGTCGGGTTGGTTGTTTAATGAGTGAAATAGAAGAGATGGTTGTGAAGTACTACGATAAATTAGAATAAGGCGAACAAAATTTTCCACCACAAAAATTAGACGGAATTTTAAATTTTGTGGTGTAATAATTCACAATAACGGTTGTAAGACACTATCGTTCTGGACAACAAACGCAGCCATCTTGACAAGAGGGATATGAAGAATATGTTATAAGAAGATTATGGTACTTCGGTCCGCCTTAAACCTAATACCAGAAAGTTATAAATAATTGCTGGAGATATAAGTAAGTATGTGCAATGCGAGGGACGCCTTTTACGTTTTTACAAAGGACTATTTAGTGGGGCTATTGAGATATGTTTTGCCCAAAATTTTACATTTGTTGTAGCTGCTTAAAAATTGACCGAATAGTTTGTGTACGGTGAACGTTTTAGAAAGGCAATTTTGTGAAAGAATGGAAATTTCACGTGAGGGCTTGGATCGTTGGATGATTTTTTACGATTTCAGGAAAGACCAAACCCAACAACAATGCATAGAATTGCTTTGTTCAACTGTTGGCAAAGAAACACTATCAAAAGGCACAACTAGAATTGGTTTGCAGAATTTCGTTATGGTTGTGAGTCCGTAAGTGATGAATTGCGTGAAGGTCAATAGAAATCGATTGTTATTTCTAAAAACATTGATGCTGTGCACAACATGATTGAAGAACATTGGTGTACGACTTACAGTGAAACAGAAGCATTTTTTAGGAATATCGAAGACTGCGATACATTCTGTTTTGTATGAGAATTTTGCTGTGAAAAACATCTCTTCCCGATGGATTCTGCGTAATTCGATCGAAGCTCAGAAAGCACTCATAATAATTGGTATAAGAAAATGCTCAAAACATTCGACCGAAGAACTGCAAATTCCATAACGGATAACGTAACGAAACTTGGATATATTCGTATTACTCAGAAACTAAGGAACGATCCACTTTTGGGTGTTACATGAACCAAATCCAATAAAAGTTGTTCATTCTCAAAGCACTTTCAAGAAAATGACCATTTCTTCGGCTCTATTGGACATATACCAACCATTCCAACAGTTAATTCTGAATGGTATACTTATATGCTAGTTTCCTTGCCAGAAGTCGTCGCCAAAATCAGGAAAAACATCCGAAAACGTCGCATCATTCTGCATCCTAACAATACCAGATCTTAGACAGGACTTCAAACAATTGGTTAATTATTTGGTGAAGAAAAAGACATGGAAGTAATGTCTCATTACCCGTGTATTAACTTGATTTATCGTCTAACGATTTCTTTCTATTCCCGAATGTTAAACCAAAAATACGTAAACAGCATCTCAAAAGCCATGTTTTTCAATTGCCAAGCTCTGTTCAAACTTAAACGCGAATATTTTGAAATGCAATAAAATAGTTGGTTTTAAAGAAATTTTTTTCTTTCCCAGTTTTTGTAACAACTTAACAGGCGCCCTTTGTATCTGCTGATATAATAACAGACAAAACGAAACTTTATCATCGTTTGATGTTTTATTTAGGGTACATTTTACTTTTAATTTCAAGTATCATCAACAGGCAAAACATTCTCGGGATTTTGTGCAAGACACACTTTATGCAATTAATGAACGTATAAACGTTACTAGCAGAATTCGAAGCGCGAAATTTCATAATATGCATCAAAGAATTTACTACAATTTGTTACCATGACCTTTCTTTTTTATTAATGCGTCGCAAACTACTTCTATAGTTCAATAATGTTTGAGTGCTAAACTGTGTAAAAATCTCGCTTTCTAGCGATTTGCCGAAATTTGGTAAAAGGAAAGGATCGTCGCTCTTCAAGTTTGGTTAACACCACGTTATAATCGGCAGTCTTTTTACTAAAGCGTGCATTTACCTCATTAGGCGAAAATATTCATTTATAGTATCTTCTTTGTCTCCAGCATATTTTTCAAATTGTTGCTGACATAATTTGATTAATTTAATTTTCAAGGAATATCCACGTATTTGCTGCAGCATAAATACCCGAACTTTTGGTTAGGGTGACAGTCAAAAGAATGGTTTAGTTGTATTTCAAACACAAAGTCGGCAACTTTGAAAAAGGTGAATTGAATCGCGAACATTTTTATGAGATTATCTTTTACAACCTCAGAAGTGGTTTATCGGTAGCAATTTTGGAACGCTATTTCGGTTTCTGATGATCAAATCACAACACCATCCAAAACTACAATCTTGCTGGTTTGCTAGCTTTCGTACTTCATAGTAGTCTCCGTAACGAATTTTACGAAAGTCGTGCATTAGCTAGTGTTGTTCCAAAATACATCGTAGCTTACTCCAAGTGTTGACTAATTTCTCCCACAGTTCTGATTTTAGATGAGCTTCTAAATCCCAGTTGCTGGATAGACTTCGATATACATTCCGGGCTAAATAAACAAAAACTCAGCTAATTTCTTGCGAAGATTTGTTGCGTTCAATGAAACTTGGCATAGCCACTATGTTCCTGAGTCAAAATAGCAATCTCAACAGTGGATACGTCGTGATAGTTCTCCTCCGAAGAAAGCCAAGACATTTCCATCGGTGGATAAGGCAATGGCTACGATTTCTTGAGATGCGAAGAAGATAGTTTTAATAGATTATTAGGCCATCATACTAGACAAATTGAGGAAAACAATTTCTGAAAAACGACTTGGAACGGCCCATAAAAAAGCGACAACGCGCATTCTCATATCAGCCAAGTTGTTTTCGAAAAATTAAATCAATTGAGATTTCAGGTTCTGCCTCATCCGTTCTATTCGCCAGATCTAGCTCCAAGTGACTTTAATTTATTCCCTAAACTAAAACTTTTCCTTGCTGGAAAAAGATTTCGGTCGGATGACAAACTTATTGTTGCAACGGAGCAGTATTTTGATGATCTTGAGGACGATCATTACAAAAATGGCATATATAATCATACTTCGTTATTATATGTTGAAAGATAATAAAAAATTAAAACCCCAACTCATACTATACCTTTCAGCTTTTGAAAAAGACTAAAATTGTGTGCAACAATACCTTGTAGTGTTATTTATGAAATTGGTTTTCAAACCTATGTAATACCAAACATAAAGTGCGTGAGTTCGCAGTATACGAATGCATTAATAGCAAATATATTTTGGAAAGCTAAGTATATATACAATTCCTAAATGTCATATGTACAAAATGGATTTGTTAAACGCAAAATTCAATTTGTAATAAGTACCACAATGATTCCTATTTAAAAATACATTCCAGCAAAATCCAGTGCCTTATTAACGAACGGTTTTACGAGGTTGTACAGTCCTCCAGGAAATCTTAACATCTACGTGTTAGTATCCTGGTAAATCAAATATGCTGCATTCAACAAACATTATTGTTTTTTGAAATAAAGTTAACAACTTAATACTATTAAAGTTAACATTTTGTTTTTCTTTTTCTTTGTCAGATCTTGAGTGCCCTTTCAGGCGTCGGATTGGGGTGTCGGTTCTTCTCTTGTCCATTTCTTCCCTTAGCAGTTTGATAAAATACCAGTTTCTCCTTGTGGACTCTCTGGGACCAAACTCTTTCTAATTTTTCTGCTAAAATTAACAACATTCTTTTTAATTCTCACGTGCGCTATCGTTATTATCATTCATCATATATCATTAATCGCACTTAAATCCTTGATTCAACTGATTTATAGATAATTTTCTGCTTTCTTCTATGATATCCACTTTTGGTTAAATTTCTTTTGTAAATATTGTTTTGTACCAATGGTTACACTGTTTTATCGCTAATTCTTTTCCCCTTCAATTAAATTCCATTTCAATGCTATCATTCATTGTTTTCACGTGTATTTCGAGCTCTTGTTTTAGTTAAAAGGCTGATTTTCTTGAATTCGTTTTCAGTTATTCAGTTTATTATCCATTCTTTTAAACTGTTCTAGACTTGAATCCGGCGCAAGAAACAACAGAACGTAGGTACAGACAAGAATAAAAAGAAGATTTTAACATTATTATCTTCACATCTCTCTTCTCTTGGTATTTACCCGTTCTCGGAACAATTTCTTCTCCTAGTACATAGAAAAATATTCCCCCGAGTTGTAGAGACGAACGTTTAGTTTGCATGAATAGAATTTAGGAAAACACGGTTCATTCGGTAAGGTAAGATTTGAAAACGCTAATCTCGTTGCTAGGGACGCACGCGTAATATTATTGCAGAGCGATAATTTTGCCGACAGAATTTAGTGTGAGCAATACTACATTATATAGTTCCTGCAGTCTATTTGGTGTTTGTCTTACAAAGGAAACTCTAAATATTAAGATCCTGTGGTGGAAAATGCTTTCTGTTGATGACAACCTAACTGACGAAATATGTATATGGATTCTTTAAAAGCAGACCATAGTAAGAGATATTTCACTATCCGACTAATGTATTTTAGATAGATTATTGGTAGGTACGGTGAATAATTTTCATTGCTGAAGTATATTGTACTGAGAATTTAGTTCATTTTTCTTTAAGAAAATTGCACCGGTCTAGCTCGTAAATAATATTTTAGTGTGTGTGAATGTATAAGTGTAATTTCTTTTCCGTTGACTGTTCTTCCTGTATCTCCTCACTTCACTTCTTTTCTCGACGCAGCTTTATGGATTCTTCCCTTTTATTAATTCCTTTGGCGCAGCTTTATGGATTCTTCCCTTTATAAATTCTTTCTTCTTCTGTATGGTGAGGTTCGTTTCTTACTAATACTTCTTCTTAAAACTCTTTTTTTTTAAATATATTTTTAGAATTATTTATTGACTTTTCTATATTGTCAATTGATTCGTCGATAACCAAACCAACCTTTATTTCGCTTGAAACCAGAACTACACTACTGTCTTTCCCCGTTGTCCCCGATACTAAAACTTAATTCACCTTGACTTCAGTTCATCCAAATATATTGCTGTTATAGAAACCTGTACTGTACGTCGATGTATCCTTGATTATTTCCAATAAATTTATATAATTCTTGTAATGTAAAATATTGTATGTAATGTGTTTTGAATGTTAACAATGTTTTTATTATATCCATTAATATACGCTTTTTTTAAATATTTAACAATTTTTATTTCTGGTGACATTTGTTTCTCCCATTAAACGTCTCTGGCTGGAGTTAAATTAAGGAGAAAACGGCCGTAGGGGAATAGAATACTCAAAGGTGGTGGGCGTGGTGTCGAAAAGATATAAATAGAACCCCAACACTAGACTAGACTAAATGTCGAATGAAGACCATAACCCCAACCTTAACTGTGATTTTGTTAACTTGAATTATAATAAATGATGAATTTTCTAATGGTAATTAACCATTCGTGTATTATTATACATACGTACCTATATATAAAATAGAAAAGAAAAAGTACGAAAAGTTTCTAATATTCATGGTTTCATACTCATCATTCCATCGCACATTCCGATCCAAAGAAAAAAAGTAATTAAAATCTGAAAACAAACAGAGCCAAACATTAAACGAATACGTATATTTTCATCTATCCGTTTCTCTTCGACGCGTTCGTGTCTTCCTTCGAACGAAAATCGAAAGGCGATGGATGATGCATCGATGCACTTTGCTCGTTAAAACATCGCAATTAAAAGCACGCCCGGGCCTTAATCAGAGGCGACGAGAACGAGAAGAAAAAAGTCGCAGCTTTCAAATCAAAAAATTACAGTCGGACATTCAGTTTTCATTTCGAGCTGAACGCTTTTTTGCTGAATGTTGCGATAGCGCTGCCATTTTCCGCCACATATGATGCACTCCGGGGACGCTTACGTAAGTACGTACCTTGCAGTCATCTAAGGATTATACTTTTAATTACTAACGCCCGCCATTTTATTTAATGAGCGAGGAAAATGGCGGGCGTATTCGGCATATATACATACACATATACGTATAATCATTTGGTGTGCGAGTAATGAGAATGGTAGTCGTGTTTCCATACGGAGAATGTGTGTATGATGTAAATATGAAAATATACAGGCTATAATTAGAAACTGTGGATTTCAATCTCAATTCTAAGTTGCTTCTATTGATAAAAAATCTTTGCTTTTCGCGAACAAAAAATGGTTGGACGTTTCACATTTTTGGTTCCTTGACAGACTTTAATATGCAGCTGGCTGTGTTCTATTGCTTCTGCTTGTTATTGATCCTTTATTCTTCGGTTTAAGAATTAGTAAGGGGTATGGATTTCAATCAGGAAAGCAAAACAGGAAAAGATTCCTCTTTACCAACAGCACCCAAACAATCAATCGATTGTGATAAATAGAAAACTAGTTTCAAAGTACTTGAGAGAGTTACAATTTCAAAGAATAGAAAAATAGAAAATCTACATAACTATCCAATAAATGACCTACACTGAGATTAAGTGTAGGTAGTTCTATTCTTAGAAAGTTAAATATGTAGATACACATATAATTCTCTTGCACATATATTAATAGACATTCAAGCAGTAAATACTGCTTGCAGTGCTTGGACAGCTGCACTGCCTGCATTTATGTTTTCTGTTATTTGTTGGATATACAATATTTTCTTTAAATCTAGCAGAACTAGCGATTATCTCGAACGATTCCTGAGTGAGAAACTCCAGGTTCCGTGCAGTCATTAAAATGTACCAGCATCAAGATTTAAAATGCAATCCACCTAGAATCCACTTATTGTTAGTTATCTGGATGACGTTCGGTGCTAATTTCAGAGTCAACAAACTAATTTAACGGTATTTTCAAAGTATCTGAGTAAATAACGAAATTCTAGTGAGTTGGTACAATACATTTCGCCCCTTACAATGTATCTTTGAATATACTTGTTAATATTCGCCTATTTTTATTACAATTTTGGAACGTTGACCTGAAATTAAACATATTAATTAGCAAAGAGCAAGACACCAATTAGTCGTAACGATCTTAATTGTAACATCGGAAAATGTCACTGCTGACTAAAATAGAACAATTAACTTTCGAAATTTCGTCTTCGTCGCTAAGTGAATTAGAAACTTTCCTCCGACGCAGATAATAGAGGACGAGCGAGGGAGAAGGAGAAGAAAAGACAGGAAGAAATAGAAGTCTTTGTCGAAGTACGGACCATACATTCCACACCGCCAGATATCTCCACTCGGAGGCAACAATGATAAAATAAATTGGATTAAAGCCATAGCCCTGCTAGTGACTTGTAGAGTTCCACAATAGCTCATCATTTCTATATCCTCGCTCGAGGAAGTTCGATCCCTATGTAGCGCGTTAGTACGGTTCGGTTGGCGCTAAAAGTGTTTACCGACCTGTCAAGTCCGGAAAATGTCTTCGAAAGCGTTTTCTCGTTGGAAAACGTGAACGCTTATCCAATCTTCGACGAGTCGAAATCGAGGAACGAGGTTGCCGGTTGGGTTTGGGGTTTACTGCGTTGCGGGGTTGACTTGCACTGGGGGTATCGGTTAATCTCTCTACTAACGGTTTAGCGTTAACGTTGTGAGTAGTTATTTGTTCCTTCTACGACGGTCTAGCGAAGGGAAGAAAGGAGAATCCGATTTTTTTCGGTCAATTTGGGACGTTTGTGTCGATTAAGACGGTTCTACGTGACTAAATGTTTCGAAACTAAGTAATTGGTGCCATTTTCTAATCTGAAAAGTTTGAAACGTTACCTTCTAATTTGAAAACTGACGTAGTTAATAATTAATATACAGCTTGTCTCATTTCGGAGGGCCAAATTGAAATATCTCTCTTATTATAGAATATATCGGAAATTCGTTTTAATAAAAAATGTCACACTTTTCACGCACTACAATATGGTTAAAACAAAATTCCGAACCACAGCCTACTTTTCGAAATATTTTCGAAAAATATGAAATTGGGGAGAACTTCGAGGCTTTGTAACTTTTTATTTTTGAAAATACTAAAAAACGTTTTGAATGAAAGTTAATGGCAAAACATTGCTCTTTCAAAATATCAAGGAAAAAGTGGTGTAAAGTTAATATTTTCAGCTGTACTCTCTTGAACCGCCCAAAGAAATAGATAGAATCAAGTAGGCCATGCCACTCCTAAATAGCCCCTGAATTACCTTTATAAAAAATACCATACACAATAAACATAATAATAATCGCAAGGTAAAATGAAAGTTTAATTAGTAACAAACATCAAAATTTTGTAAAAATATAATTATAACAGATGTTCAAAATGTCCTCCGTGGTTCCTTATACACAGTCGGGCTCTGGAGTAAACACCTTTATTTGCATTTTCGATCATCTGTGGTCTAATTGCTTCACAGGCTTCCCTGATTCTTTGTTTGAGGTCGTCAACATTTTGCGGAGTATCTGAATAGACTTTATCTTTAATGTAACCCCATATGAAAAAATCCAATGGGGTAATATCCGTAGACCGAGCTGGCCACAAGATTGGTCCATGGGTTCCTATCCATTTTTGGGGATAGTTTTCATTCAAGTAATTTCTACTAATTAAAGCATTATAGGCAGAAGCACCATCTTGTTGAAAATATTTAAAGTTTAACCTATCTTCTAACGGCAATTCTTCGATATATTCAAACAAGTTATGCTGTAGAAAGGTAAGGTATCTTACTGCAGTTAATTTATAATTATAAAAATAAGGTCCAATTAGTTTGGATCCCAATACATCCAACCAAACATTTACTGAAAACCGTTCCTGAAAAGCTGTTTCTTTATGCCAAGAAGGATTTCTATTGTGCCATTTATAGTGAATGTTTCTATTAAAAATCCATTATTTGAACAATTGGCTTCATCTGACCACAAAATCTTACTAGAAAAAGATGGATCATTCCTCTTCTTGTTCAAGATCCATCTACAAAATCGTAAGCGCCTTGGTTTGTCATCTTCTCTTAAATATTGGACTTTTCTTAATCTGTAACACCTGTATCTATGTTTTTTTAATATTCTTCTTGCACTGTCTTTACGAACGTTACAGAACCTCTCTATTTCCCTTAAAGAGACATCTTGATCGTTATTGGTTTTATTATTAACGTAATTTAAAACTCTGTTTTGTGCTCTTACACTGTCCATAACTTTTTGCTTCGTACAGCACTTTCTTTTTAAAAAACCATAATTTTATGTGCTAATTTTACGAAAGTTCGTTTATTGGGATGCAGTCCATTTGGATATCTACGTTGATATTCCAGCAAAGCTAATCTTGCATTAAAATTACACTGGCTATAAACTACAAACATGTTAAATTTTTCTACATTAGAAAACATTGTTTACATATTAATCAAAGTCAACAGAAAACCCATATAACACAAACACACGAACAAACTAATTTATAATTACTTTACACCAACTCGAACAAAGATAACTTATCTGACATTTAAGCTAGATCTTTGTTTCAATGGCTACTTGATTTCTTTAGATTACTAGTACAAATATTCTGATACTTATTTTATAAAATTGCAAAAAATTTACAGACTTAACTAAAATATGTTTATTTGTAGTGTATGGTATGTATGTAGTGTATGGTATTTTTATAAAGGTAATTCAGGGGCTATTTAGGAGTGGCATGGCCTACTTGATTCTATCTATTTTTTTGGGCGGTTCAAGAGAGTACAGCTGAAAATGTTAACTTTACACTACTTTTTCCTTGATATTTCGAAAGAGCAATGTTTTGCCATTAACTTTCATTCAAAACGTTTCTTTGTATTTTCAAAAATAAAAAAGTTACAAAGCCTCGAAGTTTTCCCCAATTTCATATTTTTCGAAAATATTTCGAAAACTAGGCTGTGGTTCGGAATTTTGTTTTAACCATATTGTAGTGCGTGAGAAATGTGACATTTTTTATTAAAACGAATTTCCGATATATTCTATAATAAGAGAGATATTTCAATTTGGGCCTCCGAAATGGGACAGCCTGTATATGTACCTATATATTTCGTGACCTATGTAATTATCTTTTAAATATCCTTTCCTCTACCACTTTTGGTCCGTAAGAAGAATTAGTATTGGTGAGGTATTGGACTCCTTTAATAGTTGTCATAACAGATTAAAATTTACATATGAGGCGGAATCTAATAACTCATTAAACGTCCTGAACGTGACAGTCGTGCACAATAACATGCACTATCAACGTAGGTAGACATCTGAATTGTTTTTCAAAAACTTCGAAATTGCATAAAATTGTAGCTATTGCATTAGTTGCTCAAACAGTTAGATTAAGTAACCCAGAGTTTAGAGAAAACAATTTAAACAATTTAAACAAAGATAGAGACATTTTAAACAATTTTTATAAAAAAGTAATGGAAGATAAAATTCATAGGTTATATAGTAAGGGTAATTTATTTTTATTGACACTAAATATATATTAAATAATAGCTAGGAAATGAATGTTGATAAAACACAACTATTAAAGTTCTCGTTCGGGAGGGAAGGTAGCTTGGATGTACCACTCAATAGTTCTTGTAGAACAACGCAACATAGTTCAAAATTTCTGGGAGTCATTATTAACGAGCAGCTCAACTGGAGGGAGCATGTAAATTATCTGGCTGGGAAGTTGGCATCATTTGCTTTTACTCTGAGAACAATATCGTTATCGGTTAACAAAGCGGCAGCAATGGCTACCTATTATGGATATGTCTACTTTAGAATTAAATATGGCATTCAGTTCTGGGGAAATTCAACTGATATATACAGAGTGTTCAAATACAAAAAATGTGTTTGAAAGCTATGTACAGAATGGGACCGCGAGATTCATGTCGTTAACTACTTGGTGATAAAGAAAGTTTGGTGGGTATATGCATGCGCTTATTTTGTTAGACAGCATTGTATGGAACTTTTTTCATGCTATAAAATCCCTCATGATAGAGACACACGTCGCAGCGCTGAGTTGAAAATAGCACAAAGAAAATATCCAAGTGTATATAACGCGGTAGTTATACAAATGATAAGGATCCACAATCAGTTGCCACGTGTATATAAAACCAGTACATTGCAAATCTTTAGAGAAGAACTTAAGAATCATTTAGTTGGTAAAGCATATTATACAATAAAAAATTACTTTTTGGGTATTTACTAATTTCTTTTTGTTTTTTTTATCTTTAGTTTGATATACATATATGCATTTTATAAGTTCTTGTTAAGTTTTCTTTGCTGTAAGCATCATTTGTGATTCTATGTATTTTTACTTTTTTAAATCAGCGCCATATTGTTTACATTCTTTTATAATGACGCGTTCTATGTCTGCGCAAAATAAATAAATATTTATTATTATTATTATTATTATTATTATTATTATTATATGTAGTTATATTTCCACTGACGAAGGTTATCTACGAATGTTACTTTAACGTTGTGAAAATATAACAATTAACTCCCCATTTAGTGTTTGATTGGGCTGAAAGTGGTAGAGGAAAATATATTTAAAAAGTAGTTCACAGTTTAGTTACTATTACAGAATATTGTAGAAGAAAAGTGGTTTGATTTAGATGAAGTGTGTCAAACTCAAAGACTGATATAGACCCAATAAACAAGATTCACGCATTTGTTGGCCGCAAAACTTTACCAATTTTGATTCTATCAAAACGTTTCTACGTAGATTTATTTCGAAAAGTACAATATACAAAGAACAAGAACAATAATAGTATTAGTATTTTCTTTCTAAAACTTGATATGTCGCCTCCGCTACTATTGCAATGAAGCTTTAGTGTATGACATGGTATCATTGTAGCATTCACCTAAATACAAGTTCCTTTTACACAGCTCTTCAATGAATCTTTTAAAGCTAGAACAACTTAACTTATTTAAAGGAATATTGGATCTAACTAGGAACCGAGATAACTCGAATTTGAAGGTTTCTTTCTTCCTTATGTTTTACAGGGTGATGCTACAAGTGTTGATTAGTGTAGTATGTTTTGCTGCTGGAAACCTGAAATAATTAACCAACATTAACAAAAATTCAAGCTTAAGATTAATATACTGTATCAATTAAATATTAATATTAATATTACTTACCAATTTTCCACAAGGTTTACAAAAAACATCATCGAAATGAAACTCAGGATGAGAACGTATCCACGCACAAAGTTTTGCAATCATCTCAAAGGTAACTCTTACTCTTTTTACTACTTAAATATGAATGAAGAGCACATTGTGTTTCTATTCATACTCCGACGATAAGAGCATTAAGGAAATTCTCCACCATTAATAAATTCCAAAAAGTACAGACGGACGAGTCGTAAAGCAGTTTACCTATTCATGTATTGCTCAAACCCTTGAGAGATTATAATCTACAATATCTCAAGGCTTACTTAATGGCTTACTGCACTTCACACTGCCATTATGGGGATAGTGTTTCTTAAGAAAAATCTTACTTCGGAAAATATGCCATTGCTATAAAATTGGTAAAATATGAGAAAATAGATTGAATAGGTAAAATCGGCAAAGAAAGACATCTGGCTAAAATGCAAGCTTTAGCTATAGAGAGTGATAAATTAGCGCTATTCAAATATAATAAAACTGAAAAATGGATCGATGATGTTCGTTTTGTTTTTATTCGAAAGAGCATCTTATCACATTTTTATTTTGAAAATAGTTTCACTCAAATGTGCTCCACGATTTTGTTGAGAATAGCGCATTCGATCAGTTCAGTTTATCATTACGTTTTCATATATTCTGGCCGGTATCGCGGATAACATTTGTGATGGCATTGAAATCCTCAGTTATTGTTGGATTGTTAACTTGAACCTTTGACTTCACATAACCTCACAGGAAGAAGTCACACGGTGCTAAACCACAAGATCTGGGTGGATAATTCACAGGACAATTCTTTGAGATAATTTATCACCAAACTAACCTTGCAGTAGTAAAGCGATGTTTTCGTCGGCGGTATGACACGTAGGGCCGTCTTGTTGGAACCAGATTTCTTCGAAATCATTTATAACAACAATTAGGAAAAAATAATTGTGTAACATTACCCGATAACGATCACTTGGTCGATGATACGGACCATACCGTGCACGCAATCTACACCACGTTTCCGTTAAATGTTCCATTTTGTTGTTTAATAATCTTACTTTACAAAACTGTCAAATAAGGGATGGTTATCACCTGTATAGCATTGCCTATATTTCACTTTAAAATCCTGAAGCACTAACTGGATCACCTTTTATATAGTACTACATTTTAATAGATTTTGATAAAGTATTCGTCAATACTTTGTTTTCTATGGTTTCCATACAAAGAAACAAAAAAAAATCAAAAATATAATGCAATAAAAACACAACTTTTCTTTTTAAATTCAATGTGTTTTAGCTGTGCTGGTAATATACATGGACAATGTACGCAGGATATATTCTATTAGATCGATTCATAATACATTCGTTGTAATCTATTAATTACAAGTAATGCAGGTAGGTAAACAATTGAATACGGCCTATAGTACGCTCATGTTAAAGCAATACATTCTTTGCTTGTCTCGTCATCTAAAGTGCAATCGGTTATAAATTCTGAATTTGATTCGGATTTATTGGTTTCCATACTGGGAGTTTGTTTCAGGAAGCCTATGATAACAGTGTAAAACAGGCATGGGCAACCTTTTTTGTAGAAGTTTTATGCTGTGAGTAATCTTGAAAAATATACATTTTTGTAGTATCCTTATGATTCATTATGAATTAAGTTTAGACGGGCCGTGCTAATATTCAACGAAAGAATTCAGTAGCGGGCCGGACAAACCTTACTCGAGGGCCGCATGTGGCCCGCGGGCCGGAGGTTGCCCATACCTGGTGTAAAAGATCATACTATTTTTCGAAACTTTTCTATATTTGTCTCTTTTCCGTGTACATTTTCTTCATCATCGTCGGCCATAATATACGCTTTACGCGTAAGTATTACAAATAGGGACAATTGTCTACTTGTCTTAATAACGTCTATATTTTGATAACTTTAGCTAGTATAAAAATGTATTATCATTATCAGTCACTTGTAACAAAAAAACCGCATGGAGTACTATTCATGTAAATGTAATATTTCGGTTGACAATGAGCCATACTGATGCAATAAGAACCTTAAAAATAGGTTAAAATAAAAGTCTTTGATTGCAAATGTAGATTTGGGATTCCTCAACTTTTCTTTACAATAATGAAATTTTGACCGACATTTTAAGAAAAGGAGATAAATAAAAGTTGAAGGGTACAATTTCAAGATGTCATACGTTTTTCTAGGGAAGGAGTTTACCGATGTGATATAGTGTCTAAATAAGGGAAACAATTCGCACTACTTATTTAGTGTGAGGCAAAACTGGACATTTTATTCAACTGAAAGCCATTTCATTAACAAAATTAACTAACTTTTGGTTGTTCAAATAAGTTTGGTAATAAACTATAGTCTACAGTTTTTGTATTCGTATTGGCCCTTGGATTTGGCGCATATTGCATTTTAATGATCTAGATCAATATTGCGTGTTGTATCTTACTATGCATCTAAAGCAAAAATTTTGAACAAGAACACCAAAGCCATATTGATGTGCTTAGCTATATTTGTAATTGCTAATACTCGTATATGGTATTTCTTACATACACTCGTCATACAAAACACGAGAAATCTGCAATTTTTGTCCTAAACATTACTTAATTCACACACTCATAAATTCGATTTTAATTATTCAATTTTCATTTCGAGATGATTCTTTCATGTCACAAGGTTCGTGCGTCAATCGACGTATCGACGATTCGCAAAAGCAATATAAGACTTGCTGCGTCATCAACTCAAACGCTACCAATAAGAGATCGCAGATTAACCCCTTAGGAAGTGAAATATTGAATGATTTTACCCTACGGCCGTGCGAGGCGAAGAACGGAAATATAAATAACTTAATATTCCATGCATAAATTCTCTAACAAATGGGGCGAAATCGAAAAAACGTTATAACGACGTGAGTGTCCTCGATTCCACCCACTCCATCGTCTCGGGACGATTTTTTCTCTCGGAATGCGTCCTTTAAACGCGCTAGAATATTTCACATGTGGATGAGAAGATTTTGTATGAGGAGAATTTGCGATAAAAATATTTGACAAGTTCTAAATTTGAAATTCGATTGATTTAAATGGAGGATATCAACGAAATATTTTATTTAGACTAGAAATGTTAATAATTTTCAACTATCATGATGGCATGGCTACAGTCTTCTGAGTGTTCTGAGATATTCGTTGATTTCTTTAAGAAATGCATCAACACAGTAGCAGTTCAAAATCTTGTTTTTCATTAATTCATGTAGATAGTTTACAGCCAGTTTCGATCTAACTAACTGTAAGTCTCTTTCGATCTGACAAGCTTCCAGACGTTGCATTTTCTCGGCTGACAAGAAAAGACTGGTAAGTGGTCTCACCAATTTAAATTAAACTTTGTGGGTCTATAGACCGATGTAGTGTATAAACAACGATAACTTGCTTAGCTGTCCAATCTCATATTAGCGAGGTATCGTTATTATTTCCCTCTTCATATTTTGCATTTAAGTTTTTATGATACTTTCTCTGTTTGAGCTATTTTAATGTACTCTAGAATAATCTTTGGCTCTCTCCATAGTTCTTAGTAATTTCGCGCCCGAATTTCTCCCATGATTTCTTTCTTGTCTCCTCTATCGCCATTTTAACTTCTAAATTTCTAACTTTTGTCGTTTTTGTCTTTTACTTCCTTTCGTATTTCATTTGTCCACCATTCGGTTTTTCTCGTATTAGTGTTTGATATTTTCGGTTTGTCGCAGCTCATCTACTGAGATGTTTCCTTCTTTCTTCTATGTTTGTGTTACTCTTACCACCTTTCACTTTCTTTTCAACTATTAGTTGGTACTGGTTCCGGTATTTTTTCCACCTTGAGGCTGGTGATTCCAATTTTTTCCTTTATTTTATTTCTTCTCTCATCTATTTTGTAGTCTATTATTCTGTTCAGTATCACTATTATGGATAGTGGTCGCTTCCGGCTTCCGTTTCCCCTTTTTACTTTTGTCTGTCAATTTTTTTCCATTTTTTGTTACTCATCATTTTCATCCACTTATGTATATTTGTGGATGTCCTTGTGGCTCCAGCGCCCTAAGCTTTATATTATTATACTTCACTGTTTGACTCAATAACTCAGAAAATATAAGAGATATCAAAACAAAAAAATTAAGACAAGAGAGACTATTTTACATACTCTTAACGATGGCGTAAATATTTTTTCTACAGGGTAAGTCTAGGATTTTATTTTATATATTTATTATATATTTAGTTAATACAAGATTTAAACAAATCTTGTATTAATTTTTGATCTCTCTTATAGTTTCTGAAGTATTGAGTAAAACGGCAATGGGTACTGTTGAGCTTAGGGCGCTGTAAACCTCGCTAATGTGAGATTGGGTGCCCAAGTTATCACTGTTTTTACACTACATCGGTCTACAAACCCAAAAATTACACAGCCCGACAAAAAGAAAAAATTTTGTTGCATAAAAAAGTTGACTTTAAATATTTCAAGAACGTTAACTTTGATTCCAAAAATACCATCCGGTTTCTGGTATCTGCTCTAGGTGTTGAGAGACAAAAATTAAATATTTTATATATTTTCATTCATGTTGCTACAGTAAACTTTCTGAACAGACCTTCTTTGCAATACTCGTTGTTTTTTACAGTTGTTTTTCATTTCCCTAATCTTTCTAGGGAGGAAACTATTTATTTATCATCTGAAATTCCCCTAATTACAACTAATGGTATCCAAGAGTACCGGCTTTAATGTGTTTATGCAATAAACAGTATTCAAGAATGCGGTATAATTGGTATTTAAGATTTACTTTCCAATAATATCTGCATAAATTACTATAAAGATGACGTGTCAACCCTTGATTCAGTTTAAACTTAAGCTTTCTTGCACGTGTGTTTGTTCGAGAAATGTTATTAAAATCATGGCATCTACAAGCAGACGTAGTTGTGTTGATCATCCAGTCGTTTTTTGCTATATATGTGGCGAATACAATTTAAAAGAGAATAGAAATTTTGGATTGCCATATCGACATTAAGGTTCTTTACCTCCACAGTCATTTAGAGACATTTCCTGCAAATCTTGGCGACTTTAGTGAGGAGCAGGGCGAACGATTCCATCAGTATATCAAAATAATGGAAGAAAGGTACAAGGTCAGATGGGACACACATATGATGGCTGATTATTGCTGGAGTATTAAAAAGACAAACCCTTTCAGACATACACAAGAAAAGCGCTCAAGAGGAAGTTTTTAAATTAGTTACCAACTACCGTAAATGTTTATTTTGGGTAATAACATTTGTAAATATTTGTTTTATAGAATAAATTTATCTTCTTTTTTTATTGTGTTTTGTTTTATAGATCCTATTGGAACCAATGTTTATGATATGCGGGAATAAGACCAGCTAAATACAAGTACGTGCTGACATGTTTTGACGACCAGCTGATAGAGAAAATCTGATTTTGGATTCACCGCAGCAAAATTACTTATGAGCAGCTAAACAAAGTCCGCCAGCAAAATGTGTGTTGACCAGTGTTATTTATCAAAACGAAGATACCGAATTTCTTTGTTGTTGTAACATCTGGCATTACCCAGAATGAAATTTGATGCAATCTTACCTCAGTCACCCTCGCCAGAACAAAATGGATTCATAATCCACGACGCGTGGATACGAGGAAATCACCACCTAGCATCATTTATTAAATAATTGACGTCGAATTAAAATTTAGGTGCGTAATTCGTTTAGTCCAACGAAGCACGGAATCGTCGTCCTCTAGGGGAAGCGCCTTTTGTGAATCATTGAATCGTCGCATCGGGCACATCCAGCGAATGACTACTAATAGACCTTTACGCGACGTCAATGGCGGTACATCAGCGTTACTTCTACAAATTAAAAATTAGATTACGAACTTATTACCGCCACCGGTACGGCGCGGAGGCGGTTAGATCCCCAGATCTGCGAGGAGGCGGTAAGATCCGTTCGGAAAATTGTCGAGCGTGAATTTCCACGGCGACTCTTGACAAAGCTTAACGAGGTTCGCTGCCGGTTATAACCGACCAAATTGCTGCCATTTTATCGCGCCACAATGCGAACTGGAAGTCGCTTCCGACGACTTTATCGCATTAAATATTATGGTAATTCGTATGATTATTATTCGTTTCTCTCATTCGTTCTTCCCTTCGTTGGGTTCGCAACCGGCGTCGACATGGTGAGTCGCAGAACCAGTTACTGGGTGGTTAGTGGATTCTTTTTCCGGCTCGTAAAGAACCGCGGATTAATAGGAAGAGAGAAGGAGGATTTACGGATGCACTAAACTGGATTGCGAACCGTTTGCGATGACGTGTGCTGTCGCCATTTTGTCCGCCAAATAAAACTCGATATGGAATTTCTGCTACTTTAATAAATCCAGGTATGTACAGAGAAATTAGAGTAAGCATTAACCTACACGAAAGCCAGCAGTTTATTATATTTATTTCTAATTTTTCATTTGGAGATGCCCATTCCCTCTTTCAAACAGGATCTGTAAAACGATTTCTGATCCAAAATTCAAGAATTATTTGCACAGAGGAAATCCTTAACCTTCTTGATATGGAACTTCGATTGATTTCAGCCTTATACGAGGGACCACTACTTAGTGCCGTTATTAAGATACATATATCATTACCATTTTCGTAAAATTTTACATTTGTTATTCTGAAATCGGTGGCGGCTCAGAAATTGACCGGGTAGTTTGTTGACACTCATCGTTTAAAGAACGCAATTTTGTGAAAAATGCCAATTTTACGTCATCGTTTTCCTTAGATGATTTTCCACTACTTTAGTAAAGGCCTAACTCAGCAACAATGCATAGAATCGCTTTGTTCAAGTTTTGATAATAACGCATCATTAGAAAAGACTGTTTACAGTTGGTTTGCACGATTTCCTCGTCTTCGTCGTTCGTTCTTCAGTGATGAACTGCGTGTAGGTCGATCAAAATCGACTGTTAACAAAAACATCGATGCTGTGCGCAACAAAATTCAAGAAGATCGGTATGTGAGTTGTAATGGGATAAAGCTATTCTTAGGCTAATACATTCGAGTTGATATGAATATTTAGTTCTAAAAAAGATCTGTTCCCCATAGATTCCGCATAACTTGACCAAAGCCCAAGCTCGTATTAATTGGCGTAAGGAAATGGTCAGAAAATCGGACCGAGGAACTGCAAAATCCATATATAACAGGCGAAGAAACTTGGATATATTCGTATGAACCGGAAGCAAGCTACTGTTTTGCTGGTCTTCGACGATTCTAGGTGTTTCCTTTCTTTGCCTAGGTAGACTAGATGTAAGCTCGAGACTATAGTCAGCGTCCATGCGTTACACTCTGAAGTAGACGCGAGAATCGCATTAGAATAATGAATAAGACTTGTAGAGTAAAATTACTTCACCATATTTAACACAACAGAATGTAACGTTTGTTTCGCCGAAACAATGGCTTCGTCAGACCATATCATCAAACTAGCTGTTAGTTTGATGATATGTACAGTCTGACAAAGCCACTGTGTCAGCGAAGCAAATGTTACATTTTTCTTTGTGTTAAATATAATGGAGTGATTTTACTCTGCGAGTACTGTTGATTATTATTATAAACCTTCACCATGTAAAAGCCAGTTTTATTCAATAATCGCATTAGAACTTTTCTCTTACAGTACCATTGAAAGCGGTCGTTGTACTTCTTTGCTGATGAGTTCAGTACCATTATTGCTTCTTAGAGCTCCTTCTTTTCTCTTGATTAAGCACTTTAGCTTTTACCCTCGATGAATCTGGTCGTTTAAAATTATACGAATTTTGTTTATTCCGTAAGCGTAATTAAAGCTATATTTAGGTAGTTGGTTTACTTTCAGAGAACATGTTACAAAGCAACGTAAGCGAATGAACTTAAAAGAATAAATGTAAAAGTTGATAAAGACTTTAATCCATCGAAAAACGTTTTTAAGACATGGTTCAGAACTATTAGCACATGTCAACAATGCACGATATACAATGACTTTCGTTGAAGACGTAGTCATAGAGAAAAGTGGTGAACACCCCGACAGAATGGAAAATTAGGAATAGGCAATTAAAGCAAGAAAATGGTGAACATATTGCGGAAAGGAAGAAGAACGGGAGAAAATGATTTAGAATGCCCTCCCGAGGTGGATACTCTTTCACTTGGAAGATGTTTGTAGCATTACCCATCGATTATGTAAAATTTGAACCACCCCTTTTAGAGCTCCTTCCACCTTTTTGGTTCATAATATAGTTTACTTATTATTTTTCACCAATTCATCAGTAAGAATAAAGAAATAAACTCGATTTTGAGCTATTTTCCATTCCCCAACCATTGGTTGGTTTGTTTACCATTGAGGATTAAAATTTTATCATCGAAGTGCGTATCTTTAATCTATCTTGCGTATAACGAATTATTTAATAGCTTGGTTTAATAATTAGTTTATAGTATGTACAAGCTCACATTAAAGAGTAAGGAAACATTTTACACAATTTACAAATAAACTGATGAACAATCTTTTTATCTTTCAAACGCTGAATACAGTTTCATATGTATTCTTCAATGTTGATTTTGAATACATGGTCAGACATCGTTCATCGAGCACCAGTTTTCCGCAATTGCATTTTACATTATTGTGAGTTAGCCTTTGCTCTTTGACCAAAAGACATGCCTGGCACCTTTGCGAAGATTTGAAAGCTATTCTCCTTGTACTCGATCCTCAGCTAACATATATCAAATGTTGCTGTTTCTTTGCGAGTCAAAACCATTATGTAAAAAAACAATGGCCACCAAAGAAGCCCTGGTGGATTCCTAGAAAGTCTACCAGCCACCTCTACACATTAAACTCGGATTGATAAGAAAAATTGTTAAAGAAACGGAAAGAGCTGCGACGGTTTGAGCTATCTAAATAACAAATTTCCACTCGTCGGCGATGCAAAAATCAAGGAAGGTACATTCGTTGGCCCTCAAATTGGAGAATAATGAACCATCCTGAGTTCTATGCCGTCCTAAATAAGCGAGAAACACTAGCGTTGGAGTCGAACAACTATGAAGACCTTGTGGAGGAATTACTTCAGAACTATAAAGCTCTTGGCTGCAATATGTCGCTGAAGATACATTTCCTTCATTCACATTCAGATTTTTCCCTGGAAAACCTAAGTGACTTAAGCGACGAGAACGGTGGATGATCCCACCAAGAAATATCCATTATAGAATCGCGTTAGCGAGGCAAGTTGGGCCCAAACATGCTGGCCCGTTACTGTTGGACATATGTATATAATACAGAAGAAAATCACGTAAAAATACTTTTTGAACTGCCATTAATATAAGACTTTAAGCTATTTTAAATTGTAAGCAAATGCGAAATATATGTTTTTCTAAATTTTAAACGCGTGTTACTCAAAGAGTATTCCTGGCACACCAGTTTGGAGAGCAGATTCAGAATTAGTGCGGAAAATACTATAAGAGTGACCATATTTGATCAAAGAAACTCGCAAAAAGTGAAATTTTGTTTACCAGTATAGTAGGTGTGAACGAGTACAGGACTATTTTCTTCGTCATTTCGAAGGATATTCGATGGTCGCATGTAGGCCCCAGAATCTTTAGCATCCTTTGGTTATCAACAATGATTTGATACTAAATGGTGATTGTATATCAGAATAATATAACGTCGATGTTTACGATGTCATATAAAGAGTGTTAACCCTCTCTTGGTAATTGCTTCATTACGTTACACTTGTAAGCAGGATAAGTGGAACAGGGACGACGATGAGATACTGATACTATCTTAGGAGCAGTTATTAAGAAAGATTCAGACTTTAAATTTAAAAGAGAAGGCAGGACCACCGAAAAGATAGTGATTTGTTGTCGAAACACGTGGAATACTCCAAAGACCTAAAAGAAGGCTAAAATATCAACACCTATGGCACCATACCACATCGGCAAATTACTCACCACACAAATTATTTAGTTAAGTTGGGTGACACGTGTTTCGATTTGAAGATAATTGGCCTGTTGCTAGTGAAACACGTGTCACCGAATTTATTTAAATAATTTGTGTGGTGAGGAGTTTAGTGATCTGGTGTATTGTTAGTAATACTGCACGACAGTCTTTGCAATCATTATCAACCACAACCAGTAATATAGCATCGTCAAGAATTGCAGGAGGAGACTTGCTTTTACTGCTCAGAACAAAAAAGTTTACGAAAATTACTGGTTTCCATATTGACTGCTAAATTTTATTAATAATTCACTTTAGGAATGGTCGCATCTGTCTCGTTCCACGCGGAAACTTTATTGTGGTTTATTACAATTGGAACTATTAACTCTCAACCTTAGAAATTTTGAATATTATTATTTATTATAATCATTTCCAAATGAGGGCGACCACCATTTTGATTTCTTCCTTCTCACTATTTGCGCACGACAACTACAATAATCATCCTCGTTCCGCGCTGCCAACATTAAACGTTCTACTGAACGAATACAAGAAGCCAGAAAAAGGACGGATAGAAAAAAGAGGAAACATCGCTAGTACCGGGCGTTTTTTCGAGCTTCGCATAAATAGTGGTGACTCCGACTCTCCCCGTAAATAAAGTTCTACACACCGCGAATTCGGTACGGTTTCCCTCACCTTCCGCGCGTAACGAAGGGCGGTGTCTTAAAACCCCCGGAGAGCGAGCCGCAACCCCTACTTCGACTACGGCGAAAAAATCCTGAATTCGAAAACCACCGCATTCCCAGCTCGCCCCCTTCTTGCGTTTCGCGAAGAGCTTTCAGCGGGATTTGCATATTTTTGCATGCCCGAGATCAAAAAGCACGGTGCAAACTGATGATGGAACGGCGAGTTTGATGTTTCTCGCTATTGAAAAAGGACGGAGAAACGTATAATTTCGACGGGTAGAACGAGACGAAATTAAGAACAGTAATGGTAGCCCAAGAGTACATTCCGAGTAAAAGATTGAGGGAGAGGGCCGAGTTGTGGTGGTCCGTTTCGTATTTTGATGTATAAAATAACAGTAATTGGCGTGTAACAAGCCGTTTATGTAGTTGCTTTTAACGTATTGTGTTGTAATCGCAACGGATTGTATTGCGACGATGTATCAAAGAAAGTCTTGGGCGTCTCAAAGACCGCTTATGGTAATTTTGACAGTAATTAGTTTTCTTGTTTCATCTTATAACTAGGTCCTTAAGAAACTTCAAATTTTGAGTTAATCGAAAAGGAAACAAAATTACTCCGTTTGCAATTACCGTCGTACGAGGAGCACGTTTTAGTTCTAACGAAAACCAGAAGAACACTTTTTGGGAAGAATCTGTTTCATTACAAATATCGGCCAATAAGATTTACATACGTTTGCATGAGCTTAAATCATTTTTCGAAACATTTCTTCCACTCTGATTTTGGTATCTCAAGAATGTGATTTTTAAGGACTTCATGAGGGGCTGAAAATCGTTCACCATGCATTTTTGGTTGACATTCGCCAATAGAAAGAAATTGTTGTGCTATAAATCAGGTGAATACGGGCAATGAGACGTTAATTCAATGCTTTTTTCCTCCTAATAATCATTGACTGATTCAAGCCTATATTTAACTGTTAATACTTTCAACAATTTCAATAATTATTTTGAACAATTTGAAACTAACACATTAATGACTTAAATCTTGGTCATGTATGGTAACTAGTTGGTCATTGAGTTTCTTGTTTTTTGATAGTATGTAGAGCAAACTTCTAACATCACTTTCGTAGCAACTGGTTTCCTAAATAAGGAGACTGTGGTTAAAATAATATACATATAAGAAATAAATAAAATTACCCTACCACACCTTTCGGAAATAAACCCAGATACGTATTTTGACAAGTAAGTTGCCGTACTCAATAGAAAACTGTCGACAGTATTTCGGTGTGTTTTGCGCGGGCCTTCAATGTGTGATGTTCATTGTGCAGAAGGCTGCAGTGAAAATGGCAACAAAGAATTTTTTTAAATCTCCTGTATTATTAATCGATCATCCTATATGAAAGCTTAATTCATACAAAATATCAAAGCACTACGACTTTATTTAAAGGTGGCGCGCGAAGAGTAAAGTTTGTAAAAAAAAGCACAAGTTATTGCTCCAACTGAAAATTTAGATCATATTTAGAAAAAAATTTCTTACTCCACCCTATTGTATAGTGCTTTAGAGTTGTACAGTGTTCGTTTTGTGGTGTTCGTCTTGGGCGTTAGTCGTATATCACTAGTGATACTGAATGTCCCCAGCTTTCCACTAAGGATGGTAACTTAGTTGCCGAAATACGTATTCGGATTTAGTTTCGAAAGGCGTGGTAACGGTAATTTTTTGTATTTTATTTTTTTAATCTTTAGTTTCGATTTCAATATTGTCTATTGCTACAAAATAAAGCTCAAGACTCAATTTTAGTGATTGCATATTTTCTAAACGATTCTGCCGGTTTATAATTGCAAAATACGAAATTAATCTTAGATGGTGTGTCAAATATGCATTAGTTGTTCTCGGATTTCACATCTTACAACTGTATTATAATTTCCAACTTAAACCAGAATATTTATAATTAAGATTTGATTTGCAGGAACCGAATTTCCGTTCTCACATTAATTATACTGTGGTAATTATTGTATAGACGTTAAATTTACAAAAACAAATTATGCCATTGTTTCCAAATTGGGTCTCCGAAAACTTCTTAAAAGATTATGTAGATGATATTTGGATACTAGCATATACCATAATAGTATAGCAAGTAAGGGGACACAATTAGAGAAAATGAGATTGATTCGACGTTTTTGGTTGTTTTTCCTGATTTGGTCGGTGACTTCTGGCAAACAAATTGTTCTATATCATTCAGCACTAACTGCTCTTCCATCCTCTAAAGAAAGGGTGCGACATGCTGAGTACAACCGAAGAAACAAGCTACTATTTTCTTGGAATTGCTTCGTGAACGAGGGATTCAGTTCATTTTGGGACACCCAAACAGCGGATTTTTGTTAGTTTCAATTTCATACGAATACATCCAAGTCTCTTTATCTGTCACGATGTTGTACACGAATTTTGCAGTTCCTCCATCGAATTTTTGAGCGTTTCCTTCCATCAGTTAACATCAGCCTTTCCTTGCTCTTCCGTCAGATTATGCAGAATCCACCTGAAAGAGATCGTTTTCACAGCTAAACGCTTACAAAAGATGGAATATATTGCAGTTTTTGATGTATGTATAAGACCGCGTCTATCTCACTGTAAGTCACATCCCGATCTTCCTCAATCATGTTCCGGACAGCATTCATGTCTTTTGGAATAACAGTCGATTGTGGTATACCGTCACGCAATTCATTACTGACAGACGCACGATCAGGAAGAAAGTGGACAAATCAATTGCAAATGATCTTTTCTGATGAAAAGTAGAACGAAGCGCCTCTATGCATTGTTATTGAGTTAGACATTGACCAAAATCGTCAAAAATCCATCGAAATTCATCAAATGAAATTTTCATTCTTTCGCGAAATTGCTTTTTTAAACGTTCATCGTAAATAATCTACTCGGTCAATTAAAAGACACGCTTCGTAACTGTGATCATTCGCCTAATTCATTGTAGACTCTAATAATATCTAATACCACATACATATCTCTTGACATTGAATATTCTGTCCTTTCTTTCTTTCTTTAATCTAGATACTAAACAGTTTCCTTCAACCCAGCTTCGCGTCTCTTCAGAAGTTAAAGTTCTCTCAACTGCTCTAGAAGGTCTTCTTTGTCGTTTCTTCCGATTCTTCTCTTTGGGTTCTCTTCGGGAGTCTGTTATTGTTGGACGCTTCTTTTCGAGAAGTTCACGAAATTTCGCCTAATTCGTCTTACTGTTAGAATCCAACAATGTCAAGCACCACGTCTGTATTTCCTAACATGGAATATTCCTCTTTTATTACACTTTATTCCTTAGCACTTTAATATATTTTGTCTTACTTTAATCTAAGTTATAAACAGTTTTCTCCAGCCCAGTTGTATAAATATCAGCTTGTGAGGGGTCTTATAAATTCTTTCCACTGTTATAGGGTCTTTGTTGTCTCTTCTGATTTTGATGTTTAGTTCTCTTCCGTTACCTCTTATTGTTCCAAGCCCCTTTTACAAAAGATCTCTAAATTTTCCGGCTGAGAAACGTCAGTAAAGAATTTAACCGATCAAGGTACAAATCTTATTGTAGCTTTTGCGACCAACGCCGATTTACCACTTATTAATATCTACAGCACGCTAGATGAACTTACACGGCCTTATATAAACACGATCTTTCGTTGACTAAGATTTTAGACAATCAGTCGGCCACCTAAGAGCTGGTTGCCGATATACATAGGTACATTAATCAGTTCAACAAAAGGTTAGCTTTTATTCTTAAATTTTCATTTTAATCATCACATATATCATCGCATATTTATTTATCATTGAAATATAGTTCATACATAATGTTGGAATGTTGCACTATACTTCTCTGAATGAATTGCACCATTACTCGTTATTACCTTTGTTATATTCCTGACAAACAAATAGGTTGTAAATGTTACTCTCTTGTAGTTGAGGGATACCATTCATGCTCATATTGCAGTCTTGATACTACTGCTAATGGTTAGTATTGCGATAGTTCTATAATTAGGAATTGAACCGAATTGTTCAAATAGAAGTTTATCTCATACAGAAGACTGATGCACTGGATGGTTTCGTAAATGGATCAACACTTTTCTCTTATAAATAACGTGACATGTAAGATTTTATGCAACTGAAATAGAGCCCAATTTCTAAAATATTCAAAATATCCCTGGTATATAAACATTTTCTATATTCAAATTTATCATTGTTAGCGGAATACCATCGATTCTTAAAAATTAGTTGAAATGTTTTCAGTTTAGAAGTGGAATTGCCCTCCTCTAACTTTGCGAGTAATATTTGTGATTTATTTATTAATAACATCCACTCCTTTCTTTGCATTTCTGAGATTAACATGCTTATCTCCCCTCCTTGTTCTCGTATCCCATGTTTCGAGTAAGTTTGATTACAAATATTTTCGGGTTTTCGGGACAAAGTACATATTGGTGGTCATACTTTAACTATTTCGAACGTTTTAAGGAAGGGTAAGATTAGATAAGAAGTTGAAACCGTATTTATAGTTTTTAAAATATCCCAAATTTTAGCTTTCACTGTTCCTTAAAATAAAAAAGTTATTCTTAAAGATAAAATCGCGCACCAGTTTTGAAAGAATTGTAGAAGGCGTAATCTTTATTTGCCGTATCTTCGAGAGCGATTTTTCAATGACCACGAACGCCATGCGGGTTAACTTTCCACTTGAACGGTACGAGCTCTTGTAATTGGCCTTCTCGAATTTGTATTGAGTATCGGCCATATTTGCATCTATTGTTTTACGCTCAAGTGCTCTATAAAAGTTTCTTGTTTTGTCCGTTATCCCTTCAGTTTGTTTCTGCTTGCGGAAATGGCTGACGAATATTCTCGGCGTCGTATCGGGCGAAGAAAATAGCACTAGTTGAAGTTGCTAAATTGTGTTGAAAAGTGCATATTAGTTTAGTATATAGTATATTGTTCCATATATATGAGAAAAATTTTGACATTTCGAAACAGTCTGGAATTCGGTCTAAATTCTGTGGTAAATAATCTACAATGAGGAAATTGCTAAAGGAAAACGGACTCATAGATTTCGGGTAAGAAAAATAATTTGACGTAGTTAATAAATTAGAGAAATAACTATAAAAGTTAGAATAGGTGGAAGATTTCTTTTAATAAAGAGCGAAAAGCGTATGTAAAAATCAAATTCCCTTTAAATTTATATAGATTTGTATGATTTCTTAAATAAGCTACGAACATTATTTTTAGAAATTGCAATTAAATTTAAGGACACCATGCAGACACCCCATTGAATTAGGCGTCTAAATTTCGTTTAAAGAAAATATTATCTTTTAGCAGTCATGGAAGGCATCCAAAAATTCTGAAGAAATTAATTTTGCCGTTGATCGATTGGCACCAAAACGGAAGACAAAATGGCTAACTATAAACGAAATGATTTATTTTCGAAATAAATATTTGTAAGCAAAATGTATCAATAAGTTTTGACAACAGTTTATTTATTTACGAAATATTCATATGTGCTGGAGTTGTTGAGCTTCTATTCAATAGACAGAAATGTATTAGCACGATAACGAAAATCTTCACCAATCTTTCTTCGGAGAGAAAGATTGATACATTCGATCTAGGGAACAATACCAGATCCTCGCTGCATCTGTATTTGGCAATAAATGGGAACTTTCTGATGTTTACCGTTTTCCCTCCCTTTTTCTGTTTTGAATGAAAATCCTCGTTGACCAAAAAATAGATTCAAGCGATCTTAATCGCAAAGTTTGATAGAAAACCTATAAGGTTTTGAAAATAGGGTAGTAATAGGGTAATAAGATATTTTGTTCAGGTATACCAAACTTTGTATTAGCTTTCAATTGCCTGATAAAACAGTTTTATGTCGTGGCAAATGGATTGAACTTGACAGTGGTGCGTCTTAATATTTGATCAGTTGCGTCTAAAATGTTTGTTTTCCAACTGTCAAAGAAACACAAAACTATATTTCCTATTTACGTAAGTTAAAAAATATTTTGTCGTTTGTCAGGTTCATTCTGAAGAATGTAGATCTACCTAGTACATATATAGGTACTGTTGAGATTTGTCATTTACTGTTGGCAGTAGTGCTAGTAACCATAGACACAAAATACAAGGGAAAAAAAAAGGAATATAGTTTGTTTATAATATTAAGAAAACACTATACCATTTGTAATATTCAACAATCATTAAAATTGTTGTTGTTTATAAGATTTTTGTACCAGGTAATATGCATGCTTTTAATGAGATTCTTATGTTTTAATCACGATTCAAAGTAAAATAGATACAATTTACGAAAAGTTTGTATTTCACCTAGTTCCTAAAGCAGGATACTTCGTCATCTCACAATAGACAAAATGTACTTTGTGCTTTACGACTTTATTTGATTAAGACCTTTTGGTCGTTTATTTATCTTACTTGGTGCAAAAATGTATTCCATCATTACCTCCAACAAACAATTGTTGGTAACGGGCTAGTAAAGTCAATAGCTGGATGAGAAAGCATTGATATCATTAGCTTTTCCTAACGAAACTTCATTGTTTTTCCAACACCTTGGTAACAATTTGCAATATTTGCCGAGTCTATATAGTTTAATTCCAAAAGTTTCTACATCGGCTAAATTGCTTGAAAAACAAACAGAAATAAACTAACGTCTTATTTTCCCTTTCATGCTGGTGTGATGCAAAATCTTCGCCTTCAAAATCTTCTTGTAGCGTAGTCCAAGTTTTATTGATAACAAACCTAACTCTCATTCAAACCTTCACTATACATTCTAGCCCCTACGTTCTAGGATTTGCTTGTGTCAATCCATTCGAGCTCTTTCAGCAGATGTGATGTTACTTCGTCATAAACTTTAATCGGTCGATGGTTTCAAATTTATAATATAAAGAATAAGATTATATTAGATCTAGCAAGAACACTTTGGACTCAAACGAAACGGGCACAATGTCAGAAGTAAATTTACAAAGAATATTTCTCAATACCAATTCTAGAGAGTTATATCTCCTCCTTACGAAGCTAACACTATCCTACTAAAAAAATTGCATGTCTCGGATGCGAAATTCATACACACATATTCACATATTCACGCAATTTCAATTTTCAGCACAAACGTTCTTCATTCAAACTAAAAGCAGAAGCAAATATTTGGTGGGAAAATTACAAAAGACGAAGTGACCTTTTAAGTACAGTTTAGATTTTTGCGTTAGCTGAAATATGGGTGCAAGGACGAAAAGAAAAAGTTATTTCTTTATGTTAAAGTATCCAGCTCCAGTGAAAGCTTTAATAATTCAAATTAAACGGGAATGCGACTACCTAACTAGGAGCTAGTTAAGAACGTGAGATTTCAAATCAAAATCTGTCAATTTGATTTAGATCAGCGAAGAAACCTGAAATTCCGCATTATTGTACTGGAATACCAACTAACTAATTTTTGTTATATTTCTGAAGCGACTCCTGAAACTAACAACGTCCCGAAATTACAAAGGTGTGTTCTTCTCTCTAATTCCCCCTCGTATGAAAAAGTGAATAACAAGTTGCTATCATTGTAGTTGAGTACTTACGACGTACATGCCTTCTTGCACCACAATTATTTCTCATATCCCGTTATTAAGCCGCTCAAAGGATGATGGTCTTTCGTCTCGTACGAAGTAAGTACAGTTAGATTAACTTTCTCAGTGGTAAACGAAAGTAACAGTGAAGCTTGATGTTTAGGTTACGATATTATCGAATTTGATGCTCTGAGTATTTATCGTAGTCCAACCTATATATAGTGAGCAAGATCTTTTCCCAAATCTCTTCATAAAGTACAATCTTCAGTCTTCAAACGATGACTTAAGTGAAGTTGTTTGCGTTCAACAGCGTTAGAAAACTTGGACATTTTTGTCCATTTTGTAGGAAACAGAAATCCAATCACGTCTTGTTATTTATTTTTCCTGCATATTCGAATTTACTTCATTTTTTTCATATCCTTTGCTAGTGTTTTGGTTTTCTCCTATATCCATTCCCCGTTCTTTTTCGATGTTTTTATCCTATGGCGTGGCAGGTTTGCCTTTTCTTTCCTTTTCTTCTCTTCTACCCTCCCACACTTGTCTACAACGTTGGTGCAACGAAATGCTGAAAATATTTGACCGTGTAACTGCAGAATCCGCATACAACATGGTAACAAGTGAAAAAACTTGTGTAGAGCGGTATAAACAGGAAGCAGCAATCCACTGTTTGGGTGTTCCAAGGTGAACTCAATTCCACAAAAGCTGTTCCTTAACGAAGCACTTTATAGGAAAGAATTGCTTGTGTTTGCGGTGAGTTACAGCAAAGTAATAATTTTCTTTCTTTGTTTGACTTGTATCCAGGGGTTTGGGGTTCCCTGGGCACTAACAAAAGTTTTGCTTTGGTAAAAGTGTATGTGAAGTTCAGCCAATTTCGTTCATATTATAAATTTACTTTGCATGTAAGTCTTCATCTTCAATATAATCTTTCTGTTAACTCTTTGTTGATAATGGATCTTCCGATAGTATTTCACCACTGACTCCAACGAAATAAGATCCAACTAAGAAACTAATCAAATATCTTCCAGGATTTTCCTCATTCTCATTGAATGAAATCGCTTTGCGCTTCGCTATCAATATAAGTTAAAATCTTCGTATTTGCTTATTGGTAAGTTCTACCTAGATGGTCCTTTTGCTTTTAGTTTTATGCCTTTCTTTGATTTCGTTAAGTATTGCGTTTACCATTATCTCCTTCGGTTTGTTCTGTTGTGTATTTCTTTGGTACTGTCTATATACTCTCGGAAAAGGACTGATACCAAAGTGGATCCTTGCCACTCTCCAACAAAAGGCAACTTTATTAATTTGCCGCATAGTATGAAATGAAATCTACAAATATATCTAATCTAGTCTCATACTTAATTTGTTCCTGCTGCTGGCTTTCGCTTTGGTTTGCTGCCATGCAAAATATTAAACTTTGAATTCTTCTTTCGATTTTGACCCCTATGAGATATGATTGTCTTTATAATATATTTTACATTTCCTCCATGTGCTGCGCATTCCCACAATCATGACTACTTAAAACTTTCCTCAATTCTCTTTTTCTCTGGTTCATACATTGTGCTTTTTGGTTGTTATTTGCCAGAAGTCATCGACGAAGAAAACAATTTCTTTCTGTTCCCGAATGCCAAATAAAAAATGCGTGGATAACGATTTTTAGTCCCTTAAGAAGCTGTCGAAGCCTTCAAAAACAATGTTTTTGATGTATCAACTTTGGTGTTGAAACAATGTTTCGCGCAGTGATTTGAACGTGTGCAAATGTGAATAAAGGTTAAAGGCGAATATTTTGAAAAGCAATAGAAAAGTTTGTTCCAAAAATGTCTTTTCCTACCTAGTTTTTGTAACAACTTAAAAGGCGTCCTCGTACCCTGAACGAGTGTTTTAAGAAATTATTAATCATAGATCTAAAGACAAATATTACAAATACCCACTTGCAAGCAAAAGAAACCAGTTTTGTATGCTTACGAAAGTTTCCTTTAAAATGCCGTATTCGTCTAAAATATTCGACAAAGAAGCATTGAATGAAACATGTAACATAACATAGAAAATTGTTCAAAAATTGAAGGAAAAATTTACTGCTAAAAAGTGGAAAAAATCCTGGCAGAATATCATATCCTAAATTAGCTATGCATTAGTATACAGGTGGTAGTTGTTTAATGGAGGGATTCTATACATACACCAGAATAGTGCAAAAAAGAATTGAGCATGTCAGAGACAAAGGCAAGAATGAAATTTACTACAATGTGACAGAGAAAATCGCCACAGTTTTGTAACTCAATACAAATGCAGGCAACTTATATGTCGTCTCGGTTGGACAATCATTGCAACTGTTTCGAAGGGATTCATCTTACACTTTTCCTAAATCTCGTACATATTTCTTTCTTCGATGACCAAACATATACAGACATACTATTCTATAGCGTTGTGCATTTATACGCCTGACGCTTCCATGAATGCCTACTCGAGAATAGTGTTACACATTCACGAATACTATCGACAAACAAGAATTTCGATAGAGATAGGATACGAGACGACCCGTTCTCATACACGATATTTACTATATAAAATTCCTTAATGGAGCGAACGTCAAAAGATGACAAGGGGGCAGCATTGTGAACTTCTTTTCCCAACTAAATTGGCTCCAGTTGTTTCAGGTAATGTGTATTCTGTTGGCAGATGTTGTGTTGACAGGTAAATGTACGCACTATAGAACAGTTTTGAGATGTCATTCCTCCGTTCACGACCCGGCACCAGCGTACATAAATACGTATAGCGCCTACAACACAACGCAGATTCTTAAATGTATAAAATTGCTGTATACAATGTAAACGTCCTATCTGACCGCTTAAATTGTAGTGTAAATGTCCAACGGAGTCAGATAAGGTAGTTCTTCATTATGCGCTCGTTTCCGAGCCAGATGTTTTGTTCGATTTTATTGTGTGGTGTCGGAGAAAAAGATTTCGACGCTTCCGAATTAGAACGATTGCTAATCGTCCTTAGGAGGATGAAGTGTGTTTTGTTACGTTTTTAACGAATCAAATTCTTTTATTAAGCAACTGGTTTTAATCGTTTCGAGATAACGTCATCCAACATTAAACGAGATGTCGTGTCTTCATTGATGTAAAAGGAACCTAGTCGAGAATTAAATGCAGGTGTGTTAATTTAGGGAAAATATGTAGACATCAAGGTAGAAAATACTAAGCGAAGATTGTCGTTTGAACGTAAGAGAATTTGAAGGGGCTTCTGGCCGATACGAAAATCCTCAGATCAACAACATTATAGGTGACTTGCGACTAAGCCTTGCAGAGTGGTCATTATTGCACATGGAACACCATACAGTCCATATAAAAATATCTTGTCACCTAAAACAATTAGTAGTAGAAAATCTTTTGTGCTTCCCCAAAACTTACAGAATACTTACCAAAAGCAATTTTAACCCCTGTTTATTGCTATTAATAGCAGATAATGAGGTGTAGTATTACTGTTGATGATCACACAATTATTTCATTAAATCCGGTGACACGTGTTTTACTAGCAACGATTCCAGCATCTTCAAACCAAGAAATAACGATTTATTCAGTAAGGTACGGTTTGGAGATACTAGCCTCCTTCCTAACGAAACACGTGCCACCGGATTTAATGAAATAATTATGTAGTGAGGAGTTTACTGATGTAATATTGTGCCAATAACCTTTACCTAAAACATTAATTTCCAATGTACAAGGAGCACGGTGTAAATGAAACTTTTGGAACTCATATCACTCAGGAAAGGAGACCAGGCTAAATATAGCTAAGACAACACAAACAATAACAATAACGGTAAAAGTAAAATATACGCCAGTGATACATAATAACTTGTAAAAAGATACAACAGAATAATGAAATCAGAACTTAAGAAATAGGAATAAAATTGAAAATGTAGAGTATTGGACAAGATAGAGAAGATAACGGTAGATTGAACGTACACATAAAATATATTATTAATTGTCGAAGCTAAAACATAAAACTCCTAGATAAAAGTTTAAAGGAAAAGAATTAAAAGGACGAAAGGACGAAAGGATAACCACATCGGAAAAGTCTTACTTAGATTGCTATAAACTACGGCCCGCTTACATGAAAAAAGGAGGCGACGTTTTTCTTTCAGAAACCCCGACTGTGAGAACATTTCACAAGCAAAGCAAAGTAACTATTTGCGATCAACGGCAGAAGGAAAAGGCAACAGCTGGAAAGAAAGAAACGATTTTATGTATGTCTTTCTTTAATAAGTAAGACATAGAAACAAGGATTTTGATACCAATTTCGATGTATTCTAGCCTAGCTATAAAGAAGCATAAAATAAGAATGGAGGAAAAGGAAGGTTTAAGAAAAATAGACAGAATAAGACACCGCGAAATAAGAAGAAGATTAAAGGTAAAGAAAATGACAGAAAAAATAAAAACACAACAGATAATATGACTTGATCGCATGCTTAGATCAAGGAACACAGGAAAATGAATTTGGTATGCAAGGCAAGGATACAAGGTAACAGAGCAAGAGGTAGGATTACGACTACATGAAGGGCAAACATTAACAAAATTCTAAACGAGAAAGGATTAAATTGGACTTAGGCGAAGACAATTGCCAACGATAGAATAGAATGGCATAAGATTGCCTTAATTAAGTTTCATCGGAGATCACATTATGAAATAAGGCGTGGTCAAGGATCAGGTAATACAAAAGACAATAAAATCAGCTAAAGTAGCTGGAGGTCTAAATGGAATTATCTAGAGAAACAAAAACCTATGTATGGAATCAAAAACTAGAGTGTATAAATAAGTGGTGCCACCAATACTAGCAAATACTACGAAAATCCGAGCAGAAAGTAATAAAACAGACTCTGAAAAAATGAAAACACGTAGAAAAGTACTGGGTAAGACCTTATGAGATCGCAAATCCAATGCAGATATTAAAGAAGAACTCCAAATACAACCGATAAATGAATGGACGAGAACAAGAAAGAGAGAGTGGAACAACCATATATAGATAATAGAGCAAGATAAACTTGTTAGAATTGTCAGAGACAATTACCAATGGGAAAGAGCCCGTGAGGCTGATCGGCCAAAAGTTGGTGAGAATTCACGTAAATTTGGAACAAACAGGCAGATGCCTACAAGAGAGAAAAAAAAAAAGAAAGAAGACGAAGAAGACGTCACATCTTTCTGAAATACTTTGAAACAGAGATTATATATTATATATTATAGCAATGAAGATGTTAGATCATGCTATAAGGATAAAAATAGGGGAAATCTAGCACATCTAATACACATATTAAAAACTGAAATTCACAGGAAATGAGGTAAAGGTAGACCCATCAAAATACTTTGAAAACGAAAGCACTTAATGAGTATGAGGCAAGCAAAGAACACGAAATTTTTAACGGGTACTATTGAAAGTTAAAAGAACATGGAGAAATAGAAATGGAAGTAGTAGAAGAAGAAACAGACAAAGAAGAAAAAGTAGCATACATTTTTCGTTCAATCCCAATCAATCATCATGCAAGTCTGAATACAAGCATCTTCATCGAAATCATTGATTTCACTCTCACCCCTTGGTGGAAACACTTTAATAAATTTACTAAACCAATTTATATAAACACTCTGTACTATTAAATATGTAATTATAATAGTATTGTCATAATTTATTGTACACTAGGTGACCCGACAAACTTCGTTTTGCCCAACATTTTTTCGATTTTTTTCCTAAACCTTCGCGTAGCAATTACGAACAAACCCGCAGAAGGAAGTATCCAGTTTGGTCCAGTCGTTTTCAAGTTTTAAGCATCCGAACAAACCACGATCCATTTTTATATATACAGATTTAAAGTGATATTCTACAAGCTCGAAGTTTTCCACTTTTTAATTGTGTCCATTCATAATTTGCTTCCATAACTTACAAGGAAAGGTTCCCAACAATTGCAGAGTAATTGGCAAAAACGGTACCATCCTTTGGGGAGTTTTTCACCCCTTCATAGACGTTATTGGCAGGAACAGAAACCGGCCTTTTACATAGTTCAGTCAGCTCTATATAATTATCAATTTTCATCGAAATCGGTGTTTCCGCAAATCGTTGGGGGTGGAAGGGGTAATATTTTTAAGAATAAGGATTACCGATTCACACGTGCTTCAATAGCCATCTTGAAGCGCTATATGCTCGATATTTTTTCTTGAAATAATTCAAGAGTAATTGGCAAGAAACGAAAAACAGTCCAATTTTCAGGGGCCCTTTTCACCCCTTCGATGGCTTCAATCGCAGAAACAGAAAGCGGCGTCTTACATAGTCTTATTCGCTCTACATAATTACGAAATTTCATTCAAATCGATGTGTGCTCCTTGTTAGTTATTTTAGTGGCGTTATTGCTTCATACAACTTCTTAAAATAGTGTGTACAGAGTTCCTCTTTCTATGTCGGTTTGTCCATCAATTATTTTTCCTAAGTGAATAATTGCGATTTCTCGTCCAAAAACATGTCAGTTTTGTTTGTCCTTTCTAATTTTTATCCTATGAATTCTTGCCGTCGCATTTCCATTAACATTTCTGGTACTGCACTTATGATTTTATGAATTATAAGTATATGTACAGTAAGTATACATATATCGAGAAAGGTTGAAGCTTTGTATGACACATTCAGCTTGTTCTATTCCAAACCCTCCGTTATCAATTCCTTTGCTCAATTTGTCATTCTTTCCTAAAAATACGAGCGTATAATCAAAAAATAATGTGTGAAACTACACTGAAAGTTCGCAGTAGTGTAAGTATCTTATGCTACTTCATACTAGTAAGTAGAGGTCATCAAATTTCGTAACTCAACTCTTCCAGATTCTTAACCAGAAACTATCATCCTTGTGAAGAAAAAGGAGAAAAATAAAATCTACATAACTTTCAAATAAAGAACCTCACTGAGACTTGTTTATGTGAGAGTTATGTAGATTTTATTTTTCTCCATATCGTAGCTCTCTCCAAGCAGTCCAAGCTCTTGAAACTATTTTTCTAATCATCATCCTTGGTCTGAATGACTTTTGTCTTATAACACATACAATACAATAATAGTACACTTGTCCGTCGATTTAATTTAAAACCCCATCTAAAAGCGATAAATGCGGTAGGAATCACTACGGGACTTCTCATGTTACGTTTGCCGACGGATGTTGATGTTTTCCTTTTCACTTCAAGCTTACGCCCCTGCTTGCTTAGTTTAAAGTGTTGAAACCTACTGAGATTTAAATATATAACGCAAATGCAATTTTACACTGTATTATTACAGCGCAGTAGAAACATTATTTTAGGAAGATATAGTTTCTAAATGGTATAGGTCTAGAGCGTTGTAATTTAATACGATCCCTTAAGGAAGAAAAGTGCACTTTCAGGAAGACGAAATTGCAGCTATATCCAAAAATGTTTAAGTTTCCCTGTTAATGACGTGATTTCTTCATAATGTTTTCATCAATTTAGGATTAATTATCTTGGCAAAAATATGCGGTCCATTAAAATAAATACAAATATAATCAATGATAGATGAAATAGCAATGAATAGAATCAAATAATGAAATTAAATTTAGTGCGTTAACGTTCAAACGCGCTTCTATAATCGTAATTAAACGAAAATTCATATTTATGCAACATTTAACAAAACAAAATATTCAAAATACGTCGTAATCTCTAACAAGTGGGAATTTAAAATACGTGCCTAAAGTGCCAGGTAAATTGGACATTATTTAGCCACAAATTACATGTACGTTTAAAAATGGTAAAAATGATTCGGTAAAAGGTGGAAGAAAAAGGTAGTAGTTTTAGTAAAATCAGAATTAAAGTGCATCTTTGTTGTTGGAAATGCTTCAAGAGACATGGATAAGAGAAAATGGTTATAATCGTGTACATTCTTTGCCAGATATTTAATTATAATCCAGGATAATTACATATCGAATCAAATACATTGGACCTGGGACCTAAGATAATTGTTATTTTTTTTTATTTCAGATAAAAAGGTTACAAGTAAATTCATTTTATTTAATATTGGGCATTTTAACCATTATCATTGCAAATATATTATTTTGGTTATCGTAACCAATTAAAGTGAGAAATATTTTTTTGGTTATAAGTAACAATTATATCAACCAAAATAATTTTTTGGTTTCAGATAACCATTGTATCAACCAAAAAGATTTTTGGTTAGAAATAACCATTACAAAAAAAATGTTTTTTGGTTATCAAGGATGAAAGAAAAACAAAAAAGAATTAAGTGAATGAACAACAACAAACAAAATATATCAAACACTATCAAAAATCCTCACAAAATAAAAAAAAATAAAAATTTTAACAAGCAGAACAACAAATGAGCAATAAATTTAATGCAACAACAACACATGAACAAGATAACACAACAAATCTATGGCGGTAGTAGCAAAACTAAGCACAGCTGAAGGCGTTGTATGTTTTTTTATATTTTAAAATCATTACATAAAACCTAGTAACGGTTACATACAGTCAATTGCAATTTTAATAACAATTTTAATGGATTTAGAAATCCCTATTCAACATTTTAAATGAGAGAAATATTCCCACTAAAACTTTGTGAATTAATTTTTATTATCAATTTCATCCCTGATAACAAGAAAAAACAATTCTTTTTTTGTAATGGTTATTTCTAGCCAAAAATCTTTTTGGTTGATACATATAATGGTTATCTAAACCCAAAAAATTTTACTTTAATTGGTTACGATAACCAAAATAATATACATATATCTTATAAAAATGGTTAATTATAACGATTTTATAAATTCATCAATATAAATGGTTAAAAATGACTTTCTTGTCGTTTATCTTATAATTGTTACGTCCCTGCATTGGACGATATTGCAGTACCAGTAAAACACGTTTCACAAATTTGGATTTTTCAACGCGGGAGCATGAATACCCTAAACAATTCGCATTGTTTTGCAAAGAAATAAAAATTATTTAAAAATCTCTGCTGCAATTGACTTCATTGTTGTGTAACGTCTTCGCAAACCTGAAAAGTTGTGGTTACTATAAATACTGAACACGAATGATGTAGTTTTCTTCTGTGACATGTGTTTAATATGAAGGAACTAAAACAGGCTTTAAAAATGTTGATCACAATTTTTCCTCGAGGTAGTTTCTACCAGCATAGTAAGATGTATTCAATTACGAACCGTATGGTCTTTCACATTTCAAATTCGAAGTGATTTTCGTTACTGCAACATGAACTTGGTTACTACGTAACTGATGTCTGCTGTGATTGTTCTTCTACCACATAACCCACTGTAAGGTTATGTCACCCATACTTTCTAAGTTCATTAGTACCCGTCAAATTTACAAGGTACTTTTGTTTTTAGATTATTTTATTGGATCTACCTTCAGTTCGATTCCTATGAGTTCCAATTCTTTTTTATTTGAAGATACAACTCGAAACTGTCTTTTCTGTAGTGATTAATTTGAATACTACTTTCCCTCCATCCTAAGCAAAAGCTTGATTAAGGCTTCAACTAGTGCCATACCCCATTTCCCGAAATAAAGAACTTTTGTCTCCTATATTTGGGAATCACAGGGTTTACAAGAAAGAAAATATATTGTAAATCTGATTGTGAAACGCAAAATTTTAGGCGTGTAATTAATTCGGGAAAACTCGGAACTCAATATTAAGAGGAGTGTAGTTTTGTGTGCTTTAGATAAGTTTATTTTTTTGAGTTATTCGTGCTTATGGAAGAGTTTAGTAGTCTAGGTTTATAGCGATTTGAAGGGTTCACATCGCAAGATACGAACATATGTACGTTTCGGGACTAGCAAAGCAAAAAATTGAAGAAGTAAAAAATTGAATTTGTTCCAACAGAATACATTTTCTTCTTCTTTCATACTTTTCGCGGAATATATGCATGCTATAAGAATAGATTTAGCTTTGTTCTTGACCTAGAAGTAAATTGCTAACAGTTTCAGGATAAAGTCAAGAAAACACATATTCACAAGCATGCGGAATTGGTGAATTCCTCCAAAAACTAAAACAAAGAAGAAAGAGAATGATATACCGATATATTGATTTTTATTTTTAATTTCTACCGGCCTTGCTTGGCACGCCATTTTTATGATTTGATCAATAACATTAGTAAGAGACCCTTGCAACTTGGACAATCCACATAAACACGAAAGAAGTTTCAATGCAGAGGCGATAAAATATATGAAAAAATAGGTGGAGAAACACAAATAGATAGAATTAGAATTGAAGAAATTAATTAGGAATTAAAACAGGAACCGATACTAATGGTGATAGGAAACGGACATCTAAGTAGAATGTGCGAGGAAATACTTGTTAAGCATATATGCAATGTAAAAAGAACGGCAAGGAGGAGCAAGGGAAAGGCAAGGAAGACATACATATATAGATCCAACAAATACGAATCATAGTTAAAAAAGGAGAAAAACGCTGGCCAAAATTAATAAGCTAACACGGCATCGGAAGTAGTGAGGGAAATGGATCAAGACCTAAACAATAACACCCAAACATCCAGCATAAGGTACAAGCAGGCACCGAGAAAAAGAAAAAGAGGGCTTACATTCCCAAGACTGTTTAGCGGTCAATTGGGCACCTAACATATCATTTCTTATTTCTGAGTGGGCAAAATCGAAGTTAAGTAGTTCAAGTTTTCACTTCTAGATTACCACTAAACCTAATGTTACGTTCTAGAATCTGCAACATTATAAATCTGACACTGTGCTAACTTTGATGTGCTGTGTAGAGTCTGATGTGTAGTAAAGTATGCCCACGCACTAACAAAGGTGTCAGTTTATTGTAATAAACACATATACAGTTCATACTAAATTCGTAGGTTGTAATCTTCAATTGCAAGTCTGGTGGGGGACGGAAATAAAGGCCTAAGCTGCCATCAGTTGAAAATCCACGTCCTCGTACCTTAGTACCTCAAACTCAGCTTACAGTTCATCAGACACACAGACATCGACTTGCAATTTAATTTGTTAATGTGTGAGTAAATTGACCCTTATATGGGTGATGTCAACGATGTTGAAACAAAATAATTCTTTTAAATAGGGGAAGATGTTCCACAGTCAGACATTTTGGATTTACCACATTAAAATCAGCGTTGGTAACATCAGTAGTAGATTAAGCACCTACACCTACATATGTGACCAACACTGATCAGTTGTTACTACCAATGTCTTCGGTCTGTATTTTTCAGATTATTTGTTTATTTCGAAAATGTTTAAGTGCATGCAGGTAAGAATTGTGTAGAAAGCACTTCATATCTGTTGTTTATATATTTTTCCTATGAATGATTAAATGATAATAATTTTGTAGACAGTAAGCGCAATATTTTACAGTTGTTTTAAGCAACTATTTACGTTTGTAGATTCGGTTGTAAGTTTGCAGTTTAATAATTTTGTACACCACGATTTGTGGTCTACAATCAGACCGTAATCATCATCAGACGAAATAATTTGGAAAGGAAGAAAGTTTAACGATTCTGAAATAAAGCGGGAACTTCGACAGGGAGATCGAATGTCAACAAAGTTATTGAACCTGGTCTTAGAAGTAATAATTAGAAGAAGTAAAATAATGATTGAAGGAAAAATATTAAAAAATTAACACCAATGTATAGCATTTGATGATGACTTAACAATTCTAGCACAATCAACGAACGAGCTAGAAAAAGTGAGAAGGCTGGTGAAGGAAGCAAATCAATTTGGTGTAAGTATAAACCACGGAGAAAACAAGTATATGTTAATGCGTACTATACAACACAATACAGACAATTGTCTACAAGGTGCAAACACATGAAAAAACATACAGCTAAGAAAAAGTGGAAGAATTCAGATATTTAGAGGTGAAAATAAAAGAAGATGGCTATGAAGGATAAGAAATAGAAACAAGATAACAAAGGGAAAACGGAAATACGGGAGATTGAGATCTTTACTGAAATCGCGTTGTCTCTCAAGAAAAACTAAGGAAAGAAGATATAGGACGGTAGAGGCACAACAATCTATTCGTGTGAAACCTGCATATTAAATAAAGCGAAAGAGGAGAGATTGGAACGATGGGAAAGAAAGATGTTAACAACGACATATGTGGGGATTAATAAAGAAGAAGGTTGGAGAAGAAGAAAAGGCAAATAAATAGAAATAATAATAATAATGATAAGGAGCTTTAGTGATCAGAACAGATGATAAATTTAGATAAATTTTTACAATAAATCTTACCATAATTTTTTTGTACAATAACCATTCTTTTTTCTTTACAATTCCAATCATAATGTCTGAGATATACAATAATACTATACAAGGAACCAAAAATAACAACAGTAGCAAAAGCCCAACGAATTAGATATGCAAAAACTGAAGAACCATAGAATGACGAAAATGATGCTGTATAGGAAAATAATTCGGAGAAAGAAAAGGAGGAGACAACAAAAAAGATAGTTAAAAAGCGTCCAAGAGGATTTAAAGAAAATAGAAGTTATTGATTGGAAAGAAAAAATAATGTACAGACCAAACTGGAAAAGAAAAGTAAAAGAAGCCATAGAAAATTATAAATAAATTTGTGACCATGAAATTAAGATTATGTGGTATTAGTACATCTAAGAGACAATGTGAATAGCGTTTATAATGTACAATTTATGCTCAAGGCCTGCATGATTGCAGAGCAATATTAGTTAATTAATTAATTAATTAATCAGACCGTGAGTTGTTTACACAATCAGATACTGTCCAATTGTGGCAAAAATGGAAGACAAAATATTTTATTTTGGCTTATATAAAAGCCAAATTGAAGAATATGAATTAAAATGTCAGAGAGAAAGTTTAAAGTTTTAATTTTTCTATAGCGGAGGACATTTCCATGGTTCCACTATTAAAATAATCGAATTGGTTCATTCAAACCCAGTACATGTATATACAATAAAGCGACAACAATTCCTTTTCAAATTTTAAGTGAAATTTTGCGATCCAGACATTCGTTAAAGCATTGTCTAAATATGGAACATAATGCATCTGATTGTGTAAGAAATGTGTTCCCCGATCGGATGCTTCCATAATTATCGTTGAAGTCTAATGTTTCGTTTTCAATTTAATTTTGTGTACCTAATCTATTTTGTTGGAAACATTTTCTTTAATTATTTGTATGTAAAATACCAAGAAAGTTTCTTTTTGTTCCAATAAATATGACAGCTTTATAACCACATATGTTTTATAGTATGGAACACCTTACCCTAAAGTTCTATAAAATAGAAATCAACGTATTAGACGCATTGGTGATTTCTCATTTTTTTCAAAAATACGATACAATTTACTTTTACACAATCAATAATCTTACTACTTTTATCGTAGCAAATTTGGACATTTCCAAATGCGTATTTCGACAACTAAACTATCATATTCACGGGCAAACTGGAACTAAGGTGCATTAGTAAGAGTCCAACGCGTTTGCTCGTATCCAAAGCAGTAAGAGTAAGAACGTTTGAGTTTGTCCCAAACTGCAGGTTTTATTTTGGTGAGTGACCCAATGGTAAAGGAAGAGCCCATTCGAAGAAAGAAGCTAATGGTTTTATCAAAATCCAATCTAGGCTTGTCATAAAAATATCTTTGTTCAGTAATAAAACATATTTTATTACATATTCTCCATTTGGGCCTTAACAGCGATAATTGAGCCCCTCATTCATTCTGTAAGTGTTGCTGTAGGTAATTACAAAAGTTCTAAACTACGTCATAGGTAAATTATTACATGAAAGTATTTACTTGTAAAATTGGAAACTATTGCCCCTAATCAATGCAGTTTATAAAACAAAAGTGTTTTATGAAATCTTGCCATCTAGTCTACAAATAACATTTGTACCAGCCAGCCCAAACGATTGATATTTTATTTACATCAAACCGACGTCCGACATTATTTCAAATTAAATAGTTTCTAGACGTTAAAGGAACGGGGCTATTGTTCGATAACGACGCTAACGAATGGTCGCCGTTAGACGGCGAACGTTTTTTTTTATAGAAACTAGAACGTCATAGCTCGCGTTCTGCAGAATTTTAAATATCATTGAACGACTAATCCAATTAAACGTCGTTAGGTAATCTGTTCGCCACCACTCGTGCCCGGTTTTGAGGCGTAGTGGTTGGCACCACTACGCTTTGCAGCTCTAATTATCTCTAATTGTAAGCCCCTATTAAGGGAACGGGCTACACTATTCAGAATTCCTTTAGATATTCAACGTGTTCGTGTTGAAAACGGAATTCTATGCGGAAAATTTCTAGTTGTGTACAATACATAGTAGGTGGTAGTAATAATAATAAACTATGGGTGGTTCGCGTACGGCGCCTTTTGAACATTTAATTGCATCTTTTCTGAGGGCGGGTTATTTTAATTAAAAATTCATAGGTTTTTAACGCGTTTTACGAACCGACCGAATGTTCGTGAGAGAATTTTCATTATCACCAGACCAATAAGAAATATTATAGGCTGAAAACTTTACGGTGCTAGGTTTACAGTAAAGTTGAAATCGAATTCGTAAACTTTTTTTCGAAAGTTCCTGCTTTAGTCGTAGTTATTAACGTTCTGAAAATATAGCCGTTGATTTGCAATGTATTGTTTGATTGGACATCATCTTCGGAAAATCAAATTAAAAATGTAAAGATTTCAGAAGAGACAAAAGAGGACAAGAAGGAAGAGGGGTGTTAAATAAATCTTCATCCGATTCTCAAGATGTGCAAAAGAAAATATAAAAAGAGTAGGAAGAAATGGGAGGAAGAGAAGGGGAAAAAGTTCCTAAAAAGTTATATTTCAGAATTTGAAAATTTTAGAAGAGAAAAAAGAGACGATAGTAGCAACATAAACATGGGTAGATTGAAGAATCGGGCAAGAAAAGAAGCGGTGTAGATTTGCAAGAATTGAAAGTGACAGCAACGACCGGGATGCTGTAGAGAACAAGAAATAAGGAGGATGTTAAACAAATCTTCATCCAATGATCAGGAAAACAAAAATATCAAGAGATGAGGAAGAAACAGGATTGACCTAAAAGTGGGAGGAAATATTTAAAAGATTCAGAAAAATGTAGGTTATTCTCGTCTGGCATTTACTTCCTTCTGGTGTTGCATAACTACCACATCGCCCTCTTTTAATAGCGCGCAGTTAGATAAGCCACATCAAATATGTCCTTTGGGTTTTGACATTCTCGTAAAACTCTTATTTCTCTGGGTTCTAATTTGCAGCTGCAAGATATCTGAAACAAAACTTACAAATAAAAACCGAAATACGCATACCCAAATCGCATTTTGAATCAGAGCTCATATTATTTAGAAGGAAAACCTAACCTCATTTGGCTGTAACTTTGTTGGTTTATATTGGTTTCTTCTGGTTTTATAAGCTTTGCCCGATTCCCGAAAGGATTTTTGCTCAATTCCTTTCCTTCCAGTTCCTTTCTCCTCCGTTCTTTCACAATATCACCCGTGGTAGAAGCTGCGAAACACGTAGGAGCACAAATATTCAAAAGTGATGTTCGACACCTTACTGCAACAACTTACTTGCTGAACACCGATAGCCGATAGAATTCTTGATGGATATAACAGGTTTCAAAATTAAGATGACAATTTAGCACTGAGCTCCATGTAACTTCAACTCTTCAATTAGTAAGAGCAATACACTCCGACTTAAATGGGTTAAGAGGGAGGTAAGGGAAAGTAAAGAGCAGAGAAACATCTTTATTATTGTTTTAAACTTCATTAAAATGTGAGTCGTATTGAGTTTCAAGGTTTAGGACATAATAACGATAATAACGAAAAAGAAGAAATCTCGATGAAAATAATGAATAAGAACAAGGAAAAATAGACGGATTTGGGTTAAACGGATTTAGAGGAAGGCAAGGAAAGACGACGGGGAGAAAAACATTTCGATGATTATTTTAAACTTTAATAAAATGTAAGTTGTGGTGAGTTTCACGTTTTAGGAGATAATAGCGGAAGAAAAGAAGAAAACTTGACGGAAATAATAAACTTATCTTATATGATAGATCTCTACCACTAATAGGTCAATAAAACAAGGCTGGTTTGAACGATAGTTATATTTTCAGAACGTTTACAAACGTTTTCGGAATACCTTCTTCAGTGAAAATATAACTAGATAAATATATAAACAAACATTTGTTTTTTATTTGGGAACTATCAACAAAATGACTAATGACTAGGATTTCTTGATATAGAGGATGTGCAACAAACTTTTATATATATATAAATTATAAAAACTAAATTAATGTGTAAACATACATGCAAATTAAGTAAAACCTTATATCAAAAAATCTTTGTCGAAACCTTAACAATTCTGTTCAAGGACTAGGAAAACCCAAATTTAAAAACCTAGCCAAAGGTCTCCTTCTTAAGAAATGCAAATGTCATTTTAACAAATTGCTATATACATTACTTAAATTTTGAATATCGGTTTTGAAATTAATAGTTTTAGTGTCTTTTTGTATATTTATCATTTCATATATTAGTCTTTTTTATAATTATTCTCTGTTTTTAATATAATTGTGTTTTCAAAATCAAAGTAATGCCCAAGATCTTTGTAATGCTTTGTTACAGCGGTCATTGCACCAAAATCATTATTTAAAGAATACTTATGGCTATACAACCTTTTCTTTAAATATTGTTTCGTCTGACCGATGTAACAACCATCACAGTCTTTACAGTTTATTTTATAAACTACATTACTTTGATTTTGTTTAATTATTTTAGATTTAGTATTAGTAAAAAGAGATCTGTTACTATAATTTGGAATGAAAGTAATGTTTATGTTGTTTTTATTAAACTCTTTTTTATTTTTTCGCTTGAACCTTTTTTATAAGGAATAGCGTTATAAGATTTATTGTTATTATTTTTAATTCCTCTATTATATAATTTGTTAATCCTATTTTTTATTATTTTTTCATAAAAACTATTTGGATAATTATTTTTATCTAAGATTTCTTTAACTTTGTTTAAATTCTTTTCCCTAAATTCAGGAAATAATAAATAAGAACAACGAAGAACAGACGGATAGGTTTGAAGATAACTGATTATATCGAACTTTCACTCTTCAATTGGTAAGAGCAATACATTCCGGGTTAAACGGGTTAAGAGTAACGCAAGGTGAGACAAAGAGGAGAGAAACATTTTGATGATTGTTTCAAACTTAATTAAAATGTGAGTTGTGGTGAGTTTCAAAGTTTAGGATATATTAACCAGAAAAAGAAGAAATCTGGACGGAAATAATGCCTTATGAGAAGAATTATCACTTCCTTATATGTAAAACCTTTACACTAAGAAGAAGCTTAAATAACTAAATAAACTTTACTTAATTCAATTCGATAAGTACCTATGTAGGTACCAAACTATCGTTATTCCACCGGACATATTTCACTTACATATCCCTAGCGTTATTTGTATACTTTTTAGATTTTAGCGTCGAGTTGTATTCGCAAGGTGGACAACCTCTTCGCCGGAGTCTCAACAGAAGCCCGTCGTCTTCTTGCCAGGAGGGTACTTGAAAATGCGAGTGACGGGTTGTTTGACGTGTGTTCTATTGGTGTCCACACCTCGATGAATGCTCGTCTTCGAGTTGAAAGACAGATTGGAACCGACAGCCGCACAATACCGGATCCAGTTCAAATAAACGCACCTTTTTCACCGATAAAGCAACCTGGTCCGCAAGTATATACTACGAACGTACATTCAGATATATACAGGTATGTACCTACATACATATGTACGTACAACACCTTCTATTTACGCAGTAATGCAGAATCTATGGAAGATGTACACAAGAATGGTAGGTGATTTTCTCATGAAATGTATCACTGTGTTGGACACACCGTAACATGATAACTACCTTGCTGTCATGCTGAAAGAATCTCGGAAAATGAAGTGTCAAATGTTTTCATGTTTTGAGTATGAAAGTGGAGATTTTTGTGTTGTATCTAAATAATAGGTTCTTAATTTACTATCTTCATCACGTATGTTATCGATAGTCTTTCTACCACTAATAGGTCAAACAACAATAATTGACGTAATAGTTATATTTTTAGAACGTTAGATGACCGCTGTAACAAAAGATTATAAAGATCTAGGGCATTACTTTGATTTTGAAAACACAATTATTTTAAAGAAAAGAAGATAATTATAAAAAGTAAACGCAGGATCTTCGTTCAGAAACGAAATCCATGTGACCTCTCTTGAGTATGTAACCAACATTACAAATTGTTAATGTTATGCATTAAAATCACTAACTATTTTTCATTTGAAAAGGTCTAGCACATTGTTTTTTGAAACTTTATTCATTTAAATTTACAGAAAGTGATGAAAATGGTGAATTGTAACCAAACATTTACTCATTCCTTCAAATTTTCAAAAACATTGCACTTCCTCTACATTAATGTTATTATTTTCATGCTGAATTGCTGCTTGCAGTTCTTCTAGGTTGTTGGCTCTAGTTTTTTGTATTTTATCTTTTAAATAAATTTTATGGAAAGAATTATCTTGGAAAGTAGGAAACTTAACTCCACCCAAACGTTACACAGAAAGGTAGATAGGTACAGTATTAAGTAAATTCCCAAATTGAGAGAAATAAAATCCGGAGAATGTGGCGGCCGTAAATTTGTGGTAATTACTGCGTTATCAAAGAAATGTTCAAAATGTGAGTGTAGCAGTAGCAGTGTGAAGTGGGGCATTGTCATGTTGAAAGAAACGGTGCTGCAATTCATTATCATTTAGTTGTTCTATAAACTCATCTATAATATGACGATATCGCACAATAATTATCGTGTAATGAAAAAGTTGGTAGCACTATTCTGTGTCTCGAGATAGCAACATAAACTCCAATTTTTATAGGATATAGATATGTTTCGAGGAACTCATGCGAATTTTCTGTAAACCATGTTCCACACTTTTACAAAGAATAAAAAAGTAGAAAACATAAACATCTACATAACTCTCCAATAAATGACCTACGCTGAGGTTCGTTTGTTAGACAACTTTCAGGGCAAGCTGCCTAACAAATGAACTTCAGTGTACATCATTCATTGGAGAGTATTGTAGATTTTCCTATTTTCATACTTTTCTATTCTTTGTAATTGTAACTCTCTCAAGTATTTTGAAAGTTTTGTTTCTAATTCCATACTTTTCCTAACTAACACCACCAGATAAATGGAATCGTGCCTCATCACTAAATAAAGTCACATCCACTGTGAGAGTATTATTTAGATGCTCCTTGGACAATCGACAAAAATTTATTCGTCTTTTATCCAACATGATGGTGAGGTGCTTTGCTGTGTTGAGATAACTACATTTCTAGGGCTAAGGATGGATGCGCGGTTGTCCTGGGTGTATCATATAGACTATTTATCTGCAAAACTAAGCAGTTGCTGCTATGCCTTAAGAGTAATAGCAGCGAGGGTTGGTGTGGATGCTGCAATTGGTGCATATTATGGGGATGTGCATTCTAGGCTTCAGTATGGTGTGATATTTTGGGGTAATGCAGTGAATGTACAAAGTGTTTTTATAGCTCAGAAAGCATGTTTAAGAGCAATTTTTAAACTGAAACCACGGGATACTTGTAAAAATGTGTTTAAAAATCTTAATATACTGACATTGCCATCAATTGACATACTCGAGTGTGCAATGTTTGTAAAAATCAATTACGTTGAATTATTTGAAAAATATGAAATGCTACATAACTACAATACAAGAGGTACTGCACATTCATATCTTAAACCGCCCAAAACAGACTTGACTAAAATACAAAAAAGTACCTTGTATAACTGTTTAAAAATATATAGCAACTTACCATATAATTTAAAGATACTACCCACACGCAGTTTTAAAAATGTGCTTAAAACACTCTTAAAAGAGAAAGTATTCTATACAGTAAATGATTTCTTTGTAGAAAGACTAGAAGTATAGAATCCTCTAAATTCACGACACAGGAATATTTTATAATATGTAAAATGTGTTGAATTGTCAATTGTCCTATTTATTTTATGTATGTACATTTCTTTTTGTATGTATTTTATATTATCTTTGACGTCTTTTACGCTAGTTGCAATATGTAAGGAATAGATATTATTATTATTATTATTATTAAATCAAGTGGATTACTTGTTAAACATTTAACTTACTTTATAACGATGCATTTTATGCTTTTTCGTAATTGTCTTGTAAACAGTTCCAACAGAAAATCCTAGAAGTATTATTATTGTGCAACATTTAAACAAATAAAAAGAAATTTCAGTACCTAATCTGCCTTCTTAATTTTACCACGGACTTGAAGAGGAAGGGGGCATCGCTCCATACAAATGTGAATATCATCGAGTGCATTCTTACTTACCTTAGTAGGTGTATCCTTCTTGTGGGCAAATACGTTGAAATAAAAACTGTTATTTACTTTTTTGCTTAAATAATAATAATAATAATAATAATAATAATACACAAAATTGCAAATAGATAGCAATAATTTGAACAGCTATACCACCAAAACGACAAATAGGTCTCTAATTTAACTACAACTAACAAGTAGTGAAGATTTAATCGTCAATTTGATATAATATTGAACACAATTGTTTCCACTTCCTTTTGATGCAAAACTAAATTTACGATTGGCGTCACCTACTACTACCTACTATTTTAGTAACATCGTTAACAAAAGTCAGATGTTGTGATATATCATTGTACAAGAATTTTTATAAAATTAGATTATATATATATATATATATATATATATATATATATATTAAAATTTCATTTTAATCAACTTAAAAACACTATCTGTTCATTTGCTTTTTTTTGTTTATGTCGGATTATAGATATTAGGATATATTATACAAAAAGAAATTTTGTCTCACTTTATCCTCTCGTTCTGATATGAACCTAGATATAGCTGGTGATACATGAAATCAAGTATACTGTATATTAATGGGCCACTGTGCATAAATAAATAGATTTAAAGTTCTTAACCTACGAAACTTGAAAAGAAAAACTCTCAATGGATTGTCGTAGATGTTATGCAATAAGATAGTGATTTTTAAACTGAGGAAACAGGAAATAGGTTATTATAATCCATCACTTAAAGAAACCCTTTCTGAGCCAGAGCTGGCACAAGCTTCCCGGTTTCTTTCCCTCAATGTATCCCTTGTCATAATCATCTATACTCAACAATTAGCATAAAATAATCGTATTGCGTCCAGTCATAAAATTTGTGACATCGCTAATTATAACAAATTACAAAAACAAAACCACTTAAAGTAGCGATAGAAATAGCCTTCAGGAAACTTCATGTCGTTATTGTTGCACTAAGTTTGACTTTATTTCATACTGCTAACTTTTCTGCATTCTTGTAATTTCTCATAATATATAGATATCATTTTCTGATGTTGTCCACAAACTCACGCCATTCTTTCATGTCAATTGCCAAAGCTTTTGCTTCACTCCATCTCAAATTCTTTTTTCGCAGTATTTTTGTGTTTACTTTGTTCCACATCTCCTTTGGTCTAGCTTTGCGTCTCCGATCCAAAGTTCTTACCTCCCATACTTTTTTAACTAGCCTATCACTACTAAGTGTATGTAAATGACCATCACCATCCTAATTGTCGTTTCTCCACTAGTTTCAAAGCCGGTACAACTTTCAAATCTTCTCTAATTTGTATATATATATACAAATTAGAGAAGATTTGAAAGTTGTTGAAAGGATTCGGCGCCACCGAGCCGTATATGAACACGCATATATCGTACCGCTGCTGGCCCGCCTAGTGGCACTTTTTGCAGCTTATTAGAGGTAAGAGACCCATTTTATGATTTTAAACTGCTGGGCTCTGCCGCTTCCGGGTCTCGAACGCCGGCCCTTCGCACTGTGGAGCGCGAGTTTCACCACTCAGCCACTGAGGGGTTTTCCCTTATTTGTTTGTTTCTAATTCGGTCTCTTCTTGTTACGCCCTTAACACCACGTAGATTCATCATTTCCACCGCTGGACCCTTCTTTTCATCGTGTTTGACAGGATCCTCGTTTCACTGCCATAGAGCAAGATAGGTTGGAAGATGGTTCTATATGCAATCATTTTCGTCTTCATGGATACTTGTTTTTTAACAATTGACTTACACATGCTGTAATATGCTTTTGATGCTTTCTCTGCATTCTTGCATTCAGGCAATTCCTCGTACTTGCAGTGCAAATATAAATATTCCTAGTTGAAATTTTGAAGCTATGAATTACTCCGGAGGTTGTAATAATGTGCAAATCCCTGTTAGATTATCCTTCATATTCTCGAAGAAATTGGACAGAATTAGTAATATGTAAAGTTGTTCAATTTGCGCCAAGAGTACTACAACTACCTGAAACGACTGTACTAGAATAGCAACATTGCGCTATAAAAATACATAATACATAATAGTTTCAATGTATAGTATGAAGCCATCTATATTCGTATAGCGCAATATTGCTAATCTACTGCTGTCGCTTCAGATAGTTGTAGTACTATTGGCGCAAATTAGGCAACTTTACTAATATGAAGCAAGAATCTATCATTCCATTTGAAGAAATGTGAAGAGATATCCGAAAATTTTATTGCTAGGAAGCGTATGTATGAGACAAGGAATCAAATCTGTACAGAACCGCTATAAACAGATGGTGGCTCAAAACAAGATCCTGAGGGCGACAGCACGGATCTCTGGTGTATGCGAAACGCCTAGTTGCATAATGACGATAAGATCCTCACCCTCTAGGCTTTTGCTAAATCACTTGCGAGATCAACGCTTAAGAAGATGGGTTTTTCGGCAACTCAGAGGTAAGCTAACTAGCTGAGTTGGAGTCGGATCGCCCCGCGCCCTGGTTCATCGGACTAGAGAGCCTAAGGCAAACCTGTTTCTAGTTCTGGAAGAGTAAGACAGACCAAAATAGGCAGTATAAGCAGAACCTAATAATTTAGTTAGACGGCTTTAGATAGTGGTTCCTCCCTCATCATCGTATGATGGGTTAAAAGAGCAGATATTTCAGGGATAGTAAACAAGATAATAATAATAATAACGTTTATTTACCCAACAGGAACTATTTACAGGTAAGTTAACAAAATAAAGTAAAGAAAATAATGCACATGCGTACATATACACAACATAAAAATAAATGTATGTGTATACAAATAACAAAATATTGAAACAAAACAACTCAAAATTAATTCTAAACATTATCAAAATTAAACCTTTATACTGATAAATATGAACATATGATATCATATGATATATGATATCAGTCATAGAACGTTATAATAGGTTCTACCATGTTTGAGCACAAGTTAACAGTACCTACCTATAAATTATATTAGGTGAATTGTTCAAAACGCATCAAAGCAAGAATTTTGGAATAAAATAGATATCGACAATAAAAGAACTGCTGTATCAGTAAATTATACAGGTTAAGTCATGGAAGCGGTATGTTTTTGAAATGGCTAGTGTTTGGCTGATAGAAACGGAGAGGTTGGATGGTACCTGGTATTTAATTCCTTGATTCAAAGGATTTAACTTTCAGTTGGGATCGTGCAGTAGTGGGCATTACAGCATCAAGCGTTTGCATCTGATTGTTTCGAGTAGAGTGACGAAGAAGTAATCGGGGTTTAGCGTCAATTTCATCGCAGATTTAACATTCACGGAAGTGACTCAGTTCTCTGTCGTTACGTAATATTAAGTATAGTGGATGATCTAGGTCTAAGAAGCTCATTAGTAAAACGGAAACTACTTTACCACAACGAACAGTATGTACTTGAGAAAACGTTGAGGTAGAAAAACAATCTACGAAGTAGCAAGCCCTCTTCTCGAATGCATGCTGCTGAACTGTCATAGATTAAGAAGGATTCTGCATCGAGAATTAAATTCAGTTTTATCCATACAAATCAGAGGATGTACAACACACAGCAAATGGAATGGATTACCCCCAACTTTTGCGATTCGGACGGACAATATTTACACTTTATTACGAGGAGAAAGGACGCATGATCTTGTTGAGGAGAGATGAAGCTCAAATTCACCTTAGATGAGTTAAAAGACGCAATTCATCGATAAATTGCTCAAATCGGTGGACTTGCTGGAAAAAGTTTGCAAGATGTGATTTTCCGCAAATAAAGTTAAACAATCCTATATCTTCGACAATGTCTTTCCACCAATGGAAATTTTTATCAGCCAAAACCTAATTATACAGTAATTATTTCAAAAACATCCGCTTTCCGGTTCCCACCCTATATTATAAATATGGGCAATAAATGAAACAACTGGATTCCTCCCAGCATTAAGTGCGCATTTTCTCTATCACATTTGTACTATATAAAATCGGCACCAACATTTCTTCCAATTCAAGTTTTACGTACGACGCACACACAGCCATCCTCACATAGATACACAGACATCCATACATAGATACACATCTTACAGCATTAAAACGTGTTCCATTTCTGATTCGAAATCGTTCCGTAAGTATTTCGCAGCGTTGAACGTCAATACGTGGCTGAGTGTGTGACAAAATGACGTTAAATTGTCGTGCCATCATTTTCTGGGGCGATGAAGCATGCTAAAAAATGGTGAACGACGGCGGAAGGCACTCGGCAACCGCCCCACATAGATTTGATAATGACTCATTTGACGAGCCCGCGATAATTTCGATCGAATCGTTTTCGCGATTCAACGGCTCGGAAGTGTATTTTTCGTTAGATATTTATTAATTCTGGTTTATCAGAACAGTTTTCTTATTTCGCTTTAGTAAATCCATTTGATTATTTCATTTGCACGGTTTTGAACAATTAAGGTATTTTGATTAGAAAATGCTAGATCTAAATTAGTGGTTCCGTTATTTCTGAGTAAGTTGTCTTCAAAATATAGTTGCAAGCTGCTAGTAACTTACACTTTGATTAATGTTTTTAGGGCAACACAGCAAAACCAAGAGAGGTTCTAGTTTCCTCTCTTAGTTTTGCTAGGACGTGAAGGAATTAGCAGAGAAAATGTTAAAGCCAAACACGGAAATATTGGGAATTACTGAAATAAAGAAGGAAGGCTGAGAACTTAAGAAAATGCACAAAAGTTACTGAATGTTGAGGGTAACTGGGGGAAAGAGATACTACAATCGCCCCAAATAGACTGAAGAACGAGATATAAAAAAATATGTAAAGAAAAGAATATTAACAATTAAATTAAAACTGGCGGGTAAGGAAATAGAGACAATAATAACCGCTATGGTAAACCTGAGGATGTAAGTAAAGAATAAAAGAATAAATATTTCCAAGAATTACATCGACAAACGGGGAAGAACAGATAATAATAATGAAATATTTTAATGATCGCGTGCGAAACAAGGATAATCGAGCAGAGCAATCTAGGCATAAAAAGAGAATGGGGGATATACATACATATGTAGGACGGAAATCTTTGGCTAGGTGTTTGATTCGGGCTTCCATAGTCCTTGAAGAGGATTGTTAAGGTTTCGACAAAGATTTTTTGATGTAAGGTTTCTTTTTTGGATGTTTTCATAGTTTGCATGTGTTTGCACATTAGATCCGTCATATATTTATAAAAAAATGTTGACAGATCCTATATATCAAGAAATCCTAGTCATTAGTTATTTCGTTAACACTTGCCGAATAGAAAACAAATGTTTGGTTATACATTCATCTAGTGATATTTTCACCGATGAAGGTGTTCCGAAAGCGTTTGTAAACGTTCTGAAAATATAACTACTATTTCAATCAGTCTTGTTTAGTTGACCTAATTGTGGTAGAGAACTGTTACGTAAGATAAGTAATAACGGGATAAGGAATAATAGAGCTAAGTATAGAAAAAGCCTAATTATAATAGACACAATGTTCAAATACAAGGACATCCATAAGCATATAAGAGTGGCTGATAGTAGGAGCGTGAAATCAATTATCGATTATCTTCTGATGTGTAAAGATAATAGAAAACAAGAGAGAAGTGGATATCGGATACAACCACTATCTACTAATAACAAAACTGAACCGAATGAGAGGAGGCAAAAGAGATAAGTAAAGAAAGAAAATAAAGAATAAACTCAACGGTACCAAATTGAGGGTGGAAAAGTACCAAGAGAAGTACGAAAAGAAATGAAAAATGGCGGGAAGACTAACACAAACATAGAAAAAAAAATGGACGTTTGCAAAGGAGATACAAATATATGGTACATATGCGCGGTAGACTTGGAGAATGTCTTTGATAGAATCCGAAGGCAAAGAGGGTGGGAACTCCCAAAAGAAAGGAGGAAATAAAAATATCGTAGAAGTAGTGGAGGATATGTACGAAACGAATACGAACATAATTGGGACAAACAAGGAGGAACCAAACGAATTTGAGACAAGCCCACTTTTCTTCTTAACGGTCCTGAACGACGGAATGAAGAAAACCAAGGAAAAGGATAACGCGATTGATATTAGCTTACTGGGAAGTGAGAACAACACAACTAAATGAATTAATGTTCACAGGTGAGATAACCTTTACGGCAGGTATAGAGGAAAATGTATGATACCTTAAGGTTATAAAGGAGGGACTAGCGAGGATGAACATGAAAATCAATGCACAAAAAACAAATTCCAAGGAAACACATGAAATAAAGTTAGAACGAGTAAATTGGTGCAAATATATAAAAGAGAATGTAAAAATGGAGAGGGAAAGAAATGGAGGAGTATGATGAGCGGGCGGTATATTCAATACAATGGACTCAACATTTCTCTCGGAAAACGGAGATGCCAAAAAAGTTAGAAACGAAAGCTGTGAAAAAGGCGATCAGGACTCATATACAGCAGCGCGCTATGGACAAAGTGGCAAGGATTCAAAATCAATGCCATGAGAATGAGGTTACTGAAAAGAATAGACAACAAAAATTGAAGATATATAATAAAGAAATGAGACATTAAGACGAAACCTACAAATACATAGAACATATCAAGGAACACATCATGGAAGGCAGCTTAGATGATTTGAGCATGCCAAACAAACGACTCACAAAAATAGTATTTCAAGTGGGAGTGCGGGGTGGGAGCAGGTCTCCTGCTGCAGGAGAGGGAGGTCAGGAACAAAATGGATAGACAGAACTAGAGGAAGAAACAGAGAAGAAAGGCATAGCATGGACAAAGCATGAACCTTAATGCAAGAGACAAAACAGTAGGTTCGTTTCAACACAACACAAAACCAGTTTGTAAATCGTCGGGCATGCGCAAACCTCATGAAGACAAAAAAGTCGACTTAACCAGTTTTACACTTACAACTTAAGTGTTGATGGAAATTAATGGGGATTACACTTAAAGGTAGAGAGGCTTAGGATTAAATATGTAAGTAAATCAAAAAACAGATATACATTACTTCTCGATTCATCTTCGTTTACGAAATACATATAAAGCAGTCTACGACTCTTTAACAATTTATGACACTCATGTATCTGCTTCAACTGCAAATTAGTTCTTTATCACTGCAAAATCAATGATTTCGAAAGATGTTTTATTTCAACGAATTTTGGTGTCTCAAGAGGGATATAAATATTTAAAATGTACGTTATTTAAAATTGCAAGTTAGCAATTTGGGCCTTAATTCAGCACCATCTCCCGTTCACTAGTAGAACCTGTCGTATAATGAAGAAAACATCGATGCTATAAGGGCTCGGCGTAATTTATTTAAAGTCAACCGGGATTTTAAAATTTCGATCTGGCTACAAATTTTATGTACACCCAGGAGTAATATGAATATTGATCGCCAATTTTGTCCTTAAACGTTTAGGTACCGATCTTGTAAACATATACTCACCGAAAATAGATGGCAGTCACCAATGCTTCCTTCCTTCAAAAATATCCAACTTTCTTTTAATGTAAAAATGGAAATAGTCAAATTTCAAGTTTCCATTAAAGCTTTCTTAAATTGTAAATGTAAATCCAAGATCGCATGTGGTTGTAACATATTTTGTCGATTTTTCAAACTTTAATAATTAAATAATTAATAAATTAATTGTTACTATTGCAACAAGCTGTATATAAGTCTAACGGGTGGAAGCTTTTTAACATTGTGCAAAGAATATATATACTACAAAAAATCAATTCAAATTTACTCATCTAACAATTACAGGTCATAAATGTTTAGTTATCAATTTTAAAATATTGAATATTATCAATATAATCTTGTATCAAAGAAAAAGTGCCATAGGATCCAAATAACATTCTTCACAATAAATTAGATCTGATACCCTCACCTTTGGTTAATCCCATCATCATTAAAGATAGAACATCACAAAGAGATAATCACAACATAGTGGGTTAAAATGTAATTAACGTTAATTTAATTTTGTTTAGATATTTTTCCAAATTTTTTATTTTTAAAATGTTTCACCAAGTGTATTTCAAAATGAAATGCCTTTTACCTGAAACAACTTTAAATATTTTACGAAAATTACGAAGTTTTTCATATTTCAAAGGACAGAGAAATAGTTTGCTTAGGAATGCTTTTCCTTACTTAAATACAGCCAATTTAAACAAATATTCTACAAGAATAATTGAAAATAATAAATAAATAAATAAATATGTTGTAGTGTATATGTTGGATGTAATTTTATTTAAATATATAGTTGTAATATTGATTTTGAAGAATTATTTTGAAGACGTAGTAACTCACGCACGTAATTAATTTCACGAATTTTGTTTTTAGGTCTGTTTAAAACTATTTCGACGTATGCATGCGAAACGTGGACAACGGGAAAATCAGAACAGAAACAAGTCGGAATCTGGGAAAGAAAAATTCTTAGTCGAATTTACGGTGGAAGAATGGTCAGGGATAGATGGGAGAGAAGGACGAACGAAGAATTAAAGGTACTATATAAAGAACCAAGCATAGTAGGAATGGCCAAAGCACAAAGATTAACGTGGGCGGGACACATTGAGAGGATGGAATACGGAAGAATACGGAAGAACAACCAAGAAAGTAGTCCAACTTACAATTGGGGGAAAAGAAGGAGAGGAAGATCAAGGATGAGATGGGGGAAAGAAGTGGAGGAGGACCTGGGAAGAATGGGAATATCCGAGTGGAGACAAAAAGCGCAGGATAGGAAGCGATGGCAAAACGTAGTAAAACAAGCCATGGGTCTACTAGGCCTGTAGAGCTATTAATTATTATTAGAACTATTTACCTCTTTGTTGTTGGGCATGACATGTATTGGGTACGATGTCCGTAAAATTGTAACAATAGCGCCGTAGGTACACATGTTATTACCAAAGGGAGTTGTCCATTACTTTGTGTAGTATCTGAATGGCAATTTGTGTTATATCTTGTTGGATATTTCGTTTAAGCGATATAATATCTCATGGGGGTGGATCAGAAAACATTTGGTTCTTCAGATTTTCCCAGAGAAAATAGACCCAAGCCTAAAAGAAATCGTGTGGTCTCGCCGAGCAAAAAGCATCCCCATACCTTGAGATAGCGTGGTTTGGAAATAATTGCTTTACTGCTTCCATGGATATTCTTTGACTGTGGTTTGTCGCTCCACCATGGTGGGAACACGTTCCTTCATTAATCTGAAGGCAAGCAGCCGACTGGGTAACCACAAATGTACTCAAGGTTTAAATATAACATTCAAAGTTAACGGCCAAAACATTCTGATCATTTATATTTAGTGTAGATTTTGGAACGCCATCTTCATTCTATCACTTTGTGAAGTACTAAACTGACATTGAATTTGTGATCAGGAAGCCCCGAAATCGCTGAAAATCGACTTGCATGCAATTTGCTGAACATTTCCAATTTCGCATATTCTTTTAACCATGTTAATCCACTATTTTAAGTTTTGAAAACGAGTATTGAAATTTTCTTTTACTTTTAGTATGTCTCACGACACTCTAAATAAAATACGGTCCCGAGCCATGTCTTCAGCAGTTCAACATGATTAAAGGAAAAATTTGAAATCTTTACGTCGTGATCTTTCTTTTGTAAAAAGCATGAACGCCTTTTAGTTGTTCCCAAAAACCAGGAATGAAAATTTTTCTTGGAACAAACTGTATTCGGTTTAACGATTTATACACTTTTGCACGTGTTCAAACCCATTCTTGAAACATTTTTCCACTCTGAAATTGGTATATCAGGAACCTGGTTTTTGAAGACTTCGAATGCTTCTTGAGGTGCTGAAAATCGCTATCCACGCAACAGAAGTTTTATGATTTCGTATCGAACAGCCGTTTAATTTTTTTAATAGTTGAAATTTCCGTACAAATTCCGTACTTCCTTACAATCGCTCCCTATTAGTCGCCCTGATTGTCTTTCTATTGTACATAGATACAATATGCATTTTACTACCTATGTGGAGAACACTTTCACACTTGAATCTGCAAAACTTTGTTCCATACGACGACGTACGCCTAAAGATTTGACTATAATTAGAAAATCACCAGTCAAAGGTTACAGCAGAGACCTTACCACCAAATTAGATCTTACCGCATATCCAAATAAACCAAGTTCAAAAAATATTATAAAAACAATTGTAAATAACCTTCAAGTGAAGGCAGGACCTTCTAGAGAAAACCAAACTGATAATTGATAAATAATACAAACTGCAATCTAGCGAATCGAGACAAAGTGGAGATAAAAACTTATATATATATATACATATATATAATCTATAAATAAATAACTACGACAAATGATTCCTCACTAAGTGGTCTCTTCAATCTCATTACTTCTAACATTTGCATTAACCTTTACGCCTTGGCGATTAAATCATAATTACTAAACTCTGTTAGATGCAAATCCATCGGAGTCTATTTTTCGTAGAGATTAGATCAAATCATGTTTATTTAAACCTCACAAACTTGAACGGATCATACGTAGTTCTGGACGAAGTCACAAGTCATGTTGCTGCATATAATACTTTTCGGTGTTCTTTGCTTTAAAGCAGTTAGCTCGCAAGAGCCAATAGTTGAAATTAATCAAGGTAGCTTAAGAGGAGTTACGTTGACCAATAGGGATGGCGGAAAGTTCTATGGTTTCAAAAATATTCCATACGCTGCACCTCCATTGGGTGAACTTAGATTTAAGGTAAGTCGCTGATTTGGTTATTTTTTAAAATATTACTGGTATTACTTTCATCACGAAATAATCAAAGAAATCATTAGCTTCTATTGATACAGCAACCCCGAAGCTGTGTATTGCGATTTCAGATATGGAAGATGTTCGTTATCAATTAGGACGTAAAAGTATTCAATTACTAATATCATCATTGTTTGTATTTGATCAAATTTCTAAGGATGTTATTCTTCAAAACAGTAAATGTTTTTTGGGTTTATGTGAATAAGCTTTTTACTCATCATCAATTCGATATTCACTACACACGAGAAAGCACATTTATGTGTATAGGTTTATAGCTTATCCAACAATTCCATTCGTTTCTGTGTTGAGTACATCCCTTTTATCCCAAAAACCATCGTCCACTTCTTTCCTCCAGCTTCTTCTTCATTCTTCTGTTTTCTCCATATGTCCTATGCCTTGATATGCATGTATTCTTGTTGCTTACTTCATAACGAGATAAAATCCTATGGTGGATCCCAAGAATTTAAATACCACCATGGTTATTGTTATCAACCATATCGCTTTGGTGACGTAAGTAATTGCAATATTTTAAAGCCACCGCGTCCTGCTGCTGGTTGGGAAGGCATTCGCGATGCCTCGGCAGAAGTCCCAAGCTGCACGCAATTTTCTCTCGGTTTCCATCCTTCCACCTTCGGCGACGAAGACTGCTTATATCTAAACGTATACACCCCTGAGGTAATATATCTTCGCGCATACAAACATACAACCCATTAACATTTATCCTATGTTTCTGAAAAGTTCCGGAATGGTACCGAAAAAGCCGTCTTGGTGTACATCCATGGTGGTGGTTTCATGTGGGGATCGGCCGCCAGTTGGCTAATAGGACCGGAGTTCCTATTAACAAAAGATGTCGTTTTGGTCACCATAAATTACAGATTAGGAATATTCGGTAAATTTTAACTTTCAACTTACGGACAATCGATTCGAGAAATTTGACGTAATTTTGATTCTAGGCGCCCTTAGTGTGGACGATCCAAATTTAGGATATCCCGGTAACATCGGAATGAGAGACCAGTCAATGGCGTTGTTGTGGATCCAGAATAATATCGAACGATTTGGAGGTGACAGAGATAACGTTCTCATATTTGGAGAAAGCGCCGGCAGCATCAGTTGCCATCTGCACATGCTTTCCCCGTATTCTGCAGGTATCTACGAATATGCACGCAAATAATGCAATGACATCTTGAAATTGAACTAAATTCGCAGGACTCTTCAGTAAGGTTATTGGGCAAAGTGGTAGCGCGGTCTTGTCGGCTATAGGAGCTAGAAATACTGCAATTTTAGTAGCTGAACAGTTAGGTCTGCAGACCGAAAACGTGTCGTTGACGATAGAAACGTTGAAGCAGTTGCCAGCTAATGTTGTGTCGGAGGCAGCGCAGGTGAGATCTGTCGACTATGTTATGAGTTTTAATTTCTGTAATGTTTCTTAATATAGATTTTATTGAGTATGTTGAAGGTGTGTCGTGTTAGGCTAATTTTTCCGATATATCATTTTCAATTCTTCTCCTACAATGTAATACATTTTCCAAGCAACAATATTCCTCCATCTTTTTATGTCTTGTTGTTCGGAATATAACGATTGGAAAAAGCGGGTAAGGTCAAAATCACAACTGCGCATGGAGAGCGACCCGTCGCGCGCACGCTTACGTCGACTTCAATGCATCAAAACGTACGTATACGTGCTGTATGCCGGATACTCAAGCCTACGCGATACTAAGTGACCTTTCTATGCGCATGGTGTATCGTTAAGAACATAACATTTCCGAATTTAAACATTTTGACACCAAATCGTAAAAATACATATGTGTGTGATAAACCAACTATACCAACATATATTATGAAAAATAATTCCCCACTTTTGCAAAAATAACTTTGAACTCATTTCATTCCCAGGTTATTACAGAAAGCGGATTGGATTACATATGGTTCACGAATCCGATAATCGAAAAACCATCCACGGAATATCCATTCCTGGACAAAGACCCGTTCGATATTATTGCATCCGGAAACTATAGCCATCTTCCTTACCTAACCGGATTCAACAACCTCGAGGGTCTTCTGTGGGAACAGTTAGCTTTAGGAATGACCGGACAAAGTATGTTGATCGAAGACTTTACCGAATTTATACCACCGGATTTGCAAATTGCTTCCGGTTCGGAAGAGGAAAAGATTCTAGCGGATAGAATACGGGAATTTTATTTCGGTGATTCGGAACCTAACCGGGATGATATCATGCCGGCTGTCAACCTGTGGGGCGATTTAGTCTTCAGTATGCCCGCTTATCGTTCTGTTGCGGAACATGTGAAGACATCTACTGAACCCGTATTTCTCTACTACCTCTCACTCGACACCCAAATGAATTTTATGAAAACTTTAAACCCGAATTTTTGGCAGTTTCCAGGTAATATCCTTGGATTTTTCCTTGGGTAAGTTTACTGAATCTTGTCGCGTATGCCTATAGGTGCAGCTCATGGTGATGAACATGGTTATTTGTTCCAAACAATAGTAGGCCCGCCTTACATTGCTGAGGGAAGTCCGGAAGATATAGGGATCAAGACGATGGTAGAATTATGGACAAATTTTGCTATATACGGAAATCCAACACCAGGCAACTCTACCTTTAAATGGGAAGCAGTTAGAGCAGATCAAGTTAATTTCCTACAAATAGGAACAGATGCCACCTATCCAGACGTTAATCCGCGAGCGAAGAACATGGAATTCTGGTCCCGTGTGTACGACGAATTTTTTCCGAGACCCTAGTGTATGTTAATGTTCATCATAAACGAGGCCTTTGGGGATTTTTATTAAATAAATAAAATGCAAAAATACAGATCAGTGTTTGTTTTACTTTCATACTTACATACTTACTTAATCCTAAACCTTTCTACCTGGGGATGTAAGGATGATTTGGTTTGTTGTTTTAAATCAGTGCAAATCGAAAAACTAAGCGCTGCACAACTTAACCCATTTAATCTTGGATCTTAGATTCCGTGTTTTGCAATTGATTCATCACACTTCCTTTTTATAAATAAACAAGTTTGAAGTCGAGTTCTTGGTGACACAATAGTAGAACGGTTTAGTTCCGATTCACTTTGATTTCAAGCAGATATTGTGATCCAATAGCATATTTCTCTGCCCATGCATGTACAATATATATAACAGCAAAATTTCATCGTATACTACTAAAGAATCTTATATGATAGATCTCTACCACTAATAGGTCAATAAAACAAGGCTGGTTTGAACGATAGTTATATTTTCAGAACGTTTACAAACGTTTTCGGAACACCTTCGTCAGGTCAGGTCAGGTGACGAAGGTGTTCCGAAAACGTTTGTAAACGTTCTGAAAATATAACTATCGTTCAAACCAGCCTTGTTTTATTGACCTATTAGTGGTAGAGATCTATCATATAAGATAAGTATAAAAGGTCACGAAATATATATATATATACATTTACTACTAAAGAATTGTATTTTCTTCAGAAGTGGCGGCTCAGAATAATCAAACTAATAAAGAAATGCTGACAGCATCGAAAATGGTTTTAGTTACAGTAGTTCAGATCTTCTTATACACAAATTAATGATAATTTGTCATATTCTGTGACACTTGGCCATTACCCAATAATTCCTACAATCTGATAAACCGTAAAGTGTTTGTTATGGTTTTACTGCTAACTTATCCAATTTTTAAAAGGCCGCCCTACTCTGATGGGACATCGTCTATAATTATTGCAATAATCATCTTTTTGGTCTTATACAAACCGCAACGCGAGTAACTTAAGATACTTCATGGATGATTTCCCATCAACTACAAGCACATTTCTCTTCTTTATGTATCTCTTAAAGATATATCCACGTATGTACGTTGGCATTGTTTTTGACAAATCTTTTTTTTAATTAGATAGTTCTCTCTAATAGAATGCAGAACACCAGCTGATCAGGGTTGATTTTCAATATCCGTCCACCCACCTATTCTTGAACGCAACCGGCAGCTACCTAAAGTTATTAGCAGATCAACGTTTTATCCGTAGAAAATGTATTGTTTATATAAACCGTTACCGCTGTAGCAGGAATGCATGGAAGGTTGGTGATGTGGATCAAAAATAACACCAGATCTTGCCGGACTTGTAGTTCGAAGCTGGTTTTCAATCTGCACGGAGTTATGTCGATCCTGTTGATAGAAGATCAATACCAAGAGAACTTGGTATTGATTGGTTAACGATGATTTCGCGGTGCCAAACCAAACGTACAAACGTTAACCATGTATAGAAATCACGTCCCAGTTGATCTCAAACGGACAAGCTAGAAGTCCGTTGAGAGCCCAGCCCTAAACAGAAGTTGCTAATCTTCCAAGGCACCTCAATCTTGTAGTTCCTGCCCGAGATGATTAGGGACAATTTCTTCTTGATGATAGCAAACTACGCATATACATTGGCACGGTATCCCCTTTGAAATTTCTATTGCATCATTCCAAAACGCTCATCAACTGGGATCTACCTCCTGGATTTGAGATAATATGTAAACAAAATATCGTCTTATCTCGAATACATGTAGTTTGATAGCACTTGAACAAATTCAACGACTTGTGTGTTGTATCTGTCAGCACGTAGTGGATGCAGATTAGCACTTCAAATTAATATTAATATCATGTACTTTTCATTCTTTGATTGACGACTCTATTTACCATTGGATCTATCTATGTATTGATCTGATAGATGACATGTAATTGCCATCTGATAAACTTCGGCAAATGCGAGTAATGGTTAAATAATTCAACAATATTGGACTCTTTTACTGCCAGCTGAATGAAATATTATTTCTTCTGTAGATTTTTAGCACTGAATCAGAAATCGGCCGGAATTTCTCTGGCAAATCGGGATATCCTAATCTCAAAGTGGCAAAAAGGCGGTTTCCGGTGACATTTGACGATTACTTTATAACAGCAGCGAATTTTTTGGTCGTTTCTGCTTATCCCTTAAGATCCATTCTCATTATACACCATTGTCTCACGCCTTTAATTGTTTCGAAGCTGTCTAATTCTTCATGTCTTAACGTAGTTTGTTGTTTGTCTTTTCATTCATTCCTACGTTCTTCAGATTCTATTCTGTCGAACGCCTTTTCTTAATCAAAGAAAGATAGATGTACTTCCCTTGTCTCTCCGCTTTTTTCCTTCATTGTCTAACTATGAAATCGGCCTCAATTACCCATCTGCTTGGTCTGAAACCGAATTGTTAGTTTTCGAGGGTTTCCTTCAACTTCTTCCTCCGCCTTTTTTCCATCAATACTGCATAGAATTTTTCAACTAAACTGAGTAGTGTGATTCGTCGAAAGTTGTAACAGTCTCTTGTATTTCCGTTTTTTTGTATGTTTTCTAGTACCAGCATTACCAAATTTTGATCTTCTCTTGCCATCCGTAGACGTACGTTTCGCGGTTATACCGCTCGTCAGTACGGCTTTGCAAGAGCTGTAATTTCGTATACAAATTTTATGTATATATGGTCTGAACATTGATGTTTGTACATGTGAGAGGGATTCGATATGAATTCTCTCACAATGCACGTATTACGCATTTTTTACAGTTATTTTTCTACAGAAGTGGACAACTTGCGTTGCCACAGCCTCCTGCAGTAACTGCAACCGCGCTCTTCGGCCATCCGCCGTGCAAGTTGTCCACTTCTGTAGAAAAAATAACTGTAAAAAATGCGTAATACGTGCATTGTGAGAGAATTCATATCGAATCCCTCTCACATGTACAAACATCAAAGTACCAGCATTTGAAATTCATCTCTGAATTCGGTAATTTTCAAGCCGTAACATTTTATCTTTCTGTTTTGTAATTCCCATCTCTTCTCCTCTTTTATTGACTTTTCTTTTCTACCCGGGATCTCTCTTGTGTATTTATGCACGTTCCTGTGTTTAAAATAGAAATAACGGAAGTTTATTATTCTTTCTCCATTTATATCTTTTTTTTACATTTTCCGCCTTCTTCTCGTAGGCAACAGTGAATATCTCTACCTATTTAGGTGTCCTAAAATAATTGTGTTGCTATTACTGTCATCTATTTCTTTTTGCAGAATCTCTGTTTTTTCCTTTCTCCTCCTTTTTTGCATCTGTTAGGCTATAATCTACCACCAGTGTATATTCTTGATATCTTTGCATAATTGTTACTGATAGCATTCTCCCATTTATGTACTTCTCACATTTTTTATGTTTTAGTTTTCGATAATTAAAGCTTCCCTTACTCTCGCAAATTGCTATTTTGTGACCCGTGACGATATTATCCCATAGTTATTGTTCAACTTCTTTATTCATGTTTCTAACTTTTTCGCCTCCGTTATTCCTGTGTAGTCAAAAATACAATTTTGTATTTCTTTTGCCGGTTTTTCTGTGAAACTCTTAATATTCTAGGAAGTTAGTATCCTTATACCCCAATAGTACCCTTACATCCCCCTTGTGTTATCTAAATTGCCGTCCATTTTCGTTGTCATTTTCGTCTTCTTATATCTACGTTCTATCCCTCGTTTCCCTTTGAGCGTGTAGTGGTTATCTTTCTTATTTCTTCATTCAATTTCGCGCTCGCCGGTGATCTTTCGTATACAGTTCCTTTTACACTTGTGTTTGTTGCTATCTCTTGCCCTATTGTTAGGTCTTTCACCATATATATTTCGTTGTTCACTACCAGTTTATTGTACACCAAGAAAGCTGCCCTTTGTTTGTGTACTTTTGCTCCCAAACGCTCTTAGGCTAGTCCTCTTCTACCCAGATATCTTAGGCCTTTATTTTTCTTTGCATTTCTGAGGGTTCTATAACTTAGGTTCTCTTTTATATATTTTACCAGTATCGGTCATTCTCTTCCCTGTATGGGCATCCCAATTCTCTGTATTTCACCAACCTCCGTCTTCGTAAACATATTTATTCTTTTGCAATGTCACAATTACTTTTCCCTCCACTACCTCTTTGTTATCGTTTTCTGCTTCTTTTAGTCCTCTTATACTGACATTTTTACGCCCGACTACTCCCTCCAAGTTTACTATTTTTTCATGAATGTTCCTTCAACTTTAGGTTTTATTGCTCCATATTTTTTGTTCCCAAAGATAAGGACTACACTCAAAGGGCGCCATTTTGACAACATTAAGGCTATCCAAACGGCCGTGACAACAGCTTTAAAAGAGGGCAAAATATGTATAGTAGATGCTCATGGAGAGTACTTCGAAAATTACTAACACTTTGTATCAATATTGTCAATAAATTTTTTTCTTTAAATATATTTCATTACTCTTTGGGATGTACCCCGCATACTTCATCCATGGTACTTTTCCACGTTTCGATGCAATGCTACTAAAAGGCATGTTGTAGAACAGCACATAATGATAGATCCGCATTGATTAAAATTTATAACAGAATCTGAGGCAATAAAGGTGGTTGCAAGGACTGTGGTGTAATTTACCGACACAAATATCACATCGGTAAATCCCTCACTTCGGTTTATATGGTTGTTGAAGATGCTTGCTCGAGCTAGCGAAACACGTGTCACCGATTTTATTAGAAACAATTATGTGGTGAGGAGTTTACCGATGTGATATTTGTGTCAGAATCTGAGGCGGAATGAAGGAAATGTAAATGTTCGTGTCCCGTGTCTCCTATACGCCTATACTTTAAACTAAATAAAAACCTACAGGTATTTAAATCTTTATTGTAAAGTAATATGCTTTACATTCGCGTGTTAATATATGCGATACAAAAATAACTCAACCAAGAAAACATAAAATGAAATAAATAGTACATAAACTGGTAAACGATGAAGTAGCAAAATTACAAAAGCGTTCAAAAATTTTACGCATACGTATACAATGATTAATAAAATATTAAGTATTGTCGGCAACAAAATCGAATACACGATCGCTTAAAATATCTTTCAAGTAAGATAAGGACAAATGATATAAGCGCCTCGATCTCGAACAAAGTAAAGAAAAATACTTTCGATACATTGTGAGCAAGGTCGAAAACGACGGTGTATTTAACTTTGCCGCCGGCAATGTGTAACAAATAATAACAATTTACATACAAAAGCAAAATACCGCGATCGGCGTTTAATACAGTGTGAATTAGAGCCGTGTTTTAATACCCAGGAATTAATAAGGCAGTATTATTGCAACGAAACCAAAAAATGGAAAAAGTTAATATTCTCTGTTTTCTTCTTTTTTTTTTCTTTACCGAACTGAAACGGAATGTGTGAGGAATATAAGTGAAAACAGAGTCGTTCGTATCGGTATCAGCTTTCAGTAGTGTTCCAAGTACGGTGAATGTCTTATGCCGAAACTGTGAGCCGGTGTGTAATCCAATTGTACCTGGAAAGAGAGGAGAAAGTGAATGGAGTTAGAAATATCATGAAAGCTCAATGGACAACGTCCACATGAAAGGTTATAAAAATACGTATACAGCGTGCTGAACTATTGGCAAAGATAATTTAAATGTTGCAGTAGCTTGACAAAGGTGAGCTTTCGCAATGTGATGGTGCTAAGATAGCAGAGTTTTTCTCTTTAACAAGCAATATTACTAACACAATATCACATCGGTAACTTCCTCACCACTCTTTCCTACGGGAAGCTACCGTATCATAACATTTCGAAAAGGATTATTAATATTCTAGAAAAAACAAAAAAAAAATAAAGGCGTGATCAACATCGAAGAATACTTTAAAGAATTTATTGCGAAACCCGAGAAACAAAACAAATTTGGAGCAATGGTCTGGAATTTATAAAGTTGATTGTATGGAACGTGATAAAGCATAAATAGGACAGAACAGACGCGCAAAAGCTAGAAGATTCAAAGAACATGTGGCACATTATCGTTAAAATAGAATAGATTCATTGAATGTAGCGAAACATATGAAGGATACAGGGTACGACATTAAAATCAAGAATTTAAAATTGATAACTACACGTGTACGAAGCTATATATATATACATAAAAATATAAATCTTCTAAACAAAGACGACGATCCGTTGCGTCGCTCGTTGCTGTTCGATTTATTATAGGGAGAAGTAGTTTTGCATGACTGTTCAGTAAATGGGAAAACTCGGCGTGAAAAGAAACGTGTTTACGCGGATTGAGTTGACGTGCGTGACCCTTCTCAGAATAATTTTTCATTCCAGTAGGTAGAAAAATACGCCCCCAGTTGTAGAAGCGGAAATTTAGTTTGCATGGATAGAACTTAATAAATAAATCGCGGTTCATTCGGTAAGGTATATGGTTTGAAGATTACTGGCGAAACACGTGTCAACGAATTCAATTAAATAACTGTGTAGTGAGGAGTGTATCAATGTGATACAATATCAGTAATAGTACACCACTGTTCTTGCAATGACTCTAAATTGAAGCAAGGCTACGCCGATTGCTGCATCAACTTTGGGAATGGGGTACATCGAGCGATGTAAAAGTATCTTTTTGGACGATAATTTTTTACAAACTTAGAAGTGGTCTAAAATACCAACGATGTGTGGACTGTCCTCTTTCAGTTTTGATGATAGTTTCGTCCAAAGTCACAATTTATCAATAATGTTCGCAGTTCAAGTACAGCTTGTGTTACCCTCAACCAACTACGGATTTCCAATCTGTCCTCTATTAGATACCCGATCTCTGAGAATCAATAGTTTTAACATTCGACCTTAGGAATCTTTACGAGATTCTGGGTGATTGAAGTGATTATTTGATTTCCTAAAGCAATTGATTTACCATGTTCGACTAACCAATGAGCTTGCCTTTGTTACTGCTAGGTCAATAACGCTAGCCTTCGATTTCGTTAATCTACGATGTCTTGTTCTTCCTTGTTGCAAAGCAATTGATCTACGATCCTCAACAAACAGCTGATATTCGTTCTGTTATCTACTGAAGGGTCGGTTGCTGAAAAGCAACGATTTTAATCTTCGATCTTAACAGTTGGTGGTTCGTCCTAGTGAACCAGATGATCTGAATATTCCTATTCAGAGAAAAATTTGTCTATTGTCGTTAACCAGTCTCCACTCTTCGATGTATTGTCTAGTATAAAATGGTTCCTTTAATTCACGGTATTAGTCGCTCACTTCGAGAGTCTGCGTTACATTTTGATATTTCTAGGTCGTCATAATTTACCACCTCTTTTCCTTCAACATTCTTTTTAACTGCAAATATTCTCCGGATGGTTTTGTCATATATTTTTGAATTCTTGCATTCAACATTTAAAATTCTTACGTTCAATATTGAAATTCGTTGTTTTCATGCAAACTTCATTTTTATACCATAGGAGGACAAGAAACATGAAATCTTTCTAAATTAGAAAAAGTTGGAACAGGTTCAAAATTTCAAATATTTAGGGACAATTCTAACAGAAGATGGCGAGTTTGATGAAGAGATGAAGAGTAGAAACGAGGCAACAGGAAAATTGTTTAAAGGCATCAAGAGTACCTTCTGACCAAAAAAGGAATACCAAAACAGATTAAAACAAACATTTTTAAGAAAATAGCTGCACCAATACTCACATACGGATCTGAAGTATGGACTACAACAAAGAATCAAAAACGAAAAACACAAAGCATTGAAATGGGATTCCTCAGAATAGATAAAAAACAAGACTAGACAAAGTAGTACAAAAGACAACATACGTTATGATCGTTTATCAGTTAGTGTTGTTTTCAACAGCATTGATTATGTGGATCTCAGAGGCAAGTCAACAATCTAAGGATACGCAAGCCTTCTTGCTGTTGAATTTCCCAAAACTTGATCCCGATTAAAAAAGAAGCGGTGTGAAATGGTGCAAATCTACATTAGATCGCTTTGGTAATGACCCGATCTCATCTGGTGTATATCATTACACCTCAGATACAATACATCCATGGTTCATCATTACAGGTAATAATACATCGGTGTATTGCTCTGATTCCTAAAGTAACCAACAATCGGCCGTTTAAGTCCTTGTAAATGGGTCAGTTCCAACAAAGGCTATTCATGAAAAATGCAAAACCAAAAGATAGTAGCCACATATCTTAGAATTACTGGACATGTTTCCACTGTAGAACTAAAGGATCCCCATACCCATAATGCCGAATGGTTCACTGTCATCTGTTTGACCCAATTTCTCCAAACTGTCCCCAAAAAGAGGTAGAATTATCTGGCCCCTTGATGAAACTTGGGCTTACATTGCTGCTCGAAGAATCTAGTATTTGAATGACCACAATATTCATCCACGTGTAAATATGTGATAACCAAGGAGGTTATCTCATGTTTGGTAAATTGACTTTCACGGATGCAAAAATGCATTGCCTGTAAAGGCAAATGCAGTAAAATACAACAATACTATAAATACAGTTGTTTCATTATCGTTTGGTACCAAACTATACGTTGACCTCAATGATCCTGTATGCAGACCTTTTAACCGTCCTATACTCACACATACGGTCTGTGAGACCGAGTTATATAGTATAGTATACGTCTTTCATTTTGACGTGAGTATAGGAAGGTTAAATATATTGGGTTATTTTGATTTGTGCAGGAAATTTGATTTGATTATATTGTTTTCGATCTGTTGTGTAAATCTGTGCTGTACAGTCAAATGAAAATTTATTGGAAGCTTTGGAAAAAGCTGACAAAAATGTAATCAAATCGTTTGAGGTTAAGGGATAGTATAACAACTAGATATACGACGAAAACAATAACGACAGAAACAGAAATGAGCAATACAGTTTATCGAATACTTTCAGGTTGCCAATATACATATATAGTGGTATCTCACTCATGTTATCGCTCTGTTTCCTTTCATCGTCAACGTTCATTCGATAAAACTGAGTCGGTGCCAAAGGACAATGAAACAATTTTTCTAAACATGTTCTGTCAATATATTGTGTATTACTTTATTAGACTCAACGGGAAGGGATCAGTTCCCGTATACCGAATTTATTTTGACAAAACGCCTAAAATGCAAATCAAATTTATTTCAGAAAATGCCAAAATTGCAAATAAAATTTCCAAAGTGCGAACTTTTAGCAATCGCTTTCTTTTTCATGCAAATAATGTGAAGCAATCAATAACTTATTAACACGCTCAAAAAGACGATTCAAACTTCTGACATCCTGTACACAGCAAAATCGTCGGCGTAACGTTAGTCATCACAGCAATTAAAAATCCAAAACTACCATAAGCGTGCACGCAGATTCGTGACAAACAACAACGTTTCTCTTTTTTGCACTACAAACCTACAATAACCTCTGTCGCGGACAGATGTCGAGTTAAGTAGGTGGACGCCGGCTTAAAATAGGAGATTCAATTTGTCTTTCCGCAGGCAGAGACTTTCGGAGCCTAAATACGGAGAGTGACGTATGCCGAAAGAGTGCTTGGGCGCTTGGCTCAAATGCGAAGTCACCTAATTAGAAAATTGAAGAATCATTATATAATAGAGGCGTTCTATTTATATCATATCTATATATAAATTTAAATAAATTATGTGTTTACTAAATAAGAACATCTGGTGATTAACGAGGAAAAAGTCGATAGAAATATAGAAATGATTTAATGAAAAATTATAACAAAAAGACCTTATTATAAACTTAAAAGTTATACGCGATTCGCATCTAAAAACGGCGTGTTTCTAATAAAGAAAAAGAAATAAGAAATGATATTTAGACCCTGGGGAATTGTCAGGAGTTTCCACATTTCTATACGTCGCTTGTTCACTTTAAATGTATTAACATTATAATTGCATAGGGAAGAGTAGATAGAAGTGGGGCTCTTCCAGGAAAGTATGGGACTAATTTGGAACTATTTTCGAAATAGTTACAAACGAGCAAGGGCACAGCTACAAATTATGAAAGGTATAAGACTACAGTGTCTATATAGGGAACACTTACCTTTCGGTAAAATTTTCCAGAACCAAACTAGCGAGTGGGGACTCCGAGGGATCAAGGTTAAAAGGTTAAAATCTTTACGGGGCTACTCTGCGCAAGCTGAGATAAATAGAGCTGAATGGAAGCGGCGACGGAGTCGGGGCCAAGAACCGGGATGGTTGGCGAAAAAATGAGATAAAAAAATCCATCTAAAATGGTGGTAGGTTTTACCATGGACACTGACCTAATAGCGTAAATTACCTTGGAAGGTGGGGATAAAATAAGCCATTGGACTTCAGTATAGTGGGTCGAGTAAAAAATACCTGGCTTCTTATAGTGAAGCCATGGGAAATGAATGATATAGAATCTATGTAAGAAATCTAAGGAACCCCCATTTCCCCTGCTGAACCCAAAAATTTTGGATTTATTCAAACCATATGTAAGTCGGAATTTAGATTTTCTTAGAAGGAAATAGTTATAAACAGCCATAGGACAGAAACGAATCCTAAGGAATCTCCAGATGTTGGTTTACATTCATATTCTACCTCAATTTCAGAATATCCGCCTTCTGAGAATGGCGAATGAATTCGTTATAATATTGATATAGAAAACTGATTTCGAAAAATGTTGAAACTTCGAAAAACGGAACGTACAAATTGAAAAGGTTTTTGAAAATTCCGGAATTTTCAAGAATGTCAAATATTTCAATATTTTTTAAAATCATAGTGGTTTATTAAGATTTTTCAGCCCAGCCAAGAAAGTGAGAGGCAGAGCAACTTGTAACCGAAATATTCACGAAGAAAATTATAAACTGTAAAGAAGCAGAAACAATTGCAAAGAACAGCCAGAAGTAAAGACAATTCCTAAATGAAAAATAGGAAGGAAAGGAAGGAAAGGAAAGCGATCGAAGGTAAAAGAACAAGGGGACCAAAACCCCTATACTTAATAATAATTGAAGGGAATCCACATTTAGCAAATTTTGAAAACTTCAAAATCTTTCGAAATCTTATTACTTATTAAAACTCTAGAATCTTCCAAAATTCACAATTTTTCAAATTTTTCAAAATATCAAAATTAGGAAGCAAGAACTGGAATATAGAAATACTCACACATATGCTGCGGAAACCCGAGCGAAAACTAATAAACCAGAACAAATGGCAGAAACTGAAGAAATGAGAACAAAAATACTAGGTGAGACCTTATACGACCGCGAACGCAGATATCAGAGAACAACTACAAATATCTACAGCTGATAAATGAATGGATGAAAGCAAGAAAAAGAGAATGGAACAACCATATCTCGCAAGTTGAGGAAGAAGGACTAGTTAGAATTGTCAGAGACAAATTACCGGTAGGAAGAGGTCACGGGGCGGACCCGCCAAAAGATAGCGAAAATCCGCTGTAAATTTGGAACAAGCGAGCTGATGCTTATAAGAAAGTAACAAGAAGAAGGAGTTCTAGAAAATGTTTCAAAATATAAAGCTTCTTCCAAAACGCAATGTTTAGCGAAATTTACCAAAGCTGCAAATTTTGAGATAGATTTATCCTCCTCCTCCTTTATCTTCTTCAAAATTCTCAAAAATGCCAAAATTTTTCAATTGTTTGTTCCACTGTGAGACCGTGGAATTACTGTTAGACTATAAATAACGTTAGCCTACTACTTAATGGATTATCATCCAACCACCCTTAAAATTCATTTAGACTTCTAATTTCGTAACATTTTTCCTAACTTTTGATTATTTAAATTCTTTCAGTGTGCAGGGATTGTATGTGAGCAAAAGAAAAGACTTTACGTCCTACGCTAATGAATACTCTTGTTTAGGTTTCGAGCAAATTATTAAAAAAAAAAGAATAGAAGGTAGAAACAGGGCGTCTCTCCCAAAAGGAAGTGAGTTATAGTAGTAAAACCACCAATTTTTCAAAAAAAGTTTACCTTCTCCGGGCAGTACTCTCCTGGTCCAGGTTTCTTGCTGGCATCCGATGGCAGAGTGTATCTAGCGCTGATCGTGTATACAGGCGAATGGTTCTTGTAATTATCCGGATCGACATTGTTGTATTGTCCGGGTCCGGGTACCTTCACGCGATCATCAATTTGTTCCTTGTGTCTACCAGCGATCGTATAAGAACGTGCGCCCTTCTTGTCTCCCACGGAAGATGGAATATTGTAGACGTTAGGAGCTAAAACATTACGTTCGAAGGATAAAATTTTAAAAAGAAATAAGAAGTATGATTCCCGTGATTTCCAAAGATTCTCAAAGACCGGCTAGAAAACTGTTAGGATTAGAATTTGGTGATTTTAATTGAGAGGTGTATGGTTTCTATTTTTTGGTTTAGTTTTGATATGCATGTAACAAACCGGGTACTTCCAGCGGCTTCTCCGCCTGCGTCCTAGCTCCGAAACTATATTTAGGTGCTGTATCCTCGAGAAGAAGGTTATATTCGTTGGGTGCTATGAAATTTAAAATAATTCAGTAAGGAAGCGTAAACCCAAATTGTACTTAGTCCCAGTCGCATTGGATAATTTAGGTTGGGTTATTAGTAACTTAGCATTACAACTTGCCAAATTCATAAATTTGTGGAGTTCAACTTTATCGAATTACCTATTAATATGTATGAGATCTGACTTTATCAACACTAACAGTGAGAAAGGGATAACTAAAGAACGAAAATAAAAATAAAATTTTTCAGTGCGTTACAAACTTGAAGATATCAAATTGTAAATGCTTCGTTTTCTTTTTTTGTACAGAATTCCAATCTACCAACTACTTCTTGAACCATGTTACCGTGTTATTTCAATGTTAGAACTAACCAGGAGTATCTAAAGGTACTTCGATTAGTGTCCTGGAACCAAAACTGTGTTTAGGCGACGATACGTGTAAAATCTCATCGGCCTTATCAATTTGATACGCGTTAGGCGCTAGAAATCAAAATAATATTAAAATAAACAACAAACCAAAAAAACCTAAAACTAAATCTGTTAAAAGTTAATAAACTAACCGGGAGTGTGGTTACAAGTTTCAATATACGGTTTAATACCGAAGCCATACCCATGCAAATTCTCGCGTATTACTCTATCAGCCTTTTCAATGTTATACAGGTTGGGAGCTATAAACGTAAGAAATTAGAAAAAGCGAAATTCGGCCATTGCATTGAAAACCAACCGGGTGTATTCAAGGGCTTCTCTAAGTTGGTCCTGACGCCAAAGCTGTGCCTAGGTGAATTTTCGTGCAACATCTTATCTGCTACGTCGACATTATAAACATTCGGAGCTACAAATTCAATGTTAAGATTAAGTTTTAGGAAAAGAAAAAGCATGTGGTTAATTATCAGCAACTAACCAGGTGTTTCGAGCGGTTTCTCCGTGTTTGTCCGAAGACCGAAGCTGTGCCTAGGTGAGTTTTCGTGCAAAACCTTGTCGGCTACGTCAACCTTATAGACGTTTGGTGCTATAAATAAAAAAAAATCTTCCATAAAAATTGTCTGATTGCCGAATCGAAAACCAACCCGGGGTATCGAACGGTTTCTCCGTATTCGTTCTAAGTCCAAAGCTGTGCCTCGGTGAGTTTTCGTGCAAAGCTTTATCCGCTATGTCGACTTTGTAAACGTTTGGTGCTGCAAATTGCAAAGGTTAGTGGCTGGCGCCGCAAACGGATAAATTTTAGAAACTAACCGGGCGTATCGAACGGTTTTTCGGTATTAGTTCTGAGCCCGAAACTGTGTTTGGGAGCATTTTCGTGCAAAGTTTTGTCCGCTATTTCGATTTTGTAAGCGTTGGGCGCTAAAAGCGATTAAATAATAGATTATATGAGATATTAAGTCGTAATATGTTAATTCTGGTATGTGGAATGTATGCAAGGGAGAGTTTTGTCATAAATTGCGGATACGGCGAATTCCCTTCCCCAGTTTCGAAAAAGGAAATACGACAAAACGATTTGAGATAGACAAAAATTAATAATTAATTTTGAAACATGGGAAATTTTATGTTTATTTTACCAAGCGGTCGCAATCAGTAGCAAAACATTGCCACAAACCAACGATAATTCTTTTCGAGCGTTTCTTGGAATATACAGCAAATTTCGACAACAGTTACCTATTTTAAAGCTCGCAAGTTTTTTAGATGATGTTTAAAATCACGAACTTTGCGATAACCAACAGATAAAAAAAATGGGCGAGATCAAGTTTATATGGGTACTCGGGATATGATTAAGCTCTGGAGCTTAAAATTGACGACAATTGACAACTTGAAGATAGTTGCAATTACAAAGCAAAAGTAGAAAAATAAAAATCTACATAACTCTCAAACAATTGACCTCAGTGAGGTTTATTTATTCGGCAACTTCCAACTCAATCTCAGTGAGGTCGTTTATGCGAGAGTTATGTAGGTTTTTATTTTTCTACTTTTCTTTGACGACAATTGTCCTTCTATACTGTACTATTCCAAAGTTTAAATTTGCTACCTAATTTTAAGTTGGTAACACTGGCCAGGTTGGTAGGGAACAACGCATCTAGTTAGTCGTGACGAAAGTTGGTTACGTACACACACACACATTATTCAAGGTTATGTTATGAAGAGGTGTCAACAAACGTGGCGAAATTATGTAACGTTTATTTATGTACTATTGCGGCAACAAAAAATGGGACACTTAAAATAATGTAGTTTAAATCTGGCTTTTGCCTTGTCAAAAGTTATGTCATTTTGAAATCATTATTGACATATGTCATTATGCCGCATTTAAGTGCTACTGGAAAAATAGAAATAATTACATTACTTGGGGAAGGATGGTCCATAAGAAGACTAGGTAATAAATTTGGAGTGCCCAAAAGCACACACAACATTAAAAAATTAAATGACTACAACAGAGAACTGTAGAAAGGCAAAGTGGTTCTGGTAGTAAATTAGTACGGAATTTCATGGAAGAAGAAAATCTTATTCAGTTTTTAAGGAATAATCCATTTGATACCGTGGTAAAAAATAACTAAAAATACTAGATTAATTTATTGTTTCCATTAAAAGAAGATTTGTTTCCAAGATTTTTATTTCAAATAAATGCATTTAACAGAATTTTCTTGCGTTCGTGGGTAAACTATTTTTGACATTAGACAAGATGATTGACGTGAACATGACAAACGACTGGTTTACACAGCTAAAATACAGTCAAAATAGCCTATAAGACTTGTCCCGATTTTTGTTGCCGCAATAGTACAAACGAACAGTTAGAAGAAGGAAATATTTTTAATCCTTCTTCTACAACACAAAAAAGAGAGGAAGAGAAAGAAGATGCCGTGAGATATAACCATAACAGATTCGAGAAATTCGAGAAAAGGGAGGGCAGTCGACGGTAGACATGACGGGAAATGAGAAAAATGGCTGGAGAAATGATGAAAGAAACGAATGCATTGTTGCAAACCAACAACTTAAGCTATCATTAATGGGAGAAGAATAAATGAAAGATAAGAAGAAAGGCGACGTAAAACATCACTTAAACAGATTCGAGAAAAAGGGAGAAATAAGAGAAGACTGGATGTTGAAAATGACAATGGTTCGACATTCGAAAGCATTGAAGACATGAGGGCCTTGTTGAAAACTAACAACTTCAACATCTAAACAACGGTAAAGGGAAAAGAAGAAAGTAATAAAAGAAAAAGAGATATAACCAGAATATATTCGAAAAGAGTAAATTGCACCACAGTCCTTGAAATCACTTTCATCTAGAAATAGGGGAAAAAAAGAGGATAATCGACATATTGATATAGGGAAATCAGAAAAATGACTCGAAACCGAAAAGGATGATAGAAACGAATGCTTTGTTGCAAACCAAGAATTTGAGCTGTTTTTTAGGGCAGAGGAAGAATGAATGAGAGACATAACTTAAACACATTCTAGAAATAGGAGAAATAAGAGAGAAGTGGATGATGGAAATAAAGAACTATGAGAAAGATAGCGCGGCTTTATTTGCACAGTCCCAAATTTAATTAGGTCGTTATATGGAGAGTCATCTACATTTTATTGTGTTTATTAAAATTATGCCTCCTCGAAAATAGTTTACTATTATTACCGGAAAGAATTGTTGAAAACTATGAACTTGAACATCGAAACAACGGCCGAAGGGAAAGAAGGAAGCAATAAACGAAGATCCACGGAAGACAAAGCAACGACATTCGAGAAATTGAGGAAAAAGAAAACCAATGGTAACAATGCGAAAAATAGATAAAAGCAGAAAAGAATAGGGTGAAATGAGTCCATTGCTAAACGGCCAAAACCTCGATGTTTTCTGAAGGAAGGAAAAGTGCAGAAAGAAAAGGGGGAGGGATCATGTAAGACAAAGTCTTAACAGACTCGAGATTAAGGAGAAAACTAAAAGAAGTCGATGGCACAGTTGCCACTATTCTTGACACTATCCATCCAACTATCATACAATTACTATGCAAAGAATGGATCTCTTTCAAATTATTTTAACTCCAATATCGAGAATTTTACTTGTTTATAGTGATGTGTCTCGTAACTGAAGAAAGGTTCAGCACGTTGTAAGGTTGTCATGTTTCCATATTCAACAAATTCATGCCAATCACTTTTATTGCAGAACAACCACCTTTTGCCGGTAACGAAAGGAAGTTCCAGTGATGAGAAATTCATCGTACAGTGCGATCAGAATATTGGAGGGCAGTCGTTGTTTCCCTCAAATTTTTTACAGACAGCGTAATCGATATTCAGTCGCTTAGACTGCTTAGAGGCAAGACATTAGGACGTAACAAGATCTGAAAACGTATGGCTCAAACATCAGGGATCTGATCAACATTACAGTGTCTTGAGAGAGGAATCATAAGAGTATAGGAGCCATAATTTCGGTACTTTACAGGTTGTACTAGGATTGAGCGATTGCAGAAACTATTAGAACCTCTAGTCTCATGTGATTAAGCAATGTTGAGGACGAGCAATTACGATTTGACAGGAAAAGTACTATCGATTTGACCAAGAGGAATCAAATCAAAAACGCACTTTCTTGAATACCACTGACGGAGACCTCCCCGATCCATCGACTATGAAGGATAAAGAGAGCGATATCTGGAGATGAATGGATATATCGTGAAGAATGCAATTCATAAGGGACTGTTCTATAAAGCGAAATTATTGATGATGATGGAAAAACTGCAGATATTTAAATAGGACCAAAAAAATCACGATCTAGAGAGTACGAGGAAGAAAAGGACTATAGAAAATATTTGGAGGATAAAAGGAGTGTTGAAGAAGGAATGAATCCAAAAATATATGAAATGTCCAATGAATTTACTTTTTCAGAAGTAATGGAATGACAAACGATGATAAGGAAGATGAGTTATACTTATAACGTGACACGGTAAAAACTTGTGGCCTCGATCTGGGTACCAGGACATGAGGATATTAAAGGCAACCTAATTGCAGATTAACTGGGTAGTTAATAGTCTGAATTTGCTTTTCGCTTCTTCCATCCAGGTTAGCTAACAATTTAACATCTAGACTTTAAGTCAATTACCATTTCTTTGAATGTTCTCTTTCCAGCTATAACTGGATCTACTGTTTGGCGAAATCTTTCGTTATTTCGAATACAGCTTCTCACTTATCCAAGTGCATAGGTTCAAAAAATGTTCCTAGGACCAGAAGCTGTATTCGAAATAACGAAGGATTTCTCAATAGAAGAAGCGAAAAGAGAAATCAGATTATTACCGCCCTAGTAACTGGACACTACCCCTTGAAGAAACATCTATGCAATATGGAAATGGAAATTGAACCACTGGTGTAGGAGATGTAAACTACAAGAATAAACCCGTATTTAGCAAGATAGTAGCCTTTGTGGAGGACACGAGGTTGCTCGAACGGAAGTGAGAGTGTTACTGGGGATTGATATAAAGAGCATAATGCTTGAGTACCTAAAAGTGAAGCAATGAATGAATGAGTGAAGTCGTATAACGAAAAGATACCACAAGAGAGTTCCAGAAATAATCATAGTAAACAATAGAATAGTATAATATCTACATAACTCTCCAATGAATGACCTATACCGAGGTTCATTTGTTAGGCAATCTTCACATAAAGTTGTGGAGTGGCTGCATTGCACCCTACATTACATATGCCAATAATTATCACGGAGAGAATTGTGCTTTGTTAATCGCAGGCTGCAACCGTAGACTAGTTTCATCCTTATTAGAACTCTTCAGTACGATATAGTGATCTGCGATTAACAAAGCAATTTCCACAAGTAGGTGTTACAAGAGTTCACCATATTAAAAAATTCCATCAAATTAGTGGCTACATCTGATTCTTCTTTTTCTTTTCTGTTCTGAGCATATCTGGATGCGGTGTCCCATATGAGATACTATCCCGAGCCTTGCCTTGAACTGTTTCACAGTAGCCCATAAAGGCTTAATCAAAATTAGTGGCAGAATGGAAAAGATCATAGGAATGAAGGTTACCTTCCTCTAAGTAAAGCAACTGTCAAAGACGAGTTCTTTGGAAACAAAGTAACTGAAGCAATCACAAGGTGAAAGGTTTTGTTTGAGAGGTATGAGGTTTTAACGTTATTAGAGACGAAGACTCTACAGTAGTAACCTTATAATCAGTTGGATATTATATGTTTTTTATGAAGCTTGTTAAAAATTAAGTCTACAAAACATAGCCTTGCATAAATTCCACGTCGCGTCGTACAAATCACAAAACGCCAAAATAGACCCACCAGGTGTTTCAAGTGGTTTTTCTAAATTGGTCCTGAGGCCAAAGCTGTGCTTAGGAGAACTATCGTGTAGGACTTTATCGGCGATATCGACTTTATAGACGTTCGGTGCTGCAAGTGCCAAAATGTTATCGGTTATTCTTAAACACTATCAACGAGAGTGAAAATTTTAACTAACCAGGTGTATCAAGCGGCTTTTCCGGATTGGGCTTGACACCGAAGCTGTGCTTAGGTGAATTTTCGTGCAAAACTTTATCGGCTATATCGACTTTGTAAACATTGGGTGCTAAAAATAAATTTAAATGATTCGGTGCGTTCCTACACAGACGATAAGTCAACTAACCCGGCGTATCAAATGGCTTTTCTAAATTGGTCCTAAGACCGAAACTGTGCTTAGGTGCATTTTCGTGTAGAACTTTGTCGGCCACGTCCACTTTGTACACGTTAGGTGCTGTAAATTAGCATAAAATTTTGAGTAGAACAGGTCAACGAAGGAAAAAAGTAGGATGTTTAAAAGTAAAAATTCTAAGCGGAGAAAAAATATACATATGTGCCTTGTTTTGAACCAAATCCGAATTCTTCCAAAATTTGGAATCGTAACAAAAAACGGCATTCTCGTATAAAATCGAGCAGACAAAGCTTAATAAGGACATAATGTATTTTACTCTTTCTCCTGAAGCAGTTATAACGTAGCGCAAAATTCAACATATCACATAACTGCTATTTCTAATGTTAAAATTAGAAATTAATTGTAGTTAAAAATGAATGCATAAGCTCTAACTAACCCGGCGTGTCGAACGGTTTTTCGAGATTCGTTTTTAGTCCGAAGCTGTGCTTTGGTGAGTTTTCGTGCAGTACTTTATCAGCTATGTCGACCTTATAGACATTGGGCGCTGCAAAATATTGGAGATTAGACCGTGGGTATTTCGGGTGATATACTTAACAACTAACCCGGCGTGTCTAGCGGTTTTTCTAAGTTCGTTTTAACTCCGAAGCTGTGTTTGGGTGAGTTTTCTAACAAAACTTTATCGGCTACGTCAACCCTATACGCATTGGGTGCTGTAGAATGGGGAAATTAAAATATTAAATGAGTTAAGAAGGATGAAATCAATGATATTCTGATTTAGAAGATCCCGTTTCAATTTTAACAGAATATTTGAAATTTGATAATGAAAATTTGACTGTTTGCTATGACGTATTCCAAAATGAACGCAGGATTTAAATTGGTTTTCATATTTGTTCCGTTCAATTAGCAATGGTAAATTTTTGAAGGAGAAATTCCCTTTGTCACACACGTCCAAAGAAGTACATCATAATTTGAGAGTAATTTATTGCAAAACATTCCAATTTGGAACCAATATTAGAAATGTAAACTCATTGAAAGCAACATTTACTTATATAGACGTACATCTTTCTAAATCAGAATAATCGCTTTAAATGCAAAGTACGCAACTATTCTAAGCAAACGTAAATTTTAATCTTTGAAACCCACCCGGTGTTTGTGACGGTTTCTCGATATTGGCTTTCATACCGAAACTATATCTAGGTGAACTGTCGTGCAGTACTATATCGGCTTTATCCACACTGTAAACGTTCGGTGCTAAAAATCGCAGAATGTTAGTACGTTATTATTAGGAAATATTAACGAAGCCGCAAACTAACCCGGAGTATCATTGGGATGCTCGATATTCGTTCGTGCACCGAAGCTGTGTTTAGGTGAACTTTCGTGTAGAACCTTATCAGCTACATCGACTCTGTATACATTTGGAGCTAAAAGTATGTAATTGTAAATTTATCTGTTTGAGATCGGCCTGCGTAGAATGATTTTAGCCGAAATATTCAGATCAAAAACGCGTCAAAATGATTTGAATTAAATGTGAAAGTAATGATTGAAAGAATTTGCAACAGTGTGCAAACTGCACTCTTACTAGTTGATTAAACTAGTAAACTTAATACCAAGAAATCTATGGTTCGTAGGCTTAATCCACTAAAAATACGCGCGCTGGAGTGCAAACTGTGTCTTGAAGTAATTGGCAGTGTTTATGGGTCCAAACTTATATCGCACGCTGTATAAATATTAAGTATTCGTCATTATCGAAGTATGTTTATGAGAACAAAGCTATGAAGACGTTTCTTCTTCTTCTTCTTGTCATTAACCCCTATCAACACCCTCGAAGCATTGGAGATCAAAACTTCTCTCAAATGTCTTAGATTACACCTCCAATTTACATACAATTGCATATTCTTCAATTTCTTACTTTCAACTCGCAACAAATAAATGATAGGTACATTAAATAAGTACGATATTACACTAACCAGGTGTATCTGGCGGTTTTATGTTAGTCTTCAAGCCGAAACTATGCTTAGGTGAGTTGTGTAATATCAGTTTATCGGCTTTTTCTATGTAGTATGCATTCGGAGCTGAAATTATTTGGTTATTAACACAAGCAAGTGGGTATTCCTATTAATAATGATTATTTGATACACAATATTAATTACATACATCTTAAGTTAATAGAATTAAAGCTGAAAATTTGGATAAAGAAAGGAAGAGACGTGAAATTAATTTTGAAGCGGAGAGTCGCATGTACTTTCCGGAGTTCGTTCAGAAATGTAATCTCGATTTCATGTCAATATGATTGCAGAAACGACTACACAATGATTAGTTGGAAATTTAATCAATCTACGTTGCGTAGAAATTTCCCAAATGAACCTATGGTTTTTGATGTGGAAAGGACACTTAGAACTGAGTATTGGAAAATAATATAGTCATTAGTATCAAGTCACGTTATGAATATTTTTGAGGAAAATCAATTTGTTTGTTAACAGAAATTTCTGCATCTTTTATTATTATTATTTTCTAATCTATTCATAAAAAATATGAAAATTTTAGAGGATGTTAAGAAATGAACGCAATGAACCATAACATTCTCGTTATCGTGCTATTCGTCAATGTTGCTCATTTACATTATTTTTTAAATGAATAAATGCCAATTTTTTCCTCTTCTATACACGGAATTTGAAAATTCTTGCAAGTACTGGGAAGTCTGAAACCCTTACAACTTCTTTGTGCTCGCCCTTTGGGTTACAAAAATATTATTTAACGCCATTCGAGAGGCGCGTTAGAATTCAATGGAAGCAAGGAATATTTCGCCTATATATATCTAATATATAATATCAGTCATTGTAATTTACATCCAAGACATACCACATGCAATGAATTCATCCTCAAACATTCGCACAATCGAATTTACTCGCCATTTTTGTTTTCCCGACGTTACATTTTCAACGAAAACGGTATCATTTGACAACAGTTTCAAAGTACTCTTTTTATCGTTTACAGGTTCATTTTTATAGTTGCTGTATTTTTAAAAGGTGCTTTCAAAGATTTTTCTTGCACTTCATGTTCATGCAAAGTACAAAAATCGAATTGGATCTCTAAGAAAGGTTTGGTCATTTATTTATTTAAAGAAATATTTGCATTTCTTAACATCCTCTGAAATTTTCAGCAATTTTTTATGAATAGATTACGAGAAAATAATTTTTCAATTTAACTATGCAGAAATTTTCAATCGCACACAATTAAAAAAAAAGATTTTCCTCCATAATGTTTATAATGTGACTTGATACCAATGAGTAGATTATTTTCCAATACTCAGTTCTAATTTTCCTTTCGACATAAGGAAAATATAATAATAATATATATATATATATAAATATTTGGAAAATTTTTACTCCGTTCTGAATGGCTGCCATGAATTGAAGATGTTTGTAACTTTCAAGGAGCCAGATTTGATTGCCTAGAAGCTAAGAATTGAATCTTACAGGTTTAGTAATATTTGAAGCATTGACCGATGGCAATTTCTTAAACATCTGGAATCATTTATTATAGAATTCGTACGAACTACACAAATGTAAGTATTATATACGGGAGTAATTCGCATGAAACATCAGTTTGCGCATATGCGAGAAATAGATGGAGATAGCAACGTTATTCTTGTGACGCTGTAATCAGTTGCTCAACCATCAACTGTCAATGTTTTTCTTGATTTTGAGAGACCTTTCATTGGTGAACTAAAAATGTTGCCATCTTACCTAAGCAATGATAATCAAACGAACACGTTATTTGAGTTCGCTTTTCAAGGTGCCAGATGTATGTCAGTTTTACACTGACTACTTAACATCAGCGGTACAGAAATTGCGGAATTGCAATTTAAGTATTATGGCTCATTTGAATCGTCAAAATTACAGGTATTCGAGTCGAGTAAATCCTCATTAGATAGTTGCGGTACATACTTACAACGAGAGAATGGAACGCGAGATACCCAGTCCTTACACCCCTTAATTACTTTTTGTGGGATTATTTAAAGTCCAAGGTCTACGTTACCAAACCATAAAATTTAGGTGAACTAGAGCATCACATTAACGATGCATTAAAATGTACAAGAAAAATTTCTAGATAGGCTTAATATATTGTCAGGAAGTCAGTGGACGGCAGTTCGAACACTTTCTTGAACATTGTATTTGCCTAGCAAAGAATTTTTTATTATTTTGTGTTAACAATAAAATTTACGTTTTCTAACATTCAGTTGACATTTACTCGAAGAATTTCTTATCTAAGATGGCAACATTTTTATACTGTCAGTTCGACAATGAAAAGATCTCTCAAAATCAAGAAAGAAATGGGGATTTGCTATTTAAAAAAAGGATTATGAGGTGGTTACTTAAAAACGACTGGCATGCAATGTATTTTTATCAAGTAATATCGACCTGTTTAAGGACATCTTCCACCAAAATTTTATTTCACTTTTACTGACTTTATTTTATACTTCAGGTGCTTCTAGGGCCTACGTCCATAAATACTGAAAAGGCTGGCTATATGGATAGCAAAAATTTGAGGTAAATAATTGACACACCATAGAGAGAAAGGAAGTTCTATCACATGTTCTATCACAACTAAAAGTCGTTATAGCAACCTAATTTACAAACTATAACAATAGGATGGTGTCGACTAGTATGATCAGACAGTTCTGCAGGAATCAGTTACAGAACTGGCAAGAGATAGATCTTACAGATTTTTGAGAGGAAAAACGAATTCGCCCGCAGAAATTGTGTAACAATTTTAGGTTAAGTGGTTAAAAAATGCTCATTTTGGCCAAATTTATTATTTCATTGTGAGGAAACAGATCATTTTTCTTGTATTTCCGAAAAGGGCATGGTATACTGCTAGTCTTCGTATTTAAAATCCATGTATGATTTTTGTTTACTTGAAATATGCGAGTTTGAACTTATAATACTGGTCATCACGAACAATTTCTGCCGATCATGATTATAAATGTTAACAGTTACGAACCACAGTTGAGATTATTACCTCTATGTATTTTTTTAACAACGCTTGTAACACTTTAAAGTTAAGATATGTCGAAATGCTGACGTACTAAGTCAAACATTTTGACGGAAGTTGAGCGAATAAAAGACTTTGGAGATAATATGGTTTGATTACTGGGTCTGACAAAAACTCATCTTTGCACGCTTGTGAATCGACACGATTGGTGCCAATGGTTCATTAGATTTCTAATACGCAATACCAGTATTATAAATTCAAAGTTGCACATTTCAGGTAAAAAATCGTACAGCGGTAATCGAGAATGAATTTTAAAGCTGAAAACTGGTTTCTATACTTGCATATCTCGGATAAAAAATATCATGCAATGACAATCAAAAAAGGATTTTAAAGGCGAAGACTAATACTAGGATGGGCGCCTAGAACAGTAAAATATGATCCGTTCCCCGCAATAAATTCATAAATTTAGCCGAAATGGCAATTTTTTGACCACTTAACCTAAACTTACTTCAAAACCTGACGTGCTAGACAATTTCTGCGACTGAATTATTTTTCAGCATCAAAAAGTCTACACTATTCACCTCTTGGCATTTCTGCAATTTAATAGAACCCCAAAATTCGCCTCCCTATTCTTCAACTGTTATTCAGCACTTCATTGGGTATTGCAGCTTTCAAAGAAGCTACTAAATTTCAGGAAGAAAGACGAAGTCGAACAGTTTCGAATGAAATGATACATCGACGACTTCAATAACAAATCTTGAATGTATTGAAACAGAGGACTTTAAGATTTATCAAATTATAAGTAACTTGGAGGGAAAACGAGAAATCTGACTTTTAGCCTTTTAGCCGAGTTCAAATCGCCTATTTAAGATTTCTCGTGCATAAAATCTGCTCTCTAAACTGTCAAACCTATTCAAAGTTTTTATCCTGAGAAAATTTGCACTTACACATGATCTAAGCTTCATGTCCATTCAAATCTACTCAACCTTTCGCAACTTGTGGCAGATCACATTTGTAAACGTGTAGTTCTCAATCAATTACATTAGAATTGTTTATTGTATTCTAGATGCTGCACTTCTATTCCTTTTTTACAGAAACATTTAGTAATTTCTGATAATATCGTTCGTTCGGACCTCCAAAAATCTTAGCTTTTTGATGACATTTACTGGAGCGAAATTTGCTTCACAATTCTTTTATTTCTTTTGGTATGATAGTTTGAAATAAACAATGGAGCAAGTGATTCAATTGCGAGAAAAATCCAGCAAAATCAGCCTGCCATACTGTAGACTAAGTACTTTAGATCTAACTGAGAAAGTGCGGTGATAAACAGCTTATGTACGAGTCAATTCATCTACCCGAAAAATAAAGCTTTGATATCTATTGAGACACAGAATGAAGAAACACGTTGATTTATTTGGAACAAAAGGAAGAAACTGTAAATTGCCACATATCTAAGCGCAGAGGCATAACTTTGGTTTCCAAACCTTGCCTTACTTCCTATCCTTTATTAATTTAATGAACTACATTCTGAGGTGTAATGCAAGCACTCTTCAGTTGCCTCCCATTCACTCACTACTCACATACCTGTCGAAGCTTGACAGTAGTCAGTCAAAAGATCTTATTAAAAATACAATGAAAAGAAGGGGTTTCGATATTTATGATCGCAATAAACCAAAATGGTAACAACTGACAATTTTACAGGCTTTGACGGTGGCAATAACGGACAACTTTAGCAAATTTAGCATATTCGCACACACCCGGCCTTGTATGTGCGAAATTTGCTTGACGCTAAAACCGACACAATAACAGGAGCACAGGCTGTACCTCAAAAGACCGGACATAACCAAAGTCTGTGATGGTACAAGTTTCGCTTTGGTTAAAGCTTAGTTGAAACAGAAACAGAATATTAAAATAACGTCTATTCTTAAATATTCTCTGAAAGAACTCCCGGTACTTTTGTTAATGTATTAAACATGATACAAATTAGTGTGTTACAATGGCTCTCCGACCTTTCCAAACTTTCAGCTTCTTCAGTCGAAAAAATGAAACACATGAGATTAATGATACAATCAACAAACCAGGCGTGTCACTGATTAGCTCAATGTAGTCTTTTGCTCCGAAAGTATGCTGTGGCGTTTTCTCGCGCAAAACCTTATCGGCCTTTTCAACGTTATAAACATTGGGCGCTGAAAATTTTCCACATTAGCTACATCGAGAAGACATATTAAGATGAAATAAAAGACGAAAACACAAACCAGGCGTATCGTTTGGTTTATCTATATTCGACTTGAGACCAAAACTGTGTCGAGGCGAACTTTGACGTAAAACTTTGTCGGCCTTTTCCACGCGGTATACATTCGGAGCTAGAAGGAAAGAAGTTAATAATCATTAGTGGGTACGTTATTATTCGATAAATGGCGTTACTGCACTATCTGCAACATTAAACATATTTCACATCCATTAACTAATTAAGCTTAGCTTACTGACCAGGCGTATCTGGCGTTTTGTCCGAGTGTATTTTGGCTCCAAATGTATGTTGCGGTGTCTTTTCGTGCAAGAGCTTATCGGCTTTCTCTACGTGATATACATTTGGTGCTACAAAATAATTGTAAATAAAATAAAAAAATACGATGTTGAAAACGCGAAATTCCGACGAAAGGAGGAAGAAAGAAAGTAAAACTAACCCGGTGTATCTGATGAGGCTATTTTCTTTGGTTTTAATCCGAAGGAATATCTCGGCGATCTGCTCTTCCTAATGGTATTATATCTGTTAGGTGCTAGATTTGTTAATAAAATAAACTTACGTCATTATTATTTTTAGTAAGTGTTAAGAGGATCTGGCAAATAGTTCTGATTCATTTCAATCAATAAACCCGAATCGATTATCTTCATATCTACGCAAACATGCGAAATTCAAGAACTGCGCCCATATAATCTTTCTACGTTTTGAGATTCGCCAACATTTTTTAAATATGATTATATCAATTTGAAATTAGTTCAGCAAATATTCGTCATGTTAACTTATTTCGGCGTAAAATTTTTTTAGACATATACAGCATTGGCCATAAGTACTTGCTGCCCCTAAATATAAGCGTAATAAAGAAATAAAATGAAGCTAAATGCTAAAGATCAACTCTTTTGATACCGCTTCAGATTATATCTTGATGTACTGCGCGAACATCTAATTTCTTGGCGATGATTAATATCCAAGATCGCTATAAATTTCAAATATTTTAATCGCGTTTCACTCCACTAATTCCACTAACTTCAAACGCTTATACACAATACAAAAGAAATAGCTAACAATTTGTATAACACAAACCCTCCCCATAAGATAGTTCCACAGCAAAATCAGAAAATAGGGATTATTTCTAATACTCTTAGCATACCATTAACTAAAGAGTGAACCAACGAATAATTTATTTAAAAAAATGCTGTATAATGAACACCTCAATATTTGTTGACTTAGGGAAAAGACTAAACCTTTAGATTAGTTATGGAATATAATGTCATTCAAGTGGCTCCCTCGGTTAGCTTGGTAGTAACCCATCCTGTTAATCCAATTTGGCCGTATATTTTCGATGACTTCCCTATTTTACAAACAGCTTGATATTGTGCTGAAATGTCTGAATCGTGCTGGATTATCAGCATAACATTATTATATTAAGAAGTCCACCGTCAGCAAATGGGCCAAGCAATATCACCAAAGCGATTGATTACACGATTATTGAACTCACTTCGCAAAAGATCGATTTCTGGACGACTTGCGTGGCACATACTTCCATCCTCCTCGAACCAAAGCTCCGCCCAAGTCAAATCTCTCGGTTTATAAACAAAAAAGAAGGTTATCATGCTTCTATAACGCCCTCTGTTGACCGTGACGACGTTCTCATCTTCATCTTCGAAGAAGAAATAGGCGAATAACACCACCACTGCAGAAATCATACGGAAAGCTCCTACGCTGAGTGGCTTCCCTAGGATTACGCGTGAATTTTCCGAGCCCCAAATACGATAATTTTGCTCATTTACGTAGTCGCCAAGATAAAACGCGCCTCACCCGAAAACATGATTTTCTTTTTTAGCAAAATCAACGTCTAATTCAAGCTGCTACAAAGCCCAAACATAGAAAGCGATAACGAAACAGGCGGTCATTTTGCTTCAATTTCTGAGTCAATTGCACCTTATAAGCGAATGATCTGAGGTCTTCTTGCCGAGTTCTTCTCAGGCTAGTGCGGCCTGCGATATGTGGCAGTTGAGCTTTCGGGCTTAGGCGCACACTTTCGACGACAACAGAAATATTCTCGGCTGAATGCATGTGATGAACACGGAGATAACTTTTGTTATCAATTAGTATGCCATTTTTAAGAACCTCCTTCGCAAACCGACCGAAATTTTGTATTTTAAATTCGCACATTTTGGCAACACTGCACTCACTTTTGGAAATAAGTTTGCAATATTTCCCAACGCTGTTCTAAAGTAGATTTATTCATTTCCTTCCACGAATCTATGATACTGTGTTTGTGTCCATTTTTTGAGCGCGAAAAAGCTGTACGTGTCAAAATCACATGTAATTTAAAAGGAAATCAGCAGCTAACCCAGCCTTTACATTCGTAGAAATAAAATAAGATTTCTATGAATATAAAGAGTGGATGACCTATTATTATTATTATGCTTTAGACAAGTTCTCCTCCAAATTTAGTGAAAAAAAAAGAAAAAAGGGATTTTACGGGGAGAGCAAATACTTACAACCAGGGCTATAAATGTCATATCATGCAAAACACTAGATAACATAAAAATCGCCCTAAAACGAATCTTTAAAATTTTCTTCACTTGATCATCTTGCCAGATCCTCTTAAATCACATTTCACATCGTTAATTCACTTATTAATAAGTAGTAAATAATTAATTAGATCACCATATTAATTAAAGTCAATGAACCAACCCGGTGTCTTCGATGGTTTTATTAGTTCTGTTCTGGAACCGAAGGAATATCTAGGACTAGTACGTTTATTCCTTATTGCATAGGCATTTGGCGCTGGTTAGACAAAATAAAAATTAGAAAGGCTTCTACTCCATAATAATAAATAAAAAATTAAAATACTTTCTAATATACATCTAAGACTTACCAGGGGTGTCTGTGAACTTTTCCTTGTTTGTCTTCAAGCCAAAAGTGAACTTGGGGGCAGCGTCTTTGATCACTTTGTCTCCTTTGTCCGGATCGTAGTCTCCGGGTGCCGGAAAATTGTCGGATTTGGCGTCTTTCGGGCGACTATGAAGACTTAAGGCTGGAGGCGTGTCTTTTCCTGAAACAGGAAACAATTTCAATGTATTCAAATGTCGGTACGAAAGCAATCATCTGAATTATTATGTTTGGAGATTCTCGATTTGATAAAGTTAACGATGATAACTGAGTTGTCGAAATATGTACCATGATAAGGATAACTTGAATCTATCCTAAATCTAAAGTCTTATTGTTGGAAGAAATTATCCTGTATTAACCAGTCTATGGTTTAGGTTAGCGTTTTTCAAACTATTAACATGGCAACCCAATTTTGTTTGTTAGTGCCCAAATATTGTAGGTTGAAAATGATTTAGTGGATCAAGAAAAAATTGGGAAATTCAGTAACGCCAGTTTAGGTAACGTCAAAACTAAATTAAATTATTTTTTAACTGAAAGTTCAAATTTTTTATGAACTAAAAAGACGATGTAAATAAGAGTAAATAAATAATAAAATAAACAAGAAATGAGGTAGTTCTGAAACAATATAATAGCATACCGATCAAACGAAGGTAGGGTCAAAAAAGAAAAAGGTGAACAGTGAAAAGAATAAATTATATTATTTGATGACGTACATCAAAAGTCGACAATTGTAAGGTTTGATAAAAGAGTGGATAACGTGTTATCATTAAGTAGTGTAAATTCCACTTACGTGCAAGGCGCGACATTAAAATTCGGAGAAGTGAGGGCGTCAGTCCGGTTCACACTGCTTAATGATAGCACGTCATACACTCTTTTATCAAATCTTTATTATAAGTGATCTAAAATAGAGTGGAAAATAAGAACAGGGGACCGAAGGAATTATATATACAGAAAAAACGATACTACTCTAACAGCAAGTAAATGATAGAACTATGTGTGTAGGGATTCACAATGGATTAAAACGACATTTAAAAACAAAGAGATACACAAGATAACTGAACTGGGGAAGGAACAGTAGATGTGACTATTTCCGATCAATAAACTACCAAGGTAAAAATTTGAGGACGTACGTGTATACAGAGGACGAGAAATTAGAGAAATGAGATAACTAGAGGTGGTCTAAAGAGAAAAAGTTTTGCTACGTCCGAATGAGTTCAATCCCACACCAATCGAAGCGTCTTGACGATCTGATTCCAACGGTGTATGATTTATTTGAAACGATTGCCGAGAAAGAGCAAAAAACGACAAAAAATCTTTAAAAATAGCTAAAAGCGCATACCCATTTCGGTTTCCATGGGACTTAGGACGTTCAATACTACACTAATCGGCGTTTATTGACGTGCTGATTCCAACGGTATTTGATTTAATTAGATTATTCCAAACGATTGCCGAAAAAATCGCGAAAAACCCGCAAAAAATCGTCTTTGTTTAAAGGATTCTTAATTTCACGTATACATATGTGTCGTTTCGTACCCTTCTAGTTCTCGCGGTGAATTTACATATTTTATCAAATTTTAAAAAATTCTCGATTTAGCTATTTTACCGTTACATAAATGGCAAATCATAATCATAAATTTTACTACTGCTTGGAAAATACTAAAAATTAGTGCCTCATTTTCTTTTTGTTTCAAATAAATTGCAAGCATATTTTTAATATAACTTAACAACATACGATATATATCGTAGTAAATTTTAAATTTATATTGATTAATTTGGCTGACATTCTAAACAGCTCGATATCGGGCATTCCCCACATACTATTTGTTCCCAGCCTTGGCAATAAGTTGTCTTATGTCCCAGACGATTACAACAAAAGCCACAAATAAGCCTGCTTGTGACAATTGTAATGTTTGTCTTTTAACTTTTGTTTTGATCTACTTACTTGTTTTATGACTTTTGTTATATATACCTTTACCTTTTTCTTATATTCTATTGACGTAGTCTACAACATTTTTTATGATTAAACATGTATTAATGAATTAAAGTACACATACACACACAATTAAATTTGTTACTTTGTTTATATGTATGTTTATGTGTATCATGTTTGTTGACAAATTCTATTAATATTATTATTATCTACTCGAATTAATGCATGATAAATATCTTGATTGAGCTATGTAAAAACTTGCACATTTTGCGTATTTCCAACTATGGAGTGTTTTATCTTAGTAGTTTCAACGAAAAAGCTTGCCGTGAAATCAGTTTCATTTGCTTGCGAGCACGGTTTGAGATATAACAACTAACTAAAGAATTGATGTATGTGTTTCGATATAATTAAAAAAAAACAGTAACAAAAATTTATTTGCTAAATACTGTTGCTATTCACACTATTCAATGTATGAATAATACGATAATGTCAAATTCAACTAATTAGCTTTTTAATTTAAAAAAGTAAAAGTCAATGTTATTAGAAAGTTTAAGAATCAGATAGGATAGCTGCGTCGGTTACAAATTCCTAAACTTACATAAAAGTAAGAAATGACATGTGTGTTAATAACTAGAATAATAACTTGAGGTAGGTAATTCTAGTATGACAGACGCAATATTTATCATATTAAAGAAAATATAAAGCGGCCACCCTTTTGTCTTATGGTCGCACTTCATACTGCAACACATTTGATCAAATGTATTTACACCTGACTTTATTTCATAATAAAGGTGCAGTATTTCGGGTTTGCGAGTATTTTTATTTATCGCAAAACTCGTATGCTATGTCGAAAATAAACATGTAAACATGCAAATGTTGCATAAATAGTAAACCGTCGTAAGTTTAACGAAGTAGACACCAAAATATGAATAAAACTTCAAATTGTTGAAAGAGTCGCTAAACTTGTGTTGAAATTATGTTGAATAAAGAAGGCACACAAATGCGCATGCTTGTTACATTCGCAGATATTGATCATATTACCGAATATGTAATTAGTATGGACCGGACCAACGGCTCCCCTACTGCGCCACAGAGATGCACGAACAGAGTCGTGCTGAACAGCTGCAGTGGCGATTGTTCCGTCGACTAACAGTGCGTTCTTAATAATAAGATACACTAGTTGCGCTTTGATTTTCGGGTAATCGTTTTTACATCTTTCAGATCCTTTGTTAACACAACTTTGAATCAATATAATTAATCTATGTGGTTCAGGATTAGCAAGTTTTGGTTTCTTCTATTATTTTATTTTATTTCTTTTCGAGTAGACGTCGCTAGATCTCTTTCTTTATTTCTTTCATACTGAGAAGATTGTTTTTATTTTATTTGTCAGAAATAGCAACACATATTATTCTTCATTGCATTTTTGCCCGTAATTATTATAGCCGCTCACAAACGTCCTCATCAAGAAATCATAACTTCTTGGATTAAGAATCATGCCTGCTTCATAATTGTTAATAATACGGAGATTTACTGCAATATATATTCGGTTACTTTGAAATGTGTAAAAAAAAGTTTGTCAGATTATCTGAAAATTGGAATTCACCAGAATCCATGTACGTCAGCTGATAATTTTTTAACGATCTTTGCAAAGCTGGCTGCGAATATTCCATTTCAAAAACTTGATAATCCAATTTATAGACAATTTCTTGCAACATATTTCATATGAATCAACTTTACGCAAAAATATGTGCCTAAGTAAAGAATAAAATTCGGGAACATGTGGGAGACAAGTATTTTTGGATTAGCGCAGATGAAACAATGGATATATTAGACAGGAGCATGGTTCATGTTATGATAGGTGTCTTGCATTCTGATCGGCCAACTAAACCGTATTTGATAGTCAAAATATTTGAACTTGCGAATGAAAATTCGATAGCTGATGCCACTGATGCGCTGTGAGTCGAGAAAAACCGTTACTTTTAGTTAGTGATGCTGCGAAAAATAAATATGAAAATATGCTTCATATTACATGCACCGCCCATGCTTTGCATAGATTTGCAGAATTCGAGAAAGAGCAATTTCCAAACATAAATGAATAAATAGCAGCACCAAGAAAATATTCTTGAAAGCGCCAACAAGAGTTACTATCTACAAAGAAAATTCCCTTATTTCCATTACCCCGTGACCTATCGTAACTAGATGAGGTACGTGATTAGAAGCCTGCTGTTTTTACTCCGAGAATGTGGAAAAAGTTGCAAATGTTGTAAATAGTTTAACCTTCCTATACTCACGCATACGGTCTGTGAGACCGATTTATATAGTATAGTATACGTCTTTCATTTTGACGTGAGTATAGGAAGGTTAAATGAGGACGTGCAAAGTATAGTTAAATGCAAAACTGTCTTACAAGATTCATTTTTGCAAAGTAATTTAGAATTCATTAAAAAACATTTTGGCGATATACCCAAGAACATGAAATATTTCGAAACGCAAACGTTTAAATTGGAAGAAGCAATTACTACATTAAATAACATTTTAAATAAATTGCAGAATGTTCCTGGTAATTTTGGTGTTTCTCTAAGTAAAAAAATTGATGCGGTTTTTGCTCGGAATCCTGATTTTGTAATTTTAAAATGTCTCTATAATGAAGATAATGAATATGATGATGATGATGAGTAAATACTACCCTCATACCCTCACTAGCTGTGGAAAGAAGTTTCTCCATATTTAAAAATATATTAACCAGCACGCGTACAAATCTATCAGCAGAAAATTTAAATTACATCTTAATAATCAATGTCAATAAATCGTGTTTAATGCGGCATATATAATGTTTTGTTAAATGTAACCTGTTTAAAAATATAAATATAAATGAACGAAAATGAGATCAAATCGTATGTAAATTTATTCCTTCAATATTTTATTCACCCCTTTGTACAATTTCCATCACCCAATACACACCTACGCAACTGAAGAATCGCATTTTGTTAGCGTACGATTTACATTAAAGGTTAAATAAACGACCGTGCCAGTAGCACTGGATGACACGCGTATCCCCACCACCAACGCATACGCATATTAAAGATAAACGATTGCAGCTCGGCGATGCCGTACGATTCATAGTCGATAGGGCCCGTAGCCGGTCCGCTCCTTAGTAATTAGTAAATCGTACATTTTACGACGGATTTATATTTTGTGGTTATGTTCATATTCTTCGCAACACTCGATGCATCTACCATAACGATAAGGTGCCAAATGTTCTTTGAATACTGTAGTTACGGTGAGTCACCATACTCAACTTTATAACTTCCCGATCGTTGTTTCAAATTGATTTTGTCTTTTGTGTTTCCCACTAAATTCTTTAAAGTATTCTTCGATGTCGAACACACCTTTTTTTTCTCTATAATATTCAGTATTCGAATTTCTTTTATTTTTCTTTTACTCGAAATTTTTGCAAAGGCTCTCACGCTATGAAATAATACATGTAACAAGTAACAAATACACAAACCTTTCGCACTAAGTCCAGTAACATTATATTGTCCAGGTCCCGGCCCTAGACTATCCGGTCTTCCATTGTGTCTCGCCCCAAAACTAAAGGCCGGTGCCCTTTCACTTCTGGACTCGCAAGTCTTCTTTCCTGCAAACAAAAATAAAATTGTCCAATTCAATTTCCCATGTGCTCTTGGTTTCCTTTCTGTTTTCATTTTTTTAAATTATTTTTGACCTTTCCGTTCCGATTATTCGGTATGCGAAAACGCGCATACGGCGACGTGACCGGAAATGCTAATGCGTGGATCTCGGTTTGCCCGGGTAAATCAGTTCACCGGAGCGTACAACTCGATGAAACTAAAACTCGCAGAACCGGTCACCGCGTATCCTACATAAACATAAATCTTTATTGCATCCACATACATACCTATGTATGATGGTAAGTTGACAGATGCTGGACCGGGACCGTTAAATTCGGCGGCGATTTGCCCGCGTCGCTTTGTTGGTGTCCATGGCCTCTGTTGAAAACCGCCCATTTTAGATTAGATTTGGTCTAGAAAGAAAAAGAAAGAAAATTTTTCAGATTAGAGATGTGGTGTAATGTTTTAAAAATCCGATAAAATTCGAAATAATCGGGCGCCATTTTTACGGTTAAAATTTTGGACCAAAAATAAATAAATACATAAATAAATAAAAATGCCGGCACATATCAAATAATAAGAAATCGAGAATTCAAAATCAAGTTTTCTATACAAAACGACACTCAAAGAAAAATAAATAAATACCATCCTAAATACGCAATAGAGGCCCTAAAAGGAGAAAGATGCCGATTTCGTAAAATGTCAATTTAGAAGAAAATTAAAAAGGAACTGCCATAAACGCGTTCCAGCGAATAATGTCACGTTTCTCGATTCGAACGAGTAAAATATTAAATTATTTATGTCGGGAACTTTAACAAATTAATTACTTCCTTATTTATTACCATCAAGTATCGAAACCATAACGAGCTAAATATACACAGTGCGTGTTCGCAAGACAATAAGGGCAAAGAAGGAACCATGCAGTACCTTGCACTGCCAACCATCGAAATGTGCAAGTTCTAGATATAAGATTTCCGTCCTTATTTATCCCCCTTATCCTTTTCCATCCTTCGTACCAGTTGGACTTGTTGAACCTAAACTGGATCAATACATTCCTGCCGTATTCAGGAATGCACAACAAACGTGAAATCTTATGCGTGAAATTTTTGTCGATATACATATTGCGCATATATACGTAGGAGATAACGGCCAAGGCGAATTATCGGAGGATGCGTCCCACACATCGTTTATTCGACGTCGTTCTCAATTACTTAACGTTCAAGGTAGAATATCTATTAATGGCGAAGTGTGTTTATAATAATAGGAATGCATTTGGTTTCTTGCATATATTAAAGAGGCGTTGGCAAGAGTACAATGGAGAAAAATTCAAATATTTAGCGCCTTGAAAAGTATAATATAACCAGTTGCGAAATATTCATAACCTTTCTGGTTTCTAGAATTAATATTGTTGCTAGCCGGATAAAAATTAGTGAAAAGTTTGCTCGAAAGGATGTCACACATCGTCGATGAGTTTTTATGAAAATTGAATAATTGCCTTCGTAATAGCGGAAACATTTGCTCTTGCCTTGTAGGACCGTCATAAGAAATTTTGGCACACGGATTGAGGTTCGAAATGCTGCCCATACTTCTGGCACCCGGATCGAGGTTCTAAATCAGCGGCGTCAAAGATACGGCCCGCGTGCGGCCCTTGTATCCAAAATTACCAGACCGCCGCGGCCCATGTTAAACACTATCTTATATGATAGAGATCTACCACTAATAGGTCAATAAAACAAGGCTGGTTTGAACGATAGTTATATTTTCAGAACGTTTACAAACGTTTTCGGAACACCTTCGTCAGTGAAAATATAACTAGATAAATATATAAACAAACTTTTGTTTTTATAGTAACAGATCTCTTTTACTAATACTAAATCAAAAATAATTAAACAAAATCAGAGTAATGTAGTTTATAAAATAAACTGTAAAGACTGTGATGGTTGTTACATCGGTCAGACGAAACAATATTTAAAGAAAAGGTTGTATAGCCATAAGTATTCTTTAAATAATGATTTTGGTGCAATGACCGCTGTAACAAAGCATTACAAAGATCTTGGGCATTACTTTGATTTTGAAAACACAATTATATTAAAAACAGAGAATAATTATAAAAAAAGACTAATATATGAAATGATAAATATACAGAAAGACACTAAAACTATTTATTTCAGGACCGATATTCAAAATTTAAGTAATGTATATAGCAATTTGTTAAAATGACATTTGCATTTCTTAAGAAGGAAACCTTTGGCTAGGTTTTTAAATTTGGTTTTCCCTAGTCCTTGAACAGAATTGTTAAGGTTTCGACAAAGATTTTTTGATATAAGGTTTTACTTAATTTGCATGTATGTTTACACATTAATTTAGTTTTTATAATTTATATATATATAAAAATTGGTTACACATCCTCTATATCAAGAAATCCTAGTCATTAGTTATTTTGTTGATAGTTCCCAAATAAAAAACAAATGTTTGTCTATATATTTATCTAGTTATATTTTCACTGACGAAGGTGTTCCGAAAACGTTTGTAAACGTTCTGAAAATATAACTATCGTTCAAACCAGCCTTGTTTTATTGACCTATTAGTGGTAGATCTCTATCATATAAGATAAGTATAAAAGGTCACGAAATATATATATATATACATTTAATGTTAAACACTATTAAAGTTTTTCCATTGAAATAATGGAACATGGTATTATTGTAATAGAGCGATAGTGAGTTAAAATTTAACGTCATAAACATATCGATAATCATTTCCAGCTTTAACCTTTGTAAAGAATTTCATTTAAAAAGACACTACGAAATCAAGCAGAAGGTTAAATTTGCTTCGTTCACTGATAAGATACGAATAAACAAACTTACATCGTTTCAACACAAACCCAAAGACCAGCAGTCATTATTTACAAAAACGAAAACAGATAGTGATGATACATTGAAGGCAAAGAGTGCATGTTGGATGTGCCCGAAATTTCATTTCCGACGTAAAAGCAAAGTATCCAGAATATACCACTGTCGATAAATACTATTGCATCAAGAGTAAATGAATTGGCGAAGAACATGGACTTTCAACTGAGAGAAAATATCAAAGATTTTATTTATTTCTCTATTGCCGCTGATGAAAGTACTGACATTAAAGATATGGCTCAACTCGCCGTTTCTATTCGTGGCATAAACGCAGGTTTTGAAATTCAAGAAGAACTATTAGGTGCATTCCATTGAAGAGCACAACTGCGTCAGACGACATTTTCTCTTCAATTGAACTATTAATACAAAATTACCAACTCGATTGGGCAAAATTTTGCTCCAATACTATTGACGGTGCTCCTTCTATGGTCGGAAAGAAAACTGGTGTCGTGACGATAATACGCCAAGAAATATGTGAATTGGAGCCAGAAAACAAATTTGTCGGCATTCACTGTATTTTACACCAAGAATTTCTGGCACCCAAAACTCTCAAAATGGAACATGTTACGAAAACATAAAACTATAAACTTTATAAGAAGCAGGGGTCTAAATCGCATACAATTTTCACAGTTTTTGATGGGTGTTGAAGACCACATTCTGACTTACTATACTAGACTGAAGTTCGCTGGCTTAACCCCGGTGCAGTTTCAATGCGGTTTTTGAAATTGCGCGACTACATTTAAAGTTTTGTAGCTGAAAAGGGTAGATCTCTTGATTGTGATGAAGACTGGTGCTTTGATTATGCCTTTCTGTTGACATGACAGAACACCTAAACGCCTAAACATGTTAAATGTGAAATTGCAAGGCAATCGTTTAATTGTCACACAAACCTACAAGCATGTTCAAGCTTTTGAAATGAAATTTAAATTATGGGAAATCCAACTCCGTAAAAAACTTGGCCACTTTCCTGATCTCCGTTCAAGTGGTACGTGCAGCAAAGAGAAACTGTCATTATATTCAGACATTTTGGTTGATATTACATCTGAATCCGATCGCCGTTGCTCGGATTTTCTTGAGCTAAATACATTTCCAATTTTGTCAGAAGCCCTTCACGTTTGTAAATGGAGCTGATAGATGTCCAGTGCGATTTTGCTTTGAAAGGCAAATTTAACGAAGTTGACTTATTGTCTTTCTACTCACAGTATTTTGTAAGTTATGATAACTTTCCCAACATTAAAATGCATGTTGCACATTTTCAGTAATGAAAATTAATAAATCGCTGAATACTGAAAATCAGCACAACAGAGTTGACGCCGAATATTGATACGATTATGGAAGAAAAATGGAGCCGGGTCTCCGGGTCTCCGAATTTTCAAAATTGTTAATATAGATGTTGTACCTCCATCTTATTAATAAATATATATTTTGGGTCTTACTCTGTCTTTTTTGCTCATTATTTTACTGTTTTAAAAAGTTCATATACCTAGTTAGGTTAGAGATGGCAACTGATCGAAGAACTTTTCCGGCCCCTTAATCCAAGTGGCACTTTTAGTGAACGAGTTTGACACCGCTGTTCTAAATGGTGACTCTACGTTTTGATAAGATGCTATTTTGAAAGTATAACATTGTTGGCACCACCGAGTTAGATGGATGTGCTAATTTGAATAATAAAATAGTAAGATTTTGTGTAGGCAAAATAAATAAAATTACTCTTACCACACCTTTCGGAAATAATTCCAGATTATTACGTATTTCGGCAACTAAGTTACCATCTTCGGTGGAAAAATGGGGGAATGAAGTATCACCACCTATATATCCGGCTAGCGCCCAAAACGAACACCACGCAACAAGCACTGTACTTAATTCCTACAGTTTTTCACTGAGGATGGCAACTTCGTCGCGGAGATACTAGCTAGAGATATTTCTGAAAAGTGTATTATTGTTTTCTCTCCTCATTTATTGGTTTTCATGATTCGAGGTAGAAGCAGTTCTACAGAAGTTTTCTTCCTTTAGCTTTTCTTCTCATTTTTTCCTTTGATTCTATTTTATCGTATCGTAATAGCGGAAAGTGTTATGTTCTTCTTGATGGATTCAAATCTAGTGAGTTTACGGTAATTTCAAATACTGGACAAGATGTTACACTGAGTTAAATTTCTAGTTGTTTTCAACGGCAATTACGTGCTTTCTTTCGTCCTTCTCTCTGTTAGCATATGTGCATGACTGAAAACTATATTCAGTTTCACCGAAATGTGTATTGATCCAATATTTTTGGTATAGCAAAAACCATAAAAGCAAATTTATATCGGATAAAGAGCTTATAATGAAAAGCAAATCCAAACGAAAACAGATAAAGGAGGCCAAGATATTTATAAATGATGACGTGAGGAAAATGTAGGTAGAGATTCAGGAAAAAAATAAAAAGAATGCGGAAAAAGCAGAAGATCAAAGGAAAAATGTAAAAGTAGGTTGTAGAAATTAAATGTTAATAATGAGGAATGTAAATTGGGTCGAAAAGAAGACCATTTTATAAAAACTATAAACCTAAGAAAGATGCAAAACAACTAAATGATAGAACTGAAAAGAAACTGAACTCGGCAACGAAAAAGGACACGAGAAAGGAAATGCAAATATTCATATGGGAACATGGAATGTCAACGGTACTTTTGTGCTGGGAAAGCTTAAAGAAATACTAAACGAAATAAAAAAAGAATACAATATATAAATAATAGCACAACAGGAACCAAATGGTATAACATTTTTGGAGGCAAAAATAGAATGCTGGGAACAAGTTTTATAATCCAGGAAAATTTAAAGGAAAAAGTGATAGCAGTTAAAATAATATCAAATATGTAGATTTGTAGACTATGCTCTTTAAAACTAAAAGGGAAGAGAAGAAATATCAGTACAATAAATATACAGTCGAGTCTCGTTTATCTTCAGTTATCCGAAACGAACGAGTTTCGTTTATCTAAGTCGGCAGGGGTCCCCACTACCGCCACCGTTGCCATGCCAACTGGTATTGCGTCACCTCTACCCCTCCCATTTCTTCCAAGCTCACTCTAGATCAGGCATGGGCAACCTTTTTTGTAGAAGTTTTATGCTGCGAGTAATCTTGAAAAATGTACATTTTTGTGGTATCCTTATGATTCATTATGAATTAAGTTTAGACGGGCCGTGCTAATATGCAACGAAAGAATTCAGTAGCGGGCCGGGCAAATCTTACTCGAGGGCCGCATGTGGCCCGCGGGCCGGAGGTTGCCCATACCTGCAGTCTAGATTCTAACGTGATGGTGAAATTGTGGAACATGGAGAGGAATGTGGAACATGGAGAGGAATGTGGAACTTAAAATAAACGAGACTCGCAAGTTAAGATAAATGAAACTCAAAATACGTGAGTCTCAAGATAAACGAGACTCGACTGTATGTACATGCTCCGACGGAAGAGACATCAGAAAAGGTCAACGATGAATTTTATAAGCAATTAGGAAACGAACATCACAAATAAATTGCTTCATATCGATTTTATGTGTACGTCGATTTTCAAAAGAAAATGGCGTTGTAACTAAGGAAGATAATTTGGGCCTTCCGGAACTTTATATTCACCCTGTATAAATAACTAGTTTATATTATTTACAAAGAATCTAATAAATAATGACATCACATTCTATCATTCCTTAAGAAGTATTGTGATGATCTCACTAAATTTAATTAGAAAGTTGTTCTACATGTGTATGCATATACATAATAAATACTAAGTATATAAGAATGTATGTTATGCTAACGGAAGCCTTCGATCAACGAAGATGAAATGCAATTAATTATATTGATGATTGAAAAATTATTTTCGCTCGGGTACGAACCAGAATCGCATGATTTTCCATTAAGGAAGCATTATTAATGGCAATAAATTTGTTCGTAAAAACTTCGATCACGTGCTTCTAAAATTGATTTAAATTGTCCGCGAAATAATATCCGATAAGGAAATATTGAATCCTATTAGTAGTCAACCTTCGCTCGTATTGCTATCGTTTTAATTGGAATCTATTACTAAATGCCGTCACGCAAAATTCCGATGTAATTGAAATTGGGCATTAATCAAACTAATAAGACGTAAAACTTGGATTATGTATCAGGTAGTACGAGGCGGAATTAGTTGATGAAATTCAACACTGCTCGATTAGATTAATTTTATTATCGTGGAGCAACGAAGGTGGACCAGGTGAAATAGCATTCAAAACTGATCTTCGTGTAAAAAAGGTCTTATTACACAATTCGATAAGATGGGACTTTTTTGTTGCCATCTGAATCAAACGCATCATTTCTTACAGATTTTATGGCGCTAATTACAAATCCGACCGTAGAATTGCTCTAGCACGTCAGGATTTTGAGATATCCAAACCTCAATGTGCCAGAAAGACGATTTTTGGTGATATTTGAGGTTATGTTGTAAGAACACCGATTTTTTGTGCCCATTTTTGCTTACGCTATTTATTATTATTACTATTCTCCTCCAATATCCCTCTTCGCTAATTTCGTTTTTTGCACGAGATATACTAATTTCAATCTATAGATACTACTTCGTCAGTATTATGCATCATAGTCAAATACTCCGGTGTTAAACATTTTTAGACGAGCCTTTCTAACATTTCCTGATAATTTCGCAAATGACTTGAAATAGTTTATCGGGGGTTTCCGGTGTGGTCGACCACAAATCTGCAGTCAGAATATTTCCTCAAGAGAGCATTTTGGAGAAAATTTTCAAAATATAAAGTTTACAGTGGTCAAAAAAGGAAGGCTTCTAATCTTGAGATTTCAAGCAAACGCATGTGCAATCCCGTGAATTTAATACCCTGCAGGGAGATCGATGTCACTATCAAATTTAAAACGGAACATAGGGCTAAGACGCCTAATGCTTACGAAATACTGCAGATTCAAATTGGTATACCGCGAGAAAGACAAGTCCGCTTGAAACAAGCAAAAACAGATTTTGAAAGGAGGGAACAGTACTAAATGATGCCTCAAATATCACCGAGAATAGTCTTTTTTGGCACTTTGTGATTGGGATATCTCAAAATCCTGACGTGCTACAGCGATTCTGCGGCTGGATTTGCATTCAAAATCAAAAATTGTATAAGAGTCGATATATCTGATTCAGGTGGTAAAATTTGGTTAAATCGTGTGATCAGTTTTATAGGATTACAAATTTAAACTTTATCACGCAATTAAATGATCAATTCGGATATGTACATTTAACAATTAATTAAACTTTAAAGAAAAACGACTAGAGTTAGCAAATCGCAATTTACGATCTGCCAATTCTGGTTGGAAAAAATTATTGAAGCCTAGTTGATATGTATCATTTGGTTAATTTTGAATAATCAGACTGCCATTTATTGAGTTGCTTTTTCTTCAACATTTCGACCAATCCGTTGAGCCAAGATTTTCGCGATCTTCCACGATTTTTTCTTCCCCCAGCTTCGCTTTTCCGTATTATTATTACTTAACTATTCTCTCATTCCGTCTTCATAATATGGCCGAACCATCTAAGCTTTTACTCTTCTATTCTTTCTATTACTCTTGTCACTTTTAACTTCTCTCTGATAAAATCGCTTCTTATTTTATCCATTTTGCTAATGCTATCTACGAGGGTCGCCTTTTATGTTTTTACCACTAAGTGGTGTTATTGAAATGTGTCATTACTATTTTTGTAAAATTTTACATTTGTTATTGTGGAAACAGTGGCAGCTTAGAAATTGACGTACTAGTTTATTTATAGTAAATATTTTTAAAAAAATCTTGTTAAATAATGGAACGTAACGGCTTTTTGTGGAATGATTTTTTACCATTTTAGTCTAACTCAAGAACAATGCATAGAATCACTTCGTCCAACTCTTGGTAAGGAATCACCATCAGAAAAGATTGTTCACAATTGGTTTGTAGAATTTCGTGATCGTACGTCCATGACTAATGAATTGCGTCATGACCAAAATCGGTTGTTGTTCCAAAAAAAAACACCGATTTTGTGCGCAACATGATTGAGGAAAATCGGCATGTAACTTACAGTAAGATAGAAGCATCCTTGAGCACATCGAAGATAGCAGTAAATGCGATTTCGCACGAGCATTGACGGCGAAAGCCGATGGATTCCGTATAATTAAATCGAACCCCAAAAAAGGCTCGTGTTAATTGGTGGTAGAAAATGCTCAAAAAATTCACATGACCCGGAAACTAAGCAGCAATCTATTGTTTCGTTGTTCCAAGAAGAACTGAATCCAACGAAAATTGTTCGTTCACGAAACACTTCAAATGATCGCTTGTTTCTTCGGTTGTGTCAGATATGTCACAGTCATTCAGAGGATTAGAGAACAATAAATGCAGGATGATATACAAGAGTCCGTTTGCCAGCAGTTATCGACAATATCAGGAAAAACAACTGAAAACGTGGCATCATTGGGAATGATGACAATGCCTATTGTAGTATAGTAATACTCGAATGGTTAATTACCATAAGGAAATTTATCATTAATTACAATTCACAGTTAATGTTGGGGTTATGGTCTTCAAATGACATTCGGTTTATTTTGAGGTTCTATTTATACCTTTTCGATACCACACACACCACCTGTTAAGCATTTTATTACCCTACGGGTGTTAGCTTCTTATTTTAACTCCAGCCAGAGACGTTTAATGGGAGAAAAAAATAACGAAAAATAAAATTAGTAATTATTATAAAAAGCATCGATTAAAAGACAGAGAAGCATTGTAAACCATCCATAATACATCGACATTCAATATAGGTTTCTATAACAACGTATTATGCCTTGGATGAACTGGAGTCAAGGTGAATTAAAGTTCTCGTTTCGTGTACAATGTAGAAATAATGTGTTGTAGTCCTGGTTTCCAAAAAAATAAAAACAGTTTGTTTGGTTAACGGTGAAGAAAATTGACAAGATAGATAAGTCAACAAAAAAGTTTACAAATATATTTAGAATAAAAGGGTTTTAAGAAGAAGTACCAGTCAATAAAAGAACCTCACCATACCGGAGAAGATAGAATTTAAAAAGGGAGGAATCCATAGAAAATAGAACTGCATCGAGAAAAGAAGTTAAGAGAGGAGACATAGGAACCATCATCCAATAAAAGAAATTACACTCACATACACACAACACTAGGTAATTATCTTGATTTTATGTTAAATATTTCTCAAAATTTATAAATATAATTTGTTATAATTTATGCTTTTATATCATTCATTAATGCAATTTTTTTAAGAAATTTAACTAAATTCTCACTACACTATTCTCACACAACACGTCGAACAATTAATTATTTGAAGCATAAAACTTTCGAATTATTGTCACATTGCCAGTATTCACATGATTCACGTGATTGAATGTCAAAGAAAAATTGCGTGGACAACGATTTTCAGCACCGTAGGAAACCTTAATAACCCATATTTTTGAGATATCAACTGCAGACTGGATCTCTGTTTCGAGAATTGGTTTAAACGCTTGCAAAATAGTAAAGGCGAATATTTCGAAAATGAAAAAATGTTTTCTTTTTTACTTTATGTAACAACTTAAAAATCATAATGTAGAAAACTCTCTATAATACGGTCGTTTATAGAGAGTCTTCTACATTTGATATATCAAATGTAGAAGACTCTCTATAAACGGTCGTATTATATGTATTATATTTTATTAAATTTTGGCTCTCGAAAACACGATCGCATAATTAAAAGCCGCAAATAAAATTTAAGCATTATTTATCGGCTATGGTCTTCGTACGCCATCCATAAACTAAACGAATCGTCTTTAATAAATTACATAATGGAAAACATTGGCAGGTACTAATGACTTGCGAATACTCCGAGCGATGTTATGATAGCACTTCCAAGAAAGCACTAATTCGAGCTGCTGTATCCTTTTAACCTTCCAGGGCAAGGTTCTCGGCTCTCGTAAGGTAAACGCGTAAATAATGGCTATTTATAAACATTACGCTACAACCGAGTGCGAGAAGTAATTCAACACGTTGAAAGTGGACCGCTTCGAGAACATCAAAAACTGTAAATATATTACGCTACTTCGCGGCTATTTTTAACGATTATGTCGGAACATTTTCGTGACGTAGCCAGATAAGAACAATTACGACCGGAAAGCACTTTCCTGTACTGACTGCAAAGAGATAGCTTCAGAGCGAATCTGTTAACGGGATTTACTCCCGAAGGATGAATAATGTTATCATGATACAACTGTTATATCTTGAGAAAAGTCGAAAATACTATTGGATACAGATATGTTTTCCTATTCACCGACTCTGTTGGCAAAACCTTGTTGTTTTTCTTTCTCATAATGTCAACAAAAAAAGTGTCGTCAGTCAGGCGCTGGTGAATTTCCAGATGATCTACCGGTCACCACTACATATTAAACTTGTAGTGGTAAAAAAATTGTTAGACGAATGGATAGAAATAGCAACGATTTAGCTTCCGAAAAAAAACAAATTTCCACGGATCGGTGACACAAAAATCAAGAAAGGCATACACATTTATTGGCCCTCAAATTCGAGAATTAATGAACGATCCTGAATTCGATGACCTAAATGAGTTAAATGAACAAGAAACACCAGGACGGGAGCCATTCAATTAAGTAGTCCAGCATTTTCTTGGAAATGACAAAGCGGACAACTATAAGAACTTTGTAAAGGAATTGCTTAAGAACTATAAAGCTCTTGGTTGCAATATGTCACTGAAGATAAATTGTCTTCATTCACATTTATATTTTTTTCCCGGACGCCAGCCACGAGAACGGTGAGCAATTCCAGCAGTTTATATCCATCATGAAATCGCGTTATGAAGGTAACTTGGGCCCAAACATGCTGTTCGATTACTGTTGGAGATATTCCTGCTGCACAATACAGAAGAAAATCATGTAAGAATACCTTTTGAACTGCCATCCACATAAGAATTTAAGCTATTTTATGTTTTAAGCAAATGCGAAAAATATACGTTTGTCAAAATTTTAAACGCGCTTTGTATTGTATTGTATTGTAATGAGATGGGGTCTGGCTCAGTGGCCCTTTGCACTGCGACCACATTGATCTATTGTGCTTCCCCTTTTTTTTTTATTTTTTATTTAAACACGCTCTGCTCAAATAATATGAGCCTGACCCACAAATTTGGAAATCAGATTCGAAATCAGGCTATACCTGAAGATGACCCTATTTGATCAAAGAAACGCCCAAACTATGAAATTTTGTTAATCGGTATAGGGTAACGGGGAATGTTCCTTTATATGTGAGATTATTGAATTGCCAATACAATCTTCTATCGCTCCAAATTCGGCAGTGTTTTTGGATTGGCAATGTCTTAATGATAAATCTTCCAATCTTTTTTCCATTCGCTTATCGTTACTACAGCTATAGTGTGAATGCCTTACTAAGGGCTGGTAAATGGTATGGAGAAATGTGAAGTCGCAATTGCGTTATCTAATGCGTTCATTAAAGTAATACAAAGTAAAAGAACGATAATTTTAGTGGAACCGAAACATAAAACCGGAAGTCGCCGCTAAAACCAGACTACGTTCACGTTAAGAATAAAGCAGGTGACGCCCTATACCGAGGAGAAATGAGGCTAGGGCAAATATTTCACACAAGTAAAATTATGCTTTAAAAAACTGCGCATGTATTTGTAAATTTAACGATAGTTATTCACACTGTTAAACTCCATGTTAGATATGTTCAGTTTGAAAAGAAACTTACAGAGAGTAGAAATAAGGAATGTACTACAGGAAAAAGAAAAGGAATATGCAAAAAGTTATAATGATAGAAATTCTCTACCACACCAAGAACACGAAGAAGCAAAAAGAAGAAGAGGAGGAAGAAAAAACATTGAGAAAATTAAAGTTAAATGGGCAGACCATAGAAAATTAGAAAAAGAAAAGAAGGAAACTAAATGAAGGGGCTGATCCACCCCTACAGCAGAACACCGGTCGATCAGATATTATCTGAAGATTTGAAGAGCTCCATGAATAAATGAAAATAACAAAGAATTAAGTAGATTGGACAAAAATTAAAAGCAAAGAAATGTAATAAAATGGTAATAAATAGGAAGATGATCGAGAAAGGAAAAAATGACAAGTCCAAATCAAGATGAATGAAAGAAGCAAAAGAGAGGGCAGAAATAGCGGATCCAAAGGTGAAAGCAAAGGATAGAGAAACGCTGGAAAATATGTAAAGAACTATAATGGACGCAAAAAGAAATTGACATTGATGCTCCTGAAAATTATTATCTAAAAAGCTTAAAAGAGGCGACACAATCCCAGATTTATAATTTTTGGGTCGATCAGTCTTCAGCTTCATAATTTTCATTAAATGTTTGTCCAAATACATACATATATGTATTTGGTAGACAAACATGAAATAAACTGTACAATAATTCTTAAACTTTATTCGGTGTTTCTCACATGACCGAAGAAAAATTGGAGGTGGCGCGTGCAAAAATGCGTATTCACATTGCATTCTTTAACATGTAGTTCGTAAAGAACCGATAAGCTTTACCTTTGGTCAAAGATTTCTATCGCCGAATTTGTCTAGCCAGTGCTTTCGTGTTAAAAATTCTTTTTCCAGATTTCTTATTTGATTAAGGTAAACTTTCGTGTCTTCCGAAGTCACAGAAAACTAGTCTTGATTTTTTTCTTTCTGCATTTGCATATGGTCAGGATCAAACATTTGCTCCCGCCATGTTGCTAGCAGTAACCATTGATTTGGTTTTGCACATTCTTCCAGTGTCGTATGGCTTTGTCGATTTAAATAACTACCAAGGATCAAGAACGCGGTTGGTCTTTGACAAGTTGAGCGATCTTCTTCGATAGGTATGTCTTCCTCCATAAATGCGTCTTCCACCATCTTGTTTCCACTTTACGATTTTGGGATTTACTTCAATTTAAATATTACATAGCGAAGAAGACTTTAATCAACTAAAGAATCGCACTAGCAGATTTTTACGGAAAAGTACAAGCTAAACAAAATCTACGAGACAAAGCATTGCCCAAAGGTAACACACATCCGTTATTTAGGAAATTATTAAGGAATGCAATGAAATACCCGCATTTTTACATCCGCCACCCAGTTTCCCTGGTAATGGGAGAAACATCGAATAAAGTTTAGCAATTGCTTATACAGTTTACAAAATGTATGTATGTGTACAGAAGCGAGATAATACTAATAAAGAAAGCTTATTCTTACTTTACTTGTCGGACTGGGGAGCAATTTTAATATCTAATATTTACTACGAGGTTAACGCAAATGAAAAACTCGACGCAGAACGTTTCAAACAGTATTCAAAAATTAACGCCCAATCTTCTGAAAATATAGCTGTTGATTTCCAATTTGCTGTTTAATTGGCCTGAGAGTGATAGAAAATATCGAAAAGATGAATTTCTATCATCGTAACTTTTTACCTATTTTTTTGCCTTTTCCTCTGTTACATCCCTTAAAATACCTGCTCTCTCTAAGTTTTCTTCTACGTATTTCCTTTTCATATTCAACTTATCTAACATAGATTTTAACAGTGATCGCGATCGTTCAATTTACAATGGCTGTCATTGCACAACTTTCTGTGGGAGATTCCTAACAAACGAACTTCATCATAGGTCGTTCATACGAGAGTTATGTAGATATTCAACTCTTTTATGGAAGAAAAATTCTCCGAGTGAACAGTCAATTTATTCTTAAATTAATGATAGAAGCTGAAGACTGATCGACCCAAAAATTATAAATCTGGGATTGTGTACCGTCTTTGAAGGTTCTTAGATAATAATTTTCAGGCGCGGCAATCTCCATTTATTTTTGCTCCTATTCTAGTTCATTACATATTCTCCGGCATGCTTTTCTATCCTGTGTTTTCGCCTCTATGCCCCTTATTTCTGCTCTACCTTGTACTTCTTTCATTCGTATTAAGTTAGACTATCATCACCTTCTTTATTACTATTTTATTACATCGCCTTCTCTTGCTCTCCATTTCTGTCCAATCTATTTAATTCTTGGCTATTCTCATTTATTTATTAAATCGCCTAATCCTTCAGATGATGGCTGATTGATTATTTTTCTATCTTCTGGGTGGATTACTTCCCTTCTTCGATTATTTTCTTTCCTTTCCTTTTCTAATTTTCTTAAAATTAAACTCTGATTTTCTCAACGTTTTTTCTTCTTCCTTTCCTTCTCCGTCCCATTCTTCGTCTTTTTCATTTTTCCATTTTTCCATTTTAAGCTTAAAGTCTGTTTCTTCTTCGGGTTTTCCTAGTTCGATTATTTCATCCTTTCCATTTTCCCCAAAGCCAACCCGTGCTGCGTCTACCAACGGGTAATCTATCCCGTGTGATTTTAACTAATCTGTCACTCCTTCTATTCTATTCTATTTGCTCCGATTTTCTCAACGTTTTATTGCTTTATACTTGGCACATCTTAGAAGACGTCAGGTTATGTTCATGACAATCTCTAAGTTACGTTTAGAAGCTGTGGATGTATTCGAATCTGATCGTAAATCGAAGTTGCATAGCTTTCGAGATGAGCTATAAAACACTTCCAAAAAAGGAAAACGTTTTCGCATCGACATAATAGATTTTCCGATGTAAACATATCGATGCAGTAATTACCCGTCGTAAATGCGTGTAATACGGCACACGCTAAACGACATGACCTGCTCCACAAAGCATAAAGATACAAACAAACAAAAACTATCCGACTTTCTATAATTAAAAAGCGAGGAAAGGGCTGGAGAATCTTACTTATTGAAAAATTATTAAGTGAAAATTTAGAAAGTAGTCGTTATATGTCCATACTTAGATGCGATATTTTGCTTTATTCTAGCTAACTGATCTTTTTATAACGAACATACGGAAGGAAATTTCGTGTTCAGTAACATATACGTCTGTTTATAAATTGTCGGGAAGTAATAACTTCAATAGTTATTAACAGATACGCTTTAGGCACTATTTAGTTATAATTTCTTGCACAGTGCTTCTTCCATTATGCATACACGACTAATTGTGAAACGAAGGTCAGCAATTTACTTAATAATTACAGAATTTGATAAAAGAATTACACGGCTATTACGATATAATGAATCATATCTCAATATAAATATTACTGTGAGAACGTGCTAAACCGAATGCTAATAATAAAAGTGGATAGGTGATTTTTAAAAATACGTGTGCGCCTGTCTTGGATTTTTTAGATACTATACAGGCGTTACGAATGGAAGTAACTTAAAGGACTGCCAAGATATTTGAAACAAAATTAGCTCTAGGTTCGTCTCATAATGTTTCGATTCGAATCCAATATTGATCAGTGTTGCAATTATGTCAGTAGGTGTCTTATTAAAATATAAAGCAAAATCAATAAATAAGCGGATAAACCCGTTCAATCGAAGGGCACCAAATTTGGGACAGTCATTATATTAATGACCCGCCTACAAATTCTTATTATATTGACTTCTACAAATTATTAGTATCCACAATACGTACGAGAGGATAAAATTCTTGGAATTTGGCTATTATTTTCTTGTTTCGCCAATTTTCATGAATATTACAATGTAATTTCCCAATATGATCTTCACTTAATTGAATACACTTACGCTAACCTGAAACTAATTTTTTAAACGGTCCCCAAAGAACTTTCTTCGAGCCTCTGTAATCCACATATTTATAGCTAGTGTTATCCTATTCGAGGTCTGAAATTGAATTATTTCAGGTATGGGGGCTTCAAACAATAATGCGCCTCTTTTCATAAGGGAAAACAGAAACGGGAAGCGGGTGAACTAGTGAAGTTTTACCAAAGTAAAACTGTCTGGAGTAAAAACAAAGTCTTTTATTTAGCCCTGTGGTTAGGATGCCCTGTCCGTAGTGGTTCCTTCAAATTTGGAAACAGATGAATCTGAACAGATCTGGCGGATGGAGTGGATGTAGAAGCAATTTAAAACATATTTCGTTACTCGTGCAGCATTATCATGTTGCAATAACGGACGCTTCTGCAACTTTAGAGTCCGTTTCTTAACGCCGATGGATACTAACAAGAAGTTTTTGGCAAGTAACCTGTAAAGAATTCTTTCAAGGTCCCTGGACACGAAAAACTTGTTATTATTCGATCATTGTTTCCTCAAAGTCAAGCAGTGTAATCAACCTCTAAAATCTATGACATTGGCAGTAATGAACTGTGTTCTATTTGTTTGAGTTGCTGAGAAAAGACAGGTTTTTCTCAAATGCGCAGGTGAAACTTCTAGCTTGTATAAATTCTTGCAAAGAAAATACAACATGTACCAGTTTTCCTGGCAAAGTTTCAAGTTAAAAATCGGGTAATTCATTTTGAGCAAAATTTTGACCGTTCGATAATTGTATACTTCCGATAGATATAGCGTGTTCGAACTCGCTAGGGTTCATGTACTTGGGGAGCGTATTAAAATGCAATAAACCGCGGGTCACTGCGATTTCCCGTTCTGAAGTAATAGCACCTCAAAATTGATACCAGGAAATTCGGAAATTTCACTGTAGCGCTAAAACTGTTATAGATATCGCATTCGTTCTTATTCCATTCGATTCTGTGTCAAAATCTGCTTCTAGGCAGGTATACTGGGTCCCGATCGGTCAATAAATAAACGAGTTATAGCGATTTCAATTTTTTCCTATAATACAAATATCGATTTCGAGCAGAGTTTTGACGGTTCGACGATTACATACTTCCGATAACCATAGTCTGTTCGAACTGGCTAGGATTCATGTATTCGGGGAAGCTTTTTAAAATGCAATAAACCGCGAGTCACTGCAATTTACCATTCCGGAGTTACAGCACCTCCAAATTTGTATGAAGAAATTCGGCAATTTCACTGCAGCGCGAAAACTGTTGGAGATATCTCGTTCGTTCTTATTCCATTTGATTCTGTGTCTAAATTTGTTTCTAAGCAGGTCTACTGGGTTGCGATCCGTAAATAAATGAATGAGTTATGGCGATTTGAAGTTTTTCCTGTAGTAAAAATATCGATTTCGAACAAAATTTCGTCTATTCGACGATCGTACACTTTCGATAGTCATAGCGTGTCCGAACTCGCTAGGGTTCCTGTACTGGGAGAAGCTTATTAAAATGCAATAAGCCACGGGTCACTGTGATTTACCGTTCCGGAGTTACAGCACCTCCGAATTTGTATCAGGAAATTCGGTAATTTCACTTTAGCGCGAAAACTGTTAGAGATATCGCATTCGTTCTTGTTTCATTCGATTCTGTGTCAAAATCTGATTCTAAGCAGGTCTACTGAGTCGCGATCCGCAAATACATGAATGAGTTATGGCGACCTGAAGTTTTTCCTGTTGTAAAAATATCGATTTCGAACAAAATGTCGTCGATTCGACGATCGTACACTTCCAATAGTCATAGCGTGTTGGAACTCGCTAGGATTCATGTATTCAGGAGAGCTTTTTAAAATGCAAAAAACCGCAGGTCACTGTGATTTACCGTTCCGGAGTTACAGCACCTCAAAATTTGTATCAGGAAATTCGGCAATTTCACTTTAGCGCGAAAACTGTTAGAGATATCGCATTCCTTCTTGTTTCATTCGATTCTGTGTCAAAATCTGATTCTAAGCAGGTCTACTGAGTCGCGATCTGCAAATAAATGAATGAGTTATGGCGATTTGAAGTTTTTCCTGTAGTAAAAATATCGATTTCGAACAAAATTTCGTCGATTCCACGATCGTACACTTCCGATAGTCATAGCGTGTCCGAACTCGCTAGGGTTCCTGTATTCGGGGTAGCTTATTAAAATGCAATAAACCGCGCGTCACTGCGATTTACCGTTCCGAAGTTACAGAACCTCAAAATTTGTATCAGGAAATTCGGCAATTTCACTTTAGCGCGAAAACTGTTAGAGATATCCCATTCGTTCTTGTTTCATTCGATTCTGTGTCAAAATCTGATTCTAAGCAGGTCTACGGAGTCGCGATCCGCAAATAAATAAATGAGTTATGGCGATTTGAAGATTTTCCTCTAGTAGAAATATCGATTTTAAACAAAATTTTGGCGATTAGACGGTCGTATACTTCGATAGTCGTAGCCTATTTGAACTCGCTAAAGTTCATGTGCTTGGGGAGATTATTAAAATGCAATAAACCGCGGGTCACTGCGATGTACCGTTCCGAAGTTACAGCACCTCAAAGTTTGTATCAGGAAATTCGGCAATTTCAGTGCAGCGCGAAAACTGCTGGAGATATCGCGTTGTTGATATCTGCTTCTAGGTAGGTATACTGGGTCGTGATGGGTCAATAAATGAATGCGTTACAGCGATTTGAATTTTTCCCTGTAGTAAAAATATCGATTCTGAACAAAATTTTGACGATTCGACGATTGTATACTTCGATAGTCGTAGCGTGTTCTAACCTGGTAGGAATAAAGTAGTCGAGGAGTTGATTAAAGTGCAATTTAACTACAGAAAATTTGATATTACGTTTCTCCGACCATTTGATGACGCTAGCAATGTTACTACCTCGATTCCGATTAGGACCCAGTAGAAAAATTATTTTAAACTAATAATGCGATATGTTCCGTTGCAAGCTTGCCCCATCATACAAATCAGATTATGCAACAGAAGAATAACAGAAATTAATGAATATGTTGCATATTCGCAACATCATGCAAGGAAGGGAAGGATAACATCTGCTGGTTGACTACAACCAATCATTCCGGTCCCGCTCCTGAACCAAGTGTCAGAAACAAAATTTTCATGATTCTCGGGGTTATTAGATCTAAATTAAGAATTTTTGAAGATTTCACACTTCTGGAGTTATCGGTTCATTAGATATTAGAAGTTGCTTATAGACAACTTTGGGGTAGCTCTAAAATAGTTCGAAAGGGAGGATAGTGCGAAGGGAGGCAAATTGATTGCCAAAACGTCGTATAATCCACACCCAACAAATAATAGAAATAGTCCAAGCGACACGGCCATTTACGTACGTTTTATTTTCCAACACCTACACGTCAACCTGTAAGTATCTACCCTTTTTTTTCATTGAAATTGCTTGGAATTTACACACAAGGGCGTTCATTTCGCTGTTCCATTGCATTTAATCACGTAATTCCAGAAGAAATTCATTGGTATTTAGATCATTACCATCTGATACCTACGTGTTTTCGGATTTAATTAGAGCGAGGAATGGATTTAGTTGGTAAGTAATTAATTTCCATCCATTATTCAATTATCTACTTTCCTTAGCAATACATTATCTGCACCGCTGTGGTAAATTGCGACCACGCAAATATTTAGAAAAGTCTGCTTCTGTGCGGTTCAAATACGCAGGAATGCACATTTGTAAATACAAGTTTCCCTTGAAACCATCTGTTGCGATGTGTACCAATTTTTGAAGGCGAAAAAACTCAAATCAGAATGGGAAATAATTCATAATAATAATAACAATAATAATGAAACATTGACAAAATTTCGGAAAATGTGGAAATGCGGTGACCGGCTTAATTTTTTCAAAATTTTCTCGATGCCCGGTGATTAAAGTTAATAAAGGATAAATTTACGAGCGTAGCTATTTAGAATTGCTAAACTATTTAGCGCAATCTTCAAGTTCAACGTCAGCAGATTAAAAAATATTAACATGTGTGCTACGGATCCGATGCAAATCAGCATTCGGATAGCCGGTTCTTGACCATCTTAATAAAACCAGGTTGCGCAGGCGATAAATGTAATAATTGCGCTTATAAACGACTGGAATTTTATATCGCCCGTTTAAAAAGAACGTAATCGATAATCGGGTACAATTTAACTCACCTAAATATTGTATATTGAAAGATACTTGGTAATAACGCAACGTTGTTGTATGCGAAGCACAAAAATTATCGAATACCCGACACTACTGCAAACCTTCGCCGTCGTTTCAAAAATTGTATTAACTGAACGTGCGGCAAAATCTCGATTTTAGATTTCGATCCGGAGCCCTCGGCGCAAGCGCCGGTGATCCCCGCTTGGGGGATTCCGGGGACAACCTGTTGATCTATCCGTGACCATGTACGTATGCGTATTATAACACCTACGCGATGTATGGATGTATGTAGGCAATGCCTATGAATCCAGTTGATGTTGTTACCGGCGATTTTAGTCGATGAGGTAATACTACAGACAAATTTAAGCCAGACCGTGCTGAAGAAACTGATGTAAGTACATACGTCGCAGGCAGATGATAAAAACTGTTTTAGTGAGAAGATGAAATAATATTGTTTAAATATTAAAAGTATTTATTTAGTAAACCATGCATTATTAAATGTAGAGTAGGTAATACAACAATAGTGAAACACAAATTATTCGAAACTAATTAACAAAAGAAATAGGCACTTAGGCTGATATTTTTAAAAACAAAAAGGATATTTTTCGTGAAATTTTTAACATTTTTAGTGAATACAATTAATAAATAATAATGCTCATTCATTTTTATTAAAATACGTTGTTGATTTGTGGCATCTCGAGTTACAAAGTACTGAGGTTAGTCCGTGGAACTGTTTCGGTAGATGTTGTAGTAGCTATTTGAAAAGCAGTTCTAGATAGCCAATCTTTTATAATTCCAACTGAAGTGCCAATTTGGTATACATACATTATTTTTTATATCTAATACGATCCCCACAATGTTATTTCCATCTAATGGGCCTCTATCTATCTTAAGCACATACACCAACACTGTGGAATTCCCAAAGACGTGTTTACATTTCTTCAAAGGAACTTCTTTCATTTTATCAGTTGATCTTTTCAGGTGTTTTGCAGCATTTTCCCTTTGATCCTTAATGCTCTTCTTTTTTGGCATAAATAGAATGGAATTTTCGATCGATATCCTTCTTCTCCTATTGTATTCCCACATATGGCGTGCACCGGATTTTTACAAATTTCACATGAATGGGCTCCAGTAGATTCCATTCCACAAATAAGACGATATGCTTTACCGTCGCTGACAGCTGCTTCCCCTTCTGATGCAAGTAACCCTACAGATGTTTTAACTGTTGAAGTAGGGGTTGAAGAAGAGTTGTTAAATAGTTTGAGTTGCCTTGTTGTCAACAAAGAAATTGATTCAATTTCTGGTAGATCCTCTAAATTTAAAACCTTTTGGTGAGTAAATCAGGTACCGGTAGATCGTGTGACATGGAAGTGTTATTGTTGGTTGATTTAACTATTGATAGATCATTTGAAGTTGAAGCATCGTAATTAATTAATTCAGATGCTGGTAGATCTTTTGAAGTTGAAGCGTCGTTGTTGTTCTCTAAGGACGCTGTTGGTAAGTCTCCTGGTGTTAAAATAATGTCATGGTCCTGCTGATTAAGAAGTAGATCCAAATGCCCTTCAATAGCAAGTTTTTCAACCAACTCTTTCGAAATATAACTAGATTGGAGTCCAGTTTTTCGATCTGGTCCAAATAAAGCTTTGTAAGGTCATCGTTTAATGGTTCGATGAAAAGAGGAATTCTTTTGGAATTGAACAAAGTAACAACCCATCTTAATCGCTCAACAGTTTCTTGACTAGCTGGATATCTAGGCCTACCATTTACAATTTTGCACGTTGACCACAGGCTTTTTAATTCTTGTATGACAACAGCCATAAACTCACGGCCGTTGTCGTTTTGTAGTATAGGAGGACAATCTACTTCCAAAAATATTTTTAATAGTTCCATTGCTACTTCAGCAGCTCTTTTAAAGTCAACGGTCGAAGAAAGCTGAAGCCATTTGTAATTTCTACCTGAAGTCGACTGTTAGTCAACTACCACCATGATTGAAGTCACTTGATAACGATTCCTTTCCTTGGAATTTTTATTTTAGACTGCCATATCGTGTGCAGCTTAAAAACTCCAGTATAACTGAAGTAGGTATTATGGGTTTCCCGAAGTATGTGGTAAAAATTTTCCGTTGGCACTAATTTCACCACTAGATCGAAATCAGACTTTCTCTTTCAAAAAAAAATCAAAAGATTTTTAGTACCTACTTCGATAACATCGTATTTTGTTCTATAATAAGACTGTTTATGGGTCCGTTGCAGTTTAAGTAGTGGTGCTAATTTAAATTGTTCAATAACTGTGATAACTTTTATCCTCTACCACGAATCCACAATGGCTTTTCTTTATCATATCGCTTGTTCAAAATTGTCCTGATAGTTTCATTAAACTGTTCTACTGGGACAAATTCGCCCAGAGTTTGCTTTCTTCCTACATCTGAACCCATTTTTCTACGGTAGGTACTTGATAAAACTCGAAATATAGAAAACAATAATAAAAATTCGCGCAACCGTCTTCGCGTAATTTTGGACGCTACTGTGTGCACTTGTTTATTCCTCCGTGGATTGATTATCTATCTTACAATTAGAGATTTGATCAAATCTCCATTTTCATCATTTCCCTACAACACGTACATATTTAAGGCTGCCGGAAAGACATTGCCATTAGGGAAATTAGATGGCGCTCCGATGATATTGATCGCAAAAATTTGCAATGTTATTAAATCCAATTGACATTGATGGCAAAAATTTTTATTAAATCTTGCAATGGTTTATCGTTCTAATTAGTTCATCTCCATTATTTACTAATCGTCCAAAAGTACTCCCCAACTGTCCCTTACGTACTGATTAACCCTTTGAGGACCATACTTTTTGGCCGAAGAGAATTTCCTTTCTTGTCTTGCTTTTGTAATGTTCGTACAAATATTATATGTGTAAAAAGAAATTGCCCCCTAGTTCCCCGCCTTGTACCCCATTTTGCTTGACAAATACATATATATGCCCAACAGATGCATTCCTGTTGAAGCGAAATGACAACAGTCCACTAGCTTTTTAAATACTTTGTAGTTGCTATCTAAAAGAAAACGAAACAACGACTTAGCAACACAACAAAAAATTGTAAAACCAGTTGTCATAACGTTTATGTCTGTTATATCTTCCCAAGTATCATTAAAATCTTCCCTAATAGAGTTTATTTCCTTAGAGAAGAGCACATTACATTAAATATATGAAAATATGCGCGAAGTGTGACGTTTCACTAACTTTCGCTACTAGGTTGCCATGGTAACGTATACGGAACACCAAATTTGGTTCATTGCGCCGCTGACGTAATGTGTCTTCTCTAAGGAAACAAATTCTACCATTGTGGTTTCTCTCAACAATTCCTTTGAAGAAAACAAGATGATATTGAAGACCATGAAGATGAACCTACCAAAATATAATATATTCGCCGTTTTAATCTTGAAGAAGAATGTTTGTGATAAAATAAGTGAAACACGATCGGAATAATCTCTAAAACTTGCACAAAAATGCTAATAAAATGGCAAGTGAGAATTTTATCTGCACGCCTATGATGAGGGCGCTGATGATCGAAACAAATTAAAACGAATCGTAAATGAACTATCAATTTTCTCTTGGAAAATAGTTTTGATAATAAAACGACAATACACGTGACCGTCAATCGTTCTGGATCACTGTGTATATGCAATAATAGTAAATAGATTAAATAAAGTTACGTTCTTTTTGTCTCAGTTGCTTTAGTTTAGAGAATCATAATTTATTTACCTGGAAGCGATATTTTTTCAATTTTAGTAACAATTAGAATTATCAATTCTATGGGCTAATATGATGACATGAGAACCAATAACTGACTCTTGCCTAGTGTGATAGGGTCTTCTCCATTAACAAGACCACTTAATTCCTTCTTAGGTCAGCTGGCCATCGCCTCTTTAATCTTCTCTTGGTAAGTGGATGGAGTAGTATGGCATGTTATTTTATTATGATGTTGTTCCTGATTACATCCCTGACAAAGCAATATTTAACTTGTTTGGGATTATACAGGCAATTCATGCTTAATACGAGCACATACATATATTTAGCTTTTTGAAGAGAAAATGGCCAGAAAAGAATGTGCAAAACTTTCGTGATACTGACACCAGTTTTAGAACATTGGTGAAAGCTAAGCTCTACGAAGTACTGCAGAACATTGTCCTATTTCCTACAACAGTAGAAACTGCGCAGCACACATACATTTAAACGTCGAAATCTCCCTAACAAACTTACCTCATTAGTAAGCCTTTTTAAGCGTGCTCGACACTTTTTCAAGATCGTTAAACTTAAATTTTTCATTGGTTCCAAAACTATTTTGAAAATTGTATATCTGACCTTTAAAACTAGTGAGTGTAACGATAAAATACTAGTTTTTACAACGTTAAGAGCTTCAACAGCTTTAATTTTTTTTTCAATAATAAGAAGAACCAGTAAGTTTATAGGCTCGAAATTTTGCTTAGCGTGTATTCCTTACGATATCTACGACTTATTGGCGAGGATTTTTGCAAATTTCTTGTTTGTTGTTCAATTTAACCTTAATTAGGGAATAGAAAAATGACCATGGGCTGACCTTCATTTTTGGACTTCAATAAAGCAACGATAACAAAGGAATTTACAAAAATGTAGTTTGACAAGTCTTAACTACCGTATCGAATATGTGGTCTTCAAAATTTCAGGTTTGTATACAAAGCTGCTGGTTCTTCACTTATTATTGGAAAAAGATTAGACCTGCCTGAGCTCTTAAAATTGTAAAGAATTAGTATTTTATCGTTATACATATGTATATGTTTTAGAGTTAAAATATACAGCTTTCGGAATAGTTAGTCCAAAAGGAAATAAATAATAATAATAATAATAAGAAAATTATCTAGATTTATTAAAAATCACTTTGGCCCAAGTTGAAAATAGTTTTTTATTTGTTAGTCCTCATTTGTTTATTATTGCTCACGACTCATGAACCACTTGATATATATATTGTATTCCTAAAGTATTAAGCATGCCCATATTTTCTTATTGAAAACTTGAAATTCATGTAAGTAAATTTCCGATTATCAGAAAAATTATAAAGAGCAGTTTATTCAACGATTTCTTCTTTTTGATCTTCAAGGATCTTAGGACATAATCATTTTTCGGTACCTTGCGCGTGCAAATGTCTTTGTTTACATATATTATTATATCTTATATGATAGATCTCTACCACTAATAGGTCAATAAAACAAGGCTGGTTTGAACGATAGATATATTTTCATTTTGTGAATAGTGCGATAGTTATATTTTCACAAAATGAAAATATATCTATCGTTCAAACCAGCCTTGTTTTATTGACCTATTAGTGGTAGAGATCTATCATATAAGATAAGTATAAAAGGTCACGAAATATATATATATATATACATTTATATTATTATATACATACATATTATATGTTATTATTTTATAACTTTTGTAATTCGTAACGTGTAGTTCTAAACAAACACATTTCTGGTACTTTTCCTTACTTACATCTGTTTGACTAACCTTACACCTCAATATCCGAAAGATTATGACACCAATTATTAATACAATCATCAATTAATCCAATTAGGACAAATTGGCATCGGCGAGAATTCCCAACGTAATTTATATCCGATTTCGACCAATTTCGAAAATCTCTGACTAACTTAATTAAGTGGACAATTTTTAAATTACGATCGTCATAGGAAATTATTTCAAACTCGCATTACGTGGAGCATTATCTGATTTGTTCGCCTGCTAGCTCCCATATAAGGTTTCCGATATAGAGACAGACACCTCCGTCGCGCTAGTCGCCAGTTCTATATGAATCACAATTGCGACCGTAGAAACTCCTTGCCATCTGTGCCGCCCAAGTTTTTGTAAAATCGACGACTGACCTCGATTTCGGTTTACCGTTATGGCCAAAATTATCGCTTTTATTGCGTTCGGATGAGAAATACGCCGATTGCTTCGTTAACCCGATTCAGACCGTAAGAATTAAATGCAAGTACTTTTAACAGCTAGAAAGTACATTGCATAAAAATCGAATCAGCAGAACATATAAGTGTATATTGTGCTGGCTTCAGCACACGGCCCCCACGTTACGGTAGCCAATTAAATAGGTATATTGTGTTTGCCCTAAATGACTCCCAATTTTTTATTTAGTGAGAAATTCATTTTTTTTACAACTTTTAGACGCTTTTAAAATTGAAAAATAAACTTGTGGATTTCCATTTGCTATTTTACCGTTTGGAATTTTAAATTTCGCCCTAGATTCCTTCTTTATATTTGTTGCCTTATACAAATCTAAACACAATCCTTTCATGCCTACTATGGGAACAAATAAATTTTTCCTACGTATTAAATCACATCGCCATACAATTCGTTCATAAAATTTGATAACACGTGTTTTGCTAGCACGAGGCAAGTTAAGGTGGGAGACATTTAAACCGTATAGTAGAATTTTTTTAATTATTCGCTCATTCGGTGATAAACGGTTTTGATAATGCTTGCCTCCTGCTAGCGAAGCACGTGTCATAGAATTCTATAAAATAATTGTGTGGTGAGGAATTTATCGATGCTATATAGTACAATATATAAAACAAATAAAATTACCCTTACCACATCTTTCGGAAAAAAATCCAGATACGTATTTCGGCAATTAAGTTGACATCCTCAATACTGGGGAATTCAGTATCACTAGCGAATCCGGATAATGCCCAAAACACAGTATCGGCAGTATTTTGGCGTGTCTCGCGTGTTCAGTGTGTGATGTTCATTGTGTAGTGCTTTAGGTTTGTACAATCTTCGTTGTGTAGTTTTCGTCTTGGAGATTAGCCGGATTCGCTAGTGATACTGAATTTCCCCAGTTTTCCTCTGAGGATGGCAACTTAGTTGGCGAAATACGTATCTGGAATTTTTTCCGAAAGGTATGATAGGTAAGGGTAATTTTACTTATTTTATATATTACTAGGTGACCCGGCAAACTTCGTTTTGTCCAAAAATTTGTTCAAGTTTTCTTTTGACCTAAACCTTCGTAGTTTTCGCACGTCTAAAGCGAATACTTCTGTTCACATATCATACTCTCTGTGTCTCTTCTTCTGTTTCAGACGAAGCAAGCACGCGCGTATCCTTTCTCTGGCTCATCTGCACTCTCCCCTTCAACGTAGTAAAATCGTACATCAATTACTTTTTGTCTTGTCATTTTTGGTCGTCAACGAAACATTTCCCATTTTTACCATAATTTTTTCGGAAACCAGGACTACATTACATTATTTCTCCGTTCTCCAAATAACTAGCTGTTTACTATTTACCATGGAAAACACTTCATCATGACGTAACGTTGTTATAGAGATCTATATTGTTGATATCCAGGTATCCTTGTTTTTTTATATCCAGTGGTTATTAGGAATTCTTGTGATGTGAACGTGTTGAACGTATGTGTTTAAATACTTACACTGCTTTTTATCTTTTAATCGATGCTTTTTATAATGATTGATAATTTTATTTCTAGTTACGTTTTTCTCCCATTAAACGTCTCTGACTGGACATGAAAGAAGAAGCTAACACCCGCAGGGTAATTAAATGCGTAAAAGGTGGCGTGCGTAGTATCGAGAAAGCATAAATAGAACGCAAAACTAAACCAAATGTAATTTGAATATGAACATCCAAAATCCCAACATTTAGTGTAAATTTTAATATATTGAATTGTAATTAATGATATGATATTTAGCGGCAATTAACCATGTGAATATTAATGTACTACAGTGGGCAACCTTATTTTTATGCGTCCGCTAGAAGTATTATGCTGCGAGTAATATTGAAAAATATACAATTTTGTAGTATCCTTATGAAGCAAGTTTGAAGGGACGTGCTAATACGCAACGGACAAATTCAATGGCGGGCCGGACAAACGTTACTCGAGGGCCGCATGTGGCCCGCGGGCCGGTGCTTGGTCATTCCTGACTTATCTTATACAGACCTCTGATTAAGAATGCCGAACATCATATCTACGATCAGAGCATATTATGAGATTATTACAAAGTACGTATTCGTAAACAGTAGGATTGTTATCCCGCAAACTTTATTATTGTACTATTTATAACACTCGCCAAGTTCAACGGTTAGAAAAATATGTCAACATAGTTCTTTGTTAAGAGATAAGAACGTCGGTGATAAAAATTTAAGCGGTGCTCCTCTAATTTCTAATTTATTTGAACGATGTATACAGATATACTGTGACCGTCAACATCGCACAGCGTTAAAGTAAACTATGTTGATATAAAACGTTAAAATACGAAGTTTATTATAATACGTGAATGAAAACAGTGAATATGTATGTTTCAATCTCATACTTATATTTTTATTTACTTCATTATTTACATTATGTTATTTTCAGCCATCAACAGCAGATTATGAAATGTTACCATTTATCACATATACTATTACGACGGCAGTGATTCTAGTCTCGTTGCTCATTATCTACCTAAAATGGGCACTGACATATTGGAAAAGGAAAGGTGTCCCGTATTTGGAACCATCCATCCCATTCGGTAATTTCGACAACCCACTAAAGAACCGAATTTTAATCGGATTCTATTTGAAACGTTTCTACGATGACTTCAAGAAAATGGGAAAGCAATTCGGAGGGGTTTACTCGTACTCAGTTCCGTTTTTCGTACCCACCGATCCAGAAATTAACAGAATAATATTAGTTAAAGACTTTCCCAGCTTTCATGCTAGAGGTCTTTACTACAACGAGAAAGTCCAACCGATTTCCGCCAATTTATTAACAGTCGATGGTGATCGCTGGAAAACGTTAAGGACGAAATTAACGCCGACTTTCACATCGGCTCGAATCAAGAGCATGTTTAATCTGATGAAAGTGTGCGCACATACCCTGGAAAAACACGTGGAGGAATACGCCGCGAGTAAAACCCCTTTAAACGTTAGAGATTGTTCGAGGCGATTGACTGCCGATGTAATTGGATCTTGCGCGTTCGGAATAGAATGCAATAGCTTCCAAGATCCGACCATCCATGAAACTCTCGAACGAATCTTCGAAAGAGTGCGCAATATCTTCATTCAAACGTTTTGTACGGCTTTGCCTAACGTGGCGCAATTACTCGGTATTCCCTTATTGCCTCCCAAAGAAGTAGATTTCATAGCCGATTCCATAAAAGAAACGGTGAGAATTCGTGACGAAAGGAATATCGTTAGGAACGATTTTCTTCAGATGCTCTTGGAAATGAAGGAAAAAGGCGAGATCGATATGGAGGAGATTTGTGCCCAGAGTTTGCTGTTCTTCGTGGGTGGTTACGAATCATCAGCCGCTACTTTAAATTTTGCTCTGTTCGAACTGGCAGATAACCAAGATGTTCAGACTAAGTTGCGGAAAGAGATCCAAACGATTTTGACGAAACACGATGGCTTGCTTTCGTACGACGCAGTACAAGAGATGAAGTATTTACAAATGGTTGTAGACGGTATGTAGTTCAATTTTATTCTAGACTAGGTGACCCGGTAAACTTCGTTTTGCCCAAAAATTTTTTCGACTTTTCTTTTTCCTAAATCTTCGCGTAGCAATTACGCACAAACCCGTAGAAGGAAGTATTCAATTTAGTACAGTTGTTCTCAAATTTTAAGCATCCGAACAAACCACGATCCATTTTTATTTATTCTAGACTAGGTGACCCGGCAAACTTCGTTTTGGCCAAAAATTTTTTCGACTTTTCTTTTTTCCTAAACCTTCGCGTAGCAATTATGAACAAACCCGCAGAAGGAAGTATCCAATTTGGTCCAGTTGTTCTCAAATTTTAAGCATCCGAACAAAGCTGTCACTAATGAAATGAATTGAAAGATTACTAAACGTTTTTTACAAGAAATGAAAAGCAGCTAAGTCTTCCACTTATCATAGCGAATTTTCACAATTACAATCCTTAATTAAGACACAAATTAATGCAGCTTATGTGATGATTGGTGATTCGAAATTCTTTTGGAAATTTTGTAAACTCTAGGCGATCTACCTCCAGAATTCTTGGATGTTTGGATGTTGACAACACAATCCTTGATAAACCTATTGATATCGTTCAAGCATTTGCAGACGTGTTTTCCAAAGTATTCATTCGTAGCGTACCTACTGATCGTAGCCATTTTGATTCGGACTTCAATTGCTGTTCTTTTAACATTGGACACTTTACCCCTTTACTTCTTAGTGCCTTAGAAAAAAACCTAAAACGACTATGACTCAAGGAGATGATGCTTTACCTAGTTTTCTTATTCGGGACCGCGTCCCAATTTTGTGTGAACCATTATGTACGATTTTTAACATGGCTATCCAAACGTCTACTTTTACAACTTCTTGGAAAATTAGCAGGACCACGGCCGTCTTAAAAAAGGCGGCCCGAGTAATATCTACAACTACAGACCAATTAGTATCCTCTCAAACTCTGCTAAGGTTTTCGAACAACTTCTTTACGAAGGATGTTATAACTGCATCGAACCTCCTATCTATTTACCAACATGGATTTATCAGCGAACGATCAACTACCACCAATTTAGCTGAGCTTACCCAGTACATTAGAACCTCGATAAACGAATTCAGGTAGACACTATTTACACAAACTTCAGCAAAGGCTTCGACATAATTGATCATGAGATGTTGGTATCCAAACTCTCTTCAATTGGATTCTGTCCTGGTGTTGTTGCGCTGATGCAATCTTATCTTCATGATCGTCCATGTTACGTGAACTACAATTTATTTCTACCTGGCTCTTGCATTACATCCAGTGGAGTGCCTCAAGGTTCAAATTTAGGTCCACTTCTTTTTAACATATACGTACATGATCTGTTGCTCTCTTTGGATTGTGGCTTCCTTGCTTATGCAGACGATCTCAAAATTTATAGTAAGATTACTTCAACGTCTGATTGCCTGAATCTTCAAAAAACCTCACAGAAATTAATGATTGGTGTTCTCTCAATAACATTCAATTGAACAATTGAACATTCATTTGGAAGCTTGTTTTATGTTAACATATTGTTGTCAGTTTTTCACTCCTTTTTTCAACTTTTTACGTTTACGTTTAGTTTCGGTTTAAGTTTTGATTTAAAAACACTGCATTGTATTTTCGTTTTCTGTATATTGCCCTGCTATTGGATTAATCTGTTGGGTAATAAAGTAATTATTATTATTATTATAACCAATTTGGAAGAAAGTCACTATTATTAAACCAAAGTTTACAAAGAGAAGAAAATCGTTGTAGCGCAATTGAAAAGTAAAACAAAAATCATAATCTTCCTTTTCATAAGGATATAATCAGTAGTAAATGTCTGTTTGAGAATCAATACGTTTTGGTATGAATCAGGACTATTAAGAACTCCTCACCACACAATGACGTAATCAAATCCGATATCACGTGAGTGCCTAGAAACGAGTCAAGGTGTCACCGGATTTAATTAAATAATTTTATGGTGAAAAGTTGTCGATGTGATATATGTATGTTAGTATTAGTGATACTACAACACAGTTCTTGCAATCACTACCAAATGAACGTTAAGCTCTCTAATTTTCTAGGTGCCTGTGGAGAATGATAATATCTTATGTCTCGAAATAGAAACCTTTCTATATCTATTGAATAGTGGAAATATTAATATATAATCTAAACGCTTGATGCATTATTTTGTTGTTTCTTCCTTACTATTTTAGCAATGTATCTCTAATACGTAATTCTCATTCGGAGTTACCGATAACTATGGGGAAATCGCAGAATACCAGATTGTTTTATCAATATTCCCCAAACAACGTCACGTTTGAAAATTTCCCTTTAAACCTGAAAATCACATATCCTTTGTTTATTCCCACATCAAAGACAGTCGCAAGAATGACGAGATTTCGTACAGATCTTATGTTGGAATTAACTTCTATATATATATATATATACCCTCAGGAGCTCACTGTTAACAAGTTTAACAAGTGAGTTCGGGAATTTAGCGCTCCCGAAGTAGCTAAAACCCAAACTAAAGTGTAAGATAACGTGCCGAGAGTTGCGTGGCCGCAGGGGTGTGCGGTATTTAACGTTCCCCTGGGGGCACCAGGCGAAACCCTCTTGTAATTAGCCTTACCCGATCAAGCGGGGCTCTGCTCGGGCGGACAGATGCTTCCCTAGCTACTCCTCGTATAGCTACACTATCTAGAATTTCCAAGGCTAAAGTGTAAAAGCTTGTGAAAGAGGGCCAAGATTTCATACAGGCTAAAAGAGCCATAATCAAGGCCAACTTCACTAGGCATGCACAAAGGGCCAGGTTAGTCTAGATAAGGAAGTTAGGCCTCAACAGACGGCGGAGGCTACTAAACGTAAAGAAAGGACTGAAGTCCAAAAACGAGGTCGGATGGCAGTACTCCCGCAGGTCTTCCGAAAGGCAAGGGGCCACAAGGTTTAACGTTCAAGGAGGTTGCTTTGGAGAGGATCGTGGTAGTATGCAACGACCCCAGCCATCCAGATGGAGCCGGCAAACCTTAAGGCAGACCAGGAGTCTATTATAAGGCATATAACAGCATTACGGAGAAAGGGCTTCAAGTCCGCCTTTAAAAATATATATATATATATATATGCGGAAGAACCGCTCTCGAAGCTGTCAAGTCTAATTAAAGGAATAAAGCTGGAGAACGTATTCTAAGAAGGCATGAGGACCATAATAGACCTGGAAAGGTCGCAGTGGAACAGGCATCAGTGCCACCTTAAGTAATCTAACATCTAACATATATATATATATATATATATGTATATAATACATTCGGTACATGCCATATTCTTCACACAAAACACTTTGCTTCGAATGGAAAATGTAATTGGAAAATAACCATATCGATGTTGCTATTATTCCCTTTTATTCAGGAAATCCGAAAAGTGGCCTAGCAGTTATAAAATTTGGACGCCAACTTTCTTATTTACTTAGATACCGCTACAATAGTGGTCCAACCGCGGAGTTTCCGGTATTTCCTTGCTTCCTCTTATTTCCTACGTTTTCCGGCGCCATTATGGAAAAATGTGTAACACATATCTAATTTTGAGGCAATGAAGCCAATTTGGAAATATCTAGGCTTTTTACAATCCTAATGTTGCTTTACTCTAACGAAACGCGTTTTGTAAGCGCGTCAGAGGGACCTGAAATTTAGCATACGTATTACGTTTACTGGCAACTTCCTTCCGAGTTTATCCTTTATATCCTCTTTTATATTGTTATTACAATTATATTAACAAAACATACATAAATTGTAACATATGTGTTGTTTATATGTAAAGTTTACAAAAATAAACACAATAGTTTCTACTTCCGGCTCGTCAATTCAATTTTAGTCTAAATTTTAACACTTTATCGTCACATTTCTCTATACTTAAGATAATAGATACTTCCTTTTAATGGAGCAAATAATATGTATGAAGACTCTTCCTCAAGTTTGAAATAATCGATTAATTCTACGTCGATTCTTGAGATGCTGCCAAGCCTATGTTTCGAACTTTTCAATGATGTCGTGTGGATTTCTTTGCTTAGGAAAGTTTCATTGTGGGAGCCGCGGGATGCTAAGTCAAGTGAATGTGGGAATTAATCCAACATTCACATTTGATGTTTGTCGGAAAGCTGTTCCAAAATGTCGAACGATTTTTGGCCTTGGCTAGATTTATAACGAATTTAAAAGATGTCATTTCAAACGTACACCAAAAACTATAGTTTAGACATACATAGTTGATTGCGGAATCGTCAGTTCATTCTTAAACCTTAAGATCTATTGAAGATGATTTGTGGTATTCCCCGATTGACGTAATTGAGACACTTATTTTTCAATTCCTACCCAAACTATATTAGGTTTCTCTAAACCTATCTCTTGTGGTTTCGAAGAAATTTGAAGGTATGTTAAATTTTACTCGCCCTTATTTTTTCTATACAATTCGAGAAAAGCAACAAATATATAGTATTCCATGAAGGTGATTGCAAAGACTGCGGTGTAATTTACTGTGGAAGTGGAACTTTGTTGAAAATGCTTGCCTCGAGCTAGCGAAACACGTGTCACCGATTTTATTATAAACAATTGTGTGGTGAGGAGTTTACCGATGTGATATTTGTGTCAATATACTATTCCATTGAAAATATCATAACTTTGATACTTAGCGCTTTTTGTATAAATGACTAATTATGGTCTATATAAACATACCCAATCCTGTCCAAATAAATTAAAAAGGATTATTAGTTTGGAAGCTACAGTTCGACAGTATACATGGAATGATGTAATCTAATTAACTTGTGAGGCAGCGTTAAATTCTCCTGATTCCAAGTAGAAATTATTTCTGCTCCCGTTGAGAAAAAATCACTTAATGTTCTTGATTTTCAGAAACACTACGAAAATATCCACCGATCAGTACTTTAAAAAGAAAGTGCACCCAAGACTTTCAATTTCCAAATACCGATGTGGTTCTCAAAAGGATACTAATATCTTCGTTCCGATACTCGGCTTTCATTATGATCCGGAGTATTTTCCAAATCCGATGATGTTTATTCCAGAAAGATTTTCAGAGGAAAATATTAGTAAAATCGTTCCGTATACCTACTTGGCTTTCGGCTATGGACCAAGAAATTGTATAGGTGAGTAGAATTATAAGAGGTTATGACATCGATTTACAATCTTCCCAAAATAAACGAGAAAAACGTTGAGATAGACGTTCAATTTGAATATACGTTTGTATTTTCTACAGGTGATCGTTTTGGAAAGCTTCAGGTGAAGATGGGAATCATTAGCTTAATAAGGAATTACAAATTTACACTAAACGAGAAGGTGAAACTTCCTTTATCCTATCACTCAGGTTCGACTGTCAACGAAGACATCCTTCTAAATGTTGAATTTGTTCAAAAATAAATGCTGTGTATTTTTGTATTATTATTTTTATTATTATAATAATAAGCATGGTCCCTCTCGTTGTTAAGAAAAATTAGATACAATACAATTAGTGCGAGGGTGGTGTAACTATATATACAAATGTGTATGTAATTTCCGGTTTTATAAACTTTTTGTTCTGAAGTTCTCAAAATTAGAATTTTTTAAAATTTCATGTATTTCCTGACCAATTCTATTTATTTTTTGCCTGTCATTTTCTTCTTATTGTTCCTAGATTTTGGCATTCATGGATATCCAAAAGTCCTCAGACAAGATACCAAACAATAAATTATAGAAATTTTTTCAGAAAACAAAGTTTAAGTAACAAGGCAGTTAATGTTATCAAAAGCTTGTACAAGCAGAACAAAAACGGAAGCATATGAAAAATCACCGAATCAGATATATTCCTCGAACAAAATAGGAAGACGGAATAATAAAGGGCATTGCGGATGATATGCTTGTAGTTGCGGGAAGGGAAAAAGATCTACAAAAGAACATGGAAATCTGGAATTTATCATTAAAAACAAACTACGGAATGCTTTGACCAAAGAGAAAACACGAAAATAACGGGAGTAAGTAACAAAGAAGAAATTAATATCGAAATTGAGGGATGCAATTGGAACAAGTCGATATATGCTAGTACTTGGACATCAAATTGAAAGTTTAGGAGAATGGGCAATGGAAATCAGGCCAAGAATAGAAAATGCGCTTAAAGTGTAATATGCAATGAGCAAAGGTTTTATCGGGGAAAGAGAAGTTTCGAGAAACCTAAAAATGAATGTGTCCAAGACAATATCTAGATCAATCTCCAATGCCGGTTGTGGATCATGGGTCCTGGCAAAAAAGGAAGAAGCAAACAGTAAGCCATACCAATGAGATATATAAGAAGGATCAGAGGGGCTACATGGGGAGATAAAATCAGAAACATTCAAATACGAGAAGAGCTGGAAATACAGCCTTTGATGTCATTTATCGAACAGAAGAGGAGAAACAGCTGGACAGGTTGGGAATAAAGGACTAGTCGAAAGAGTGTGGAAAGATAAAATGTAGATAAACAAAAGAGAGGAAGACCCAGATGAATTTGGGACAAAACAGTTGGTGAGTGGCTAGTAAGAAGAGGATGCACTTGGACGAAGGCAAGAAAAAGGGCGTAAAATAAGAAAGAATAGGCCAAATGTGTATACCAATAATGTATAGTGAATGTCACACACTGTTCAACAGTGCCCTTTTAATTATATATATTTTTTCGTAGACTTTAATTAGAAAACTTTTGCTACTCTCACCATCTGTATACGCGTCCTACGGTTATACGTTACAAGTTGTCCCCTTCCGTAGAAGGAAATAGCTGCAACAATGTGTGACTAGTAGAGTTTGTTAGAAAGGTGGATGACGTGTTATCATTAACTAGTGCAAACCGGTCTTTGTCTCCACTTACATGCAAGGCGCGACATTAGACTTCGGAGTAGTAAGGGCGTAAGTCCGGTTTATACTAGTTAACGATAACACGTCATCCACCTTTCTAACAAACTATATTAATTAGGTACATGATGAGAGAATTCTTAATTAAATTCACACATAGGTACAAACATCAATCGTTCTAGATTTTAATATCGTTTGTGTTAGTACATCATCGCATCCAATTGATATCAGTTACGTTATTTCTGATTCCAAAGACAGAAAAGTTTAGAATATCCCTTTCATCGAAAGTTAACTTTGACACACATCGAAAGCTATGCTAGTCTAAAAACGTTTTGTTGAAGGGGCTTAAGGATAATCGTAAAAGATGCAACAATTTATATATACCAGGATCGGCCGGTGGTCGAAATTCGACCACAACATCTATATATTAATACGCAGTCAAATACAAACAATCACACCTGATTTACATTGAATCTTTATTGTATTTGCGATTTTAAAATAAAAATCGCGCTCTACTTTTTGAGAAAATCGTTGAAAACAAATTGAAGTTTCCTATTTGTCTCTTATATCGTTAACTTTAAGTGCTGTTCAACGAAGAGATCGTAGCGCGGTGGATAGGATCTAGGTTTTACACCCCTGGGAATGTGTGTTCAAGTCCTTTGTGCACGAAGAGATTGAAAAAAAAAGGACATGAGGAGGACTTAAACACACATCCCCACGGGTGTAAATCCTAGACCTTATCCACTGCACTACGATCGCTTCGTTAAACAACACTTAAAATTAACGATATAAGGGACAAATAGGAAACTTCAATTCCTTTTTCAACGATTTTCTCAAAAATAAAGCACGTTAGGACAAAAGCTCATACCTAGATAAAATTCTGGTGTTCCGCTTATTAGCGACGAATACACAAATATGTAAATGCTTGGCACGAACGGATGAGCTGAACATACAATTATTTTACTCACTCGCAATGTATTGAGACGCCAACTTAATCCACTTAATCTGCTTTTGTGCAATCAATATTATGCCAGACTATGTTTGTCCGTTTCTCGAACGTATTTACTATAATAATATGCCATTACTTGACGTGGTTGACGTACATATATCACGTTGCGTGTGTCATTCTGACATTTACAATATGTAATATATGCAATATGTTACAGACTCTCATCTGCGTTCCACTGCACGTATCGCGATGAAACATACATTCGACAAATCTGCATTGTAATACGAAAACAACGATATATGTACCATCGCGATACATGGAGGGAACACTCTAAAATATGTACCAGAAGACGACCCGCTGCGTATTAATGTATAGATATCTAATGATGATAGTAATAATAATTTATTATCCAACACCAAATTAATCGCTTCTTATAGGATAATTTTATTAACAGAATTACAATATTGACGGAAAAAACAAAACAAACTTCTACGAAATATACAGTGCGTCCTGGAATTAAGTTCACTGTCGGTATAATTGATCAAAAGTTTTGGAATTCTATTTTAATGGTTTGAGATGCCGCCCCGCTTGGTCTGACCAGAATTTTGAGCATATTTTCACTTTTTGAAAATCAAAGCCGTCGTGACAATTGCCATTTCGGTCAATAATACGGAAAAATGTTATTGAGAACAGTTGTTCAGAATATGAAATTATGACTCTATGCAGTATCGGTTTACTTTGATTAAACTAGGAAGAAACAAGTATTCTCTATTAGTTGCTAGAAAAAAATAATGTAAGTTTCTAACAAAGTATTTTATTAAAAGGAAAAAAAACAACAATTATTCATTTGTATTTCACCACAATCGGCACAATCGACTTCAAACGATTTTTTTTTTTATGATTTGATTTTAATCTTCGATAATGACAATGCAATTTATATTCTATTTTATTAATTTTTCAATTAATATTCAGTTGTTTAGGTACTATGCGGGTTTCCTGAATTAAATTGACAAATTAACAATAAACCTATTATGGAGGAATTGGAGGAATTAAATAAGTGTTGTGTATTTCCTCTCCATTTTTTTTTTTTTTTTTTTTGAATAAAATAATTTATTAGAAACTTTTTCACTTTTTTTTACAGCTTATACAGAATACTTGTTTTTCTGTGGGTATAATACAAGAATACAAAATAAATACTGTTTTCTTTCCAAAGTGATTCGATATTTGTCAAATCTGGTGCCTAATGATTTCCTGTTGATTTCGCATGTAAAAGATAAGTTACTAGGTTTACGTCCCACATCGGGCAAATAAGCGATGGACGCAAGTAAAGGGCAATAACCAGAATTGGAAAGAATGGTTTGGAGATTGCTTTTTACGGATGCAAACACGAATTTACTGTTAACGAAAATATTCTAAAACTTGTTAAAATTGGTTTTATCAATACATTGTTTATTGCTTTACTAGGCGCAAGTGAAACAGAACGACCCCCGTACCCATATATCTACATATCTTTGTGTGCGATATTTTTATCACATATTTATATGAACAATTTTGATAGTGACACAGCCAAATATCCAATGAAATATATATATAATATAAAATTTCATCATCTCGTTTTGTATTGAACTTTTGCGATTATCTATCTATTAACTTTACTTCCATCTTATGCATGTAAAATTGTTATTATTACTGAAAAAATAATCTTACCGTACTAATCGCCATAAGATAAAACACTTTTTTACCATCTGAGCTAACCTTACCGACCCAGATGATACGTATATAAATTTGGATCCTTTTAGGCTTCAAGTATAACGTGTCTAAATTCCACACTCTACGCAATTGAACTCGAGTACTTCAGATGTAAAGTGCCATCTTGTTTTCAATTCTAAAGCACCATCTTCTAAGCGAAGAAAGAATGGAACCATTTACATTCCCTTTGCTCGCGTTCGTAACATTTCTCACGGCATTGGTGCTGTTCATCAAATGGATATTACGGCATTGGGAAAGAAGCAAAATTCCGTACCTCAAACCGACTTTTCTATTCGGTAACTTACCAAATCCGCTCACCAATAAGATACCATTGTCGATGCACATCCATGAATTTCACAGACGACTTAAGGAACTCAAGGCGAAAATCGGAGGTGTTTATCTATTTTGTTCGCCGGTGCTTGTTGTTACAGATCCTGAGCTAGCCAGACAAATTCTGATCAAGGATTTTCAAAGTTTTCACGAACGTGGCTTCTACCACGACGAGAAACATCAACCTATTTCCGCGAACCTCTTTACGCTCGACGGTCCAAAATGGAGGACATTACGGACGAAGCATACGCCGATATTTACGTCAGCTAAGATGAAAATCATGTTCGATTTAATGATGGACGTGGAAAAATTAATGGATAAATACGTCAGTAAACACGTCGCTAATAACCAACCTCTGGATGTAGTAGATTGCATTGAACGAGGGTCTTCCAGTTTTATCGGATCTTGCGCTTTCGGGATAAATTGTAACAGTTTCGAAGACAATACCATCCGACAAATTCTCAGGGAAGGTATGGATAAGACGACGACTTTCGTGAAGATATCCTTCTGCAGCGCTTTCCCGAAATTATCTCGATTCCTTCGTATTCCTCTGATTTCAAGGAAAGAGGCTGGATATATCATTAATTCGATCGAGGAGGTCATGGAGTATAGAAAGAAGAATCAACTGACTAGGAACGATTTTCTTCAATTAATATCGGAATTGATGGATGATAATGTAGTAACTCTCAACGAGCTAAGGGCATCGTGTATCCACTTTTTCCTGGCTGGATTCGAAAGCAGCGCCAATTCTAGCATCTTTCTGCTTTTCGAATTGGCGCATAATCAGGAAATTCAGCGCAAATTGCGAAAGGAAATTAACGAAACCTTGGCCAAGCATAACGGGGAAATGACGTATGAGGCTATTATGGATATTAAATATTTGGAAATGGTTATGTGCGGTAAGTACCTGTCAATTTTGTAATTCCCGAAAATGGCTTAAATACTTTAGTAAACGCTTTAGAATTACGGTATAGAACACTTTAAAGCTTGCAATGGTATCAATCTCCAAAGCATCTCAAACTTGGGCCTAAAATTTTAGATGGCAATACCGCGATGATCTTCCTCCAACCTCGGGCTTTCTATACACACGCATAAACCTTTTACCGTTTCCACCTTTCGATGTAGGATTCGGAACCACCGATCCGTATACGCATGTGTATCGTACCGCTCCTGGCCCGTCTAGCACCATTTCCCTTGCGTTCGCAACATATTGGAGGTACAGACAAATTTTCAGGTTTTTTAACTACCACGCTCCGTTGCGACCAGGTCTCGAATCCTGAACCTTGTCATTTGAAGGCGGATGCTTAACCACTCAGCCACACTTTCTGTAAAATTAATAATAATGAGAATCAGAAGAGATAATGAGATAATGAGAAGAGATTTCCTTGGGGTGAGCACCTTCCCAACTTATCCCCCAACTACGAACCTTTTTCTCCGATTCTATGTGCGCCTAAAACTGTATTTTAGGATATAATACGTACAATCTTTCGAATTAGTAAGTAGTAGTCATGTTATGATGAAAACCTTTGCTCGTAAATTAGCAAACTGCACGTCCACAACTTACCGTCCTCCGGCAAACGTTTTAATTCAGATTTAACTAAATTTTGTGGACGTTGGAAACCATAAATTAAAACGTAAGATTTACCTTTTCAATTAGCAACAGTTACGTAAAGACATCTATTTTCCTCAACGTTGTAAATCAATTGCAACCCCTTTTTGGTAACCTTTCCCCTTTCAGATCTCGTTGCTCTGAGTAGTACAGATAAAAGCTTAAGATTTGTAATCCTCGACAACAGTTTGCGCAAACGACATATTTTGAATTCATGTTAACTTCTTCAATGACAAGTGTTTACTACTTCAAACCACTTTTTTAAAATCAATCAACGACAGGATTTCATTTAAAGATTGTCGAAAGTACAAGTATTGAGGTCAGGAGTTATATTGTAATTTGCTTTTTCAAACAAGAAAGAATCTAAATAAAGTTGATGTAATAGGTCCGCTTTCGTAGAGTTTTTAATTGTATATATATTTTCAATTTACATGAACCTTTTTCTAATAAGTCGTATTTACCATACTTCCACAAATGACTTTTCCTGAATAATCTCTACCACTTGTAGATCAGCATTTATATACATACTTACTTTTTCAATTGAGAAAGAATCTAGATTGTTAAGTTGGTGTAACAGCTCGGGCTCGGTTGCAACTGCATCAGATCTGGGGAAATTTCTAAATATTTAATTACAATTTTCTACAATTTTTTTACTATTATTTAGATGGCTTTAATACAGGTATAATAAAATATGACTTGTAAATAGGGTTAAACGCGATTTCTTCCTGCATTTTTCCCAAACCCGGCGAAAAATAGCGTTTTATTTCTCGCTTATAAATTCAGAATCATCTAGAATTTTGTTTTCTACCCATTCATTTCTGAAATCTACCAATAAGAAATTTCGAGCAAAATCAAAAAGGAAATTTGCTTTTTGATGGATATTGATGGCTTTCGTGGGCGTTGGTGGAATTGAAACGTGTTGGTTCGAGTTCATGGATTGTAAATGGCCCTGATGGGGTCGGAGTATTTATTGGACGGTGAAGAGGACGATTTGCTTGAGTTCAGGAGAATAGCTGGTGTTTGGAGGAGTTTGTGACATTGGAGGAAGTCGGGAAAGGCTCAGAATGTTTCTTTTGTGGGTCTTAAAATTGGCAGCGTTGGTTCGACATTCCGCAATTTGTTTTAGTTCAGGGGAGTTTCTGGAATTTAAGGAAGTTGATTGAATGGGAGAGAGTTGCTTCGAGTGCTTGGAGCCTTAATTTCAATGACAACGGACCTTTCTGCGAATTTACTATCAACTAGCAACAACTTTATTAACCAGTCCCATTTTTCTGAAATCTACGAAAAAGAAGTTTCAAGCAAAACCAAAGAAAAAGAAAACTGGTTTTCTGATTAAAGTTGGTGGATTTCGTGGCTTTGATTTGATGAAATTGGAGGGAGCTGATCCTAGTTCGTAGACTGCGAAATTTCCTGGTGAGGTCGGACTTATTGGTGAATTCAAAACCATCAACAACTTTGTTTCCAAACCATTTTTAAATGTGCCAAGAAGAAGTTTCAGGCAAAACCAACAAAAAATAAACCTGTTATTTGAGGGAAGTTGGTGGATTTCGTAGGCTTTAATAAAATTGTAGGGAGCTTGTTCCAATTCTTAAACCACGAAACTCCACGGTGAGGCCGAGCTTCTTTATAAATTCAAAACCATCAAAAATTTTATTTCCTACCATTTTTTTTCTGAAATCTAGCAAGAGGAAGTTTCAGATACAATCAAAACGAAAGGCCTGGCGTTTCAAAAGGGATTGGCGGATTTCGTCTGGTTCTCATCCATACTCGCGTTCTCCACCTTTCGCGGGTCTTCACACGATGAATGTGACCCCAACTTTAATTAACTTTTTCGCTGCGCCTTACTGCGATACAGCACTACGCCCAATCCCATTGCCGCCCCAAACGCGTCATAAACACACTGAAAGCGTGAAATGAGAAAACGCGAGAATCTACGGTTTAGAACTAAATTGAAACGGAGTGGTTCTTACTCTTACTACACCAATTGAACTCTCCTCAAAATATCTTTCTCGACTACAAATTCAGCTTCGCTGAAAGAAATAGCGACGTAATTTCATTGGTGCTGTAAAAGTAAGCACTTCTTTTCGCTTAGAAACTGCTGCAACTATCTATGCATCTTTCTCCAGAAACTTTGCGAAAATACGCACCGGTAGCATATCTAAACAGAAGATGTGCGGAAGATTTTAAACTGTCGGACATCGTAATCAAGAAGGGCACTGATCTTTTAATATCCGTCCTTGGTATGCAGAACGACCCGGAGTACTTCCCCGATCCGGATAAATTCGACCCGGAGCGATTTTCCGACGAAAACAGGAACAAAATCGTGCCATACACGTACATGCCGTTCGGCGAAGGTCCCAGATACTGCATCGGTAAGTTTCCTCAATTTATCAATCACATAAGTAGATACACTAAACGCGCTGACTACATATTTCGATTTTAGGGGACAGATTTGCAAAGCAAGAAATAAAAATTACGGTGGCAAATTTGGTCAGGAAGTACAAATTTAAATTACACAAACCGATTGAAGTTCCTTTAAGGTTTAAGGATTCTGGTTTATTTAATGCACCCGCAGACGATATTTTGTTCGACGTTGAAGAAGTTAGTGAATAATTGCCAAAGAATTGAAAATAATAAATCTTAGTGGTTTTAATAATTTTTTTTTTGATAAATAAAGGGAAAAAATCATTTTATTTGGAAATTCTGTTTCCATTGATTTTTCGATTTTTCGCTTTTACTGGGAATAGTTGTTTTTAAAACAGAACAGTGTAGGTTTGGTTTAAATATTTTAACAAATCGAAAGCACAAAACTACTGCTTGAACAGAAGTTTTTATTAGAAAATTGCATACAAATAGCTAAATCTCGAAATAATTGGTTATTTTATTTATTTTAGAGATTCCAACAAATGTTTTAAACCGAAGCGAATTATTTATACCAGAAACATTTATGAAATAAATTTGTACGCAATATTTACATATAAAATAAACGTATAATGCACCATATTGATAGTGTTTGCTTGATTCTACTTCTTACACATAGCTTGGGCAGTTTATCTACGAAGGTTGCTCGCGTCTAGTCAAAATTTACACAACATACTGATCAAATACATTTATCTATAATGCTTAAAAGTATTTCCCCTATCAAACAATGCATTTTTGCATCCGTAAAAGAGCATCTCAACATTGGATGCTTTGAAGATGCTGTTTTGCCACATTAAATTATTTCTTCCTTTCTAAATGGGCCCATAGTTTCTTCGGTCGATGCAAACCGGAAATCCCATAACTTATCCTTTACAGCTGGAAATAAAAGAAAATCGTTAGGTGGTAGGTCTGGACTACACGGCGAATGAGCAATTACTTCAATATTTTGAAGATTGAAATACTCGTTAGTACAGCAGTGTGACTTCGGAAGATACCAAAATTCAAGATAATCCTACATCTCGGGACCGTTTTGGCGAACATTTTGGAGCATTTGAGGCCAGCCAACTGCAGTGACCCATTCGACATTAACTTGTTAATTAATCTTGCTTCGGCCTTTTTTCACCAATAATCGATGCGTTCTCAAAGATCCATATTTTGTTGTCCGATTGTTGCCCTTTTTATCAAAACGGTATACCCATGTTTTTACTCCACTTGACTAGAAAATACTTGCAACTTCCATATCCCATTCAAGTTGGCAACTGAAACTGGTGACGTTTGGATTATGCGAAACTCGTCCTTATTTTGCGGTCCAGTTCATTCTTGAGCACATAGGCTTATAAGATCGAATTCTCTTTGCACAGCAATTTTAGCCATTTCTATTGGAAGTTTCATCGATCCAGACCAAATCCCCTACTTCAGATACGCAAGCTTTGACTTCTTTCTAAAATTTTTATTACATGACAAAAGTCACGGTGGTCGCCTTTTGTTTCCTTCTACCCTAAATCCTTTATACTTTCTCATATCCTTATCAATCTTCCAATTCGCCTAGCTAGTATCAATGATAATGACTAACTATCTCCTAGGGGAAATAGAGAGGTGAAACTGAGAAGGAGGAAAGGATAAATCATTAGTTACGTTTCCCTTATCTTACTTATTACTCCTATAGCCGTCTAAATTTCGGTATAGGACTGTTGAGTTGAGGTGACTTTAGCTTCCCAAACTTTTGTTCTTAAGCCTAGGATTCTAATTTCTTACTATATTACCAGGTTCTACTGCTTTTCTTAATAATTCTGTACGTTTCTTCCATGGCCCTGTATTCTTTCCTATAGGTCTCGTCGGACATTCTATTCATGTAAACCACCCCAACTTTTGTTTTTGTATTTTCTGTTTTGTTGACTGTTTTCAGCGGTCCCCTGTCTCATTTTTTATCCATTGGGATAAGCCTAAAATTTTAATTTTTTTCCATTTGCTGCTTCTCTTACGTTTTCTATGCATTTCTATCTTGACCTCGCTCGTGTATTCTTTCCTATAGGTTTGGGTTCATAAACGATTCTCGTAAGTCTCCTTTCAGGCATTTTATACATGTGGTCTAACCACCCAAACTGTTTTTCTTGTATTTCCTGTTTTGTCGACTCTATCTTCAGCTGTTCCCTATATGTCTAATTTTTGATATTATCCGTTCGGGTTTTACCTTCTATTCTTCTTAGAAATCTAATTTCTGTTGCATTAATTGTCTTAATCTTCTGTTCCTTAATATTCCTATAGCCATCTACCTTACGGTGTAGGACTACTGAATCGAGGTTATTTCAGCTTCCCAAACTTTTCGTCTTAAACCTTGGATTTGTGTGATTTTGAATTTTTTCCCATTTGGTATTTCCGGCTTCTGCTGCTTTCCTTACTTCTTCTAGACATTGCTTTCTTGGGCTTCCTCTTATATTTTTCCTTCTAGGTTTGTGTTTATAAACCATGCTTGTAAGTTTTTCTTCAAACACTCCACCCCAATTGTTTTTCTTGTATATTCTGCCTTGTTGACTCTATTTTCAGCTGTTCCATGTACGTCTCATATCTGATTTTGTCCATTCTGGTTTTACCTGATATTCTTCTTAAAAATCTGATTTTGTAACAACTTATTACTCACTTTCATATATTATTGTTGAGTTGGTGTTATCACCTTTCTGACTATCTCAAGTTTGATGCTTTGTGGAATTTCTTTTCTAGAAATGTCGTCAATGATGCTGTACATCAGATGAGAAAACCTATGGTCAAAGCGATTTATAGATCTGCACCATTTTACACGCTCTTCTTTTTAAACTGGTGTCAACTTGTGGGGAATTCAACGGTAATAAATTGTCCCGCAACTTTAATTCTTAACGCACCCCAAGCTTTTTCTCACTTTTGCCGTTTGCTTTTTGGATGTCACTTCTGCTAGATGCACTGTTTACAGTTATACATTGGTTGCCTTTAATTTGAGTTCATATCTTTTATCGATGCCACATCAATATCCTCCTCACTACTTATATGTTTTTACCTCAACATTTTCGGTGTTTTTTTTTTTTTAGATTAAAATTGGTTTAAATATTTACGAAGAAGCAAATATTCCTTAAAGAAGAAACAATATTCTTGGAAATTTGATTGGAATCCAAAGATCAAAACCTCAACTTTTATAAATGTATGAAGCGTAGGTTTATAAAAGTTGATTTTTACCTATTGCTATTGAACTTTTGTATATAACTAATACCCTCTGTCATACTAAAATAAATTAAAAATTCTTCGATTGTTAGGTATCCTAGTTCCATCTTATTCATTCATCTTTAACTCTGTCTGCAAAATTTGAAGTTTTGTTACAGAAATTACAGTGGGTGAAAATTATGGATTTGTTTAACGGTGAAGACGAATACGACCGCAGAAATTGTCGTCGGATTTTGGAATAATTTCGAAACCGGAAATGGATTTTTAATCTGGAAAATAGCGATACGGTTTTCGGAAATATAAAAAAGAGATCCGTTATCCCACAATTTGACCAAAATGGTCATTTTTTCACTATTTAACCGAAATTTACTCTAAAGCCTGACGTGCTACACAATTGTTACGGCCGATTTCCTTTTTAGTGTCAAAAACTGCAAAATTCACCCACGGTTATTTCTGTAACTGATCCCTCGCAGGACTGCGTTATTGTTATGTAACCAGGTTCGATGAACATGTGATATAAAGGTCGGCACATGTTTCGGCTACCGTCATTTTCAACGAATATTTAACACATTAACGGCCCAACCAATTTTGCTAATATTCACCGGGAGGGAGAAGAGGTTGGGGGGTGCACCACAATTTTTTTGTAATATCCAACATTAAATTTAAGTGAAGGATTTTATCTGGCCAAATTTTGAATGGTAATGAGGACTTTTTGTTTAGCTACTAAAAGAAAAATATCCACAGCTCCCCGTAAAACTTAAACACAGTTTTTCAGCACGGATCATGGCTATCATATTTGAGCACATAGCAGAGGGGGCAGCAGTTAAACTTCAGATTTGCGTGTAAATGATAAATTTTTGATAGGTATGGCCTTAACATGTGAATACATTGTGGCTATCATATTTGATAGCCAAAGCCTCAACGGAAACACCACCCAGCGGCGTAGCGTAGTGGGGAGGGAGGGGAGGGAGGGCGGGAGGACGGTATAAAAATTTGAACCATTTAATTTCATATTTTTGTCAGGACTGTACAATACACAATAGTGATAATTGTTATTGCCGAAAAGTTCTTTAGAATTACTGTATACGTGTATTTTAGTCCTTTAAATGGAAATACCTAAATAAGGGGGCGGCGAAATTTTCCTCCTCCCCGACCGGCTGAGATCCACGCTACATCGCTGACATCACTGTGTCAACGTTCAACAATAATTAAAGAACAAGAATCAATTCATAAATCACGAAATAGTTGTAATATAATACCAGTCTATTGAATTTTAAACATGAGTTCCAGCTCCACTAATTAGTATTATAGCCGTTCTTGACTGCCATGGTCATATGTGAAATAAATATTTTTCGTTTTTAACCTTTTGATCCTCATGATCCATATCTAGCGATATCTAGCGTATAAAGTTATTACTTATACAGTTTATAATTGAAGTTTTATTTTGTGGCTAACGTTCATATGTAAATAGTTACCTCGTTTTCATTTATCAAAAATATATTCTCCTTATAAAAAAGTATGGAGCCTTCTTCCATTTCGTTGATGCTGTTCGTAGGGGCCCTCGCAGCAGTTCTAGCCTACCTCAGATGGTGTTTGCAATATTGGAAAAGGAGAAACGTACCGTTCCTGGAACCAACTTTGCCGTTCGGTAATTTGGAGAATCCGATCACAAATAAGACGCCCTTCCAATTACAAATTCTGCAATTTTATAAGCGATTCCGAGAAATGCGTGTCAACATCGGAGGTATTTACCTATTCACTTCGCCGGTGCTTCTTATTATAGACCCCAAGCACATTAAACAAATTTTAATCAAAGACTTTCAAAATTTTCACGAACGTGGCTTCTACTGCGACGAGAAACACGAACCGCTTTCCATAAATCTCTTTACGGTTGACGGACCAAAATGGAGAACGTTGCGAACGAAATACACGCCGACATTTACATCGCTTAAAATGAAAATCATGTTTAATCTAATGACGGACGCCGAGAAATTGTTGGAGAAACATATTAACGAACAAATCGCTAGTAAGAAACCCTTCGACGTAAAGGACAGCATCGAACGCGTATCTTCCGATGTCATAGGAACTTGCGTGTTCGGAATTGATTGTAACAGTTTCGAAGATGAAACGTTCCGAAACATGCTGAAGGATGGCGCGGAAGGGGCCACGACTTCCATCAAATTATCTTTCTGCAATGCTTTGCCGAATTTAGCTCGATTCCTTCGTATACCCCTGATTCCAAGGAACGTAGCCAATTACATCAGCAGTTCGATCGAGAATACCGTTAATTATAGGAAAAGAGTAAATGTTAGTAGAAACGATTTTCTGCAGTTGGTGACGGAGATGAAAGAAGATAATATAATCACAATGGACGAGCTGAAGGCATCGTGTATTCAATTCTTTCTGGCCGGTTTCGAAAGTAGCGCCAATACTATGGTGTTGCTTCTATTTGAGTTGGCGTATAATCAAGAAATTCAACAGAAATTACGCAAAGCAATTAACGAAGGTTTGGCTAAGTACAACGGGGAGATATCCTATGAAGCTGTCATGAACATTCAATATTTGGATATAGTACTGTGCGGTAAGTAAATATGTATAGGTATAGGTTTGCATGTCCCCAATTGACAGTTTTATATCAAAATTGTATTTCTAACAATATCTACTACTGCTTCCTACATGGAATACCACAAATTGCTGTTCTTCATATATCGACAGGATTGTTGCCTCAAGAACTTTCGATACTTCGCTAATGGAAGGAGTTTATCAGTTCAAATCTCTAGAGATCTATCAACCTTTAAATTCCCCTTCTTGTCGGAAAATTAATCAAAAGATGACACATTTTCAGGTCCGGAACGTACTTCAACGTTTTTAGATCCCACGAGTCAATTTCTTGTTAAATTAGTAACAGCTATTAACGCAATTGTATTGACTCAAACTTTTTAAATTTAACATATCACAACTGCTGTTATGTAGGAAGTTCATAATTTCCCAATTAAATAACACTAAAATTCCGAATTATTATTTTTCCTTAGAAACTCTAAGGAAATACACACCAGTGGCATTTCTGAACAGAAGATGCGTCGAAAATTTCCATTTATCGAGTGCCGATGTGGTTATCGAAAAGGGCACCGACATCATCATACCCGTCAACGCGATACAAACGGATCCGGAATATTTCCCCGATCCGGAAAAGTTCGAACCGGAACGATTCTCCGACGAAAACAGACATAATATCAAGCCGTTTACGTATATGCCGTTCGGGGAAGGACCGAGAAATTGCATAGGTAAGTTCTTGCGTAATTTTACCTACAGGAATCATTAAACGTTTCGATTTCAGGAGATAGATTTGCGAAGCAAGAAATAAAGATAATGGCCGCGAGTTTGATCAGAAAGTACTTATTTAAATTACATAAACGTGTTTCGTATCCGTTAACGTTAAAATTTACCGGTATATTTAATAAACCGGCTGAAGATATATTATTCGATGTCGAAGAAGTTCGCGAAGCTTGATGAAAAAGAGGAATAGATGGTGGCATTATTTTTCTACAAATAAATACTTGAAAATCTGTGTGGGGTAATAAATTTTATTTATATTTTCTATGCCTTTTAGTTATAAAATCGATTCTAGAAACATCATACACCTAGTATTGCACATTTTTATACATAAATAATTGTAACGGCAGAAACATGGGCCAGAAATAATTGTTTGATTACACAGCCTGACAAAAAAATGTTTTTGCTGCATCTTAAAGAAAGGCTGATTTTAAATATTTCAAGAACTCTGATTGCAAAAATACCATTCTGTTTCTTGTATCAGTTCTAGTTGTTGAGGTAGAGAAAAATTAAATATTTCATATATTTTCATTCATATTGCTACAATAAACCTTCTGAACAGACCCTCTTTTCAATTCCAGTTGTTTATTACAGTTCGTAATCTTTCTAGGTAAGAAACTATTTGTTTATCATCTTAAATTCCCTAAGTACACATAATGCTTTCTAAGAATACCTGCTTTAATGTGTTTATGCAATAAAGTTTTCAAGAATGTCGGTCTTATCTTAAGGATTATTTTTATGCAAATAGCGGTATAATTGGTATTTAAGGTTCCCAATAATAAGATCTGCATAAATAACTATAAAGATATCTACGTATCAACCCTTGATTCAGTTTAAACTTAAGCTTTGTTGCAAGTGTGCTTATTCGAGAAGAGTTATTAAAATCATGGCTTCTACAAGCAGAAGTAGTTTTGTTAATCATCCAGACGTCTTTTGCTATACAATGGTGCGAATACATATCAAGAGAGAGTAGAAAACCAATTTGTGAGTCTATAGCGTTGCATGAGCGGTACGATAAGTTGCCTAAGATGAGTCAACGAAATGCGCCTGTGTATTTGAAAGTTTCGCAATCACTTGTGTGCAACATATCAAAAAATATACTAATTGTAAGCATAGAAACCGATAAAATTTCACTGTTAAACACACATTTTGTGACTGGGACAGTTTTAAGTGTTCCTGATACATTTCGGCGCCCTAAAAACGAATTTAGAAAGAGAAATTGTCTAGCGCCCACGAATTTTTAGTAACAACCATTTTTATGTATGTATATATACCAGTACGCATCATATATTGGATAGATTTATTTGACGCATTAGGACAGAAACATGCATCAAGCAGTTGGCGCCTATTAATTGATTCTTGTAAACTTAGTTTAAGAGCAGTTTTGCTTCACAACGGCAATAAATACTATAACTCGTGCCACTCATATGAAGGAATCATAAGAGAGATGCAATATCTCCTAGAACACATCCAGTATAAAGACTATGAGAGGGCAATCTCTAGAGATCTAGAAATGATAGCACTTCTTCTTGAACTTCAGCTGGGATATACGAAATACTGCTATTTCCTGTGTGAATGAGAGCCGTGCACGAGATTGTCACTATATACAGAAAGAATGACCACTACGTCGAGTTCTAACTCTGGATCCAAAAATATTACCAACGAACCACCAATTGATCCTAAAAACGTATTTCTATCGCCAATGCATATTAAATTGAGCTTAATGAAAAATTTCGTTCAAGCACTAAGTCGGAAAGGTAGAAGGTTCTTGTATCTGAAACTGAAATTACCGAGAGCTAGTGAGGCAAAAATTCATGAGGACGTATTTGTCGGACCACAAATACGAGAAGTTATGGAAGATGTCGAATTTAACTACATGCTGATTGAAGTTGAACTAAGAGCATGGAAAACTTTTAAAACAGTAGTAACCAATTTTCTTAGAAATGTCAAAGCTGAAAATTACGAAGATCTTGTACCTGAATTACTTAGTGCCTATGGAGAAATGGGATGTAACATGTCATTAAAAATTATAGGATTCATATTTAGGTGTTCAGCTTCTTTAATAATATTCAGTTGTTAAAGATACTAAGTATATTTTGCCTTCGTAGCCAGCTAGGTTGAATATGCTTCATCAGCATGGTTTCCTCATTATTAAATTTGCAACTTTTCCTTGAGAAAGTATTGAAAAATGTTGTTTTGTTTGTTTTTATGTACATTAACTTGTTATATAATATTTTATTTTTGTTACATGCTTGTAATTAATTTATCATATCCTGTAACTGAGAAGCTGTTGGACATTAAAGATATTATTATTATTATTATTATTATTATAAACTTTAATCAGGAAGCCAAACATGTTGGGTTGATGCGTCATACAAGGTACATAATGTATCTTATCTCTAATTGTGTACTTAATGTACGAGTCAGAAATGAAAATTAATAGTATGAATCTATAAAAACAATCACATATTAAAAATTACATATTTAAATATTCAGTTATACTATAAAGTGCATGTGATGTCAGATACTTTTTAACCTCTCTTTTATAGGTATTAATAGAACAGAAGGACTTGTACATATCAGGTAGTTTATTATACAATTTTATACAATTATAAAGTGGTGATTTTTCGTATAATGTTAATTTGTGTCTCGCAAACGAAAAGCCATAGACATTTCTTGTTGAGTAATGGTGTAATGGTTTATATTTCTCAAATTTCTCTAGGTCTTGTTTAACAAAAACGACGCATTTATATATAACGATGCAAGGAAAGGTAAGAATACCCTGCCTAACGAAAACGTTCCTACAGGTACCCCTGTAAGGTATATTAAAAATTAGGCGAATAAGACGCTTTTGCGCCACAAATACCCTCTCCCATTCTACAGCAATACCCCATATCATAACATTATAAGACATTATTGAGTAAGCCAATGCGTAATAGATCTCAATTAAATTTTTTATTGATAAGTTGGTTTTCAGCTGGTAGATTACGTAATGAGTGCTGCTTAACTTTTTACAAACGCAATCTAATTGCTCATTCCATGATAATCTATCGTCAACCATAACACCCAGTATTCCTACATTTTCCCTTGTTGCAAACGGCTTCTGCAAATTGGGGAAGGGCTTCCTTTGTGAAAATACACAATTTTCGTTTTGTTTTCATTCAAAACAAATCTATTTAACTTGCACCATAACGTCATATCCTTCATTGTAGTTATTATGGAGCATTTGAGATCCTCGGCACTTTTAACCGATACTATTACCGATGTATCATCTGCTAAAACCGTGGGATAACCACATCTAAAATGCCCCGGTAAATCATTTACAGTTAAAAGAAAGCAAAGAGGTCCCAAAACAGATCCCTGTGGCACTCCAAGCGGTACGTTAACTTCGGGAGATCTTGAACCATTAACATCTACCGTAATATATCTGTTACATAGAAACGATACAATCCAGTCTAAGGAAACTCCTCTAAAACCAATGCTGTACAGCTTTCCAACGAGAAAGTTGACATCCACGCAATCAAACGCACGCGCCATACCGAAAAAATTCCTACCACAAAATTACTGTCATCTAACCCCTGCAAATGTGCTCCATACAATCAAATAGAGCAGTCTCAGTTGATTTAGATTTCATAAAACCATGTTGGCATTTACTAACAATTTAAAATTTTTGCAAGAAATGAAAAATCTGATCATAGGCAATTCTCTCGATTACTTAATATCGAAATTGGCATGTAGTTTTCAATTTTTGCGTGATCGTCGTTTTTATATAGTGGTGGCATCAACGCAGTTTTTAATTTTGATGCAAATATGCCAGTTTTAAAAGATTTATTGATAGCATACGTGAAAATTTCCACTATATCTTCACCAATACACTTAAGTAAAAAATTACTAATTCCATCAATGCCACATGACTTATTGTTTTTCAATGATGCTATGACGCAGGTAACATCTTGCGAACAAGCAGGCCTGAAGACAAAAGTATTGGCACATACACACATACCTATTGGCACAATAGGATAAGGAACCCTAGGCCCAGGATCACCAAGCTCTCCACCCACAAGACCAACTGCTACAGATGAAAAGTAATTTGCAAAGGCATTTGAAATGATTGATTTCTCAGATGTAACAATACCGTCAATATTCAATGTAAATCCATCATTCCGTTTCTTTTCTTTATTTCGTGTTTCATTGACTAGTTTCCACACAATTTTTTGTTTATTTGGGGCAGCCTCAAACTTACCACGATAATAATCATTTTTTGATTTCTGAATTAAATTTCTGTGCCTTTTTTGTTATTAGTATATTTTAATACTAATTCAGGAGTACTAAATTTCGATTTTAACCAAAAAGATCCTTCAATTTCCTAGAACTCTGAAGAATTTCTCTAGATAGCCAACCAACATGTTTGCTTTCGTGTTTTATCATTTTGACACTGGGAGAAGATACATCCATACACCACATTAGGGTAGAGCTAAAATCTGCAAATATCTGGTCCACATCATTGCAACCTTTTGATTCTTTATATCAAGTATACAGCTAGATGCTTCAAAATCAAGTTCATTACCCAGTTTATTTATACATGACAATGGTTTTGATTTTATATCCAAGCGCGCGAAAATAGTAGAAATGATCAAAATCAACTCTACAAAAACTGCAAACAAGGTTATAATTTTTAAAATTAATGGTCCCTAGAACTGTATCACTACACCAAGGCTCCGAGACACAAAAAACATGAGGACATTCTTCCATTAATAATACTTCAATATTTTCGATTTTATTAGATATACACTGAACATTCACATGCAAAATTTTTAAATTATCTATCAAAAAATACTTTTATTAACCTAACACAACTTGTTTACATTATACGAATGAACGCCGACTTTCTCGTCCTCCTTATTGGTGTTTATTACAATTAAATTCCCAACGTACATATTGCCAGACTTAGAATGTAACTTCTTTTGGGTCTCATATATAATTTTGATTAAAAATCTAACAATTTTTTGTTTTCCTACATATTTCATGTGGAAACCGTGTCTAGTCATATCTTTTGAATTTATAATAGAACTAACATCTATATATTGCACAGATTGACGTTTCTCTATATTACTTATAATATTATAAAATTGACGGTTTAAGGAATATACCAAATTATTATATGACACATTATTCTCCCAGTAAGGTACTGATAATTTATTTCATTATTCAATTATTATTATTATTATTATTATTATTAATACTAAGACCATTGTGAAACACATTATGCAAAAATAATTACGAATTCCTTCCATGACATACTCGTTGAAAGATATAATCGCATATTGTATCATCTATTACGCTGTATTTTCGACACTTTTTCCCGCACTAATTGCCGAGCAATTTCATACACTGTTTCAAGGTTTATGAAATTATCTAATACGTACAGAAGCAATGCTTTTTTGTTTTCTGTCACTCTTTTTTGAGAAGTTCTCTTACTGTCACGGCAATGATAAAACAAGATATCCTTATAAATTCGATCTAACCTCATTGACTCTAATGATTCGTGAAATAAATATCTTGGTATTAACACATTTCTAACATAAAGTTTTTAAATCTTATATTCTGCAGTACGGCTCCGACTTCCTCTATAACGACAGACGAAAATATGGAGCCTCTCCTATTCTACCTGGTAGTATTCGTGACAACTTTAACAGCTCTCCTAGTTTACGCAAAATCGTTACTGCAATTTTGGAAAAGACGAAAGATTCCGTATATAGAACCGACTTTTCCGTTTGGTAATTTAAACAATCCCATCACTAATAACACATCACTACCAGTTCAGATCCGACAGCTTTATAACCGATTCAGAGCAATGGGGGCCAATATCGGAGGTATTTACATGTTTTCCTCGCCCGTACTTCTCGTTATGGATCCAGAGCACATCAAGCAAATTCTAATCAAAGACTTTCAAAACTTCCACGAACGCGGTTTCTACCACGACGAAGAGAACCAACCACTTTCTGTAAATCTTTTACGGTGGACGGACAGAAATGGAGGACGTTGCGAACGAAATATACGCCTGTGTTTACTTCGGCTAAAATGAAAATTATGTTTAATCTAATGAAAGAAGTCGAGAAATCCTTGGAGAGGCACGTCAGGGAACATGCTGTTAGCAAAAACCGCTCGATATAAAAGATTGCATCGGACGAGTATCTTCCGATTTCATCGGATCTTGCGTGTTCGGAATAGATTGTAATAGTTTCAAAGATACGACGTTCCAGAATATTCTAGCAAGTGGAGCGGAAGGAGCTACGACATTTTCGAAGCTGTCTTTCTGTAATGGATTCCCAAAATTAGCCCGATTCCTTCGTATACAACTTATTCCAGATAAAGAAGGCAAATATATTAGTAATTCCATCGATGAGAGCTTGGAGTACAGAAAGAGAGAAAAATTGTGAGGAGCGACTTCCTTCAGTTATCGATAGATATGAAAAATGATAATGTAATCACCCTAGACGAATTGAAGGCATCGTGTATTCATTTCTTTTTAGCCGGTTTCGAAAGCAGCGCTATGACAACTGTCTTCCTTCTCTTCGAATTGGCGTATAATCAAGAAATTCAGCGAAAATTACGTACAGAAATTAAGGATGTTTTGGCTAAGTACAATGATGAAATAACATATGAAGCTATCATGAGCATGAAATATTTAGACATGGCCATGTGTGGTAAGTCTAATGTAGATATTACGCGTAAAAACTTCACTGTGTTGTGTGCTATTACCAACGAAATTGTTTTTACCTTACTAGAACCTAGCACATTTCTGCAACCTTATCCCAAAATTAATACAATTATGGCAAAACTGCTAAGATAAATATGTTACCGGTTTGCAAAAAATCACAATTTATTGATAGAATAGACATCGAATCCTTTTTCCAAATTCGACCAACAACAACGCAAAAGTTTACAAGCTTATTGTCCTGTTCTTTTGGGACTCTTAGGGTAACTAGTAAGTCCTATTACCCAGAACTCCCTAAAACCCTTTCACTTAATAAACGCCTTCTCTAAAGCCCTTCAAAAATTTCGCGGTTAAAATGGTGGTGCTTGTAACATAGACCATAGTTATAAGTAGAAGTTTTATAAAATCATTGTTTACATTTTCGTCTTTGTTACTATAATTTATGCATAGGTTATGTAATATATTTTTGTAAATCTAACTCACTACGACAACAGAAATTAGTTCTCTGTTTTTTCAGAAACTCTAAGGAAATATGCGCCCGTAACTTTTCTAAACAGGAGATGCGTTGAAACGACTCAATTATCCAATTCGGATATAGTCATCGAAAAAGGCACCAACATCATAATATCCGCCGATGCCATACAAAACGATCCCCGGTTTTTCCCAAATCCGGAAAAATTCGATCCTGAACGATTTTCCGATGAAAACAAGAGCAAAATCGTACCGTACACCTACATACCGTTCGGCGAAGGACCAAGATTCTGCATCGGTAAGCGAACGCACCATTTATTGGAGATTCACGAACTTTTTGATTATTTCAGGAGACAGATTTGCGAAACAAGAAGTAAAAATAACAGCGGTCAGCTTGATTAGGAAATACAAATTTAGATTACACAAGGAAGTCGAACTTCCGTTGAGGTACAAATTTTCGGGAATATTTAACGTACCTGCTGACGACATCTTATTCGATCTGGAAGAAGTTTGTGAGTAATTGTTGTGCCAAAATGGGAAAGGTATAGGTTCCTACCTATAATTAGAGACTAAAGTAAATAAGTGATGACAATTATTGGAATTTATAATTTCCGTATAAAGTAATACCACTAAAACACTCGACTTTGAAAACGTTCTAACTGTTAGGTAAAAGTTTTCAGATTTAATAAACTTTCGAAGTTGAATGAACTGAAAAGGTTTTATTTTTCATTTACTCCCAAATCGCCCAATAAACAGTCCCGTGAAGTTGGCAACCGAATTTGTGAAAACATAATAATTCATCGGAGTTCCTGGTAGATATGAAATAGTTCTAGACTAGTACTTTGCGGAAAATTCTACAAAAGTTCGCGAAAAATGGAAAATACCTAAAATGAACGTAGCAACGAATATCTTTCAAATTTTCAACTTTTCAAAAAAATATTAGGATTTTCGATAGAACTCTTAGAGTTCTGGTGGGAACTGCAATCAGAACTGTTGCGCGGATCTTTTTCTCCTTTCACTATACATATAGACGAGCTTTATTTCCTCGAATATCTTTCCAATTCTGAACTTTACAAAAAGAAATGTTATTATGATTTTCGATAGAACTCTCAGAGTTCCAGCGGGAACTGCGATCAGAACTGTTGTGCGATTTTTTCCCCTTTCACTATACATAAAAACGAGCTTTATTTCCTCGAATATCTTTTCAATTTTTAACTTTACAAAAAATTTTATTAGGATTTTCGATAGAACTCTTAGAGTTCTAGCGGTAACTGCGATCAGAACTTCTTGCAAAAAAGCAAAGATTTTCTTCCAATGCGTATCCGAGCGGTAGTAAGACATGTTTGAATCTTATGCTTCGCAATATATAAAGTGGAATTTCTGGGTCTCGAAAGAGCCCCGTCTCTTTTTGACAGGAAGATTGATCAGGGCTCACTTTTTCTTTCCTAGTTTGGCTGGAGTTGGAGGGTTGAAATGGCATTGGAAAAGGTTGATCAAACAAACGTCCCGGCAGAGAAGAGGGCGGCACGTGTTTGCACTCTCGGAGAACTGGACAATTTTTGCTTCCTATACGAGTAAATGTATCAAACAACTCTTACATATAGCCTTAAATTTCTTGGGCAGGGAACTAAATGTATTTGGGGACACAGGATACATTACTTTTATCACAATTATAAAAGAAAAAAACATTAGAAAGAAATTGGGCGTATAAAAATATTAAATGACGAGTATTAATTATGTATCGTAACAGATTCGTCAAAACACAATTGATAAATTCGGCGGTCGTTGAACTCGGCGTTAGATATAGGCCTACGAGCTGGCCATAAAAATAAACAAACACATCCTATCCAAATATACACTTCACCTTGTTTAACAAACGAGGTGATTTTTACTAGCGTTTATATTACTGTCTCGAAATTGTAAATATTGATCCTTAACTTGTGTAACCCGATCTAATGTTGTATTTGTGATTCTGTAAGAGTAGGTGGTTATAGTTTTTCTTTTTTTGCGAAATGCAACGACTTTACATTTATCAAGTCATATTGTTGTCATTACACCAAATAGATATGTTGGTGAGGCGGGATTGGAGTTTGGCACCGGAAGGTGACCATATTTTCGCAAACAATTTGAGGTCGTCGGCAAAAAGCAAAAATTTTTTGTAATTTATACGATATTATATGTCATTTATGCATAACAAAAATAAAATTGACCTAAGGTGACTGCCTTGTGGCACGCCAGATACAACCTTAATCGGATATGATGTGCAGTTGTCTACACACCCGATTTGAAAGCGGCCTAATAAGTACCATTAAAGTCAATTCCACAAATTACTGACAATTTCCTATGTTTTCAACTTCCAAGGAACTTGCTAAAGTATATGCAAATAGAGCCAATTTGGTAACCACTCTTCAAGTTATTCAAAATGTTATTGTGGTACAAGAAAAGATTAGTCCCTCCAACCTCGTATAAATCCATGTTGTTCAGGCATTATGGAAGCAGAATAAACTAATGAAATCGAATTAGCCACGATGACTTTCCCTACAGCAGATAGGGCGCAGATAGGCCGGTAATTACAAATATCTGAACGGTTGCCGGACTTAAAAAGAGGTTCCAGGTTTTCCATTGTTCGGGAAAGACTCATGTGGTAGTGGATACATTATACAGAATATACCTTGCCAAGGAAAGCAAAGTTTTAAAAATACGGTGGAATACCATCGAGTCCAGTTGAGAAAGTGTTGAATACTACTTCGGGTGATATTCAACGTACTAAGATTGTTTGGATTGTCGTATAGTGTTGGTAGTTGGTAGTTTGGTATTAGGTCTGAACGATTTCAGTGTATGGTTTGAAAATAGCTGGAAGACATATGACTTATGATAGTAGGATACTCGGATACTCGGAGTAGGATGTTGATTCTTCGTAGCACATTCTTTTTGGGAAATCATGGGTTTTTCGTTTTGAATTAATGAAATTCCAAAAATATTGGAATTTAAATTGGCGTGAAATTCAGTTTCAATTGTCCCTCTTGTTGTTTGTAAGTTTTACCTTACACCTCCAGTTTGATTTGACAGGGTGTGCTTAGATATCTCATGCATGACTCGTATATACGTCATCCCTTGCCAATGTGTCACGACCATTATGAAATATGTATTGTACGTATTATAGCTTCAACAGACCCTTTAGGGGTATCGCTTGGGATGTTTCTGGAAGTAATAATGCGATGCTGGATAAGGTCCCATTGGACTTACAAGCTTTTGTTTGAATGAAATATATTACGCAAAAATAAATTCGCATTTTTTCTTGACTTGGTCGATAGGAGATATCATCTCAAATTGTATTATTGATTATGCTGCATTTACCCCATTAATATTTTTTCGTGACCTTCTTTATACTTATCTTATGTGATAGTTCTCGACCATAATTAGGTCAATTAAACAATACTGGTTTAAATGATAGTTATATTTTCATTTAAACCAGTCTGGTTTAATTGACCTAATTGTGGTCGAGAACTAACATACAAGATAACTACCCCGTATAGTCATTCCTCCTTGAGAAATCCCTTTACTGTCATGGCCGTCGTGTGATAAAACAAGATATTCAAATTCTGACCTCATTGACCCTGTTCTTTCGTTACACAAATAACTTGATATTGACAAATATCGAACACAACGTTTCTAAAACTTATATTCTGCAGTACGACTCCAACTTTCTCTCTAGCAATCGAATAATATGGAGTCCCTCTCATTCTACTTTGTAGTGGCAGTCTTCGCGATAACTCTTCTAATTTACGCAAAATCCTCACTACAATTTTGGAAAAGAAGGAAGATTCCGTACATAGAACCAACTTTTCCGTTTGGCAATTTAAAGAATTCTATCACTAATAAGACACCACTACCGGTACAAGTCCGGAAGCTTTATAAACGATTTCGGGCAATGGGAGCGAATATCGGAGGTATTTACATGTTTTCCTCGCCGGTACTTCTCGTTATGGATCCCGAGCACATCAAGCAAATTCTGGTGAAAGACTTTCAAAACTTCTACGCCCGGGGTTTCTACCACGACGAAGAAAACCAACCCCTATCTGTAAGCCTTTTTACACTGGACGGGCAGAAATGGAGGACGTTGCGGACAAAATATACGCCTGCTTTTACTTCGGCTAAAATGAAAATTATGTTCAATCTAATGAAGGATGTGGAGAAACTGTTGGAGAAGCACGTCAGTGAACACGCAATTAGTAAAACACCGCTCGATATAAAAGATTGCATCGCACGCGTATCTTCCGATTACATCGGATCTTGCGTGTTTGGAATAGATTGTAATAGTTTCAAGGACACTACGTTCCAGAATATTCTAACAAGTGGAGCGGAAGGAGCCTTGGCATTTTCCAAGTTGTCCTTCTGTAATGGATTCCCAGAATTGGCTCGATTCCTTCGTATACAATTTATTCCAGAAAGAGAAGGCAAATTTATTAGTAATATAATTGATGAGAGCTTGGACCACAGAAAGAGAGAAAAGGTTGTCAGGAACGATTTCCTCCAGTTATCAATAGATATGAAAAATGATAACATAATCACCCTAGACGAATTGAAGGCATCGTGTATCCATTTCTTTTTGGCCGGTTTCGAGGGCAGTGCTAACACAGCTATTTTCCTTCTCTTCGAATTGGCGTACAATCAACAAATTCAGCAAACATTACGTAAAGAAATTAAGGATGTTTTGGCCAAGTACAATGATGAAATAACGTACGAAGCAGTCATGAGCATGAAATATTTGGAGATGGTCATGTGTGGTAAGTACAGTATACAGGTTACTAGTAAAAGGATTTATACCGTTATGATAATGGCAGGTCACTGTCAACGAATCATTAACACCCAAAATATGGCTCTTATTTTCCTCTTTATGGGACTGAACTTGTTTCTGCGGCCTTTCAGCTCACGTAAAGAAAACACTCTTTATTGGTAGAACGGACCCACACAATTTCTTTTTGAAGAAATACCAACAGCAACACAAGTTTATAAGCATATTGCCCTGTTTCTTGGGATTATTAAGGGAACTTACTAGTCCTATAGACCATTGCCCCGGAAAACCTTTTCTTCTGATAAATGTCCTCTTTAAAACCCTTGGAAAATTTCTTCGCTAGAACGATGGTAATACACACTACTACACAGACCAACGCTAAATTTAAAGTTTTATAGACCCCCTTTTAACATTTATTTCGTCTTTACTGCTATGATTCATCAGATGTTATATAAGATATTGTGTAAATCTACCTTTACAACGCTAACAGAAAGTAATTCTATGGGATTCTTAGGGTAACTTACTAGTCCTATTACCCGGTACTCTCAAAAACCCTTTTCCTTGATGAACGTCCTCTCTAAAACCTTTCAAAAATTTCTCGGTTAAATTGGTGGTGCTTGTAACACAGACCATAGTTATAAGTAGAAGTTTTATAAAATCATTTTTTACATTTTCGTCTTTGTTACTATAATTTATGATAGGTTATGTAATATATTTTTGTAAATCTAACTCACTACGACAACAGAAATTAGTTCTCTGTTTTTTCAGAAACTCTAAGGAAATATGCGCCCGTAACTTTTCTAAACAGGAGATGCGTTGAAACGACTCAATTATCCAATTCGGATATAGTCATCGAAAAAGGCACCAACATCATAATATCCGCCGATGCCATACAAAACGATCCCCGGTTTTTCCCAAATCCGGAAAAATTCGATCCTGAACGATTTTCCGATGAAAACAAGAGCAAAATCGTACCGTACACCTACATACCGTTCGGCGAAGGACCAAGATTCTGCATCGGTAAGCGAACGCACCATTTATTGGAGATTCACGAACTTTTTGATTATTTCAGGAGACAGATTTGCGAAACAAGAAGTAAAAATAACAGCGGTCAGCTTGATTAGAAAATACAAACTTAGATTGCACAAGGAAGTCACAGTTCCGCTGAGATTCAAATTTTCTGGGATGTTTAACGCTCCTGCTGACGACATCTTATTCGATCTGGAAGAGATTTGTAAATAATTTTTGGAGGAAGATGTGAAAGATGTATACCTTTCCTAAATATAATTGGACACAAAAATAACTAGATGATAATGACAACTATTGAAGTTTGAAAATAGGACTTATATATTATATATTATATTTCTGCGTAAAGTAATACATGCCAGTAATACACTTGGCCTTGGATTTGTTTTAACTGTTACCTAACAGTTTCTCGATTTAATAAACTTTCCAAGTTTAATAAATTAAAAAGCTTTTATTTCTTATTTACTCCCAATAAGTTCGTCCTAAGTAAAGCAAATTCAAGACTGTGTTATTGGAGACATTTAGTCCTCTCGTGAGAAGCTACGGTTATCTTCAATCCGTACCTGAGTGCCGTTACATTAATATTTGAATCTGATGCCTTTCATTATTACAAAGACATTACCTTTCCCTGATTTGACGGAATTCGAAGTTTGAGGAGAAATGCATTGATAAAGAAGCGGCCCGGCAGAGCCCCGTCTTTGCTTTGGCAGCCGGAATGGATGGAGTTCATTTGATTTTCCCTGATTTGCTGAAGGAAGAGGTGTAATTCGAAAGAGTTGAGCGGCAAGCGTTCTATCAGAGAAGACAGCGGCACGTGTTCAAAGTCCCAGAAAACTAGATCATTTTTGCTTCCTAGGAGTCGACTAAACGTATCAAGAACTGTTTTCATGTAGCCTTAAATTTCTCGTGCACGGGACTAAATGTACATATCTGGAGAATAATTGTCTCGCGAACTAACACTCCGTACGTTGTGCGAGGTACTGGCAAGGACGCCCCTGTCACACATGGGAGACGAATATCCCGAGGCGAGGCTATATGCGGAAGAACCGCTCTTAAAGCTAATAAGTCTAATTAAAGGAATAAAGCTAGAGAACGTACTCTAAGGAGGCATGGGGACCACAATAGATCTGTAAAGGTCGCAGTGGAAGAGGCAGTACTGCCACCTCAAGCAATCTAACTAATCTACCTGGAAACTGAACTGTGTTTGTCAGCAGCAATGCGTCGAATTTATGTATAAGATTATACGAGGTAAAAGTAAACCAATGAACATAAAAGGAAAAAACTGTTTAATTAACGAAAATTGGGAAAATAAAGGTATTGAATGCAAAGTGTGAATTATTATGTATCGTAACAGATTCATCGAAACGAGATTGACAAATTCGACTTTCGCTAAACTTGGTGTTAGATATAAGCCTACGAGCTGACCGTGAAATAAAACAAACACATCCCATGCAAATATCCACTTGACCTTGCTTAACAAACAGTCCGAATTTTATTAGCGTTTACATTTCTTGTTCTAAATTGTTGAAGTTCTTCCTGGCACTGTCGACAAATGTATGTATATGATTTATCTACTTGACCTTGCTCTAAATATGGCGCGAATTTTACTAGCGTCTACGCCTAACTAAGAAACATCCGAGTTGACCGCATTCTCTCTCTAAATATTACTTGCGAAACTACAAGGAAAATACCTGCCCCTACAAGTTTTCTTTTGTTTTCTTCGAACTTTTTGCTGTTTTGATCTGATGCATAAATTGTGAAACGTACGGTATGTCTCGTGATGTAACTGATCGTAACTAAATTAACAATACTCGTAGCGTACTCGGCCATATTTCAATTTTCTTCGAACACTTAGATTTGTAATACCTCACAGATATCATATATAATATATTCCTTTTCTGTTCCCGTAGGAAAAAGGAAAACCGTCGTTGTTTATCCACCTAAATAGTTTTCTACCTCTATTATTTCCCCACAGCTCAATATAGGAAATACTTTGGTGATAAAGATCTGTAAACTCTCTTATTATATTAACAGAATTGATACCACAGTCCCCATCCTCAAGTTTCTTTAATACTTTCTTAGCTTCTTGTGGCACAAATTTCCAGTGTTCCAGATTTTCTAGTTCAATCACAATATTGGTTGCAATAGCTGCGGTTTTCTACATAGCCAAGATTATTTTATTAAACCTGGTAAGCAGCGCATGAACAAACCATAAATACATTTCTCTACTATCAACCTCAAAGAACGCTTTTATCATTTCATTATCGGGCACTGTTTTTTGGGATAAAAGGTTGTACATATCTGTACTAAGTCATTTTTCTTCATATATATATTGTGGCTAGACGCCCCATGGAGGAGCAACGCCGCTTTCTAGGAGCTCTCTAAATCCAGCGTTAGCGGCGCATCAGTTCCCATTATCCAGTCCTCTTATGGTCACACTTTCCGGCTTATGTCTCTCCATCCCCTCCTGTCGTTTATCTTGTCTTTCCATTTCCTGATTCCGATTTTGATCAGGTCCTTTACCACTTCCCTCAACCACTTTGTCCTCGGTCTACCTCTCCTTCTAACTCCTCCCGGTTCCCGTTCTAATAGTATTTTTATTATCGTGTTTCCTGCCCTCCATAGATGCCCCAGCCATTTTACCCTTTGTTGTTTTATTTTCTTTACGATGCCTTCTTCAATTTCTTTTTCCAGCTCATGGTTCATTCTTTGTCTATACTCATTTTCTCCAACCTTAACTGGTCCCATTATTGTTCTCAAAATTTTCCTCTCCAGTATTCTTAGGTGTTCTTCATCTTTTCTCGTCATTGTGAGTGTTTCGGCCGAGTACAGTATAACTGGTTTTATTATTGTTTTATATATATATTTTTTTATTTGTGTGATACACTCTACTCATTGCTATAATATTTTCTCTAATTTCTTGTACTCTACTTCCATCACTAGATATTATAATGCCCAGGTATTTTTCTTCATAACTTACACTAAATAGTTTGTCAATATCAAGGAAGTTTCACCAGAAACTCACTTCTGAATTCTAGAAGCTTAACTATCACACATACACTACCCCATAATACAGTGGATAATCTTAATTGATTTTGGGTTTGAAGCATCGATTGTTAGTGTCACAAAATTTGATGTATTCAAATCGTCGTTGAGTTCTTTAACTGCCATTGGTCCAATTAAGTTTGTAATGATAGCTCCACATTTTATTCGGGCAATACCAAAGTTAGGTTCGATTATTAATTATTCATTTTGAAGAATCTTGAGCAGCAGCGTGGCAAGCGAAAGCAGCTTCCTTAGCAGCAACTAAAAAGCTTGATCGACGGTATTGGCATTTCAAACTTGACGAAATTGTTGAGGAACCAGCAATTAAAATTAAATCAGCTTTAGGGTAAGCCCTTCCTTAGAAACTGAAAATTCACACAAAAAATGTTGACAATCTCTGTCCTTATAACAACACACTTTCTTCAAAAATGTATAATCTTACTTTAAAATATCAGTAAATTTGCTGTTTCTTTTTCACATCTTGATCTTGGAAGACAGACTCTTGGAATTACGATACAAGGAAATAATAAACACCAAGAAAGAGTGTGTATTCTTTTACCAAACTTAGCAAAAATGTTTACCTATTCAAAGGTGATAATTGATTAAAATTTTGTTGCGATGGACCAAGTGATCGAATTGTTTCATTTATTATGCGGTAATTCAATTTTTCTATACGAAATATGTTTTCAAACCGGAACAATTAACAAATTGGTCTGGACTCCTGGATCAGGTCGTCAAACAATTGCGATCAAACTGGATCATATCTTAAACCGAAGCATAACAAAACCTGCGTTAATCAATGAAATCAGCGTAATTACAAGTAATTTGTAAGTGATATTTCTGTGATGTATATCTGAATAACATAATATGTATTTGTTTTACCCAGATTAATGACGGGAATGTTGTTCAGAAACCTCTCTTCAAGTTATTGTTATTAATATTCTAAGCCTATCGAGCATATATGAAGTTATGAGAGCAACTTAAATACAGTTTTAATAATCCAAAAGCTTCAAATAGTTGGACACAACAACAATTGATTAAGATATTGCAACGAAGCTTACGTCTGACGAGGAACCAACGAGAGCAATTCACGAAAATTCGTAATCATTTATAAAAAGGAGCTCTTAATTACAAAAACATAGTATGTAATATGTTAATAACTAAATTGAACCTTGATTAGCCCAAGAATTAACCAATCCGCAAACTAAACGATAAGTTTGGATCAAGAAAATAAAACATAAACATTTTTTTGGGTTTTGACTTTTATCTTCCCTCGTTACTTAATCGTAAATTAAACGTTAAATATGAAAATAGATGCGTAGGTCAGAGATGTCAAATCAAACACGCAAATCCACGAAGCAGTTATTAATACGCACCAACATACGTATAAGTTGACGTATCATTTCGGTTTCTGATGAAGAAATGGATCTGGTTACCATCTATATTTCCAGCATCACCGCGATTATCATCGCATTCGCGATCTACATAAGACGGCTGTTTCAATATTGGAAGAAGACGGGTATCCCCTATTTAGAGCCATCTTTTTCGTTCGGCAACCTCGATAATCCAATCACGAAAAGAAAACCATTAGGAATATATTTCTATGATTTCTATAAAAGATTGAAGCAGAAGGGAGCTACGAAATATGGACGTATTTATATTTGCTGGTCGCCAGTGCTAATCGTCCTAGACCCAGACTGTAGCAACCAAATATTAATGAAAGATTTCCAAAATTTCCACACACGTGCTGTCTATTATAATGAGAAACACCAACCGATTTCTGCTAACATTTTCACGGTGAATCATGATACCTGGCGAAGATTACGAATGAAATTTACACCAGCGTTTACCTCGGCTAAGATGAAAAGTATGTTTCCTATAATGCTGAATATTTGTAAAATATTGAACGAACACATCAGCGAGCGTGGTGCCGCTGAGAAAACGATTAACGTCAAAGCATACATTGGACGAGTAACTGCAGATATAATAGAAAGTTGCGCTTTGGGTATAGATTGTAATAGCTTCAAAGATACTACCCTCCGCGATACGATTAAGAAAATCATGGAAGCATCTGGAAACTTCTTTAAAATGTCTTTCTGCAATGCTATGCCGAAATTAGCCAAGTCCCAGCGCATACTTCTTATTCCCCCAAAACAAGGTGATTACATCGTTGAGACTAGACTAGACTAGATGGAGCGATGGACGTTAGAAAGAAAGGTAAGATCACTAGGAATGATTTTCTTCAACTGTCTATGGAAATGATGGATCGAAATATAATCACCATCGACGAATTAAGAGCCCAATGTCTGATGTTCTTCGCTGCCGATTATGAAACCACGACAAATACACTCGTATTTCTTCTATTCGAATTAGCTTATAATCAAGACATTCAGCAAAAATTGCGCGAAGAAATCACCAAGACTCTCGATGAGCAGAACGGAGTAATGACTTACTAAGCCGTCACGAGCATGAGGTATCTCGAGATGGTTTTATGCGGTAAGTACACACCCTTGTGTTATTAAAGTTTATAAAAACTCGGAAGCGATTTTTCAAAAAGTATATATTGAGATCACGTTAAGAAAAACGCAGCTATAGTCACCCGAAGCATGTAGATAACTTCTGATCCCTATTATCCTACATGAAAGCACTGCCAAACTAAACATATTGTACTGAGAATTTAGTTAAATTTCTTAAACAAAATTGCACCGGCAAAAGCATAAATTATAACAAATTATATTTATAAATTTTGAGAAATATTTAACATAAAATCAAGATAATTACCTAGTGTTGTGTGTGTGTGAGCGTGTAATTTCTCTGTCGATGATGGTACTTCCTATATCTCCTCTCTTAACTTCTATTTTCGATGCACCTTTAATTTCTATGGATTCTTCCCTTTCTCCTCCAGTATGGTGAGGTTCTTTTATTAACTGGTGCTTCTTCTTAAAACCCTTTATTTTCAAATATATTTATTGACGTATTTGTTGACTTATCTATCTTGTCAATTTTCTTCGTCGTTAACCAAACAAACTTTTTATTTCTTTCGGAAACCAGGACTACACTGCTTTATTTCTAAGTTGTCCGCAGAACGAAAACTTTAATTCACCTTGACTCCAGTTCATCCAGGTATATCGCTGTTGTAGAAACCTGTATTGAATGTCGATGTATCCTTGGTTATTTCCAGTAATTTTTTATGAATTCTTGTAATGTAAAAGTGTTGTATGTATGTGTCTGAATGTTTACAATGTTTTCTATCTTTTAATCGATGCTTTTTATAATAACTATTAATTTTATTTCTAGTTACATTTTTTTCTCCCATTAAACGTCTCTAGCTGGAGTTAAAATATGAAGCTAACACCCGTAGGATAATAAAATGCTCAAAAGGTGGTGGGCGTGGTGTCGAAAAGGTATAAATAGAACCCCAAAATAAACCGTATGACAATTGAAGACCATAACCCCCACATTAACTGTGAATTTTTATATATTGAATTGTAATAAATGATAAATTTTCTAATAGTAATTAACCATTCGAGTATTGCTATACTACAATATACACACGTTGGTAGTGAGAAAATTTCATTTCAAAGTACTGAGAAGAAACGCTCAAAAGAAACAGACAGTTTGATCATACAATATGAATTAAGTTCCAGAATTTAAGTGCTTTGAATCAATATTATCCCAGTTTCCCTCTTATGTTTTTTTTTATTCTTCTACGTAGACATTTTACCTCAAAACTTGATATTTTAGAAACATTAAGGAAATACTGTCCGTTTGCTTTCTTAAACAGAAGTTGCTCTAAAACTGTAACACTACCCAATTCGAACATAATCGTCGAAAAAGGCACTAAACTTATAATACCAAGCTACGCATTGCATCGAGATCCTCAGTATTTTCTAAATCCCGAACAATTAGATCCTGAACGATTCTCCGAAGAAAACAGAAGCAAAATTGTTCCCTATACTTACCTACCGTTTAGAGAAGGGCCTAGGAATTGCATTGGTAAGAGCGTAAGCCAAAAGAATGTTATATGTACCGCAATACTTTTTTAGGAGATCGTTTCGCCAAGCAAGAGATAAAAGTCAGTAATTTGTCGTGCTAATTCGTTGGGCTCGGCGAAGATTTCTCGTCCGAAGGGCAAGAAAACTCTCTTCGTTATGCTTGACGATGTTGAGCATTTATTTCGGCGAACACTTCGTCCCAATCCTTCGTCACGTATCACGCCAGACTAACCGTAACTTTTTTGATAAAATCAACAACAGAGAACTTCCCGGTATATCGCAAAATTCACTAGTTACTATTTCTTTCTTTTATTACAAAAGATTACACTGGCCATCATCTCTTTTGCAGAGTGTTCACGACAGCAAGAAAATCAACATCTAAGATTCTTCCTTTGTACCAGAAAACTGAAGTTGAGATTACTACGTAACAATTCAAAATCAACAATAAAGATTATTGCTCTATCACAGATCACTGGCTATGACTTTCAAGGTAAGAAGCAACAAGGCTGAAAATATAAAGATCAACAACAGAGCACTAGCTGTTGTATCCCAAAACAAGCCGTGACCATAACTTTTTGTAGATCCCCTCAATATCTAAAAAATCAAGCAGGAATATATCTATTCTGGTAGTAATTCCCTTCGAAGCCTTTACAAAATCTTCTCGAAAGCAAGAAAAACTCAATTAGTCCCTTACAGAGTTTTCACGAAACCAGGAAAATCAACACCCAAGATTTCTATTCTACGCCAGAAGACTGTAGTCGAGATTTTTCTTGCAAATATTCAAAATTCAAAATTAATCAATAAAATTATTGTTCTATCAAGAACTAGTAGGCGTGACTTTGAGTGCAAGGAGCAATACAACTGAAATTAGAAGAATTACCAACCAAGTGCTAGTTCTTATGTTCCAAAAAGAAAACGATGGCCAGTACTTTTCCTGCAGGTCCCCTCAATATCTAGAACATCAAGTAGAAGGATTTTTATTCTGTTCTGCAAAACTGGTAGTAATTCCCTTGTAACGCATTATAAAATATTTTCGAGAATAAAAATCAATCAATCCCGCACAGAATTTTCGCGAAACCAAAGAAATCAACATCCAAGATCTGTTTTCTACACCAGAAAACTGTAGTCGACATGTTTCTTGCAAAAACTCAAAACTCGAAATTAAGCCTAAAAATTCTTGCTCTATCACGAACTAGTGGGAATAAATTTGAGTGCAAAGAGCAATTAAGCTGAAATTAGAAGAATCATCAACCAAGTGCTAGTTGTTATGTTCCAAAAGGAAACCGTGGCCAGTGCTCTCCTTGCAGATCCCCTCAACAACTATAAAATCACAAAGAAAGACTTATATTCTGATCTGGAAAACTGGCGGTAATTCCCTTGCAAGGCATTACAAAATTTTCTCGAAAACAAGAAAATTAATCAACCCCTTACACAGTTTTCGCGAAACCAGGAAAATCAACATCCAAGGTTTCTCTTCTACACCAGAGGACCGTAGTCGAGATATCTTTCTTGCAAAAATTCCAAAACTCAAAATTAACCATAAAAAATCTTGTTCTATCACGAACTAGTGGGCTTAGCTTTGAGTGCAAGGAGTAACAAAGCTGAAATTAGAAGCATCAGCAACCAAGTGCGAGTTGTTATGTCCCCAAAAGAAAGCCTTGGCCACTGTTTTTCTTGCAGATCCCCTCAACATCTAGAAAATCAAAAGAAAAAGAACTGTATTCTGCGCTGTAAGATTGGTCATTGAATCATTTCTCTTGGCGAAACCAAGAAAATCGACATCCAAGATTCCAATACCTGAAAACTGTACTCCGAATATTTCTTGCAACAACTTAGAACTTCAAGATAATTAACAACAAAGATTACGGTTTCTTACGGATAACTGGCCATGACGTTGAGCGCAAGTACCAACAATTCCGAAACTAGAAGGATCAACAACGAAACTGTGGTTATTATATTCGCTAAAAACAACCGTTACTTGTATTCTGTTCCACAAAGCTACTAGCAGTTCCCTTGCTGGCCCTTCGAAAATGTCGATGAGATTTCCGCCACGCCCACGTCTTGGGTACCGCTATGACCGGTAGCATTTACTCTTTGACTCTTATGTATCGAAAAATGCAAAACTAACATGAGCGACCCTAGAAATACGCTTTCCTGTACAAATGGGGGAATTTTCCAAGTCCTGTGATCCGCCATATTCGTCCGTGATGTTGTAGAATCCATGTGGAGTGGCAATTTTTCGACGAATTCCGATAGTTATGAGACCAATAGTTCAAATTTGCGCCGTGCGATGGCTTTCTCACCATTCTTCATTGCACCTCAATCGACGAGCAGAAAGTCGGATTTTGCAGCATCATCGTCAGTCAAAATTACCCTTACCACATCTTTCGGAAATAAATTTAGATACGTATTTTTGCAACTAAGTGGTCATTTTCGGTGGAAAACTGGGGGAATTAAGCATACAGCTAACGCCCAAGACGAACACCACACAACGAGCCTGTACAACTCTAAAGCACTGCACAATGAATAGCACACACTGAACGCCTGTGCGAAACACACCAAAACACTTTTGATACTTCGTTGTATCTGGATTTATTTCCGAAGATGTAGTAAGGGAACTTTTATTCATTTTTATATATTTCACATAATTTGCTAAACTTTTTCATCAACCACATTATTTTTGTTTTGAGTATATCTTGACGCGATGGCCCAATAGTAGTACTATCCCCGATGGTGTCTTTGACAGTTTCACGGTGCCCTATAATGGGTTAAGGATGAAATTCGACTTGAAGTCATCGTAAAACACGAAACTATACCCACAGTTTAAACAAAATTGTAATAGCATCAGCAAAAAGAAAACGAAATCCCATAGACGGATAATTTATAGAGTAAGATTCTATGATCTACTCTATCAAAGGCTTTACTGATGCCTTTGTATATAGTTTTGACTTGAGTTCCTGAACGTTAACACCCGCAAAGCTACATAGATATTTTACGGACGTAGAATTGTACGTAGCGCGCTGCCTGGAAGATATCCAAGTCTCGTTGACAAGTGCAAGTAGTGATTTTGTTTCTTCAAAAACTTGTTCTTCATTGTCTTAAATATGTCGGTAATGATCTAGTTAGTATTTCAATATATTGCAATGTATATTTACTATTTGCAGCACGAAGTGCTATTGCAACAAAATAGTAATATGCAAATCTCAGAATTGCATATTTCTGCAAAAACGGACTTTCAAACAAGCGACTCGATAATAAATAATTGATCCCTCGAATCATATCTTTTCTTCTAACCTAATCGCCATTAAGATTTTAAATATAAAAATAGACTTATGGGTCAAAGATGTCGAATAAATCAAATACAAAAAAAGCATGATATAAAAACGCTGGTTTACATAACACTCGACAAATACAAATGTGTGCCTGATGTTCCTCTGCAAAAATGTTATGCATAGTTGACCAGTTGCCATTTATTCACGTGTGAGTTAATACATACATATTTTTTTACCTTTCCATGAAGAAATGGATCTAGTTCCTTTTTACATCACTACCATCATAGCGATTATTTTCGCATTCGCCATCTACATAAAATGGCTACTTCAATATTGGAAAAGGAAAGGTATCCCCTATTTAGAGCCATCATTTCCGTTCGGTAACCTTGGAAACCTAATTACGAAGAGACAACCATTAGGAATATATTTCTATGATTTCTACCGAAAATTAAAGCAGAAAGGAGCTACGAAATATGGAGGTATTTATTTATTCTGGTCGCCGGTGCTAATCGTGTTAGACCCGGACTGTATCAAGCAAATATTAACGAAAGATTTCCAAAATTTCCACGAACGCGGTTTCTATTACAACAAAGAACGTCAACCGATTTCGGCCAACCTCTTCACCGTCGATGGAGATAAATGGCGGACGTTACGGACTAAATTTACGCCCACGTTCACATCGGCTAAAATGAAAACCATGTTCAATATAATGGTAAACGAATGCAAATTGTTAGACGAGTACATCCACGAACATGTCGTCGCAGAAAAACCCCTTAACGCGAAAGATTGCTTAGGAAAGGTAACCACGGATATCATAGGAACATGCGCTTTCGGTATAGAATGTAACAGTTTCAAAGACACCACCTTTCGAGATATGATCAAGGAAATTTTGGATGTTTCTACGAGTTTATTCAGGGTGTCTTTTTGCAATACCATGCCGACGCTGGCGAAATCCTTGGGCATAGTTCTTATTCCCAAGAAGCATGCTGATTACGTTATCGAGTCGATAGACGAAGCCATCGATGCTCGCAAGAAGGGTAAAGTCGCTGGAAAGGATTTTCTTCAACTGGTGATGGAGATGGAAGAACAGAATATAATAACTATGGACGAATTGCGAGCTCAATGCCTGTTGTTCTTCGCGGCTGGTTTCGAAAGTACGCGAAATACGCTAGTTTTTCTTCTATTTGAATTAGCCTATCATGAAGATATCCAGCAAAAATTGCGTGAGGAAGTTACGAGAACCCTGGATGAGTACAAAGGTGTAATGTCTTACGAAGCAATCATGGGAATGAGGTATCTCGACATGGTTCTGAACGGTAAGCGTACTATCCGGATTTATGTAGAAGTGACTTTCATAAAATAAATATAAGACTATACTCCAGTGCAATTAGACGTTGAAAATCAAAAATGACGGAACGCAGTAACCGTGGGTGGATTTGAATGATTCTTTTCTTTTCGGGGTCCTAATAACGTAGATTACAAAGTTTACCCATTAAAAATTGCTGCTATTTTGCAAGTCCATTCATTTAAACCAAAAATTGACTTTTAGAAATTCCTTTTAAAAATATAATTATTAGAATTTTCAAACATTTACTAAAAGAAAATATATATTATTATTTCCGATGTCGTTTATAAAATAAATGTCGAAAAAATTAACTTCTTTTGTTTAAACAAATGACAGAAGCTCCAAAAAGCGAAATGGATAGAAGAAACGTTATAAAATACAAATACGTCAATTGCTTATAGAGAACAATTCATTACCAACTTATGATAAATAATAATTATTTAATATTTTAATGATATCAACATTTTCAATTTTTATTAAAGAAATAAACGTGTAAATAATAATAATAATAATAATGATAATAATAATAATAATAATAATAACGAACTTTATTACCCAACGGAAAACAATTACAGGGTAATTTAACAGAAATAATTACACGTATTAACATAATTATACAAATAGCAAAAATAACCTAAAATTAATTATATTATTGTAAATAGAAAAGGGATTATTTTAAACAAAAAAAAATCCAAAAGAAAAATTATAATAATAATAAATATATACAAAAATACAGAACTTAAGAATTAAACAAAAATATCATCAAAGTATGAGTTTGCAATATTGAGCATCCGGTTCATCGGTGCATTTCTTAAAACATTAGTTCTTGCTGTTTTTAATGCGAGCAGAGATACGAGCAGATGGCCGAGGCACTTGAAAGCCAATGAGATGAGTCGACGCCACCATGAAGCAACTTATATGTAAATCGAGCACCGTGTGCATTACGGCGCTCAGATAAGGATGTCATATTATGCCTGTCCAAGAGCGATGTGTAGTCAATACCTCTGGGAGGATACATACCATCAATTTTGAAGGAAACAAATTTCAAGAATTTGCGTTGAACACGTTCAATTACTAATTGATAGCAGAGATAATAAGATGCCCAAACAATGGACGCATATTCCAGAGAGCTGTGAACAAAGGCAAAATATAGTGACTTCAGAGTAGAAGAGTCGGTAAAATATTTAGCGCAGCGCATAACGAAGCCTAAGTTTCTCGATGCTCGCAAACAAAGTTATAATAATAATAATAATGATAATAATTTTCTATTATCCAACAGCAGCAATAGCTGCTAATTACAGGATAATTTTCACAATAAAAATCAAACTTAATCATAGTAATAGAAAACCAAAAATAATAATAATAATAATAATAAAATTAAATAAAAATCGTTCCATCAATACTCAAATACACAAAACAAAAATTAATGGATCAATTATGCAACACTAAATTTAGACCTTAACAATAACCTAAGATTTCTTAGTGAAATGTTAAACAAATCAATTTCATCGCAAAATCTATTAACATTTACACACATTGACAAGACTGGTGAGCGCGAATGGTGAGTGGTAGCGGTAGTTGATACATAAAAAGACATGCATGCCTAGCACACAGCCTAGGAACATGAAAACTAAATTGCTGCAATAAGTCAGGAGCATAAAGAAAGTTGTTAATCAATTTATATACAAACACCATCTGTGTGTTTTCCAAGGAAATATAATTAAACTGAGATAACAACTGATCATAGGGATAGTTATGTGGCAGAAATGAATGACTAGTACGATAATAGAGAATCTTTAGAGAAAAATTTTCTTTGCATCCTCTCAATCATGTCCGCATACTTCACATAGCATGGATTCCACACTATAGAGCAATATTCGAGCTTTGTTCTAATAAATGCATTGTAAAAGCTAATAAGTGCTTCATTGCTGCATTTCCAAGTTGATCAATATGAGGTGAAAATGTAAGGCAAGCATCAAATAAGATACCAAGGTCTTTAAATCTGTTACACTTTTCTATAGTGAAATTATTGATACTATGTGAAGAGCACAGAGAAGTATGTTTGCGGGTGTAAGATAATGAACAGCATTTATTCACATTAATAGTCAAAGAATTAACAGAACACCAGCCAACAAAAACGTCCAAACTAGACTGAAGGAAACTAATGTCAGTTATAGAATTAATAACTGAATATAATTCTATGTCATTCGCATACGCAGGAACAGGACATTCTAGAGTCTGAAGAAGATCATTAATATAAACCACAAATAGCGAAGGTCCCAAGTTTGACCCTTGTGGAATACCAGATACAGATATGAATTCCTGTGAGTTAAATCTATTAAAACATATATAATTCGCTCTTCCATCCAAATAAGATGCTATTAACTTATTAAAAGAAGGACTCATTCTTAAAGCACTCAACCTGTGAAGTAAGACTTCATGATTTATGGTATCGAAGGCACAAGATAGATCAGTGTAGATCACATCAAGTAAAGTAAAGTAATCTTCTTCTACGTTTTCGACATAATTCATTAATATTATTGGTGCATTTAAGCAGCTGACTCAACTAACTCAGTTTTTCTGCATCCACAAGCAAAGCCACGTTCACTTTTACATGAACAAAATATAACTTTTTAATCAATTTTCAGAAGCTGGTGGTTAGTTCACTAAGTAAGTGGTACTAACGAATTAGTTTTCCTTTTCCATCCCAATTCTTCTGGCAACTTATCATGTCCCATCCACAACTGTACTTGTAAATATGCACTTTTATATGCTCTAAGCTAGCCTCTAGTGTGGGTATCAATAAAGCCAAGTTGACAAAGCTATTTTTACTGGTAGTTTTGATAAACGATTGGTATCGATAATTATTTATATTTTCTTCATTTCTAGTAAAACCATATAATGTTAGAATACATAAAATATCCGATCGCAAAATATCAGTGATATTAGCATTTTAATCCATAAAGATAATAGCAGCAACTTGAATAATTTTGCAAATTTATTTTTACCCATTTTATAAAACGTTGAAGTTCACATCAAGTGAATGAATGTAACAACAAAGTATGCTTCTCACACATTAGTAATGTTTCTTTAAAGCTTTTATTAGAATACATTTTTGTAGATATCGTGCCTTTTGCTGGTTTGTGAAAATATATTTCTCTATGAGGACGTGTTAAAGCTGTTAATAAAACTAACACATCAATATCTTCAGCAACAACAACAACAGAAAATAGTCGAGAAATAAATAACTACAGGTGTAAAAAACATTACATAAGAAAAAGGTCATTTTCATGAGAGTATTCTTAAAACAGCAACAAATCATGAGTGCACACTTTCAAAGAATAAACTTTTTCTTTTTGGTATAAGAAATTTAAAAAAGAAACAAAAAATTCAAATACATTTACTGTAATTGCGTTCCGAGGTACAAACCTAATTGCACTGGAGTACATTATAATAGGAAATACTGTCGTATAGCAACGGAAACTGAAGTTCAATTCTTAGATAAAAATTGTATTTTAAATCGTGGTTTTTGATAAAGAAAAGTTTCTGGTGTCCTAATTTCAAATTGAGAAGTTGAAAAGCCAATATGAGCAAAGCACTTGCTACTGACAATGCTAGTCCCATCATCATGAGAAATTTTATGTTTGTGATAGCCATATGGTTTCCATCTTCGTCTTAATTTTGAACGTCCTTTGATGAAATGATCTTAAGCAAATAAATAAATATTGGACGAAGTTTTACAATTTTCGATTACTAAAAAACGCTACCAAAAAAATATTATTAAACTTGGAAAAATTAGTTTCAAGAACTTGGAGAGAGTTACAATTAAAATGAAAAAGTAGAAAATCTGCATAACACTCACATAAATAACCTCACTGAGGTTTATTTATTCGGCAACTTTCACAAAAAGTTGTGCCGGGACTGCCTACATTGCATACATTGCGACAAACAAAGCATAATTCCCTCCGTTGATAATTATTGGTATATGTTATGTAGGCTGCAGTGCAGTTCCGGCACAACTTTTTGTGAAAGTTGCCGAATACATAACCCTCAGTGAGGTTATTTATCTGAGAGTTATGTAAATTTTATTTTTCTACTTTTTCATTTTAATATCATTAAAGTTTCATTCAAATAATTTCCAAAATTGCTTTGATACAATACCATTTCTTAACGTTCCTAGATTCCGCTTCGTTTCGAGAAGAAAAATAACAAGTACATTTTACGTTCAAACGTTTATAAGCACAAACTAACCCCCCTCCACGCAGCTACTTCTTAAATCTAATCTCGTCACAATTTCAGAAACGCTAAGGAAATACTCACCATTGGGTTTTCTCAACAGAAGATGCCCCGAAAAAGTAACATTACCAAATTCAAACGTCGTCGTCGAAAAAGGCACCAAACTTATAATACCGACATATGCGCTGCATCAAGATGCGGAGTATTTTCCCGATCCACAAAAATTCGATCCCGAACGCTTCTCCGAAGAAAATAAGGGCAAAATTTTCCCGTATACTTCCTTAGGATTCGGAGAAGGACCTAGGAATTGCATTGGTAAACATCTTAAACCCAAACTAACTCTTTAATAGTGAATTCATGATTGTTTGCAAATCACGCGACTTCTTTAAAATTGGTTGCATAACCACTCGGTTGGTAGCAATTCACCTAGTTACTGTTTAATCATATTCGGCGGTTACGAACGAAAATAAAATCGATTGGTTAGGTTTTTACTGACACAGTACAACCAACGTTTCAGTTTTGGTTGGATATATTATTTAGTCACATGGCTTGCAAACATACATATTTGAAGCCCCGGTAAATCTATGCAAGTGTCGTTTACAGGAGATCGTTTTGCCAAGCAAGAAATAAAGACCACTGTCGTGAGCTTGATAAGACGGTTCAGATTTAAGCTGCACAAGCAAGTTAAAGTGCCGTTGGTATTCAGTCCGTCCGGGACCTTCATTACAGCTGCAGAGGAGATCCTATTCGACGTGGAAGAACTTTCATGATAAAATTATTTTAAACAAAAACATGTTTACTTTAACCCTGTAGTGTGGTGTATGATTTCTTTCTAGCTCAATTGTTTTTTTTTTTCAATTCTTAAAAAAATTGAATCAGAAATTTTTCTCTACAAAAAATGTTTCATGTTGCACTGTGGAATATCCTAATTGTATAATACATTCCAATTGACCTACTTTTTATACTTTATGTGTCTTTAGTAAAGCAGTAGGAGAATCTAGGGTAAAGTGGCCGTCCTAAGGCAAAATGTGTTTTTAGTTTACTGATTTGAAAGGAAATACAATTTATAGAGTATTTAGCATGTAGTTTCTTTAGTTCACCATCGATAACCACCAGTATAGCACCAATATCTTGAAAGGTATTTTTTTGCAGTTTTGTTTCTTTCGACGTTTGTAAAGAGGCAACTTTGCCCCACTACGTAGTGTAAACTGGCCAGAAAAATATTGAGATCATAAACACGTTTACATACAAGATCAAACTATATTTGTGTTATTAATTATTCTAAATAAATATTGGGCTCACAACTAACAATAGATGAACATGAAATAATAGCTGTTTTGCAAAAAGAAACTGTTATTTTTGTCTTTTAGAAATTTATTTGCAATGTTCACAAACAAAATCGTCATCAACATATTCGCATCCGGTACACGCTTCATGAGCCCATTTGTGATAACCGGAACATTTTATATAGTTAGCCCTAGTGAAATTGCTTCTTTGCCTAAGTCTGCAATTTCTAAGAGAAAGGCCAACCGAAAGAGGGGCAAGGCTGCTATTGTAACATCAAGTCCATTCAAAGCAGAAATGGTGGATGAAATAGCTAAAAAGCAACAAGAAGAAGAAAGAAAAAGGAGAGGAAGTAAATTAAAAATGTCCAGGTAAAAACAAAACATCGAAGGGAATGAAAAAACAAATTAAAACTCGGCGAAAATTGTTTTAACAACATTTTGAACCAAATGAAGATCGTTGAGTTTTAGTTTGGTTTTATTATTCTCTTCGATGTTTTGTTTTTCACCTAAACACTCTTCATTTTCTTCCTCTCTTTGTTTTTCGTTTTCTTGTAATTAATGACAAAATAATGAAAATTAAACTAAACACGTAACTTGCATCAATACTGGGAAATCTGCTATAAGTTATATATAACTCAAACAATTTGGCGAAGTGATCACTGATACTTTGGCAGGACACTAGACACTACTAGTACTTTGGCTTCTATGCGAATTAGTTCGCAACCTCCCCACCAAATTGAAGTAGTTTCCAGGAGTATACGTCAATAACCACTGTACCCCTAATGGCCACTTTATCCCAGTCTCCCCTACCACAGAATAGACAGAAGCAACAAAGTTAGAAAATCTTCTGGTCAATTTTGTATGCGCATGTGCGGCAGCCATGTTTTACATACGACTAGTGTCTATATTTGGCTAGTTTCATTAATGTTATTATTCTGACAATGAGATGGTGTGTGTACCTATATTAGAATTAAAATATATTTTGAAACTTTTTTGTGTCAGTGGCTAGTGCTAATTATTGCTTTTAGTAATTTTACAGTTTGTACAATAATTGAGTAGAAGTACTGGCTGTACACGTTAGGACTTAATTTAAGATGGAAAAATTAATGGGGATTGCAGCCAAGGGCGAGTTGAAATAAAGTCACTCTCCAAAAGACCAAAAGAGAGTCTTTTATTTCAAGTCATCCTTGGCTGCAATCCCCATTAAGTTTCTACAGTATGTTCTTAATTTGAGAATTATGGTTACCTCTGTTCCATTTCAATCTGTTTCAGGAAATACTCACTAACGTGATGGAGTCATTCAAAATTTCCGCACTTTTCGTATTTGCAAAATGGTGTTAGCTAACTGCTGAGCTATGTAGGGGTCATTCAAATCGATCACAAGAAACATCAAAGATGCCACACACACCGTATCGCTTGTGTCTATTCTGTGGCAGTACACATATTGCTTGATACAAAACACCTAAACGTGATCTCTTCATTTATAGTCATAATCAATAATTTTATCGAAATTGTCGTTATACATATTAGTAAACTATGTTTATAAACACAACATACTTACAAACGACTAGTTTACGAGATAACAGTTTTCTTATTCTAATAATCATTTTGATAACCTTCATATGCTTATCTTATCCCAATTATTGTTTCGATAATTTTCGGCATTGACATATTTCTTTAGTAAAACAACGAGTTTCTCGAATCTGAATAAATATACTATTAACCGTAAGATTTTGGTTGTAGCTACATTCCTACATTCACTTTTAGGCATAGATACGGCTCCACACAATTTCTTTTTTGAGGTTAAGGTCAATATTAGATACAGGGCGAAAAACTAGCCGCAAAACGTTAAACAGATAAGAGAACGTTCAGGGCTGATTAGACAGAATCAAAGTCTTAGAAATGGAACAAATCCGATTAAAACAACAACTTGGTTAAGGTCCAAGGATGTTAAAGACCCTGAACTTGACGGATAGAAAGAAAATAAATTGCGGCACGTACGAAAAAGAAATTTGTTCAAAAACAATAGTTCAACAGAAAATCCCATACTTTCGAGTAAAAGGGGAAAGAATTATGCACATCTGAAAGGTCAACATGACTCAAATTTCGTACAGTTTATATGGTATATGTACATTTCGTCAGATTTTCTTCGAAATGTGCCAAACGTTACAGGGAAATACCGGATATGATAAAAAATTCCACCAGTACCAATATCAACTTGCAAACGTAGGTCATCATTGAAGTTTATACATATGTACATTTACTATTTATTGTAACAAAAACAAACTACATTGGACGATAGAGATATTATAAAATAACCCAATTTGAAAGACCATTAACCCTTTCGCGACGGGAACCGGACGAATCCGCAAAATTTTTACGTGCCCATCTCCCGGGAAACGGATAACTACGCATATTTGCTGGAGCTGGAGGCATATTTCAATACGGGAAACGAACTAATCCGCATATAGTAACGGATTGTTGCAATACTTAGGTAACTCTGCCCACAAGTATTTTTAATTGGTTGTAACATCTCGTATGATTTTATTCATACCAACTGATTACTATGTTTTACGTACAATAGACAGTTATAAGGTGCCTTGTGCAGGTTTTTATTATTTATCATGAATATACCACCGCCACGATTAGGAACGTATACGGAAGAAGAATTACTAAATATTCTTATGCAAAGCGACTACGAAGAGAATTTCTCGGAAGTTGAAGACGATGGTTGGGAATATCTTTCAAACTGGAATCCTGACAGCGATCACATACATGAAGATATTCAAGAAAACTTGTGATGAAGTAGACGGCGGTAATGATGGTTCACCAGCGAAAAAAAAGTCAAGGTACATGATAGTGAAAATTTCAAATAGATGAAGCAGAATTTGCAACCTAGGCTTCATGATTTTAGCGCTGAAAATTCCGGTTGTCGGTTAGCTACGTTAGAAGATGAGCCATCAATTTTAGAAATTCTTGGAATATTTCTGTCCAATGAATTTTTGCAGAAAATAACAGATCAGTCAAACGAGTACTATAATTATGTAATAAAGGAACACCCGGAGAAGAAGTTGAGGAACTTCCAGCCTGTACATATGGACGAGATGTATAAGTTTCCTGCTCTCAATTTACTAATGTCGCTAGTTTGAAAACAGGTAATAAAAGATTATTGGTGCAAGGAATTTATAATTGAAACTCCTATTTTCAATGAAGTGATGTGGCGTGATAGATATCTTCATATTTTAAGATTTCTACATTTTTGCGACAATATGAACATGGACACATCAGATAGACTTATCAAAATAAGATTTGTCATTGATCATTTTACAAACGTCTTCCCAGAAGTACTTTATCCTTTCCAGAATATTGTTATCGACGAAAGCTTACTGCTGTTCAAAGGGCGAATTAGTCTTCGCCAGTATATTCCGTCCAAACGACACCGATTTGGTATAAAAGTTTTTGTAATAGTTGACTCTGAAACGAGATACACACTGAACTTTAATATTAGGAGTTACAACCGAAATTGAACAGTACGGTGACAAGTTTGGGAAAAGTGGTAACATCACTTTAATATTGACCGAACCGTAGTGGAATAAGGGTCACAGATTGTTTATGGACAACTAGTATTCTAGTCCATTATTGTTCAAAGAGCTTTTCGACAGAAAAACCAACTGCTGTGGCGCAGTGAAAACTAATCGGTTATTTATGCTTCATTTGCGAAAGGGAGGAGTTCAAGAGGAACAGTACAATATTTTTCTACTGATTCGTTATTAGCAATTAAATGGACTGACAAGAGAGACGTAACTATGCTAACTTCAATGCATAGGAATAGAATGAAATGTGTAGAAATGGCAATTCGTGGCGAAGTTCAAAAACCGCAATATATTCTGGACTATAATAATAACTCCATTGAATCTGTCAGAAAGACAATCAAGTGGTATAACAAGATATTTTTCTCTTCTTTTAGCCTGGGCGGTCTTCAACTCACACACCGTTTATAAAATGAAAACAGGGGAAAATATACCACTACTGCAATTTCAGAAACAACTAGTGGTAGTTATTATAGAAAAGTACCAAACATTCCAACCTAGAAGGAATAGTAGCAATCGAGCAGCAGATGCTCACTTTCCATCGCGACTAGCGGCTAAGCATTTTCCATCAATGTACCCTAGCAACAAAACAATAAAATCGTGCAAAAACGCTATGTTGTGTGTGCGAAGCAAAAGATCCGGAGAGAGACAAGTTACACTTGTGACATGTGTAATGTACCTCTGTGTGTTATTGGATGCTTTGAACGCTACCACACTGTAATACGATTTTAATTAAATAGTTTTATTTGCATGCATTTTAAGAAAATAAAACAATTTACACATTTATTATATTTCTTAAGTTTAACAATAAGTTAATTTGTACTGATTTGAAACGTATTGGTGACGTCCAAATATATTGTGACGTGTCGGGAACTGTACATATCCGCAATAGCTTACCGCTGACGTCTATACGGAAGAACATGCTAAAACTGTTGCCGTCGCGAAAGGGTTAAAGACAAATGTCACTTTTCATCAGAATAAGTTTTCCAGTAGTGTTACTACAAACAAAAAAGAACCGCTATTATCGACACCGTGAGGTAGAAGAGGAACGCTTATGTATGTAAGAAAAACTGCTACACACGTGATTTGCACTTTTAAGGAGTATATTTCAACAATTTATTAATTTATCCTACCAATGCTACCCTTGCTAAACCCAGGCGACATGATTAGCCACTTCTGTACTCACCGCAAATTACAAATCCAATATAATGGACAGGACAACTAAATTTCAATTACCAAAGGTAATAACTGATTGATCCGAAACTTGTGTATAAGCACCCATATAGAAGAGCTTGCGAAAATCCAATGTTTTCTGGTGTGATTAGCAGGCGAGAAATAAAGAAATAATAATTGGGAATTTAACAACTTTAATTTATAGCAGCCACACTTTCGGAAGTACATATTACGACATACTTCTGAAAGTGATACTACTTCAATCAGATGCGTTATTCATTGATTGAACAATAAGATTGACACGAAAATAAAGGCTGGATCGAGTTATTTTGACATACACAGTTGTTTCTTAAAAAGAAACCAATCAATGGTCCATCCGCCAAGGAACTTCAAGGTGAAAAAATAAAGCCCGCTGGGGAATATTCCAGTGGCTTTGTTTTTCAGAAGATGTCACAACAAAGTAACATTACCAAATTCAAATGTAATCATAAAAAAGGCACGAAACTCATAATATCGATTTATGCACTACACCAAGATCTAAGATATTTCCCCGATCCTGAAAATTTCGATTTTCAGGATCGTACCATATACCTCGTACCGTTCGGAGAAGTACCTTGGAATCGCATCGGTAATAACTTATATAAGTGAATGAATATTATCTGGCTATATTACCACATCTTGTCCAGCAGGACATAAAGATAACAATGGCAAGTTTACTAGTAAGATTCAAATTTCACCTGCATGGTGAGATTAGAGTTCCATTGGTGTTTATGCTGCCAGAAAGAGATATTCCATTTGATCTGGAAACAGTGTTTACAAATGTTTGACTAAAGACATTCGTAGTATTGTTGCGTTACTCGATTAAGGGAAACCCGCGCTTAATAATTTGTAATAAAAAAATTCATAATCGAATAGTATTCTAATAAAGGACGAATTGAGGCAATGTTTACCCAAAGTGGATAGCGCGAAACTGTAAACTAGATTACTTTAACAAAGTGGGTCAGGTTCATTGCGCCCCCTTGAAATAAAAGTATAATTTTTTATGAAATAGTTGTAAATAAGTAAATTATCTTTAAGTAGTTGTAGTAATAATTCCTTGTTCGTACGCGATGCGTTCATAGTCGATCAATGTTCGGTTTGTGTAACTAATAAAGTTTGTAGTAAGCACAAAGAATTTTCGAATCGGATAAAATAATAGAGGTGCGTATTATTTTTGAATATCTTTTATTTCACTTAAAATGTATGATAGTTCATAACGAAATAATCTGATGAGATCCGTGATTAATGTGCAAATTTCATTAAATTCATGATCTTTTGCCAACCCTCAAAAAATGTCATGTTTATATAACTCAATACCTATTAATGTATATTATATTTATATTTATGTAATTACATGTATTAATTTTTTTTGATTTTCTTGCTTTTGGAAAATCGTGAAAGTATATCAGGTGGTCATTTAAAACCGTGATGTGACATTCGTGTTTTTGAATGTCCATGGTATGATATCTACGACTTGCCCAGCGAAATATTACAGGGTGATATTGACGTAATATCAGAACCGATAGACAATGTGATGGAGATATGTATGCTAGAGGATATGTTCTCTGAAATGCATGAAAGTAGTAAGGGTGGGCACCACTCTAAACTTGACTGATGAGGCATGCTTTACCAGACCAAAGTTCCTTAACAATGACGACCTTGCAATCTCTGTACAATTCAAATACAAAGTAATAATAATAATAATAATAATAATAATAATAATAATGATTTATTATCCAACAGCTTAAACTAAACTAATTACAGGATAATTTTATTTTAATAAGAAATATATATGAGAGGGTCCTTAAACTAATATGCACTAACTTAAAGAGAGAGAATTTGTTTTTAAAAAAATAAAAAAAAAAAATAATAAAGTGCTTAGAACTTACACAAACGTTCAATGTAAGTGACGAAATCATACGTTTGTATCTTCGTCAGTTAAGAAATTAGGCGGGTGGACCTCACATGAATTGTTAAATGATAACAAATTAAGTCGTCTTACAATTTGTTTGGTAAATCTTGCTTCGGATGAAATTTAATGTTTTCTTGATCAGTGTTAACACTAGTTGTCACCAACTGATCCACTGCCACATACACCAAAGGTTTCTCTGCGCCCAAAAAGGATTCTATTGTGTATTTGGTCGACAGCTGCTAGCATTGTCCATTATGAATTTTTGGAAATGTCTATTGTAAACAATTTTATCGAATGGAAGCAGCACTCCAGAAACAACCTGCTTTGAACAATCGAAGAAGAGGATAGGACAATGCTAAACTTCATACCGCAGAAGTGACCCGGTACTCCTCGCACTCCTCATTCTCCGGATATAACGCGATGGCCACTTTTTCTTTTCTCTTGAAAAAGTGTGTGAGGCACAGGAAGTTCAGTACTCAAGATGATGGTTTGCAATAAATTTTAAATTTAGCATCAAAAGTCTCCCGAAGTATACATTTTTCCTAGATGATACAACCCACCAAAGAAATTCTTTTGGGAAATCTTCAAAGTTTCGTCCACAGTACAACTTAATTCATTACTAGAAAGGAACCTCCTTCCTTTAAAGTTTGTTTACATTTTTTTCTTCTAGATTTAGAAAATTCGAAGGTATCAGGTATACCAGTCCAGATGATCCTTACCTTTGATAACTACAGAGTTTCCGATAAACTCGTCAGAACTTTAACCTCATACACAACGACAACTACAAATACTAATTAAGTAATCTATCTTTTATTTAAGGCTAATAATCATGACATTGAGGAAGACAACGTGCAACGTAAGAACAAGAGGAAGAAAATCTGAAGACTTTATAGTAAGAACAGGTCTTAGACAAGGAGACCCACTTTCAACACTGCTCTTTAACATGGTGCTGGAAAAGGCAGTAACGAACAGTAGACTCAACAGAGACGGAGACATATTATATAAGAGTCACCAAATAATAGGATACGCAGATGACCTAGCTGTTATAGCCAGAGACGGGAAGGAACTCAAAGAAATAACACAGAGATTGATAGAGGAGGCATGGCAGCTGGAACTGCAGATAAACGAGAATAAAAGTAAGGTTATGAAAGTGAGAGCGGGTAGTAAAATAGGAGGAGAGTTCAAAGTATATACACATTTGGGAGAGATGATTTTTGAGGAGGTGGATCAGTTTGTTTACTTGGGAGCACGGATAACGAACACGTGCAAGGAAGAAAAGGAAATTGAAGCAAGACTGAGTAAAGCCAATACAATTGCTGGAAACATGAGTCACCTACTAAGAGCAAAACGGATGTCGAGGAGTACGAAATTTAGGCTATACGAAACCGTAATAAGACCGACGGCATTATACGAATGCCAGACATGGGTTTTGAATCAATCTACAAAGGAAATAGTAAGGAGATGGGAGAGGAAAATACTTCGTAGGATAATAGGAGGGAAAAAGACCGAAGATGGCTATATAAGAAGAACTAATTAAGAGGTCTATGAGGCCTATAAAAAATCGCAGATAGATTTTATCATTAAAGCAAGGAGATTACTGTGGCTGGGTCACATGGAGAGAATGGACGAAAAAAGAACCGTTAGGAAGATAGCATGGAAAACACCAGGATATAAGAAAAAGAGAGGAAGACCGAGGAAAAGATGGCGAGAGACGGTACTGGAGGACCTGGAGGATAAGGGAATAGCGGACTGGAAGAGGAAGGCTACGGACAGGAAACAATGGAGAAATGTAACGAAGCTCTGGGCCTAAAAGGCCCGCAAAGAAGCTTATATATACATATATATCTTTTATTGTGAAATCTAATCAATGAAATTACATTTAGTTGTTCGAAAGTTGAGACTCAATTTGTGACCTCTGTTTCGCATATATTGCATGCTAAATTTTCAATAGCACAAACTAAACACAAATTAACACTTCTCCTTACCGTACCGGTTGGTGAAAACTTCAAATCCATATTTTTAACTATTTAAACCTTATAGACTAGCAAACTGACCTACTGGAGCAACCCAATTGACTTCTTCATCTATTTTCATAACTTTATGGTTCCTTTCTATTCCTGTTTATTGCTTTTCTATTAAAAATGTGCAAGGAGGGCCAAGTGGGCTATGGCCCCCTGGCTCCAGTCTCTTGGACACGACCATTTTGCTTGCACTCAAATCAGTTTGACTTTTGCAAAAGTCCACTAGTACACCGGCTGCTTGTTTTCGCTTTCCTTCCCGTGTATTTACTTATAAAGAGGCATGCATTATTGCTATTAGCCCATGGGTACCAAAAATCTTAGGGGGCAAAAGTGAGAATTATAAGCTCTTGATGCTTAACTCACATTACAATTTATTTTATTATACATAGTCCAATCATGTTATTCTTTCTCGCTTGGAGGAAAGCATCACTTAAGTATTTATCATATTAAGCCACAAATACGCGATTATCATAATCTATACCTGTCGCCATTAAGGTGAAATGCATGTTCATTGCCAAGAAAGAAACACGGGACACGATGATACCCATGAATTCAGAGCGTAATTATTAAAAAATAATTTTCTTTCCTTCTTTTCACTCATTGGATTAGAAAACAATCACTAATCACAAACATTTACAAATAAAATGTCTTATTTATACATTTCCTTCATTAAAGATACCAACTTGTTGGCGAAATACGTATTTAAAGATATTTACTACTGTTTTTATATTTTTAGTTCCATAAACTTACACAAATACCCGTAAAATTCGGCATCCGGATTAGAGATATATTTGTTTAATCGAATATGTTGTTAATATTTGAAATCTATTTAATTTCAGAGGATCATCATGGAATTTCTACTATTTCATATTATATCAATAATTACTATCCTGGTTCTTGCGATCTATGTGAAGTCGCTGTTACAATACTGGAAGAAACGAAACATTCCATTTTTGGAGCCATCATTTCCATTTGGCAATTTAGCAAATCCAATCACCAACAGAAAAGCTCTAGTGCTACACTTTGAAGATCTGTACACCAAACTGAAGGCTAAAGGTGCTAAGTGTGGAGGAGTTCATCTCTTTTGCTCGCCGATACTTCTAGTTATCGAACCGGGAGCCATCAGAGACGTATTATCGAGACATTTCCGGAATTTCCACGAACGCGGCTTCTACAACACCGAAAATCACCAACCGATTAGCGCGAACCTATTCATATTAGAAGGCGATCGATGGAAAAAGATGCGCGCGAAATTTTCGCCGATGTTCAGCTCGGCCAAAATGAAAATCATGTTCGATCTAATGTTGGACGCCGGAAAGACGTTGCAAAAGCATTTAGGGGAGCACGTGGCAGATCGAAAAGTAGTTATAGCGCAAGATTGCACCGCTCGCGTAGCATCGGATATAATAGGAAGTTGCGCTTTCGGCGTGGAGTGTTTCGAGGACAAAACGATTCAAGAGGTGCTTAAGGAAAGCATCATGGGAGCTACGACTTTCCTCAAGATGTCTTTCGTGAATGCGATGCCCAAGTTGGCACAGTTCCTGCGTATTCCTCTCATTCCGAGGCAATGCGCCCGGTTTTTGGACGATTACATAAAGGAAACCGTAACGTATCGTAAAGAAAATAATATAGTCAGGAACGATTTTTTGCAATTGGCTATCGAAATGAGGGACAAGGGAGTGATCAGTATGAACGAATTAAAGGCTCAGTGCGTTATGTTTTTCTTGGCTGGTTATGAATCGTCCTCGAATGCGACTGCGTTTCTTTTATTCGAATTGGCCTATAATCAAGAAATTCAGCAAAAATTGCGGGATGAAATTAAACAAGCCTTGAATGAACATAATGGGGAGGCCACATACGAAGCAGTCATGAATCTGAAATATTTGGATATGGTTGTTCGTGGTAAGTTCATATAACTTAACTTAATTCAGTTTCTTTTCGAAACATCAAATTCTCACATAAAATAATCGTTTTAGAAACGTTACGGAAATATCCAACCATCGGCTTCTTAAACCGGAAATGCGTTGAAACTTTCCAACTACCCAACTCGGATATTATCATCGAAAAGGGCACCAAAATTATAGTGCCAGTATACGCCTTGCACCACGATCCGGAATATTACCCCGATCCGCAAAAATTCGATCCGGATAGATTTTCCGACGAAAATTCTAACAAAATAGTTCCATATGCTTACTTACCTTTCGGCCACGGACCGAGATATTGCATCGGTACGTAAGTTTAACCGAGGGGTGGCATATTCAAGCAAATCTTTTCTCCTTACAGGTGATCGTTTCGCTAGGCAGGGAATCAAAACGACTGTGGTGAGTCTAATCACGAGATACAAGTTTAAATTGAGTACGATGGTGACACTTCCTTTACTGCTACAACCTAGCGGCTTCTTTACGGCAGCCGCCGATGAGATTTTATTAGATGTCGAGGAAGTTCAACAGTGAACAACTCGGAGATCTATTTAGTGGTTTCCTTCTAACATAATAATGATTTCTTAAATAAATTATGTGTTTATGTTTTGATTAATATCATTAACAGGACAGGCAATAGACCTAGTTTACTTATCGATTTGATATATCAAACATTGATTCACATCAGATATTTTCTGATATTCTTGTTCCAATATCAAGCCTGAGAAAAGCAATTCAACTATGCGTACATATGGAATACTTCCATAACTTATGCATCAAATTAAAGGAGAACAAAGTTCATCAAAGGATAAGGGAACGTTCTTTTCCTAAACTATGTTGGCATGCACATAAAGTGAAATAAAAGCGTATGTTTACTGTTTAGACAGAGCTGAGCTAGTGAAATTAAGCTAATATGTTAAGCAAGGTCAAAGGGTCAAAGGGTCAAGGGGTGATCTGAATAGGACGTGTTTGTTTAATTTTACGTCCAATGTGCCGTCGTTTGCGATAAATGAGTCAGCGGTGCCAAAACCAAATTTTCTCCCTTATTTACTTTTACTCCGTACAATCAAAAAATCTTAAATGATCAAAGTTAAATGCGCAATAGAGCGGTAGATGGAACAAGCAGGTAGCTCATCTGCGTCCGTGTCACTTTGAGCAGTTATGATAAGTCTGGCAAGCAATATATACAGCATCTACATATGTCGTATATGTAATAAATACTTCGCGCCTGTGACAGTCTTTTAGGTATAAGATCGGTACAAACACGCATTTAATCGCTAGAAGGCAATAGGCTCAGGTAAGTCCGATTTTTTAATTTGTTTTCTTACACACTATCTAGTTTACTTATCGGTTTATACAGTTTTAAGATTAAGATCTCGCGAACAAGCGAAACCGGTATTTAGGAAAACGTGTAGATGACGTAATAAAAATTATAAATACCTTGCAGAATTACTATAAGTGCAAAGAATAACAATAACAGAAATTGATTCTAGTTTAAACAAAAATATCTTATCTTAACTTTTATTTTTAATTTGAGTTTAATCCATGGACGATAAAACATATGAGAGTGCAACAGGTAGATTAAAGATATACATAAACGTAATCGCATGCAAATGTTACAATCAACAAAAAATTATAAATTATTAAAATATACAGGTTATCCTTTCTCAGTTTAGCTTATTGTTAGTATATGTATATATATATATATATATATATATATATATATATATTTCGTGACTTTTTTAAATTATACTTATCTTATATGGTGGTTATATTACATAACTAAGGTGCGTTTCATATTTATAACCCACGCACAACACCATAGAAAATATCAAAGTAACAACTGCTAAATTAATTCCCTATGAATAAATAACTGGATTGGAAGCACTGTGTGTGTGTGGTGAGTACTTTATGGTGGCAGCTCTGTTTGTGCATAAGTTTTGACGTTCCGTAATTTTTTATTTAAATCTGAGGACGCTATGTTTTGCCAGCAAATTTACCGTTTCATAAGTTCCACTTTCAAACGTTTCTAAACCGGAAACTTATTCAGATTTAAGGCCTATTAGAGTTTTACCAACATTTTCTAAAATATTAGAAAGCGTTGTTGCACTTCAACTGAGGGCTCATATTACAAAGTATACCATTCTTCCTACGTTTCAGTCTGGATTTCGACCTGGTTTTGACTGTGCAACTGCTTTGTCTAAAATATCAGATGACATCATTTTTGCAACTGACCGCGGACATATTACTGTTTTAATTCTTCTGGACTTCTCTAAGGCCTTTGATAGGTTTTCGCAACAGGTTCCGCTGGCTATTCTTCATTATATTGGCATTAATGGCAGGGAATTGTCTTTCTTTGTTAATTATTTAAGTGGTAGGAGACAAAGAATAGTAATAGACAACAATTTCTCAGATTTTGCTGACTTGAAATCAGGTATTCCTCAAGGATCTATGTTGGAACCTCTTCTTTTTACAATTTACACTTCACAATTGTTGCTGTTCCGGAACTTTTCTTCTACTTTTCACTTTTATGCAGATGATACGCAACTGTACTCTTCCTTTTGTGTGAATAATGTTGACGCAGCAATTAGATCCATTAATGCAGATTTGGAGAGTTTTGTGGAAATTGCCCGACGACATAATTTGCAAATTAATGAGGCCAAGTCTTGTTACATTATATTTGGTAGTAAAGCTAATAAGAAACGTATTGATGGTATTGTACACCTATCTATTAACAAGATTGAGCTTACGCGCAAAACTTGTATAAAAAATTTGGGCTTGTTTATGGATGAAGATCTAAGATTCAAAATTAATACTGATAATTTAATAAGGCGTGCTTATTGCAATTTAAAAATGATTTTTCCGCATAGACAAGTTCTTAATACCCGTATTAAGTGCTTATTAGCTGATACTCTCGTGCAAATCACATTTTTAGTTATTGTGACTGTGTATATGGTCCTTCTTTGGACAGTGTGGATGTTAGACGGATTCAGGTGGCGCAGAACTCCTGCTTACGTTTTATCTTTGGCATTAGACGAGGGCGTCGAATTTCTCATAAATTGTTAGAGGTTGGTTGGCTAAATATCTACGGTCGTAGATATTTGCACTTTGCTTGCTTAGTGCACAAAATTATTTCACACAGCATATCACCATACCTGCTGTATAAGATCAAGTTTAGAACAGACGTCCGTAATATTAATATTAGAAGGAAGGATTTAATTAATACGCCCCGCCATCACACTGCTCAGTTTAAGAGGCCCGTCAGTTACACCTGTGGACGTATAATGAATGAGCTACCTGTTCACATTAAACAGTTATCGACCAGTTCTTTTAAACTTAGTTTGTTTCTGGCGACCTGCTTTTGGCTGCAGAGCGCTAATTTAATAATTGAGTTTCGACTGTATTGTTACTATCTTTTTCTAATATTATTATTGTTCAGTTTTGGCTTGCATGTGTTGCATTTTAACTTTTTTTTTGCTTTTGTTCCACCCAACAAGCACATCTAGAAGAACAGGGCGCCGAAATAGCTTAACTGAAGGTATTGCCTATTCGTTCATTCTTTATTGTGAATTATTTGTAAACTTCTAGAATGTTACTGTGAACCAATAAATTATTATTATTATTATTATTATTATTATTATTATTATTATTATTATAACCGATATGCAATTTTCTCATTAATTAAAAGACGTGTTAGTTACGTTTGAAATATTTACGTGTTAGGAGGGTATGCCGTACGGTGTATTATCTGAAGCGGAAAGAGGCAAAATATGGACACTAATTGCCCTCGGTAAGTCAAACGAGCAATACAAGTCGTATTTGCTTAACCCTCGATTTTCTGCTTGTAAGTGATATTCTCTGGCGAAAAATCTTCAACATCTGAAGGAATTTGGGTGACAACAGTTTACGAAATCTAACTTCTTCAATACATAAACGAATTCTGAAATTATAAAGTCTAAGTCTAGATGCCTAATGAACTTGTAAATTAATTAAATCGCTCAACAGGCCTCGAGCATCGAGGGTGTGTTTTCCACGTTCACTTTTATTCACTTTCTGGTAATCAATGCACTCCATTCTTTTCTGCCCCTCGCCTTTGTTTTGCAGTCTCTTATTTCCATCTTCTTCTACACTGTCATTCCATCTTTTTGTCCCTGTTCCTTTTCTCCCAATAAGTTTCCTTTTCGTTGTCAGCTTCGGCTTTCGTTTATTTGACATTTCCTTCATATGGCCTAACTATCTAAGTCTGTATCTTTATGTATTTTATCATACTTGGTCCCTTGTAAAGTCTTTTCCATTCCTTGTTCGTCCTTCTTTTCCAGCTGTGTTCTGTTTTCCTTCCCCAATAGATAGCTCTTAGTATTAGTATATTTTCCCATCTGCTTAGAATATCTTTCGTTTTGTTCAGCATCCGCGTCTCTGCTGCAGATGTTACTGTTGGTCTTAGTACAGTTTTATTTATTCTGGTTTTTTGCCTTTCTGGATACATACTTGGAAGTCATCAGTGACTTCAAACTGCCAAATTTTTTATTTCCTTTCATTATTCTAGCTCTGATTTCCTGTACCTCCAAGTATATAAACGAATTCGCCCTCTCGAAATTATATTCTTTCTCTTCCCGTACTCTCAGAGTCAGACTCTGTTTTCTCTTCTGTGCTTCCCATCACCACGTATTTTGTTGTCTTTTCTTAGTAATTTCACCTCTATTTTGTCAGCTCCTTTTCCGACTTTACTATCGTGGTTAGATCAGCAGCCAAGGCCACTGCCTGATGTTCGTGATGTCACGAATTTGATCTTTTCTTCTTTTTCTTCAGCCTCAGTCCCGCTTTGTTGCGGGGTCGCCTCTTCTGGATCGGGTCCGCTATTTGTCCCGGTCAGGAGCTTGGTCCGAGTGGAGTCGAGCAGCAGTGAAATCTAAGTGCAACGTGTCCAGCCAGTGCTTCTTTTATCTTTTATCACTTGTAAATACTGGACTTTTATTTTCTAGCAGTCTGAAAGACGAAAAAGAAGTTTGGGTTATAAATATGAAACGATTCTGTTTAGTTTTAATTCTAAATTGGACTAAATGTTGGAAATTCCTAACGAAAAGAATTTTAGCATTGAATATACATTTTCTATTACCCGTTTAGATCAATATTTTATGTTTTTCTATACATGTAGCGTATACAACATTATAAGCGTGGGTTATAAATATAAAACACGCCTTATTATTTCAAGCACTCTTGTTTAATTGACTTAATTGTGGTACGGAACTATCATATAAGATAAGCTTATTGTTAGTCTACTTTATGCATCCGATACTAAACGAAAGCAAGCGGGGTGCTATCATTAATTTTTATTGGTTCTATAGTAAGCGTCTTCGAAGTTAATATTTCAAATTCGCTTGAAAAATGGTGCGTATATTATTATTATTTTTATACAAGGGGCACCTTTTATACTTTTTGAACGACCACTAAGTGGCACTAGCAAGATGTGTCATTTTCGTGAACTTTGATATTTATTATTGTGAAAACAGTGCCAGCTTAGAAATTGAGTGAATCAATGTAAAACTAGTCGTTTTATCGGATAACTGAGGTTTTACTGTATTTCATCTCTTATTTAGTCGAATTTCGTTCGATTTCCCTTGTCAATTTAAATGGGAAAAAACTGAAGAACGGAATTAGAGAATACAGATAAATGCGGGTATTAATATGTTTGTCCGAAACTCGGGTAATGAATAAAAATAAAGGAAGTAAAACAAACACTATTGTATTTCTGAAGAACATCGAAAATCAGAAAAATCAATCAAATAGGAGATAACGTAATCAAACTAGTAGTTGGAAACAATGCGATGGTGAGGAAAGTAAAGAAAAGTAAGTAGAAAAATACCAAATTCGCTCCCTTTGGGAAATGGCCACTTCAAATTTGAGAGAAAGAACGGATTAATATCATTCGGGATTCGTCCACGTTGAGAGTAATTCGACCAGAATCGAAACTCAAGTTGTTAAAGCGTCAATAATGACTAGTTTTCTATAGACCAAGCGAGCATCCGATTGCACTGACAACCGGTTCGTTTCCAACTGATTGCGAGTTAAAACTCATAGTGCAATTTACTAATTAGAGCCCTGTCGTCGTGTCTGAAATGGGTTTCATTCACCAATATGTCGAAATACAAATTAAGCGCTTAAATGATTCAAAAGTGCCTCGAAGCTAGAGATTTTAGAATCAAAGAAATTCACCATATTAACAATCATCTCTCTTTTTCTCCAACTTTGGCGTTATCTCCTCCACGAAGTAAGGGATGATTCGCTAAGAGTTTCCACATTTTAGATTAAAAACGAAAATGTTGAATATCAATAGCAACATAAGTTAGTAGTAGTTTAATTAATTACAATTATGTATGAAAGATTATATCCTGTAATTGACCGAAAATTGTAGCACAAGTCATGGTCTATGCTGTTAGTTTGGCCACGAATCTCTTCTCTAAGATGTACAATCGTTCAAGGGTTATTTCTGTGGGCTCTGCTCCTCGGAAAACCCCAAAGGAGAAAGTCTGCAGGAGTTAAATCATACGAACGAGGAGACCAATTGATGCACCCGTTTTTTAAGATTACGCAGCCTGGGAAACGAGTTTTAATTACTTAAGGCGATTGTTTCTCTGGCTGTATTGCTGGTACAACCTTCTTTTTGGAGCCATAAGTCACTGGTGCCGAAATCTTCCAATTGGTTCCATAAGAAGTCGGTTGACATGCTCTGATAGCGAACAGCATTAATTGTAATCGCATTCTCAGCATTATCTTCGAAGAAGTACTGGCCAGTGATCCCCCATACCAAATCCCACATCAAGCAGTCACTTTTTGGGGATGCATTTCCTTTGCGATTACCGCTCTTGAGTTTTCCATTCCCCAAATGGGAAAATGTCTATTGACGAAACTATTTAGGTGGAAATGGGTTTCGTCAGTAACGAAAATTTTCTTGGAAAGATCACCATCTTGAAGCATCCATTTTATCCGCAGAATGGGCGGCGCTCTTGGTGGCCTCTTAGCTTCAATTCCTGTAGCAATTGCATCTTGTAAGGAAGCAAAAGCAAATCCTTGGCCAAAATTCTGTTACGACCGTTTGTTACAGTTCCGGTTTGTCACGATGTTATGCTCAATTTGTCATAGTTCCAGTTTGTTATTTGTGACTTCTCGCTTCAACTTTTCACGTGTTAAGCATTCAGCTTCTGGTGTTCAGTTGAACAGGTCATTTTCCGTAAATAAGTTATTCCGTTTTCGCTTTATTTATGCCATTTAAAGTCTCGCTAGGCGAGGATATACACGGAAATTCGACTCTGGGAAGTTTAATATTATCGTTGTGTGAATCTGGGAGGTACGCTTCCCCAATTTTGCTGTTTTGCTATTTGCTTTTCCCTCAATTAGAGGGAGCTAGTGTAGGGTAGTGTGATCTAGTACAAACTAGTAGGGAAATTGTATAAACTAGTATACACTTGTATAAACTACTAAATGAATAGTATAACCTAGTGGAGTGCTGGAAGGACTTCAGTTTGCTTTGTTCGCCTGGCTTCCCGACATTTTTAAATCAAGGGCGAGAAAATCCGCCATCATGGACAGCTTCCGTCTCGACAACGACTACATCGCCGTGCGAAGATTGGCAACCGAAAATACGTTGCCATAAGTCCCGCCTTTATTTTATTTTATCTTTGTCTCGTTGAGTTTTGGGAAAAAATCCCTAGAATCATTTACTTAGTTTAGAATTAGTAAGTCGGAAATTTGTTTTCGAGTAAAAACATTCAATTCTTTTTAGTATTTTTAGAGGAGGGGAGGGTCAGATTTGTTTTCAGGTAAAATGGGTTTTCCTTACTTTTGCTAATTTAATAATATATTTGTTGAACGATACATTGAATTCTTTTAGTAATTTGAAGGGAGATCACAGTTACTTGTCACGTGCATATATTCTTGTTCTAATTATGTTCTGCTAAAGCTGTAATGTGGCTGTAAAGCCGCTGAAGTTCCAACGATTACCATGAGTGTTGTGAGCATTAGCTAAGAAGCCAGGTTAATTTAATTTAAATTAACCGATACACCATAAGTGACAAATAAAGTGCTATTCTACATCATTCTCTCGCCTCAAGTTATTTGTTATTTCGTTTATGTTAATTTGTAAATAGAGTTTTCAAGTAATTTTGCTGGTCGCTTCACGACCGAATAAAATATTCAGTAACGTAGACGGTTCGGATATCCTCGATTCACTTACTAAAGAAGCTGGAGGGTCTCTTTGACTCCAGACACTTAGATGTGATTCACTCCTATAGTTGGGGAGTGGCGCCTTGTTTCTAAATTCTCGAACTTGAAGATACGCCGCTTCCATTGAGCTGGCACGGCCTAGATCTTTATAATCAACTAAGTGGGTTATTCGAACTGTAACGACGAACTTCCATATCGATCACGTTTCCGACTTTTTCTTGTAATACTGTCACTTTCTACCAAAAGTTTTAAAGCCAGTAACAATTCGTTGTGTAGTGGAGGCTTAGAACATCAATTTGCTCAAATTTCTGAACCACATTTCAGATTTTGCGTTCCGAAGGTACAATATTTGCACAAAAATATTCACGGAATGCGCGAAATACATTTTTTTCGCGAACATCCATTTTCAAAATAAGCCTTGCTGGATTGTGTTTTGCTCCATGATCATTTTTGTACACGTATTTAGTTTGTAAACATCTCTTGATAGATTCAATTATCATTTACGTTTCAATAATATCGATGCCTCGTTTGTGGAAATCCTTAACGAATCACGCTTTATAACTGCTTTCAGATCTGCAATGAATGATTACATAACATCCTTTCTCCTAACTTTGATATCTATCGCCGTACTTCTGGTCGTTTATATAAAGTGGTCGCAGACGTATTGGAAAAGAAAAGGTATACCGTACTTAACGCCGGCATTTCCATTCGGCAACTTCGAAAATCCCATAACGACTAGAACTAATTTTTCGGACTGTTTCAAACGCGTGTATCAACAATCGAAGAGGATGGGAATCCGAAGCGGAGGAATATACATATTTACCGTTCCGAATTTTCTCATAACAGATCCAGTACATATCAAGCACGTCCTACTCAAAAATTTTCAAGCTTTCCAAATAAGAGGATTCTACTCGAACGAGAAATCTCAACCGGTATCTGTGAACATCGTTACGGCCGAAGGAGAAAAATGGAGAAATCTAAGAACAAAACTCACACCAACTTTTACAACGGCAAAGATGAAGTTTATGTTTAATCTAATGGTGGAGGTGGCGAAATCAATGGAAGCCTTCTTCGAAGAATGCGCCGTTAAAAGACTACCGCTGAACGCCATGAATTGTGCTAATTATTTCGCGACCGATATCATCGGAAGCTGCGCTTTTGGAGTGGATTGTAACAGTTACAAGGATCAATCATTCGATACGCTTCTCGCTGAACTGCTGGAAGAAACTACGGGCTTGGCTAAAATGTCGTTATCTATATCATTTCCGAAACTAGCACGATTTCTAGGGATTCCCTTATTCGAACCGAAACGAATAGAATATTTATGCAATTTAATAGACGACGCTGTAAGGCATAGAAAGAACGACGCATCTATGAGAAGGGACCTCCTACAACTTCTGTTGGAGCTCAAGAATGATGGTATGGTTGATGATAATGAAATAAGGGCTCAATGTATACTTTTCTTCATGGCCGGTCACGAGACTGTAAGCACTGCGATGATGTTCACCTTCCTTGAATTAGCTTTGAATCAAGATATTCAAGATAAGCTACGGAAAGAAATTAATGAAACCCTTACTAAATACAACGGAGTAATTTCATATGAAGGCGTTATGGACATGAAGTACGCAGAGATGGTTATATGTGGTAAGAACGTTTACAAATGTCTACATAATTAATCTCACAAAATCACGTTTACATTACAGAAGTCCTAAGAAAGTATCCACCTATTTCGATACTGAACAGAAGGAGCACTAAAGACGTCATATTACCAGGTACAGATTTCGTAATCGAAAGGAACACTAATATCACAATACCGGTCGTGGGACTACACACGGATCCGGATTATTTTCCAGATCCGGAAAAATTTGACCCGGAAAGGTTTTCCGAAGAGAACAAAATAAATATAGTGCCGTACACTTACCTGCCCTTCGGTGATGGGCCGAGAGGTTGCATGGGTAAGTGTGACTATTCTATAATGACGCATTCGGTAAACAACTTCGTCTGTAGGGGAACGATTCAGCAAACAAGAAATAAAGGTGGGTCTATTAAGGGTAATGGGAAAGTACAGGATCAGATTGAATCCCATGGTGAAACTTCCTATAAGATTCGTGCCATCTCTAGTGGTCAAACCGGAGACGGATATTTTGCTAGATATTGAGGCAATTTACAAATAATATCAATAGATCCGCAAAAAAGCAAGAACGACTCACATATGTTACACACTAATCAACAAATAAAAATATTAATAACAATTGGAATTTGAGTTATTTATGTCTACACTTCCCAAAATTGCATGTCCCGTTTTTAATGACTTTTATCATTCATTTGGTCGGAATTTTATATGTCTTTATCCTGGAGATCATATATATACAGTCCGCGCCTAAAGTATGGAATAGATTTTATTGGTTCAAAATACACACATTTTTGCACGATAGCCGATTTTCAACCATTAGTTGTTTTTGAGTAATGACGTCATTGTCCTTCATAGGAACCCTCAATTATTGTTTCTTGATTTTGGGAGATCTACTTATTGCCGAACTGACAGTATAGAAATGTTACCATCGTACCATACATAAGAAATTCTTCGAGTAAATGACAATTACTTACGTAGTCCTGAGCCTTTCGCCTTTTAGGTATAAGGTTGAAGGGGTTGAGACTTGCATCTTTGCCTCCATTGTTTCCTGTCCTGAGTTCTGTATTTTTTGATTGATTGATTGATTTTGGGAGATCTACTTATTGCCGAACTGACAGTATAGAAATGTTACCATCGTACATAAGAAATTTTTCGAGTAAATGACAATTACTTACTTAGTCCTGAGCCTTTCGCCTTTTAGGTATAAGGTTGAAGGGGTTGAGACTTGCATCTTTGCCTCCATTGTTTCCTGTCCTGAGTACCGTATTTTTTCCAATGGTAACCTTCCTTTCTCTGATTCCCTCAACCCATCTAGCTCTTGGTCTTCCACTTGAATTTTTTCCGCATAATCTCGTTTCAAACGGTCATTTTGTTGTTGTCTCTCGCCCATCATCCTACGCATGTGAGTTGTCCTGTGAGTTACGACAATTAAATATTGTAAAACGTATAATAGAGCAAGAACCCTCTTGATGGCAAAAACGTTTTCCGAGTTTGTTCTTCAAAGTGGCACGTGCTTTTACAGATCAGGTAGGTACAAATCATTACAAGCTTCACACATCACCGGATGCAGGGACAAGAACTCAAAAGGAAGCTTGCGATTTGTTTAATGCAAAATATCCAGATCACCTTATTAGCCAATTTACAGTCGGTAAGATTGAGTCGAAATTTAGAGAAGCTGGTGATGTTATAGATATTCAATAAGCTGGACGTCCAAAAATTACTGAAGATTTGAAAATGAACATTTTATGAAATTTGGAAGGGAATCCTCAAATTAGTCAGACAATACTGTAACGTATTCTGGGAAAAGAAAGATATCGTCCCTATAAAATTCAATTATGATTTTTTAATTCTATCGAGCAAATGAACATTTGCACCAGCAATTACTTTCCTCGAATGAGGCAATGTTTCGGTTCAATTACACAGTGAATCGTCAACATTGCAGGTATTGGAGGCGAATAGCAGGGCCTTTCTTCCTTGAAGGAACTCCCACAGGAGCAAGATATTCACAGTTTTTGCAAAATGGCCTTGTTTCAGCGCTTGCAGCAATTTTTCCAAATGACAATGATCCAGAACTCCCAGATAACACCATATGGTTTCAGCAAGATGGCGCACCTCCGCACTATGCGCAACCTGATCGAGATTTTTTTAAACAATTGCTTTTTATGGGGTTATTTAAAGTCCAAGATCTACGTCTCCAGACCACAAAATTTAGGTGAACTAGAACAACAGCAACACAGATAAAATGCGCGGAATTAACCCGGTAACGATGTAAGATATGCAAGAATAATTACCACATAGGCTTACGTATTGTCAGGAAGTCGATGGATAGCAGTTCGAATGCCTTCTTTATTTGCCAATGTTTTCTGTATTTGTTTAGCAAGGGATTTTTCTTATTTTGTGTTAGCAATAATATTTACGTTTTCTAACATTCAATTGACATTAACTCGAAGATTCTTATGTAAGATGGTAACATTTTCATACTATCAATTCGGCAAATGAAAAGATCTTCCAAAATCAAGAAAAAGTTTGGGGTTGCTACTCAATAAAAATATGACGTCAAATACAATTGATGTTTGAAAATCGACTGTCATGCAAAAATGTGAATTTTTATCAAATAAAATTGACTTCTTCGAGGATTCTTGCAAATAAATATTATTTTGTTTTTACTTTAGACGCGTACTGTATGTAACTGCGATATTTTTCGAAAACATTCTTTCCTAAGAAAACAATAAGAGTATGAGTCGTTTTTCTTTCGGCCGGGAATATATCCAAATATGGATTGGATATTATAGGGAATTATCGTAATGGCGGAAAACTGGGAAAATATTGAGGGAAAATCAGCCATCTAAGGATTCGTTGTACGAATACCATTGTAAGACCTAAATTTTGAAAGAAACATCTGCGTAGCTTGTAACCTACTTCATAGCTAATATCGCGGTGAATAATTTCATTTCTTTTGCAGGAAGAAAATATCGATTATCCTCTTCCACGCTCAACTTATACGAATCACATCCGCTTAGTAAAGTTTATATATTCCTTCTTGACTACAGATGGTTGACAAAGTCTCGTTTGTTTGTTGTTTTGTTGTTGGAATCGTCTAAACCCGAAGGGCTGTCATCCTTTTCAATTCAAGGCTTCAATAAATCCTCCTTTGGTACAAATTCTTACTGAAAGTAGTCCGCGTTCGTAAGATCGATTTTCAAATTTCGAGCAAGTCAGATTTTAGACGAAATTAACGTGACCGACCCGAAATACAGCGCAACAATTTTCAGTACAATTCCGATTGATAAGTTCGCCTGCCGGTCAAAATTATGGGTACCTTCTGGCTATCTTCTTGTATGGGCTGAATGTTTGCATATATAACAATTGAAAATCTGCAATAGTAATATATCGATCCAATACTAACAGCTATTTTCCTCAAATTTCAATTATTAAAGAATTAGATTAGGATTGTAGGAAAAGCATAAAATCTACAAATTCCCATGAATTTTTCACAGTATATGCGGTTCTACCTACAATATTGCTTAAAATGTTAGATAAAAATTGGGAAAGACTGTAGGGGAGGGGGAGGGGGGATTAACACAGTTGACTATTGGATGTAAAGAAATATGATGTATTTTAGGGATACCCTAAATTTTAGGAGATATAGAATGTAGAATTTTTAAATGATTACTTAAATCTTTGGAAATATATTTCTTTTAAAACCAACTAGTTATTAGTTTATTTATTTCATTTTGTAACTTATTTTTTGGGTCTGATAATAATGCCGAACAAGTTTGATTATCTTCCAATAAAGAATTCACCTTAGCTTCGTAATCAACCTTCTTCATAATTATTGTTTTTTCTCCTTTATCTGATTTAGTTATTAGATTTCAAAAAAAATTGTATCATTAAAAGCTATAAAAAACTAGGAAGGTATCATATAAGATAAGTATTATTAAAGGTCACGAAATATATATATATATACTATATACATACAGGGTGGGCCAGAAGGCAGAGTAGGATTTAACATTTAAATAACTTTGTTAGTTGTAAACCAATATTGGAGATTATGTATGGAAAGCATCCTTCAAATGACTGCCATTTGCGGCCTCGCAAAGTCGTGCTCTTTCGAATGCATTGTTTGTAACATTGCTTGAGGTGTGAGGAGTTAATGTTCGAATTTCTGCACGCATATTATCCTTGAGCTGCCCAAGTGTACGCGGCTTGCTCACGTACACACGTTCCTTAAGGTATCCTCACAGGATGTAATCGGGGGCCGTAAGGTCGGGAGAACGTAGCGGCCAATTAACATGGGAATTTCTTGAAATTATCCGCTGACCGAACAGTTGCCTCAGAAGCGTCATTGTGACATAGACTGTATGGGGGGTTGCTCCATCCTGCTGGAACCACATTTCGAGACGATTTTCTACTGCAGGACGTAAAAAATTATATATCTCTCGATATCTCGATATCTCTCACCAGTAATTTTCACATGGTTACAATTATCATTGCCAAAGAAGTACGGCTCGATAACTTTCTGCGAGGTCACCCCACACCAAACTGTGAATTTCAGAGGGTGCATTGGACGTTAATGAATTCTCCTTGGACTTGCCGTACCCCAGAACCGACTGTTCTGTTTATTTACGAAAACATTCAGCTGAATATAAGCTTCGTCAGACATGATAAGTTGATTGATAAATTCATTGTTTTCTCTCGCTAATTCCTGGATGCGTGTCGCATAATTTCGGCGTAGTTCGTGGTCCACAGGTTTCAGTCTTGCACTAACTGTATTTTGCATTGAAACATCTTTACTTCATTTTTTTTTTTTGATTTTTCTTAAGAATGTTCGGGACATTCCCAATTCCCTAGTACGTCCTTTCGTTGATGTTTCTGGTTCTTCTTCGGCACTAGCTCTAACTCTTTCAATGTCCTTTTCAGAGCGAGTCGAGCGTGGTCTGCCAGTAGGGGGAAGGTTCATCACAGAATCCTTTTCCTCTAAGCGTGCCATTAGTGTTCGAATCATCGTTGCTGAGGGTCTTTATCTGACGTGGAAATGGTTGCGATAAGCTCTTTGCGTTAGAATAATAGACCTGTTATTTTCAAAAACTTAATTGGACAACTTTTAGTCGTTCTTTCTCGGTGTAATTCATCATGTCCAATCTCCAAGGAATCACTTATGATATGCACCTGTAAGTAAACAAATAAAACCATTAGCAAACAAGATATTTACATGTCAAATCCGATTCTGCCTTCTGGTCCACCCTGCATATACATTTGTAGTATGGTAATACTCCATCAGTAAAATTACCAATAAAAAGATGTTAATTTTATAGAAAGCATTCTTTAAGAAATAGAAAAGCGTTGTAAACATATACCACACACCTGATTTTAAAAACAACAAGAAGGGAAAAAGTCAGCCACCTAATTCTAAGAACAACAAAAAAGACAAGGCCAAGTACCTAATTCTAAGAACAACAAAAAGAGAAAATGTCAAGTATCTTATGTTAAGGATATAAGTATAAAGAGTGAAGTTCCTGATGTTAAGGACAACATAAGTAGAAAAAGTCAAGTATCTGATTTTAAGAACAGCAGAAGGAGAAAAAGTCACACACCTGATTTTAAGAACAAAAAAGAGGAAAAAGTCATACACCTAATTTTAAGAACAAAAAATAAAGGAAAAGTCACACTAGAACATAACGCCGTTATAATAGCTAAGCCGTGCAAACGATATATTGGTAGCTCAAAGTATAATTTTTACATAACAGAGGATGGCACCACAATGATACAAGAGTTGGGAATTTGGAAGCAATTCAGTATAGAAAAGAATTATTATTGTATGGAATACGTTCGCATAACCAACAAGCACGAGATACTATTGTGTATGATAAACACGAACGTTTCAACTGAAGCTGGCGCGACAGGAGTAATTATCGTTATTTCATGTGTCTGTCTTCTATTAACTTTATTTGGATATTTCATTCTCCCTGACCTGAAGAATTTGATTGGGAATATTATTATTACATACTGCAGTTGTTTGCTAGTAGCTTTTATGTTACTAACGTATTTACAATTCGATTCGTACCCCGGGAGAGGTTGTAGTAATTTTGGTTTTGCAGTTGCTTTCTCGTTTCTTACTGCTTTCGCATGGATGACAATCTTGAGTTATGAAATTTGGAGGGTTCTTGGATCAATGGTTATTGAGTATGGCCAACGCTTACCTGGGGAAAGAAGACGATACATGCAATACAGCCTCTTTGGATGGTTAGTTCCAACTGCAATAATCAGCATTAATTTTATTGACTACACCTATAATATTTTCCCGAATCTGTACACTTGGTAGTTGGAATACAGAAATGCGTATTTGAAAATTTAAGATCAATGAAGAATGAAATTCGGAGGATGAGTGTACTGGATGACGACGTGCAAAAAGAAATGGAGTTGGTTGATTGATGACGACGGTATGGGATGGTCGACGAAAAAGTTAGATAAAAAGTTATATAAAATACCAGGGTTGAAAAGAAGCAGACCACATCAAAAACGAAGTTGTTGTTTAGAAACGACGAACAGACCAAAAGAAAAAGAAGTACAATAAAAGGAAAAGACCAAAGAAAAGAAGTGAAGAAAGAATTCAAGAGGGAGGGAGAAGTTAAGGATTAGAAAACAAATTACACTTATACACACTAGGTAATATATTTTGGTTGTATTGTTCATTATTTTGTTAATATAATACTAAAATTTTATAAATTATTATTTCTTATAAATTTTGCTTTTCTATAAAATTAACTTTATCATACTACAATATACATTATATTACATGTAACGCAAATTTTAATAGAACAGACAGAAAGTGAATCAAAAAATTTTATCAAAATTGGTACGCTTCGTCCGAACTTTCTTACAAGTCTGTATTTTTTAATTCATAATCGAAAATTATTTCACATTTTTGGTTTCAGATCTGCAATGAACAATTATGTAGCTTACATCTTCCTAACATTGCTATCTATTGTAGTAGTTCTAGTCGTTTATATAAAATGGTCCCTAACGTATTGGAAAAGGAAAAACGTACCGCACTTAACACCCACATTTCCATTCGGCAACTTCGAAAATCCACTAACGACTAGAACCAATTTTTCCAGCTGTTTCAAACAGCTATATCTACAAGCGAAGAGGATGGGAATCCGCAGCGGAGGAATTTACATATTTACCGTACCATATTTACTGATAGCAGATCCAGTTCACATTAAACACGTCCTATTGAAAGATTTCCAAAATTTCCAAATGAGGGGAATGTATTCTAACGAAAAATATCAACCAGAGTCCGTAAATATCGCCACGGCGGAAAAGGAAAAATGGAGAGATCTGAGAACAAAGCTCACGCCAACTTTCACTACGGCTAAGTTGAAGTTCATGTTCAATCTAATGGTGGAGGTAGCGAAATCAACGGAAGCTTTCTTCGAAGAATGCGCCATCGAAAAGCGTCCTTTAAATGCAATAGATTGTGCTAGATATTTCGCTACGGATGTGATCGGAAGCTGCGCTTTCGGAGTGGATTGTAACAGTTTCAAGGATCAAACGTTCGATACGCTAATCGCTGAACTGCTGGAAGAAGCTACGAGGTTGGCTAAAATGTCCTTATGCCTATCTTTTCCGAAACTAGCACAATTTCTGGGTATTCCTTTATTCGAAGAAAAGCGCGTGGCGTATTTGTGCAGTTTAATCGACGAAGCAATGAAGCGCAGGGAAAATGGCGCATCCACGAGAAAAGATTTAATCCAAATTCTCCTAGAACTCAAACACGATGGTATTCTTAACGATAACGAAATAAAGGGTCAATGTTTGTTCTTCTTCTTGGCCGGTCACGAGAGCGTAAGCACTACGATGATGCTCACTTTGTTCGAATTAGCCTTAAATCAAGATGTTCAGGATAAGCTGCGAAAAGAAGTTAACGAAATTCTTGCCAAATACAATGGAGTAGTCACTTACGATGCTGTTACGGATATGAAGTACGCGGAGATGGTTATATCTGGTAAGCACATTTGTAACAGGTTTGTTCGTAGAGTACATTGGAAACCGTTAGCAACTAATATTCAATGCGCATGCCCGACTGGAAACAGTTGCAAATTTGTCCTAAATTTAATGCTCTACGAACGTAAAAGAGAAGAAGGAATGCGAAATTTGTCCTGAAGGTGGCGCAAAACTCAGTTTCTGTAGGTATTTTGAAGCATTATTTATCTAAATGTAGTAAGAATGTGGAGAAAACAACGACAAAAAACGACACATATTCACAAATGAATATCGTCAGCGTACAGATGTAGGACAGATCATGGAATGGATCGCCACAGATTAACAAGTAATCTGGGAGTCAACATTACTAAAGTTGGCGCATGCCATTGCGCATGTCTCAAACCAAAAATTTTCAATTCTGTAAGAAATTATTCTGACGGTTGCCAATCGGTTGGAAATTGAATAAAATTCACTCTGCGAACGCCGGATTTCTAGTCATTAGTTTGAAATTTTACTCTACGAACACAAATATATAAATACGCATGCGTCTGACGGTTGCTGATAGTTGCTGATTGCTCTACGAACAAACCTAATATCTCGATAATTAAGGCATCCACTAAATCACAATTGCAGAGGTTTTAAGATTGTATCCACCTGTCCCGATCCTTAACAGAAGGAGCGTGAAGGACGTGACGTTCGCAGATACGCATTTTGTAATCGAAAAGAATATCAATATCGTGGTGCCAGTAACGGGGTTACACATGGACCAGGACTATTTCCCAAATCCAGAAAAATTTGATCCGGAAAGGTTTTCCGAGGAAAACAGGATAAATATAATACCGTACACTTACCTACCATTCGGCGAAGGTCCGAGAAGTTGCATGGGTAAATATTTAATTATAATACAATGCGTCGGGTAAGTGATCTCATCCGTAGGAGAACGATTCGGCAAACAAGAAGTTAAGGTGGGTCTATTGGCAGTGATAGGAAAATATAGGATAAAACTAAATCCCATGGTGCAGCTGCCTTTAAATTTCGCTCCATCACTGATAATCAAACCTGAGACGGATATTTTGTTAGATGTCGAGGCGATATACAAATGAAGATACCAGCCGATGTAGTACATAATAGAAACATGTTTGATATGTTGCAGACTATTTAATAAACAAATATAAACATGACAATTCAAATTTAAATTGTTTATTTTTACATTCCCCAGGTCTTTTCAAAGATTTTCGTGACTTATATTATATATAACTAACTAAACTCAAGGCCTTTTCTACCCTTTCAAGTATAAGGCGGTGAAGTTGAGCTGTCAAACTGTCATTCTATGTCCTCTTTCAGCACTCCTACCACTTTTCTCTATCACGTCTTCTTCCATGGATTTTACTCCACTTTGTACCTCGTTTTTCAGCCGCTGCTTTTATTTCGTTAGCCCAAGTTATTCTTAGCCTTCCTTTTCTTCTCCTCAGTACCTTGTACGCTTTTCTAACCATCTTGATCTTCTCCATTCCCTCCATCCATCTCAATCTCTATTGCAACTTGTATCGGCTTAACCTTGACGTTTTCCCTAATAGTGCCATTTCTGATTCTGTCCGGTCTCGTTTTACCTTAAATTTTTCACAGAATCCTCATTTCCACGCTTTTTAATTTGCTTCTTTGGTTCTTTGTTATTGTCCCCATTTCTGCTCTATATGTTAAAATTGGTGTTACTATTCGCTTAAATATTTGCGTTTCTGTTGGTTCTGACATCTCTTGATCTGTTGAAGTTGACCCAGCCAAGTTGAGGCTGCTATAACGTCGAATATGTCACTCATACATTATTGTAACAATGCAACAGCTACTGAATTATTAAATGGAAATTAAAAGAACTATAGCGCAAATTCCACGTTGCTATGACATTTTTGCAATAGGAACGTGAAAGTCAAAAAAGAGATTTTTTAAATGCTATGGATCAATTTGGCAATATCCCAGAATGAGAAATTGACGATTAGACGTTATTAGAAGTACACCCGAGAAACACGAAAAAGAACAAGGACAGTATCTTGAGACAATTTATGTCATTTTGCGCCGAAAAATAAAGTACACATTCGAACGAGAGACTCCACTGTCCTAACTTGCATTTATTTTGAAAAAACTGGGCCTTTAATATGAAAAAGCAAAATGGTGAGGAATATAAAGAACATGCAGTAAAAGTCTTTTGGAATGTTACTGCCAAATTACTAATGGAAAAGTATTTTAATTAATATGGAATTAAAATAAATCTTTTGGAACAAATTGAATTTAAAATTGTCCGAGATGCAGGAAATCCCAAAAGAAAGATTTTACAAGGCATGGAAGACAAACATAAAGAATCAGCAACTTTTTTGATCTATAATGAACTAAAAGAACTTGTCAAAGCGTGTGATTAGCAAACGCCAGAAGGTCTACAGGAAAAGACTTTTTTATGCTGTCTTATGAATTTACTGGACGAGGCTGTTAAGGTGCAAGAGCACAAATCACATTCTTTAAAGAAGAAACCAAAAACATCAGAAGTGCAATCCAATATAACCCTCTTTTTCTAAAAACAACGGAAGAAAGTAGCTGATACAAAATGGCGTGTAAAAAATGATTCAAATACCAACTTTTGTCCAATCAGACTGTTCCTAAAACTCCAAGAAAAGAAAGAGGAAAAGCGACCAGTGGCTCTAATCCCCAGAAAAAGAAATTCTTCACCATTTACATGAATTTCTCATAAAACACTATGAACTTGCTAATTGGTCAGCCTTATCGACACCTCCCATATTCATATTGTAATTTATAATAACGTTTGGTTTGCTAATGTTGACGGTGCCACCTTCTTTCACCCTTCTTTCTATAGTTCTCGTGTCCGAGGTATCGGTGCTGCTTAATTTGGTAACTCTTCCTTTATCCTTCCACGCCAATAATAAAATATCACCTAATCGATAGGCAGCAACAGTTTTATTTTTTGTTACTGCTAGTTTTTTAATCACATCTAGAATATATTTCCTGTTTGTGCTCAAGGTTAAATACCACCTGTTTTAAACAATCCTGCGCTAATGGTATTCCTGTAAAACATCTATCTGTAAAGATATGATATCCCTTTGTCTTAGGATTTGCGTTTAATAGCTTTTGGTCGCTCCCATCATAGGGAAGCTTGTTCTTGGATTTCTGGAAATACTTTCATTCAAATGTAAAATATAAAATTTTTGAAGACATCTTTCCCTTCGAAATATATCTCCAATAAATGGTATGTTTCCAATATATTCCTTAGTCCAATAACATTTCATATGGAGAACTGGTAATGGTAGGGATTACGCCCAAAAATCTGTTAACTCTTCTTTCCCCATATCCACCCAGTTATTCCAAGTTGATCGATCAGATAAGCTCTGCTGTTCTATTTTATTTTTGGCATATTTATTTGTTTCTAGTAGAATTGTTCGAAGCAGTGTATCTGTGAAAAAGAGTCTGAAAAACTCGAGAGGTTTCGTGCAATGAACAGGTACATTAGGTCCAACAATCTTAGATCGCGTCGATTGAATTTTTGATGGTTTTGAGGCTACTAGTAAATTTCAGTACTAGTAAATTCTCATTTTCATCATTTTCCTCTCCTTCATTGTCGCTGGATATTACCAATTGCCTCAACCGTCGCTTCAGTGGAACTATGTCACTATCAGAATCACTGCCAACGTTATCACTTTCTATATCAAAATCAGTGTTCAAAGAGTCAAAATTAAACTCTTCATCGCTATTTTCAGTTTCACGGTAAACTTCTTTTGTTAACTTTCTTTCTACCATTTTTATTACTTTTAAAATATTTTAAGAAGCGAGAATGCCTAATTACACTTAAACACAATTTGTAAAATATTGTTTGGAATTCTACGAAGTATCTTCGAAGCTTGTCGATTTATTTACAGTCGAGAGGCGAGAAAGGACTGACTCGCCGCGACGGTCGTCTTGCATGGCGAGGGAGGAGTACAGTGTTTGTTTAGACTAGGTTTCGTTATTTCGAATTGATCTTCGAGATCGCATTGATTAGGGAATAGATTCATTAGATATTTATGTTCGTTCAGAGAAAGTGTAAACTAATATATGGATGAACACAATATAAGATTATTATGGTTATTTGCAGACATACTTCCGGAACGGTAGAAAAGCTTTGGTGGCTGAGAATTGACATACAACCCAACGGGTTAATAACCGCTTCACAAAGTTTCGATATCCTATTAAGCAATTTCATTCAAGTTTTCGGTAAAATTTTGATCCATCCTGCCTACGAAATAGTGCACAAATGTTCAGTGGAAGTAGGGTAAATTTTCATGACGTGTCTGTCAAGCTCATCCCACAAGAGCTCAATGGGATTGAGATCGGGAGACTGTGGTGGCCAGACCATAACATTAACCATTCTCTCAGATAATAATTTGTTCAATTATTCGCTGCATAGCTTTGAAGAGTGCTTCAGGTCATTGTCGTGCTGAAATTTGAATCCGTGTCGAAAAATACACAGTCCAGATGGCAACATTTCCTTCGCAAGGATATTCTGGTACCGCTCTCTCCTCATTATTCCTTCCATTCTGCAAATATTGCCGATTCTGTCTCGATCAAAACAGTCCCATATCCTCAGAACAGAACCGCCATCATATTTAACGGTAAGCACTTTGATCAGATGTCCGTTCTCCTGCTAACATACGGACAAAATCTTTTCATCTCAATCCAGAAACTTTAAATTTAGACTCGTGACTCCACAAAACTTTTTCCATTCTTCAACTGTCAAATTTTTATGTTGTTTAGCCCATGTCAATCGCATCTTCTTATTAACGGCAAGTAACGACGATTTTCTTACAGCTATTGGGCCATCAAGGACTGCCTTTTGAAGTCTCCGTTTAAAGGTTGACACACCGAGAGGATTCAACCTTTCCACATTCACTTGTGCTGCTTTTTTGGTGTAATAAGGCGCGTCTATTACGTTTACTAGACATCACAATCTTCCTATCTTCAGCCGAAACCGTGGTTTTGGGTCGTTTATTACCTTTCATCGGTCTTAAATTTACTCACGTCATAGTCAACTGTTCTTCTTGGTACTTTCATTTCCCTAGAAATCTCACGATTACTTTTGCCATTTGCATTTCTTGGAAGTTCCTTCGTTTTTTTTTTTTTTTTTTTTGCAAATTTACGATTCACACAACAAAATTCTTAAACAAGGTCACGTCGCAGACAGCGAAAATTTGAAATAATGTTTCCTCCACCAAAGCTAAAGATAAACTAAAAATTCGGCGAATTCCTAACTAAAGTGTGGTATCGTTTTCTGATAATAAAGAAAAATAGGAGATTAGATTATCTACTTCGATAAATCCCAACTGAAAGCGGTAAATGATTTTTGTATTAGGTAGTTATGCGCCCTTATTCCGAGAAATTCCGTAAATTTGTATGACAACAGATACAATTTTTTGTATAGACAGACTTGGAGTATCAATTACAGGAATATTTCTTTTACAGAACGAATCTGGCTATAAATACGTAGGGTCGAAAAGAATATGGATGGGCAAATACTTCTGAATGGTAGTGCATATGTAGTGTATTGTTTTGATATTTGACACTGAAGATGTCATTATATCTGAACCACTTCTTAATAATAACCTAGCAATATCTGATAGTAATCTATTTACTAACAAATATTTTTGGGTTATCTCTACCACTTTCTAGATCAAATAAAAGACAAATTTCAAAATTGCAGCTGATACTATTATAATATAAGGTAAACCGAAAGATAAGATATTTCAATAGGGCAGAAAATATTTATATATTTAGTTATTAAAGAAAATTAAAGAGGCAGATACTGGCATAATTCATCTAAGTAAAGCGCAAATAAAAAGACAAGCGTCATATACCGTTAATAACGCGAGGGTCATGCATAATCCAAAAATATGTTGATAATAGCCATCAAAATATATTTACATATCTTGCACAAACAAATTAAATGCGACTAAAAGGACGAAGTTTGCAGTCTTAAAGCCGGTACTTGCATATACAAATACATATCTGTCAACGTAAACGAAACATTTTGAAATCTACCACTCCCTCATTTTAACCCCAAGTATTCATTTCTGGACCTTTTTTAAAAATCATACATGCCAGTTTGCGTTTACATAAAATATACGAAACAGAAGTGGAAAATTAGCTCGTTAACAACAGAAAATTCCCAAAACGAGTAAGAATAATATATATAAATATAAAAGTGCAAAGTGTGCAACTAATAATATGTATTTGTCTTTTATATCAACAATGGTATATTATTCGACGTACTTTATCTTAATTCTAACGTGTATCCTCGGAGCCTTTGCGGTTTACATAAAATGGTCCCTAACATATTGGAAAAAGAAGCGCATACCGCACCTGACACCCACTTTTCCGTTCGGTAACTTCAAGAATCCAATAACAAATGATCCGAATTTTAGCCGCACCTTCAGAAGTCTCTATCTAAATTTGAAGAAAATGGGAACGCCTGTTGGAGGAATTTACCTCTTTACCGCGCCGTTTCTCCTAGTCGTGGATCCGAACTATATCAAGCAGGTCCTGATTAAAAGTTTTAGAAATTTTCACGAGAGAAGATTCTACTCTAACGAAAAATATCAACCGGTTTCTGTGAATTTGCTTACAGCCGATGGACCAAAATGGCGAGATCTTAGAACAAGACTCGTACCCGCTTTCAGTTCGGCCAAAATGAAACTCATGTGCGATTTAATGGTGGAGGTAAGTAAATCTATGGAAGTTTACGTTGAAGAATGTATAACCGCAAAATTGCCGCTAAACATAAAAAATCTCACTAAATATTTCGCCACGGATATAATTAAAACCTGTGTTTTTGGATTGGAGTGCAACGATTCTAGAAATGACGAATTTGATACGGTGATTGAAGAACTGACGCAAGAAGCTACCAATTCTGTCAAAGTGGCCTTCTATTTAGCGTTTCCCGATCTAGCTAGATTTGTAGGCGTTCCATTACTCGAAACGAAAGGGACGGCGTACATGTGTAATTTGATCGACGAAACGATCAAACGAAGAAGGGAAGATGGACCTTCGAGAAACGATTTCCTCCAAATTCTTTTGAAACTTAGAGACGATTGTATTATCGATGATACGGAAACGAAAGCGCAATGTTTGCTTTACTTCCTCGCGGGTTACGAAACCATGAGTTCCGCATTGACGTTCGCCCTATTCGAATTAGCCTTAGATCAAGATGTCCAGGAGAAGTTGCGATGCGAAATTATCGAAACTCTCGACGCAAATGACGGGATAACTAGCTACGAGACTGTTTTGAGTATGAAGTATCTAGAGATGGTTGTATGTGGTAAGGTTGTTAACAGAAATCAACTTGATGAAAATATTTAACTTTTGACAATTACAGAAGTACTACGAAAGTATCCTTTATTACCTCTTATCAAGAGGAGGTGTGTGGAGGACATCACGGTCTCAAATCTAACCGTGAAAAGGAACACTGATATCTTAGTGCCGGTAATAGGATTGCATTACGACCCGGAGTATTTTCCAAATCCCGAAAAGTTCGACCCGGAAAGGTTTTCCGATGAAAACAAAGTAAACATTGCGCCGTACAGTTACATTCCTTTCTCTGAGGGTCCTAGAAATTGCATCGGTGGGCATATAATTTTATAGTAGTAAGGATTATACGTTCGAAACATAAATTTGTTTGTAGGTGAACGATTCGCTAAACAAGAGCTGAAAGTGGGGATGCTATCGATAATTAGGAAGTATAGAATAACTTTGAATCCAGGGGTAGAACTTCCTTTGAAGTTTATGAAATCACTAATCATGAAACCTGAAACAGACATTTTGCTACATGTGACTGCAATATCCAAGTGAAGATAAGGTGGCGACCACGCAGACGAAATGTCTCCAGAGGTTATCTCCAAAACATAACTTTTTATATAGATGCTAGCTTTAGCTTATTAAATAAAATATGAACTAAGGCAAATAGAAATGTCTCTGATTTTGAATAGACTCACAACAATCCTTCAACCTTACCACGCCTTTCGGCGAATACCAGAAATTGTTATTCCCAGCTCAGGGATATACGAAAGAAAGGAAATGTCACTCAAAACTTTTGGTTAACACAACTTTTAAAAGAAACACATAACTGTGTTAACCGATGTGAATGGGGCTTTACTTTTATGTTTTATTATTAGAGATGAAAACGCAATTATCGAAGTACATATTTTATCCAACTGCATATTATAAGTAACAGAAATATTTTCTTTAAGCATATGGGGAGTAGCTTAAGGCGTGCTTCCCTATCCAGAGTGTCCCGAAGGAGTTGTAACTAGGAGCATAAAGACTGAATCGTTGGGATTCCCAAACCACTGATTAAATCAGAACAAGATGGCCAACAAGCAAGTCTGTCAGTATATCAGCTTTCAGAGATCTGTTAACTGAAAATTAGACAACGATTATAACCAGAGATACCATTATTATTTCATGTGATGTAGGTACTTACACGACAAGGTAAGTAACGCAAAAATTCCGAAAAATCAGTACTTTTGTGCAATCAGTCCACCCTAGGACATGCTGAAAACTACTCATATCTTTAGTGCGGAAAAATCCTGCCCTTTATTAGAACGATTAGTGCTCCACTTTTCACTTTCTCATTGAATATTTCCTCAATGAACCATGTCTCGTACCCGAAATTATTCTATCTGTAATCTGCACTAGAATAGCTTTAATTTGATGTGTAATAAGTCCTACTTCCGACCATTTCGATTTTCCTCGAAATTTGAAGGGGCACCCCTTTGAAACTTCAGAAAAATCAATATGTTCTAAATTAGACGAGATTATGTATACAGATGTTTTCGAATGTCTATAATACGATTTTGACGTCAAAACTCGTAATATTTGCTTCGTTTGGGTGTTAGAGCGTACCAGAGCTATTCGTCCAGAACCACTTTTCACTTCCTCATTGAATATTTCCTCAATGAACCATCTCTCGTACCCGAAAGTATTTTAACTCTCATCTGCACTAGAAGAGCTTTAATTTGATGTGTAATAAGTCCTACTTCCGACTATTTCGATTTTCTTCGAAATTTCAAGGGGTATCCCTTTAAAACTTGAGAAAAAATTAATCTGTTCTAAATTAGACGAAATTCTGTGCAGAGATGTTTTCGAAGGTGTGGAATACGACTTTGACGTCAAAACTCGTAAAATTTGCTTCGTTTGGGTGTTAGAGCGTACCAGAGCGATTCGTCCAGAATCACTTCTCGCTCTCATTGAATATGTCCTCAATGAACCATCTCTCGTACCCGAAACTATCCTAACCCTCATCTGCACTAGAAGAGCTTTAATTTGATGTGTAATAAGTCCTACTTCCGACTATTTCGATTTTCTTCGAAATTTCAACGGGTACCCCTTTGAAACTTCAGAAGAAAAATCAATATGTTCTAAATTAGACGAGATTATGTACACATATGTTTTCGAAGGTCTAGAATACGATTTTGACGTCAAAACTCGTAAAATTTGCTTCGTTTGGGTGTTAGAGCGTACCAGAGCTATTCGTCCAGAACCACTTTTCACTTCCTCATTGAATATTTCCTCAATGAACCATCTCTCGTAGCCGAAAGTATTTTAACTCTCATCTGCACTAGAAGAGCTTTAATTTGATGTGTAATAAGTCCTACTTCCGACTATTTCGATTTTCTTCGAAATTTCAAGGGGTATCCCTTTAAAACTTGAGAAAAAATTAATCTGTTCTAAATTAGACGAAATTCTGTGCAGAGATGTTTTCGAAGGTGTGGAATACGACTTTGACGTCAAAACTCGTAAAATTTGCTTCGTTTGGGTGTTAGAGCGTACCAGAGCGATTCGTCCAGAATCACTTCTCGCTCTCATTGAATATGTCCTCAATGAACCATCTCTCGTACACGAAAATATTTTAACCCTCATCTGCACTAGAAGAGCTTTCATGTGATGTGTAATAAGTCCTACTTCCGACTATTTCGATTTTCTTCGAAATTTCAACGGGTACCCCTTTGAAACTTCAGAAAAAATCAATATGTTCTAAATTAGCCGAGATTATGTATACAGATGTTTTCTAAGGTCTAGAATACGATTTTGACGTCAAAACTTGTAAAATTTGCTTCGTTTGGGTGTTAGAGCGTACCAGAGCTATTCGTCCAGAACCACTTTTCACTTCCTCATTGAATATTTCCTCAATGAACCATCTCTCGTACCCGAAAGTATTTTAACTCTCATCTGCACTAGAAGAGCTTTAATTTGATGTGTAATAAGTCGTACTTCCGACCACTTCACGAAATCCTCATGTGTTTTTTGGGTTTATGTGTTGAATATTTTATTATTACTATTGTGTTGCACTTCGCATACTAAAATAAGATAGTTTTCACCTCATTTCTCAACACCGGTAAGAAAAAATAAAAGGATCATATGTATATATAATTTTTAATTTTCTGCCAATACGTTCTTTTGCGCTCAATACTTATTTTCCTTGTAGTAGCTTCACGCTAAAAACCATTCTTCGTCGAATCGACGACGCATGTTCAAAAATGTATTTTCTTTATTTACATCCTGTAAAATTCTAATTTAAAGTTAAATAGTATATAAAACAAATACAGACAAGACAAGTCATTGAAAAAGTTTAGGTTTTAAAACCCTGGATATCCTCCTCAACATCACGTTCGTCGATTCGACGAGGAATGACACTTACACACCAAAAATAACTATGAATTTCTAGGGTTAACCCTCCTATACTCACGTCAAAATGAAAGACGTATACTATACTATATAAATCGGTCTCACAGACCGTATGCGTGAGTATAGGAAGGTTAAAAACAACTAACATCTGCATTTAGCGTAAACTTTCTAAACTGTGTGATAAAAGTCAATTAGGTGTTTGACGTTAGTGCACATGAAATTCATTCAAATTGCCTTTGTCCGTCGCACGTCCATCCATATCTTGCTTTACAGCATCTTCGTTCTCCAGCCAATGGCGATGCAGCGTACTCCTCGCCTGCCCACGGTCGACCTTGCAGTTTTTCTTTGCTTTCAGCGGACTCTTCTCGAAGTTCGTAGTCTTGATTTATTTCAGGCAACATCGACTGCACGGAGAATATTCGGTTGTTTTCTCTTTTACAGCCCACATTGTAATTCAACGTGGAAGACGTGACCAAACCAGAGGCTGCTGTCAATCACCCCCGCACGTTAATTTCTTTTTCTAGTTTCTCTCTTCTGTGTGCCCTAGTTGGAAGTTTTCCGTTGGTTGGCTTCTAATTAGCTGCAGTTGATTTTGGTACTTCTTCAAAACTTTTCTTCTTAGGGCAAAAGACAGATTTTTCCAGATTCTCTTGAACATCTGACTCGGAAATCAGTTTCGACACTGATAGAGATTACTTTCAACACTCACGCTGAGAGTTTCGAGATTCTTGACACGATAAATTAACTCGAGCTCTTACACAATCACTCTTAACATTCTAAATTTGGCATTTCGGTTTTTCACCATCCGTAAGCAACATTCGATCAGTTCTTGCGACTCGTTCAATCGACCCCTTTTCGATTCGATCGGTCTAATGATAGAATGCCAATTTCGTGCGATATGCGTGTGATACAGAGCTGTCGTAGTACCCCAGCCCCATTACTCGAGATCAAGGCTTCAAAGCCCAAAGTTTGATTGTATCACTAAATTTCTTCTGACGACACCGAAGGTGGTTGCGTATAGCTCCTCCTATTATTAACTTTGTCGTCGCCATTCCGTTTCGTTCTGTAATTGTTTTCTTTCAGCTTCCACGGGATCCAAGGATGCAATTCTTTTTGTATTTGGTCACATATCGAAACTATTTGTTTTATATTTTTCTCTGACTAGGTTAATACCGCAACTATATTTCATTCAATATAAACTTTAAGGACAAGCTCCTGTGTTTCTTTAACCTCCTTTTTGCACCTTCTAACAAAGTGTTTACATTTTGTTTCTATCGTTCTTTTTGTATTAATTAATTACAAGGGGAAACTAGTCGGCGTAACCACAGCAACTGACATCCATCTTAACAAAGTCCTTTGTATATGAAATAAATAAAATTACCCTTACCACCTTTCTGAAAAATCCAGATACGTATTTCGGCAACTAAGTTGCCATCCTCAGTGAAAAACTGGGGAATTCAGTATCACTAGTGAATCCGGCTAATGCTCCCCAGTTTTCCACTGAGGATGGCAACTTAGTTGCCGAAATACGTATCTGGATTTTTCAGAAAGGTGTGGGTAAGGGTAATTTTTAATTATTTCTATATTATATTTTATATATTATTTTAGCCACAGTACTCTTATTCTTATTTGAAATTCTTTTGTTTTTAATAATTGTTACTTCTCCTTTGCTCATTGTCTCATATTTTGTGAAGTTGTTTATGTGTGTTTATGCTTTGCATTTCGCTGTTTCATTAAATATTTTTAATTTTAGACGTGCGCGCCTTATTGCAATCACCGAAATGGCTATTATATTTCCTTAAACGACCCTGCCATTAGTTTAAAATAACATTAACTGACACCGAGAGTTGTTGTTGTGCTTAGACCCTTATAGTACAAATAAATTAAAAATAAATAAATCTCCAAAAACAACCATATCACTGAAATTCATTTGTAACAACTCTCAGAAAAGTAAGTTCTACAACGACCGCAGTGCGAACTACATTGGAGAGTTACGTAGATGTTCTGCTTTCTTCTTTTTTGCAAATAAACAAATATTCGCGAGATGTTGCAATTGTGTACCTTGGTTGCTAGTGATCTTGTACATAAAAACATCTATTATTAATGTGGAGAGTGTTTATCAATACTAAATATATTTATAAATATTACTTCTCCTTTTGCACACAATAATTGGAATAAATCTCGCGTAAAAAAAAAAGATGCACTTCAATGGCGATGACCTCTCTGTTGGCGAAGGTGGGGGAATTGAAAACAACGCATTTAATAACTTTATACCCATCACCTCGCCCAAAATCGCTTTAAATGTCATATCAAACACAACAGAAATCGTAAGCAGTTATATTTAGAAATTTCCAAATTGGATGAAATCCTATAAAAGTAACATATATTAACCACATTGTAAAGGACCTATTTTGCGGTACTGTCTCCATTTTCTCGGTGCTATATACACAATTAATAACATTAAACATTACTACTTTTTAGATTAACAATGTACTGTTATTTAACATATTTCTTGATAATTTTGCTATCCTCCGCCGCCTTTCTAGTCATCTATATAAACTGGTTGCTATCGCATTGGAAGAGAAAGCGTATACCTCACCTAACACCAACTTTCTTGTTCGGTAACTACGAAAATCCGATAACGACCAGAATAAATATTCATCATTGCTTCGTGTGCCTCTATCGACGGCTGAAGAAAATGGGCATTCGAAGTGGAGGAATTTACATTTACACCGCACCTTTTCTTTTAGTTGTCGATCCGGTTGACATCAAACAAGTCTTACTTAAGGATTTCCAAAATTTCCAACATAGAGGAATATATTCTAACGAGAAATGTCAACCGGTATCACTAAATCTCGTTACCGCCGAAGGACAAAAATGGAGAAATCTCCGAACGAAACTCACACCTACCTTTACTTCAGCTAAGATGAAATTAATGTTCGATTTAATGATGGAGGTAAGCAAATCGATGGAAAATTTCTTCCACGAATCCGCAAGCAAGAAAATACCACTAAACGCCAAGGACTGCGCCAGATACTTTGCTACCGACATAATCGGAACCTGTGCCTTTGGACTGGATTGTAACAGTTTCAGAGACAATGCATTTGATGAAATGATTGCGAAGCTTTTAAAGGGCACTACGAACTTTGCTAAAATTTCTCTCCTACTGGCATTTCCTAAAATAGCGCATCTTTCTAGGCGTTCCTCTGCTCGAAACTAAAGGAACAGAGTATTTCTGCAACATGCTAGATGAGGCGGTAAAGCGCAGAAGAGAAAGTGCGTCGGTGAGAAAAGACTTTCTTCAAATTCTTTTAGGGCTTAGAGACGATTGCGCTATCACAGATACCGAAATTAAAGCGCAATGCTTGCTGTTTTTCCTAGCCGGCCACGAGACCGTAAGTGCCACTATGACGTTCATCCTATTCGAATTGGCCTTACATCAAGATATTCAAGATAAATTACGGAACGAAATTAACCAAATCCTCGACGCAAATAACGGAATAACTACTTATGAAACTGTCATCAATATGAGATACTTAGAAATGGTTATTTGTGGTGAGTATGGTTGTAAATATTGACTTCATCGAGATACTTATCAAGTGGTTATTACAGAAGTCCTTAGAAAATATCCTACAATACCTATTCTCAATAGAATTTGCGTTAACGATGTAGCTCTGCCAGGCGCAAATTTTACCATCGAAAAGAACACCAATATCGTCATATCGGTCATAGGATTGCATAATGACCCGGCTTATTATCCAAATCCGGACGAGTTTGATCCGGAGAGGTTCTCCGAAGAAAATAAGATGAATATAGTGCCATACACCTATATTCCTTTCGGTGAGGGTCCAAGAGGCTGTATTGGTATGGATATAATTCTAAAACAGATTCCACAGATTCTGTACGCAAACTTATTCATAGGTGACCGATTCAGCAAACAAGAACTCAAGGTGGGTGTAATAGCGGTAATAAGGAAATATAGAATCAAAGTAAATCGGGTGGTAAAGCTTCCTTTGAAGTTGGCGTCGTCTATGACTACTAAGTCAGAAACCGATATTTTACTAGACGTTGAAGCGATATGCTGATGACAAATGCAGGATAGAAGAAAAGCATATTAAACATGTTACCAAAGAACCATATCATTTTATGTAATCTTTCAATAAATTATTGTTGGAAACGAGTATGTCTCTTCTTGAGCTACCTTCTTCACCAGCAAGCGTAAGACAAATGCTCTTGTCTGCTTCACCGCTTTATCATTCTTTCGTTCAGTTTCATCAATAAGTATCCAGTACAATTTAGACTTACGATACTCATTTACAAGATCGCTTAAAGTTAAATTCGTATGGTTGATTAGAAAACTGTTTTGAAAGCTGTATATTGTATCGAGAATTTAGATAATTATATTAACAAGATTGCACCGGCTTAGCTTTTAATTAACGATATCATAAAAAGCATGAATTATAACAAATTATATTTACAAGATCTTAGAAATATTTGACATAAATTGAAAATAATTACCTATTGTGTTGTGGAGGTGTCAGTATGTAATTGGATTCCCTCTTAAATTCTCTATTCGGTGGAGATCTATTTGCTACGGATTCCCTCTCTTCAATTATTTCTTCGGTGTAGTCTATTTTCTATGGATTCCCTCACTTAAATTTTTCTTCTTCGATGTGGTGAAGTTCTTTAATTTAACGGTTGCTTCCCTTGAAACCCTTTCGGTCTAAATATAGTTGAAACTTCCATTTCAATCCACCTTCAGTGCAGTAAAATCGTATTTTTTAATGACTTTTTTGTCTTGTCATTTCTGGTCGTCAACCAAAGATATCATTTTTTCGGAAACGAGGACTACACTACATTATTTCTCCGTTGTCCAAATAAGTGGCTGTTTATTATTTATCATGGAAAACACTTCATCATGGCGTGATGTTGTTATAGAGATCTATATTGTTGATGCCCAGGTATCCTTGTCTTTTATATCCAGTGGTTATTAGGAATTCTTGCGATGTGAAAGTGTTGAATGTGTGTGTTTAAATGGTTACATTGCTTTCTATCTTTTAATCGATGCTTATTATAATAATTGATAATTTTATTTCTAGTTATGTACATTTTTTTCTCCCATTAAACGTCTCTGGCTGGACTTAAAAACAGAAACTAACACCCGCAGGGTGATTAAGTGCTTAAAAGGTGGCGTGCGTGGTATCGAAAAAGTATAAATAGAACCCAAAACTAAACCAAATGGCATTTAAACATGAACATCCAAAACCCCAACATTTACTGTGAATTTAAATATATTGAATTGTAATTAATGATATATTATTTAATGGCAATTAACCATGTGAATATTAATATACTATAATATCTTAGCTCTAGAAGATGTATGTGTAACGATAAAATACTACATTTTTTCTACAACTTCAAGAACTTGGACAGATTTAGTCTTTTGTCAATCACTTGTGTCTAGAATGTATTAATCTCCGCAGGCCTTACAATTCCGGTTGAGCTTCAATATGCCAGTCAGGTGTAGAACGATATCATCCCAAAGGACGTTGTGTGCAAAGTACACATGTTCTTTCCACACAACAGCGTTACTATTGTTGGCTCCCGCAGAACATAAAGCCATTGGTTTGAACCTAAAGCTTTCCATGTTTGGATACTGGCTTCTATGTTTTTTACAAAGCAGCCTTCTGGTAATGTTGTGAGGTGAGGAGATACCAGTTTGACTTCACAACAGGGAATTTCCGTTTGCTTGTTGAGGATAAGTTTTCCAAGAAAGACTCCATCTTTGGGTGTGTTCCTTACATTTTGTAAAGTGTTGCATGAGCTGGTAGTAGGCTTTTGGTCGTGACATTAAAAGGTATTGGTAGGATTTAGGAATAAATTGAAAGATTGTGATGGGTAAAGAAATTAATTGTATGCCATTTTGTCAAGAAGAGGAATTTTTAATGCAAATATTATTCTATTCCGTTCATCTAGAGCAGGGGTCTACAAACTTTTCAGCCTTGGGGCCATACTGATTACTTCAGTGAGTTCCAAGGCCCAACACTGTTTAAATTTTCAAGTAAATAAATCCGAGTTATTATCATTCTGTGTTTTTTTATCCAACTTATCACAACAACAATAAGCTATTAACTATCGCGGGCCGGATTGATGACACTGGTGGGCCGGATTTGGCCCGCGGGCCGTAGTTTGGAGACCCCTGATCCAGAGTTATATCTAAACTTAGAAGTTGATAATATGCTATATGTGTTTTTATAGTTCACCTTTTTAATTAAGTAATTCGAAATGCAAAATTTCTGGTGTTACAATTTGAGGAGATAAAATGCCATGCTTTGCAAGGTTGATAGGGTTAATATAGTTATCGTATTCGTTACTAACAATAAGTTTACTTGCAATTAGTAAAGAATTTAATGATGAAATATGTTTCCATAATAATAGTATGTAAAGTTAATTCCTTATCAATTGAGGTTATTTTTTTCAGCAATTTCGTTAATTTTCTTCACGTTTTCGTTTAATTTTTATTCATTTTCTTTTAAACGAATAAATTATTAGAATTTCAAATTGTACTTGACATTATTGGTAGGTACTTGTGATTTGATAAGTTCTTGAGTTTGTTTATTTTCGTTGATTAAACCGTGGATGCTATCTGAATAATATTCAGCGTCGTCTGCATCTGGTGGGCCAATTAACCAATTTAGAGCACTGGAAATTCTATTGGTTAGACCACGACTTTTACGGTTTGACCTTTTATGACACAAATAATGTTGAATTGTGTTTTGTTTGAGACTAATTTCTTCTAATTGTGCGTCAACAGAAGCTAGTATTGTCTTTTTTATAATCTGATGTAAAAGTACGTGGGTGTGTGACTTTTTGATAGTGGCTATCTAGTTCTTGTCGTGTTTCGTCTAGGTAAGTTAGGTTAACATAAGTTAATAATGTTAATTTATTATTTGAAATTTTGAGAGACCCTAAATGATGATGTAAATAATAATAATGTAAAATGAACCGCTAGACACGTAAAATTCGGTTTTTTTCATATTGAGGTTCACTAGTTTTTAGGATTGAAAAGAATAAGAGTATGGACAGGCTCATCATTATCTGAAAAGTAAGTTTTCAATAAGTTAATTTGGTATTTAATTTTTCTTCGGCCGATTTCTAAGTCAACTGTTTTGTTGTCTAATACTTGAGTTATTTTCTATGGACCCTTGAAATTAGCTGTTAATTTCTTTCATAGTTTTGGACTAGTTGCTCTATTCTAAACGTCCACCATATCGTTTACCTTAAAAGATACAGCATTGCTTTTTTGTTCGTAATACTGCTTACTTTTTAATTTAGAATTCAGGATATTCTCCCTTGCGATTCTAAAAGAATTATTTTGTAATAATTTTACTTGTCATCGTATGTATAAAACAATTATGGTTCTTGTACTACAAATGACGTTAGATATTGTTAATGTCCAAATAAGAGTTCGTATAGACAATATCTTGATTGATTTATGGATGAAATTGTTGGAACTGAATATTGCAAAATGAATATATTTATTCCAATTTGTTGGTGAGGGTTTTATGTAATGTTTTAAGTTATAGATGGGCAACCACCGGCCCGCGAGCCACATGCGGCCTCGAATAAGATTTGCCCGGCCCGCTACTGAATTCTTTCGTTGCATATTAGCACGACCTGTCTAAACTTAATTCATAATGAATCATAAGAATACCACAAAAATGTATATTTTTCAAGATTACTCGCAGCATAAAACTTCTACAAAAAAGGTTGCCCATGCCTGTTTTAGGTAATCTTTAAAGGTTAAATTTGATCTTTCAATCGCACCATTGCTTTGGGGATGATATGGAGTGAGGATTGATCCTCTGTTTTGAATAAAATCGTTAAATTTTGTTAATAGTTGTGACATCAAATTGCGATCTTGGTCAGTTAAAATGGTTTTCGGGATGCCAAAATAAGTGATTTGTTTAGTTGAGGTGACTGCTATTGTTTTGGATTCATGGTTGCGAATCGGTTTTGCAAAGCAAAATTTTGTTAAAACATCTTGTGCGGTCATAATGAATCTGTTGCTATTTTCTGTACTTGGAAAAAGGACCTACCATATCTAATGCAAGACGTTCAAATGTTTTTTTTTTCGGAAGTACTTGTGATTTCCATAATGTAATGACAAGACCAGCAATCTTCAATCTATTTGCTAATATCGGATTTCATTGAAGGCCAATAATATAGATTTTTTATTTTAGAACTGGTTTTGTTGAATCCATGCTGTCCAGATAGTGTGCTGTCATGATTTTCGCGTAGTGATGGTAGTTGGTAGTGGGTGTTATTTCTTCAGTTTTAGAATGGGTTTTGATATGATGATAATATTGGTTTGATTCATCGAAGTTGTGTGACCCAACTACAATAGTAGCCATTGAGTTTTGATTGTGGATTATTAGATTAGTACTTTTATCAAAAAGAATTACATCATTATCGGTATAATTAAATTGGATAAAGTCTCGATATGATATTTCCCTTCGAAGTAGCAATATTTTGTTGTTTCCGATTGATGAAATAAGAGACGAGACAGAATATCAGCGTTGAAATTGATCCTACCCAGTTTTTATTTGATTTCATATTTATATTCACCTACAATACTTATTTTGTACATAGGTCGCAAACACCAGCGTACTAACCGAAATGAATGATTATGACAGTTAAATAACCATTGTAATGGGCTATGATCTGCGAAAATTGTGAATTTGCGTCCGTAAAGATATAGCCTAAAATTTTCGATGGAATTTGGTATAGCCAATAATTTCTTTTCTGCTGCTGAATAATTTGATGCTTTCAGTTTTGTTTGATGTTCTGGAACAAAATGACACCCCCTGCCCCGCCGTTAGAAGTGTCAACTATTAATAGGTAAGATTTTGAAAAATCAGGATACTGAAAAACTAGTTTGTCAATTAGTTTAAATGCGTTTTCTTCTTCTTAAGACCACTGAAATTCAATATCTTTCTTTAGAAGAGATGTTAGTGGTTTTGCCAAGCTATGAGAAATTTTTATGAACTTCCTATAATATCTTATGCCTAGAAATATGTTTGTTTGTTTTTGTTTTTTTCGGGCGTTCTACTGTTTTATTGCTTCAATCTTGTGTGGATTTGGTTCAAGACCCTTATCTGAGATAATAACCCTTAAATTTTGGCATTCTTTAATTCGAAATTCGCATTTATCGGGTTGAAGTTTGAGTTCTCTTTCGCCGAGTCTAGAAAATGCATTGTGTATTTTTCGATTATGATCCTCTAATGAATTACACTAATTACAGATTGTCGATTTAAATTCTTACCTCCGAAAACGTTATTTTAACGTTCTGAAAAGATAACTATTACCTCAAGTGTTATTTGATTTGAGTTATTAGTGGTAGGGAGAATATCTAAAGAAATCTTCGGTTAGATTAACTTTTTACGTTGCAATCACTAGATCAGTTTTTGCAGTAACAAATGTTTGTAACTAAATTCATTATAAAGTAATGCAAAACCAATACTCTAACTATTCAAAACTTCGAAACGATCAAGAAATATATCGGGCATAAACAGATTACAACGTGACCCAAAACAAGAAATGCTTGTATTTCTAAGGCCGGAGTTTATCTTTATTATCATTATTATTATTTATCCATATTTATTTTGTTATTTTGAGGTACGTGATAAATGTGATTACACTACTATGAATGACGTTAAGCATCGTACATACGAATTTGTTTGGGTTTATATTCAGTGAAAGAGCACAATAACAGCACTATTAAAGGAATATCGAAAAGAATCACTTTAAGAAAACACTCAAAGAATAATAAAACCGTATGATAGAGAGGTCATTCACAAAATTCGTTGGTATTCTTTCAATTGAGGGCACCATAGAGCTATACAAACATTCTTTCAGATCTTCGATGGACGGCTTAACATATTTCTTAGCAATTTTGATGTGCATCGTCGGACTACTGACAGTTTACCTAAAATGGTCGCTTTCGTATTGGAAGAGGAGGCGCATACCGCACATAGCACCTACTTTTCCGTGGGGTAATTTCGGGAATCCGATGACAAGTAAAAGAAATTTTAACCAATGGATCGCTCATCTCTATCTAAGACTGAAAGAAATGGGCGTTCGAATCGGAGGTATTTACATCTATTCCGCACCCTACCTATTGCTCGTGGAACCAACAAGTATCAAACAGGTGCTACTTCAAAATTTCCAAAATTTCCATATCAGAGGGCTTTACTCCAACGAGAAACACCAACCAGTTTCGCTGAATCTTCTTACGGCTGAAGGAGAGAAATGGAGTAGTCTCAGAACACAGCTCACACCTGCCTTTACTTTGTCGAAGATGAAGCTTATGTTTACCTTAATGACGGAGGTGGCAAAATGCATGGAAAGTTTCTCGGATGAATGTGCAAACAAGAATATAACGCTAAACGCTAAAGATTGCGGTAAAAAATTCGCCGCCGATATAATCGCTACTTGCGCTTTCGGACTAAACACGAACAGTTTTAAGGATTACACTTTTGGCAAAACTGTCGAGGAACTACTGGACGATGCCACTCGCATAGTGAAAGTGTCGTTTCTGCTGACATTTCCCAAATTAGCACAGCTTTTAGGCGTTCCTTTACTCGAAGTTGAACGAACGGAATATCTGTGTAGACTAATGGATGAATCGACGAAACGAAGAAGAAAGGACGGATATACGAGAAAAGATTTCTTTCAAATTCTATTGGAGCTCAAAGACAATGGTCTCATCAATGATACTGAAATGAACGCGCAATGCTTGGTTTTCATCCTGGCCGGTCACGAAACCATGAGCGCCGCATTGGCATTCGCTTTATTCCAATTGGCGGTAAACCAAGATATTCAAGAAAAACTACGGAAGGAAATTAATGAAATCCTGACTGAAGACTTCGGAACAGTTACTTACGACGCAGTAACGAATATGAAGTATCTAGAAATGGTCGTATGTGGTAAGTACCCTATCAACCTATCACTTATCTATCGTTCCCCATTAATTGCCATTTCAGAGGTTCTAAGGATGTATCCCTCGGTACCAATTCTCAATAGGAGATGCGCTGCAGACATCACATTACCAAATTTATTCGTTGAGAAAAATACTGACATCGTAGTACCAATTATGGGATTGCACTTCGATCCGGAATACTTCCCAAATCCAAATAAGTTTGATCCGGAACGGTTTTCCGAAGAGAATAAAGTCAATATTGTGCCGTACACTTACCTACCTTTCGGTGCAGGTCCAAGGACTTGTATTGGTAAGTATGCTTACTTTTTTAAATAGCACGTGTTCTATAAGTGAATTTGTTCTTAGGGAAGCAATTCGGAAAGCTAGAGCTGAAAGTGGGTGTACTCACGATAATAAGAAAATATAGGATAAAATTGAATCCAATGGTAAAACTTCCATTAAAGCTGGCGCCATCTCTAGTAATCAAGCCCGAAACGGATATTTTGCTAGATATTGAAACAGTAAGCAGTTGAAGACGTCGCAGTACAGTACCTCTAATAATTCAATAAATTTTTTCTTCACATTACATCACAATTATATATTTTTCTTCTCAACACTTACGGATATTTTAAGGCTCTGCTGATGCTTGATTCTTTTGTTAAAAACAAGGAAACTTGTGATTTATAATGGATGGTTTTACGCAAATCTTCAAACATTAACACTTCGTTTGCCATTCTCACCAAGGGAACGTCAAGGTTGTGAATAACTGATTTTGAGGGGACTTGAATATGTTATAGAGGGACTTCTCCCGAGTACCTGGCTACCAGCTTTTGTAGCCATTTGCCGTAGTTTTGCTGCGCTGGTGGTGCGTGTTCAAATCGTATCATTAGACTTTTTTTCCAATCTCATCGCATATAATATTAAATATATTTGATTTTATGCAAAAATAATATTTTTCGTCATGGTATTTTTATCAATAAAATTAATCGATCTTTTTACGACGAGTATCATCCGGAATCTTGTATGGGCGTAGAGAGCGATGAAACACTTTTGCGTGAAATCAAATATATTTAATATCGTGTGCGATGAGATTGAGAAAAAAAAGTCCAATGGTAGGATTTGAACACGTACCACCATCGCAGCAAGAATGGATCTTACCCACTGCACCACCCTCGATTTGTTAGGAAATTATTAACATTAGCAGTATACAAAGTACGGCAGAAAAGACTTTTGCAATTTTCTCGAGAACTAGGGCGAATGGCTACAAAAGCTGGTAGCCCTGTACTCGGGGAAAATCCCTCTATAATATATTTGAGACCCATCAAAATCCGTTATTCACAACCTTGACATTCCCCTTGTCAGATGAATCACTTGAAAAGAAAGCAACCGCTAATATTTGCTCTACAGGATACACTTTGTTAGTTTATCATCAACTCCTACTAAATTCAAGGTGCAGTCCGATATTATGAACGCTGAATTTATTATTTAAAAGGCCGCCGAGAAACAAAGCAGGAGGAATAACTTAGTTTTCTCTAACTGAGGATGACGTGAAGAAAGGCGATTTACTTGGAAAGCTCACACATGCTTTATATATATATATATATATATATATATATATATATATGTCAATCAGATTGAGAACATTGGATTCGAAAAATTACCATGTTAGATTTTTTTGCTATTATTAAAGCTCTGTGAATTGTTAAAACGATCAGGTTCTTCGAAAAATTTAAAATAATTTCTATCCTATTTTTTGGATGAACATGATCTTAGCTTTTGACTTTTCACGTATACATTTTGTATAATGTGAAATGAACTATTATTATTATTATTATTATTATTATTATTATTATTATTATTATTATTACTCATTCGGTATGATACAGTTAACGATGGCTTCATTGTGTTCAGACGTGTCCCGGATTAACAATTATTTTAATTTTTTTTTATTTTAATTGTCATTATTATTATGTCTGTAACTGCTAGAACCAATGTGCTCTTAATATAAGCTGTATTCAACAGTAATGCGGACATTTGCGAGATGTGTAAATAAAATAATGTAATCAATTTTTCTCACTTGTTTTATTCCAAGAACATTAAAATTAAACATCGTGTCCTCTAAAGTAACTGCCTTGGGAATACTTAATACTGGAATAGTTTTCAGCTGGTCGGTTACAGCCGTTTGAATGTTGTCCAATGCCCCAAAATGGGATCCCTCGAGAAGAGGAAAAAGTCACAAGAACTCAAGTCGGGCGAAGAAGAAGAGTGGCCACAGAAATGCTCTCACTGGCTAAAAAACGGTTTACCGAAATTGCTGTGTGACAAGGCGCATCGTCGCTGTACAACACCCAATTGTCTTTATTTGATGTTTAGTCTCACACGCGTCACCCTTTTTGTAAATCTTTCAAGAACCCTTCGATAAAAGTGTTGGTTAACCTCCTTTGGCCTGGAGGCACAAATTCGTTGCGAACGATTCGCTGGCTATCAAGAAACTAAATCGGCACGCTTTTTTCTTCGACTTCTTCATTCTTGCAATTTTTACCGTACAATTTGACCATAAATGACGATTGTCCATTAAAAACAATGCGATAATCTTTCAAGCTCCACAGTTTTCGGTCGCCTCGCTTCGGTTTCGCGGAAAAGTCTTACTTAATTTTGCCTGAAATGTCACCATAAAAGAGGAACATATTGAAACTTTAAGAATAGGAAACCCGAAATATGTGTAACAACGCATCACAATGTTGTTGTTGTTTTTTAAATTGACATTAATCAAAAGCAAGTGACTTCAAACGCCTCGTCTGAAATCTAATCTGCAAGTGCGGCTCTTATCGCTAATTCCATGACCGTCACACTCTGTACTAAAATATTTCCGATAGCAAGTAAAAAAAAAATATATATTAGCAACGCACTTGACAGTCTGCCTGGTTTGTTTGATTAAGTCCATGACATTGAAAGAAGCCTTTTAAATAAATAGACATTGATATAAGTAAATTATAGTTTACGTATTTTAGACGAAAATCCAGTTTTTCTTGATTAGTTCACGTAGACACCAGTGCTGTGCTTTGTGTACAAAAACAATTGTTAACATTTCAAATAATGGAAGGGATAGAAATAATCGAAACCGAATGTATTTCTGTGTAACATCCGATTGAAACTACGAAATCTGATCGTACAAGGACAAAACCTGTTTCCCGACGAAACTGAAACGTACAAAACTATGTCGCCGATTGATCACACATACAAAACGGAGAGTATAGGATCAAGGATAAAAGGATAGAGATGAGAATCGTTTTAATACAAACCGAATTTGATTGCGAACATACAGATCCATGTACATACGTGTTAAGCTGGAAGTATCTTCGTTAGTATAAATGAATGCTAAATCCACACTTATTTTACAGATTCACAATGGGATCGTGTCTAATGTATTTCTTCGCTATTTTCTTGTGCGTGATTGGGCTTTTGGTGCTGTACATAAAATGGTCGCTAACGTTTTGGGAAAGGAAGGGCGTACCGCATTTGAAACCCGTCTTCCCGTTCGGAAACTTCGGTAATTCGATAACGACCAAAATAAGCTTCTCCACTTGCTTTTCAAACCTGTACCCGCAAATGAAGGAGATGGGCCTCCGTAGCGGCGGAATCTATGTATACACCACACCTTTCGTTTTAATAGCAGACCCAACGCACGTGAAAGAAGTTTTGCTTACAAGTTTCGAACATTTCCACTGGAGGGGATTTTACTCGAACGAAAAACATCAACCAGTTTCAATGAATCTAGCTACGGCTGAAGGATGGAGATGGAGAAGTCTCAGGGTAAAACTGACGCCCACTTTCACCACAGCGAAAATGAGACTTATGAGTGATTTAATGGTGGAGGTCGCTACGTCTATGGAAGCTTTCTTCGACGAGCATGCGACAAGAAAGATGACAATAAACGCCAAAAACTGCGCACAATATTTTGCCACCGATATGATTATGAAGTGCTCTATCGGCGTGGACTGTAACAGTTTCGAGGATAACTGCTTCGTTAAGGTGATTACGAAAGTGTTGGAGGACAGTACTGGCTTCGCTAAGATATCGTTTTGTATGGCCTTTCCCAAATTAGCCCAATTTCTGCGAATTCCGTTGTTCGAATATAAAGGAGCCGAGTACCTGTGTAATTTGCTGGGCGAGACGATGAAACGTAGAAGACAAGGAGGTCATACAAGGAAGGATTTACTCCAGATTCTTTTGGAACTTCAAGAGAATGGTGTAGTTAATGATACTGAAATAAAAGCACAATGCCTGCTTAGTGTCCTAGCCGGACATGAGACGACGAGTGCCGCAATAACATTCGCCCTATTCGAATTAGCCGTAAATCAAGATATTCAAGATCGATTACGAAAGGAAATTAACGAAATCCTATCCGGATACGACGAGGGACCTACTTACGATTCCGTCATGGATATCAAGTGCTTAGAAATGGTCGCCTCTGGTTAGTAGCCTTACATAATCAAGATACTACTTTATAAATTTCGATTTTAGAATCTCTAAGGAAGTATCCATCGATACCGTTACTCAACAGAATGTGCGTTAAGAACATCGTATTACGAGATACGGATTTCGTCATCGAAAAAGCACCAACATCATCATACCTGTTATCAGCTTGCATCGCGATCCAAATTATTTCCCCGACTCTGAAAAATTCGATCCCGAAAGATCCTCCGATAACAAAATTAAGATAGTTCCGTATACCTACATGCCCTTTGGTGAAGGTCCACGTCGTTGCCTGGATAAGTCTGAAGAAATCGCTGCCTGTATAGAAAGTACTGTGTTTTGTAGGTGATCGATTTGCTAAACTGAGTGTGAAGTTGGCGATATTGGCCGCTGTCAGAAAATACAAAATTAAACTGCATCCGACCGTGAAGCTGCCTTTGCAGTTCACGTCTTCATTAGCTGTAACACCCGCCCAAGATGTTTTACTGACTGTCGAAAAATATCTGAGGACGCACGTATATAACCATTTATAAGCACGTTTGTATAATTGTACCACGTGAGATATGTCGTACGTACAAAATTCCAGAAACTTTGAAAATTTATGCGAAATTCCTTAGATATACCGGTGGGATTAGATCGCGGCTTACAAGAAGAATTAGAGTATCTGTAGTAAATATTAAGAAAAATTATATCTCGATGGCATCTCATTATCTAATGTATCATTAAGTAAGGGATTTTCTATCAATAAAATCGTTTTTGGCGTGAGACAGTGTTGTGCTAAACCCGCTCCAGTTTAAACCGAAACAAAACACTGGCAAGAACGAAAATTTTGGTAAGCATACAATTTGCTTAAACGGCGTTTTTAGCTTGCTACTTGATCTATCGGATATAAAATGAAATTCTTTCCATTTTCTATTAATATTGAGTATTGTTGCTTATGTAATCGTTTGGCGCACGTGATTACGAGGATGCCCTCGCAAAGTTTGCGTCAATCACTCAATAAACTTCAATGTGACTAGATATTTTCATTTATTATCGATTTAAGCTAATTTCAACGTCTCAAGTCAATAGTTACAAGAGCATCGCATGCGTACCGTCTAGAGAAGACGGGCCATAAAATATGTAGTGCTACACAAGAATGATTTTAAAAGATTTCCTTCGGGAAATGAATCACTGAAGTGCGTCAGATTCAGGGTGATCACAGCAAATGTTCATGAAATTTCTCGACAGGGTGAAACAAAAACCGTGTTCGAAATAGCTGCTCGTAGCAGGAACATTTTTGTGATACGCTCTTCTAGACCCTGCCGAAATTATTTGACGTTAAGAAAATAATGCTCTTGCAAAATAACGTTGTATCTCAACGAAAGTTTCATTCGAAGAAATAATGGATGTGTTCGGATATTAAGTTCTACCTTAATCTCTTCCTTTCCGCCATGCCTTAGTGCTGTTGTCATATTTTTGTTACCTTAGCCTATAATCACAAGTGAAATCGAGAATTTCGTAATGAAAAGGATGGCGAAAAGTCGTAAGCTTTGAATAGGATTTTTTAATGATATGAAGTTATTTCTAAACATGACCTCGCTTTATAATATATAATTATATAATACTTCAAAGTACAACACCGTAAAATACTTTTTAGTTACTTGATATACATATGTTTCAATAGCGTGCTCCAAATCAAAATATTCGCAAATATTTATTAAAATTATTTATCTTTAGATATCCTTAAGGTTGTAAGGTACTTTCTTTCAAGATCGGTTTCAATTCTTCTGGAATGCGTCCAGATCCACGGAAAATTAATGCTATTCGTCAGCTAGAAATACCAAAGTCAGTGTCCGATATAAGAAGATTTTCAGGAATGATAAATTACTTAGGTACCTATATTGATAACTTAGCTGATAAAACTACAAACCTAAGAGGTCTTTTAAGACAAAATACTGCTTTTCACTGGAATGAAGTACATCAGGTGGAATTTGATAATTTGAAAAATATAATAAATAAAGGTCCGATACTTACATATTTTGATCCAAACCGAGTCTTAACCTTATCAGTTGATTTGCTGTCGGAGCAGTCATTTTGCATGATCATAAACCGATTTCATATGCCTTCAAGTCTCTAACCGATTGTCAAATTAATTATGCCCAAATTGAAAAAGAATTGTACGCAATTCAATTCGGGTGTTCACGTTTTCATCAATGTATATATATGGACGTACTGTCAGAGTAGAAACGGATCATAAGCCTCTCGTAACTCTATTCAAAAAACCATTGGCAGGGGTACCTACACGATTACAACGAATGATGCTGAATTTACGGCAATATGATTTAAATATCATATATAGTCCAGGAAAATATCTATATATAGCAGATACTTTGAGTAGAGCACCAGTAGATCCACCAGAAGCAGATAATATTCTGGAGGAGGAGCTTCGCATTCACATGAATTTGCTGGTAAATAATTTAGCAGTAACTCCAGAGAAGTTAAGTGAAATTCAAATAGCTACTAAAAATGATCCTAATCTGCAAATTCTTATTGAATATTGTCAATCTGGTTGGGCAGATACAAAAAGGGAAGTCGAGGACTCTGTGAAACCCTTCTACAATTTTCGTCACGACATACAGTCAATTGACGGGTTAGTTTTTAAAAATAATCTTTTAATTATTCCACAAGTACTGAGAAGCAAAATTCTGGAAATTATTCATGAAGGTCATTTAGGTATAGATAGATGCCTTAGACAAGCACTAAATGTAGTATATTGGCCAAATATCAGTGTTGATATTAAAAACAAAGTAGAACAATGTACTTCGTGTCTTGCATACAGAAATTCTAATCCTAGCGAACCATTGTTACCTCATGATCCTGCTACACTTCCCTGGCAAAAACTTGGTATAGATTTTTTTATTTTAACCGAAATACTTATCTATTAGTCGTTGATTACTTTTCTAAGTATTTTGAAGTAGTAGCTGTTAATTCAACAAATGCTAACGAAGTCAAAACTAATTTAAGGTCTATGTTTGCTCGTCATGGAATACCTTCTGTTATAATATCGGATAATGGTCCGCCCTATAACTCTGAAGAATTCAAATCATTCTTGAGAGAATGGGATATAAATCACCAAACATCAAGTCCTAATTATCCAAAAGCAACGGGCTCGTCGAGCGCACTGTTGCTACAGTCAAAACTCTTTTCAAGAAATGTATGCAATCAGGTACAGACCCTTATATTGCTTTACTACAGTATAGAAATACACAACAAGATAGTGGTTACTCCCCTGCCCAACTACTTATGTCAAGACAATTAAGAACGAAATTACCGATTTCTCATAACGTTTTGAAACCAAAAGTCATTGATTATAACCAATACCTTAAATTTGTGAGGGAGAAAATAGAAAGAGCAAAAAATTATCATGACCAACATACAAAACCACTTCCGTCTTTATCTATAGGAGACGACATTCTTTATAAGAAAACGCCTACTTCTCCATGGTCACCTGCGTCAGTAGTGCAAATTGGTCCTGAACCAAGATCTTTTTAGTTGAAACCCCTGAAGGTATTCAGTTTCGTAGAAACCGTCAACATTTATTGAAACCGAGAATAAGTAGAGAAAAATGTACTTTATTACCAGACAACGCTCAAGACAAATCAGTGCCGTCTATAAATAACAGTTTTCAACCATTTAGCCCAAATCATAAACCTTATAGTCCTGCTTTGGTTGACAGTCAAATTACCACACGCGCTGGCACATATACCAGAAGTGGCAGAAGAATTGTTAAACCGCGTCGATTTACTTTTAGTGAAAATGACGACAGCACATAATTTTTTAAAAATGTTTGTTTTAATTTCTTTTGAAAGGGGCGTGTTGTAATATGTCTATCATGGATGATGCGTCTTGCTAGTTAGTTGATTATATTAAATAGTGAGCGGTGGTAGAAAACATAATAATAATGAATGTCATATATAGTAGACAGATCAACAGTTGTATTTAATAGAGTTATTAAACCTGAAGTAAAGTGAGAAGCTTGTTTTTATTAGTTAACAACACAACATTCGTCACGATAGCTACGACTTATCGACGAGCTTTCTTGTAAATTCCTTGTTTGTTGTTGAATTTAACCTTACCGTTATTTTATGGACTTTAAGAAGGCAACGATAACAATGGAATTTACGAAAATGCGCTTCGACAAGTCTTAACTACCGTATCGAATATGTGGTATTCTAAATTTCAGGCCTGCAGATCTGCTGGTTCTTCACTTATTACTCACAAAAGATTAGGCCCGCTTGAGCTCTTGCAATTGTATATAATTCATATTTTATAGTTATACATACATATTTTAGAGCTAAAATATACAGCTTTCAAAATAGTTTTCGAAGCGGCCAAAAAAATTAACTTTAAGCGATCTTGAAGATAAGTACCTTACAGCCTCGATGCCTTTTAATAAATTATTAATTTTTTTGTTAGTATATTCAGAAAGATAACTGCAATTCCAAGGTACAGCATGGAATCGAATTTTTCCTATTTCTTTCTTAATTCCGCTTTTCTTAGCATAAATTTCTACGGTTTAGAATGAATTCAAATAATACGTCAACATTGAGATTACACATCGATCGAAGTATTTATAAATTTTTGATAGTCTTTGTGATTTATGTTTCGTGCTCAGACTCATCAGTGGAGTTAGCTAACATGAATACATAAGTGTTACAAAGAGATCGCAGTTGCTCTTTTATTATCTACTTGGGTTACTAATATGAAATTATGATAACTTTTACTCACATAAATATGTAGGTTACTTACTTTCGCCGGAAATTCAATGGCGTTGCAAAAAGCGACAACTACGTATTGCCTGATAGTAGTATACATATATGAAGTAAAAAGTCGTATAGTATGAAAGTAATGAAAGAATGTTTGGCACCAATCGGCATTCGATGTGCAAAGTTTGACATAATTAGGAACTTTCCGCAAAACAAAACGTAATTTCTCAGTTACTTGTTGATCTGTGTCAAAAAGTTGATTTAACCTGACTTCGAGCATTCACATACGAGATAGTATTCCAAAATACATAAGAATATACTTAGGAGTAAATGTCCTTCGATGGTTCCAATGGTAAAAATAGTACCCTGCAAACTCTTAATGCAACCGGCGATAACTGTGGAGTGTTGCGCAATAAGTTATAGATCTATAACAATTTGGAAGTTTTTAGAATGATCTTGCCTTATATTAACCGCGCTCACATTTTTCCAGCTTGTTGAAATGTTTGCTATAATATGAAACTGCGTCAAGCCACGTTCGCCATCTCAATATATCAGATTGTGATTGTATCGGAATTCCTGGACATAACTTGTAAAATTTCCGAGTTCGCTTACAAGATTTCAGAAAAGCTTTTTATTCGGTTGACGGGTTTTCAGTGACCTACAGGCGGTTAGCACATATGAAGCTTTATCCGCCATTAACATACGTACTTGTTTGGGTTCTTGGTGGTTATAAAGTTGGGTGTTGTTGTTTGTGCATTAAGTTTGGTAATTCTAGTGCTGGATAAGACGTACGGCACGGAAAGTGCATTTGTTTTCAATACTTCCAGTAAAATATAAATCCCGCTATTTTTTGCGTCAGTTCTTTTATCCAACCACAATATTTATTTTTTTAGTTCTGATTTTAAACTTGTTTCTACGATTTTGTTTTTGCGCCGTAAATGATTCCGGCGGACGCTTCGAGTTAGTAACCAAGCAGATATGTACATAGATATGTCCTCTAAAACCCTTTAAATATTTGCTGTCAACTATATGTTCCAAATTGATTGCACACAGTGTAAATGAAATCGTATAAAACTTCGAACACGACCTTCCTCCTTTCGTCCACATTTTGCCCTCTTTACGAGGGCACGCTATTTACTTACATGACTATTGTACAGTTTCATAGTACAAAAACTGCATTACATCCGATTTCCTCTACAGTCCAACCCCAGAAATCCCCGCAAAACGGAAGTGTAAAATAAATGACATGAACATGAATAGTAAGAGACGTACCGGCAGCATATATTTTTCGTAACGCCACCCAAATACCCGTGAGGGCAAGACACAAACGAGATTGTTTTTGCCCAACTCTGATTATGAGTAAGCGTGTGTAAGGCATTCGTTCTGAATCTTTGTTACTGGGGTATCTATCAAATCGTTCTATCACGTGCGTCTCTAATTAGCAAAATGCCTTGACGGAATCCTAGGTAAGGAACGAGTGCCCCAGCTACTCCTAAGCTCGAATAATAGCTATAGCTAAAGCTTCACTTAGAGCTAAATATCATAGCAAGCTGATTACGCTCAAGCTTTGTCAGCCACCTTTTTCTAACGAGACGTATCTACTGTTGTAGCAAACACGATGCCAAACAACGAAGATGAAGTAACAACTAGCGCACACCAGAACATAGACCATCTAATTGGCTACAAAGATCCCAAATTAATCATAAAAATATTGGAGGGCGAAGGAAGTTTGGCCGACGAAAAATTCTTGAGAGATCATCCAATCGCGGATATCGACCCCGACACTTTGGAATTGTATTTCGACAGCTGCATCTCAGCGAGTCTGAATCACAACGAGAAAGAGGAGACGATTGTAACCTTCGACTACACGCCCGTACTGCCCGTGGCCAAAAGCAGTTTTCGAAATCCGAGCATCACGAACGAAATCCGCGCCATCCAAGCCATAATTCAAACGTACGAATGCCACCATCTACTGAAACATCCGCTGATTTCTAGTTTTCTCTACATAAAATGGCATAGAATGCGATGGTTTTTCTACGCGAACTTAGCATTGGTGATTACGTTGTGGGTAACTTTAGCCGCGTTCATAATTCTGTCGAATGAGAAGAACGCGCTTTTTTATTTAGCGAAAAGCATTTTGATACTCTCGTACCTTTTGATAGTTGCCAGGGAATGCTTCCAAATAGCCGTTTTGAAAATGGATTACGTTTTAAAGCTATCCAATTGGTTCGAGATATTCCTGATTATAGTGTGCTTCTTCGTGATATTCCCCCGCCAACTACATTGCACAAGCAATTATGCGCTTTCAGCATATTATCTGTAGTTCTAGAGCTTGGCATGTTAGTAAAGGGACATCCCAAGAGCTCCGTTTATATAATAATGCTCCAAACAGTAACCAAAACGTTTTTCCATTTTCTAATATCATACTCCATATTGTTGGTGGCGTTTGCATTAACCTTTTACAACTTGTTCGATAGACCAGACTCTTTGGATGCTGAAGATCGAAGTTTCTTGGAGGAAATCCTTCTGTCCCTTTTCAGAACCATCCTAATGATGACGGGGGAACTTAACGCTAGTTCCTACATACTCGAAACATGGATTCACAAATTATTCTATGTACTTTTCGTGCTATTCGTTCCTATTATACTTTTCAACTTACTGTGTGGATTGGCAGTTTGCGACGTCGATATGATTAGGGATCAGGCGGAAATAATGAGTTACATCGAAATTGTGAAATTTATCGCTTATACGGAGAAATACGTGGCTACGATGATCGATTTCCTTCCGCAGTTGGGATTCTTAAAGTCGAAACTTTTCCTGTGTCCGTATTATTTGAAGGATAAAAAGATTAGTATATTGCTGGGCGACACGGAGAATCAACGAGTGCCTATAGAATTAAGAACGATTAAGAGGATTAAGCAGCTCTTATTTCAGAACAGTAATAAATGTATTATTCCAGATTTGCAAACGATTTGGAGAAAGAGGGAGGCGATTCGTCGATTGCACTCGGTAAGGGAGTTCCTTAAAAATACATCGAGGCATACTCTAAAGGATATTTAAAGAAGAATGGAAAATTGTTAATTTATTTTTAGTTTGTCTAAACTACACTTTCTTAAAAAGCGGCGATATAGATTTCATTTAATAATAAGAAAGAATCTTTTAAATATCTCCTCCTCTATCACTTTCCGATCAATCGAGCAAGGAATGAGCAGTTAACAACTATATTTTCAGAGAGTTAAAATAACGCTTTTGTTAACTACGTATGTAGTTATATTTTCACTGACGAAGGCTATCCGTAAACGTTATTTTAACGTGCTGAAAATATAACTATTATATCCAGCGTTGTTTGATTGACCTGAAAGTGATAGAGCAGAGGAAATTTAAAGATACATAGATTACGAAACATATATCTACATATACATCTATACATTTAATAAGAAATAACTTCAAATTAAACATTCGAATAAAAGTGAAGCAAAATTCAATAAATTATATTTTTCGTGCTGCAAATCCAAACACCTACCAACGTGTAAAGAAAAATTCAACCACAAATTTTCGCTAAGGAGGACAAAGTGAAGACGAATTCGATTGAAAAGGCTTAGGTAATTCTAAATACATATTTCGATAATTAAATCAATATCGTCCTCAGTGGAGAAGTCGCAAAGAATGGGAAGCGTTAGCCAAAACTCATACGTGATTTCGTTTGTGATTTCTCCCTTGAACATGACAAAACTTCAATTCAAGCAATTTTCAAAGAAATTGAAACAGTTATTATTGAACCGTTGTAAATTAGTCCGCTTGTTTTCTACATTTCACTATATTTTCTAGCCTTATGGTGAGTTTTCCACTATGTTCCCTCATTCATTTCTGTTATTTAAAATAATTTACTTCCTAGTTTTTCCATATCGTTCTCTACTTGATCTTTGATTCGCTTATTTTTAGATATTTCTTCTTCACCAGGTTTATTCTTGTCAGTAATGTTATGTTTATGTTTTACAGAATCTAACTACACTCATTCCTTTTAAAATTGCATCAAATTCTTTGTAGTTTCTACATTTCAAAAGGAAACAACATAGTTATCGAAATGCATACTTTGAAAGGGAAGTAATATTTATCGGATTCTTTGAATGAGAAAATAGTTTTCGGGGATTTAGTTTGGTGTGCTTAGACCTTTTTTCATGTCCGGTGTGGTGGTCGCAATTCCCTATAATTAAAATTTTGTGATCACCAGAAGGAACTTCAGTTATCGAAACTAGCTACAGGAACCTGCAAGGAGGTGTTTGTTATTCGAAATATTGTGTTTTAAATGTATATGAACATGGACTTGATTTATATAGAGCGCACAATTATAGACCTGGAGATTGATTATTATATACCGCCCTTGTATGTAAACGTGAGAGATCCAATGTTTTATAAATACATAAAGGTACAACAAAAATTAAGCGCAAACTGTATGTATTGTAGTTTTAGTATAGAGTAATTTGTTTAGTTTCAAGAGCGATATGCTATTAAGAAGTTTGAACTTGTTACATACTTCCAATATTTACGATTATTATTAGTTATTATTAATTTAATCAATTCAATGTAAATAAAGTCTTAACAAAGACCTTTACCAATTTTTCTTTTTTAATTTAATATCCAGTTACGTATTTTTCATACATTATCTACGGATGGGAAAAAGTAACTTATCGTAAAGTTTATTATACATCAACGCCAGTTTATTTTCATACCTAAGACAATAAAATATGTTCGTAATAAATTTAAAACTCATTCTACTGTGATTTGTCTGAATAAACAATAAAAATATCAAATAATAGAAATATGCTTCGCACTCGTATTCGTATAGATCAGATATGGGCAACCTACGGCCCGTGGGCCACATGCGGGCCTCGAGTAAGGTTTGCCGGCCCGCTACTGAATTCTTTCGTTGCATATTAGCACGGCCCGTCTAAACTTAATTCATAATGAATCATAAGGATACTACAAAAATGTATATTTTTCAAGATTACTCACAGCATAAAACATCTACAAAAAAGGTTGCCCATGCCTGGTATAGATGGATTAAGTGTATACAGTATGTCCCCGAGTCGACGCACGAATAAGTAAAAAGGCTCTAAATTTCTAACTTGAAATTGAGTAGAAACTAATTCTTCCCATGCTTTATTTTCAAAAAATAATCGATTACGTCGTGGAAATTAAAAACAAAATTATTTTTAAGTTCTAATAAAATACATTTTCTGTAGTCGGTTCGACAAAATATTGTTAAGAAAAGTTTTTCGTAAAGGAAAGCTGACTAATAATACAAAACTTCACCTCTACCCACTTTGATATTTAATTTCTTAATTTTTAATGACGTGATTACCTTCCGTGTTGAGAATATTAAAAAATTTCGTGAATACAGGTCTTTCAAAGTAATAAATTATGCAAGTGTAAAAATGTCAATAAGATCGATATATGTTCGTACATATGAGAATTCAATTACGAAATTCGGCGATAGTGTACTAATTGTGCATTTTTGCAGCTATTTTGATACTACAGAAGTAGACAACTTATTTTGCCACAAACTCCTGTAGTAGCTACAATCGCGCACGCGGCTAGCCCGCCGTGGGAAAATTGTGCTTAATTCGAAAACTACTTTCACTATTCGCACACGCGCGTTTCGCGGTCATACCGCTCATCAGTGCGACTGTGTGAAGTAGTTTTCATTTCTATGGAAGCTCTATATAAGCGCGGGTGTTAGATGTTCGTACATATTAGAGTTCAATTACGAAATTCGGCCATACTGTACTAATTGCGCATTTTTGCAGTTATTTTGATTCTACAGAAGATGAGCGGTATGACCGCGAAACGCGCGTGTGCGAATAGTGAAAGTAGTTTTCTAATTAAGCACAAGATCGATATACTTTCCTATATTTTTTTCAATATCTCTTTATTAAGAAAATTGAATTAACAAAATGTCAAACAAAATATACCGCTTTGAAAATTGTTCTCGTATTCAGTTCTCCTTTACAGACAACTCTTCTTAGTAATACTGTGTGGTATCTACTACAAAAATGCACCTCACTACAGTTTATAATCTCCTTTTTTGTCTCAATTCTAAGACAGACTTGTTTTTTGTAATATAAATTATGCCAGATATTAGTTTCTATCCAAACAGGGTCGAGCATCACAAAATTTTTACTCAAAACTTCAAAGAATTTTCCACTTATTCAGGCGTCTCTCTGGGAACATCTGTATATTTGTGAGTTTCTCTATTTATTTACTACTATTCGACTGCGAATGAGGAATTACGCGTTCTAGCATTACCTAGTTTGACTATCTGTATATCCCATGGGTAACGTTTTCATCACACATATGGTGAATTATATTAAATTCGGTGACCCATGTTTCGCTAGTAACGAAGAATTCGATTGGATAAGATCTCACTTGCTTAAAAGAACATATTAGAAGTTCAAAAAGGGGAAGCTTAAAGCATGTCTAATGAAGCGTCACGTTGTAATTCTTTATATTGAAATTAATAAAAAGCGACTCGACTGAATACCAATCTGTAAGTGCATTTCTTATCGCTGAATCCACGACCGTCAAATTCTGTACTATAATATTTTTGATAGCAAAAGAGAAGAAACAAACACCAACAACGCACTTGGCAATCTGACTTGTTTGTTTAATTTCGTCCTTGACATTGAAAGATGCCTGTTATATAAATGCACATTTATAAGAATAAGATATAGTTTGTGCATTTTGAACAACGATCCAGCTCCTTTTGCCTAGTTTACGTGGACACCATTTATCTGCACTATGATAAAATACAATTGTTTACATTGCAAATACTGAAAAAGGCAAAAATAATCGAAATTTAATATATTTGTATATAGCATCTGAAGAATATTTTGCGAAACAACGAAATGTCATCTCACGAGGGCAAAGCCTATCTTCCGACGAAAGTGCAACGCCCAAAAATATCACCCGTCGTTATTTTAATCTAAACGCACTTAAGCATTAAAGCGTAAAAGGGGAGAAGCAGTTCAATACAAATCGAATTTGATTCGGAACAATCGGATGCATGTAAGTGCTGCGCTGGGAGTATTTCACTTATGCAAGGCAAGGTAATCGGATTTTTGTAATTTTTTATATGTATGGTACGTGTAGTTTGGACCTTAAATAGGAATATTTTGGAGTAGTTCGACGCAACGTTCATAAATTACCGAGATAATCGATGTTGAAGTTTCACCCACCATTTAAATCCAGTAGTTATAATACGATTGATAACTGTACTCGTAGCCTAGTCGATTGCGTTTTGGTGCGCTACTCACGAGGTCGCTGTTTCGAGTTTCGTCACGGCACATTTCTTTTTCTTCCATTCAAAACGCACCATGTGTTTTTCATTCTTCTTCTCATATCAAAAATTATGAACAAACGAAATATATGAACTACATTTATGCAGGAGCATTTTTCAAGTACATCATTAAAATGCACAATGGGTTGATAAACAATATTCATTTTGAATTAACAATAAGGTTTTTTAAAAAAGAAAACAGTACGGAGTAGGAAATGAAAATTTCTCTTATTTTATATCTAGTATGCGACATTTTACGCAGTGTGGTACGAGCCAGAATGGTAGTTATCATAAAAACATGGGAAGCAACATTTCTTTATTATTACTTTATTGTTAAGTTAATTCAAAATGAATATTGTTTATCAACCGATTGTGCATTTTAATCATGTACTTGAAGAATGTTCCTGTATATAGTTCATATATTTCGTTTGTTCATAATTTTGATATGAGAAGAATAATGAAAAAAACATATGGTGCGTTTTGAATGGAAGAAAACGAACCGCCCGTGACGAGATCCGAACCAGCGCTCTCGTGAGTATCGCACCTGATCGCACCAAAACGCTATCGACTAGGCCACGAGTGCAATTGACAACCGTATTATATCTAGTGGATTTAAATGGTGGGTGAAACTTCAACATCGATTATCTCGGTAATTTATGAACGATGCGTCGAGCTACTCCAAAATATTTTTATTTAAGGTCCAAACTACACGTACCATAAATATCAAAAATTACAAAAATTCGATTACCTTACCTTCTCCTTGTTAGTCTAAGTTAACGCTCAATCTACATTTATTTAACAGATTCACAATGGTACCGTGTCTAATATATTTCTTCGCAATTTTACTGTGCATGATCGGGCTTTCGATGTTGTACATAAAATTGTCATTAACGTACTGGGAAAGGAAACACGTACCGCATTTGAAACCCGTCTTCCCGTTCGGAAACTTTGATAATCCGATAACGACCAAAATAAGCTTCTCCACTTGCTTTTCAAACCTGTACCTGCAAATGAAGGAGATGGGCCTCCGTAGCGGCGGAATCTACGTATACACTACACCTTTCGTTTTAATAGCAGACCCAACGCACGTGAAAGAAATCTTACTTAAAAGTTTCGAACATTTCCACTGGAGAGGATTTTACTCGAATGAAAAACATCAACCAGTTTCAATAAATCTATTTACTGCTGAAGAATGGAAGTGGAGAAGTCTCAGGGTAAAACTGAACCCCACTTTTACCACAGCGAAAATGAGACTTATGTGGAATTTATTGGTGGAGGTCGCCACGTCTATGGAAGCTTCCTTTGACAACTGTGCTACCAAAAAGGTGATTATAAACGCCAAGAATTGTGGGCAATATTTTTCCACTGATTTAATCATGAAGTGCGCGATCGGCATAGACTGTAACAGTTTCGAGGATAACTTCTTTGATAAGGTGATCACGAAAGTGTTGAAAGACAGTACTGGCTTCGCTAAGATATCGTTTTGTATGGCCTTTCCCAAATTAGCCCAATTTCTGCGAATTCCGCTGTTGGAATATAAAGGAACCGCGTACCTGTGTAATTTGCTAGAGGAGACGATGAAACGTAGAAGACAAAACGGGAATGTAAGGAAGGATTTCCTTCAGAATCTTTTAGAACTTCAAAGGAATGGCATCGTAAATGATACGGAAATAAAGGCACAATGCTTGCTTAGTGTCCTAGCCGGACACGAGACGACGAGTATCGCAATAACATTCGCCTTATTCGAATTAGCTGTAAATCAAGACATTCAGGATCGATTACGAAAGGAAATTAACGAAATCCTATCCGGATACGACGACGGACCTACTTACGATGCCGTTATGAATATGAAGTACTTAGAAATGGTCGCCTCTGGTGAGTAGCCTCACATAATCAAAATACTACTTTATGAATTTCGATTTTAGAATCTCTAAGGAAGTATCCACCGGTACCGTTGCTCAACAGAATGTGCGTTAAGAACATCGTATTACCACATACAGATTTCCTAATCGAAAAAAGCACCAACATCATCATACCTGTTATCAGCTTGCATCGCGATCCAAATTATTTCCCCGACCCGGAAAAATTCAATCCCGAAAGATTCTCCGATAACAAAATTAAGATAGTTCCGTATACCTACATATATGCCATTCGGTGAAGGTCCACGGCGTTGCCTGGGTAAGTCTGAAGGCATCACTGCCTGTACAGAAAATCATTTCTTTTGTAGGTGATCGTTTTGGTAAACTGGGTCTCAAATTGTCGATATTGGCCGCTGTTAGAAAATACAAAATTAAACTACATCCGACCGTGAAGCTTCCTCTGCAGTTCGCGTCATCATTTACTATTACACCTATTCAGGATATTTTGTTTACTGTCGAAAAATATCTGAAGATGTACATATATAGTATTTTAATACACTTACAAAAACGTGCGTATAATCTCATTACGTGAGATATATGAACTACAAGTAATATCGATATTAGAATTGCAGCAACTGGAAATGGGACTAAATCGCTGATTATAAAAGTCATTGTATCTGTAGCAAATCTGAATAAAAATTTATTTAATATTTCGTTAAGATTGCCTATCAATAAAATTGCCTTTGTTATGGGACAGTGATGTGTTAAATCTGCTTCACTTTTAACCTAAATAAAGGGGTAAGTATACAACGTTAGTTAAATGTATAGAGACGGCGATTTATTGTCGTATTTTAGGAAATTATGTTCAATACAAAAGTTTTTTATGAAATTTCTATCTACATTTTAGAACGCTTCAACTTTTTTCTTCAATTGTTTTTTAATTACGCCTGTCCGCGTATTTTTTTAATGGGAACTTGTTAATTTTACTCTACCATTCGATAAAGAATTTTTTCTCTTTCCAGTAGTATTTTTGGTTTTTTTTTTTTTTAATTTATTTGATAACACTGGTACACTGGTACACGTGATTACGAATATGAAGATGACACGACCCTACATATTTCTAGTTTACTGATTCAGGGGTGAAGCAAAGATGTGCTTTCTACGTCGTTTTCTCCTTTTGCTATAGTTTGCTTTATTATTATTGTTTGTTATAACATATATATATATATATATATATATATATATATATAAGTAATTTTTCTATTCCCCTGCAAGTCCAAAGTAATTGTTGTGAATAGTAATCTCTGTATTTTAAAATAAATATATTTAAATAAATTTTCTTTACATCTTGTTTAAAATAGCCATGAATAGATATTTGAACGCCCTTTCTTGCTTCCCTGTATAAACTCTCTTTTTCAAATAATGTTTCCACATCGGACAATAAATTATTTAAATAATTATTCCGCAATTCCTTTGTCTTTTTAGTGAGTTGACGGGATTTAAACAATCTGAGATTGGCATCACTTCCTCCGCTTCTTCCTCATCCTCAGAATTTTTACCTTCTTCATTAGTATTGTAGTCACATTTTTGTAGAAAACTTCCTTCTCCCTATTTTCGGCAAAATCAAAATCGATTAAAATATGGGGCGCGATTTCCTAGAGTCTTCTATCAATTTCGAGAAGTGTGTGTAGTTCGTGCCTAAGCTCAAAGACGCGTTGTATATCTTTTTCACGTAATAATCACTCAGATTCGCAATAAAACAATAGTGCTAAATGGTTAGCGTTCATATCATCGTACATCGAAGAAAATGGTCTTGCCTTCACAGGTCTTATTTTTTGTATAATTTACAACAGATACAATGGACGATACCAAAGGGAGTCCTGGACTAATATCCTTTCCCGTATATCATACAGTGATGCCAGTGCCTTTTCTCATATTTTCTTGCCATCGTCGGAGCCCCATTAGCACAAACACCAACACAACCTTTTATTCCATACCAGAATTATCAGTAATTTGAAACAGATCTGCACCTGTAGTTTTTTTTTCCTGAATTTCTTTGCAAAAAAAACTAAGTCCTCGCTTATAGATGCATTATCGCAATAGCCATCAAATGTGCAACTTTGACACTATCCGTTGATTTGTCTAGCTGAATAGCCAATAATTTGTTTCGAAGTTTCGAAAGAAGCTGCTCCTCCAGATCCTCTGACATATCATCAATACGTTTAATAATACTATTATTTGAGACTTGCATTTCTCTTTAGCAATTCAATCTCTTTAGCATAACTATCTTCCAGTATTGTTGCGATTATATCGACGGCAACAGAGAGAGTAAGATCTTCCGCAATAGTGTGACGTTTCTTGCACTTAGCTATGCGATGTCCAACTTTATAAAACTCAAGTTGAGCTCTCTGAAGCAACGACAATACCGTATTAGACGCTAACAAAACTCTTTCTTTACTAGTCTTTATGTTTTGTTTGCCTCTTTCTTCTTATTTACTTTCATACTGTCAGTAGAAAAATATTTAAATATATTCACACTGTGGTCGCTCTTCATCATTAATGACTGCATTTACAGACATAAAATTCAAATGCTCATCATAATGTTCCCTAGTTTTTACTGTGAGAGTGTTGGCAGCTCCTTTATCTACAAAAGCAAATGTACTTGCAAGCTCTAAATTTCGTTCAGATTCCATTAAATATTTTTCCACACTTAAACACTGTTAAATGTATTTTTACATCATTTAGGTTACATGCGACAGGACACAAACGAAATATTACGCCCATACTCGCTGCAGCTATCTACTATTATTATAACCTAACTAAACATGCAACATGGTTTTATAAATTATGTCTCCACTATCACGGTTTCTAGACTATTGTACTGACAATTCAATTGCACCGGTCTAGCTCGTAGATAATAATATAAAAGCATAAATTATAACAATTTATATCTATAAATTTTTGGAAATATTGAACATAAAATCGAAATATTTACCTATTTAGTGTGTGAATGTATAAGTGTAATTTCTTTTCCGTTAAAGATTCTTCCTGTATCTCCTCTTTTCACTTTTTTTCTCGACACAGCTTTATTCTTCCCTTTATCAATTCTTTCTTCTTCTGTATGGTGAGGTTCTTTTCTTACTAATACTTCTTCTTAAAACTCTTTATTTTGTGAAATATACTTTTAAACTTATTTGTTGACTTTTCTATATTGTCAATGTTATCGTCGTTAACCAAAACAAACTTTTATTTCTTCTCGAAACCAGGACTACACTCCTGTATTTCTCCGTTGTCCCAGAAACGAAACTTTAATTCACCTTGACTTCAGTCCATCCAAATATATTGCTGTTTAGAAATCTGTACTGTACGTCGATGTATCCTTGGTTATTTCCAGTAAATTTATGTGAATTCTGGTAATGTATAATTGTTGTATGAAATGTGTTTCAAATGTTAACAAAGGCTTTTCTATCCATTAAATTATGCTTTTATAAAATATTTAACAAATTTTTATTTCTGGTGACATTTATTTCTCCCATTAAACGTCTCTGGCTGGAGTTAAATTAATGAGATAACTCCCGCAGGGGAATAAAATGCTTAAAAGGTGGTGGACGTGGCTTCGAAAAGGTAATAGAACCCCAAAGCTACATCAAATGTCAAATGAAGACCATAACCCCAACCTTAACTGTGATTTTGATAACTTGAATTGTAATAAATGAATTTTCTAATGGTAATTAACCATTTGTGTATTATCATACTACACTATTCTACAGCACTCGAGAAAATTCGAGTCGTACTAGAAGGGAAGGCATCAATCATAACACATTTGAAAAGGGAGTCGTGAAACCGACAGGTTTGGGCAACGCTGCTTCATATTGTTTTACTTTTGTTTGTGGTGTTATCTTGTTCCAAATTAAACATAACAGCATATATGTACATATCTAAGTAATTAAAAAATATGGTGTGTTGTAGAATACACAGCTGATGTGAAACTTCGAATGTGTTCAGCACGTCATAAATAAAAAACAACAACAAATACAATCAAATAAATATTAAGCAAACAACAAAAAAGGACGATCAATATAAACAAATAAAACGAGACGACTCCGAGTAGTTCAACTGTACACCGCTCCCTAATGCTCCCAACAATGACAACACCAGTTACAAGGTCATCCCCACCCTTGCTTTTGCCATTGCTTATCTCGCGTCTAATTTTAAATTTAGCTTAACGGGAAAGAAAAGAAGTTACACCTCAAAAATTATTATGCATTTTTCTTGACCTATATTTTGTTAGCAATTCACCGATAGAAATTATAATTACTAAAGAAACTTAGTTGTATTAAGAGTTTCTTCTGTTTTCGTACGAAAATTCAAATTGGCATAAATTTACTGTTAGGGCCCAAAAGTGGATTTAGAAATTCCTTCAAATCAATACTGTTTCGTGTCTTTTCGCGTAAACTGCACTCACGCATGCATTATATTCTCGTTCGCCCACGAAGCTTACGAACTTTGGAATTTGCAACTCTACTTCGAACCGCGTATGTATCTCTACCACCCTTGGCAGGTAATAAACCCCTTTTCTAACATGGTACTTGCAGCAGATACATCTATATTAATAAAAACATATTCAATAGATTCTAATTTATGTATTTATTGCTTTTATTGCATTTTCGTATGAATAAACACTTTTCCGTCACCGATCCAATTCCCCAACATCAGTATCCGATAAATAAACAAATAGAGAGTATGCAACTTTGATTACGTCAGTACCTGCAGAGTAGTAGTAACTGTTCTGAAGCATACAGGGTCTTCGAGAGGTAGGTGTTACAAATGGGTGTTAAATTTTCCTATTTAATTCGATATTTCATTACGGCAGGAGTGATTGTTATTTGTAACAGGTTTCATGCTTAGAATTGTATGTTTGCAATAAATTATTATTACTTATATCAATCCATGGTTAATTCGAGGAATCACGTGAATAATTGCGCTTTCGATTGCATTGATTTCCAGATGAAAAGTTCAAATATAAAACTTTCAGTTAGAAAAAATTGAAGGGATGATGTTATCATTAATGAAAATCAAATATAAAAGCAAATACTTTAATGTTCAAATTTTCTACTGTACGTGGATGTTCCCCTCCAGGCCTAACGCCAATATTTCCCGCCCATCTCAAATATTGGGATTCTTGCATATATAGATTCTTCTTTCGTTTAATTCGAATTAGAAGCTTAACATTAAATTTACATCATACTACTTTATAGCAATATATATTAAGTGTTATTGCGTGGTTCTTAAGCTACGTAAATTCAAACCAAAATGTGCAAACAAACAACGCTCTCTTCGAAATATACATACATATTAGAAGCAATTGTGTTTTATTACCAATTTCTCGACGTTTTTGCGGGATTTGATTGCTGACTCTGTACGAACCCGCATTCAATACAATAGTCGCGAGTTACGCTTCAATTGCAGACAATGAAATAATTTAAACTGACCACGTCCGAATGTGTGTGCATCTAAAATGGGGCTTATGGTACGTGCTTAATCAGTTTCCTGCTTTTTCCGTCGTATTATCCGTTCCCCCAACACTCCACAAAACGAGAATGACTAAGAGCATCATCGCACTCCCAACAGTTCTACTAGAAGTTAGTAGAGTTACAAAGCCAAGATCACACAACCAGTTCTGTAACAACAAAAAACGACGAAGAAGAGTGCCTCCATAACGTGATAAGGCCAACATATTTTTGCGTTACTTCGCATGTAGTGTAGTTTTCGAAAAGACGGCGGTGATTTAATCCAGATGGTGTTATTGATGGAAAATTCTTTTTAATTCGGGTATTTCTTGTATTTAACGAGTACATCGGGATTATCACTTTCTAGTTTAGGTAAGTTTGATATTGTTTTGTATTTACTGATTGTATTATCCCAGCCTTATTTAGCCTACGCATACTGCACCTAGATTATTTTAATTTCGCTTCTATTCGGCTCTAATTTCAGCTGATCGGGTAAATAACCCACGGGTAATGAATTTAATACGCGTGTAAGCAATATGTGTATGCATATATGAAACCACATGTTACGTTCTGTTGAAGTCAAGAGTAAAAACACTTGTTGCATATCACCTCTATCCAGTACAGCGTCCGAAGTAGTATACATACATAAATATACAAGAATTATGGAACTTGTTCGTTATAGTAAAATTTTAGTTTCGAACGTAATTAGAATGTACTTATTCCAGATATACGACGGAAATTACTATTTAACTGTCATGCGTTTGAAGCCTTATAATTATAAATCCTTAAAATCTATTCACCTTGAAACCGAGCCTTCGTGCGGCAGAACACTGAAACTCCTACAAGGCGACCTCCAAAGATATCGTCAAAAATTAACACTTTTTGGAGACGACCGAATTTAGGCGTTTTATGGGCGTATGAGCATGAATTATCTGCGTGTATTAGTTATCTAAGAGTTCCATTGCGAAATACTAAAACAGGACCAAAGTTACTTCTGAAAATATGTACAAAAGTTCAAATCGAATATAAGACAACGTTGATACTTTATATCAACAGACTTCACATGACAAAAAGGAAAACGAGCGTTTCCAGATCTATATATGTATATAAAAAAGGGGGCGATTTTGGGCTTACGTATGTCGCCGCATCACGCTCAAACGCTTCGACTGATTTCAACCAAACTTATACACAGGGTAGGTATTGGGACCTATATGGTTTATGTTAAGTTTGGTTGAAATCAGAAATCGCATGTGTGCGATAAATAAACTTCAAGATACCATAAATTTATTGTTTTGACTTCTATATATACATCACAAAGGAGGCGATTTTGGGATACGATTTAAATGAATTGAACACATTTATAAATTTGAATTCGCCGAAATTGAATCGAGAACAAAGACGTGCATACCATTATGGAAGTTGTACGAAATCAAAGCGGGGAAGTGTATTTTTGGACGCCCCAGGAGGCACTGGGAAAACATTTTTGATTTCCTTGCTATTGGCGACTATAAGATCACAGAGTAATATTGCATTAGCACTTGCATCGTCTGGAATAGCCGCCACGTTATTAGATGGTGGTCGCACAGCTCACTTTGCACTGAAGTTACCCCTCAATATGAATGCCAATGAAAATCCTACGTGTAACATTTCCAAAAATTCTGGAATGGGAAAAGTTTTGCAACAATGCTATTTAATTGTCTGGGATGAATGCACAATGGCACATAAGAAATCAGTAGAAGCATTGGACAGGACTTTGCAAGATTTACGCAATAGTCAAGCAATATTTGCTGGCGCTTTGATATTATTGGCTGGTGATTTCCGTGAAACATTGCCTGTGATTCCCCGTTCAACACCAGCAGATGAAATAAAGGCACGTTTAAAATCATTTCATTTATGGAGACACCTACAAACACTCACTTTGACTACAAATGTGCGAGTTCAAATACAAAATGATCCATCGGCCGATGCTTTTTCTACGCAATTACTGGCGACAGGAAATGGACAAATTGATACTGATTTTGCCCGATAACTTTTGCAATTTCGCACCAACAAAACAAGAATTGGTTTCAAAAATTTTTCCAAACATTGCGAAAAATTATCGAAATCACAATTGGTTATCTGAGAGAGCGATACTGGCTACGAAAAACAAGAACGTTGGTGCATTGAATGCAGATATTTTACCTCATGTTCCTGGCGAAGTTGTAACATATCTATCAGTTGACATGGTTACAAATCAAGATGACGCTGTTAATTATCCCACAGAATTTTTGAATTCATTGGATTTACCAGATTTTCCACCTCATCCTTTACAATTAAAAATTGGTGCTCCCATTATTATACTCCGAAATTTAAATCAGCCTCGATTGTGTAATGGGACCACATTAGCAGTCAAAAGGGTTATGTATAATCTCATTGAAGCAACCATTTTAAAAGGAAAATTTTAAGGGGAAGATGTATGATTACGCGTATTCCAATGATTTCACAAGATCTACTATTTGATTTCAAAAGACTCCAATTTCCAATATATCTTGCATTTGCTATGACAATAAATAAAGCGCAAGGGCAATCATTGGCATCATGTGGAATTGATTTGGAATATCCATGCTTCCCCCACGGTCAATTATATGTATCGTGTTCACCTGTCGGCAAGCCATCAGTTCTTTTTATATACACTACAACTCAGGGCAAAACAAAAAGCGTCGTTTACGAAAGAGCTCAGCGATAGTTTAAGTTAAAACATAGGATTTATATTGTAAAAAAATAGAAACAAAAGTAGAATAAATATAAGCCAAAAAATCAACTTTGTTAAAAACCAGTGTGTTTCATTTCTTATTTTAAAAATTTCTTATTTTGTTTTGCCTGGCAAAGCAGGCACAGGGTCCGCTAGTTTTAGAAACAAAAATTGAATAAAATTTCGAGTGAAACATATTTACTTACCTTTTCGTCTAAAATTCGTTGTGCTAGTACAGTCTCAAAGCAGGTACAAAAAAGCAATTTTTATAATTCTGATATTCAACCTAATTTTATACGAGATTATTAACAAAATTACAGTGGTAAACTGTTTACATATCGACGAATTAAATTGTCATCCTAAACCGTCACAATTTTTTTATTCAAACTCAAAGCATGAACAAATCTTGACATCTACATCCATACATACATATATAAATATATTATTCTGTTAGCCAAAGTTCTCGCATAATGCTCTTTCTTTTCGTGATTTTTCCACCGTGGAAATATTCATACATATGTACCGTATGAGCAAACAGAAATATCCACCACGTGACCTACAATGTTTATAATAAACATGTTTAATAATAAACATCTTTATTGTCCAACAGAATTAAACATCCATATGAAGAACAAAATATAATAAAATACTTAAAAAAATTGCTCAATACAGTGCAACATAGTTAGTTCAAAGCAGTGAGATGTTGGTATTAGTAGATCTCTACAAGAACACGTTACCTATATAACAATGAGCTGTCAGGTGAATATTTTCACGTACCGTCTTCAGTTTGTATGCAACATCGGAAATGAATTATAACATTAAAAGCGTTTTGTTTAGGAGTGGTAAAAGCAACTTTTCCAAGGGAGGTGACAGATAATTCACGAATAACAAAACTAAAGAAACAGGGTTCAGAACCTTTGAACACAAAAATTTTCATATCTAGGGTTTTTAGTACCGCCAACCCAGAATACTTCCGATTGCTCACTCTGTATATTTGGTACTATTTAATGGTAGGAAGCATTTTATTTTGAAAGAAATTTGTGAGGTGAACAAACATACAACATTGGCTTATGCCAATTTTAGAAGAAAAGTCAAAGAAATGTTAACCGAAAAAGAGTAGTAGAGCATGGAGGAATCCCTAGTCCATTAATATATCCGTTTTGTTAGTCTTTCATTTCTGTTTGTTTGTGATATACAACATTTTAACTTATTTATTAATTTATTAACTTATTTACGTTTAAATGTATGTCTTATAGATGTGCCAATTGTAATACATAACTATAATGTATTACGTGATATTTCGGTAAAGGTTTGATTACAAATACATACATATTATTATTACTATAACCATAAAACGTGTGACAGTTATTTTTAAATTATTTTTTATTAGTTCTATAGGAAAAGCGATAGAACAGCTCAATTCTAGTCGATTTTACTTCGGTTTCCAGTGTAACCATTATTACGAAAAGTGGAAAGATATCGTTACATTGAACCGAAATATATCGTAATGTTGTCCTGAACGAATGCAGCTATCGCTTTATTTCAACCTTCCTTCGGTACCCAATATTTCTTGTATTAAAATAAAATTTATTGAAAGACAATATCTTGTAGTTTGCGAAACATTGTGGCAACAAAATTGCGCGCATTATAAATTGGCGGTAATTGTAAGTTAATTTTTCATGCATATTAATATAAGTATTTCTGTAAAATACATATAAACATCTTTACTAATTTTTACCTTCTTATGGCTGCGACCCAAGAAACTGCTCTTCAACTTCCACAAGCCGTAGTAAAATATGGCAACTGCGCAAAATAAGGATTTTTATATCAAATATACTTCCACAGTTTGGACCACCTTTATCCCATCGCTCTATCATGCACACGATTACGTCCAATACACTAACAAAACTGGCAAAATGGCTTTCTCGGGAAATCTGGTAGACCTTCACTATTATTTCTTTGGACCATGTTTTGAACTAGTTCCCTGAGATAGCCATTATTGGGTTCATCATCTTGCAACTCCGCGTAATCTTTGACCTTCCAAAAGAAAATTTTCACAGTCTACCTCTTCTTGTTAACGCATCCAGTTTTTAAAAAATTTCGGATGGATATGATGATATGAATTTCTGTAATTTAATTTCAGATTGTTTTTATGCTTTTGAGAACGGTTTGAAGATGACTTTTCCGACAAGAAAACATAAACAAAAAAGGACATTAACGGAAACCAAAAAGAGCAGATTCAATACATAGCAACCGATAGGAAGGTAAACGTTTATTTTTGAATGGAGCCGCTTTTGCCAATGAAGTAATTCGTTTATATTCTAGATGAGTAGGAACATGAAAGGGAACGCAAAGACTGTACTTCTGCATCCTACAAGTAGCAGACGTTGAACGCATTCACAACCTTTCACATCCTCTTTACATAAAAAGAAAATTATAGCTCCTTGTGATTTAGTCGCGTCTTCCATGATTGCAAAATCAACGGTACAGAAATACGTCTGTATTAATTAAATAAGTGAAGTATACTAAACAATATTACACGGGATGATTGCATAAACGTGTCAAGACTTTTCTTTTCCAAATTCCTATAATATTCGAAACACCTCTCGTACCTTTCGATTCTAGAAAATAGGGCGGATCCAAAACAGGGATCGTTTAATGCAGTAAACTTCGTTCAGAGAAACTTAAGTAATATTTCAGACAAATCAGATATAATTCACATCTCTGTCTTTAATTATAATTTTAGATTCAGAGATTAGAATTTTTGGTTTCCCATTTACATATTAGCTCAGCAAACCAGTTTATTCTTCTTCATTCTCCGTTAATAAAATATACATTGACAATCGTTTCTAAACTCACAGAAATTATTGATAGTTAAAACGCAAGTATCATTTCAGTACCCTCTTCAAAACAGATTGAAATCGAACATGAACACCTTTTAGGTACGTGCGTCATTCTAACCGCTTCCTTTTCAACCATCGGTTTATTGTTTTAGATACTTATATCTATAACAAATCATATATTCAGTTTCGTTTTAGATGAAATTTTAAATTCCAGCAATGAATGCGTTGCCGCCTGTACAATGGTTTCCTTTATTTACCTGAAAAGTAACATTTACCAAAGGAATTCAAATTAATTTCTTATTCCGTACTATTATTGAATTTGTTATCAGTATTACATATGTATATATACATATTTTATTATAGTTAATATCGTCCTATTATATATATCTTTTCAATAGTAAACCGCATAATGTAAATATTGTAAAGTTCCTTGAGTCATCGCAAAAATGTTAAACGCGCATTCGTATATGCCGAAGTTTACTCAGATCGCTTAATATAGTGAACTATTATTATTGTTATTATTATCATCATTGTTATTATATTCAGAAAATTGGTTTGGAACCTTTGGTGTAACAAAGCAAACACACTGACAAAGTCAATGCACAAATTTCCACTATCATCAAACAAATATTGCATGTCTCTCGACGCGCGTTTCGCTAACCAAGTTAGCATCATCAGGAGATGATCAAAAGCGAAACGCGCGTCGAGAGACATGCAATATTTGTTTGGTGATAGTGGAAATTTGTGCATTGACTTTGTCAGTGTGTTTGCATTGTTATTATACTCGATTCGAAAACAATTTTCTGTACACGAACATCAGCTTTGGATGTTATTGGGGCTGGTTGATATTGTCTAATCCACAACTTCTTCCTACCGACATTAATGTAAATGTTACGGTTTTCTTGGCACATCGTCAATCTTCCAAGAAATAATTTTCGTTACGTTTTTTAACCAAATCACAAATGTTGGTACATTGTTTTAAATCAGGCATGGGCAACCTTTTTTGTAGAAGTCTTATGCTGCGAGTAATCTTGAAAAATATACATTTTTGTGGTATCCTTATGATTAATTATGAATTAAGTTTAGACGGGCCGTGCTAATATGCAACAAAAGAATTCAGTAGCGGGCCGGGCAAATCTTACTCGAGGCCGCATGTGGCCCGCGGGCCGGAGGTTGCCCATCTATATTTTAAATGCTTGTTAGTGCATTGTTTTGAATGCTTTCCATTTGAAGTACATGAGTAATATGTCGAGATTCGCTCTGATTGCTTTGGTTTATGGGTTTATATGAAAAATCATCAGATCGAAATTTAACGAAACAATTTTGATAGTATCGTTCCGTCACCTTGCATGCAATGCATTTCCTTTCCTTTGCACAACAAAACATGGGACAAGCGTTCCTTTTAATCTTCCCCTTTCAACCGACGACAAACGACGACTATACAACCGATTGATGCGATTTTTGTTTCTGAACAACCACTAAAGCATTAGCTATAAGACAGCCATATAAATTCAACATTTCAAATACGTAAACATACAACTAAAGCCGGTTATCAGTGAAATCTGCAATTAGTTGCCGCACCGATGAAACCAACACAATCGATTCTAGTTACATATACATTACGAAGAAAATACATGTAATATGACGCAACTTTCCCAAGTAAATATGTACAAACATTCACCTTCGATATTTTAACAACCCGCGCTTTGCGTGAATCATTCTTTCAAACTTCCGTTGATTTCGACAGAATTAATTCATACTTCGATCTAACGATCTAAGATTTTAATTATTATAAGTGCCGTGCCCGCGAATAAATCGAAAATTATTGCTGACATTGGTTCGGGCAGGAATGAATACTAATACATATACATACATCTATCCGACCGATTAGGATCGAATAAGCCGCTTAGCGTTCTAGCAATCTAAACGCCTACAATTAAAAACATCGTGGGCACCTGTTTTGAATATATTATCGTTTTTCGCGTGTTTGTGCATCGTTTGAGACGAAAAAGGAATGCAGAAAAAATTATCGACTGCATGACTTGATAATTGCTCATCGCCGTTTTCCTGTAGATAGATGCAATTTATGTTGGCATCAGCAATTTTTCTTTTATCATCTCCGCAGTTTCAAATCTTTTGGTGCTAATAAAAGTTATAATGGGGATAATCATATGGAACTTGCCAGGTGTGGGCGCTACAGATACCTACATACATACGTCTAGTAAATTATTTAAATCTACAATTGCTTTGAACTGAATATTTCTTAGACGATGTTATACGGTAGATCGTTTGAGTCGAGCAAGGTCTACTTTGAAAGGATAAATTTAATTTTAAATGCTCGAATGGTAAACTAAAAGTAAACATCGTATGTGGATGAATTAATCACACATTGCCAACAAATAAGGTTTCGTCAATAAAACTATGTACTACATATACATGCATGCACCTAACATTACATTGCTCAAAACAACTAATGGATATTGTATGTTTCTCTTATCAATTTACTAAGGTGGCAAGATAAATGAAAATTTCAAGATCAAAAACAACTGTTTTATAAAATAACATATATATATAACAGTATAATATATAATAACACATAATTTTGTTCTATTATTGTTAATAAGTATGCCTCCTTTAAGCAGGGCCGGCTCCTCCATCAGTGCTGCTGAACCATCAGAATAAATCCTCAATTTATGCATTAAGCATTAAATATTAACATTTAGCACGTACTGAGTAACTCATTAAAAATATTTAATTTCCATTTAATTTCGTCGTACGTAACTGACATTTTAATAATTATTTGCTCCTATTAAAAGTGCCACAGCTGTACAATCATACAATCCCAAGCGCGACGCACTCATAATTTCCGAGAAAGTCGTCTCTGCAGCGCAGCTCTTTGCAATACAGATAAATTCATACACGAAGTAAATCGAGGATAGCCGGCGGTCTTTGGCACACGGGCGCGAGAACATCGAGATGAGCTGCATTTTCGACCAGCAGTGGTCAGTGGGAGTCGGTCGATGTTAATGTACGCATCGCGGGCGTTTAAAATTACAATTAGGCGTCAATGTGATGTAAAAATGGATATTGTTTTTCATCTCGGTGAAACTAAGTTTCAAAACCTTAACTTTCAATAATAACTGGTAGTAAAAGGGCGTAGACGTCCTCTTTCTGTTTCTCTAAAACTTATAAAAGACAATTTAATAATAATAATTGGATTTGTAACTGTGGCGGAAGAAACGTTTTCTTTTGTTTCCCGTGTGCATTGTTCGGAACTGATTACGAAGAAAAAATTTAGCGGGAAAAAGGCGTACGTGATTTAATATATTTCAGCGAAAAAGTGAGAAAACATGAAACAAGTCGCGCGCATATCAGCAATCAAATGAAAGTTGTATTATTTGGGAAAGTGAATATTCAAGCTCAATTTGATTTATTGATCCTATTTCAAAAAATGATAAAGAAATGCTCATTGCTCAAAGCTATGATGGGGCAGCTGTAATGAGTGGAATACATGGCGGAGTTCAGACAATAATCAAAGAAAAGTACAAAAATGCACATTTCGTACACTGCTATGCTCATCAATTAACCCTTCGTATAAACTAGGGGTCCAGTGACCCTAACGCCAACTGTCTCAATCAACAGGTTTCAATATGAAATCTGTAACAGCCAATGGGGTCAATTTCCCTTTTTTGACGGACTCATTTCACTATTTTTTCATAGAAATACAATATGTTAACAGTATTTTCGTGGAAGTTCCATTTAATTATCTATAAAAATAACGAAGTTATGATTTTTTGAATAAAGAAACGCGGTTTATCACGACTTCTCTCATTTCCCTACATTTTTAAGAACCTTAATTTCTCTTCAATTTTTTATTGTAATCTCATCGCATTCTACATAGTTTTAGCTACGTTTTCGCGTTTGTTTCATTCAAATCGGATGAATAGTTTTCTTATAATAAGCATTCAAAAATCGATGGGGTCCCCTGGACCCTGTGTGTATGGCCCGGGATTTTCCAGAAGTGTGTATACGAAGGGTTAAATTTGGTAATGTCAGGAGCATGTTCAATTAATTCTTAGGTACGTGTCATTGATGGAAATTACATGACATGCCTGGATTTTTAATCATTCGCCGCAAAAGACTCGCGGTTCTGAAGCAATTCATAGGAAGAAATGTACCCCATTCTGCACCTACGCGTTGGAATTTCAATATTCGCACGGTTAATGTGATTTACGAACACAGAGATTCTATTATAGAATGTGTGGAACATCTGGAAGAAGATTCAAATGCAGTGACGTGCAAAGAAGCAAAAGGTATTGGACGTGTTCTGGAAGATCCAAATTTCCTCTTTGGCTCACTGTTTTTATTATATTATTGCATGTATAGAAGTTTGTGATGTTATTATAAATAATGCAAAAGAACGTTTTGGTTTTACAAATCACTTGGTTGCCGCATCGCCCTTAAATTCAGACAATTTGGAAAATTATAACCATTCATTTCCTGAATATAACCTAAATTTAACATGCGTAGCTTATAGTTTTTGGAAAAATAACGTCTGCAAACAGAGCTGTCAGTTTTGTATTCAAATTTTCAGTGCAGGACATTGAAAGGTGCAATGCCTTTGTTAAAATTTATAATTTCTAAGAATTTGGAAGAAACAATGGCAGAAACTAAAAAGTTGTTGGAAATTCTGACGACTACTCCCATGATTACTGCTGAAGCCGAACGTAATTTCTCCACCTTGAAGCATATAAAAACTTTTCTTAGAAATTCAAAGTGTGAAGATCGTCTATCTGCTTTATCGGCGCTTTCAATAGAAAAAATCGTCGCCTCAGTACTGAATTTCAACGAGAAAGTAATTAAAAGATCACCTCGAAAAAGACCGCCGTATTAAGCTCCAGTTGAAGAAAGTGAAATAGGGTAAATTAAATTGACTTTGAAATTTTCCATATTATTGTAAATTTTGTTACCGATATTTTTTCTTTTTGGTTATACATATATTTTTATTATCGGATTATTATTACCACCCATCTTGAAGTGTCAGGAGCCGCTACTGCTACAAAGTTAAAGAAATAAATATTTTCCTCATTTACAGATAAGCTGTGAATATCATTCCAACACAAATCTACATAAAGGCGTGATTTGTATTCCAACTCGCTTAAAGAAGACGGAAATTTATGTGCATACATCCTGAACAGTTTTTTTGCAGGCGACGCAAACAATAACGTCAATTTGTATTTTCAAAGTTATTCACCATATGAACCGCGTCCTTTGTGTTTATTCGTTGCAGACATTTAATATAAACGCTCACCATATTGTTCTGAAAATACTTTTGTATACTCTACGAATCCGATGCATGTATATGACGCTTCGACGTTTTGAGTAGAGCTAATTCAAAAATAAGTTTGAAGTACGAGGAAAATAAAATATATTAAAGTTCTTATGCTTTCGAATTACTTTCATTCAATTATAATACCTATGCAACTGTAACTTGTAACTCCCATTCTATCGCCCAAAAAATCGACATGAAATGTTAAAAGTTAAAATTAAAGTTAAACTCTGGCATTTATGTTTATGACAATTTTTGCTTCTTTAAAAGCCTTCTTATGGTAAACTCATGCATGTGTGTGTGTGTGTGTGTGTACAGCTCGTTCGGTTCACATAGCTGTTCTACCGTTTAGTGTATACTCTGATAAGCTATACTTTATCACGCCGCGCCTCGTACTTGATACCCAAATCCTTAAAAAATTTAAAGTGGTTCCAATTATGTGCTTAAAATTCTTACGACTTACGATATTTTAAAATTTAGGTAATTGTAAATTATCAAATACTTTTATCTTATTGCTTGTTCGCTTTGGTCCCAGAGGAATAACGATCCCGCAGACATACTAATGTACATATATTGCACTGAGAATTTAGTTAAATTTCTTAAACAAAATTGCACCGGCCTAGCTCTTAATTAATGATATAAAAAGCATAAATTATAACAAATTCTATTTATAAATTTTGAGAAATATTTAACATAAAATCAAAATAATTACCTAGTGTTGTGTGTGTGTAAGTGTAAATTTGTTTTTCGAAGATGGTTCTTCGTATATCTCCTCTCTTAACTTCTATTCTCGATGCACCTTTAATTTCTATAGATTCTTCTCCTTCTTAGATTCTATCTTCTCTGGTATGGTGAGGTTCTTTTATTCACTGGTACTTCTTCTTAAAACCCTTTTATTCCAAATATATTTATGGATTTATTTGTTGACTTATCTATTTTGTCAATTTTTTACGTCGTTAACCAAACAAACTTTTTATTTCTTTTGGAAATCAGGACTACACTGCTTTATTTCTAGTGGTCCACGAAACGAAAATTTTAATTCACCTTGACTCCAGTTCATCCAGGTATATCGCTGTTATAGAAACCTGTATCGAACGTCGATGTATCCTTAGTTAGTTCCAGTAAATTTATATGAATTCTTGTAATGTGGAAGTTTTGTATGTATACGTCTGAATGTTTACAATGCTTTTCTATTTTAATCGATGCTTTTTATAATAATTAATAATTTTATTTCTAGCGACATTTGTTTCTCCCATTAAACGTCTCTGGCTGGAGTTAAAATAAGAAGCTAACAGCCGTAGGGTAAAAATTGCTCAAAAAATGGTGGGCGTGGTGTCGGGAAGGTATAAATAAAACCCCAAAATAAACCGTATGACAATTGAAGACTATACCCCCATCATTAATTGTGAATTTTGATATACTACAATATACATATGCGTATGTGTTAAAATCGGAGTACATTCCAAAACATTGTTACCCTAGATAATAACATTTACATTGTTTCCTATGTATATTTCGAAGATGTAATCAGATTTCATTAAAATTATGGAATAATCCAATTTCATTACTACAAAATTTGTGGTAGGAAGAGCACATTTAAAGTTGTTACAAAAATTAGGAAAAAAATCCCAAGTTTTTTTTTTTGAATAAATTGTTTTGTTGCTTTTCAAAATATTCGCCTTTAAGATTTCTACACTTTCGCATGCGTTCCAATCAATTCTCGAAACAATTTTCCACTCTAAACATGGATCTCAAAAACGAGTTCGACAACTTTTTGCAGTACTAACAATCGCTGTCCACGGATTTTTTATTTGCCATTCGGGAACCGAAAGAAATCGTTATGCGTTAAATCAAGTGAATACGAGCAATGAGACATTAATTTGATCGACGTTTTTGGTCCCTCAAATAGTTAATTGTTAGACGTGCTGCATGAGAGCTTGTTATGATGCAGACTGATACCACATTTTCGGCTGATTTTCCTGATTTCGTCGATGATATCTGGCAAACAAATTGTAGTTTAGGGGAGACTGGGGTAAAGTGTCCACTCTAAGACAAAATGTGTTTTTAGTTTACTTATTTAAAAGGAAATACAATTTAAAAAGGATTTAGCATGTAGTTTCTGTAGTGCAGAATCAATAACCATCATTATAGCAACAATATTTTGAAAGGTATTTTGGTTTCTTTTCAAGGTTTATAAAAAAAGACCACTTTGCTCAACTACGTAAGGTAAAGTGGCCAGAAGAAATCTTGAACTGATAAACACGGTTACATACAAAATCAAACTATATATGTGTTATGTATTAATTATTATAAATCATTATTATTGTCACAACTAACAATAGATAAATATGAAATAATATTGTACTTTGCAAAAGGAACTTTCTTTTTCTTTTTCTTTGTAAGAAATTAACGTGCAATGTTCTCAAACAAGATCGTCATCTCCTTCGCATCGAGCACACGCTTCATGAACCCATTTGTGAAAACCGGAACATTTTAGCAATCCTTCATTTACTGATTCTGAATAGCTCTCGTTAAAGTAAAAACATTCAGTATTACTATCTTCATTTGATTCAAAATTTGATTCAAATATTTTTCGTCTAGATTTAGTTCGTTTTTTCATTCCCTTTGTTGTTTTGTTTTTCACCTGGAGACTTTTGATTTTCTTCGTCTCCTTTTTCCTTTCGTCTTGTTCTTACTTTTCTGTCTATTTTTGACACAAATCTAAATGTAAATTAGCGCATAATCTATACTTACTATCTTTACGCTCGAGATTACGAGAATTTATTGTAAGCAATTGATCCCAGTTGTAAAATATTTTATATAGTATACAGAACAAAGAGATAAGAAAAAGATATCTAACTGTGTCTAATTTTTTGTAAATTTATTTCCACTGGTGAGTCCTCAAGAACTATTAAGTACAATGCATCGTTAAATTCTATTTCTACTTTATCGTCATGTAAATTATAAAAGGATCCACGATGATTCTTCAAAACATTAAATTTCTTGTGCATTTTAGTATATTTCGCCCTCAATTTTATATCCTCTCATCTTTTTGTTTTACTTTTGAATGACTTTTGCTCTCCTATATGGTTAGACTAGGTGTAAAAACAACGGTAATTTTCTTAGCTGCCTAATCTCACATTAGCACAGCGTCCTAAACTCAATACTATCCTTCGAAGTTTGACTCAAAAACAATTAGCGATATGAAAGAAAAATGAAGACAATATTTAAACTGTTTTACATGCTCTTAACATCTGCTAAACCACTTATTATTTTAAATATGTACACCATATAAAACAGTTGCACACCGCGCAAAACGTAATCTCACAATCTTAAAATAAAACTAAAACACATTTTTAGTCCATCGCACCTCTTGTAACATCAATCCTAGGAGAAATTGTATATTGAAGTACTCCACCATCAAACATTGACCGTTCAATGTATTGTAACGATAGAAAAAATTATAACTTGTTATTGCTTTTCCCTACTTAAACCACTATAGATTTCCACCTTATCAAATTCCTGTGTACACCAATCTATTTCTTCTATGTGCTTTATAATTGTGCAAAGTCTAATATTGAATGAATAAAAGCATTACTAACCGCAAATTACAGATAAGATTATCCCCATGTAAATATACAAAGACGCGTAGGTGAGTAGGCATATATCTACGAAATAAAGCTTACAAACTCATACGAAAAAATTATTATAACTACATAGACAAACATACCGGCTAGGAAAATTCAGATCGACCTGGTGGAGAACATATTAGGCGTCAAATCAGTAACGTTGTGTTCTCACGTACCTCTCGATCTACCCCTTCGTCTTCTTCCTGGCGGTTTCCAGTTGAATATTTGCTTTATTAGTAAATCTTGGTCTCTTATTTGTATCCATATCTGAGCCAGCTCATGGCATATAAATGTATTAAATTAGCGCTGTTGAATGAAAGAAACAATAACATTTAAACATATAATTCTATTGTAGAATTTGGTGTAGCTTTCACGTTATGGTAACATTATCTATCGGCGAGAGCCCTCTTGAAATAAACAAACCGAAGTTATATAAGCAAACGTTCCCTAAAGAGGCGTTAGTATTTATTTTGTATTCGCTTTTATTAGGGAAATATTCATTTTTAAGTAAAATCCGGCACTTAGTCGTGTTGAGTATCTTTTTAAAAACGCCTAGTAACTAGGATCAGAATTAAGTTAAGAAACAAAACACTTATGAGAGCAAGTTTTTGCGTCGCATAGAACCCTTTGTTATCGTAACACACACTAACGCAGGCATGGGCAACCTTTTTTGTAGAAGTTTTATGCTGTGAGTAATATTGAAAAATTTACATTTACATATCCTTATGATTCATTATGAATTAAGTTCAGACGGGCTTAGCATGGCAACGAAAGAATTCAGTAGCAGGCCGGACAAACCTTACTCGAGGGCCGCATGTGGCCCGTGTGCCGGAGGTTGCCCATACCTGCACTAACGGAACAAGTGGAAACCGCATAATTCGAGAAGGAGAGCATTTTTTTAATGAAAGATTTGTAATCTAAGTTAAAACTGAAACTGCTTCGCCGATCACACAACATAAGAATTATTTTTATTCCTAAATTATCAAATAGATGGATTCATCCTACGATTTATTTGCTGTTTCAGTTTCCACAATGGCGAAGCAGATCGAATTATCAAAACTACGCCTAAACGCCAAAGAACGCTTAGTGGAATATGTTAAAAATAATGACGTCGAAGGAATCATTCACCTGGTTGACAAAGAAGGCACCAACCTCCTACAGACGGATTACGAAAAATTTCTAAAACCAATCCTGCACATAGCCTGTCATGAATTGGCTAACACCACATCACCGCTCACGATTAGCACCTTAATCGATCTAGGCGCTGATATGTACAAACCGATTCGAAGCGAATATCAAGCTATACATTCCGCCATCAAAGGGCAAAATCCGGATATCGTTAGGATGATAATCGAAAAAATGGAGAACAATAAGGAAAGACTGAACGCGACGGCAGTAGGTAATACTGCGTTAAACATGCTCGTAAAAAGTAAAATCGTAAACGCTGAAAATTTCGAAAAATGCTTGCACATTTTACTAGATGCTGGGATAGACGTGAATAAGGCCGATAATAAAATGGTAACCCCCATACTATGGGCTGCGCAGGAGAATCGTAGAGATGTCATTAAAGCTATCCTAGAATGCGGAAGACATGTAGATATAGATAGGCACACGTATAGAAACAAAACCGCACGAACGTATATCGTAGACAAATCTTTATACGATGGGAAGCTTCCAGTCGAAACTTGCGATAGTAATGAAAACATGAGCTTACCGTTTTGGTACATCCTAAACAAAAAGGAGGAGGAATTCTTGCAATTGGAAGAAGTAAACGTCAACGAGGAGATCGCGGAAGGAACTCTTTTACAACTAGCGTGCCAACATCGGTTACTAAAAGCTGTCACGTACTTACTGGACCATGGTGCTGATGTATACAAGACAACCAAGGAAAATGAAACACTTCCCTGGTAATTGCGGCGAAAAGCGGCTGTTACAAAATTTTCGACCTTTTAATTGGAAAGTATGATAAAATACCCGATGGCATTCCGACAACGTTGTTCACTAACGTAAGTTTGTACCAAGACAGTGAAATCGATTACCAGAAATGTTTGAATACGTTGCTAGAACAAAAGGGTGAAGTACCAATTAACGAATATTCGGATACGGGAAACACGCCTTTGCACTATTCAGGTCTGGCAACAGATCCGAATATAACGTTGAAATTGCTAGACAGAGGTGCGAGTTTGGCTAACGAGAATAAGTACAAATCGCTTCCAGTTGAAGATATCGACCCTAAGATATTGGAACAACATTTCGACAAATGCGTTACATTGAAACAATTCTCCCCGACGGATAAGCGAAAAATCGTTGTTAGTTTCGATTATGCTTCGCTGATTCCTACCAGTCAAAGTAAAGAGAAGAAAAACCCCGATTGTGAAGCCAGCTTATTTAAGGATAGCACCGCAGACCCTGTAAGTGAAACCGGTGTCATAAGCGTTTTAAGTACAGCTGCTGAGATGCGGCATTTGTTACTGCACCCTCTCATTTCGAGCTTCATTTTCATTAAATGGCACCGAATGCGATGGTTTTTCAGAATAAATTTCATCCTGTTCTTCTTATTTGGATTTTCTTTCTTCGCGCATGTATTTATTCCGAACAAGAAGGACATACAGGATGAATACAGGGTACCAATACTTATTTCATGGATTGTTCTAATCGGAACCTACATTCTGCTGATTTGCAGGGAAGCAGTGCAATTCTTTTTGTCTCCCAAGACGTATTGTCGTAGCTGGTCCAATGCTTTGGAAGTATTAATGCTTATTACTTCTTTTTGTCCGATTTTCTACATGCACAAAGCACTTTCTTCTATAGCCTTGATATTCATCGCTCTCGAGTTTATGGTTTTATTATCACAACATCCAACGCTTTGTACATATATGGTAATGCTACGAACGGTCGCGAAAACATTTTTCTATTTCCTGGCCTGGTACGCAATTCTAATTTTCGCATTCGTATTATCATTCTACAACCTATTTAATAAAAGCGACACGCCGGATATTCCGCCAAAAACACCACTTCCGAGGGTAACGGCGAAGAAAAAGAACAAGAATTCTTCAGCGATCTGGGACTAACCCTAGTAAAAACCATCGTGATGTTGACCGGGGAGTTTGACGCGAGCTCGATCGATTTCGATAGTTTCTGGAATAGAATAATTTTCTTAGTCTTCGTTTTTATGATTCCGATTATACTATTTAATTTACTCAACGGTCTGGCCGTAAGCGATACTCAGCAGATAAAGAACGAAGCCGAATTGGTAGGCTACGTCGAAATGGTAAGTTACATCGTTTACATGGAGAATTTAGTATTAGGAAACGCAGTATTACCGAATGTTGGTTGTCTCTTCGCAAAATGCTGGGACCAAGGTATAACGCCACTGGCGTTAGCGAAGATGATATCTCTCGTCCCAGATTATTTACCTGAGAAGAAAATGGACATATTGGTGTATGATCAAGGGTTGATTATCAAAAGGGGCAAGATACCGCCTAAAGGATGCATCGATTGCCGTCTACGCGTAGATAGCAAAACGGTTAAGCGAGTGAAACTCCTTCTGAACGAACGGGGTCGCGACTCGGAGAAGAATCGCGAAGTGAGAAAACTAAATGACGTGATTAGTTACCAGGATGAAATTATAGAACAGTACAAACGCGAAATAGAGCGACTTAGGACTGAAGTTAAGCGCCAGAATTCAGAGGAAATTGATTTGTGATATCTGCCATCCCAGATAAATAAATTTGCAAAATTGACAAATTTATTCGGAAACGTACACATCTTGCTGTCTATTGAAGATCCCTATCAAAATTCCCTGTTAACATGAGTTTTCAATATCTCACATAAGTCGGCTCTTACACTTTCCACACGGACTCTTAGGAAAACTCCAAATACCTATTTGGACAACTACATAAATTCTCAACCTTAGATTCTTTTTCAGAAGAATAACATCTAAGTTATCCAAATACATATTTGTAGTTTTCGTAAAAATCGGTGCGGGATAAATGCAGGTGAGCTAATTTATTTATTTTACTTCTTGTACATATATATTACTAGCTAGTAAGAAGCTTCTTACCACCACACCAAACATATCAACGACTTTTTACATTTTACAGAACACCTTGTAATCTTGTAATTAGTCTCGAAAAGTTCCAAACTTCTGCACTCTTTGTTATTATTGTCTTTTAATAGATATAGATTAGTTATTACATTTTATATTCCTACTATTTGATTTGTATTTTAGGTGCTTATTACTGCTATTGTGTACTAAATAACAATTTTTACTAGACTAAATTTCATGATAATTCTCATAAAATTTATGTAAAACACTAGAATATTTTGCGTGCATTTGCAAGCTATTTGGACAACTAGTATGCCATCCTCAGTGTTTTCGTTTCTCTGAGGCTCACATCTTAGTTGTCGAAATACATATCTGGAGTTTTCCTAAGAATCGATGTGGTAAAGATAAAATGTATATATGTTATTGCTTAAATATGTATTAGATATTTGTCTTCCTTATTTCCCGGCATTCGAATATTTACATTACTTTTTTTATATGTATATTACTAGTTTCTTGCTACGTCAAACATATCATCGATTTCAACAAAACAGCCAGCAGAGATCGTGTGATTGTAATTGTTCCCGAAAGAATTCAAACGTCCACACTCTTTGTTAGTCCTTTAAAACATATAGACTAGTTATTATCTTGTGCAGTATTACTTTTTTATTTATATTTTAGGTGCTTACTACCACTATTGTGTACAAAATGACAATTTTTAATAAACTTGTTTTTTACAAAGTCGTGTTAATTCTTGAACTGTAAGTCTCGTAAAATATATCTAACGCCGGGTACAGACTAGAGAATCACGCGCACGAACGCGATGTGCGTCTGGTCAGCTTTTAAATGTAGTCAATGGGAATTCGTACTAAGAAGTTGAAGAGCAAGAATAATAATCTGGCTAAATTTTTAACGGTAATGATGAATTTTTGCCTGGTTATCAAAAAAAAAACACAAGTTTATCAGCACGGATCATGGCTATCATGTTTGACCACATCGCAGAGAGGGGGGGGTAGCAGCAGTCAAACTCCTACAACATTTGTGCTTAAATGCTAAATTTTTGATAGCTATGGCCTGATATGTGAATACATTGGGGCTATCATATTTGATAGCCAAATTCTCAATAGAAATATCACTGGCTATTAAATATGATAGCCATGGCAGTCAGTGTGGTATACAACCGATATGCCAAAATTCAGGTTAATACCAATAGCAACATTCGCAGATCCAGTCTCAAATCCGAATCCTGGATCTCCTTCGAAACACATCCAAAACCACTCAAATCAAATAAAACCGTGGATTAAACAATGGCGAATAAAAGGTAATAAAACAAAGTTTCTTGACATTGCATACGAAAATAAAAAACAAAGCTCTCCTCCAATATTTTCGCGTAGTCAACAACTGAAGCTCGTATTTGGGAATTTATCTAGACTGTAAACTAATCTTTTTATCACGTTATCATGCAGAGTGACCTTAAAGTTCCAGCAGTAGAAGAAGGAATAGCAAGACTCAATGTAAAAGATAATAAACGAGCAAGAGAACATCCAAATAGACTCGTAAAAAATCTGGTACAAGGTGAGAATGAACCAAGGTGTCTGTAGATATGCGGGTCAACAGAATTGCCTAACAGATTCGATTTAGATTTGGTCTGAATTAGATTGAAATTGCAAACTGCAATCAAATAGTCAATAGTGTTTTGTGTTCTATATACATATACACGAGGGCGGTTGGAAGGACGAATGACTTTTCAAACGTTGGCAACACTTTCGCTACGGTGATTATGTTATTGACTTCCACCATGTTTCTGACGTCTGTTGTCGACAATTCCCACAAATCTGACGGATAGGCTATTTTAGGCGAGTGAAACCTTACAATAATTTCCCTCACACTAGGTCCTTCGTGTGATGGGACATTATCCATTGTTAGCGCAAAAATCGCTCCCCTTCAAAGCCGAATCGTTGATGGCACAAACTCTTCTTTAAACTAGGCAGTATATAAGTTCTCTTATAGCAAACATCTATTAGAGCTCTTGAACGTGTCGACTTCGAACTTGCCATCAGTACAGGGAGAGAAAATTGAAATCTTTGAATTTGGAGGGGAGGGGCATTGTTTGCGATTACGAATTGTATTAGAGAGCGTTTAACTAATTTTCTATTGGAGAAATTACTACTCAAATTCGACTTGGATGTCCAAAACATTCGCGGTCAGGGCTCCAACCTGAAAGGAAAAATATAGGTTTACAAAAAAGAATCTTGCATATAAATCCCAGGGCTTTATATATCACATGTACAGCTCACTACACTAAGTGAATGCTATAAGATATTCAAAGACAAACTTATTGAAAGTAATTACTGCATTGAATGTTTGCGTGTAAATATATGTCTCCACAAGTATGTGAGCCCTTGTTCTGACATTACAGTAGTACAATGTCGTGCAGCTGGTTAGTGGACTGGTGAAAGCACAACCTACCAACTGTTTTTCTTTTTAGTTTTACACTGTCAAAGTATGGCTTGTACATTACGCGATGTAATTTTGAAGCCACTTTGAGCTCAAATTGTGATTCACATATTGTTCTGCGAGTGTTGACGGTAAACTTTTCTTGTTCACTGGCACAAATTGAGCTAGTATGTTAAATTTCAGCATCATAGTTACTGTGGTACCTTAATAGCGACATGACAAACTTTGCAAAATCTCCATATCTAAGAAATGCTGTAATTAATGTTCATTTCGCGAAAGAAATAGCACCATGTTCAAAGGGATTTTTCTCCGTGAAACCAAAAACACTAAAACAGAAAAATATGATTCTGGTAGAAAGAATTCTGTTATTTCCAGAGGTATAAAAATAAATAAATTTCGAGTGGTCTCACATTGAGATATTTGACTTTGGAAATAGGTTAGATTTGGCTTCTAAGCATTTTGTACCATATATTTGTGTGTTAATCTCTCCACAAGTATGCGAGCCTTTGTTCTAATATTGCAACAATATATTGTCTTGCCGGTGGGTAGTGTACTGGTAAAAGCACAACTTACCAACTGTTTTTGTTTTTGAGTTGTACAGTGTCAAAGTTTGGTTTGTGCATTACGCGACGTAATTTTGAAGCCACTTTGAGCTTAAATTGCGATTTATATATTGTTCTGTGGATGTTGATACTAAATTTTTCATGTTCACAGGCACAGGTTGAGCTAGTATGTTGAATTTCAGCATCACAGCTACCATAGTTCTACAATGGCCACATGTCAAATTTTGCAAAATCTTCGTTGTCGACGCCACGGGATTGGTGGGATCTCCACAGAAAGGACTGTGGTGCTCCAGGTATATGATACCTAGAGCTAAAACTTTGCAGAACCTCGTTTCAAACATATATGTACATCCGTATAAATTTTCAGCCAAATTGGAGATGGTCCAGTGGGGACCCCTGGTCCAGTTGACATGGAATGACCCTATATATAATATTTAGAAAATGTTATTGATACTGCTTTTTCTTTTATATTTGTTTAATATTATTTTTGTATCTACATATTTAAAAATGTATAATAAATGTTGATATTATTATGTCTGGATGTATTACCGAAGTAATAAAAAATATCCCGAAAAAATAGAGGCGGCTTTTCATTTAACACGAATCCGGCCAATCTCCTAGGATCGGGCCTGCATCAGTAGAATTTTGGGCGTTTCTTTTTCGCTTATTTTACTCCATCATAATATCGTAAAGAATGATTTAAACCAATTGCACTGTATCTATTAAATGTAGTAACATACTAAGCTGTAGATTTAAATGCCAACACAATCCAAAACCTAAACTGGGGATTGTTAGGTAATGTATGTGTGATGATAGATTTCTCTTTTTCGAATTTTCTTTCATTTATTTTAAACTGATGAAGTAATCAATATTCATATTTACATTTATTTAGTTTGTATACAAAATTAAATCACACATTGTCAATAATAAAAGACAAAATGCATGTAAATGTATTAAGTTAAGGCTGGCTATTCAATGAAAGATTCAATAAGTATTTTCACATATAATTATGTTGTAGAATTTAGTATAGCTTTCACATTCTGTTAACATTCGTTATCGGCGAAAGTGCCCTTGAAATAAATAAACCTAAGTCATATAAGCAAACGTCCCTTCAAATCGTATTAGTGTTGTATTCGCTTTTATAAGGGCAATATTCATTTTTAAGTAAAATCCTGCACTTAATCTTGTCGAGTTTCTTTTTTAAAAACCGCAAATGACTAGTGAGGATCAAAATTGGCGCAGACAATAGGATTCGAGGACTTGGAGATCAACGTTGAAGGAGCTATATCTACCGAGATTGATTCCAAACGTTTACTGTCGACGAACCACAGCCTGAAGCTTGCGATAGATTTGAAAGACGACGCCGGAAAAGGAAGCTGTACCTTCTGAACTACGTCGCCGGATGCTACATCAAACTGTGAGTCGAACATTCCTTTCTATCCTTTTAAAATTCGTGTTGCATGTATTTTTAACAAATATTTTAAGCGATATTTTTACGAATTTTGTCGAGAATTACAATTGACCTTCAAACAATCTCAAAAAAGTCGGGGCAATTAAAAAGTTCCCGATTCCGAAAACAACGAAATCCTTTTTAACCGACTTCCAAAAAGGAGGAGGTTATCAAGTCGTCGTGTATGTTTTCTTTTACCAATTAATTTGCGCGATTAACCACGCAATGCTTAACAAAGAACACACAAATAAAACACACCATCCAAATTTATCAAAAGCGTGGATACTTGCAAAAACGTATTAGTGGGAGATCCGATCTCATAAAATCCGGGATATTTTATAAACTATTTCATGTTACAACAGACGTTTCTAACTTCCCAGTAGGTACTGTTCATTTCGAAGTACCAATCGGAAAAGATCTGCCTATTGCATACGCGAGCCGTACCTTGAACCACAGTTGAAGTACAAACGAAAAAAACCTTTAATCAACTGTTGGGGCAGTTCAACACTTTAGACGCTACCAAGTTTACAAGTATGAAATGCAGACTTTTTCCAAAAAAAAAAAAAAATGTTAATAATACATATGCTCCATCGTCCTTTAAAATGGCATTAGTATTATATTCGCTTTTGTAAGAGCAATATTCATTTTTAAGTAAACACCTGCACTCTTTTTACAATCGATTTAAGAAACGGAACACTAATCAGATCAATTTGAAGTTTTTGCGTCTAATAGAAGCTTTTGTTATTGTAATACACACAAACAGAACACATGAAAACCATATAATTCGAGAAGAGCAGTTTCGAGATTTGTGATTCTAAGTTAAAACTGCGACTGCTTCTTCAATCTACAACATAAGAATTATTTTTATTCCTAAATTATCAAATAGATGGATTAATCGTACCATTTATGTGCTGTTTTAGTTTCCACAATGGCGAAGCAGATTGAATTATCAAAAATACGCCTAAACGCCAAAGAACGTTTACTGGAATATGTTAAAAAAATGACGTCGAAGGAATCATTCACCTGGTTGAGAAAGAAGGCACCAACATCCTACAGACGGATTACGAAACATTTCTGAAACCCATTCTGCACATAGCCTGTCATGAGTTGGCTAACACCACATCACCGCTCACGATTAGCACCTTAATCGATCTAGGCGCTGATATGTACAAACCGATTCGAAGCGAATATCAAGCTATACATTCCGCCATCAAAGGGCAAAATCCGGATATCGTTAAGATAATAATCGAAAAAATGGAGAATAATAAGGAAAGACTGAACGCGACGGCAATAGGTAGTACTGCGTTAAACATGCTTATAAAAAGTAAAATCGTAAATGCTGAAAATGTTGAAAAATGCTTGCGTATTTTACTAGATGCCGGTATAGACGTCAATAAGGCCGATAACAAAATGGTAACCCCCATACTATGGGCTGCGCAGGAGAATCGTAGAGATGTCATTAAAACTATCCTAGAATGCGGAAGACATGTAGATATAGATAGGCACACGTATAGAAACAAAACCGCACGAACATATATCGTAGAGAAATCTTTATACGATGGGAAGCTTCCAGTCGAAACTTATGATAATAATGAAAACATGAGCTTACCGTTTTGGTACATCCTAAACAAAAAGGAGGAGGAATTCTTACAATTGGAAGAAGTAAACGTCAACGAGGAAATCCCGGAAGGAACTCTTTTGCAACTAGCGTGCCAACATCGATTACTAAAAGCTGTCAAGTACTTACTGGACCACGATGCTGATGTATGCAAGACAACCAAGGAAAATATGGCGCTTCCCCTGGTAATTGCGGCGAAAAAGCGGCCGCTACAGAATTTTCGACCTTCTAATTGGGAAGTATGATAAAATACCCGATGGCATTCTAACAACGTTGTTCACTAACGTTAGTTTGTACCAAGACAGTGAAATCGATTACCAGAAATGTTTGAAAACGTTGCTAGAACAAAAGGGTGAAGTATCAATCAACGAATATTCGCATACGGGAAACACGCCTTTACACTATTCAGGTCTGGCAACAGACCCGAATATTACGTTGAAATTACTAAACAAAGGGGCGAGTTTGGCCAATGAGAATAAGTACAAATCGCTTCCAGTTGAAGATATCGATCCGAAGGTATTAGAACAACATTTCGATAAATGCGTTAAATTGAAGGAATTCTCCCCGACAAATAAGCAGAAAATCGTTGTTAGTTTCGATTATGCTTCGCTGATTCCTACCAGTCAAATTCAAGAGAAAAAAGGCCCCGATTGTGAAGCCAGCTTATTTAAGGATAGCACCGCGGACCCTGTAAGTGAAACCGGCGTCATTAACGTTTTGAGTACAACTGCCGAGATGCGGCATTTATTACTGCACCCTCTCATTTCGAGCTTCATTTTCATGAAATGGCACAGAATGCGATGGTTTTTCAGAATCAATTTCTTCCTGTTCTTCTTATTTGGATTATCTTTTTTCGCGCATGTATTTATTTCGACCAAGAAAGACATACAGGAAGAATACAGTGTACCAATACTTATTTCATGGATTATCCTAATCGGAACCTACATCCTGTTGATTTGCAGGGAAGCAGTGCAATTCTTGTTATCTCCCAAGACGTACTGTCATAGCTGGTCCAATGCTTTAGAAGTATTAATGCTTATTACTTCCTTTTGCCCGATTTTCTACATGCACAAAGCACTTTCTTCTATAGCCTTGATATTCATCGCACTAGAGTTTATGGTTTTATTATCACGACACCCAACGATTTGTACATATATGGTAATGCTACGTACGGTTGCGAAAACCTTCTTCTTTTTCTTGGCCTGGTATGCAATGCTAATTTTCGCATTCGTAGTATCTTTCTACAATCTCTTTAATAAAAACGACATGCCAAATCTTACCTCAAAAACACCACTTCGGAGAATGAGGGTGAAGAAAAAGAACAAGAATTCTTCAGCGATCTGGGACTAACCCTAGTAAAAACCATTGTGATGTTGACCGGGGAGTTTGATGCGAGCTCGATCGATTTCGATAGTTTCTGGAATAGAATAATTTTCTTGGTCTTCGTGTTCATGATCCCGATTATACTATTCAATTTACTTAACGGTCTAGCCGTAAGCGATACTCAGCAAATAAAGAGCGAAGCGGAATTGGTAGGCTACGTCGAAATGGTAAGTTACATCGTTTACGTGGAGAATTTAGTACTAGGAAACGCAATATTGCCGAATGTAGGTTCTCTCTTCGCAAAATGCTGGTCCCCAGGTCTAACGCCACTGGCGTTAGCGAAGATGATATCTCTGGTTCCAAATTATTTACCTGAGAAGAAAATGGATGTATTGATGTACGATCAAGGATTGATTATCGAAAGGGGCACAATATCGCCTAAAGAATGTGTAGATTGCCGTCTACGCGTAGATAACAAAACGGTTGCACGAGTGAAACTCCTTTTGAACGAACGGAGTCGCGAATCGGAAAAGAATCGGGAAGTGAAAAACTTGAATGACGTGATTAGTTACCAGGATGAAATTATAAAACAGTACAAACGCGAAATAGAGCGGCTTAGGACTAAAGTTAAGCGGCGGAATTCAGAGGAAATTCACTTGTGATATCTGCTAACTCAGAGAAATAAATTTGTACGAAAGACACTTTTTGTATACTGAAATAACTTTTTTTTATCAAAGTCACTCTTCCTCCAAATCGTCCTTGTGTATATATGTACACTTTGTCTATTTAGAGTTTTTAACTACATCATCGATTTTAATAAATAAATCTTTGTATTTGAGATAAGCGCAAATCGTGCTTCTTTCTTCACCGGCAGCACTTGAGAAAGATAGTCAAAGGTATAGATTCTCTTTACTCGTACGACCAAACAATGACGTAGGTAAAAACTTAAAATAAGCAAAGGTAGACAAGTATATAGTCATGTAGTAGATGTTGAATGTAGTATAGAGTGTCTGTTAAGACAAATCTGCATGTTAAGGGAAAATTCATATAAATGTACAGCTCTCGCAATATAAGTTGGCGTAGGGTGGGAGTGAGTTCGCGCAGATAGAGGAGGGATAGATTGCCTATCATTCGTCCTTTCCCTACGGAACTCATATTGATACGACAATGGTAATTCCTATGCACTATCTGAATCAGACAGGTGGGAGGTACGTGTCCTAAATACGTTTACGGCGCATCCCCACCGCTCGCCAACTTATATTGCGAGAGCTGTAGTTACTGTTCTCTGTTCTGTTAAATTTAGCATAGATTGTACCAAATTAGGAGACAATAAAAAGTATGCTGTATAGTATTCTCTGAAAAGTTTATCCAAATCTAAATTAGCACGTAATCTTATTATATCTGCGTTCGAGTATCATTTCTCATGATGGACTCAGTTGTCTCGCGAAATCTTTCAAACACTAGACGGAACAAAAGTATCACAATATTTAGCCGAGTACATTTTTGTGTAAATTTATTTCCTCTGGTGAGTCTTCACGAAATATTATAATATAATATGATATTGTTAATTTACAACTTCTGTTTTTTAGTATCTTCTAAATGGTTCCAACTACAAAGGGATCCACAAAGTGATACTTCAAGGATTAAACTTCTTATGTATTTTGGTAAGTACATAAATATATTTCGGGCTCAATTTCTATAACACTTGGCTAAACGTATAGATAAAGTTATTTGTTCTTATCTTTTTGTTCGCTACACGGCTAAGCAACAGGCTTTTAATAATATATGTCTATATTATATACGTTTCTATTCGTTATATGCTGTGTCTCTTTGTAATAATAGTTTTAAACGTACATGACCAAACATTATTAACTATTTGACTATACGCACATTTATAGATCATTAATAATACTTATTTATATTGCTTCCTCGTCCCGAATTTCCCGTAGGCTTGAGATTCTCAGGCCACATAAGTAATTCCTGACGACCTATTTTCGTTGATATCTTATTTTTATCTTTAATGATTGTAACTATCGTTGATCGATTTACATTCTAAAATCAAGCTATGTCAACTTGTTTCTCGCTCCTTTCTATTCTTTTAATAATGTCTAGTTAAATTTTGAAGTTTAAACCACGTCGCTCATAATGTATGTCTTTGGCAAAAGAAAAGAACTTAATACTTAATACTTAATACTATTTATCTAATTTTCAAACTACAATCTCTTCCTTCCTTCTTTTCAGTACATACTATGTACAGTAAGTCCCAGTAAGCCCTTCAAGGTCAGCTGTGCACTGGCAGAATATAAGTTTTCACAGCTCACCTCTTATGTGTCTAGTGTTTGTGATCGTGTTAACATCGAATACAGTTGCTTCACTTAAATCTTTATAAAATAAAATGTAAAGGACTCTCCATAAACTACCTAATAATAAAATTAGGTTCGTTAACCTTCCTATACTCACGTCAAAATGAAAGACGTATACTATACTATATAAGTCGGTCTCACAGACCGTATGCGTGAGTATAGGAAGGTTAATGGGCAGTTAACAAGTAACCGTGCAAAAGCTTACAAAGTAAGCACAATTTGCATATGCCAATAATCCTGTAGGAAATTTTGCAATTACGTTTTGCGTTTGACATAGTCAAAATTCCCTATGGGATTATTGGCATATGCAAATTGTGCTTACTTTGTAAGCTTTTGCACGGTTACTTGTTAACTGCCCATTAACGAACCTAATTTTATTATTAGGTCGTTTATAGCGTCCTCTACATTTTCTTTTATTAAAATTTTGGCTCTCGAAAATAGATTACTATTCACTTAAATTTAGAAAAAAACTGCACACCGTGTTTTCGGAAAGTGCACATCTATAGCGTCAATTTCATAGCATGTGCCTGATGCCTAGACTTCTCGGGTTTGCACCGATGAGTTTGTCCTTATGTGTTTCAATTACGATATGTAGAAATGTCATTAACATGAATATGAGAGAAAATTCACTCAATATTTCAACAATTTTTTGCACCGATGGTTGAATCCGACTTCCCATCTTTTGCAGAATTTCAATGTAAAATACAATCATAAAAGTTGAAAACCTACAATTCTCTTTATTTATTCATTTAAAATCAGCCATATTTAATTTTTTTTTTTTTTTTTTGTAGAAAAATCTCAATTCTGAGCCCGAATTTCGAACGAGCATTCCCAAAGGCGCTCGGAAACATTAGTTTCCTTTATTTATTTCTTTATTATAAATATGAATATGGATATGAAGTTCCAAATAAGTTAAAAAATCAACGAGCTTCGGCGTTAATGAGTTAATGTGTAACACCCAACCCCGTACTTCGGATTTTATACAGCAATTAAGGGCTGGTCAACAGCCTACAATAATGTAAAACGAAAGTTTAAACCGACATTCATAATTATTATAATATTTAATAATAAGATTAATAATAATTGCTTTGGTGATTTAATCATTATCATTATTGATGGTAAAATGTAGAAAGGAGTTGAGAAACCCCAGGTTCGAATCTCGCCCGGAGCAGTCGCAATAACCTCTATTTATTATAGAACTTTGTGACATGTACCGTCTAGGAATCAGACCTGTGATTGCACAGGCTGCCTCACAAGCTGAGAATTTTAACTTGAAATACTCCCCGATGGAGATTGAGGGCTACAGAAACAATTGCGTTGATGATAAAACGATGAACTATATTACACCCCGGTGCATCTCTGCTAATCCGATGGTCATTGAGCTGACCCAATTGTAAATCGTCATAGTTTAGCAGTTTGGCCAAATTTTATAAATAATTTCCTCTTTAACAAATTTCGTTTTATTTATTTTGAATTGATTAATTAAAAGCAATTCAAAGGTTTTGCACCTAATTTGTACTTTGGTTATTCTAATATGTACGATGTAACAAGTTCAAACTGAAACTACTTTGAGGATTTACAACATAGGAACTGTTTCTATTCCTAAATTACCAAATAAATCAAATCAATCATACAATTAATTTGTTGTTTCAGTTTTCGCAATGGCAAACCTCGAAGAACATTTGCTGGAATACGTTAAAAACAATTACGTCGAAGGCATCATCAACTTGATTAAACAAGAAGGCACCAGCATCCTGCAAACGGAATACGAAATATTTCGGAAACCAATTCTGCACATAGCCTGTCATGAATTGTCTAACACCACATCACCGCTCACGTTTAGCACCTTAATCGATCTAGGCGCTGAAATGTACAAACCGATTCGAAATCAGTATCAAGCTATACATTCCGCCATCAAAGGGCAAAATCCGGATATCGTTAAGATGATAATCGAAAAAATGGAGAACAATAATGAAAGACTTAACGCGACGGCAATAGGTAATACTGCGTTAAACATGCTCCTAAAAAGTAAAATCGTAAATTCTGAAAATTTCCAAAAATGCTTGCACATTTTACTAGATGCTGGGATAGACGTGAATAAGGCCGATAATAAAATGGTAACCCCAATACTATGGGCTGCGCAGGAGAATCGTAGAGATGTCATTAAAGCTATCCTAGAATGCGGAAGACATGTAGATATAGATAGGCACACGTATAGAAACAAAACCGCACGAACGTATATCGTAGAGAAATCTTTATACGATGGGAAGCTTCCAGTCGAAACTTACGATAGTAATGAAAACATGAGCTTACCGTTTTGGTACATCCTAAACAAAAAGGAGGAGGAATTCTTGCAATTGGAAGAAGTAAACGTCAACGAGGAAATCCCGGAAGGAACTCTTTGCAACTAGCGTGCCAACATCGGTTACTAAAAGCTGTCAAGTACTTACTGGACCACGGTGCTGATGTATACAAGACAACCAAGGAAAATCTAACACTTCCCCTGGTAATTGCGGCGAAAAGCGGCCGCTACAAAATTTTCGACCTTCTAATTGGAAAGTATGATAAAATACCCGATGGCATTCTAACAACGTTGTTCACTAACGTAAGTTTGTACCAAGACAGTGAAATCGATTACCAGAAATGTTTGAATACATTGCTAGAACAAAAGGGTGAAGTACCAATCAACGAATATTCGGATACGGGAAACACGCCTTTGCACTATTCAGATCTAGCAACAGATCCGAATATTACGTTAAAATTACTAGACAGAGGCGCGAGTTTGGCTAACGAAAATAAGTACAAGTCGCTTCCAGTTGAGGATATCGATTCGAAGGTACTGGAACAACATTTCGACAAATGCGTTAAATTGAAGCAATTCTCGCGGACGGATAAGCGAAAAATCGTTGTTAGTTTCGATTATGCTTCGCTGATTCCTACCAGTCAAATTCAAGAGAAAAACCCCGATTGTGAAGCGAGCTTATTTAAGGATAGCACCGCAGACCCCGTAAGTGAAACCGGTGTTATTAGAGTATTAAGCACAGCTTCGGAGATGCGACATTTATTACTGCACCCTCTCATTTCGAGCTTCATTTTCATTAAATGGCACAGAATGCGATGGTTTTTCAGAATCAATTTCTTCCTGTTCTTCTTATTTGGATTATCTTTCTTCGCGCATGTATTTATTTCGACTAAGAAAGACATAAAGGAAGAATACAGAGTACCAATACTTATTTCATGGATTGTTCTAATCGGAACCTACATTCTGCTCATTTGCAGGGAAGCAGTGCAATTCCTGTTATCTCCCAAGACGTACAGTCGTACCTGGTCCAATGCTTTAGAAGTATTAATGCTTATTACTTGTTTTTGCCCGATTTTCTACATGCACAAAGCGCTTTCGTCTGTAGCTTTGATACTCATCGCTCTCGAAGTTATGGTCTTATTATCACGACACCCAACGATTTGTACATATATGGTAATGCTACGCACGGTCGCGAAAACATTTTTCTATTTCCTGGCCTGGTACGCAGTTCTAATTTTCGCATTCGTATTATCCTTCTACAACCTCTTTAATACAAACAACACCCACAATCTTACCGCAAAAAACACCTCTTGCGAGGATAAGGACAAAAACTTCTTCAACGATCTGGAACTAACCCTAGTAAAAACCATCGTCATGTTGACCGGAGAATTTGAAGCAAGCTCGATCGATTTCGATATTTTCTGGAATAGAATAATTTTCTTAGTCTTCGTTTTTATGATTCCGATTATACTATTCAATTTAGTTAACGGTCTAGCCGTAAGCGATACCCAAGAAATAAAGAGCGAAGCCGAATTGGTAGGTTACGTCGAAATGGTAAGTTACATCGTTTACATGGAGAATTTAGTACTAGGAAACGCACTATTGCCGAATGTAGGTTATCTCCTCGTAAACAACTGGACCCCAGGTGTAACGCCACTGGCATTAGCGAAGATGATATCTCTCGTTCCAAATTATTTACCTGACAAGAAAATGGACATATTTTTATATGATGAAGGGTTGATTGTGAAGAGGGAGAAGATACCGCCCAAAGGATACATGGACTGTCGTTTACGGATAGATAACAAAACGGTGCAGCGAGTGAAACTCCTTTTGAACGAACAGAGCCGCAAGTCGGAGAAGGATCACGAAGTTGCAAAATTGAATGACGTGATTAGACACAAAGATGAAATTATAGAACAGTACAAACGCGAAATAGAGCGGCTTATGGCTATATGTCGGACGGTGTCGCAAATCGAAGAACAAGTGCAAAATTTGAATGGCGTGATTAAATGAAGTTATAGAAGGGTATAACGTGCCTTAAAACTGAAGTGCCAGAATTCGTATCAAATTGATTGTACGAATACAGCACTGGAAGTCGTGAGTTGATTTAACCTTCCTATACTCACGCATAACCGACTTATATAGTATAGTATACGTCTTTCATTTTGACGTGAATATAGGAAGGTTAATCACTTAATGTTTTTATGGACTGCTTTCGATGGTAGCAGTTTATAATATTACATTCCATACATTTAAGTCGGCTTTGCGCAATAGCGAATTGGAGCTTAAGAGCTGTTTCCAATCTGTATGCCAATACACTCATAAAAATATAAATTTTTGAGTACTTCTAGTTGTGACTTCTGCCAAAAAAAAAAAAAAAAAAAAGAAAAAAAGGAACGCCAAAAACGTATTTACGAAAACATTAAGGTCGATATATTATGATAAAATCTGAAGTAAATAAAGAAGGCCTTTGAAGATACGTCGATTTTAGAAAACAGACATTAGGACTTAAAATATCTATAGGGATCTGTCAGGCTGAATATATATATATATATATATGTATATATTTTTTTTCGAACATCCCTTTAATTTTAAACTTCATTCTAATCTATATGTGTGGTAAATTTAAGGCTATTTCGCATTTAGGACAGTTAAATAGAACTTTTATACAACTGGGGACAATTAAAATATATAAACTAGACTTAATTAAAATATATATACGTACGTTTAAGTAACAAAATCCGCGATACGACTGAAATAAAATAGAAATTAAACGTAGCTTGGCACACTTTTTGGCTACATGCTGCAATTAACGGTTTCATATTTATTACACATGAGTTAACACAGCATTTCCGTTAGTTATTAAACCACCTTCATTACAAATGCTGATTTTATTGTTTTGGAGTAAACCTACACGCAGATAAGTCGTATACGTAATATGAATAGGTATAAGTTTCCTATGAATTCAAGAAGATATAAAAACTAAAAATAGTTGTTTTGAACAAAGACCAGCAAAATGGAAAATAATAAAAAACGACCTCATACCAAAATAAGATAGAAACGATTTTTAGATTAGGAAGTCACTAAATATGTATAATTCTCGACATTCCTAATCACATGGTGGTGTAAATAATGAGTTTGTCAGAAAGTTTTGTTATACATTTTCAATAAAACAAGTATGAAATTTTGGAATCAATTCTTAAAACAAAAATAATCTACAGTAAAATATAGATTATTTTGCACAATTGTTCATCTTTCAGACAGTCGATTCAAAAAACTTCTCGGGTTTGAAATCTAAGCACTAGCTTATGGTCATTCTGTATGAAAAGTTGTTTTATCACAATTTTAATATCACAGTAACGCAACGCCAGCAATACTGGCTGAAAAATCTAATTTTCCTCATTTTTCACATTTAGAAAAGACGAAATTATCGTTATGAATTAATACTTTTCATTAGTACTTTTTCTTGCGTTCTACCACTCGAAGAGTCCATTCTTCTACACCGGAAATTTCATAATTTATTTATATTTTGCATTCTATGGTAAATTTCCCAGGCTTTTGGGTGTTGATGATATTCGAAAATAATTTACGACTAACGCAATAATTTATTATAAAAATTGAAAGTAATACAAATTGGAAATTAACAAAATCACATGACAGGAAAAAAAAATCATAAATAACATAATATTCAACCAGACGCTTCGATTTTCAACTTATCCAAACCCATAGACTCGAATTTTCCGGAATAAAAGGAGTTGAAATCCAATCTATTTTCCGAGAAGAAGAAAAAAGCACACATTAAACATTTCCATGGTTATAATGAACAAAACGAAATCTCACCTAATACATGTTTTTGTGATTGAAGGAAACTGACTATTTCAGCCACTTTTGCAAGACTATTCCGAATTTACTAAGAGTCTTGCCAGTGAAGCAGAATAGCATTCTAAGCGGAACAGGAACGGAGAATAGGAATTAAGGGATTTTTATGGTTCAAAAGATTATCGTGGATAAAACAATTACGTTCGATTTATATACAGTCTGGACGTAAAGATTGGAACAAAACCAATAACATCTGTAAATAGTGAAAGTCAACCTTAATTTTTAATTGCGCCTACCCAATTCATTTGTTTTGGGAAAAATGTATCAAGATAATTACCTTATATGATAGATCTCTACCACTAATAGGTCAATAAAACAAGGCTGGTTTGAACGATAGTTATATTTTCAGAACGTTTACAAACGTTTTCGGAACACCTTCGTCAGTGAAAATATAACTAGATAAATATATAAACAAACTTTTGTTTTTTATTTGGGGCTATCAACAAAATAACTAATGACTAGGATTTCTTGATATAGAGGATGTGTAACCAACTTTTATATATATATAAATTATAAAAACTAAATTAATGTGTAAACATACATGCAAATTAAGTAAAACCTTATATCAAAAAATCTTTGTCGAAACCTTAACAATTCTGTTCAAGGACTAGGGAAAACCAAATTTAAAAACCTAGCCAAAGGTTTCCTTCTTAAGAAATGCAAATGTCATTTTAACAAATTGCTATATACATTACTTAAATTTTGAATATCGGTCCTGAAATTAATAGTTTTAGTGTCTTTCTGTATATTTATCATTTCATATATTAGTCTTTTTTATAATTATTCTCTGTTTTTAATATAATTGTGTTTTCAAAATCAAAGTAATGCCCAAGATCTTTGTAATGCTTTGTTACAGCGGTCATTGCACCAAAATCATTATTTAAAGAATACTTATGGCTATACAACCTTTTCTTTAAATATTGTTTCGTCTGACCGATGTAACAACCATCACAGTCTTTACAGTTTATTTTATAAACTACATTACTCTGATTTTGTTTAATTATTTTAGATTTAGTATTAGTAAAGAGAGATCTGTTACTATAATTTGGAATGAAAGTAATGTTTATGTTGTTTTTATTAAATTCTTTTTTATTTTTTCGCTTAAATCTTTTTTATAAGGAATAGCGTTATAACATTTATTGTTATTAATTTTAATTCCTCTATTATATAATTTGTTAATTCTATTTTTTATTATTTTTTCATAAAAACTATTTGGATAATTATTTTTATCTAAGATTTCTTTAACTTTGTTTAAATTCTTTTCCCTAAAAAAATAAATTATAGTAACAGATCTCTTTTTACTAATACTAAATCTAAAATAAATAATTAAACAAAATCAGAGTAATGTAGTTTATAAAATAAACTGTAAAGACTGTGATGGTTGTTACATCGGTCAGACGAAACAATATTTAAAGAAAAGGTTGTATAGCCATAAGTATTCTTTAAATAATGATTTTGGTGCAATGACCGCTGTAACAAAGCATTACAAAGATCTTGGGCATTACTTTGATTTTGAAAACACAATTATATTAAAAACAGAGAATAATTATAAAAAAAGACTAATATATGAAATGATAAATATACAGAAAGACACTAAAACTATTAATTTCAGGACCGATATTCAAAATTTAAGTAATGTATATAGCAATTTGTTAAAATGACATTTGCATTTCTTAAGAAGGAAACCTTTGGCTAGGTTTTTGAATTTGGTTTTCCCTAGTCCTTGAACAGAATTGTTAAGGTTTCGACAAAGATTTTTTGATATAAGGTTTTACTTAATTTGCATGTATGTTTACACATTAATTTAGTTTTTATAATTTATATATATATAAAAGTTGGTTACACATCCTCTATATCAAGAAATCCTAGTCATTAGTTATTTTGTTGATAGTCCCAAATAAAAAACAAAAGTTTGTTTATATATTTATCTAGTTATATTTTCACTGACGAAGGTGTTCCGAAAACGTTTGTAAACGTTCTGAAAATATAACTATCGTTCAAACCAGCCTTGTTTTATTGACCTATTAGTGGTAGAGATCTATCATATAAGATAAGTATAAAGAGGTCACGAAATATATATATATATACATTCAAGATAATTACGTTAATTTAGAGAATAATGTGGTGGTGCACCATCGTGCAGGAACCATAGGGTCATACCCGGCGATAGGGAATGTTTTGCATCTAGATGGGGAGCAACAATTGCGGTTATTACGTTTAGCTGCGGTAATAGCAAATAATGTTCACCATTTACTGCACCTTCAATAAAAAAAACTGGCCTATGACTGAATTCCAACCTTTACGTCCACGCTGTGTATATGATTGGGAAACATGCAGTTTTAGTTCCATTAGAATTTAAAACGAACACAATTATTTCTTTCGAAACAAATCACTCAAGAAAGCACCTACCTGTACAACAGATTGAACAACCTTTCGTAATCGCTTGTACCTCGGTTCATATCATTTATCTGATCGAGAAGCTGCATAAGGGCGGAGGTAAACTCGATGTCCAATTTGGATATGTTATCCTTGAAGCTTTCGGCGCTATTACCGGCGTATTCGTCGGTATCCCCTTGAAACCCCCCATCGCCCTACAAAACGATTTTAAATATTGCTTTTGTAAAGTAAAACAATTAATTTTTAGAAATGAGCGTGGTCGCTCCTACGAGCCTTGCATGCATTTCGTAAATTGTTTGCATTTTAGTAATTGAGAAGAATAATCGGATAAATAAATTATAGATTGACTACGTGGTAGTAAAATGTTAGCAAACGTGAAGGAAGTAGTGGAGTGATTATTGTGATACGCCAATGCGGAAACTAAAATAGAATTTGATCTAGTTTCTTTTTTTCATACCAAAATAATCAATGTAGAGGGCAAGTACTAACGTGTGCAACCAGGGCTCTCATATCGCAAACGAGAACGCTTACGTACACACTCTCAAGTAGTGTATAGCAGTCACACTTTCAGAAATACATATTACATCATGTCAACCTGGGCGAACGAAATGGCAGAAGCTTAGACAAATTAACAAAGTCACATGCAATTTGGTCTATTACGCTAATGACGTAATATGTACTTTTGAAAGTGTGGCTGCTGTACGAGTAGCGAGAAAGGAAAGCGTTGTTGCCGTTTCGTCTCTCTCTCTCTCTCGGTCTATTCCTAATAGAAAGGCGATCTACTTCAGGTCTTTCATATTCCAAACAAAAACGCTCAAATCGTGTACATACAATTTCTTCGTCCTTCCCTTCAATACTTTGAATGCTTCTCCGTATTTACTGTTTATTTCATGTAATGTATAGCAAATGAATTGACATGTCATTAAAACCCAGTTTTATCATTTTTCATTTTTGGTACTTTTGTTTTAGCATTTATTTTTGTACAGTCTATTTATTTTTTACATTAATATAATTGTAATATAATTAATAGTATAATTTTGATAGTATTTTTACAATGTCATTATAGGTATATTATTATATTATTTTTACTTTTTCTTCATTAGTGATATTAAATGTACTTCGACAATTATTTATGTAAGTGCAATACGCTTAGGCCTAAAGGATTATTATAGATATTTTTTTAAATTTATATTCAGCACATACTAGTGTGAAAAGTGATTGTAGGCTTATTTTATTTATATTCAAAACCGATAATATATGTTCCTCCGTGTATATTGTCCGTATTGTGTCCGTAATAAAAATGTGCAATAAGAAATGAAAATATGTTAGATAGAATAATCCGAAAATACATGAAACAAGAAATTTATTTAATTATTCCTATACTCACGCATACGGTCCGTGAGACCGACTTATATAGCACAGTATACGTGTTTCATATTTTGACGTGAGTATAGGAAGATTCAAAGACAGTTTTTGTTTTTTGCGTTTACTTAGTTTACTGATTCCAAAGATGTTATCTTCAATGACCAGCTGTACCTATGTAAAACTGATGTTTTCAATACACTCATTATTCCACAGAATTCATAATGTACTCTTTTCACCCATTAACCGCCAAAGTAAAACCAGTAGTAATATTTAAGTGAAACATTTACTTTTCTATTCTTTACAAACTAAATAAACATAAAAATATGGAAAAAATAAAAGAAAATATGTGGCGAGGACGTAAGGTGAGTGTACTTGATTGAGTACAGCGGCGTTATGTATGTGAAAATCTTCAAAATATTATTATTTCTCGCGTTACCAACAAACTCTTGCATGGCATAAAACACATCGTAGTTGTTTTTTCAGTTTCTTAGGCTAGGGTCCTATATCATCTTGACGTAATCTTCCTTTTGATTACTTTGGCGTAAGTAGTACCTTGTATAGAGCGTCGGAATAATAGCTGGTCCATGCTGTAATTATGACTCAATACGTGTAAACGCCAGGCGTTTGCAATATTATGTAGATAAACACCCAACACCATTTCTTACCGCCGACTGTAGAGTGACAGATGATCCAATTCATCTACTCCGGCCATATATTTGTTATAGGTCTGAAACACTTTTGAAATATTGACATCAATCTTTTGTCGCTGAGACCAACGTTTTACAACTCCCAATGGCTCATTTGTGTCATAAGTTGTTTCCATTGTGCAGATGCTGTTGTCTTTCCATTTCACTAGGAGAATTTCATTTTCTTTCCCAAATCTATAATCATATGAGGCCCGATCTTCTTTCCTCATTTCCTTAGTACTTCTTAGAGGGAACTTCTTTGTTCTATTTTCCCTTTGTTCCTGTCGAACGATACCCTTGTTTCTTGAGATCTGCCAAGAGATTACAGCTCGTAAGAAAGTTATCAAAAACACTTCGTGCAATGTTGAATCAGTTCCTATCTTCTGAAGTAATTTCTTAACATCTGATCTGATGACGACTACTTTCTACACTAAGGCAATTGTCAAAGTTATTCAAAATAGTCTTAATACTTTCTTGTTTATGGAATCCCCTTCTTGTATATGAAATTTGAAGTAAGTGTAGATCACAGAATAGACAGAGGCGACAAAGTTAGAAAATCTTGTGGTCAATTTTGTATGCGCATGGCCGGGAACCATGTTTTAAATACGACGAAAGTGCTATATTTGGCTACCTTCATTAATGTTATTATTCTGGGATGGTATGCGCATATTAAAATTAAAATATACGGTTATTGTTGTGTATTACTGATTTAACGTTTTAGCAAATACTATTCTTTTAACATATCCAAAACTAATATTTTTCAATTAATACGAACACATGTGCACCTTTCGTATTTTCAAAACAGCGTTAGCTAACTTCTGAGCTATTTCGAGGACATTCAAATCGACCACATGAACATCAAAGCTGCCGACACGCCTTGTCGCTTCTGTCTATTCTGTGGTGCAGTTGTATACTTGCGTATTTCTACAAACGTTACAATGATAACGTTGCCAGATTTTTTATACGAATTCCGCCGTTGTACTCAACTAAGTACAGCAGTATGTCAAACACGATATCTTTATGAATATGAAATGTAAATCACTTATTCGCAATTTACTTTAGAAAGAAGGATGCACGCCATAAAAAAACATATCTAACATAAATAATACATATACGGAAATAGTAAGAAATAATAAAATAATGTGCATAGCTGAGTACACGGATTTACTCTAAGCTTAGAGGCCACTTTGCCATAGTTGTAATTATTATAGCCCCATTTTTTATTATTATTTTAAACCCTTAGTCGTCTCATTTAAAATAATACAAAGAAAACAACTATAACTTTTAAAATTTTATAACTGTTCTCTATAATTCTGTTGTACTCGATTGAGTACAGAGGCGCCAAATGGATTAAATATAATACCCTTCTCCGTAGTAATTGCGGTGAACTGCCCAAACTGCAGTACCGTTTGTGTTATAATAAATTGAAATCAAACAAAGTAATAGTGTTTTTGATATATCGTGTCAATAGTCCTCTTCACATCACTTTATTGTGTGAGGTGATCTTTTGATTCTTCCTATTGTTGTATCTAACTTTCACTCATCTTTTTCCTAATATAACGGCGCCATTGAATAAAAATAACGGTGGTTGAAAAATCCCGCGATTACTGAATGTACTACAAAAGACGCAGAAGCAACTTATTTTTTTGCATCTCTTGTGATCGATGGGTAACTTTTTTACTATTGAAGATACAGTTTTGGTTAAATCGGATGTGTTTTGCAGTTTTATATACTGATTTAAAATCTGTTTGAAAAAGGTCAAAATGTCAAACAGAAAACTATCATTTTCTTGTATATCAAATATCATCGACCTGAATTTTAATTTTTTTTCCCAATCTCTTATACTTACGAAGATATTTTGCGTTGGCACTGCAAAACTACAATAAAAAATGGTATACAAAGATAAGTAGATTCCATAAAAATAAATAGTAGGAAAAAGAAACTACAAAAAGCATAATGAAAAATGAAAAACACCTGAATTTTAATGACATGTCACGTTCAATCGCTATAGATTACATGAAATAAACAGTACATACGGAAAAGCATTCAAATTACTGGAGGAAAAGGGCTAAAACTGAATACACGACTTGAGCGTGTACGTGAGCGATCTTGTTTGCAGTATGACGGCCCTGTTTGCAAAAACAAAGCTTAGAGTAGTGCAGTGTCGAACTCCTGCACAGGCGCAGAAAACCAGCATCTTAGGTCTCTTACAAGGGGAGTGCGCGACGTTGGGGTCACGGATTTGAACGCCCTTCTGGGATAAGAAAGTACTTCATAGTAATTAGCCACAGACCTTCAAACATAGTGCCAATACTCAACCGTTTTTGAAAAAATCGGTTTGAATAAAGAGTCTTAATTGACATACCTGGACCGTTGCGTTTGTTCCCAACAGTGGAGCGTGGCTCGATCGATTGAGCTTTAGCCAAGTAATCGTATGGTTTGGGTTCGATTCCCGCACAGAAGTTTTTGTTTCTCTTGTGCTATATCGACCGATGTTAATTCTTCGACAATGTTGTTAAAATATCTACACAATCAGTGAATTGTAGCGGAAAGTTCAGAGAGTGTGCCAATCGAATCAATATTTTGGTGTGTGATTAGAACAAAGAAAGAGGAGAGGTGTCGTGGGAGACTCGGCAAGAGCGAAGCTCTTTACGCATTTGATGCTTATTTGAATAAAAGATAAAATTCTATAATTGAATAAACAATGTATAAAGAAAAAGTATTTCATTTCGAAACCGATGGTAAATAAGTTGGAGTTGAATTTGAAGTAAATTCGAATCGGAATAATAAGGGCACCATCTGATGGAGGGATACGCAAATATGGCGCATTTCATAGTTGCTCCTGCGATGAGTATATGTGTGTGTGAGAGAGAAATAACTAGTGAAAGAACAAGATGAGAGCGTCTAGTGACGATTTCAAGCGTCTCACTCTTTCCCAGTTAACGCTCGCCGCAGAATTTCGCTAAAAGAGCTGCGCTCTAAAAAATGGAAGACGCTGTTTTCTCACACGCAGTCGAATCAACTTCCATACTGGTGGAAGGTCCGGTGTCCTCTATTTCTTTTTTCTTGTTTGTTTTCAATCACACACCAAAATATTTATTCGTTTGGCACACTCTCTGAACTTTTTGTTATAATTCACTGATTGTGTAGATATTTTAACAACGTTGTCGAAAAATAAACATGCGTAGATATGTAGCACAAAAGAAAAAAAAAGAATTGACAAAAAATTCTGTCCGGGAATCGAACCCAAACCATACAATTACTTGGCTAGTGCTCAATCAACCAAGCCACGCTCCACTCTTGAAAACAACCGCAATGGTGCAGGTATATAAATTGCGTCTCTCATTCAAACCGGTTTTTTTTCAAAAACGGTTGAGTGTTGGCACCATGTTTGAAGGTCTATAGCCAGTTATTGTGAAGTACTTTCTTATCCCAAAAGGGCGTCCAAATCCGTGACCCCAACGTCGCGCCCTCCCCTTGTTAGATCCAAGGAATCCAAATCGCATGTCTCAAACGTGCGTATAAAATGCATACTGTAGTAATGTAGACGGTATTTTTAGGGGAAGGGGATGAGCTTAAAACTGAGTTGCATAAAGATTTCGAAATATTTCACAGAGAGGGCCCTCCCACAAGGGTATATTTTGGTTAGATCTAACGGTACAATTTATTTTTACGGTGGTCTGCGCGTGGGTCACACACAGAAAATCCGACATTAATAATACGAAGGTAGATTGGCAAGTTTCCGGAATCGTTGCTAGGGGATTGGTATTCTTCCAAATACTGTATGTCATTGTGTTGCCAACACTTTGATATCAATTGACCACAAATGTTAAATCGATCTGTCAAATAGTCTGGTTTTGAGAAAAATTAAGTCCAGAACCTTTTTGTGTTTTCAATTATGAATAAAAACGAAGTTCGAGCAGTCGTCAAATTTTTTTCATTTGGAAGGGGAAATCAAATCAAGGTTAGATAACGTTCTTGAGTATTCATCACCTTCATTTTCCACCGTGAGTTTGTGGGTTTCGGAATTCAAGCGTCGCCGCACGTATACAAGCGATGAACAAACGTTCAGGGCGTGCGAAGACGGCTACCACGCCAGAAATTGTGGGAAGAAATCAATGACATGCTTTTGGTATATCGCCGAATAAAGGTGCGTGAAATTGAGGTAGCTGTGGACATCTCTTATGAACGAGGAGTTCGTATTTTACATAATGAATTGACTTTAAAAAAGCTTTCTGCAAGATGGGCGCCGCGTTTTCTTAATTCGGAACAGAAACGCATTCGAGCTCGAACCTCAGCCGATTGTTTGGAAGTGTTCACACGGAATCCGACGAATTTCAAGAAACGATTCGTGACCATGGATGAAACCTGGATTCATAACTATACACCAAAAACAAAAATGCAATGAAGACATTGGATTACACGTGCTGAATCGGTTCTGAAGAAGGTGAAGACCATTCACTCGGCTGGGCTGGAAAGGTGATGACATCGGTTTCTTGGGACGCAAAAGGGATTTCGCTAATTGGTTATCTTGAGAAAGGTAAAACTGTTACTATCCAATATTACACAACACTTTTGGACCAACTGAAAGCAGCAAATCGGGAAAAACTCCCGGGAATAGTTAAGAAAAAAGTGTTGTTTCACCACGATGATGCGCCTGCTCATTCGAGTGCAAAAATTGACAGCATTGACGTTCGAAATCATTCCTCATCCGTCGTATTCGTCTGATTTGGCTTCGTCGTGGAAAAAAATTGGTCGAATGAAGCACTAATGAAGGCTGTAATTATTTTTGGCACCCTGTCGAAAGACATTTCTGGGAGGGAATCTAGAACCTAGAGAAACGTTAGACCAAGTGCGTTGAGCTTCGAGGGGATTAGATTGAAAAATAAAATGTAACTTGAATCAGCATTATTTTGTTTTCATTGTCATTCCGGAAACTTTTCGATCTACCCTCATATTTCCACTGCCAATCAGGAAAGTCACAAACACTACAGACGGATATGCAATCTCCGTGAAGGTAAGAAAAATAAATTAACCTTCGATTTAAGGAGGGCTTAATTTTAAAAATTCGAGTTACAGAGCTGCATTTAAGAACAATAGCACGATAGCTATCCAATCAACAAAATTTGAGTTGGACTGTATTGTAGTGAATAACATCATTTCTTCAATTTACTTTAGTCTTCTATATCATTTTAATACGTCATTTTACCGTGCTCCAAATTTATGAAAAATGTCGCATGCTAATTAGAATGAAGAAGTCTATAATCCATAGCGTTGTTAGCAAATACCTGATAATAGGAATCGCAAAAGTTATTTGGCAGAAAACCTAACTCAGCCTCCACAAAATGGCGCTGCGTCCTCTGTTTGCAAAATAGAATTAAATACATTCAGTTCAAACAAGTACATAACAACTGTCTGTATATACAAATATCATTCGCATTTTTTCAATTCTACAAACTAACACGCTCAACGGCATCTACTTTTTACATTTACATTTTATTCCAATAATCCTTACCTGCATAAATTTGCAAAACGACACACAAATCGAGAGGATCTTCGTCACTATCGACAACAAATCCGGAATCGTCAACATGCAGTCTTTAAGGCACGCATCCAGAAAGTCGAAATGGCAGGAAAGTATTTCATCTACATTGCTCACCTAACATTTACGTTTAAAGTGATAGAAAAGATATGAAAAAAATTGAAATCGTCGTACAATAAAAATGTTATAATATGTATATAATTCAACAAATTTTCGAATAAAATATACCTTCGAAATTTTTTGAACGAACGCACACCAATGCGGCTCAATGACCTCCACCATCATGTGATACTCCAAATTCTGCACGCAATGCAACATCCTCTGTCGTAACGCAAACGCATTCCTGTACTGTTTGGCGGCGTGAAACGGGAACTTCTTAGTCACCTTATTCGATCTCCACACCTGACAGATCATCCTCTCCACGTATTTGCAATAAAAAAGGTGTCTAAAAATCATCTGATAACACGCCAGCGATTTCCGATTTAAAAATCAACGAAACGGGCCATCGAACTTCGTAACTGAAGCTGAAAGTTTGTATCACCGACAGATTACTGCATTCCCCGTTCGACCAGTAATCCGGCTCGGCCATGGTTTGAATGCTGAGTATTTTAAACATTTGGAATTGCAAATCGTACGGCAATAATTCGGTTCGTAAATCTTCTTTGTAAGGATCGCTACACGAACACGACAATCGCAAGGCTAAATCCAGCAGCGAATCCAATCGCGCTTGAATGACGTCGTTTATGTTTTTACTAAGCTCCTTTTCGCATAATGCCAAAAACGTTACGATGAAGTTGCCCTGATCCAAAAGGAAATAGTGCTTCACGGATTTTAGACGACCCAATAGATCCTGATCTTTCATTACCAAATCGAGGAGGGTTTGACTGGCGTATTTATAGGCGCTCTCTATAGCTTCGATGTAGTGTCGCTCTTCCAGTTTGTATTCGATAATTTCTACTTTGTGATTGAGTGTCCTTCCTGTGTTATCAAAGAAAAAATTAAAACTAGTTTTAGTTATCTTTCCCTCGAAACCTTGCTTGCACTGTAATTTATTTGTAGGATTTTAAGTTTATTCAAATTTTTCCAAACAATACTTTTTCTCTTCAATTACATAAAAATGATCTAATCTAAACTACCATAAAAATAATCCGCGCTGAGGATGATAATTAATTTGTTCAAACATGAATTTATAGATATGATAAGGGCAAAAAATTCCTTTCAATTCATTCTAAACCATAACTCAGATCAGTTAGTCCTTATTATAGCATAGAAAGTGTATGGTGGTTCGATGAATCGATAAATGATAAAATAAAGTACAGTTTAACACGTCTAGGTTTGTGTTTCAAGGTCGTGGAAGGGCACATGACTTTGAATAATAATGGCAGTTATAATAGTCACGAAGTTCACGTCTGAAACGTCTACTATTTAAGCAAAAAAACAGCTGAAAGCAGAGAGGAATAGAAAAGGCACTTTCTGCAAGATGGGTGCCGCGTTTGCTCATTTAGGATTAAAAACGCATTCGCTCAAGAGACGATTCGTAACCATGGATGAGACCTGGATTCATCACTATACACCAGAAACAAAATTGCAATGAAAACAGTGGATTGCATGAGGTGAATCGGTTCCGAAGAAGGCAAAGGCCATTCACTCGACTGGAAAGGTGATGGCATTGGTGTTTTTTGGGATGCAAAATATTATACTTTTGGACAAATTGAAAGCGGCAATTTAGAAAAACGCCCGGTTAAGAAAAAAGTGTTGTTTCACCAGGACAATGCGTCCGCTCATTCAAGTGCAATCGTTCGGCAAAAAATGACAGAATTGAAGTTCGAAATTCTTCCGCACCTGTTCCCGATACTCAAAACATTTGGAAAGAGATATTGGTCTGATAGAGGCTGTAAACGATTATTTCGGGAATTTCGAAAAAGTCCCAAGTGCTCTGAGCTTCGAGGGGATTATATTGAAAAATATTATATATATATAATATATAATATAATATATAATGATAATACGGATATTATTTTGTTTTGATTATCATTCCGCAAACTGTTCAATCTACCCTCGTATTGGATAAACAAAAAATTAAATAATATTACCACACTGCCTAATGACGTTCAAATATTTTCCGGCACCAAGGATAATATCGGCGACAGGTTCGAGGAATTTAGGGATTCTCTCCCTTCGAATGATGTACTTTTTATCCCAATAATCAGCCGAATAATCGATAGGCATATCTTCTTTCTGGACAACTTCTTGATCTTCGACGAGGAACTATAATAAACGAGACGAATACGAGGAAAAGTAGCCTTGAAACGTTTAAAGTAAACTTACTTCGTCTATCGGATCAGATATGATGCCTTTATAGATCCACATACCTAGCATTTTCATATATGGCACCGAGGCGGCTTGCATCAGATGCACGCAAAGATCTTGCGCCTTGTAATCGCCGATATAAGCCGATATTTGATCGTGAAGTAAAGATAGTACTTTCCCTCCAACAGCATCGGACTAAAATGTATATTTCTTAATATAAAAGTGATATCTAACAAATCTTCACTTCTTCCTTACTTTATTCACTCTCGTGGCTATATCACAGACTATACTCAACGAATGCATGTTAGATTGAATATAATACCACATCTTATGCAGATTTAAATTTCCACTTCGAGACTCCGTCTCCAACTGAGTTACGAACAACTAAAACAAATTACTCAAATCTTCCTGAGGAACGAACAAAATCACAATTAATCTTACAGTATATTCGACTATAATCGCCGACATACATTCGGCCAAAGCATTATTGACCTGGCCATACTCAAATCTCATTTTCTCTTCGGTAAACCTCTGAACAACTGAATAATGTGAGGCAAGAGGTAAAATCTGTTTAACGAGCTCTTTCAATGAGGGATCTACACATTCATTTATGGTGAATTCCCGCGTATCATAAGGCCCTTTTAACTCCAATGGCTCTATGTAACAACCTGGTAATCCCATTAAAATATTTAGAAGATCCTCTATCAAGAGGCTCTCCTGTGACGTCGATGGGATACTACTAATTTGTGTGGCTACGCTCAACATGCTCGATGTCGAAAAATCCCAAGACATACTGGGTCTTCTTTGCACCCATGATGTAACAGAAGGTGTAACAGGTGTAGGTGGACCGGATCTGTTTAATAATCTGCTGGTGTTGGAGTCGATATTTATGCTTTTCTTAGTGACTGCCTTTTTCAATCGATTTTTCACCTTAAAACAAAAGTACTTGTCTAATAAGGCCCGTTTAACAACTTGAGATAGCAGTTTACCTGTGGTAATTCATCTTTAGTAAACGAAACTTTAGAACACGATTCAGTAGTGACTGTATTGGACTTAACAGTTTTAGATAAAAATTCCTTAACACCAGTATCTTGCGAAATTAAATGTAACAATTGAATGAAAGAGCCCAAACAATCTACACTACAAACAATGAATATAATATGTAGATGTAATCCGAATGTGCCAGGTACAATACACGATTCCTAATATTTAATGTTTTTGCCTACGTAGAAAATACGAGTGCAAATATTAGGAATCACGAATCATACTTAGCAGTTTTGGACTACCATCCGGTAACGACACCTACTTCTTTTGCTTCAGATCCTCATATTTACCAAGAAACGCCTGCTGATTAAGACACTTCAAAGCTAAATTTTGTACTTGACTTTGTATGGCGATGTGAGATATGGAACTGCCTAATTTATTCGAGTTTATACTCTTCTGCAAGCATTCTACGTACTCCTCCGGTGTACTTTTACTCCTAAACAAGGTATTTAAAAGTGTTAACAGGAGAAAAGAACAACATATACGTATTTCGTATACCTTAATAATTCTAATAGTTCTCTAACAAGATGATGTAGTTTAAATTCACTCATTTTTAATGTTAAAATTGGATATAGTTACCAGTATCGTACAAAATAAATTAAATTTTTTAAAGTTTCTTTATATGTCAAAATCCTAACCTACAATTAGCACTAGATGTAAATAATTGGAAATGAAGGAAACTACTATCCTGCAGAGAGAGAGACGATATACCTTTCCTTATCTTATTAATGGAGTTGTGTTTCTTTTGTCAACATGGCAGATTTTAGTAAGAAACAATTTATTCGGTTGGCTCCTCCTGCGGAAAATTTTAGTTGGCCACATTGCGATATCATTATTCCGTTACTGCTCTATGTTAAATTTCAAATTACTTTCTGGCAGTAATGAGATGAGTATTGAATAGAGTTTATTAAAAGGTGGATGACGTATTATCATTAAGTAGCGTAAATTGGACTGACGCTGTCATTCCTCCGAATTTTATTATTCAGTGATAAGTTGTCATTGTTATCAGTGAATAATAAAATTCAGAGGAGTGGCGACGTCAGTCCGATTTACACTACATAATAATAACACGTCATTCACCTTTTTGGCAAACTCTAGTGATGAATTATGAATGATTAGAGTTGCTCAAATTGCGCCAATAGTACCACAACTATCTGAAACGACTGGTATTGAATAAAATAACATATTACTATACATTCAAACGTTTGGAAATCTGAGCCATATATTAAGCACGGTGAAATGTTTCTTGTGATAGAACATATTTGGTTTGCTTTCATAACAGGATCATGTGCGGAAAGTTCGAGGACCGCCGCGTTTTTGAAAATACCATTTAATAGTACATATTGAATTGCTTCTAAAACTTCATTTTTTTGCCCATTCTTTTTGCACTCATTGATTTACTTTCATCATTAAATGGTCGTTAATCGAATTGTCATTCCTGTTGTCAGTTGGCATCGCTGTTGTCTGGTCTTATTTCTTCATATTTATATCTTAAATTTCAAACAGTTCTTTTCAGAGCGCATTCACTATCGTTTTCAGTAATATGTAAAAAGTAATTTACTATGAAATCTAACTTACGTTTCAATAATCATTATTTTTTCGTTTTAATTTTGACTAGAAAATCAAAAATGCTTAGTTCGTACATTCTTATGGCCCACTTTCGAAGTGCAACTCAAAACCGGGATGGAATTTGGTCGTATAGTTTGCTTGTCTTAATGTTATGTCTATGTTATCTTAATTTATGGAACATTCTGTACATTTAATCTTAAATTTTTTGATGGTAAACTTATTTATTCAACAAGCACAACTTTTTATAAGGAATGATTTTTGTCGAAAAATCAATAATAAGAATTTGTTTCCTCTTGTCAACTTCATTCGGGGATACAGTGTATTTTATACTATTATTATAGGAGTGTGTTGTAGGTTTCTTTTATCGTTAATACTTATTTTCTACTCATCAGTGTTATTTTTATTTAATGAAGCGTTTGTTATATATCTATTTACAGATCTACAGAAACATAACCTTACTGGTTGTTATTCGTAATAATATGTAACCCTGTGATTCTATACTACGGCACTGTATTTCGCCAACTGTAGAAAAATAAAATCCATACTACCAACGTAATTGGCGTACGACAATCTATAGACATAGTGTATAATCTGGTAAATAAATTTGACTCGTAATTATATAAACCCTGTATACAAGATGCGTCCTTGTCATATGAATAGAGTATTATATTTCCATCCTTTTGTACTGCCAAATTCTATTTCTAGGTCATCTAATGAGTTCTGTATATCTTTTCTCATTTTAATAGTTGCAATGCTAAATTTTCTTCGTTTTTTAATAGATTCCCACTACAATAAAGTTGGCAATACCAGTCTTACTAACCTATACATTAGAAGTTTTTGTTTTCGTTCAATTGTCTTCCGCATACTGAATTTTGAATTCAACAATACTTTATAATTGTATTGATGACCTATAATTTAGTACTTCTACACGTAAGATTCGCTAGTTGTAATGTGTATCCACATGCCGACTTATGCTCGTTCTTATGGCCTCATAACCTCATTCCATCGAAATAATCATAAAAAAGTGGTAGTGTAATGAACTTCGAATGTCGAAGTTGCATGAAATACAAAAACTACTATTATATTAGATGTTACTTTTTAAGTTAGTTATTGCGTAGGTAACCTGTTCTTAGAGTTATCCAAACTCATCATTTTCTCTTTGCAATCGAAACGGAAAACATCAATAAAGTTGGTGTTTCTCTCGAGCGAACTTTCTCGTTTACAGTTTCTAATACAACGAAGAATCGCGGGTCAATTTACTTCTAGTATATCTACATATACGCGAAATCTTATTAAAAGAAAATGGTTTATTTCTTATACATGAATTGCATCCAATTAATCTTTTTATCAGTGGTGTTCGCCGCGATATTCTTCGGGACTTTAGTGAACTTGTTTGAAAATCAATTACCGTCGTTTATAACGCAAGTCGTTAGGTATGGCAAATTTGCCAACAAGAAGACGAAATCTTCCTTAATTGTACAAGTACCGAAGTCTTGGTTCAGACATTTTTACATTTATTCGTCGATTTTGGCAACGTTCGCGTTGTATTTGTGCGTCAACAATTACATTTACCAGATAACGCCACCGCGATGGGTGTCTACCGTTTTGGATTATTCAATGGGTAGCTATAGAAAGCCTACAGGTAATACTTTACAAGTTTTTTTAATCAAATATTTTTCTCCAAACATTTTTCCTTTTTTTCCTAAGTGACTGATATTGTGTTACCTCCTCGCATTCAAAATCTAATTTTGTTGGAGTGTTCGTCTGACATTTGGGGTTGATAGCAAAGGAAAGGTACTAAACCGGCTTGGAGTAAATCTGAATTAAATATTATACAGTGGTATCGACATTGATGGTTGGTAAAAATAGTCGAAACTTGACGTAGCTCACAAGGGGAGACCAAAACGTGTGGAACAAGGATTCTCTTCAAACTTTGTACACTTTTAGTAGCTCACTAGGACAACATAATGTACAAATAGTAAGGCGTGCTATTCAAGCGTTATTAAGAAATTGATAAGAGAAGTTTTATCGTCGTAGATATACCGCTGCGTTGCAATCTCTAGCAAGAAGCGACGGTGGCCGAGGGGTTAGCGCTGGATCGAGTCTTGCTGGTCTTTTTTTTTTTTTTCAACACCCGTTATATTTTTCATAGTTATTTCAATTCAAGGGAAAAAATACGTGTATTCGCAAGAACCTTTATCGAATTTCCAATGTTATTCCGTTGTCTACTAGTTTTCATCATTACACAAGGAATCGACCAAACGCATGAAGTTATTCTGAAAATGTGCAACTGTCCGTAATTTGCTATAATTTGGTATAAAGGATTTATTGTTAGCAAATTACGGACAGGCATATATTTTTAGAATAACTTTATGCGTTTGGTCGATTCCTTGTGTAATGATGAAAACTAGTAGACAACGGAATAACATTGGAAATTCGATAAAGGTTCTTGCGAATACACGTATTTTTCCCATTGTATTGCCCTTGAATCGTAATAAATATGAAAAATATATGAGTGTTGGAAAAATAAAAAGACCAGCGGGACCCAATTCAGTGATCCGGCGTTTACGGGGCCTGAACGCTAACCCCTCGGCCACCGTCGCTTCTTGCTAATGTTTGTAACGCACCGTATATATACGACGACAAAACTTCTTTTATCAATTTCTTGATAACGCTTGAATCGTACGCCTTACTATTTGCACATTATGTTGTCCTAGTGGACTACTAAAAGTGAACAAAGTTTGAAGATAATCCGTGTTCCAAACGTTGTGGCCTCCTTGTCAGTGAAGACCGTCGTGCGGTCTATACAGTTTTGGTCAGGCTCTGGTAAAATATTCAGAAATGAGGGATGTTAAGGGTGCCACCAGAGTTTAGATTGTTCATTCAAAGATCTTATTCGACAAGTGTGTACCCGTCTGGAACAGCATTCCCCAACCTATTTTTTACTTACGTACCCATTGACCAATCATCACTGCTCCACGTACCTCGAACCCCACCCCATTATGTATAATTACTGAGATTCGACAAATGCCCGTCTTGTTCGCTCAAAGAACAGTCTATATACAGCGAACAAGACACGCGTTTATCGAAAGAAGGCGATAGACCTATACGAGTTTGATATATGCGACGGAACAGACATATATCAAACTCGTCCTGTTCTCTGTATATAGACTGTTGTTTTAGCCAACAAGATGCGCGTTTGTCGAACCTTAATAATTACTGTTAATTTGTTAAAAAGGTGGATGACGTGTTATCATTAAGTAGTGTAAATCGGACTGACGCCGCCGTCACTCCTCCGAATTTTATTATTCAATGATAAGCTGTCATTGAATAATAAAATTCGGAGGAATGACAGCGTCAGTCCGATTTACACTACTTAACGATGACACGTCATCCCTCTTTTAGCAAACTAATAATTACTATACCTTGTTTCAAAAATAGAGAAACAAATTTCTGAATACACTACTTTTATAGTAAATTCTGATTGGTCGAAAGCAGCACCAAATGACACTGCACCAAAATCGTATGGTGGACGTAACTCTATCAAATGTATTGCCATTTGTTTATTACCGCTAGTTATTATAGTTTATTATATTTTTCTGTTGTCTCTGCCTCATACATTTTGCTGATCTGAATATCGCTTTAATTTGCCGCGTAAATTTTATTCCAGATTTTATAGCGTGTAATTTGGGCTTGGGGTTCGTCTCCCTATTTTTGAAACAAGGTATAATATCTACAATACACTAATAACTAATAACACTAAAACCGAGAATTTTAATTTTTCTCAGTTATGCAACCCCCATTAATGCGGGTCTTATCTTTTGGTAAGGTGTTTGGTCCTTAGGGGTTGTTGTTTTTTCCTATAAGCGGGGGTTTAATGGCATTCTGGCTGGTGTGTAACACAAATATTGGTTGATTGCACTTTTCACTTGCTATGTGGTGTGCTTTCCTTTAGTCAAACAATAGATATTCTTATATGATTATTTTGTTATTGCTTCGAAAGCCGACCAGGTAGCTTCCGCTATTGCTATCGTTCGTGAGACCTTGATAGAACTAGAGATTACAACTGATTTTTAAAATCCAACGCGATTGGGTAAATATGATGCAATCAATTCTTCAAGAAAGAGACCAATGAAGTTGACATTAAGGTGAGGAAGCTGCGAGTTATGGATACATAGAGATCCATTTCGACAGTAAAGGATCGTACACTACTGCGGTTCAGGATTGCTGCTGGCTTTCGCCTTTCGGGACTCGCCATCAAATTTGCGTATGATATCCCTACAATCGTTCCTTCCCATCGGGGAAACTGACTTTGCCGAGCAAATCTTCTACACCTCTAAGGTTTACCCACGGTTTACCTCTCAGAATGACCGAGGTCTCCGTACGAAACTTGATAACGTTTTTTCTGCCAGTGCTTCGATTAACTTCGATACCCAGTAAACATTTTCAAATTTTGCGGACAGTTTAAGCTGGTATTTCCGGCAATAGTGGACATACTCGTCAGTTTCTAAGCACAATGTATGCGAATATGTTCACTATTGCCGGAAATACCAACTTAAACTATCCGCGAAATTTAAAAAATGTTTACTGTGATATTATCTTGTTTACGGAGACATGGTTGTGTTCAGACATTTTCGATTCTGATTGTGAGATATTTAATAATTCTTCGACTGTTTACAGAAAGGACGGAAACTGTTGGGCATGCTACTGTCGGATAATATACTTATATTTAATGTCCGACCGAAACAGGATTTGCAGCCGAAACCGAAACCAAAACTTCGGCTTCAGTCTCAGTTTTGGCCGAAACCGAAACTTTGGACGTGTTAAAATTTCAATTGTATGCTGAAATCTAGTGTATATTTTACATGTTATATAGCTCGTTTGTGTTAAATGAAATAAAAAAAAACAAAAATTACGGCATGTAAGAAAAGTAGATATTTATTTATGTAATATTAACTTGCTGACCCGAGATGACCACAAGGCACGAACTCGCCCGAACGAAGCGCGACAATTCACGAACATTCAGTTTCGCTGTGGCCGAAGTTTCGGCTGATTTTTGGCCGAACCTAGATTTTTGGCCGAAACCGAAACCGAAAGTTCGGTCGGCCACTACTTATATTTAGTGGCCGACCGAATATTCGGTTTCGGATTCGGTTTCGGCCAGTTTCGACCAAAAATCTAGTTTCGGCCACAGTTTCGGTTTCGGCCACAGTTTCGGTTTCGGCCAAAACTCAGCCGAAACTTCGGCCGCACCGAAACTCAGTGTCCGTGAATTGTCGTGCTTCGTTCGAGCGAGTTCGTGTGTCGCAATTGTCAGAGTCAGCAAGTTAATAGCTAAATACATAAATATCTCCTTTTCCTACATACCGTAATTGTTGTTTTTATTTCATTTAACACAAATGAACTATATAACATGTAAAACATACACTAGATTTCAGCATACAATTGAAATTTTAATATGTTTAAATAAGTTTCGGTTTCGGTTTCGGTTACGGCCGAAACTGAGACCGAGGCCGAAGGTTCGGTTTCGGCTGCAAATCCTGTTTCGGTCGGACATTACTTATATTACGGTTGACAACACTGACACAAAGAAATTGACAAATTACAACTAATGTCCGACCGAAACAGAATTTGCAGCCGAAACCGAAACCGAAACCGAAACTTATTTAAACATATTAAAATTTCAATTGTATGCTGAAATCTAGTGTATGTTTTACATGTTATATAGTTCATTTGTCTTAAATGAAATAAAGAAAAACAACAATTACGGTATGTAGGAAAAGGAGATATTTATGTATTTAGGTATTAACTTGCTGATTCTGACAATTACGAGGCACGAACTCGCCCGAACGAAGCACGACAATTCACGAACACTGAGTTTCGGTGCGGCCGAAGTTTCGGCTGAGTTTTGGCCGAAACCGAAACTATGGCCGAAACTAGATCTTTTGGCCGAAACTGGCCGAAACCGAAACCGAAACCGAATGTTCGGTCGGCCACTAATTACAACTAACCTGACGACTAATACTAGGACTACCCCAGATGGTCCTATATATGTTTCGTGACCTTGATATGTACTTATTTTTTTAAAAATCGTCTGTACCACTTTCGGGTCAATCAAACAATAAATCGGGAGGTAGTAGTTATATTTTCAGAACGTTAAAAGGATGTTTTCGGATAACCTTCGTCAATGTAGATAGGACTACATATGTATATACCAAATTAAAGATTATAAAAAAACATTAACAAATGGGTTTGGCCAAACGGGTGAAGACGTCATAACTGCGTTGTAAATATTTCGACATACGAAATTTTAAAGCTATACTTAAAACAAAACAACAAACAATATTATTAAGTAAAACAAAAAAGAATAGTAACAACATTGTAGCAAATGTAATTATATATACTAATAAGTTTGTTCGTAGAGCAATCAGCAATCGTCAGACGCATGCGTATTTATATATTTGTGTTCGTAGAGAGTAACTGATGACTAGAAATCCGGCGTTCGCAGAGTGAATTTTATTCAATTTCCAACCAATTGGCAACCGCCAGAATAATTTCTTATAGAATTGAACATTTTTTGTTTGAGACATGCGCAATGGCAAGCGTCAACTTTAGTAATGTTGACTCCCAGATTACTTGTTAATCTGTGGTGATCCATTCCATGATCTGTCCCACATCTGTACGTTGACGATATTCATTTGTGAATATGTGTCGTTTTTGTTGTTTTCTCCACATTCTTACTACATTTAGATAAATAATGCTTCAAAAGACCTACAGAAACTGAGTTTTGCGCCACCTTCAGGACAAATTACACATTCCTTCTTCTCTTTGATGTTCGTAGAGGGTTAAATTTAGAACAAATTTGCAACTGTTGCCAGTCGGGCATGCGCATTGAATATTAGTTGCCAACGGTTTCGAATTTACTCTACGAACAAACGTAATTATAAATAGACGGCGATTTACGGTAGTTTGAAAAATCCACTGTAGTAATTCGTGAACACAGTAGATTTTTTATAGTTTATTAGACGTATAAAACAAATAAAATAGAATAGATTGCGTTAATAATAAACCTTACAAAACGTTACCAGTGACAAAAGACGAATACACAGATTGCACCCCTTGTTTTAGGTACAGTGCAGTTCTAAATATGACCTAGCCATCTAATTCGTTGCGTTCTTATGACTGATGTTATCCTCGGTTCCTGGTACAGATTTTCTACTTCGTTATTTATTCTTTATCTCCATCCGTCTTCCGTATTGACTCCTCCACATATTGTTCGAAGTATTTTCTTTTCCCATATTTGCAATTTCTTTTCTTCCTCTTTTTTCAAAACCCAAGATTCACACGCATAGATAGCTTGTCGCTTTAATTACCGTTTTATGTGTCTCTTTTTCTTGATACAAATCTCGACTTCATCAGTGATTTTATTGATAACAATTAATTTGTAAATTCCAGCAAGCGCAACGCGGACATTTTTGGCCATACTTCTTCTGGAACTGCAATGTTTGAGGAGACTGTACGATACGCATTTCGTTTCCGTCTTTGGTAAGAATGCCAAGATGAACTTTGGCCACTACGTTTTGGGCTATCTACATTACACTGCATCAGTTTTAACGATACTAGGGGAGCACCCAACTTTTCAATTGCGTATCGTAAGTATATGGAATTAATTTTAATGCAGAATTGTGTGTTATTAGTAAATTTTGATAAACGAGTGGATGAAGTGTTACCATTAAGTAGTGTAAACCACACTCACGCTGTCACTGCTTAGAACTTTATTATTCAATGATAGCTTATCATTGATAAGTATAAATAATAAAGTTCGGAGGTGTGACAGCATCAGTCCGGTTTACACTACTTAATGATAACACTTCATCCACTCTCTTTATCAAACCTTAGTTATTAGCAATGCGGATTTTCCCTCACACTCAATATAACATCATTCACGCCGGTCAGGTTGGGTCATATATGTATATCCGATATACCTAATACTATACACACAACGTGGTGAACCGGTCTGGTATTACTGACATTATCATCTAAACTGTTCGATGTCTACTTATTGCGATAACTTATGTAGGAAAATTATGAATAAAAATGCCCCAAAAATTCCGTAACATATGCGTATTGTTTGAGAATGCATCCAGTACGATGGATAATATATTCGGTATTGACCAATGCTGACTTTACCTCTAAAAATAATTTTGATCAGCAACTGGCAATATGGCACGTTGTTTCAGTCCACCAGCCTTTGCCGTTATCTACCACACATTAAAATTTTAAGCATTGCTTAATTTTGGCAACACTAACTCCCCATTCGTTCTCGCTCGAACGACCGTATTTCTAGACCTAAGATCGATGCTGACCAGTATTGCATATTCACACTGTTATTATTAAGGTTCGACAAACGAGTGCAACATCAGAGACGTATCGCGCAAAAGTATGTACGTGAAATACAGTATTATTGAAAAATAATATATTTCTGTCTTTTATTGACGTCTTAATGTCCACTGTAACAAAATACTACTGCCCTAATTTAAAGAAGGCACACCGATAAACCGATAATTATCGAACGACCGTTCACTTCCACGGCTATCGAATGACTAAACTCTAAACTAGGTTTGCATCGACCTAAATCCCCTCTCACCGCTTCTGCCGTGGCACACGTTTGTCGAACCTTAATTACTAGGTATACATATATTAAAAAGAAAAACAAAATGAAGGAATGCAAGATTGGAGGCAAAAAAGCCCAAGCCAGAGAAGTTTTCCCAGCTTTGCAAGATCACGTACTTCCCATACTCCTAGCAGGTTTGAACTACACGCGAAGCTGATTAAAACGAAAAAATCTGCAGGTTTCTGCGAGCTACCGTTCCGGAGATATAAGGCTCTAAAGGATGGAAAAAATTCGTACCTGAAATTACCAGAATTTTGCTCTAACGCGGCGACTATTACAGTTAACGCGTTCGTTTTTATTCCATTCGATTCTTTGTCAAAATTTGATTCTAGGAAGGTCTACTCGATCGCAGTTCTGGCAGAATCTAAAGAAAGAAAATACTTTTAATGTAATCGTTAGTGGTTGAAATGACATATATAGAATTTCCAAACTTATGTAACTCAACTGACTAGAAATTATAGCAACTGTAAATGTTTTAACACTACAATCAGGTAAAAGCCTGGCCGGGCTGATTTATAAAAAAGATTTTTAAATACATACATATGCAGTGTGTTCATTTGAAAACTTCCCAGGCAACTCACATCGGAAACTAGTAAAATGCAACGAGACGTCAATTTTTTCCTGGAAACCATTTTGATTAGTATATCATAATCTTCGGATGCAGTCCGTCTGGAAAGTTTTCAAATTAAGACACTGTATGTATGTATTCGACTCGATGAAAGCAAAGATGCAATTATGTTAATACGACGTTCAAGTATCATTGAGTTGATAAGTGTTTGTTATCTTTGAGTCATGTCTTCAATCAAATTGACTTCGTATTCTAACGGTAATAACATCCAGATTAAAGGAATCTCGCGAGATAATTATTTCAAAATCTACGTGCGGTTTCTACGAAGGTCTTGCAGAGTCGGATTTAAGTCTTCGACGTATACAAATTAGTCAACAGCTTCCAAAGACGCAGGCAAATATTTACATTTTTCCTGTAGTTTTATGCCCGATCTTTTCAACAGTCGTTTGTTTTATGAAACCGCCGCCACAAGGTGACCACGATGATTGGTAAATTCGGTTTTAAGTACCGTTCGCGTATAATTTTTCGGCCGTCAGAAAACAAACCATGAAGGACATAAAAAATATCGAAATACTATGTTACAGCACTTTTAGGCCTAGACGGAATTATGAGTGTGAAACTTTTTCTAAACAAATAACCGTCAAGATTATATCCAAATTATACGTTGCAGCTAGCGAATCCTCTCTGAAATGGAGTGATTTCAACGTCACGGATTTATTTGCAACTTACCTATTTCTTTGGGCTTGGTGGCATCAGTATCAAGTAACAGTCATATTAGCAAATCTGCGGAAAGACGAGAAAGGTACGTTGTATATGTATAAGAAATTACATTGACGACATTCAAATAATTGAGTTGAATGTTTCCTAATTAAATTATTCCAGGTTCTTATGATCAGTTAAGCGATCGGCACTTTGAATTTGATCCTACTACGGTTACCGAATTCAACGTCCAATGGCGCATGATCGATTTGACTGCATCTTAATTGTAATACGTTCGTTCCAGCACAATACAAAACCAGTTTGTGAATCGTTGGGTACATGCGCAGAGCAAATCTGGCGTTCTAAATTTGCTTCGCGCATATATCCGACGATTCACAAACTGGTTTTGTAGTGTGTTGGAACGAAGCTAATGTTAACAAGTAAGTTCAGTAGTGGGAGAGAAACAAACCCCGATCGCCTAACTGCACTTACTAATTGTCATTTGTTAGAGTATTTATTTAGAATACTTAATACCTTCATTAACATTGCAGGAAACGTCGTTACCGATAGTTACAAAATACCAAGAGGAGATTGGTTTAATGAGATATCATCCCCTCATAATTTCGCAGAAATCATAATGTATTCCAGCCTAACGTTATTATTATGGCCAAATTTGACGTGGTGGTTCATATACGCTTGGGTGATCGTAAATCAAGTAATTTGAACTCTTATATACGAGGAACGTTTTTAAAGTTGTAGGAATTTGGCTATATTTTCTCTTAATTTCGCCAATTTTTTTGGGGTCCCTGTAATCCACCTATTTATAGCGCATTTTATCTCGTTTAAGATCTCAAGTGGAACACTCCATAGTGGTTCTTTCAACTTTGGGAACAGATGAAAATTCTCAGTATGTAGTTACATTTGGTGAAAAGGGTGAATGTGGAAGCAATTCCCAGCGCAATTCGTTTAAAACATCTTTCATTCTTCGTGTAGTACCAGGTTTTGCTTGTCCTGTGGCGATAACGATCACTTAAATACCTTCCTGTAGATAATTTGTAAAAATAATCTCGCAATCGCAGAATACAGCAAGCATTACTTTTCCAACCGACGGAACTGCACGTGCTGTAAGCTGACGCCTTTCTTCTGGCACATCTGACAACGTTATTTCCATTTAGAGAGGTGCTCAACCATTATTCTATTAGAATTTCGTGACAGGATTAGGTTTTCGCCAAGAAGATTAGAAAAATGTCCTCTTTAGTATGTCGATTGTTTTCTTCCGTAAGCCGGGTCTTTTTCACGAACCTTTTTATCCAACTGATCCAAAAGGTTGCAATAATATTCAGAGTTAATTGTTTTTCCTTTTGAAGATAATCAATCAACAAAACCCCTTTTGCATCCCAGAAAACTGATGCCATAACCTTTTTGCCGATCGTTCTGACTTGACTTGTTTTGGAACTGAACGACCAGCTTCAGCCCATTGTAAACGTTCTTGTTTCAGTTTAGGATCATGATGGTTTTCCAAGTCTCATCCATAATTATAAAACGACGCACAAATTCGGTTTTATTCTGCTTAAAACCCTCCAAATTACGGTGAGAAATTTGTTTTCGATGAATTGTTAACGAATGCCGCACTAACTTTCCGAGTAGCTTTTTCATATGTAATTCTTCGTGTAAAATATGGAGTACTCGTTCATCCGAGATGCTTATGGTGTCAGCAATTTCACGCTTAGTCAAACTTGCATCTTTACAAACAATATTATAAACTTGCTCAATGATTTTTGGTGTTGTTGCACTTTTTGGACGTCCACTACGTGGTTCATGTTGAACGCTTGTACGACCACGTTTAAACTCTAAAACCCATCGATGTACAGTTGGAAATGAACTAGCAGATTCTTTTAGCACTTTCACCATTTTTGTCTGAATTTCTGTTGCTGATAAACCTTTCAAAGCAAAGAATTTTATCACCGCACGATGTTCGATTTTTCCATTTTAGCAGAATACACTGACAGGTTAACTTCAAATGGCTTGTATAAATTGACAGATCGAAATGAACTTTTGTGTGTGTTCAAATGGAAGATGAAATATTAAAATGGCGTATAAATTTTAATTCCTCTACTGGTTAATAGGCGTCGGTATTCAGTTCACTTTTGGGAAAGAAAGCTTCCAGAGAAATAAAGACCCAAATATGCCAAAAAGTTATAACACCTGCAGTACTATAGAATAACATTATATCACATCGGTGAACTCATCACCACCTCACTTTATACGGTTTTGACAATGCTTGCCTGGTACTGGCAAAACAAGCGTGTCACCGAATTTTATTATCAAACAATTGTGTGGTGAGGAGTTTACCGATGTGATATAATCTAAGTACATACACCACAGCCCTTGCAATCACTATCATTGAAACTACAAGGGATCACAGGAAAGGATAGTATGAGAAACACAGAAGTAATAGATAAACTCAAACCAAAATCAATAGACGCAATTATAGGTGAAAGACAACTAGGTTTACTAAGGCTTATTCACAAAGTGAAAAACGAAAGGCCGATAAAGGAAATCTACGAGACAAACATACCAGGAAAGAACAAAGTAGGATGACCGCGATTAAAATGCGAGAAATGAATGAAGGTGGAGACAAAAGAGCGAGAAATCCACTAGAAAGAGGCCCGACGATTAATACAGGGTAGAATTTCGCGCAGAAGGATGATAGGGAAACATCCCAAACGAACAAGTGCACTAACATCGTGAATGTATCCGATATTTTGTGAAGGTGTGTGACACGCCTAATCCACTTACCGTGAAATATAAGGATCACATGGACTAAACTGATGAAGTGGAAAGGAAAGATACAGTGCGTCCAAGTTATCGTGCGTTCTTTTGAGGCGATACCCTTTCAGACCCCCTTAAATAAAAAGTAAACAATAGGTGTTTACGATTTAGTCACGTCTTCCACGATTACGCAATCAGCGGTATGGAAATACAACTGTATCGGTTAAGTAGCTGAAGTATACTAAATAATATTGCATGGAATGGCTGCCTAACATGTCGTGACTAATCTCTGACCAATAGCGTGTCCTATAAGATTTACGCAATTGACGTAGAGCCAAATTCCTAGAACATTCGAAACATCTCTCGTAAATTTATCACATCATTTATATACATACATCTCAAACCGAAATATTTCAAATTTGTCGCCTTTCAGGTGGAAGTCGCGTTGTTATCCCATTGGTGGTATAAAGAAAAATTCGAGGATTATCCGCAAAATAGGAAGATTTTATTTCCGTATATGTATTAATAACTCTAGTCCTCAATTCACAAGCCAGCAGAATTGATTAAAATTTAGATATAAGATATAATAAAGATATAATAAATAAATTTGTCTAGTTAGTTGCAGTTTTCTTTTATGGTTAATTCATCAGTGCGAGAAGATCTCCCAACGTGTTTATGTAGAAATCTGGAACTAAATCTTGGTCCTCTTTTTTATCGGATTCTTTCCATTTCTCGACGTCCTCCAGTGTTGTAACACCGGACAATACCAATAGGGTTTGGTACCCGCATCTTGTGCCCATTAAAATATCCGTGTTGCACCTAAAATTAACAAATATTTATCTTGTTTTTTCTTCTATCAATTTAAAATGTAATGTAGAATACTCCCCTTGTATAAATTAGTTTTGATTTTATAGGCAGAAAGAAGTAAATAAAAAAAGTTACAGATTTTTCCTAAAACTAGGTCGTTTAACGAAATGAGCAATTTGAAGGATATCTACAGCTTCTAATAAAGATACACCTTCTAAACGTCAACAACGTTTCATTAGAAACAGAAACCTGTTATTTGCCTTCTTCTAACCGGAAGTTATCCAAAAATAGGATAGTTAATAGGTAGTTTTTTCAAAACCACAACATTAAGCAAAATTAATATTTTTACCTGTCGCCTATCATCAAAGTCCTTTGCGGATCAATATTAACCAATTTCTTTATAGCCTCCGTAATATACGTTTCGGGCTTCCCAATCAAGAACGGCTTTCGTTCTGCGCACGTCTCTATCGCTCTAACGATAGCTCCGGATCCAGGTTTGACTATTCCACTACGAGCAAGCGGAAAGCGTTCGTCGGTATTTGTCGCCACGAAGTGACAATCCGGATTGTTCAAGTAACTAGCTGCCTTTAACATTTTTGGGTACGATATGTACTGATCAAAACCGACCACCACAGCTCCCACGTCCGGGTCGAGTTTCAAATTATTTATGTAGGACAGTAGATCTTCATCTACGTTATCCGGCTGAAAATTGATATTGTACGAATGGAAAACATTACGGTACTGATACGTACTCCGATTGGTACATATTCAATGTTCACTTCGTCGAGTTCTTGTGTTATACCTTTCGTTCCAACGACGTATACTTTTTGTTAAAATTTCTGTCCTTCAAGTAATTTGCGGCTAGATAGGCGGTGGACATGATTTCTTCCTGTAATAAATTTGAATTTTAAACGCGGTCGAGTTGTGCATAAAAATTCAAGTTTGCTTAGATTAGTTGAGGTGTCGAACTCGAAAGTTCGGTTACTTCTGCCGTGAGCTGTATATAATCATATACGTGAAAAAACCTGTCGACGTCAGTTACTTTTGACCCGAGCCGTATGTTTCCGCAGTGCTGATCATCACGATAGACTTTACGCACACAACCAACACGTCAACGGTAGTTATCACTATCTGCGTCGTTCTGATCGCTCGTAATGTAACTGAACAAAGCGCGACTTATCGAATTTTTTTATTGTCAGAGAGTGGCCACACTGACAGACACCAAAAGACAAGGTTGGCAGTGAAAAGATGGTGGACCTGTCAGTTTGTATGTGATGTTAGAAGCTTCATCAATTTATGTATTTGTAGAGTTTTACTAAACGATAATAAAGCATCAGTCTACACATTACAATTCTTACCATTAGAAAGCTACACTCACCATCCCTATACGCGGTTCACGGTTATACCGATCTTCAGCACGGCTTTGTGAGATGTCGCCTTACTTTCTAAACCAGCACTATATATACAAGGGTGTTTTATGTTTGTACATATGAGATTATCCAATTACGAATTCTCTCAGGGTGGGATAACCGAGAAGCGCAACTGCTGCAGGAGTCTGGCAACTTAGTTGTCCACTTCTTTAGAAGCAAATAGCTGCAAAAATGCGTATTTGGTACATAATGGGAGAATTCTTAATTGGGTAATCTTATTTGTACAAATATTAAACTTTTACTATAATAACAGTAACTGACGAGTCAAACTTGATATATAAAATCCACGTCGAAAGTAACCGGACTTTCCACATGGAGTGTATACAATCCTATACGGGAAGAAACGTGTATAGAATAAAACGCACGCTTTTACAGTGGTGATTGCTGTAGACTACGCTAACGATTTATTCCCGTAAGACCTGTACTGCAGCTTAAGTTTGAGACGGACTATATTCACACAGACAGGATGACAATAAATCTTCTGAAAGACCTTTTCCTGAATAAGTTCAGTGACCTCTACGATTGATCTGCACTGTTGTGATTTCTTTTTATAGGGATATCTCAAGCCGAAGGTTTTTGAAACTCTCCCAGTAGCAATGAGGGAAGGTCGTGCAATAACACCGGCGGTACTGCAACCTGTCAGTGAGAATTTCCGCATAAGACTCAATCAGACAAAGTATACAGAATGACGGTAGTCATCTTCCTGGCGTGATATTCAAAACCTGAAACTTTTTTGTTACAATAATTAAACGATTTCGTAAGTTTTTTTTTTTAATAGATACCAATGAAGAGTGTGGTTTTACTGCCCCGCCCCGTACTTCCGGTACCACTCCAATACCCGGTCTACAAGTAGGTTTTTATTTAGATTTGATGTTGCGGTTCGAATCATTTTGGTTGTGTAATTCTTTCATACTCATAGTTTAAGAAAATGCTTAAATAGCAACTGCCGTTCTCTCAAATCGAACGTATACGAGGGCTATCCACAAACTAACCTACGTTTTGGAATGAAAACAAATTGAAGTGACAGAAAACATTTTTTTTTATTATATTCATATGATAGCCTAACTCTTAAGCTATTTTTCAACGTAACCCCCGTTCAAATTGAGACAGTTATCGTAGTGATGCAACAGTTTCTTGATACTATTACCATAGAATTCAGCCGTATGAGACTTCAACCAGGTCTTCATGTGCGGAAACGAGTGGTAGCCGCTTGGCACGTGATCTGGACTATACCGAGAATAGCGGAACATTTTCCAACCTAAACCATCCAAAAGCTCCCGAGTTTGATTGGTAAAGACAATTCACGCCCGTAGCATTGAAAATACAAAACCTTTGAACTCGGCATTCCCCGATACTTGTCTTTCTCAATTTTTTTAATGTTTCACAATACCTTGCGAACTTTATTGTTGAACCACGTTCGAGAAAATCGGCAAGAAGCACACTGCTCCTATCCTCAAAAACGGTTACCATGATCTTTCTTGTTGACAATGTCTGCAAACATTTTCAATATCCTCACTCCATAGACTGTTTGACTTTTACCTCACAATCGACATGTTTTACCCAAGTCTCATCCTCAGCTACGACACGTTCAAGAAGTGAGTCACCATCTTTGTTGTAGGCGTCTAAAAATGTCGACGATGTCGCCATGCCTTGTTTTTTGTAGTCTTCTGACAAAAAATGTTTCTAACTGTCTGGTTCAAAACTTATGGTAGCCTAATTTATCCTTAAACAATTCCATGCGTGAAATTTGAGGAGACTCAAACGAGAGCTCCGAAATTGTACAGCGGCGTTTTCACGAATTTTCTCATTCTCTTTCGACGTCAGTTCATAGGTCACCGTGCTTGGTCGGCCGCTTTGCTCTTTATCAACATACCCAAATAGCACAGTACACTGGAACCGCATTTATATCCGCCGCTCGAGAACGTAAACACATGCTCCCGGGAGGGAATCCCACCACTGCTACCCAGCGGAGGAGAAATTGACGCTTTACGCGCTGATTGGCTTGTTTGAACAGGGACTAACGGCTGATTGGGCCATGTTTGTCAAGAGGTATGCGAGTGGGGGATGCCGAGCGGATATAAGTGAAAGCTACAGCGAAATATAAGTGCGAAACGATGTAAATGGGGGTGGATATAAACGCGGCTCCAGTGTATATCCATTGGATATTCAGTCCAGGTCCATAATGTGCAAATACAGATGAAATGTGTTATGTACATATATACCTTGCATATACATTTATGTATATTGTTTTGAGTATAAGGTTGTATAGTTTCAATGTTCTTGGAGAATATTCACTGTACATATTAAGTATATGCACCAAACTCTTACTTACAAACTAATTTACGTTATCGAATAGGGATGTGCTATGTATGTACATATAATATCCAGAAAAAACGTACGTACGTACAAACGAGTGCATACGTTATCTGACTTATATATATATATATGTGTATATGTATATGCACACATGTGCATGCTTGTACGTGCTGTGTAATGTGTGTGTATGCTGTGCTTCTTCTTGTTTCTAATCGTATTGTAGATTATTGTACTTTTCTTTTTTTATGATATGACATGTCCAATTCTTGTATACTAAGGCTGAATGGATTAATAAAGATTATGATTATGATTATGAAGTAGTGTAAACCGGACTGACATTGACACTCCATCGTTTGTCGAGCAAGGCGCGACATTAAAATTCGGAGGAGTGACAGCGTCAGTCCGGTTTACACAACTTATCATGCACTCGTTTGTCGAATCTTAGTTATAAAGTTGCATAAAATGCTTTCTACCAAATGTATGATACATTTCATATACATAGCATCTGCCCAATGTAAAAATGCGTGTGAAATGTACGTTGTTTCCATACATTTTACAATTTCTTTTATGAATTTCATTCGGGCTGTTGTTTTCATTACCAATCGCACTTCACACCTGGCGGAATTTTCTATTGGAACACTCATTTTAAAAATATACAATTCACTAACCACAAGCAACGTGAATCTCTCGCTAATGCAGCTGGATGCGCACTGAGTGAGGGAACGCCCAGACACCAAATTGGCGCCGATAGTCCCGCCCCTTACCACGTCAGGTCAAAACGTAAGTTAGATTTCTGGGTAACCCTTGTATACGAAGCTTCCGAAAGCTCCGAAAGCTATTGGAAACACTTTTATTTTTATTTATATATTTCTTAAACCTATAATCAAGAGGACATCGACCCCCTCAATTTAGGAGGTGCCTCATGTGCCTGGCCGGAAATGTGCTATTTGGATTACAGCTCTCCATCCAGCCTTCTTAGATTTTCCAAAGCATTTCAACCAAGCTTGAGACTTTTACACTTAATTCTATTTCTATTTCCCCTTAAACCGGCTTGTGTTAATGTGGAAACTCATCGAGAACAAATCACCTGAAATAGTGCCCTATACACTCCAATAAAGTTTCTGCAAGATAGTCAGCAGATGAGTAAGCTTAAATAATTTTGCGACTGTCTTGTTTAGAAATTACTGCCTTTCTGAAGCTGTTATGAAAGTTTGGATAATGCAATTCAGCTGACGATAAGTCAGTGTATCTCCCTCAAAATGTGAGAGCTTAACAGCTTTAAAAAGGCAGTATACCCATGCAAATGTTAAACTAATGTAACGTTAATAAATAGAATTTAAACAAGCTCAAATTAGCCGGTCTCTTATCTTATATCTTATTTACATATTTGCCTAGTACGTTTGTCTATCAACATACATATTTACCTTTTACAAACGTACCCCATTTTGAGAGCTTTCTGCAAGAACTCATCCCTAACTTTCGTCGAGTTATTCGTCACGAAAAATATTTTCTTCCCTAATTCCCTCAGGAAATTCAAAACTTGGGGTGAACCTTCGAAGACTTGATTGTCCAGCCACAGCACACCATCGCAGTCAGTGAGGAGCACATCGAAGGAATCTATGAAGCTTTTAATTTCCTTCTTGGATAAACTGGCGAGATTGCTTAATGTGCGCTTGTACATCGTGGAGATGTTCGACTAAAAATAAAAAGGAAAATATGATTCACATGTGCACATTCACTTTCACTGGGTATATTGACTTTGAATGCTTTCGTTAGGAGACTTATCATGACATTGCGGTCTGTTATAAACGATAAGGTTTCCACGATCGCTGTCGATAAAAATCTGAGTGCTTCAATGAATTTAAATTAGATAATAGGAAAATATTGCGATATACCTTTCAGAACGTTCAGGGCAATTTTAAATAAATTAATATCGACCGCGCATGAGCAAGTGGTATCAAGGTTAATCTCGTTGAAAAAAAACCGGCAGAAAATGAATGCAAGTGTTGTAGGCAAGCAGGTACTGAATAGTCTCCGTAGTTTTGCATTCCCAAGGTATTTTCGAACGACTGCATTCGTAAACATGCCGATAAAAGTAAGTATAAATCCGAGTAATCGATTAAATTACATAATTTTTATGGGTTAACTTAAAGGTCAGTCAATACTCCTATTCCGCACAAACGCAAAACATGTTTTTCCATTTAATCTGCAACTATTCATAATTTTCAGGAGGGAGATACTCTACCGAGCATCGACCTGTTCGAGGACACCCCAGCTAACAAAGTGAACATCGCGAAGCTATCCGAAGGGAAAAAAATAATCATCTTCGCTGTGCCCGGAGCATTCACTCCAGGTTGCTCCAAGGTAATTTCCATTGACCTTGAATAAATACTTTGTTTAATCCTTGAAACCTTTTTGAATCCATATGGACGTGAGACTGGTGGCATCTTCCCTTCTAACATCTCCATTCTATTCCGTCTTGTGTGTAATCTGCAATGCTTCTATCATCTCCTTACCTCATAATAATGACACGCAATTATTTACAGACGCACTTACCTGGCTACATACAGAAAGCAGACAATTTGAAGAAACAGGGTGTCTCTGAAATTGTCTGCGTTTCAGTCAATGATCCTTTCGTAATGTCGGCTTGGGGAAAAGATCAAGGAGTCGGTGATAAAGTTCGCATGTTGGCCGATCCTCAAGGAACCTTTACTAAAGCTGTTGAATTACAAACAGATCTGGCTGTGCTAGGAGGATTACGCAGTAAAAGATATTCTATGATCGTCGATAATGGTAAAGTTGTTTCTTTGCAAGTCGAGCCTGATGGGACCGGTTTGTCTTGCTCGTTAGCCGATGCTATTAAATTGTAAAGTCTTCCTGGTCTACTTAACTATTTGCTCCATCACCAAAACTTCGAAATATAGGTCTTAAAAATATTCTTGTGAGACATCGCTTGTAAACTTTTGAACGTTTTGTTTTCTATAAAATACATTTAAATTAGGAGTTTATTCTGGTGTTTTATTATTTATCTGAGTGTTTTGTTCCTATTTAAAACATTAAACACATAATACATAAGACATGTGGGAAGGTGAGGGAGCAAAGCTGAATTAAAAAATTTATTTTGGATATGTACATCCAATTTTGGGTGTAATGGCTGATAAGAAGAATGACGAGGAAATACATCTTCCTCTTCAAAGTTGTTTATAAGATCGGCTTTCTCTGAATACAAAGGGAAGAAAAATTCGAAAGACAGCAGCAAACGATTGGAACGGTCATATTCGGAAATTTACATCCTGTCACGAAGATAACCTTTTTATCGCAGTGTATCTTTCAGCGATGATTAAGATTGTGATTACAACTTCAAAAGCAAGGGAACATGTACGAGGGCGATTCGTAAAGTAAGTTCCGTTTCCATCTAGTGAGGAGTCGAGGTTCAATGTGAATCTGGCAGTGCCAGTGAGAGAATCGTTCGGACATTTCTTCGTGCTATTTTAGTCGTTTAAAATGACTGCTGCAATTACAAATTCGGACTGTGAACTGCCTGCTGTTATCCGATTTCTATATTCAAAGAACATGAAAGCTGCTGAGATTCATCGTGAATTTTGTTCTGTTTATGGTGAAAATGTCATGGACAACACCGGCTTAAGGTAACATTTTTATCTGGGCGAGAGGGTAATTAGCCTCGTCCGACGCACCAGAATCCACCATAAATTACTTTATTTATACGGTAACACAACAAATAATAACTGATCACAGTTTTCGTACTTCGCACAGTTATATATTAAAACGGTAATTTGCTAAAACGCCGAAGACGCGCGCTCCAGCTGTTTATATACCTGACGGCCAGGCCTCTGGAATACTCCGACAATTTCAAGATATTTCTGGCGACGACGCGAGCCCAGTGGAAATTCCGAAACAAAACAGTGAGTCTTCGCACGACTACACGCTAATTAATTTCGAGCACCGAAACAGTACTTAATCGTTGTAATGAGAAAGTTATTTCTTATGATTGAACTTTTGGCGCCCCCTAGACGTCTTACGGGCCTTTAGTCGCCCCTGGTCATAAGTGACGATGATGTTTCGAAAAGGACGAACTAATGTCTACGATGAAGAACGGAGCGGAAGATCAACTATTGACACGGAAGAGCTTTTGGGTAATGTCGAAGAGAAAATTCGTGAAAATCGACGATTCATGGGCACAGATATTAGTGCCTTTTTCCCTCAAATTTCACGTATAGATTTGAACGAGCGTGTTACTGCACATTTTGGTTACCATAAACTTTGTGTACGGTGGGTGCCAAAACTTCTTACCGAAGACCATAAAACAATTAAAGAGGGTCGAATCGGCACTAACTTTTCTGACACGCTACGATGTTGAAGGTACAGATTTTGTCGGTCCATATCGTAACAGGTGACGAAACTTGGGTCGTCTATGTCATTGTTGAGACGAAAAGACAGTCGATGTAATGGGATCGCTCTAATTCGGCTACGAGGAAACATTTAAAGTGCCATCGAAGATTTTCTGCGAGAAAAGTCGTGGCCACTGTCTTTGGAGACAACAAAGGCGTTCTTCTTCTGAACTTTATAGAACCAAGAACGACAATAAACGCTGTGAAATCTTGAAGAAGCGCAGAAAAGCTATTCAGAACAAGCGACGTGGATTATTGTGAGTTCTGGTGGGTACCCAGTTTATTGTGTCGATGGTTATGGAAAGATACAAAATCAGAACATTGTTTACTCTCTAAGATCTACACAGCTACGTCCATGCTATGTCGCTCTAACTCTACCGAACAATGCCCTCTAGCGTGGACACTACACTAGTCACCACCTAGCCACAACCATCTCTTCCCTAACACGAAGAAATGGCTTGGATCACAACGGTTTGAGAGCGATGAAGAGCTGCAGGACAGTGTTACAGCGTGGCTTAATTCACAGGTGACAGAGTTCTATGAAGAGGGCATTAAGAAATCGGTTCATTGCTATGTCCATGTAGAAAACTTGCTGAAAGTAGTTGGTTTTAAGTTGTATACAATAAAAACCTCTTCCTATATTGGTGTTTTTCTTTAATAACCAAACGGAACTTACTTTAGGAATTGCCCTCGTACTTACAACGCACGTTTCCAGAATTTAAGAACAAATTGTTTACACCGCATGTATATTTGAAAAAGCAATGCAAGCTTCTATCATTTCCACAACGATACGTCATCGTGACTTGACAATTTCATTACCTTAATCATTATTTCAACCATGATTCTATCAAAATTTTCAGTATTAAGGTCGATAAAGCCGACAAGATTTCTACCGCGTCGCGATTACACCTATTGCGATAATTACGAAAAAGAACCAAGCCCCACCGTTGTCACGATTATTGGCGGACACACTGGCGAAGGCCAACTCGCCGCCTTACTTCTCAAACAGAGCAAGTTGATCGACGAGATACATTTGTATTCGGGACTGATAGATCCGTGTCCCATCGCGGTGGATTTGAGCCATATTGATACGAACCCAACTGTTAAATCGTATTTTGGGCAAGGGTTCCTCAAAGAGGCGATTACTGTAAGTAACTGTAGAGGGGAGGGGGAAGGGAGGGGGCATGAGGTTTTGAATGAACTGGATTAAAGGCTACGCCAATTTGGATAAGTCCAAATGCACATTTCGACAAGTATCTGACCATCCTCACTTGTTTTTCCATTGAGAATGGTAGACCAAATGTTAGCCATGTATCTCATGTATTTACATGACCAACATTTTCTCTACTGAGCGTTTCGTAACTCACATCAATTCGAAGATTTTGTACGCTTTCGTTTAGTGAGGATGACGACATAATCCTCGAAAATTGTCGTAATACATGTTTGGAATCATCCGAATCGACGTCGTAAGAATAAGAACCATTTCATGCAAGTTCGTTCTGAACCACTTCTGTCACTTTACCCGTCACAATGGGCTTTCCTATTGCAGGGCGCGCAAGTGGTTCTTGTTTGCGGCGGACAAACGAAGAAACCTTGCAAGAATCCGGCGGATATGTTCGAGGAAAACGCCGATTATGTGCGAAATGCCGCGATATACATGGGCGAATTCAATCCGGATGGGATATTTTGCATATCGACGCCGCCGGTTGCCGCCATCGTACCCATGGTATCGGAAGAACTGAAAAAGGAACCGCAATACGATCCCAGAAAAATTCTCGGTATTATGACGCTACCGGTCGTACGAAGTAACACCATCGCAGGCAGATACATCAACAGAAATCCCGCCGACGTTGCCGTTCCCGTGATCGGGGGAACGTGCAGGAGAACGCTGGTTCCCATATTTTCCCAAATTAAGCCGCCATCCGGCTTGCAGAAAGCTCTACAGCAGCTTTTGCACGATAAAGTTTGTTCCGCCGAAGACGAAGCGGTCGACTTGAAGTATATCGAGAATACGGGAAGCTGCTTCGTATCGAGTGCTTTCGCTTCGGCCAGATTTGTTACGTCGGTTTTGAAAGGTCTTACAGGAGAGAGGGAAGTCGTTGAATGTGCTTTCGTGCGCCAATTGGGACATATCGAAACTTTTCTTCCTTACATGGGATCGATCGTGAAATTGGGTAAGTGCAAGCGTGAAACTTCTTTGTCAAACAATTTTGATAAATAACATCAGAAAAGTACGTTTTGTGTTTATCTTGGACTTGAAATTACGATACCTCTCATAACTCTGTAACTCGAATTTTTAATTCGAATTCTCCTTAACACATTGACTGCCATGGCTGTCATATTTAATAGCCAGTGATGTTTCTGTTGAGGCTTTGGCTATCAAATATGTTAGCCAAAAAGGATTCACATGTCAAGCCATAGCTTACAAAAAATTGATCACTTATACCCAATTCCTTTTGAGGTTTGATGCTGGTCCCCCTCTTCCTCCCTGCGATGTGTCCAAATATGATGGCCATGATACGTGCTGATAAACTTGTTAAGTTTCACGGGGAAATCGCGGCTATTTTTTATTATTTTTTTGTCTTGATAACCAGGCAAAAATTCATCATTACCATTAAAAATTTAGCCAGATTAAAGAAAACTCTTTTACTTAAATTTAATATTGGATACTACGAATCGAAGATTAATTTATTTTTCTTACGTTCACGGATTGCATTTCCGTCTGTAGTGTTTATGATTTGTCTGATTCGCAGCGGAAATACGAAAGTAAATTAAAAAGTTTTCGGAATGACAATGAAAACAAAATAATAATAAAAATAAGTAATTTTTCAATATAATTCCCTCGAAGCACAAACACACTTGATCCAACGTTTCTCTAGCTTCTAGATTACCTCCCGGAAGTGACTTTCATCGAGGTTCCCAAAATAATCGACTCTATCAGTTCTTCATTCGACGGAACCAAATTAGGCGAATAGGGCGGATCCGTGGGCACTTTGTCGTGGTGAAAGAACACCTTTTTCCTTAACCATTCCCGAGCATGTTTCCTGAATTACTGGTTTCAATTTGTCAAAAAGTGTTGTGTAATATTGGCCAGTAACAGTTCTGCCTTTTTCAAGATAATGTACTCCGGGGTAACATGGCCCTCAGTTACCTTCATACAACTGTCATTTAGGGAAGTAAACAGCAATTTTTTACTACAAGATATTGCATGATTATTTAGCAATAAGCCATAACTATAATATATATTATTTAAGGGATGTTTTTAACATCGTATATTTTTATATACATATATAATTTTGTTGGTCCTGTTGGTCCTGTTGGTCCTGTTACCCCGTGAATTTGAGGTGAATGGACCATTCCAGATTATATTCTATAAAAGCACGGCAGCAAATATCTGGGCTAAACGGACCTATTGTTGTATATTCAATTCATTTAGGAAAAATATTGGTGTGATCAATTGTTTGATTTAACCCTCCGTGGTTACACTTCAATATAGAATCTAGATGGCCGTATCGACGTCCATTGGACCCCAGCCATTTCAACAAACAATTGCAAAAAAATACTGTCCGGTATTGATGCAAAAATTCTGGAACATGCTATAAACATTGTAGATTAAGGACGAACAGTTTATTTGCAAGAAAATGGCAAGATGAAAACAATCAATTAAAAAAATGTCGCAAAAATAAAAATTTTTGAATCGAAAAAATCGTAATCATGTCAATTTTTAATATTTTTAATTAAAATTTGATAATTATAAAATTTGCGCTCAAAGTGAAAAGTGGGGTCTGATAGAGTCCACGTGACCACGGGGGTTAATTACATATTCCGGATGTTGTATCGGGACCCTAATAAGGGTGTTTGAAAAAAGGGTAAAGAAAAAATTCAAATAATAAAAAAAGTAATATATTTATACATTTATTTAAAGAAACGTTTTTTTTTACGAAGCAATTACAAAAGAAAGAAATTATATTTAATTATATTTCCCACCGTAAAATTTCAAAAAACGGACAAAAAAAGGAAAAATATAGAAATTGATTACAAATTAATTAATTTGAAAAAATAAAGTTTAAACATTTACTACTTGAGTTCTTATACACTAGTGGATATTAGTTAGATCGCTCAGGTTTCCTACAACCAATCATATTATTAAATTGAGCGGAACTATTTGTTACCGATTACCGGAAGTTTCCGTACGATCCAAACTCTCTATGTAGGATTCTTCATCGGTTTCTTTGAATTTCATTGTCTGAGAATGTCTTTTGCAAAAAAAAAGAACCATGTGACCTTCATCCTATTTGTAAAACCTTTGCTACGTATAATCTGAACCTATTCACTTTTTTTTGCTAAAAACTTTAGCGATGCAAAACTTACCAGGTCCAAGTATAATTCTATCTTCATCCTCATACTCTGAGAAGCTTTCGAGATAGTCTTCTTCACTTTCTTGGATGGAATAAACATAACAATCAGTTTCATCACTAGAAGAAATATTTGTACGGAACAAGAAGTCTTGAGTACATGATAGGACTTGATGTAACTAGATTCTATTAAAGAACAAAAAAGAACACTTTAGGCTACATGGTATTTTATTTTTACTTGTTACATATATATTATTGGGCTAACTGGACTCTTGTCGGGGTAACTGGATCCGTCTAGATCTAGTTACCCCAACGGAATGGCCCAGTTATTCCTTTCTTTTAATTCGTGGTAACTGGACCACCCATACCAGACAAGCTACAATAAGCCTAGGGGTGGTAGTTTGCATATTTATAGATAAAATCATTCATTATGTTTATGCCTCAATAGTAGTAAAGAAACAGGTACTTACCAAGAAATGGTGGACGCTTATTAAACATTCATAAACACGACGTTGATTGGGAAAATTTTGTCTTAAAAAATATTGAACCTCTCACAACTACCAAATGGCCTCAAATGAAGTAATACCTGTTGTTCTAGAGAGAAATAAAGAAGATAAAGGTGTGCCAACCAAATAACATGATCATTCCCAAAAATATGGACGTGAATAATCCCTAGCCCAGTTACCCCCTTGACTCAGTAACCCCTGAGCACCTTAACCAATAAGCAACATTTCTTCTGGATTTCAAAAAACCGATGCCATTACTTTTCCAGCCGACTAAATGGTCTTTGCATTGTTGGGAACTGATTCACCGCGTGCAGAAACAAAAATGCAATCAAAACAGTGCTTTAATTGCATTTTTGTTTCTGGTGTGTAGTGATGAATTCAGGTCTCATCCGTGGTCACGAATTGTCTCTTGATATCCGTTGGATTCGTCGTAAACACTTCCAAACAATCGGCTGAGGTTCGAGCTCGAATGCGTTTTACTCCAAATTGAGCAAATGCGGCACCCATCTTGCAGAAAGCTTTTTAAAACCCAATTCACTATGTAAAATACGAATTACTCGTTCATAAGAGATTCCTACGGCTTCCTCAATTTCACACACTTTTATTCGGCGGTCTGCCAAAATCATATCATCGATATTTTCCACAGTTTGTGGCTTGGTGGCCATTTTTGGACGTGGTTCATCACTTGGATGCCTGCAGCCACGTTTGAATTCCGAAACCCAAAAACTCACGGTGGAAAATGAAGGTGATATATCCTCAAGAACGGCATCTAACCTTGATTTGACTTCCGTTGCGGTTTTCTCTTCCAAATAGAAAAATTTGATGACGGCTCGAACTTCCTTTTTAACCATAATTGGAAACACCAAAAAGATACTTGACTTAAATGCTTGTCAAAACCAGACTATTTGACGGATCGATTTAACATTTGCAGTCAATTGATATGAAAGACTTACCAGCACAGTCACATAAAGTATTTGTAAAAATATCAACCCCTAACAGTGATTCCGGAAACTTGTTAACCTATCATCGTAAGTAGACATAGTAGGAAATTGATTTCCTACTATGAAATTGAACTGCCGAATACGGATTTCGACTACGAACTCGTTATCTTCAGCGAAGAAAATATTTTTCTTTCGCCAAATAATTCCTTGATCAAATTACTAATTAATTTTCATTCTAGGTCGTAGCGGTGTGGAATCGACTCATATGCCAAGAATAAACGATCTCGAATGCGAATACCTATTGAAAGCTTACCCGTTTCTCAAACGTCATATCGCAATGGGCGAAGCTTACGTTATCGGAGATTTGCCAAAAGAATGCACGATCGACCCGCGCTTATCCGGATATTGCCAATTCGTCACGAAGAAACCGGTCTCCCAAGTCGGAGATTTCAAAATCGATTTCGAAGCCCTCACCAAAGAGAAGGAACAAAAGTGTATCCAGATTATAACGTAAAGTGCTGTTGATCACCTAATATATTCGGTAATGTCACTTTTGTAATTTGAAATAAAGAAACTAAACCTAGACGACGCAGTACTTTATTTAATGAAAAGGGACGTTCATTTTCTTTTGAGATGAGGACAATACAAATTATCGCATTAAATAACTCGGTTGGAACTGTTTGGTCGGTGTTGACATTTTGGGCGTATTCGGACTAATCGGACGACTAAATCCAATGATCGGTTGAGCTGACGTCTTCTCCTTTTTAAGGACCGGCTTTAGAGGGTAGGTGTGACCTTTGACAGGTGGAGGCGAGAACGTCGTCTTCGTGAGTTTTAGAAATTTTGGTTGCGGTTTTTTCTGTCTGTCCTCCTTCTGTCTCCTAGAGTTGATAATAAAAGAGTCAGTGTGTTTTAGAATTGCAATTTCCGGTTCTGAATACTCGTTTGAGTAAGACAGATGCGGCCTCAGTTCTTGATCCGGTACATTTACAAGCTGTCTTTGTCTGTTTTGCTGGGTTTCCTCGTTTCGTTGTTCGCGAGGCATTCTTGGTAGTTCCACAGCTTTATTCGTGAGTGGTTTATTGCTTTTATCACGTGTTTCTTCGTTGGGATGCACGCGCGTCTCGTTCGAACTGTCCCCACCACGTTCCCTTGGTTTCTCTCGTCGTTTTTCTCTTGAGCTTGCGCGCGATTGTTCCTTGGGACTTTCCGAAATTCGGGAATGTCTAGGACTGGTTCGATCTCCGCTTTTTGGACGTTCATCGCGAGCGAGTGGTTGGATCGCGGTTGGACGAACTTGATCTTCTGGCGGACTTTTCGATTGCCTAGGACTTGTTCTACCTCGATATTCGTCACGAACGGGTTCCCTAGGAGTTGGCGGTTGTTCAATGGGAATTGGGATTTGGTCGTCGGTGGGGGTTTCTGATTGCCTAGGACTAGTTCGACCCTCCCGCTCGTTACGAACAGATTCCCTAGCACTCGATGGTTGTTGGATTGGAGTCGATCGATTTTGATCTTCAGTGGGTGTTCGTGGTTGTCTTGGGGTAGGTCGATCTTCGTGATATTCGTGAGGATTCTCCGATGATTGATGATATTTCGGTCGACTTTGATCGATTTCCATCGGTGTATCCGTTCGATCTCCGCTATGAATGCTTGCCCGTTCATCATCGATAAGTCGTCGTACAGTTGGTAAGTCATCGTAATTAACTGAAGGGCGTTTCTCTCGAGCTCCTCGTGATTGATCCGCTTGGTAATTATCCCGGCGTTCTCTAAATTGATCTTGTCCTTCGTATGCCGGAGGATTATTGAGAGATTGTTCATATTCGCAATTTTGATGATAGTCTTGCCTTCTAGAAGTCGGTCGCGAATTCGAATACGCATTTTCGTGTTCATTCTTCCTCGATTCCCGACGTTGGTGTTGCACGTAATCGTTTCCATCCCGCTTAATCTCCTTCTGCGAAGCTCGTTCGAGCTGCATCCTATCCTCTCGTTCCGCCAGTTGCCTTTCCAACTCTCGCATCTTTTCTTGCTCCCTTTGCATTTCGTATTCGCTGATTCTATTCATCAAGTCCGATTCGTATTCCATGAACATTTCGTTGTACAGATTTTCGTATTCCTCTTGACTGGTTTCCATAACCTCTTCCGTATTGAGCTGGTCCTCTCCATCTTGATGTGTCGCCATTTTCCCTTTCGTTTTCATCCGCGCCGATAATTTCTCGTCATCGGAATCGGTACTGGTTCGACTAGGACAGTTGCAGCACGAATGTCTCGATCGACACGATTTCTTAACGACTCCTACATCGCTCGAATTGCTTTCGCGGATATCCGCAGGTTCGCGGATAATTTTCAACGGTTTATCATCGCAGCATTTCGGTTTCGCTCGGTTCTTCGCTTGCGACAGCATATTCAAGCAGTCTTGAGCCATCATGCGAGTCGTGGTACATTGAGGACGGCGGATACAAGGATAACACGTCGTCCTTTGTTCGGGGCAGTTTTGCCACGTCTCTACGGAATCGCATTTGTTAGGTTTCCATTTCGCCCAATACGATTCTTCCAGCCTGTTGATGGTATATTGCGGCGGTTTGTGCGTATTTTGGGAAGCGTACCTGCCGGTGCTGATATGCATCGGACAGTAGGGTTTCGGATATTGTTGTTTATTTTCAAGCGTCAAACTGTCGAATTTGTTCTTGATAAATTGCGTTCTATCGTTGTAGTAGCTTTTATAAGAATTGGTATAGACCTTCTGTTGCAGTTCGAGGGAAATATCGTTCGGCAGCTTCGGATATCTATAGGCTTGGGATCTTACGTTTTCGACGGAATCGCCCTTGTGGTGTCCCTTAAATACGCGATTCGCGTTGGCGTTTTTCGACGTCATCTGTATACTTTGAACGGACAAAGCGGACCGGCTGCTTATCGTATATAAACTGGAATATTCCTGAAACACAGATGCGAATTATTTTCTTCTTTGATGCTGTTAGCGGCGCGCCTTACCTGTTTGTCTCTGAATATGTTCGGCGACTTGACACACTTTCTGCGTTTTTGTATTAAGCGATTGGCCATGGAGTAGTTACTGGATGTATTTGATTCAAACGATCGACACTGATAGAGAATTTATTGGGGAACATACCGTCGATATGTAAGCATATCCGAAAGATTGTACGTCAAATGTCAAAGAAAAACCGTCACAATGTTTCGTGCTCGAATCGGTTTGTTATGATTGTAGCTGGTATGTACGTACAGGATAACTTCACTAAACCGAACATGCATTAACTTGGACACTTCAGTCATTCGGACTTTACTACACTTACCTCTATAATCCGGAGACATTTAAAATCGTGTAAATGAGTACATACATATATATAAATGCATACGCGCGCCTCAACTGTCAATAAACTTCAGGGAATCCCACATTTTCTACCTCAAACGCCTTGCGTTTACGCTTCCTGCGTGACCCCATACTCAGTTTGTGGACGTTAGTGAAGGGCAGTTTTTAGTTAAAATAATGTAACGTCACAAAGCACTTACTCTTAAAGAGAAGTGCAAAATTTTAGATGTTCTTGAGATTGGAAAAAGTATTCGTTTTATCGTCGAAACATTTAAAGTGCCGAAATCAACAATAATGACATTAAACAAAAGAAAAATAAAATTATACGGTTTGTTTCAACTACATTTCAAGGACCTAGTATGTATGTGTACAGTTTTAGGAGTTATAAATTTCAAAAAATTAAAACATGGCATGTATGTACGTTCCCAAAAAGTTATTCGGTGAAGGACGAAGCTTTGTATGCGTGGTGCTTACAACAAAGAAACCTTCATTTCATCGGAAATTTTACGTGAAAGATACAGATTTTTGGATAGAGAAATAACTGGGAAAGATGACTTTTTAGCAAGCTCCGCTTGGCTGGATAAATTTCAAACGTAGCATGCAATTCGACTTTTAAAAATTTGTGGGGAAAAAATATCTATGAACACATATGCGGTGGCATCATTCCAAGACAAAATTCCTACAGTTGGCTAAAAAAATTAATTTATCAGAAAGCCAGGTGCATAACGCTGATGAAAGTCCTGTATTTTGGAAAACTTTATCAACTACCACTCGGATTCATGAAAGGGAAAAGTCAACTCCCGGTAGGAAAACTTTTAAGGATAGAAGCACATTCATCGCTTGTTCAAATGTGGCAGACACCCATGAGTTACCGCTATTTGTTGGCAAATTTCTCCATCCCAGATGCTTTAAAAGCGTTAATCTTCCCGTCGAGTATAGAACTGGCAAGAAAGGGTGGATGACCCAAGAAATTTTCATGGACTGGTTCAAAATCTGTTTTATTGAACACGTTAAAAATTTTTGGACACGGAAAATTTTCCTCAAAAAACGCTTCTTTTAATAGATAACGCTCCCTCACGTCCAGCAGATCCAAATTTCAAAGTTATGTTTGGACCAAAATTTAATTCAAAGTATTAAAGTGGCTTACAGAAAAAATTATTGACGCACTTAATGTCGGTCAGTTAACAAGATTTTGAAGGGCTACAGTATAAAGGAAGCTGTCATGAACTTGCATGAATTATGGAAAGTTATAACTGAAAAAATTGGACGCCACTCTGGCGAAAAGGATGAAACTCCTTTGAGTCAGTTGAAACAACAGTGGGAATCTGAATCTGTAAATACAAATTCAAAAACCATTGTGGAAATGTCGAGTTCTATTGATCCACGTGTTAGTTCTGAGGAAGCCTTTGACAGGGCAAATGTGCAAAATGGGTAGATAGAAAATTTTACGGAACAAGATTTCATTGTGGAAGCCTCAAACGCCGACGTGAATTGAATAAAATTACCGATTCTGAATGTGAATTTGAAGATTTTTGTAATACAATCAAGTACGGCGATGATGTTCGACCATTTTCCCAATGCATTCAATGAGCAGAAGAAAATAACATTTCAATGCAAGAGGTTCTTTTGTTAAGAAGATTGAAAGGAAAAGCCAGTAATGAATTTTTAGAAAACACGAAGCAGCAATATATATATATATATGTTTAATTTAAGAAAAATGATTCTATATGAATATGGTTTAGCTTGTGTTTATTAAAATAAATAGAATTCATTAAATATATGTTTCTTGCTTTATTTGTGTATGTATGTACATATTTGTTATAAATATTTCGAAAATTCATAAAATTCACTAATCCGGACAGGGAGAAAATCCTATCTGTCCGGTTTAGTGTTAGGAAAAATAACGACGCAAACATTTATTATTTCCTTGTTAATTTTTTTATGATTTCTTACTCTGAACACCATGATGATCTGTACAAAATGTGGTTTGAAAATATTAACTTTTACTGGATCATTTGATTCTTTCTTGTTATATAATATATGTAATAATTAGCGCCCAACGTGGGATTAATCAAACGCAAAATTTCTTCGCTCTACGTAACGTATAACATTAAAAACTAACTACTCCGTAAAATATAAGACAAAATGAAACAGCACAATATTAAATGATAAAAAATATTTATTAGATAATTTTGTTAGTCGATTAAAAAGTACTAAATTACATATCATATTGCAACTAATTATTACAATGTGCATCACTAGTCACATGAAAACTATTATCGTTCTTTTGGGGGAGGGAAGGGAGAAAAAAACACGGCAATAATTCAAAGAGCAAATCGGTTTTAAAAATTAACGCGCTGACGTGGATTTTCATGTGACTACTGTTTTTTTACTTATCCAATTCTTGTTTTCCTTCAGTTTCATCAGTTAAAAAACATGTAACATATCACAAAAAATGAAAATAATTCACAAAATGCACCGCTCGGTGCAAAATACTTAACATATCACTGGTCATAGTAGTAAATATAGTAAATATAGGTTTATTTAATATGCCTAACGAATAAGTATGATTAAACGTTTAGCGTCCACGGTACGCTACTTTAATCCTATCTTGTACAAAATGAGTAGTAAGGTGACCGCGAACGCCGTTACGTTTCGATTAATAATGTTGCACATTTTCCTTCTTTTAGACTTAAAAATAATAAAGAAAAAGAAACAATGTTAACAAACGTAAATAGTTTTGTAGTATCTCATAACGAAACCATTCCGAACATATCGATAGATAAATTTCGAAATTTAACGAGAAGGGGAGACCATGTACGGAATACTTCCTTTACAACGAACGAAAAGAATAATGAAAAAAAAAAAAACTTAAAAACTACAGGTTGTTTCCATAACATATTTTTTGTAGTATATACTCACAGTAGTATCAAATCTCTCACACACAATTTAAAAAAGTCTTTCAATTTGTTAAAAGTCCTACATATATATTAATGTATAACTACTAATAGGTACTTTCTACTTAAACAACATTAAGATGTTATTAAGATATTTTTTTGTAATGTTTTAGCCCACTTTTTTTTTAAATTTGATCTCGGCGAGTGCGGCCGAAATTCTTAGGTACAAGACGAGGACACGACGGTGTTGGAACGCTTCGTTCTTTAATTCTTCGCAAATCTTTTTCCCCTTTATATGTTTATAAAATTGGCAGTTTAGTCATCAACCGCATTTTCTCCATTTTCTCGATGTGATTTTTTAATTCTTCAACGAAGGCAGTTAGTTGTACGGCAGGTTGTTGATAGTTTCAGATGTTTATTTGTTTTTTTTTTTCGTGTGAAATTTTTACGATGATAAATTTTGTTAACTGCTATTCTGCATATGGCAAAAGTATGGCTTATTTTTATTTATTATTATACACATAAACTAAACCTACTTAAAAACACTTAACTACAATATAAGTGAGAGGAGGAAACAATTAAGTGCTCGTTTTTCATTTTGTTTTTCTTTATATATATATTGGTTACTTACAAAACACAAATATGTATTTTTTTAAATATAAAAGCTATATTCACATATGCGACGATCTAAATATATCTACTAAGTTGCGGCTTACTTATTCATTCTTCATTTTTCTCATATTTTCCCGTTTATTGTACATACGGGGACCGCGAGTTTATCTACTACATTCTAGTGCTGGAAAGGAATGTAGTGCCCGTTGTCCCCGTTGCGATCTCTATACACATATAAATCGGTTGCGAATGAGAAACAACCTTACTTTATATGAACAACAGAAACTGAAAATCTTACCCAATATGGGGAAGTGTTTAAAGCTTATCAACCCATTTACTTAGAGAGAGGCTTTTAACAAATTCTCTAATTTATTTCGCTTTTTTCTGTTTGCTTGTTACTTAAAAACACCGCCTATACACCAATATACAGAATAACATTACCTTTTTTACAACTTTATGATACATAGATATACATGTATTTATAAAATATTAGTGCACTTTTTTTCAAAAAATTTTCGTACGAACAAAGTGGGTGTTTTGAAATGATTATTATTATTATTATTATTATTATTATTATTATTATTTGTTATTATTAGTACTTAGATATTCGAAATTGATATTTACATTTTCCTCTTCCGGTTTTGTATTTCCTTCTACTTATTTCTCTTTCGTTCTTCCTTTTTCGTTAATAACCGAATTCACTTTCGCGTCGAAATTTAAAAAAGAAATCACGACCCCCAACAAAAATTAACGTTCACTGCTACACAAAGATGGTAAAGATGAGTGCCACTGATCTGATGCCGAATTACCCACGTTGACGTGAAGGTTTGTGGGCGTCCGCGAACGCCCCGATACCGCATCTCACCAACAGAAAACCGACAGTTCACCGCCGTGTTCTCCGGGATGACGCCATGTTGTTACGGAGTGAGTTTTCAACTGTAAGATAAAAATATTTTTGTATTAAAGACACTTTTGGAAGGTATGCGGTGGTAGCGCACTGAACATTAATCTTGTGCTATACAAAGTCAAGCAGGTCATAGTCATTGGACCACAATTATCGCGGTATAGGACGTTTCGCCGCCGAGAGATTAAAATAGTCTCAGGATAATAAAAAACACTTGTGCCACAACTGCAAACAACGGTGGTGTACACTGACGGAGAGAGATATTTTCTCATTGGGGGAGAGGTGTGGAGCGCCGATTATGTGTATGTGCGTACTGCGAGTTGGTGATTTAATTGTAATCGTATACCTACTCTCTTGGGAGCGATTTTAACAGTGACCTCGTTTAGCTGATTGAGGTGCTTTTCTACTAAAGTGCAAACATTTGCTTATGACTAGACTGGGCAAACAGTGGTAATTACGAAATAAGTTACGACAGCCTACATTTACACAGAACTACTTGCATACAGCGTACTGACTAGAGTGGGGAGTCGGCGATGCTGTCAACTTATTTTGTAATTGTACGCTATTACCGCTGTTTGCCCAGATGATTACTTATGACTAGAGTTGCTCAGTTTGCGCTTCATACTATACATTGAAACTGAGAATACATACGCCGTTATGTTATTTTATTCTAGTACAGGCGTTTCGGGTAGTTGTAGTACTGTTGGCGCAAACGGAACAACTCTACTTATGTTATCCTGAATATTATAACTTGGCGACGAAGAAATCCGAAGGCGAAACGCCGTATACCCCAATTGTTCGTATGCTTCTTTAATACGATATAAAAAGATAAGCGCTGCGGAAAGAAAAAAAGAAACCCTATTTCAGACGGTTGATCAAATTTAGTCAAAAAAAAAAGAATTCTAATAAATTAGCTCTTACCCTTCTCATACCAATTTTGAATTTTGAAGTTTTCACAAAGGAAAGAAAGTATCATTGGTAAACTTTGACAAAATTGTTTTTAAAACAACACACTTCAGCCATTCCTAGGCAGTGAAGTGTTAGTTACAGTTCAGGCGGGATACTTCTCCTTTCTTTATGCTCTCTCTCTCTACTGGTCATGACAAATTAGTTGTTGAAATAAACACAAATATCTTCGCAATCTTGGTTCTATACTTTAGAAGCTCTTGTTGATCACGTCATTTCGAATCTACCATTTTATTTTTCATAATTAAATATTATATATCTTCAGAAAAACACATAACGGGTAAACTATCAAGAAATCATTTTTATAACATGCTTTAACACCCTTTTAAATTCCTGATATCTTGGAAATGTAAAATAGCCTCAATCAACTTTCATTTAGAATACTATTTAGGTTCAAGCTCGAAGCTGGTCAATTATGCGACTTTTACAGTTAGCGAAAGAGTCGCACAATCTAATTTCAAATCATAAGGAGCATTTTTGTAGAATTTCATCGAAATTGGAGGTACTCTGATTGTTGGTCAAATTATCCTAGAACCCTAAACTCTCACGACGCAGTTGTTCATTAGCTAGTTAGTTACAAGTTACAAGTAACCTATTGACGCTAATCGCTGTGACGAAATATTTATGGATCTCTACTACGAGGGTGGGCTGGAAAGTTTTGAGCCTCAACATGAAGATGGTGTTACTAGTCTTCCTCACTATAGTACTACAAAGATATATGTTTTGAAAAGTACCTCTGAAAATTTCAGCTGTTTTTAAAGTTTTGTTGTTGTGCGATAGTAAAAATATCGAATATTGTGACTCTGCTTCATCATTTGCCACCCTGAAACGGTAGTCGGTTGAATTTAAACAACAGCGACGACTATCGATAACATTGAAAAATCGATCAAATAGAAATAGCAAAGGAACTTTGGACACATTTTGCAATTGATACAAAGAGAAAAGGATTTTTTTTTGCGTTGATTCATAACTTTTGATGAAACTTGTACGACTACAGTCCTGGGAGGAAGGAACAGTGCATTGTAAAGGGCAATGCATTGGCATTGCCTGCTTCAAAGTAGGCAATGCCAATTTCATCGGCCGGGAACCGGCGACCGTCTTTTTTGGAATAGTCATGTGTTCATCGACTATCTTGGGGGAGGTAAAACAATAACGGGGAAGTATTACTCATAACTACTTGACTAGCTGAAGATATAAATTGCAAAAAAAAAAACGGGCATATTTTGACAAGAAAAAGTGTTACTCCATCAAGCCAATCTCAAACTCTGGCAGTCGGTATGGCCAAAGTTCATGAGTGTCTGTTCGAATTGATTGACCACTCCCCGGATTCACCAGATCTAGCCCTGAGTGACTATTTGCTGTTTCCTAACTCCAAAGTTTGGCTCGAAGGACAAATTTCCTTCGAATTCCATAAAGGCGTATTTTGCAGAACAAAACGCGTTAAAGCGGTTGGAGCATCGCTGGACTAAGTGTATCAATCTAAAAGGAAACTATGTCGAAAAATAAAACCGGATTTGACCGGAAAAGAAAATGGTTTCTATGCTAGGCTAAAAACCTTTTACCCCAACCTCGTATATATATATACAGAAATAAGTAAAATGTTATCTTTGACGCCATGGGGGTTCCAAGAACCAATTACAGTTTCGCCCGCGATAGAAAAGATCCAAATGTAGTTTATTATATATAAAATTTACGTGTGTGCTCCAACTTTGTGAGCGTATAGAATATTTTCCTATCGTTAAAGATAGGAAAAAGAATTCTTAGAATTTGTTAACGTTAACGATGTCGTTATCAGACGCACAGATGGAAGTAATAGGGATACAGGTCGATTTAGGCCGGACATCCACATTTACTGCAGACCAAGAAAAGGCGATGGTTGACGAAAATATTATATAGATTAAGCCCGTTGCAAGTACGCGGAAAAAGAAGATATATACACCCTCTGTCCCAAAAGTAACCGCAATGCGTCTATAAATCAGAAACCAGTGGCGTCATCTCTTGATAGTTGGTTGATTATTGTAGTGGGACTCTTCTTTACCAACCTGACAAATTTTCATGACATTTGGTGCATAGTCAGCTGATACATCACGCATCCTGTGAGAGTGTTTTTCGTAAACGGTCAGAAAATGAGTCACGAACAACGAGTCAATATTAAGTTTTGTTTTAAACTTGGAAAAACTGCAACCGAGACGTATGAAATGCTGCAAATTGTTTATGGCGACGATTGTTTGTCGAAGAGGCAAGTGTTCGAGTGGCATCGACGATTTCGTAAAGGCAGAGAAGATGTTAACGATGACGAAAGAGCCGGTCGTCCTTCGACAACTTTGGCCGAGGCAAATGTGGAAAAAGTGCGCGAATTTGTGAAAATTTCGAAGAAATCGTCAGTGAGATTTATGGAAATGGAGCTTGGCATCCCTAAAACAACTATTCAGCGCATTTTGACTGAAACCCTTGGTTTGAAGAAAGTCAATTCGAAGTTTGTTCCGCACAAATTGACCGACGACCAAAAACGCTTCGAATCAAACACTCCAAAGACATTATTGCACGAGCCCGTGCAGATGAAAACTTCTTGAAAACGATTGTGACTGGTGACGAGACGTGGTGCTTTCAATACGAACCAGAAAACAAACGTCAAAGCGCAGAGTGGAGGTCACCAGAAGAAGGAAATCCGAAAAAATCACGAATGGAGAAGTCGAAAATCAAGTCAATGCTGATTTCATTCTACGATTCGAAGGGAATTATCCATAAGGAGTTCGTTCCATACGGCTCAACGGTTAATGGTGCATATTACCTCGATGTTATGAGGCGTTTGCTGGGTCGCATTCGTCGTGTTCGGCCCGAATATCGCGAGCCAGGCAGCTGGAGATTACTGCACGATAACGCACCGTGTCATCGAGCAACGATTGTCACCGATTTTTTGGCGAAAAATGAAATATATTCGATACAGCACCCACCGTATTCACCTGACCTGTCCCCATGCGATTATTTCCTGTTCCCTCGTCTTCATTTGAAGCAGAAAGGAGTTCGTTATGCATCCGTAGACGCCATTCAAAGATCGACGACCGGCATCCTAAAGGCCATCCCAGAGATCGACATGAAAAAGTCGTTTGAAGCACTCATTGACCGTGCAAATCGATGTATTGTAGCACATGGAGAATATTTCGAATAAATACAATGATTTTTGTGGACATAACATACATAGCGTGCTTTATTTCGAACTATTGCGGTTACTTTTGGGACAGAGGGTGGGGAGGCAAAATTTTTGTAAAGACAAAGGCTATTGCTGGTAATGACTGACTCGCCGATTTCTATTCGGAAGCCAGAGGCTAACGGCTATAGTTATGTAGCGGCATTTTCCAAGGCGCAAGTAGAACGTATTTTTCGAATATAGAAATAATCACGCACCCTGGCACGATGATATAAGAGCGGCGATGTTAAAAGCAGGAAATGAAGACATCACAAGAACATTGCATGTGTTAATGAACAAAGTTTACTAAAGGGCCGAGCACCAAAAGATTGACAAGTAAGAGTTATTGTACCAATATACAAAAAGGGGATTCAAGAGACTGCAAAAATTTTAGAGGAATAACATTAATCAGCACAGTCGTAAAACTTTATGCCAGAGTAATGGAAAGTAAAATAAGAGAAACCCAGAGGCACACAATATGGCTTCAGAGCAGCAAGAGGAGTGACAGGTGCTAATTTTATAATTAGACAGATTAGTGGAAAAGGGATAAGGGAGGCGAGGCTCACTTATGTTTCATAGATTTGGAGAAGGCCTTTGAAAAAGTAAATAGAAAAGACATATGGAAGAATTTAAGAATAAGAAGAATCGACGAGAAAACAATAAACGGAATAAAATGTCTATATACAAAAAACACCAAATTTTGAGTAAGATAGGGATGCGTACTGAGTCCGCTGCTGTTCGCTTCAGTTCTTCTAGATCATATAAATAATAATAATAATAATAATAATAATAATAATAATAATAATCTTTATTATCCAACAGAATAAAAATTCCAATTTATAGGATAATTCAAAATAAAGAGAAAAAAATATTACATATGCTCTCAACATAAAAAAGTTGACAATGTGAAAAATATTACATACATATACGATACAGAAATCAAAACAAAACATAAAGAATATAGGATAAAGAATAAAGGATATAGGATTGTGGGACATTGGAGATTATATATGCCGATGATATAGAGCTAATCGAAAAATATTGAACGAAAATCTGATAATATACAATGAGAGTCTAGAGAGTATGAATATGAAAATAAACGTAGAAAACACGAAAGACAACAATTATAAGCACGAAGGAAGAAAGGCACGAAATTGACCTGCAGGTAAAAAGCTAGAAGCACGTGAATAGTTTTAAATACTTGGGAGCACTGGTGATGAAAGACGGAAGGTTGGATGGAAAAATCATGCCAAAAATAGGAGCAGTTGGAAGACTATTCAGAAGCTCTTTAGGCATTTGATATAAAGAAAAAGTATTTCATTTAGAAACCGATGGTAAACAAGTTCAAGTTGAATTTGATGTAAATTCGAGTCCGAATATTAAGAGCGCCATCTGATTGGAGGGGGGCAAATACGGCGAATTTTGGTCCTGCAATAAGTATGTGTGAGAGCGAGAAAGAACTAATGAAAGAAGAAAGATAGAAGAAAAGCGTCTATCTGATTCCAATCGTCTCACTTTTTTCCAGTTAATTCTCGCCGCAGAACCTCCCTATGAGAGCTTCGCTCTAAAATCAACAAGAGCGAAAAATTTAAACGGGTAGTAACACCAATTTTAACATCTGGAGCAGAAGTGTGGACAAAAACAAAGAAGCAAGTTACAAAGCATGGAAATGAGGTTTTTGAGAAAAATTGAAGGTAAGACGAGATGGAACAGAATCAGAAATGACACTATTAGGGAACACCTGAACGTTAAAAAGATACAAGTCGCAGCAGAGAAGAGTCAGTTGAGATGCATAGGACATGTTTTGAGAGTGGACAAGAACAAGATGGTTAGAAGAGTATATGAGGCACGAGGACCGAGGAGAAGAGGACCAAGAAAAACCTTGGCAGAGGAAGTAAAGACAGCGGCTTAAAAACAAAGTGTAAAATGGAATAAAATTCCGTGGAAGAACACAAGATAGGGCAAAGTGGAAGGAGTTCTCGAAGGGGTAAAAAGGCTTTAGGATTAGCTAGTTAGTTTAGAAATAATAATGGAAAAATAAGATATGAAATATTCGTCGTTCATGAGGCCTTAATTTTATTAAATTTCAGATATAAGGGGATTAAGAAAATTTGATTCTTTGAAATGTTACCGCCTTTGAGCATTATTTAAAGTAGTCATGTGTGAGGAGTTTACCCATGTTACCATAGTTCTTGCAATCACTATCACTTGCTTCAGAATTCGGAAGAAACGAGTAACGCGAAATATATACAATGTCCAAGAATTTCTAAACGAGTGCTGCCCTATCTACCATTTTTTATTTATACCACTCAATTTTTGGTTTCTTATTGCACTTTATTTGTTTTGTAATTTTTGCTTTTGCATTTTATTTTTATAATTTTATCTTATATGATAGATCTCTACCACTAATAGGTCAATAAAACAAGGCTGGTTTGAACGATAGTTATATTTTCAGAACGTTTACAAACGTTTTCGGAACACCTTCGTCAGTGAAAATATAACTAGATAAATATATAAACAAACTTTTGTTTTTTATTTGGGACTATCAACAAAATAACTAATGACTAGGATTTCTTGATATAGAGGATGTGTAACCAACTTTTATATATATATATAAATTATAGAAACTAAATTAATGTGTAAACATACATGCAAATTAAGTAAAACCTTATATCAAAAAATCTTTGTCGAAACCTTAACAATTCTGTTCAAGGACTAGGGAAAACCAAATTTAAAAACCTAGCCAAAGGTTTCCTTCTTAAGAAATGCAAATGTCATTTTAACAAATTGCTATATACATTACTTAAATTTTGAATATCGGTCCTGAAATTAATAGTTTTAGTGTCTTTCTGTATATTTATCATTTCATATATTAGTCTTTTTTATAATTATTCTCTGTTTTTAATATAATTGTTTTTTTCAAAATCAAAGTAATGCCCAAGATCTTTGTAATGCTTTGTTACAGCAGTCATTGCACCAAAATCATTATTTAAAGAATACTTATGGCTATACAACCTTTTCTTTAAATATTGTTTCGTCTGACCGATGTAACAACCATCACAGTTTTTACAGTTTATTTTATAAACTACATTACTCTGATTTTGTTTAATTATTTTAGATTTAGTATTAGTAAAAAGAGATCTGTTACTATAATTTGGAATGAATGAAGACATTTAAATTATTTTTCAGAAACATCAAAATTACATAAAATTAATGTAGTTACCGGTTTAGTTGATCAAGCGGTTAGATTAGCTAATCCTGAATTTAGGGAAAAGAATTTGAACAAAGTTAAAGAAATCTTAGATAAAAATAATTATCCAAATAGTTTTTATGAAAAAATAATAAAAAATAGAATTAACAAATTATATAATAGAGGAATTAAAAATAATAACAATAAATGTTATAACGCTATTCCTTATGAAAAAGGTTTAAGCGAAAAAATAAAAAAGAATTTAATAAAAACAACATAAACATTACTTTCATTCCAAATTATAGTAACAGATCTCTTTTTACTAATACTAAATCTAAAATAATTAAACAAAATCAGAGTAATGTAGTTTATAAAATAAACTGTAAAGACTGTGATGGTTGTTACATCGGTCAGACGAAACAATATTTAAAGAAAAGGTTGTATAGCCATAAGTATTCTTTAAATAATGATTTTGGTGCAATGACCGCTGTAACAAAGCATTACAAAGAACTTGGGCATTACTTTGATTTTGAAAAACAATTATATTAAAAACAGAGAATAATTATAAAAAAGACTAATATATGAAATGATAAATATACAGAAAGACACTAAAACTATTAATTTCAGGACCGATATTCAAAATTTAAATAATGTATATAGCAATTTGTTAAAATGATATTTGCATTTCTTAAGAAGGAAACCTTTGGCTAGGTTTTTAAATTTGGGTTTTCCCTAGTCCTTGAACAGAATTGTTAAGGTTTCGACAAAGATTTTTTGATATAAGGTTTTACTTAATTTGCATGTATGTTTACACATTAATTTAGTTTTTATAATTTATATATATATATAAAAGTTGGTTACACATCCTCTATATCAAGAAATCCTAGTCATTAGTTATTTTGTTGATAGTCCCAAATAAAAAACAAAAGTTTGTTTATATATTTATCTAGTTATATTTTCACTGACGAAGGTGTTCCGAAAACGTTTGTAAACGTTCTGAAAATATAACTATCGTTCAAACCAGCCTTGTTTTATTGACCTATTAGTGGTAGAGATCTATCATATAAGATAAGTATAAAAGGTCACGAAATATATATATATATATATACATTTAATTTATAATTTTATGAAATTGAATACGAAATTCTTCGTTTGTTGACTTCGTAGAACGACGAAAACGTGTCTCCACACATTGTACTTCTTTCAGTTTTTAATTTTGACACAACTGCTACACTTTGCGTAGTTTACAGCTAATTTTAATTTTCTTTTTTAACTCTACCTATAAGTACCTGACTCAAGAAGCACAGTACTGTATATTGTGCACCATTTTCTGGGAAATAAATCAAATGAAATTAAATCCAAGAAAATGTATCGTTCTAATGATTAAGAACGCACGATCGCATATTGTAGGGACCACATCGAAAAACATGAAAATACAACAGGAAATCGTGTCATATGGAATCCATGTAGAATCTATTTCTATCTCGGAACAACCGTTTGACAAACAAACAATTCAATAATGCAGATCACTTAGAAAACTAAGTATCAAAGTTGTGATAAAACGTAATCGTGCGCATCTTGTAAGAATGGAATTTATAAGTTGCCAAAACCCAGGAAAAGTGTAGTTACAGACTCGTATATTGACGAATGAAATTGTTTAAAAGTCGAACTACAGTCTTCTTCAGGAAGAACTTGTTGTAAAAATTTTTGTGCCAATTCATAATTTCCGATATATCCTTAACCCAAATAATATTTAGTGTAACATCCGCATAAAGTATGAATGATGAAAAATTCACACGAAATAAACTAAAATTTGTGGATGAAAACTATTTACAGCAGAGACGACGACGACGTGAACGGCCATCTTTCTAGCTATACAGATCATTTTCGGATTCCAAGAAATCTTTAAATAAGGATGAACAATTCGTTTTTCTACTTTCTACAGGATACTAAGTACCTCAAGTCGCGATCGAACAAAGACGAATAATCTAGTAATCTCTTGCGCGATATTCCGTTTCAATACGTATTTTCGTGTCGGTAAATACATCTACTGTACACATACATACATACATACATAAGTAGGAGTATATTTAGTCTCCCAATCGTCTCGGTGTGCTTACAATTTACTGCGACCAGACTCAGCAGTACTCGAGCATATTACTCGTCTGTTTTTCAGAAACAGGGACGGCAGGGCGGATACGTATAACCTACGGTAGGTACGGCTTCAGCGTCTCGACGGTTTTCAGCCTGAAAAGTCGTTTTTCCGTCGACGAAAAAATAGACCATATTTGCCAGCCCGGCTCCTAACTTGTTTTTTTTTTCCGTCCTTATTTTTCGTGTCATTACTATGCGAAGTGTTCGCCCAAGAAGTACTTGAAATATTTAAAAAGGATCTCGGAAAGGAGGAAAAAAAGAAGATGAAAACCGACGCGAAGAAGAACGGTCGCGGAAAAATGACCTGTATCGGTCAAAGGGGCGACCAAGTCGCGGATTTCTACTTGAGAAAATTCGTACTTCAATTACAGTGGTGGCATAGCTATTTTTTTTTCTTCGTGAGATTTGTATGTATTATTCATCTTTTACGTCGCGTACGTACATATAGCCTCAAGCTTTCGTGTTGTTGGAAAATTATTAAGGGTAGAAGGTCTGAATTTTGATCAGATGCGTCCTGCAAACTGAATCATGTTTTAATGGACAATACAAAAACACCAGATTTACTACCTGGCGACTTTTTGTCTACTAATAACCGACAGATCTTCAGGGAAATACTGGTACAGAGCTTATTGGAACGCATTGGTTTTTATCAAAATCACACCTTCTTATGTCATTGATTGTTTTTGATGCTCACATCATTTCGTTTGGTTTGTTATCGTGGAGACTCGTTGGAGTGAAGGCGCAACGAAGGACGTGGAAGTTAGGAAACAGAAGTAGTTTAGTTAAGAACGATATAATCATGTGCATCGTGAAGAATGTAGTTAACATCCAGCTTTGGACGTTTCCAAAACAAAAAATGTCGGTATTTGGATTTAGTTAGCGTTTATTTGATTTGCGTCTAGTTGGAATTGACAAGCCTATTGTCGAAGCTAAGAAGAAGAATAACAAAAAGGTGATTAGGGGCTTGTATCCAGTGCCTTAGCTTCGAGTGGAAGAAGTTTAGTTTTACGCTATTTAACTGCTTTTGAAGTTCGGCACGTACTTCATCTTCATACTTTCTCCACCTCGATACTCAACTCTGTGTGCTACAATTACATTTGAATTTGTTATATTTTTATTTATCCGCCGAACCCTACAAATGGCAGAGAGGCGTACTTCGATGACTTTTTGTGTTGTTGCTCTTTTTCGGTCATCAATCAAACATACCTTCATTTTCTTCGAAACTAGAACGTTTCCCCATCCAAAGTTTACTACATTATCTCTCTGTTGTCCAAATAACTAGCTGCTTACTATTTACCATGGATAGCACTTCATCATGGCGTGACGTTGTTACAGAGGTCTATATTGTTGATGCCCAGGTGTCCTTGATGTCTTATAGCCAGTGGTAATTAGGAATTCCTGTGACGTGAAAGCGTTGAACGTATGTGTTTAACTGGTTACATTGCTTTCTATCTTTTAATCCATGCTTCTTATAGTGATTGATAATTTTATTTCTAGTTACATTTTTTTTTCCCATTAAACATCTCTGGCCGGACTTAAAAAAGAAGCTAGCACCCGCAGGGTAATTAAATGCTTAAAAGGTGGCGTGTGTGGTATCGGAAAAGTATAAATAGAACCCAAAATTTAACCAAATGTCATTTGAACATGAACATCCAAACCCCCAACATTTACTGTGAATTTTGATATATTGAATTGTAATTAATGATATATTATTTAATGGCAATTAACCATGTGAATATTAATATACTACAATAAACATTGTATTTATCAGGTGTGGTATGAGACTACTCAACATGTGTACGATTTGTTTGAGAAGCGAAGTGTACATCTACATACTATCAAAGTTATTGCGATATTTTTCTTTGCCAGTCTCGCTTTTTATTATGTCCCAGATAGCTCTATTCCTATTTGTATTCTCGGCTAGAGTCACGTTGTTTGTTCGTAGCGATCGTCTTAGCGAAGTAGGTTTTCCTTCTGCGTTCTGACAATGAATGATACGAATTTCGAGCAACGGTGTGCCACCAGGTTTTGCTTCGCACTTGGACACGGTGCAACGGAAACTTTTGCACGGATTGGCCTCGTTCTAAACTCCCCAAGTCCAAAAGAAACAAGAATGAGAGAATCGAAGATCAAAAGCATGCTGATTTGCTTTTTTGCTGGCCAGAGAGAGTTTGGGCCTTTAGAGCAAGGGATTAGTCAACACTTTTACCGAAAGCTTCTTGAAAGACTTCGAAAGAGGGTTATGCGTGCGAGACAAAACATCAAAAAGAACTGGGTATTGTTTCACGACAATGTGCCTTGTCACGCAACAATTTCAGTAAGCTGCTTTTTGGCCAGGAAGAACATACTTCTATCTCCACGGCCCGCTTATTCGCGTAACTTGAATCCTTGTGACTGTTTTCTCTTCCCGAGATTGAAACAACACTTCAAAAGACGTTGTTTTGGGGCAGTGAACAACATTCAAACGGCTGTCACCGACCAATTGAAGCTTATAACAGTATTCCAGTTCCAGCACTGCTATGAGGAGTGGAAGAACCGTCTGCAACGCTGTTTAGCCTTCCAAAAGCAGCTACTTTGAAGGGGACAATGTTAAATTGTAATCTTATTGGAGTAAAGCAAATGAAAAAAATCGATCTCATTACTTTATTTATAATCTCGTACATGTTAGGTGTAACTTATGTCTGTGCAGCGCGGCACACGCTAAAGTTGACAGAAAATATTTCGCTGAATTTCTGGTCTTAACAAAAGCGAGATATCTCATATAAAGAATAGAAAAGTAGAAATCTACAAACTCCTCAATGAATGACCTACACGTTGAAGTTCATTTGTTAGGCGAATTCCACAGAAAATTGTGCAATGACTGCACTGCAGCATGTGCCAATAATTATCACAGAGGGAATTGTGTGTGATGTAGGCTGCAGTGCGGTCGTTGCATAAGTTTCTGCGGAAGTTGCCAAGCAAATGAACCTCAGTGTATCAGATTTCTACTTTTCTATTCCATGTAATTGTAACTCTCTCAATTATCTTTTGAAACTAGTTCTCTAATGTCTCATATGTTTTGCAAAAAATAAGCAACAAACTAAAATATTCTTTCTAGTAATTAACGTTGGAAATATTTCAGACGTGCCGCCACTGGATCTCCCTTATTTATTTCCTATCCGAACGTCGTCTACTGGACTTTCTTTTTCTTGACACCACTCAACTCTCGGCTTCCGAAACTGTATTGTCAAGTTTTCGCCGGAGTGCGCGCGCCAGAATCCGGTAATGGTAGGCGGTACGGAAAAAAGCGCGCTTCATTAAACGGGCGCGTTTTACGATTTTTTGCCCCCGCATAGCGCCCCTTCTCTGTCTGTCGCGCCCGGCGCCCGTATCCGGGCTCTCAGTCGGCCAGGTTTCTCGGACTTTAAAAATCGATACTACCCCGATGCATGTCGGGCCTGCACGTTTCAACAAGTCCATTAATATTTCATGAAATCGTGTCGTTTTAGACAGTTCGACGTAATTGTCTGGACGCAAAATGCATCACCCTAATCTATGTATATAGCATCGCGTACAGAAGCGGTGGAGACGTCCTTTCAAATTCAAATATATCTTGCCGGATATTTTTAGATGCTAGGAACGAAAGAAAATGTACGTCGATGTTACAACATTCTTCTTTTCTGATCAATTAATATGTATGGACGTTCTTCTGGCTTCCATAGATTTCATTTTATGGAGTACAAATTTGATTGTTCTAAAATTGTCATCAAAACAATATCTAAAGAAATCTATCGGCGAATCGTGCCCGCAAACTTCATTTCATAAGGTACCAATTTTTTTCTACACCATCTAATTTTCAATGGTTGTTTTGCGCTTTTAACTTCAGACCTACTTACTTTTATGGATTTCATTTCTTGCATATCTTTTGCTCATTTTCTCGGCAACATTTTTACAATAGCATAGTCTATTTGAAGCCGTAAGACATGCATCAAATTAAAACAGAAGAAAGTTCAAACAAAATAAAACACAATCTGTAAAGCAAATTTTTTCCTGTGTATTACAGGAAAGCCGAAATTAATTTTTGCAGTTTGGAAAGTATCGTAAGGAATATTTGAACAACCTCTGACAGCATTCGGTCAACTAGGATTTTTATTATTAAGATATTGAAATGTAAACGCTAGTAAAATTCGAGCCATATCTAAAACAAGGTCTGGATCGTGTCGACACTGCTAGGAAGCACAATGAACGAATGTGATGAATAATTTAGAGGGAGAAGTGTAAACGCTAGTAAAATTCGGGTTATATGTTGAGGTGAAGTAGATATTTGAACAGGACGTGTTTGCTTAATTTCACGACCACCACGTAGGTCTGTATATAACGCCGATTTCGAGTGTTTCAATTAAGTTTCGACAAATCTGAGACATGGTGCAGTATTTCCAAAACAATACTTCTATTTGCCCATTTTTTTATCATTTTTTATCATTTTTTCTCTTACACACATTGATTCGATTTGACCTCTTATAATCTTATAAATAATTTTGACAAGCCCTACATTAAAATAAATGTTTTCATTATCATCTGAAAATACACGCAATGCATTTCGACCATTTCCCTATGTTGAGGAATTTTGAAATTAAAAAAAAAAATAAATTAAAAAAAAAAAATAAATCAAAAAAAAAAAATCAGAAATATTGATAATTCTATAATTGATGGTTTTGAAGCTGCTAGCGAAACATTTGTAACCGAAATTAATTAAATAATTGCGGTGGTGAAGAGTTTAGCGGTTTCAGTCACTTTGACTTTCAAGGCAGCAGGTTAGCACTCTCTAAAATCAAAGAGCAGTTGATCGGTTCAGGAGTTGAACTAGCAGCTGCAAATTTGACAAACTTTTTGATTTCCAAAAAGTTTGCAGGTTTGAACTAGAAAAATGATTTTTGGAAACTAAAATTTTGAGATTTTTAGAAACTAAAATTCAAATATTCAGGCATTATAGAGAATTTTTAAATTTGTGTAATGTCGAAAATCTTTGAAATTTCAAAATGTTTTGAAATGCAGAGATAACTTTGAAAAACTCAAAGGCCGAGATATAATAAAATTGAAAAATTTGAACCTCGACATCTGAACAAACGTTCGTTAAAAAGTACAATAATGTCCTTGAACAGAATTGTTAAGGTTTCGACAAAGATTTTTTGATATAAGGTTTTACTTAATTTGCATGTATGTTTACACATTAATTTAGTTTTTATAATTTATATATATATATAAAAGTTGGTTACACATCCTCTATATCAAGAAATCCTAGTCATTAGTTATTTTGTTGATAGTCCCAAATAAAAAACAAAAGTTTGTTTATATATTTATCTAGTTATATTTTCACTGACGAAGGTGTTCCGAAAACGTTTGTAAACGTTCTGAAAATATAACTATCGTTCAAACCAGCCTTGTTTTATTGACCTATTAGTGGTAGAGATCTATTATATAAGATAAGTATAAAAGGTCACGAAATATATATATATATATATAGATATAATGTGTACGTACATCTTGGTTGGCATTTCATATCAGTTTCGAAAATATAAGCTTGAAACTACATCAAAATCAAAGTAATAATGTGAGAAGACATAACTAAATTGAAAATATTGAGGATAAAAGTTCGTTTCGTCGATGTAGGTAGGGAGGAAGAGAGAGAGAGAGAGAGAAAGCGAAGTCGGAGACGTATTCAAAATTTAAAAAAAGAAAAGGAAAAAAGGCACCGCTTTTAACGATCTGTTGTAAAACTTTTATCATAACTGCCTGATGCAGATCCATGAGAGCCGTTCGTTCACCAATATTCAGAGATTACGAGAAGAGTACGAGAAGCGGGCAGGCACATCGACGACAAATGTTGTTCATCTGTTGAACGCGGTCGTAGTTAATTGACTCTAAAAGAAGTAAACATTCTGAGAAATGGTAATATTCGTTTTAAAAATAACAATAAAAAAGCATAAACGCATATATAGATGCGTTTCATGGCCGCCATAAAACATCCATGTGCAAGTACAGCTGTATAATCTCTCGCGCGTTTCGAACGGAAAACCGTTTGTTTTTCTTCGGCCGACGAACGTTACGGCCGCGACATTCTTCAACGTTTGATAAATAAAGCATAAGCGTAATTTAAATACAATTAAACGACGCCGAACGTTTTATGCGTTTCTTTTAATGGCATAATTTGAATTTCAGTCACATTTCCGTCGACGAAACTTCTCCCGTTGATGATGAGTTTACTTATGAGTTCTGAACGCGCTTTCTTGTGGTTGTATTCAAATTAAAAGGGCTGTTCTTGACGATTCCTTCGATTTTCTGATAACAAAGTGATTAATAATACTTAAAACCTGGTTATGCTCTGCGCAAGTACCCGACGATTCACAAACTGGTTTTGTGCTGTGTTGGAACGAACCTATCGGTTTTAAAGTTCAGGATATTGCAAATCCCTGAATTGATTTTTTTATATTCATCACACAAATAGTAATTCCTAAGCAATTAATATGGGTGGGAAAGCCTCTATACAGGACACCTATATTATAGTTAAAAAATCCTTCAAATACATAGCACCAACGTCTACCAGTGATAGTAATGCTTCGTTTTTGGTATTGTAGAGATATTTACATCTTTTGTTACGGTTCAAATCTTTCATTGACCTTTATTTTCACGCGTTGTATTTTTGTTTCCTTATTGAATACTTTCGGGCACGACTGTACTACGGTTGTTTGTCGATTTCGTACGCGCTAAGAATAAATTTTTGCCACATCTCATCGGCGCCACCCGACGTTCGATTAATCAGGGTACATATCAATCAGAAATCCCCGTTTTCTTTCGGCTAAAAGAAGTTAGCGAACGCAAAATTGAGTAGAAAATGCGAAAGACCTCCCGCGGCAAAAGAAAATCGCGAGTTCAAAATCCCCATCCAGAAGCTTTATGGAACCCAGTCTGTATGAATGCCAGTAGTTGGTGAAAATTATGCGAGTATTATTATATCGTTCGACTTCTTCGAAGTCGAGAAATAAAAGGAAATTTCTCGTATAAATTTGTTGTCATCAAAACTATTGAGGACGCGTCGCTTCGTGCTGCCTCGAGAATATCTATTGGAAGTGCTTGGTCTAGATTGGAATTTCGAAAGATCAAAACAACAACGTTAAATCAGTTGTAAGCGACACCCCTAATTGGAATGGATTCGTCCCACACATAAGGATTTTTCCGATTTATCCCGTCGAGGACGCCGCTAGTTCCTTTGTTCGCAAGATCACAACCGCCTAGTGACAATGTTTCGCACTCTTACGCCTCCCTTAGCTCGTCCAATACTCTTTCTTGGCTTTCTCCTCTTTTTCTTATTCTCTGATATCTTACACGCCATTCTCTTGACTGTTTTGTCGTCTTAGATCATTTCTATATGGTCCATCCACTGCAGTCTCCTCGATTTAATCACCATATCTATTTGAAGATGTTTATATGGTTTATAAGTTTCTTCATTTGTCTTTCTTTTGTGGCCCTCTTCGGTTTTTCCCTCTACGATTCTTCTGATAATTTTTCGTTGCCACCTTCGCAGTCTTCCTTTTCCTGTCCAATTAACTATACCGGTCTCACATTCATATGGTCTAATTATAGTTTTATAAAATCTTATCTTGGCATTCAATGACAGGTTCTTGGCTCCCAGTAAATAGTTTGTGGCACCTGCAGCTCAGACTTGCATCGATTTTTTACTACTTGTAACTAGTGAAAAACGTATGGGATCTTAAAAACGTTGATTTTTATGTGAGTGGCGAGTATTTGAAGTAAAACGTTGAATTTTCAACAAAAAAAGGGCAATATATTTGTCATAATAACTAATGTTTAAATTAACTTATCGAACGTATCGTACGTATTTCGCTTCAAAATTTTCTTTCAAAGATATAGTCAAAAATTCGAATGAATAGAATAAAGGTTATAATGGGTGCCGTTTCCAAAAATTCTATTTTGGGAAAAACGCGTTTAAAGTTTTGAAATGTGATGTAGACATGAAAAGCTGAAAAATTCGACTGTTTAAAATTTGTTACCATTAATCTGCTAACTCAGAACCATGCAGCGGTCCTTTCATGTTCAAATATGCTTCCCAATTCTCTTTCGTCGAGGATTGTATGGTAGAGCGTGCCTCTTTTGCCGCACCTATCAAAGACAGTTCGGCGTGCTTGATCAGCTTAGCATCGGCTATAAAACAAAAATGTATGATTGGACACCAATAACCATCTCCAAAACTTTCATGATACGTAGAATATTTGTTAGACCATTGTTAAAATTGCAGACGACAATATCAGTCGCTCTATTTTAGACTTTTTGCCACGTGAGTAAGATTTTGGAGCCAAATTCCAAACAATAGCATTGAAACTTTCGTTAGTAACGGTTTACCAACTCGTCTCAGTTCAGCTCCTCATCAACCGATTTGATGGCTTCAAGAACTTCCTCAGAAAGCGGCGGCTTAGGATGATGGAAGGTGTCCAAGGAATCCGTACCTTTCCGGCGCGGCTGCACTTTTTGTGTCACTCATTGTAACTTATAGGTACTTTGAGATTACAAATAAACTGTTCAAAATCAGATTACGCACAAAAGCAGTGATTTCAAGCGAGGAGATTGTGTCCTTCTTGTACATGTACTGACGCTACAGTAACGTACTTTTCACTTTTGAACTAAACACGGAAATGCTTCTAACTGAACATAAACACTTTCTAACGACATTTGTTAGTGTATTAGAGGAGTTAGAAATCAAAAGGTAAGACATGAAGTTGTATCTTCCCAGCAGGTATTTATTTGACGCAGATAGTCGTTTCGGAGATGTCCGAGATGTTTGGGGAAGAGTTCGGGATCCAAGGAAAAAAATTTCTTTCAGATAACAACATTCTTGCTTCATAATCTAGAAGGTTCAACGTATCCATTAAGTCAATAAAAAAATCGATTTTCTGAAAAATATACAGTGATATTACCCCTTAACAAAGGTTTTTCCAGCGTGGGTGTCGAACAGAACGTCCGTAGAGGAAGCTGAAAGCGAAGCGATTTCAAGTACTTTGTTCGACGAACCTCGTCGTATGGTTTAATCTGCTTTTGATTCTCGTCGGTGTAGAAATGCCTAATTTTCACATATTGTCGAATTAGGGACGCCCATATTTTAGCTCTACCATCAGTCAGCTTTTTTTGCATTTTTTTTCGTCAAGTTAGTCTTTGACCCACACCCTATGCTGTGCTAACCGCCGTCGTTTCTGCTTGTCAATAGATCTCATCGCTGATAATCTGACAAACAATTCTTTCCTGAACACCGAGTTTTATTTTACTTTGCATTTTCGAGAGTTCTAGTTACATATTCGCGTTTGGGTTCCCAAAACTTTCGGCACATCCTGTGTGAAGGGAAACACGTAGCATTTGGTCCGCTAATTTGCTTCCTTTGAAAAGTCACCAGAAAGAATCAAAATTTCTGGTGGGAATAGGGAGGGACTCCCGCGATTCTCTTAATTTAGATTTTGGAGGAACTATTAACATTTCTCGGCAAGGATCCAGCAACTTCGCTATGCCACGCTATGCTAACGTTCCTTTCCCCGCGCCTCCAAATTGTATAGGGGCAACGAAAGGAAACCTAACGTGCCGTAGCATGGGGAAGTTACGGGATGATCCCACGGCTGAATTGTTCCGATAGCACATTAAAATTTGAATAAACATTCAAACTCAGATCTAAACCAGGATGATATACTGTGGAAAAATAATTGTATCGATTTCCAAAGTCGAGGACCAATCTTCACTGGTTACATAAAATCGATTTCCCGACCGGAGCTACTTTTTCGCATTAAACTAACATTTCTAGGCGAAATTCTCTCTCTTCTCGCGATTAAATTTATTTATCGCCTTCGTATACGATTTTCGCGATGAAACGCCGGCGTACGTAACCGACCGATCGATACTAATTTCATATTTAACTTCGTCGCCAAGGTAAATTATCGGGTAAATAAATTTGCGACGTTTCACACTCGTGGCGACCGCAATTGCAAAGTTAGCCCGGCCTTAATATAACCGTGTAATGTCCACATGTCGCGCCAACTACTTATGTTAGTAAATTTACGACCTATCCGTTTTCCCAAATATGATTTCTCAACACCCACGCTCCGTGCAGCCAGTAATACAACATACATACATAACACACAACTGCACAAGTGTGTACTACCACTACTACTACATACTGCTGTTACCGTAAATGTCGTCGCCACGTCAGGGGTATTCGGAGAACAGGGGCGGACCGGTCGGTCGGGAAATGACCCATTAAATAATGAATGGTAACAGCTTAAGTATACGTACTTATTACATTCGAAGAAGTACAAATTTTAGAAGTAAGGAGGGAAACCGCGCGGTTTTAGTACCGTAGCAATGGTCAAGAAATTTAAAATTTGATGTAATCAGAAGTTTCCGTTGGTTGATCTGGTAATTCAAGAGACAGCTCAAAATTTAGATAATTTCTTAATATGCGGTAATCATCAATTTTTATAGGAAAATTGTTTTCTGTTCCTCTTCTAGTTGAGAGCTGGAAAATCAGATTTGTTGTCATACCGCCATTGAGGATATCTGAAAATCGCGCTTACGATATAACTGCAAAGAACATAACCACGAAGCTTAGGATAGAAAAGGATAGTTTTATTCTGTCCCGACTACAGAAGAGGTCAATAACCCCTCCCCCTCCTCCTCCTCCCTCAGAGCGTATACTTTGGATTCGAACCGGAGCAGGAATCTGTGGTTGTGTGGTTCAGAACAAATTCAAAATAAAAAGTTCTTACCCTCTTCCACACCGACTTGGACACATCTTCCCGGCCCAAGACGCACTGTACTGTATATACATATATTGTGCACCATTTTCTGAGCAATTAAGTTGTCATCCTCAGTGGAGAAACACAAAAGGAAGCAAAAGTGTTACCCGCGAAATTTGGTTCAATCTTAATCGTCATGTTTTAGCGAGCAAGGCACAAAGGAAAGACATATTTTCTTTAGTTTACATTCTTAGTTGCCGAAGTATGTATTTGGAGTTATCCAAAATGGCGTGGGGCAACGGTAAAAACTTTTGGACGTGTTTGGACAAACTATGGGGTTACCGTTGGTCTGCTCGGACAGTCTAATTTTGTCGAAGTAGTTGTCTTCGCTAGTCTGGATCAGGACAGAGCATCGGTCTGAGGAATGGATTGGACAGAAGTAGTTAACATCGTAAGTTCAACATGGGATTCGCACAGATCAAAGGAGTGCATCTACATTTTGTTGGCCAGGAATTTCTCCCTCACCATTGCCACGTTCTGGAGAAGCGTTGGGAGTTCAGGATAACCCTGATATGTTTTACCGATGCACTACATACCAAGCGATATTCTTGGGCGGAAGGGAACTGTTTCGGTTAAAAACGAACTGCAACAAATTTCTGTTGATTACTTTCCGATTTCCATTTTCCGACTCAGTCGCAGAGAACGCCGACAGAACTCGCTACACATGGCGCCAATCTGCGTAAATTATGTTGAGGATTGCTGGCCCCTATGGTCGCCGAAAGAAAGAATTATAAACCAAGTGCTAATAGGAGGAATTACTGGAAGAAGACGGGGAAGACACCCACGAACGAGGTGCAGAGAAACTGTAGAAAAAGGCTTGCAAAATCTGGGGGTTAAGTGGAAACAAATGGCAAGGGATAATAAGGAATTGAGGAAGTGATGCAACGAAACCATGACCCCACTTGACCCGAAATGGCCATCTCATATATTTCTCGCTCCTTCCTATTATTGCTGTCATTGGCGTCTGCGAAAATCTGCATCTGATTAATTAGTGGTTTCCTTTATGTATCTGTCGTTCTAATTCCGCCTTCCACTGTACTAAAGATAGTTGATAATGTATTTCCTTGCCCGAGTCTCTTATTCTATTGTATTCAAGTTCTCTTGTTTCACAGCTAATTGGAGTCTTCGATGACCAAGGTCAAGCTGTCCACGGCTTATTGCAATCCACAAAAAGGATATTGAAGTTAATGTTGAGTCTATATCCTTTCTTAATGATTTGCATCATAGTGTTGATTGGCTCCTGTATTATTAAATCAGTCCCCAATTCGTTCCATAGTCTGGTCACAATTTCGTCCTCTATTTGCTTTTTAATTTAACTCTTATTTTTTCTTTCATTAGTTTATTAACTTAACCCACCCCTACCGATTTTGGTTTCCAATTTTTCTTCTTCCTCTTACGTAATTAGCCCTCTTCTTGTTGAACGAATTTGCTCGTTTACTTTTTCCAATTTGTTCCATTACATTTTTGTTTGTGTCTTATAATACTTTAGAATAGCTTCGAGTTTTCTTTATTATTCATTTCGATGGCAACGAAGAAAAATAATTCATAACTCGGAATGACATTTCGCAAAAGTTTTTATCATTATTCCTGCAATTGTTATCTTCTGAATCTACTTGCTCATTTTTTACAAAATAATGTTTGTGGCTTTTTCTTGGTTTGCTTGCCAATGGAGTGTACATGGAACATGCCACTGTACCAATTATCTTTCCTGAAGTGTCTCTCGCATTGCCTCTACCACTTTTTAGGTCAAATTGTATCTGCTACGTTTTCATTAATGTTTACGCCTAATTTCTTCCTTCCAGATTTTCTGCATTTGCAATACTTGATATATGGCTTCCATTGCAGACTTTGCAGGAATAGGTGTGTCTTATTGTTTTGTGGGGCCTACGCCAGAAGTTAAATTAACTGGTATTAAAAATTGTTCAATTTGCGAATAGTTCGAGTTAGGGAAGTCATTAACAAATCTTTGATGTATAATATAACGTGCGTTATTGCACCATAACTACCTGGGAGAAGGTTACTCCGAACAAGATTTACGCCAAAAATCAGTTTGTGAAGATGTGAGTATACTGGGTGATTTATTAGTTTTATAACAAATTTAGTCAGATGAAGGTAGAAGCAATTTAAAGCAAAATGTGTTATATGAACGTCGTTCCTTTTCCTAGTTAAAAAGCTACATGTCTTTAAGGGTTCATAGCCATAAAGTCAATCATGCTATTATGAAACAGAAATTATGCTTTGCTACGATAACGTAATGTTCTGCCATCTTCTGTCAAAACATTGTCGTATTATCGGAAGTACCACCCCAAATATTGATGCTAAACTGTTGCTGAAATCATTGTGATCTAATGGCGTATGGATTCTGCAACACCCGTACATGATCATTAGAGAAATTATTTATGTCGTTTCCTGTAAAAGATGCTTTATCAGACTACAAAATATTAGAAACAAAATTATTATTGTTAGCATGTTGCTCAACCAACCAGTTGCAGAATGCTACTTGATGCTGAAAGTCACCAGGATCTAAAGTTTAGCATGACTGATCTTATACTTATGGATTTTTAAAAACATGTTACTTTTTAATTCGTAGAAAAAGGGACGGTGTTCATAAAATAGTTTTTGATTAAAATTGCTTCTAGTTTCATCTGAAAAACTTTGTCATAGAGTTAATAAATCACCCTGTATAGGTAATTTACGTAATCTGGAAAACTAATCCTTTAAGCAGAGTTAAACCAGAATGATATATGATATACTGACATATCATCAAGGTAAAGGCTAATATAAATCGTTAATATGTACTTATCTATCTCCCTTCCTTCTATAGAATAATACGAGGAATAAAATACGAGGTATTATATTGTATATTCTGAATAAAACATTAGATCTTTTATGGATTAAGGTTATTGTAAGAAAATTAGGTATTATTTACATAAGAAATGTTCTTAATTAGGGAAACTCTTTGTATCGCCGTTAAAATAGCGATTGTTCCCAAATATACGCACAATTGATATTCGACCTAAAGAGAGTAGAAGTTCCATGTGGTTTGAAAGCAAGTAAAAATAACTCGATTTGAGGAGAGTTTGTAGAGTTGTATTTTAAGAAAAAAATTGCATGCCAGCCAACTGCATAATTCGACTTAGGGACAAACTTGGGTCATGGGAGTATCGATTTGGAGAGGGTTGACCGTATACTCTTCTTAACTAATAAATACGGCAGAACGACAATCTTCTCCTTCTTCTCTTCATTCCTGGTTTCTTACTCCATCCCTGTATACATATCATATTCGTTCGCGTTACGTTTCCCCCTTCGAGTCTGTACGCGATCCCGCGTATACGCACGTTATTTAAGCTTAAGCACATGTGTGTAACTGGTGTTATTTATATTACACGTATTAATCATTATGTACCAGTTTCTAGACGATTTACATTTGTCACATGCGATCGCGACGTCGGAAAAATAAAAGGTCAACGCTTCGGTTTGACGTTAAACAAATAGCGTACGGGGCATACTTTCCGGGGAGGGAAAATGCATATTTCGATGCTTAATCGAGCAAATATCGCTCGCGTGCGCTAGGCTGGGTGTTTTGCGAAGATCGTTTCATGATTCATCAATTTCGATTTTCCGGAAATTTTATAAAATAGTATTCAAAATGAGGATGATAATTTTTTCTTTTTGTAGTAAGAACGAAAACTTCAGGAGTAACAACGTGTTAGACTCTCGGGGAGGTCAAGGTGAAAAGACCTAAATTTTGCTAATATCGTTTATTGCAGCTACAGCATTTTCGCCCTCAGATTAAGGGCATTGTAGGCAACCGTGGGGATCTTAATATCACGGTTGCCTACAATGGGAATGCCCTTAATCTGATATTACGATATTAGCAAAATTTAGGTCTTTTCGCCTTGATCTCCCCGAGAGTCTAACACGTTGTTACTCCTGAAGTTTGCGAGTTACGTTGTACTCGTTACTTCTGCCTGACGTAAGAACGAAGTTATCATTCTGAAATCATCCTTTCTTTAAAAACGACGCTTTTTTCCTCGGAGGAATTGGTGGGAGAATATCAACTGGGCTTCGGAAAATCATTAGGAAATCAATCAGATTATTTTCAAAATTATTGGTGTAAAATTATTCCAATTTCACCAAACTACACAGGCCCGCGAAATTAGAGCTTTTGTTAGTTACAGAAATGATAGGGGTGAATTTTTTGGATGCTGGATACGAATCCGAGCACAGAAATTGTTTAGCATGTCAAATTTTGCAGTAACTTTAGGTTTAATGGTAAAAACTAACTATTTTGGTGAAATTTATGATTTTATTGTAGGGGAACGGATCCCTTTTTATATTTTCGAAAACGCCATCGCATTGTACCAGTCTTCAGCTTGAAAATCAATTTTTGATTGCCGGTCTACAATTTCTTGTTTAGCTGAGACATGCAACTTTGAATTTATAATATTGGTCACGCGTATTAGGATTCTAATCCTTGTCACCAATCGTAGCCTCGATTCACAGGCCTGAAGAATTGAGGTTTTGTCAGATCCAGTATAATCGGACCATATTATTCCAAAGGGTTTTCATGTGCTTCTTGCGGGAGTTGTATGCAGGATGCGGTAGTAACTTAAGCTCAAACGCTTCTACTTCACCGCTAGTTCTGGAAGCATTATCTTGCTTGAAAATGAAGTGATTTCTATCTACTATGGTGGGATATCTTTCTCTTGAAACTGCGTACATCCTCTTCCTGTTGTTTGCTGCAAAATTACCATTTATCACCTTACACTCATGTCAGGAACAACCCATGGAAATTCCAGGGAGAAAAAGATGGTTAAAACAATAGGCGGCCAAAATTGCTTAAAGAGGCATAAGATAGAAGTGAATTCTTCGATTTGGTATTATATTAGTTTTGTTGATGTTTGTCTTTGTTTATTGCTAAGTAACCAGTTCTGAGAAATATTTGATAGAACGTCAGGTCACATGTTTGCGCTAGTGTTACATTCAAGAGTCGTTCGTAAAAACTATTTACATAGTTAACAATAACACAAAGAAGAATAAAATGAATACATAAATTAAAAAGAGGTTGCTAGAATTGGCTAAATATTCTTGACAAACTCTCTTCATAACTTGAGTCCAAAGCTTCAGATAACAGTCCCTTGTATCAACCTTCATCTGAGATGTGTGGGTCTATTTTGGGTGATCTGATTTTCCGTCGTCAGCAACGATGGGAAAAGGAAAGTACGAACTGATGAACAGGGCAAAGAAGGTAAAGTCAGATTGAAGCCTATAATCGAAAAAAGTGGGAACAAAGGCAAAAAGACAAAGATATAGTGCGATTACGGTAGTGAAATGTGGCGAGATGAAGTTTATCAGAAATATATGTGGGAAAACTTTAGGGGACAGGGAGAGGAATGAATACGTAGTTTTTGACCTACCATTTCGAGATATCCAAACCTCAAAATGTGCCAAGCATCGTGCAGAAATGCATAGACGTCACAGTCTAAACTGTGATTCGTAACAGTTAACATTTATAATCGACTCGATTGGTGGCAGTGGTTCATTAGATTCCCAAAGACGCATGATCAGCATTATAAATTCTAACTTCCATATCTCAGCTAAATAAAAATCGTATAGCGGCAATCGAAAATGGACTTTAAACCTGAAGACTGGTGCAATGCGATGACGTTTTCCAGAATAAAAAAATATTCGTTCCCTCACAATAACTTTCATTTTTTGCCCATTTAACCTAAAATTATTCCAAAATCAGACGTGTTACATAATTTCTGCGGTAGAATTCGTTTACAGCGTAAAAAATCTATAACATTCACCTCCTGCAAATTCTGTAACTGACCCCCCAGAATTGCTTAATTTTTGATAATTTACAAGCAGTAAACAATGGGGGAAAATGATTACATTTTACGTTGTCACAAACCACAGTTTCTATCCTATTTAAGATAATTCAATGCTAATTAATGTTGATTAAATCAACGCCACCCTTTAATCAAAGAAGATGAGCTATCATCATCTACCATGTAAAGAGCGAAGATAGGAATTAGGTTATGAACATCATAGTAACCCCCTTGCAGTACTAATAATGTATGATAATGTTTGTAGATTTATTGATAAATTCAAGTCTGGAGTCGTTGGTTCTAGGATCTGAAAGTATGCATATATGAGTGTTATTCTTGCATTAACAATCGTACGCTTTCAAATAAATCTAACAATAGAGAGGTTCCTACCGACATATGTATGTATCTGATTCGTTATGTACGTATATATAATGTATGTTCTGGTGTGCTAGAAACTTATTTCATTTAAATATTGATTTTCGTCAGGATATACGAAAATATTTTGACAACGGTTAGTTGAGTGCTTCGGGATGAGAAAGGGATGTTAATATTTAAATTTTGGAGAAATGTAGTGCGTTTAGAAGAGGGATGGAAACTATATATCGCAAATAATTATACATATGTACATATAATTAGAGTTGCTCAATTTGCGCCCATAGTACTACAACTATCTGAAACGACTGTACTAGAAAAGCAACATTGTGCTATACGAATACAGATGGCTTCATACCATACATTGAAACTAATTATGTATTATGTATTTGTTAAGCGCAATGTTGCTATTCTAGTACAGTCGTTTCAGATAGTTGTCGTACTATTGGCGCAAATTGAGCAACTCTATATATAATTAATCAGTGTTATCGATAGATGTTTTGCGAGATATCGCATCTATCGATAGTTTTGTGATTAATTCGATAGATTCGTATCTAAAACAAATGTTTCATCTTGGGATAAGCGTATTCAATTTCAATTGAAATGATATTGAAAAAATAGATTGTAATTTTGATGAAAACTGACTCAATAAAAATATATAATCAAATTCGTAGAACTTTGGAAACTTTCCTCGTATCTTATGATACAATATACGAGGGTGGTCTGAAATGTTATCAGCCTCACCCATAGATGGCTGCAGTCGATGGATGATTTCTTTTCCTCATGTTGGTACAACTCTAGTAGACGCAATGTGAAATTGCGAGTCATTCTAGCCAGCCGTTCGCTGTAGGTAGTCGTTTGAATCAGTTCTTGTGCGTATATTGTAAGAAATGGAGGAAATCGAGTACTGTGCAGTAACAAAATTCGTCGTAAAATAAGGTTTAACGCCGACCGAAATTCATTCGAGGATTATACATACATATGTATGGTGACTCTTCTCCTTCAATTTCCACCTTGACTAAGTGGGAGGCCGAGTTTAAACGTGACTGTGAAAGTGTCCAAGATGATCCATGTGCAGGACAAGTCCAAGAAGTGCAGTCATATCAGAAATCATCGAAAAAGTGCTTCCATATGGTTTAAGAAGATCGGTTTACGATAGTCTGTTACATTTTGCACGAACAATTGCACATGAACAATCTTTGTGCAAGATGGGTGCAGCGCATGCTCACTGTTGATCAAAAATGTATTCGCATGACATTTTTCGAACGGTTGTTGGCGAATTTTACAAAAAACACGAACGATTTTCTGCGTCGAATCGTAGCAATAGATGAAACGTGGATTCACCATTACGCACCAAAAACCATAGTCGAAGCAGTAGATAGAAGCTGGTTTTTGGGACCCGAAGAAAGCAAAAACGGTGCCATCGGCGGAAAATGAAAGACGATTTAGTTATAGTTAATAAATACTTTATTGAATTATATGTTGTCCATTTTGGTCCAACACCTTTTACCATCTCTCTGGCAGTAACATGATTCCATGCTCATAAAATTTTTGTTTTTTGCTGGCAAAAAACTGATCCAGGTGCTTTTTGACCTCCTCATTTGAAGTAAAGATTTCACTGTCTAAAAAAGGTTTGTAGAGACCGGAACAAGTAATAATCAGAAGGTGCTAGATCTGGAGAATATGGTGGGTGCGGCAGTATATCCCACCCAAGCTGTAACAGTTTTTGGTGAGTTACCAAACTTGTATGAGGTCTCGGACTATCTTGGTGGAACACTACACCTTTTCTATTGATTAATTCTAACGTTTTCTGTTTAAGTGAATCATTCAATTTGTCCAGCCATTTCAGAATTGATCGTTGCATTGTCCGGTAGAAGCAAAAAAACAACAAACAATTCCCTTGAAATCGCACAAACAGTGACATCTTTTTGTTTTTTGATAAATATCGGCTTTTGAAGTACTTTGAACCGGTTCATCTTTTTTCCTCCATGATCTCTTGCGTTTAACATTGTTGTACGCAACCCATTTCGCGTCCACAGTGATGATGCGCCTAAGAAATAGATCATTTTCTGGACGTTTGAAAAGGAAATCAGAGATGTCAAGGCGACGGCACAAATTTCTTTCCGTAAGAACATGTGGAGTCCGTATGTCCAGCTGTGAGATTAAATTTAGGCCTTTCAAATGATCATGAACGGTCGAATTCGGTAAAGTTAATCTCTTAACGATCTCACGAGCTGCTAGTCGCCGGTTTACATCAACTAATGCTGTTATTGTGTCTTCATCAGCTTAAACTGGCCGTCCAGAACGTGGTGCATCTTCAACATCCAAATTTTCGGATACAAATTTCGCCAACCAGTTTTGGCACTGGCGTTCTGTCTACTCCATACGCATCGGATAATTTGTTGACTGCTTGAACAGCATTTTTTACCTCTTCGATAGTAAAAAGTCAAATATGTCGAAAATGCTGCTTTTCACTTGCCATATTTGATAGGGCATCAACCAAAAAGTACTGCGTAGAATCAATGGGACTTCTTCACAAGCAAACATTGCTATATCAGCAGTCAAAATATATAATGCTCATGCGGCTTTAGTGTGAAGTTGGCTCTGAAAAACTACAATTAAGTCCTCTACTTTCTGAACAACCATATAGACTGTTATCTTAAGAACACGTTGGTATCATATGGTAGTGGGATTCGTTTAAAGAGAGAATGCCAAAAATTCGAAGAGACAACGAGAACAGTCCGTCAGGTCGGATTTCAGCGACAGAGCAACGTGCGTATATTCGCCAACAGTCGAAAATGACAGACACGATGATCTTTGCCTACGATAAATGGGGCGTAATCGCCACAGATCGAATTCTGACGGGCACTAGTATCACTGGAGCGCATTACAGAAACTTTCTTCAGAATATCTCGCGCGCAAAAATCCGTAAACTGCGTCCAGGAATGATGCAAAATGGTGTGTTCACTTGTATCTTCTTCAATAAATATTTTTCGAGTTAGAGCCAATTGTGCATTAATTTTGGGATAATCCCCGTAGACTCCTCAAATTCGATAGGAACATCAGACTCTATAAAAGTATTTTCTCTTCCCTCTGCCATTAGCAAGGGGATTGTTAAATATAAAGACAGAAACATAAAACAAAATCACACAAATTAATGAAGTTCTTTCAACAAAACAGGAATAAAAAAGCATTCATCAAAGTCAATAATTAATTTTTCAAACAGGCCTTCAAACGAATATGTTCACAAACGTGTTTTCACCGGCAACAAACGGTCGGCTAGCGCGTGACACCACGTGTTGTCACTGTAACTAACCATCGGCTTGCACGTGACAACACATCGGTGTCACCGAACAAGAAGGTGCTTGAAGAGGCTTGGGGGTGAATATGGCGAATACAGCGAATCGGAAATGATCATTCTATCTTCCGCTGCGAACTTATTCGAAATCACGAAATAATTTTTTGGACTATCCTATACATGTACCAAAGAGTACATCCGCTTACCGGTTTCTTTTCTTCAATTCCGCTCACGCGATCCTGCGACGGCCCGATCCAAACGAAAGGGAGAGAGAGACGCACGTACCTTACGCGTAGACGGACGGACGTGTGCGCGAGCGTGTACGAGAGAGCATGAATAAATGCAGATCATGATGTAACTCCCCGTGTAATTTTTGACGGTGAAGGTCATACATTGAGGCAGGTTTTTTCTCTCATCGTATTGACCGTGACTTAGCGGCTATCGGAGGAGGACGACGAGTCGAATACCTATCGGAAGTTTTTTGGAACGGCTCCAACTTCGATATAAGAGGTTATTCGCGGCTTTCGTTAATTTCAAACGCCAACGAAATTAACATCGAAAAGTTTTTAAAACGTCGACGACGTCCACTTGGACAGTCGTAGGTGGGACAGACATACATATATTTTATTTCGGGATGTTAATTGGATCCATATGTGATTTTTGTTTATTTTCTGCGATGATGTGGGCTTGTTAGTTGTTCTTTTGTCGGCTTTAGAAAGAATTCGTATCAATATAACAAGAAGAAGTAGTAATCTTTTGCTATAACATGAGACCCCCAGATACCCAATTGATTTGCAATGCTTAGAAAAAATTTCTCAACAACACAAACATGATTTTTATGACCACAAAGAAAGTGAGGAAGCAATGGTACGAAAGGCGCCTTTTATGTTTCTACAAACGACCACTAGGTGTGACTATTGAGATTTATCATTACTATTTTCGTAAAATTTGTTACTGTGAAAACAGTGGCAGCTTACAAATTGACCGAGTATTTTGTTTACAATAAACCTTTAAAAAATGAAATTTTGTAAAAGAATGGAAATTTCATGTGAAGGTTTTTGTCGTGGTTGTCCGCCCGTCAGTGATAAATTGCATCATCGACCAAAATCGGCTGTTATTAAAAACATCAATTTGGTACGCAACATTACTAAAAAAAGATCGGCATTACAGTATGATAGAGACATTATTAGGCATGTCGAAGACTACAATACATTCGATGTATGAAAAGTTGTTCGTTCACAAAGTACTTCGTTGGTGTCTTCAGTTGCACTGGACATGCCGTAACCATTTCTTAAGAGGATCGAAAAACAGTTAAGGCTGAATTGTATACAACAATTTGTTTGCCAGAACTCACCGACGAAATCAGGAAAAACAATCGAATACATCATGACTAGTCTGGGCAAACAACGGTAATTACGAAATAAGTTACGACAGCTTACATATACACAGAACTACTAACATGCAGCGTACTGACTAGAATGGGGAGTCGGCGATACTGTCGTAACTTATTTCGTTCTTGTACGTTGTTATCGCTGTTTGCCCGGGCTAATCATGACACTCAGCACGTCACATAATTTATTACTTGGGGGAGAGAAACGTAGAAATAATGTCTCATATATCCCATTGGACCCCAGCCATTTTCATAAACAATTGCAAACAAACTATCCGTCCGATATTGTAAAAATTCTGGAACATACATACTATGAACGTTTTAGATTAAGGACGAATAGTTTATTTGCAAAAACAAATGGCAAGACGAGGAAAAAAATCATTAAAAAAATGTCGCAAAATTTGGAGAAGATATTCCTTATATATTATTATATATTTATGAAAAAATAGCAGTATGGTGAGTGTTCCCAAAAAGTATTTAGTTTGACATATGAAGTAGGTCGGCTCTTTTGCAAGATTATCGAAAATTTTATTTTCACTGGTCCTCTCGTGTCTTTATACCCATATTGAGGTGACTTTATTGTGGAAAATGTACGAAAAAATGCAACCGCATTTTGTTTTAAGCGTGTATCAGGTATCAGGTTCATAGAAGAATGTCACAGATCATTCTCCTGTAAGACTATTGAAACCTTTCTTTTTTATTCTCTGGGACTCATAATACAATGATTTTGTTCTAGATTAGTTCTTTGAGACTTTTCTTACAGTTCCAGTTCCAATCCCTTCATATATTTCAACCAAATTTGAGAATAATTTGAGATCTTTCAATGCATCCTGGTTATTCGAGCATATCGTAATCGACTACGAATGTAGTTTTAGGCTCTTGCAGGAGTAACGCAAATTTTGTTTTCTTTGATTCCCTCCACCCGAAAATCGTTTTTTTTTTTAGATTAGTCACTAGAGGGCGTGCTTACAGTTCCACACAATTTTTCGTCTAATACTCGAAGTATTTGAGAACCTTCAAAGCAGCCCAGTTATTTGAGGATATCGCAATCTCAAAAGGATATATTTTTGAGCTCTTTCGAGACTCTCGCAAATTTGGTGTTCTTTGATTCCCTCGTACTTTAGTACCCTAATTAAATCACTTTTTGTTGCTTACAGTTCCAAGCATATTTCCAACCAATGCGTGAAGAATATGAATACCTTCAATGAAGCCTGTTTATTTCGAGCGTATCGCAATCTTTGAGCTCATTCAAGGTCATCGCAAATTTATTTTGCATTGATTCCCTCGTACCTTAGCATCCAAATAAAACAACTTTATTGTTGAATAATCACTAGAAAGTTTGCTTACAATTCCAAGCAAATTTTTAACCAATGCGTGAAAAGTTTGAATACCTTCAATGAAGCCTGCTTATTTCGAGCATAACGCGATCTCTTATGGGCGTATCTATGTGCTCATTCAAGGACATCGCAAATTTAGTTTCCTTTGATTCCCTCGTATCTTAGCATCCAAATAAAATCACATTATTATTGATTAATTATTAGAGAGTTTGCTTACAGTTCCAAGCAATTTTCAACCAATGCGTGAAGAATCTGAAAACCTTCAATGAAACCTGGTTACTTGACGATACCGTAATCTCCATAGATGTATTTTTGAGCTCTTTCGAGATCATCGCAAATTTTGATTCCCTTGATTCCTTCCTATCTTGCCATTCAAATAAAATCACTTTCTTGTAGATTAGTCACTACAGAGTATGCTTATAGTTTCCTAAACAATTTCCACCCAATGCGTGAAGAATTTGAAGACCTCTAATAAAGTCTGGTTTTCTGGGCATATCGTCATCTGCTATGGATATATTCTTAGGTGCAGGAATAATAATACGGGTCTCGACTTGTGTGATAATTATTGCACCGCCCAAGGATTTACTTGACCGTTCTCTTCGTTTTAGACCGATCAGTGCGTCAAACAACGATAATGTTATTGAAACGCCGCCGCGGTAAAACTTCCTATTCAAATTTTTGTTGAATATACAACTTTAAAGGCATTTAACCTTCCTATACTCACATTAAAATATGGTCGGTCTCACAAACCGTATGCGCGAGTATAGGAAGGTTAAAGGGACCTTACGCTTCAGGAATGGAGAATAGTGAGCTTTAGTAGTGACTTCAAAGTCACCCTGGGACAGCTGCTCCTGTTGTTAATAATATTCAAATATACTTCTACAATTACAGCCGAATGCGAAGTTAATGTGACGCGCATTTTAAATTTGCCTTAGAAATCTAAATATGCCCAACGTGTATTTGAAGATACGAATCGAGTGTAAATAAGGCGATGAAAAACAATGGGAAAATCGCTCGATTGTATGAAATTCAAACAGGTGATAAGTATTTCGAGTCACCATATTTAAACCGACCGAGCATAGAAGAGTTCTCCCACGCATTCATCAACATTAGTACGTCATTTGATATTCTGAGAAATCTACATATCGCAATGCGTATGTGTGGTACTTACGGGTCGTCGTTTATCTTCCAAAGATGTACGTGCAACGACTACGACCATGCATAGCATCGGCTTCTAGGAAAATTAGAGTTATATAGCTTTATTTTTCCATATGTTCGATCCGCGAGCGAAATTCAAGGTCGGCGAATTGAAATTCCAATGTCAAAGTCGGTGAGTAATCGCGAATTATGAATGCCACATAATAATTACCGCTTTATTTGCCGATTCCTTTTCGTTTGTCGGTTACGAAAACGATCCGGACGGTTTCCCGGAACGTGCTCCTGACTGTGTGTATTATTACTATGGTTCTCTTGAACGAAAAATCTTTTCCAAGGTCTCCTATTCAAAATAACATTCTCCGAAGCACATACGTTTGTGTGTATACTATGAATACGTCAACGATTCGAAGGATGATCCTCCGCGAGAGAGGAAAAAATTGTAAATTGTAAACGGCACCCGTCTCGGAGCAAGAATTTATTTTGTTACCGTTAACCGTTCGACATCAAAGGAATGTAGATGTAATTAGTGAAATGATGCGGACAAATTGATGACTGCGATGTTTTGCAGTTTTTGCAGCGGACGAATTAAGATTTTTCAACGCCTCGATTGTAAAGCGATCGTTCAATTTTAGTACGGGAAGCGAAGTAATTGTACGACCAGGTTTATTAAAGAAATTCCACTCCGTAATGTACTTACATATTTCATAATAATAATAATAATGTTGCGTCGAAGCACGTAACCGTATGTGTATGGTTTTTTTTAAACAACAGCATATAGAAAACTGTATAGCGTCTTTCCGTCTTTTAAAGACATTTCATCTTTTCAAAATAATCCTCGTTCCTAGAAATTGAAATGCGAAAATCATTAAATTTTAGTTTCGAAGCGGGTTAAATCCGGTACTCTCGAATACTGCACTGTAAGAATATTGAATTACAGTTTAATCTGACACCCCGCTTTGGAGGCTATACTAGTTTATGCAGCAACACTGGCTTATGATTGTGCATGGAACACACTTCAAAGTCTTTTGAACTGCATTTGCGAGTCTACTAGAATTTATAACGATGTGTCGAGATCCTTTAACATCAGCGGATTTTACAAATCGCGTTTTTTTTTTGACTACGTGCAGGACTGTTTCTAGCGAGTTCGCCCACTTAATATTAAAACCAAATGTAAAATTCAACCAGAGATTCTTTTAATTTATGTTTAATTTACTTTTTTGCAATAGAAGATAAAAATACTTTCATAATTATTAAGAACATACATTTAACCTTCCTATACTCACGTCAAAATGAAAGACGTATACTATACTATATAAGTTGGTCTCACAGACCGTATGCGTGAGTATAGGAAGGTTAAGAAGAATGTTACATCAATAATTTGCGAAGATCGAAATTACTTAATTTCAAAGAGGATCTTACGCCCTCTGCACATCAACAAATCAACTTCGTTGAGGAAGTGCAACTTAAAATTTCATGGAATCACATATACGAAGGTTATTTCAAATTTTCGTTCTCGTTCGATTGCGTAACCTCACACTATTAGTCAGAAACAAGTCTTGACGTAACCATGCCGTGCAATATTGTTTAGTATACTTCAGCTACTTGTCACACCGATGTATTTCTCTACGCCTGAGTTTGGAATCATGGAAGGCGCGATCAAATCACAAGGGGCTATCACTTTGTTCTTATTTAAGGAGGGCATGACACAGACTTCATTCCACGCCCGCAAAGTGTATTTGGAGGGTTTGCAGTACTTAAAAGTACAGTTTACTGATAGGTCGAGATTGTTTTAAAGTTGCCAGAACGTCACTTAAAGACGATGAACGTAGAAAACGTACTGAGAAATGGTAGGCAAATAATTACTTACTAGTGAAATTGGTGTTAGCATATGAATGGTGGAGTAGGTAGATAATGATTTTATACGAACGTTTGGACGAGAACAAAGTTTCAGCAAGCTGGGACTGGACCAGAACCTCATTAAGCGCTTTCAGCGCGTTGGAAATTTAGCAATGGATAATAACCTGTCGGGAGAAACCAGAAGATGGCCCTTTGCTTCAAGCAGATGCAGCCCCCGAAAGATGTTTTAAACGAACTGCGTTGGGAATTGCTTCCGTATTCATCCTATTCACCATCTACGATTCATTCAGCCTATTCGCTAGATTTGCCTCATAGTGATCTTCAATTGTCCCCAAATTTCAAAGGACAACTGCGGGGTGGTCGATTTAATACCCTAAACGAGGTGATACTTGCTGTAAGTAGATGGGGATTACAGGAGAAAAGTTCCTTGGGGTGGTTGAAGAAAATTAGTTTCACGTTGAGATAAGGGTATTCAATTAAATTAGAGAGATTACATTGAAAAACTAGATTATAATCTTGAGTGACTGTAGGTAATGGTGTTTTCAGCTCTTGGATTGAGTTTTGTCCACTTATGCACAGATCGAGCAAACCATGGAGGAGATATTGAAAAATAAAAACTGTACCTATCGAGAAGCCCGAAAATTAGCGAAATACAAAAAGAATGGAGAGAATTCGTAGTTACCTAAGTAATGAGAAACTAACGAAAGTAGTGTAATAAACTCTACAGTTGCTTGACAAGTAATGAGTAATGATTATTATATGTACGGATCAAGAACGCTAGTTCAGGAGACTATAGGTTATAACAAATTAAACCAACTGGAATAAATCTCGCCTACACCCACATCAAGCAAAACCTATTACAAGCCAGGCACGTGACTGCAAGCGAGCTATCAAGTGTGCGCTTTTCTTTCATCTACAAGCGGTAAATCGGAAGACGGCGTAAATAGCCCACAGACTTGCAGTCCACGATATTAACATGGGCTATACGAAATGCTGGCCTAATAACTTCAGTTAACCTGTTAATGTAAGGGATCCTTACAGCCTACAAAACTGAAATGCAAGAAGAATGTTCACTCCGAAGGTATTAGAATCGTTTATCAGAGAACATAATTTGGAACCATCAACCAAAAAGCTTAAATAACGCAGATGGAGACAAAATTAGTTAGTCCTTCATTCTTAAGAAAATTATAACGCATTCTCCGACTGTACATATGAATTTATTGCAACTTATGGCGCTTCCAAGATTTACAAAATTAATGAAGAAAGCAGAAGGGCTTCTTCTCATACAGTTCTTTTTTAATTTCAAATTCTACAACAGAGAATTGCGTAGTAACGTATAAATTTCTTTCCTAACTCATACGTAAACTGGGCAAATATGCGGTATGATGAGTCATCTGTACTTTTTATGTAATGTAATATATTACAGAGGGCAAAGGACAGATCACTCACCATGCTGTATATTTGTCCAGTCTACCGATAAGTCCACCAACTGTGATAAAGAAATAAAATTCAATGACTTGGATCTCATCCAATTAGGATGATTTCTTCTAATTTAACCAAGCCAAAAAAGATGACACGACAATTACCAGAAATATTTCAAATCCATCTTACCTGTTGCATTTTTTCGAAATCTAAGTAAGGTCTTTGTACATGTGTATGTTTCGTATGTCTGGACCGCTTTCTCGGTGAAACTTCGTAATGAAGCAATTTTGCGGGCGGACTCATGGACTGTATTCTGTGTTGATAATTGTTCGGCGTCCTGCCTCCCGGTTTGAGGGCTTCCAATGGAGGCGAGGTCCTGAATTGCACTGGGGTGGCCATGCTGGCCAGCAGATTATGTACTTCTTCGTCGGACGAGCCGGAATGTTCGATGTGATGCTGGTGATGGTGGTGGTGATGATGGTGATGGTGGTAATGGACGGTGGTTCCGTCATCGCCGCCGCAGCATTTCGAAGGCGAAGAGGGCGAAGGCGGGCTCAGGTTGCCGTAACGGGAGACGTTCTCCTCGTTCTCGCACGGACTCCGACGACTGCAGTACACCGCGTAAGAGTCGCCCACCTGCGACCATTTTCGTTTCTCCGGGAGGCAAACGGAGGAGGCGCGTGGCGGTCTTGGCGGGCTGTTGATTACTTCCAGTTCCTCTTCGGAGCTGTGAGGGTCGTGCTGGTCCGGCGCTGGGCTTTCCATCGAACAGCCTGTATCTGCCGGTGACACGCTACATATCCTTTCGGTCATTACTGAAACAGAAATGATGACCGACTTCAATGAAAGAAGTTTTCCGAAGTACAAGTAATCAAACAATTCCATAAATTTTGCTGCTAAATCGAATCGATACGTTCCTTATTGCATAATCGCCGATATTGGGCAATTTTTCTACATGCCAAAATTTGGTTTTGCATCGAAGGACTCTAACTGATATTCGTTATTTGTACCTATTGCTGTAGAAAAACATACAGTTTCAAACGGCAAGTAAATATCTGGTAGATCATAGACTTAACATCGACAAAAAGCAGCTGTATGTATACATCAGAAGAACAAGAGCTATGTGACACCTGCCCAATGTATACGAAGTATTTTTTGGTATCGAGGACCAAAATAAAAGCATTCTAGGATAGTCAAGTTACCGGAAAGTAGCGAGTGGTCGACCTGACCAAAAACTTATAACAGGTACGAATATTTATTCCTTTATAATAGGAAGTACGGCAAGTTATCTTCATAACTTGCCTGGGCAAACAGCAGTAATAGCGAAAAATTACGAAATAGGTATCCCCGACTCCCTACTCTAGTCAGTACTAAATCGATGCTGTATGCGAGTAGTTCTGTGTATATGTAGGCTGCCGTAACTTATTTCGTAATTACCGCTGTTTACTCGCACTATTCATAACATAACGAAAACGAAAACATAATGGATTAAGTCCTTTAGAAAAATGAAAAACGTGCTTTACTTCACAACACCAATTACAATTTATACCATCCTTGGTCTAAGACCAAGAAAAGAATTTTAAATACCTAGGGTAGCAAGATAGAGGACGAAATATAGCACAAGAACAGCAGTAGGAGGAAGACTGTTTAATAATTAAAGAAGAGGAAAAAAGACATACCAAAAGATGTTAAAGTGCAAATATTGAAAAAATAGGTATGCCAATACTTTTATATGGTGGGGAAACGGGTGAATAAAACAAGAAAACAGGATTAGAAATTCAACACTCAGAGATAATCTGAAACTCAGACCAATGTAGGAGACATCGTATGGACAGGTGAAAAGTATGCCGGAACAAAGAATAGTGAAACAGGTCTAACAAGAAGAAATTAAGAGAATGCTCAGATGGAGGTGTCCGGAGAACGTAAGAGGTACAATAAGTAAAATAGGAGTATCGTCGGAAGAAGCACAACAAGCCATACCAGATAGGAAGAGATGGAGGGAAATATGCAAGAAGACAACATAGAACACTTAACTCCACACACGCCTTACATCCCAAGAAGGGGTAGAAAAGGCTTAAGGATTAAGAAAGTAAATAGGTTGTACCATTCTTCCTACTTTCATTTGGAGTTTTAGTTTTGTGATCGGACAATCAAAGTGTATCACCAACAGTGGTACAGGCTTATTCAAGGTGGTCTGCGGAAGATGTTCATGATAATCGTTGTGGATCTGGATGGAATCGTTGTGGATCAAAAAGTCTACCGGTGTTTGGCAAAACAAGGCTTCTGGATGTCATTCCTGCGTCTCAAACTAGCACAATGACATCGTGCCCATTAGTCCCAACGGTATATCAGCTGATCAACGAATCAAACGATTTTTTTCTTTGTCCATTTAGTAAACGAAACGAAACGATTACGTTCAAAACACTATACAGATCTTACCTGAGGGAACCTATGGGGTGCAATAAAATATAATACCAAGATTACCAAGCCACACTTGGTTTTTAAGGACAGAAGCAATTACAATTGAGAGAGCTTTTACCTTTGGAAGGCAAGACTCGAGCCTTGTTCAAGAAAAAAGAGTGCAATTTTATGATTTGTTTATGTACCAAATTCGGAAATTTATGAAGAAAAGTCAATTACAAGCAATGTAATTGGATTTGTTTTTCTTGGTGGTACGGTTGTTTTCGCGACCATTGCTAAGGTATGGTTTTCGTTAGATCACTGCTGTGCTGGTTTTTAAATATGCTAGATCGTTCAACAATCGCAATCACGACATTTACCACAGTCGTTTCGGGCGAATAATTTCCTTAATCGTGATCTTATGCTATATTAGGAACGGAAATCCGTCGAAGACATTTGAGGTAATAAGACACATAAAACTGTTGTGACGCAACTGAGTGAATGTCTTGAGAAATTCATTAAAGAGTATGGCTCCTACGATGTTAAAGTGCCAAAAATCACAAACTGAGGTAAAAACTTATTATCATAGTATTAATTAAAAAGTTACATCGGTTTATAATTTTATTTTAAGGAATACAAACAAACATTATTAATGGAACAGACCCGAAAAAAATTTGAAATTTCTTAAACGATCTAAGTGCCAAGAAATATTATATTTTTAAACCCACTACCTTCCAAAGTCTATGTGTCCTCATGCCTCCCCTAAATATTTGACGTATTTGTTGTTTGACATAACATTTGTTTCTTGATCATCACCGCTCAAAATTATTTTTGCTTTCTCCACGTTTCTTTTCTCAAAAGAAGTAAAACCTTTGAATCAGTGGCTTTCGAGTTTTGTCATGGTCAGCTTCTCTAAAGACTGATATTGATGTCTTCTGCTCCCGTTGTGTATCACCGTTGTTTGGAAGAAACAAAGTAGATTCGGTCCAGTATCTACTTCGTTTCTTATTCGAACCACGTCAGGTTGATTTCCTCGTTGAACTTCATCCCTTAACCAAAGTTTCAAAGTATTGCTCGCTAACGATCCTCTAGATTAAAGTTGTTATGGTTCTTCATGATTCCTACGGACTCCCTCACTATCCGTTGATATTAGTGGCTACTTCTGGAAAGAATATTTACGTTGTGGTAGTCGATAATGTGATCACTTCCTACTTTAATGTGCTGACCACAGCTGATTTCTCTGTGTATCCCCGTTCTGCATGTCTTCGGTGCTCTTTTACTCTTCATGCAACATTCTGTTCGGTTTATCCGATGTAAGACTGTCCACACTGGGGCTGGTAGTATAGGTAGATGCTACGCACTACAACTACACTCTTTCAGCAATTGGACTTTCTTTTTTTAAAGGAAAAACTGCTCGGTCTTTGTGTTGGTGTTGTACTTAACTGTGATCCTTTTCTTCTAAAAGATTTTTTCCCAGTCTGTTGGTTACTCCAGCGATGGGGGATGAACATATCCTACTGGCTCGCGCTGTTTTTCATTCTTCTTCTTTTACTCATTCTATTTGCTTGACTCTATACGCATTCTTCTACAGTGCCTCTTGTACATGTATAATTTCTTCGTTCTTGTTATCTTCATCGCTGATTGTTAGAGTTCTTCGTAGAAATGTAATGATGACATCTCTTCTGTTGAGGATGGTGCTTCAAAGCCGCATGCAAATTTCGAAATCAGTATGGGTTTTCTCCCAGTCAAGTATTACATCTTCTTTGCGTTTTACCAGTACGTCTATAAACAAAGGCAGAGACCCATCTTCTTCGGTCTCCAGGGTAAACTTAATCTTACCGTTGAGGCGTTTCAAGAATTATTCCAGTGCGTTGGCTCCATGAGGCCATATAACAAAGGTGTCATCCACATACTCATATCAGCATTTCGGTTTCTTCCAACTGAATGTTATAAATTCTTCTTCGAAGGTTTCCATGAAGATATTGGCTAATATCGGAGAAAGAAGTGATCCCATGACGGCACCGATTCTTTGCTCGTCTATTTTCCATTCCAGCCAAAGTAGGTTATGGTCAAGCATAATCTCACCAAATTGACAAAGTTTCACGCAATCCTCTGAGTTAGAAGATCTGCAGGGTGTCTTCTACCGGGATGTTGTTGAAGAACGAATCGTTCCAAACGTATTTTCAAATTCGTTGTAACTTCTTCTCCTTAATATTTTTATTATTTTTACTTTTCGGTGTAAGACTATATTTGCAACGTTTAATTTCACGTTGCAAAATTTAGTCGCGATCGGTGTAAAAGATATCGGATTTTACCTTCACGCAATACCTACATTAATACGTATCTATCAGGTGTTTTTGTATAGTTTTATACTAGTCTAAATATTTGATCAAGGTGTAAATACGAGAAAAAAGAGCATGTAGGTTAAGTGTTACTTTCACGGGTTGGCCTATAGGTACGTAAATATCTAATTATATACGTCGATATGGAAAATTATTACAGCGACTAGACCTAGCGATAAATTATTCGTTTTTATAATTTTCCGTAAATCGTGTAAGATTTGCATTTACATATTTCCATGTTACGAATTCACGACTGCAAAAATCGTTTTTTGACGTGATACCGACATGGTTTTCACCGTTAGTTCTAGCACAACATTTTGGTATCCGTACGCATGCACGTTAATAAACTACGAATGGGCGTTGAAATTATATTTATTTAGTAAATTACAACAATTACCGTTTAAATCAATTTTCCTTCGTACATGTAGGAGCGATTATTTCAAATGTAATTACCACGGTCCGTGCATGTAAAGAAAGATTAGTTTCTATAAATACGAAATCTCGAAAGCCGCTTAATAATCGTTATTACACTCATTGACATGTGACACAAATATTATCTAGCGGCCAAAAATTGCTTTGTGATAAAGATAATCTACTGCTCTATTTATATACGTCGTATTGAGAAAATACATATTTTTCAGATTAATAGCCTTAGATAAATGGCTGTGGTGCCGTGTTGTCTTCCCTGAACATGTTTTATCGGCGTGACGTTAAATAGTACACAATACGAAGCCAAAAACCTTAAAACGACCCTGTGTTATCGTATAAAAACAAAATAACTTCATATCTCAAATATTTACGTACGCTACGTAGGTATCTGGTAAATAGGTTTTCGAGTACATTACAGTGGATTCTTACCGACTACAGATAAGATGTTCCATAGATTACGAAAGCTACACGTTTAAAACAATATTAATCGAACGATATCAATACATATATAGATAGAACATGGAATCTTCCTTGTGTATCAGGATGATTCAAATGTTGGTTCTGAATATGTTCCTTGATTACATAAAGTGCAATGGATTACAAAAGTTTTCTTCTAATAATAATAATAAAAGGAGAGGTGTCGTGGGACATCCGACAAGAGTGAAGCTCTTTATGTATTTGATGCTTATTTGAATAAAAGGTAAAATTGTATAATTGAATAAACAATGTATAGCGAAAAAGTATTTCATTTCTAAACCGATGGTAAATAAGTTGAAGTTGAATTTGAAGTAAATTCGAATCCGAATAATAAGAGCGCCACCTGATGGGGAAGACGCAAATACGGCGCATTTCATAGTTGTTCCTGCGATGAGTATGTGTATATGTGTGTGAGAGAAAGAACTAATGAAAGATAAAAGCGTCTAATGACGATTTCAAGCGTATCACTTTTTCCCAGTTAACTATCGCTGCAGAACCCCAGTAAAAGAGTTTCGATCTAATAATAATGTTAATAATAATGTTTAATGTTCAAGAGTTTAACCCAATCACAGAACGTAAGTAAATAAAAATTTTACATATGAAGAAAAAATTAAATAATACTAAACAAAATTAAATATAACACTACGCCAACTCATTAAAATTATCAAAGAATATATCAATATAGTGGAGATTGGCGCTTCTGCACATCCTCGCAAGAAGAGATCCAAGCAAAGTTGGTTCTTGGTAGCGGCAGCGCAAATGTTGCTGGATTGCGTGTAGATAATGGTGGCACATTGAAGTTCAAATCACACAGCAAAGGTGGGGAATCTATATGTCTATGAACTAGCTTCTAGATAATGGGAGCACCATACATCTCACGACACTAATTTAATAAGTTTAAACCATAACGATACAATACAGACTCATGATCGATATTTCGCTGTGGGTAAATCCCATCAATTTTGAAAGAAAGAAACTTCATAAAGCGTCGTTGAACCTTCTCAAGATACAACTGTAGATACAAACATGAAGGTATAATGTACAGCTTTTAGTAATTGAATATTGCAGAAGAAATGTGAACAACGAAAAGCAAATTCTAAAATTCTAGACGAAGAGAGACAGAGATTTATAACACGAGGAGAGAAAGTTAGGCGACAGTCGAATAGAACGCCCAGAAGAAAATGAACAGAGGAAATATACCAAGGTCAATTTTATAATTCCCAGTACAGCATGAAATGAGAAACGAGTAAATATCAAAAATATTTTATGAACAACAGTTAATAACAATGACTAGCTACTTCACAACGTAATCGTCCTGGAGATTAAAAAATTTGCACCATCTAACAATTTTTTATGCAGTGTGCATAAAAAGTTGCTAACTGAATGTCAAGCTAGCTTTCCATAGCGACTTGCAGCTCCTCATTGATCCCGAAGCACTATCCACCCAATCGCCTCCTCATTGCACGGTCCAGTCTAGGCTGTAGGAAAGATGATCAAACACTTCTCATTTGAATTCTTGAAGTTTACTTTGTTGTGACATGTGGTCAGATATCAGTAAGACAATAGCCAACTGCCTTTTCACAATAGTGTTAATGTTAACGGCAATGGTTATAGTAGGTTGGGTGTTAAAATTCAAAATATGTAGGATTCATTGCAATGTTCACACTAATGTAATGGTAATGATAATGTTAAGTCATCATGTTAACGCTCTAAAGAAAGTTCTGGAGCATGCGCACTTCCGCTATTTATAAATCTGCACGAAATCTAACCTTATTTATTGCTAGGCGTACTTATTACTAGATTCAAAATCAGATTTCTTATTTTTTTATATATTATGCCTGTTTCAGTTTTAATTCCTCTCTCGTTAAAACAAAAGAATCACAAATCAGTATGTTTTTATCTTTACTTTTTGAAAACGTTGGTTTGCACTCCTCCCAAATATAACCGCGAATTTTGAAAATCCGAGCCTCTAAACGTCAACATTAAAATTATTGTGAGTTGCCTTAACGTTACCATTGTCGTTAACACCTTATCATCAACGTTAACATTCACATTATTGTGAATGGGCCCTAAGACAGCATGCTTCTTTTTTTTTTTGTCGTAATCGACTCAGTTTGTAGCTACACGAACCAGCAGTATGCCCATTCTTCAGCTTATCAATACCACACAGAACATCCTCCACTCTCACTTTTGAGATATCAAACGAGTCATACAATGAATGTACAGCTGATGAAATCATACTCTCCTTGGGTAGATAAACTTCGGAAAACATCCGTGCGAAAGCATCAACAATATCTTGACCATTGGTAAACTCAACATCGTTATGCACCATAGTAGATGGTATCTGAGAAGTATTCTTCCTCGCATTAACAAATTGCCAAAATAAGTTAGGCTTACTTTTCAGATTGGATTGCAGTCTGTGAATATAGGAGGTGTAAGTCATTCCAATTTCGTGTTTAACATGTCTACGTAATCGACTAAAATCCTCATAATGTCGATCATCTCCCGTTTTTTTCCATCTCTTGTGGTAATATTTTTTAGTTTCAGACAGTATTTAATGGACTGATTAAACCATGGCATCGAGTTGCTGCATTTATACTTGGCTAGCGGTGATTGTTGCCCCCCACGTCATGAACTTAATGAGTAATGCTCCTTTCCTGTCACAAAAACGCAATAGCCATGAGCTCATTGTTGCTAAAAGTTTGTTTAAATTCTTTTGGCTTGTGTGGGGAACGGATTTGAATCCAACGTTTAGGCTGTTGTGTTGTTCTTCGGATTATCAAAGCGAATCCAGGTTTCATCTTCTGGCACAATTTTCCTCAAAAGTGCCACTCGTTACTCGTCACAACCTGATAGTAATGTTAGAGCTGAACGCATTAGCCGAAGCTTGTGATTCCCGGTCAGCATTTTCGGTATCCAACGAGGGGAAAGTTTCCCAATTTTTCAGTTAAAATATTGTAAACAATTGCTTTGAAATGTCAAGAAACTCGTCGGATAATTCTGAAATTTTAAACCCGTGCTTTTCCCAAGCTACTTGGTCAACTCATTACTCCAAGTCTTTAGTCGCCACAGATTTTCTTCCAATACCACATTCAGCGTCAATGTTTGTTCGCCCTTCCTCACATTTTTTAGACCGTTCTCCCGCCATATCGTTCGGTAGTAAGTTTGGATCGTGCACACGGCTCATTTCTCCATGAATTTCGGCAACGTTAAACCCGTTTGCTTGCAGAAAAACGACGCCATGTTATTAGCAACTGGTAAGAGAGTTCTTTGTAGCGCATATGTTGAAACGCTGTCAGCCAAATTATAACTGACAAAAAGGCCGTGATTCAGATGAAGGTAATGGCGCATTTTTTTAATTAAATTTTCCTTCTATTCTCGTCGTTACTTTCAATATGTTAATCTTCAAATATATTTAATGAACTTCTTAAAAGTTTTTGTGCTTTTGATTTGTGGGTGTCTTCTTTTGTCAGCTTTCCTGGTTTCTGGTTTAACTCAATAAGTTATTAGCTTATACGTGTCTTTGTTCCGAACCCCATCCCAGAGATGCTCACCAACGAATAACTGCCGTAGCCAGCGACACAATATTTTGTTCATCCAACAGAAATAGTTAAGTACCTCCCCTTAGATGTATACCAATGAGCGCAGCAGACAGTTTAACATGCTACAAATTAGTAAAAGCGCGGAAAATTTGAAATAAGGTTATAAAGTTTCAAATTTGCCCTTATCTATTAAATAGACGTTGCAATAATAATAAGCATAAATAAATACAAAAATAGTGTTTACTTATAACAACAAAACTTACTACAAAGAATATACATAGAATTGTTACAGTAAAGATTAATTTTTCTAAAACGTACATATTTATTTGATTACTGAAACTGTTTTAATCGTGAAAGTAAAATTATTATACAGATATTTTCATTCATCAAAGACTGTTTTTTGATAAATGAATTAGAATAACAGGAAAGCGAATCAACGGTGGAGCACTGTCAAAACCTCGAAACGAAATACACTTTGACCTTGGCCAGCTCGTTACTCCAGAACTGTACTCGTTGGTGTGATACGGGTTTTTAGACATACGACCAATAGAAACATTTTATTCAAATATTGCGCGGTTTTGTGGTGAGTGGCTTAACTATTTCTGTTCAGTGAACAGAGTACATAAATTTCAGTCACAGAAAATCTAGGTTATAAAATGCCCAGTCACATTGTATGTACAAGGTTTCGCGTCTTGCTCCCTAATTTGCTCCTTACAGGTGTTATAAAAGGTTAAAGAATGAATAGTCCTAGGATAAATATACTGGTAAACTTAGATACATACATCAGAACCAATTGTTGCAGTAGTCGTACATTTATGAGTCGTAATACTACATCATACACATATCCAATTCCTCTGGTGTCGATTCCGTTTTCACCAGCTCGAAGACCCATCCTACTGAGAGCATTTACGAAAGAAACGCTTCAATACAAAGTCGATCAGTCGCATGATCGCAAGATCGAAGCTCTATTTATTTCACTCGAAAGTGGATATTCGAGTGAATAAAAGCCGGTGGCGATGTAACGCCATGTTAGTGTACGTGTACGTATGTATCTACGTTTTCCGAACTGAAACTTACTGTGGTAATCCTTTTTCGCATTACCGGCGCAATATGCGACTATTTTATTTTCCGTGAGGATAAGGCGATTTACCATGTCTAATGAGATTTATTGGTCTGACACCTTGCAATTTACAACGGCGTGTATAATCTGATAAATCAGTCTGACTCGAAAATGAAACAAAAAGCGTAACGGTCGCGTATGCGGGGAATGCGAAACCTCAAGTTGCATTACTACGGCCCCATTCCTAACGTACAAGGTAGACGTATGTCATGTATGTATGTTGGTGGAAAACTCACCACATATCCAGCACGGACAGACTAATGAATATCGGCCATTTTAATTTCAGAGTTCTAGACCATTGGAAATGGAATGCGGAATCAGAATCACTAAACTTGGATATCCTGATGAAAATATGTTATTACTTGTTACCACAATCGCAAGAATGTTAGTCTTTTGTCATTTGTTTTGTGGGTCTATTGGTTAATCCACCACTGCCTCCATACACCCATTCCAAAAAATAAGTATTACCCAAATATACAGATCCCCGCGACTTCTTCTCTTATAACTTCTCAACTGAGGACGACAACTTATTAGTAGTTATCGACAAATATTTTTGGAAATATCCAAATTGATGTGGTAAGGAATAAATCTGGAGTAAGACAAGGTAGAAGAAATTGGGGGCTTCGTTGGGTGCGCAAGGTTGTGCTTCGGGAACACCAGCTACTATGGGAGGGGAGGGGGTAGGGGGATTACCAACCCGGTTTTTTTTATTACTAAAAAGTTATAAATGAGAATCATTGCGTCTGCTCTTCTTACCAAGTCCTTACTGCAGTCAGAGTAAGAAATATCTGAGTTTGTTGTGCTACAAACAAAAGGCGTTAAAATGTTAGGAAGACTTGTCCATCAACATCGTTGCTGTTCGCTGCAACTTTCGAGGGATTATACCTGGTTGAAGTGAAACGTGTTAATCGACGAAAATAATATGATGTACCGATTCGGAATGTTCTACTATTGCACGATAACGTAGGTCCTCATTTATAAAGATGTTCAGATGCAACAAAAACTTAAAGAAATTCATAGGGCATATTTCGTACAACCCAATTTATCAAATTTGTGGCCAAACTTTATATTTTTAGGCTGCTTCAGACATAGCCTAAGTTAATTATTAGTCGCCGGCACTGACCCGGCTTGAACGGAAAATCTACTATCGGTATTAATGTACAATAAACCAAGGAAAAAACTAATTATACGATAATGGGGAATTAACAATGCGAAAAGGAAGGAATCCTTACAAGTAGGACTTAGTTACTACGACAGAGTGAAAGAATGCACATACATATCTAGAGGCGAAAATAGAAGAAAAAGTGCACAAAATGAAAGTACGTAAGAATTACGAAAAGGAACAAACAATATGGAATGCTGTAAACACAGTGACGAAGTCTAAATTGCGTCAAGTAATATTAAGACGACAGGAAGAAAGTTAACAAATTGTGTTAAAAAGTTAAGGTTAAGTTTAACCTTCCTATACTCACGCATACGGTCTGTGAGACCGATTTATATAGTATAGTATACGTCTTTCATTTTGACGTGAGTATAGGAAGGTTAAGTAAAGGTTTACATATGTTAAGAAACATCTCTCAAGGTCGTAGCCAATCGATTAATCGAGAATGTACAGTTTACAATCTATAGATTATAACAATCAACGATAGAAACGAAAGAAATGTGGAAATAAACGGGAGAATGAAATCAGGGAATAAACTCTACCGGAAATACCAAAAAACTACTGATAAGATAAAACACTCAGTACATACATGAAAATACAACTGTATAAAATAATAATTAGACCAGCAGTATTGCAGCCGAAACAATGTGTCTTACACAAAAGGACGAAGAAAAGCTACCAATACTAGAAGGAAATTTTTTAAGAATAATGGGACCAAGAAAGTACAAAATGAATACTGACAACTAATGTACCACGAGATAAGACACGTTATAGATGAAGAGGACATCGTAAGATATATAAAAGCTCAAAGGCTAAGCTAGTTAGGAAAGGAAGTACTAAACTGGAAACCGCCAGGAAGAAGACGAAGATGTAGACCGAGAAGCAGGTGGGAAGACCAAGTCTGTGAAGATATTAGAAAAATGGACGTCACAAATTGGAGGAAAAAAAGCGAAAGAATGGAAGAAAATAGAGGACTCGAAGAAACGACATAACAAACTCTGACAAAGGAAGCTGAAAAACAGAGCAAACGGATTAATCCACCGCTTAGAGTCATTTTTAGTATTTATTAACATACTCTACGAGGGATGTTTCAAATGTTATTGGAATTTAGTCCTAGTTGAATTGCGTCAATCTTCTAGGCAACGCTATCGATCAGACATACATAAGTAATCTAAGCAAACAGCGATAATTACGAAATAAGTTACGACAGCCGACATACACAGAACTACTCGCATACAGCTAGATAAAGCGATGGAGAGTCGTAATTTATTTCGTAATTGTAGGCTGTTACCGCTGTTTGCCCAGACTTGAGATAAGTCCTCACATGTTGACGCAATATTGTTTAGTATACTTCAGCTCCTTAATTTGCAGAGATGTATTTCGGTGCCGTTGCGTCCGCAATGATGGAAAACGTGACTAACAACAAGTCACAAAGAGCTCCCATTTTAGTTTTATTTATGGAGGGTGTGAAACAAAACGTTCAACGTCTGCAAGGTGTATTTGGAGAGTGTGTAGAATCTAAACTGCCTATCGATGGGTCGATCGTTTTAAAGCTGGTAGAACGTCACTGGAAGACGATCCGCGCAGTGGACGGCCGAGCTCCTTCGTAAATGAAAGAAACGTTGCTGCCGTGGAGAACCCATTCAAAGATGGTGGGCAAATAGCAATTCGTGAAACTTGTGTTAGTGACGAAATAAGTACACGACAGGTTTATGAGACTTCACACCAACGTTTGAGCATGAGCAAGATTTCAGCCCCTTTGATATAAAGGCTGTTGGGACGAGAAGAGAAACTAAACGTTAATTTCAAGAGCTATTAGCACGTTGTGCCGACCAATTCTGGTAACGGATACCAACAACTTATGAAACACGGATATCTTAGTTCAATCCTGAGACCAAGAACCAGTCGACAGAATGGTGCAAACCAAAAAAAAAGGGAGCTCCACTTAAAGCTAAAGTTCGGTGGGTTGGAAAAGCAATGCTTACTATATTCTAAGATTACGAGGGGATTATTCTTTATGGGTTATATTACCGAAAAGTACCTACTATAATTAACGCAGAATATTATTCTAATCTTTTAACTGGCTCATTTCGGCAAGGCCTTAGTAAGAGATGCGCTGGGAAGTTGCATAAGCGTCTGTATTGCAACAGGACAGTACAGGACCCCATACCACGTGAGAAACGAAAGATGTTTTACACGCATTGCGCTGATAATTGCTTACACCCCCATCTACCCTACTCCCTAGATCTGGTTCCCAGTGACTTTCGTCGGTTCCCAAATTTGAAAGAATCGCTGCAGTTTGTCCGAATTGAGCCCTTAAGTGAGGGAAGACTTGTTTTTAACAGGTGGATTGCAGAGACCCCCCAAGAAGTTCTTTGAAAACGGTTTAAAAGATATTTTTACGTTGGAATGAGTGTATTCAATTAATAAAACTAATCCCAACGCCTCTTCTACCCTCTCGAGTGTAAAGAGGTGACGTGCTCTGGAGCTGTCATCCTATCCCCTCTTCCAGGACTCCTCCCACTTTACTATGTCTTGTGTTCTTCCATAAATTTTGCTCCATTATACCTCGAATTTAGTTGCTGTTTTTATTTCTACAGCCCAGACTTTTCTTGATCTTCTTTTTATTCTTCATGTCTAATCAATTCCAACTGACTCTCCTCTACTGCGACTCGTAACGGCTTTGCCTTCAGGCTTTACCTAATTGTGTCATTTCTGATTCTATCTAGTCTTGTTCTATCTCCAATTTTTCTCAGAAACTTTATTTCCATGTTTTTTAACTAGTTTCTTTGGTTCTTGGTTGTTATTCACACTTCTACTCCAAATTGGTGTTACTGGTAGTATAAATATTTGCTTTTTGTTGGTTTTGGTATCTCTCCTTTACTTTGGATGAATGTATTTTTAATGCAATTGAATAGTCTTGCAGCTGCTCCTCTTCTTGCCATAATTTCTCCAGCCAACATTCCGTTTTTCATCGCCCACGCAAGTATTTAAATCTGTTTCATTCGTGTTTTAGCTTTTTTGCCCTCGTGTCTTTCATCCTTTGTGCTTATAACTGACATTTATTTTCACATTTATACCCTCCAAACTCTCATTGTATATTCTCAGTTTTTCGTTCAATATCTTTTCGTTTTGTGCGATGAGCACTATATCATAGGCATATGTAATCCGATATTCAAACTTCCTCCATGTCCCGTATCTATCTCTTTTTTTTTGTCACTTTATACCTTCATCTAGAACTGCAGCGAGCTCAGTATACATCCCTGTCTGACTTCGTTTGTAGTTTCTACATTCAATTAGATGGAATGGTATTGAAAAACTACATTGTAATTTTGATGGAAATGGACGAAATAAAAAAATTATAGCCAAATTCCTACAACTGTGGAGACAACCCCTCGTATCTACACTAACTCGCCTGTAGCTATCTACGTATTCGTACAAATCGTACAAATCGTACAAATCACCTTTTCGCAACGGCATAAGTTAACAACTTCATAACTCACCATCTTCGTTCGTACACTACGATTGCATACCGGTTTATTGCGATTAAATTCGAAAGGAAGAGGAAACAAGCCTGATTAGAATTTATTAATAGCAGAATAAAATTGAAAAAATCGCACGATAACACAAATGCACACCGAAGTGTAAATCTAGACCTCGTTCTCTTAAATTCCAACGATTTCTTGCAGTCACTAATTCAATTATCCGAAACGAATTCCGATCAACATTCAATCGCATACACACCCAAACGGCTTCCGAGACAACCATATCTTTACCAATTAAGAGGACAAAAAAGCGGACCGATAAATAAATGTCCGATTCTTTGCTTTTATGGAAATTACTCGTTTTAAAATCGTTACATAACTCTCCGATTGCGAAATATAATTAGAAAATATTAGTTAGCCGTGCTTCATATTAAAGTCTGCACGTAATTCTATATCCATACTATGAATGTACGGCGGTGCTGTCTAAATGTCACGAGTTGATTGATTCAATTTTGTTACGCTGCACAAATTGCATATAAATAATTAGTGCATCCACCGCAAAATCGTGATCAACCAAATTTAATTACCCGGCGTCGGGGAAAAAGATATATGAAATTTTCCAACAAATCGCAAAAAAGATTGCCAATTATGACTCCGGTGTTATGTTACGCGTCAATTTACGCGAAAAATATTTTGTCAGGGCAAAAGGAAATATTTGGTTTTTTGGGTAGTGGGGTTTGACCAACTTGTTTTGCTTTTCCCTTAAATGCCACCCGCGTGTCATTTTAACAATTTGTTATTGATGCAGGTAATATGTGCTCCCCCTCAAATTAATTGGATAAATTCGGTACAAAGAGACGAGATTTTTCCTTAAATTCTTCGAACGTGGAACGCATAGGTGTCGAGAAAAATGCTCTCCGGCGGTCGGGGAAAAACACGTCCAATTAGTTTATAATTACTTCAATTTCGTAATTCATTTATGCAGAAATTTTGGCGTTATTTCGCCCTTGAGGTTTGCGGGTGCCCTCAATAAACCCGTAACGTAACATTTATCTTCTTAGTCCCCTTAGAAGTCGAGATAGACGTACAATTTAGCGAATTTTTGTCGGGTTTTTGCGATTCTGTCAGGAAACGTTGGAGTAATCTAATACGTGTCCACACCGGTGAGTTCGGATCATCAAGACGCGTCGATTGACATAAGAATGAACCTCCTAAGTCGCATAGGAGCCGAGATGGGTATGGTATTTTGGCTATTTGAAGAATTTCTCTTGCGGTTGGTTGCGTTTTCTCGGCAACCGTTAGAGTAAAAAAATTACGCCGTTGAATTCACCTCGTCGAAACGCATCGATTGGTGTAGGATTGAACGTCCTAAGTCCCATATTAGCGAAAAAGGGGTATGCGATTTTAGTGATTGTTAGCATTTTTTTGCGGTTTTTTGCATTTTCTCGGCAACCGTTTGAAATAATCTAAATAAATCATATACCGTTGGAATCAGAGCGCCAAGACGCATCGATTGGTGTATGATTGAACGCGATTGGACGTAGTAAACTTTAAACGTAACGGTTGGAGCTAGAACGTTTATAATGGATCTTGGAATCTGATCGTCGAAATCGTCAATCGGGCGAAATTTTCTTCAGCTCGAGAACGGTTAGAGATACAGCGTCAGGGATGGAAGATTTGGAATCTACAGACCAAAAGCTATCGGATAGACTGCTTGGTGTTTTAAACGTGATGGGGCATAAAAAGTTTCTTTGTCAAAGAAGATTTTCGCCTCAAGGCTTCTCAAAATCGAAGATCGCACACTACTGATATAATAGTCATAGCGGGTAAAAACTTGATGGGTTTAAAATATTAGAGTTGCTGATTAAAACGAAATAAACCGCACGTCTCTACGACTTAAAGTTTCAAATATATAGCACCCTAAGCATTGGAAAAAATACGTACCTGCAACTGCAATAATTTTGCTCCAATCCCAGAACTATTAGAAATACCGCCTTTATTCTTATTCCATTCAATTCTAGGTAAAATTTTCTAGAAAGATCTACTCAATCGTGATATAGCCATAAATAAAGGCTCGACAGGGATATAGAATTTTACCCAAAATAAAAATCGCGATTTACAATGAAATTTTGCTCGAATTTTGACGAAAAATCAAGTTCGAATTGCTAAGTTATCTTGCATGAGAATCTTCGTTAAGCGACCAGTAATTACGTAACCCATATCGATTCTAAATTGATTTGATAAATGCAGTAGAAAGAGATCAGGTTGCTTAAATTTACGGATTAATTCGTGTCTGATTCCTTCCTTTTAAGTCCTAGATTACCCATCAGAAAAGAGTTCCTTGACATCGAATGGGTCAGAATAGAATCTATCAAACCTCTCCCAAATATTCACCGAAATACAGCAAGGCTACAGGTCTTGTAGACCCTTGACTTCAAATATCCTTTTAATTTATTTCCATTTCATTCTGTTTCTTACCTATTTGTGCTAGATGTTGCTTCACAGCTGATAGTCAGTTGTTTTTGAGGCCTTCCTCTCCCTCTCTATCCTCCGTCTCCAATCCTGAGTACCCTTCTAACCTGTCTAGTACTAAGTTCTCTGGTTTTCACGCTTGTCACTATTGTTTCTCAAATCGCTACAAATCTCTAAAATGTTCGTTCGCAGTTTACACACCAAATTGTGCATCTTTTCAATTTTATAATAAACAATAACATAATAAAAATTAAATTTGATTGAATTTCTTATCGTAAAACAGTCACCCAAATGCTATCGATCTCGAAATTTATGTTGCCACCTTAGAAAATTAATAACAGAAACGCATAATATTCGTTTAATTGTTTTGAGACGTGTAAGTATTTTCCCTTTGTTGTCATTAAACACACTCACCGCCTTGATATATATTGGAGGTGGTAAAATGTCGTTTCTTTATATATAGACTGTACACTTTATTCTCATTTTCTCAATTTACACTTACCGGTATGGATTTTAGATTTAATTGAACCATTATTATTATTGTTTTCGATTTCATTAAATTTACTTATTAATCCTTTAACAAACAAAAGAAAAATACATTTTATGCGTTACGTACAATTACATACAGGTGCATAGCTCTCAAAACTTAATTAATTTCTTGATGGGGGGTGAAAATTGCAGATTGTTTTACGATTTGTGCTGTTATAAATACCTGGGCACTATAATCGTATCGTATACTAACTAGTCTCGTATACAACGCATATTTCTTTGGGTAAGCGTTAACCTCTGACGTTATTTTAAAATTTTAGTATCTTCTGTATCACTCAGAACTTAACATTTATCTCTTCTTTAATTTATAACCAATCTTTGCATGCCCAATTAGTAAAGACGTGGCAGATTATATTCCTTTGGGAACTAACAATAAGTAATGGTGAACTTTTTTCTCATGAAACGAAACAACTCAATTCTAGTAATGTAATGTCCATTCTTCATCAATGACCTATCCCACTATTAGAATATACTTGATATTCCATCGACAGAAACCCCAATCAAGTACGATTTGACAACATCAATATTGAAATTTTGGAAAATGATGATTTAATGAAGTTACAAATATAATATATGAAATAAATAAATACAAATTACAAATTACCTTTACCACGCCTTTCGGAAATAATTCCAGATACTTATTTCGGCAAACAAGTTGCCATCCTCAATGGAAAATTGAGGAAATTGCGTCGTCTGATCAATGCCCATAACACTGCACAACTTTAAAGCACTGCTGCACTGCGTGTGTGACGGTCTTTGTGCAGTCCTTCCAAGTTGTTGTGCTGCGTCCGGGGCACGGTTTTCATTGTGAGCGTTGATCAGGTCTCGCTGGGGACACTTCATTCCTTCAGTTTTCCACCCGGATCCCAAATTATTTCCGAAAAGGTGTGCCGAGTGTAGTTTTTATCTAGTTTAGTTATTATTTTAACCACAGTCTCCTGAAACTGATATTTATTTCTGATGTAAGGTCACAGTTTTATGACGGATGTGCCAATACATTCCAATCAATCTCCAATCCAATCATTTGTGTGGAACGATTAAAGATCTGTTCGGTTTTACATTGTCATGGTGGAACCATTTACTAATTTTGATCGTCTCTCTTCAATTTGGTTTGTTAGTAATCGCACCAAACAATACAACCTTCTTCACACGAATCAGTTTTGGAACCTCATGGTCTTGATTTACAAACAGGTAGTCACATTCACGATATTATGGAGTTCCTTTCTTTGACAATTTTGCTAGCAGTTTTTCTCAAGTACTTTTCCGACGCTCGCCTGTCTATGCCTTCTGTAAGTCCAATGCATGAATGTCCTCCAGGACTATATTGCCATTTCCTTGGGTTTAGGGGTACCTGCGTCTATTTGGAATAATGATCGATAAAGTGTATTCATAATTATTATTTATTATTATCTTTGCTGTTATAGACAGATTTGAGCCTTGGTATCAGTGAACTACATAAGTACAGTTCCTTCGTTAAAAACTTTTTCTTTAGGCGACTGAATTCAATGGAGGTGGGCTCGGAATCCTCTACCAAGTTCTACAAGCTTTTCGAATACAGATTTCTTCGTATGACCTGTAGTACATAGTTTCATCAGTGCTACGTCATCAATCTTTATGGGAGTGTAGAGAAAACATTCCGCGTGAAAAATATAGTGGAATATTAGGAATCGTATACCATACACCTTTGAACAAGTTTAGTGATAAGTCAAAATTTCAAGCATAGTAAACAACGACTAACTAGCCCAAAAAGATTTTCTATAGACAGAAAACCAAATCAGGTGCGATTTGGCATCAACTCATTATTGATAGTTTTATCATTAAAAAAATTTTGCAGAATGATGTTAGGTCAGAACTGGATGGATCTACTAACACATCACAATCCAATCTCTAATCACTTTGCTGTACGATTAAAGATGTGTGTGGACTTTCCTTCCTGATACTGGAACATAATATCTAAATCATAAATTCACGGTTATTAGTTCCTGGATGTATACAACTGGGTATCATATTTAAAAACTACCCAATTTATTTGTAATCTCACCGAATTGATAAGAGCCTTCTTTATATGAATATCGGTTTTGGCATCTCATGGTCTTAGTCAACAAACCAATTTAGTATTAGATAGAAAACACCCCAAAAGGGAAGGCGCTTATACGTTTCTAATTCATCCATTTTCAGATCATTCTCGGTTTAATTAAATTTCCAGCGATCGTATAGAGGATATCATGAGGGTCCTTTCTTCAACAATTTTGTTACCAGTGTTTCTCATGGTGTTGGTGGACTTTACCGACGTTGGCGATTGTGATCTTATACCCTGTGGTCCCGATGGAGAATGCCCTTTAGGATGGTATTGCTATCGCGGTACCTGCGGCGCTGTCATACGAGATTAATTTAAAATAAGTTGGTACTTATATAAGTGAGAAATATTGTTGCTAATATGAAATTCACGTGTTGACATCTGGATGGAAATAAATAGGAAAATTTTGCTGGTGTCTGATTCCGTACTAATTTACTATTATCTTTGGAATGATGCTATTATTTACTCTGTGTTAGAAAAAGGAGATCATATGTAGAAGACTGAAGGGATATGAGACTCAAGTACTAAGAGAATAACAAGGGGGATTTAGGTCAGGAAGGTCTACTATAGACCCGATCTTTACACTAAAAATTTTACAAAATAAGAGCTACGAAAAAATCTAGGTCTGCATATTCTTTTCATTCACTTTAAACAGGTGTATAATTCGATAATTCGCAGTAAATGTCCTTAACAAACACGAGTAATAGAATAACAATTGAGGGTAACCTCTCAAACCAGTTTGTAATTAAAAGAGGACTAAGACAAGGTGACCCACTGTCGACCGATTTTGTTAACTTGATTTTAGAAGCAATCATCAGAGGAAGTAAAATTCAAAGAAACGGACTCATCTTCCATTATAAAAAGCAATGCGTCACATAGGCAGATGACGTCGCCCTTTTAACTACATTAAGGAGAGAGTTAGAAAGAGCATTTCAACATTTCGAGGAAGAAGCAAGGAAATATGGATTGAGGGTGAACAAAAGAAAAACAAAATATATAGTAATGCATGCAGAGGCGATAAAAGAAAATAAAATTGGCAGGTTTAAAGCAGGACAAATACAACATCCAAAATGTGGAGGAATTTACATACCTTGGAGTAACAGTAACAAGCAAGGCTCAAGAAGAAACGGAAATAGATAGAATAATTTTAAAGGGAAATAGAACACTGGGGTCCCAATACAACAATTCTAAAATCAAGAAATGTATCAAGAACTGCAAAACTGCGAGCATATGAAACGGTAATAATACCGGCTGTAATATGTGCGAGCGAAACATGGGTAATGATAAAGCAAGAAAAACTGGAAGCTTGAGAAAGGAAAGTTCGGAGAAAGATATTTGGGGGAGTCAAAAGAGCTGAGGGCGAATGGAGGAGAAGAATAAATGCTGGGGGTAATGAATATGTTCAGAAAACCAAATATTGCAAACAAGGTTCGAGCTCAAAGATTAAGATGAGTAGGACACCTCATTCGAATGCCAACACAGAGACTCGTGAAGAGGGTACTGGATACTGGAGAAGGTGAGAAGAAGAAAAGAGTACCCCTAAGAAGGAGATGGTTGGAGGTGGTGAAAAGAGATTTGGAAGAGATCGGAATAAAGGATCAAAGATAACTACTAACAATGAAGAGAGCACTAAACAAAATGATTCAGCATTTATTATTAGTATTTGTCTTTCTCAAAGGAATTTTTACGAAAGAAGTTACTTCACTTGTAGTTACACTTTTATTAAAATCACCCTTAAAATCTACGTATGAAGGTCATCGTATAGAAATGATAAATGCTTTGTTACTAGTAAGAAAGCACATTTCTTGAGATTGAAGGTACTGAGATTACGGCAGGTAACTTTTTGAGAGATATTCAGTGCTTAGGTGTTTTATTAAACAACAAATCAAACAAATCAAACAATCGCCAGTAGAAAGCAATTCATGCACTTGAGGTAAGTCGTTTGGCGTTATGAAGGCGAGTGGTGTAGCTGTCTTAATCATCGAAAACTGATATCGGCAAGTTGTGGCGAATTGCGACTAGATCTATTGAAAGGTGTGATGAGGTTTGCTCTCATAGTGATTTCCAGAGGAATATCATAACTGTTGCAACTTAACAAACCGTTATGAAGAACAACCAAAAAATAGAGTTGCCTGTCGAACGAGATTGCAGCACAATTGTTAGTAATCAATCAAGTAGAAGAAGGAATACGGAACACGCTGTTCCATAACTGAGAAAGTTGGTATATGAGGGGCTAAGCGATGCACTTCTTTTAGAGCTCATCTCTACTTCCACCGTGTCGAGCTACACAGATTCCTTCACAAGCAGGGATACCGAAATTTCTCCCATTTTTTCTCAACTTCAAATTAAAACGTATAGAAATTGGCATTATTGTCAATTCAAACAAAGTGATGGCAGATTAAAAAAAAGAAACGGCGATTTTTTCTTGGAACAAACCAACACTTTATTCTATTAGTTGATTATATGAAATACAAAACGGATTATCTGCAGTTTCTTTTCCTCTGTTTTACCCTAACGAAACTACACGGACGTGTTTTCTGTGTTACTTTGACAGACGGTTTTTGGCGCGAGGGACGATTTCGTGAATAATTACCAAGATGCACATCCCTTCTCCCCTCAACTACTATCTGACCGTTGCATGTCGATGTCGAAAAAATGCCGAAATGCACCTGTACGTGCGACGTGCAGAGATGTAAATATTTTCAGAGTGAATAGTAGCCAGCGCTATCGATCACCCCGTTTAGAACAAAGAATGTTTGAAATCGTTTTTCAGCGACGACCCGCCTACACCTGTGCCCTATCACCACGTACGTACGTATACGTACAACATACACCACTCTTCATTAACGTCATCATAATGCAGCACGCGGTATTATTTACAAGATGTTATAAAAATCGAGGCAGGTTTCAATTTCTGAAATACTGAAAACTGTAAGTGCAATTCAATTTTGTCTGATCCTCTAGAGTTCGTTGCTACGAATTGAATTTTTATAAAACAACTTTTTCCATGTCATTCGCATTGAGAGACTATATAACTTCAAAGAATATTTTTTTGACAACAGTAACAGCTGAAGACTCTGAAACAAAGGGTCTTGAAAGGCGAATTAAATGGAATCGCAAGAAAAAATACTTTTTCGAGAATCACATTCTAATTAATCGACTACCGGTTCAATTTTCTCCATATTTACACTTATTAACGGAAGAAAGGTTTATTTCTAAACTACTTCCCACAATAACTTCCATTTTCATTCAATTTACACGTAGCAAATTCAATCTCCATGTTACCGTAAATGCACTAATCAATTTATTACATCTGTCAATATATGAATCAGTCTAGGACAATATTTAACAAAACAAAAATGTAAAATCACCTGCAACAATTGTGTTAAACGAACTTCATGCATACTACCAATATTTCTAAACAAAATTAGTGCCAGCTGCATGATCTTAAAAAAGGGGAAACGATACTTCCAGCTGAACGTACGCAATGCAATCAACTTTAGTATCTGCGAGGATCATTGTGTAATCGAAGAGAAAGTTTAATTCCTTTCTGTTTCATGAACAAGGTCATCGGAGAAATAAACATCGAATGTACATAAATCGTCATGTCGAAAGAAAAAATGGAAAATGTACATGTACGCACGCTATAAAAAATATTGAATAGGTTAAGATCGTTAGCAGTTGTATACTAATTACGTCTTTTATCCATGTTACACGTACATTTCAATTGTTCTTGTTTACCGATTATACTTATTAATCTTCTATTGGGTAAGGATCTGAACTGTATGTAGTAGTCATGTAAAAATAATAAAGCGACCTTTTCAATTGGAATAAAAAAGGCGGTTTGGTGTTCCAATTTCCTCAATTAAAATTCTTAACGACTAACCAAGCCTTGTCCAAATATGTATATCGTACAAACTTCGTGAAATTAATCAAGATTATTTAATGATATTACTTATCTCTCAACGCAATTGACGAAGCAAGTATGACCAACTTTGCTGAAATCGATTAAAAGCTAAACACTCGTTAAAAGATTACATTGGGCAACAATGAAATAGATTCTTAGATGCAAATACCCAATCCTGAATAAATTTAAGGTGCTGAACACGAATATCGCCTTGGAGAAAATTTTCTCGTTGCAAACATATTGACGTTTTGTTCGTTGTATAGACGCCATCGCGTAATATCGGGTGTCCCAACAGGAGCGCAAAATTAAAATTTCTAATAAATTAGTGCCAATGTTTTGAGAAAATTGAATGAATTAATTGACAAACTCTCTCCACTGTGTATGGTCTGTAGGCTTGAGTTGTGTCAGTTGGATTTTGTAGGCGTGAAGACGCAAATCCTTCGTGAACATATGCTGCATAATGCTTCTTGAAATCTCCAACGCTTCTTCCGAACGGATGTTCCCGGACGCTCGCCACATTCTGGTGAACACCCGTGAAGTTTTCTGCTAGCAACCTGGTCGAACAGGTGTCAATGGTCTTTTCGAATTTTTCGATAATTCTTTAAACAATCTTGGAACATTTTGATTACCAAAAATTCCGAATCGTGACGATCAAACTTTCACCATTTTTAAAATAACGCTTAACAATAAAAATGCGTTGTTATGTCAAAGAAGAGTTCATTTTTAATAATGATGTGCCATAATGCTTCGGCTGTCAAAGCATAGCAGCAAAAATGGTGTTAAATTTAAATTTTCCAACCTTGTTGGGATACTCTTTATAACAATAATTAAGTAACACAAGTATGGCTGCTTGATATGTGCTGACCTGAAGCTAGTATTTCTGTTAATGGGTTTGCACGCCGAATATACAAAGTATTTTACTATTCTCTTTGGCTATGGGACAACGAGCCGATTTGCATCACGCCAAGGGGAGCATCATTTAGGCCTGGAAGAACGAATGTCGCACAAAATCATCATTTCTTCTTTACACACCAAGCTCGGCCACGGATAAGAATGGACCAGTATTCAAGTATGTTTATGAAAATTTCCTCATCTAAACGACGCCAAAAAGTACAGAGGGCGTTTCTGTGGGGCCTCAAGATTAAACAGCTTCTCAGAGATCACAAGTTTGAATACAATTCTTGGAAGTAAAGAATTTGGTATGCGTTCTGTCAAACTGCACCAAACTTCCAGGAGAATGACAAGGCCGAAAATTATAAGGAACTGGTCGAAGATATATTGGCTTTGTTTTATGAATTCGGCTTCAATATTTCCTTAAAGATCCGCTTTCTTGACTCTCCGACGACTATGGACAAGTCAGTGGTGAGAATAGCGAACGTTTTCAACAACAGGACTTTGTCAACATAGAGCAACGACACCAAGCCCACCAGTCAATGCTGGCTGACTATTGTTCAACGGTCATCAGATATACTACCCAAGTCGTTTACAAATGACAGACCAGGAAAAAGCGAAAGACCGAGGCAGATTAAGTTATTGTTAACAGGTACTATAATATTTACATGTATACATTTTTTCTCAAAAATACGTATGCACGACAAACCGTAGTCAAATCAGCTCTTCCTCAGGAATATTCGTTTTCAGCCAATTAAATTAATTAAGAAGCGACTATTTTCACCACGATAACATAAAGCTTTTTAAAATTTTGTTGCTGAGTGTTGTCTTTTCTTTTGTAGTGCGAGGTTCAAAACTCTCGAGTCCAGTTGATTCGATTCCTTCAATTATTCCTATTCTAATCTAAAGGTAAAAGAAAAATGCATGTCTGATGAGATAGTCAGTATTATGGAAACAGGGTATAAACTAACAAAAAATAAAGATCCAGCAATGTATAGAAATACGTATTCACAAAAGGTATTATAAACCAAAATTAGAAAAGCTAAAGAAACATGAGTGAACAGGGGATGTAAAGAAATAAAAGAACGAGTTATTTAGTATGACACCATCAATTTATGTAAAAAAAAATCCTCAAAGCTAAGACCTGACACAAAATCATATCGGTAAACTCCTCAGCACACAATTGTTTATAATAAAATCGGTGACACGAGTGTCGCTAGCTCGAGGCAAGCATCTTCTACAACCGTATAAACCGAAGTGATTATCAACAATTGTGTGGTGAGGAGTTTACCGATATGATATTTCTGTTAGTAAATTACACCACAGTCCTTGCAATCACCCCCTTTTAAAGATAAGACCGGTAGAATAGATCAAAACACCACTGAAAACGTCTCTGGTTAACATGAAAACCTCATCCTTGAAATCGAAGTCGAGCTGAAAGCCTGGCACAAATACATTCACAAACTATTCAACACCAATCAAAGGCTTTAAGATGGAGGGGGGCATTATTTAGGAAAGGCCGAGATTACAATTACTCCAATAAAACGAGCTGTGAACTTACCTAAAAATAGACAAGTATTGGCATCGAATGGAGTACTACGAGAAAAATTAAATTAAATAATTTTGTTCAAAAGCTTACGGAAATTTTCACTGACCTATACATACAACATCGGCCAAATTCCAGAACATTGATTGATGTCCATTTTCGTAGCTTTGCCAAAACGAAAACTAACGCCAAAACATTTTATATGTAAGACACGCTCCTAGGATATTTCTTTATTATTATTATTGATGCCCTTTTATGTTGGAAATGCAAAGAAAATATAAAAGAAACCCAATTTGAATGAACAAATGGTCTTCGTAGCCGGGATACTCCCGTTGCTCTTGATATTCTAAGATTGCGCTGTGAAAATTTCAACAGTATGCACTGCACATGTATGTTTTCTTGATTAAAGTTGAAGCTCTCGACACATGTGACACGTGATAATTCATGCCTTAAGAGGTACAAATATGACTGATAAGAACATCAAGCAAATAATTAATCTCAATTGAAGACAAACAACAATACGAGGGTAGGTCAATATATTGATTCAAGCATATTCAGAAGAAAGTTTTAGGAACTCACAATCCAGAAATTATATATAGAATTTATACTCATACTGATGGTACAGAGTTTGGAGGAATTTCAGAAATTATTGAATGTAGTCCCAAAAAATAGTAATTGTAAATAGTAATAAATGTCAATACAATCAAATATATGGCGATTAGTAAATGCAGAACACGAGAGACATCAGACCAGAGTATGCACTTAACGAGGCTTGGAATCATTCGCAATGAATGGAAGACTCAATTGACAGAGTTGGAAAAAAATTATGAAAATAAGACACTTATCATATAGTAGAGGCTTCAAGAAAAGTATTATATCTTGTTATGTTTACATTACTTCATTGTGCGGTGTTGACTCTTGCACTATGACCCCATTCCTCTCATTTGCATGACTTTCAGTCATTTGGACTGAAACTCGCGCTAAGCAGAGGCGATTGAGCGCAATTCGATGTAAAGGCACGAAGTACTTCCTCCTCGCTTTCACTACCCCGCCGGTCTATGACCGGTCGTCAAGCATCCTTTACTATTATCCGTCCGGATGAGAGTGGTCACTATGTCTTCAGCCTTTACTTATCTGCATTTAGTACTTCCGTTTCCCATTTGCACTTAACGTAATTTTGGCGCCCAACGTGGGATCTAGGTGCTCAATTCCCCTATAGGATCCGATTCCCCTAATTAAATGGAATTTCCCTTCCTTACGTGCTCAGCTGGTAAATCATCTCCCAACTGGGCAAAGATTATAAGGCCCAAATCGTCGTAACAAAAGATTGCCGCGGAGGACACGAATACACCTGCTGGCTACTTGCGATAAGACCTAATGAATACAACATTCGGACATCCGTGATATTAAAATAATCGCGGAGATAGTATATATACGGGGCGAATTCGGCTAAAAAAAAAGGCACGAAGTTTGAGACTGTAACACATTCGAGCAGATCGCCCCTTAAATATTTATTATGTTCCATATAATTTGTCGGGCAATGTATCAAAAGCTTTCCCGACATCGGTGAAGATAGTTTCATAATCAAAAAAAAGGAAACTCCGTAGAAAAAGAAAGCGATGTTGCGCAATATAATCGTGACCGATTTATAAACAGCAGTTTCAAACACGTGACCAAGTGACTCTCTTTAACGTCCTATTAAACTAGGTACGTTTCTTAAGCAGCTTTCCAGGAAGGTTCTGCAATAGCTCAGAAAACAGGAAGAAATTGCAGATGTCAATAATTACGACATATTCCTTTCCTGTGCTGCTTCCTTCTACCACATCTTTCTTGATATCTCCTCTTAACAATAACCATGCAAGAAAAAGTATCTTGTACGATGCAACGTTAAGGAGATTCCATACAATTTTCAATTATTAGAAAATATGAAAAACATGAGTTACCAGTTCCAATGTGTTCTTTCCAGTTAGTGTACGCCAAGGTACACCAACTTCTCTTTATAATTTTCATGAATAACATATCATCATCATCATATTGCTTTTCATTAACTATGTCCAGCGTTTGTTTTACAGGGTGCGGCGCCAAAATCCGGACAAATTATACATTCTTCCAAAGGAAATGATTGCAAAAACGAAAAAGTTTACAAAATCTTTTCAATCACATTGTCTGTAAAGGCCATAAGGAACACATTTCCTCAATCTATCCCCGGCTTGCTTGGAATTCTTTACCAAATAGTTTTATATCAATGACGAAACTTGCTAATGCTCTTTTAACGATGTTTGGGTCCACATATTCGTGTGAAAAATGGTTCTCTTCAATGAATTTTGTAAAATTTACCAATAGGAATAAACTTGGATGGAAATGAATTGACTGCGAAATGCGTTAAACTAATGAATACGGAATGTGAACCTAATATTAAGAAACTATCTGAAAATAAACAACAACAGATTTCACATTAAATATATTTCAACTTTATTATATATAGAGATATCTGTAACTATATTAATAAATAATATTTCATAATATATATGTGATTTTCTTTATCCCTTGTTCATTCAAGGGGCGACTGTCAACTGGGCATGGTATCACCTGATGCGGTAATTCATGGTATCACCCCTTTGATATTGATTTTTGGACGTCGACCTTTATTTCTTGCTCTTCAGTTGCAAAAGTAAAAGTTGTAAAATAAACACGAAACGTAAACTTTTTAGAGGATTTTAAAAGTGAGAGCCAAAAAAGAGTTTTTAACCATCCTCCTCTCCCCCTTTTCAAGTGACGCCCCTGACTTAATGATCGACGAGCTAGTACTAAAAAAAGAATGAACAACCCACTTCTCAACAAGGTTCGTCATCACTGGTTTAGTGCATGCGTCAAGCTATTTGAGCGCCAATCACGACATCTACCGGTTGTATAGAACGGCGGGAATTTCAAATTGAATTTTGTTCGGATTTTGGTGCCGTACCCTGTAGAAGGTGTGCATCTGTAGGTACCCCAATTAGTGCAGGGTTGTCTTCGGTGACATTCGAATGATGTACATTGGAAGTTATACTGAGCTTTGATAAATTATGCAGTCCTCAGAAGTAGATCAGCTCTTCGTGAATCAACTACCAAAATTAGTATTACTAATTTATAATCTCCAACTACGACAGAGAAACTAGTTTCCTTAACAACTTAACTTTTACGTAAGATTATTAGAGAGTTTGTTTTTCAGAAATAGACCATTTCTGTCTACTTATAACTTCGAAAACTTATAACCAACCGCCGACTGCCATTTCATCGGAAGAATTGATATTCGATATCCGTGCTGTGCCGGTTACGTTTTATACGATCTATCTTTATGGAACCTAACGTGACAAAGCTGCACGTCTCCTACGTAATTATTGAATGATTTACTCGTCCATGCTTGTTTTCCCTGCCTTATTACCGGTTACGTGCGATTACTTCAAAGTCCCTACGTGCCGTGCTCGCGGACCTATTATTTCATTACATATTCCGTGTACTCGTAGTAGTAGTAGTGGTCGGTACGCTAACATGTAAGATATATTTTTAATACATAAATAATGTCCATCAGTCTCGCACGAATATAACAAATAATGCACTACCAGTTGCGGTAGGTACACGAAGAGTTAGTTATTTTGTACGTACTATGTAGGTGTGACGTGCACACGCGGCGTACTTACAATATCGCCCTGAAACTTTTCTCGATTATGACTATGTATAAAGCTTGGCATTATTTATTCAATTCGCCGACACTAGCTGGTTATGATAAATTACACGCTTGAAATGCATAATTCAAAATCGATGGTGCTAATTTCGTTTTAGTTGCATGTGTTCGCGAGGTGTTTCCATCGGAACATTCCTCGGGACAAACTTCACGGGGCTTTTGAAAAATTGACTTTGAAAAATTACCATAATTGTTCTGAACACGTGAACAGGTTTGATGATAGTGTTGGAAAATAGTAGGTATATGCTTTTAAATTTCAAAAGAAGTTAAAGGGGACACAAAGCAGATTTTTACTCAAATTCGTAAGAAAATTGTAGCTAAATAATTCGAAGAAAATTCTAAGTAACTTTCTCTAAAACGATCCCGGTCCAGTTAGGTGTGTTATTCGGGAGCTCACAGAGAAAGCTGTGCAATAGCCTGCAAAATACGAGCAAAATGCGTACGCCAATCGCGGAGGTAATTATGCTTTATTAAGTGCAGACCGTAACGGTACGGACATAAGAAAAAGCTGCACGGATTGAAAAACTTAGTCAAAGAGATTGATCGTGCAATGGGCGCGCATTTACGCGATCCTATCTCGGTCCATCCAAGGATTAATTTAAAAAAGAAAAAGGAAATGAGCACCAGTAGTATCATACACACTAATAATTTCCCGTAGAATCTCGTTGAAGGACTCTCCGAACGACCGCGCCAACTGGGCTACTAATACCCGGTGGTAAAGAGTAAAAGCTTCATTATGTAGATGCTCCAGTCTAGAGTAGAAAAATCCTCTACATCCTAATTCGATTGCTTTGTGAAATTATAATCTCGTAAACATCGGAAACGCTTAGTCCGTTGAATATTTCATGTTCTCCCCACGTCCATTCGTCCGTTCGCTCGTACCCGGGGATAACGTATGATAAAATCGCTTTAATTTTTTATTACGCCGCTGTAACTACGTTTTCTGCATATTTTTCACGGTTATCGGGATTAGCGTGGATACGATGTGCACTGAAAGATAGTTGAAAGTTTCCCACCTAAGCTTCGCTAATTAATTTGGATGTGATGCGGTGCAGAGGAAGCGGAACGGGAATAAATATTGAATCTTGGATAGCGGAAAAGTGGAAATTAATGTAGATCCTTTATCAACGGCATCCGCGGTAATTGGTCGACTAATTTTCGGTATAAATTGATGCGTCCTAATTGCCGTCTTTTCAATAGGCAAGGTTTAGTCCTAGAAAAATTAGGAACGGCGCACCTTCTTCAGATTGTTTACATTATCAGCATACCCAAAGAGAAAAAGCTGTTAATTGGCGTAAATGGTAGGTTAAACAGTTCCGATTTCTCTCAACAGCGGCGCCAGAAAATGTAATTTTTTCCTTTTTTTTACCATCATTTTTGCCTCTAGGGCACCGCAATTGAGTATCAATCAATAACTTCCATTTTCTCTTTTGATAGCTATTCTACACCCACTAACTGAAGAAGAGTGCTTTTTGGCTTGCAAACTCCAATGTTTTATGTAACCTGCTAATTCTTCTTTTCTTTGTTTTTTTGCTGTAAGACCCATTATCTGAATTAGAGTTCGCGACCTTTCAATTCTTTCCTTTGTTGTTTTGGCTGCGAGGTATTGTTTCCTTTTCTTCTGTGGACTCGCCTTTGTTATGTAACCGAACCATGACGGTCGTTTTCTTTATAAGCTTTTATTTTCTAAAAGCAAAAAATTGGATTGGCGTAGAAGTTACCTCTCCTATTCTAATAATGCAGGTATATATTATCAGATATCACCAACCTCTTTTGAAACAACGTGATAACAGATAGAAGAAATTTCTTTTTTGAATTCAGCTATGTATTACTAGTTGATGACTCTCTTTGTCCCTAGTGCCAGGTTCCATGGGAGTTTCGGTATTCCTGGAACGTCAAACTAGCGATACAAGCACAAGCCCACAGAAGTGTCTACCGTTGACACCGGTCGTGAAAGACTACACAGGACTAATACAGATACCTCAATGTTAATTCAAGAAAGGAATGGGATCGATTTCATCATTGGCATCTTTCTCAAAATGAAAAATTACGATCAACATTTTCGGCAAACTTTGCTGTATCACCTACGTCCATAGAATAGAAAAAATCAAAGAAAAGAAAAATCTAAATGATGAGACGACCTATTTATTAAACGAAATACATTTGTAAGGCAACTCTCCATGAAATCTGTGCAATAAGTAAAGCATAGGTACATAATCCTTCCTCATTGTACCTTACCTACCAGTCACTTCCATTCTTTTCTATTATTCGCCGTTCTTTCCCCTTGCTTCCAATTTATGTTTCTTCTTACGAGTGCTTTTCCAACTTCATTGTTCCAGGATTTCACCGGCCTTCCTTTATTGCGCTTTTCCTCTATTTCCATTTTCTAGATCTTCACCTTTCTGTCGTCCTTCATTCTATCCGTATGTCTAAACCGCATCACGGCTAATTCTCTTCCAATTTATCCAATGTCGGTTGCGTGTTACACTCTGTACATATTATTTCATTTCTGATCCGGTCACGTCTAGTCACTCCTCTAGCAGCCTGCAGATATCGCATCTCACATGCTTGAATTTTACTTCTATTTCTTTCATTTAAAGACCACGTTTTACTACTACATAAAAAGTACTGGTTCATACATTATTTTAAACACTCTAATTTTTGTCTTCAAGCTCACTTCTTTTCACTTAATAAAACTTCTGTTTATCGCATAAAACAGTCTTGTTGCATTCGTTACCCTGTTATCTATCTCGGGTTCCATCGCTCCCTTTGCATTAATTTTCGATCCCAAATATTTGTACTCATCCACTGGTTTTAACGTCTCCTTTAATCGATTTAATTCCTCGTACCATACATTTACATTAGTTTGCATCTTTTTCCGACTTAGCGATCATTCCTAGGTCATTCGCATAAATTACCGCTGACAATCACACCTGCTCTAGCCGATATACTCCAACTGCAGGTTTGTTTATTTTTTCCTTGCACTTTCTGGCGATTTTGTCCATTAAGGTTACAAACAGAAGTGGACTCAACATTCCTCCCTGCTTTACCATCACGTTTGTTATAAATTCACTAGGTGTCTCATTATGTGTTCTCACAACGTTTCTACTGCAGATGTACATAACTTTTATTGTTTTTGAATCGATTTTCCACCTATGTCCCTTTGTACCAGTACTTCCGATATTTTTTTCCTAGATATGTTACCGATAGCTTTTTCCAGAACCACAAAGCACAGAAACAATTTGCTGTTATACTGCACGGATTTTTCTATTAATTGTCTTTTAGTGAATATTAGGTCTGTCGCACCACGCCCGGGTCTAAAACCACATTGATTTTTATTAAGTGTTCCTTCAATATCCTTCGAACTTTTTCTTTTTCTAAAATAAGTAAAACAATTATGTTTTATTACTGACCGACTGTAACCGTGGACTAGTTTCGTCCTTGTTAGGACTCATCAGTGCGGTATAGCTAGTCCGCAAATAATAAAGCAGAACTCTCTCCATGGTAATACTGGCATACGCGTAGACTTATTGCACAGCTTCCTTGAAGAGAAGTCTAACAAGCATATCTCGTTTATTAGGTAGTTTTGTAGATGGTCATTTAGATTTTTCTTTTCTTTCAATTAATTTTTTCTAACTAATTTTTTTAATCCAAATAAGAAATGTCTGTAATGTAGAAGACTTAGCTCTTCTTAAGTATTTGGACCGTCAAGTGGTCATCTTCAGTGGAGAACAGAAAAGAAAGAGTTTGATAATTATGCTCTAAACAAGCACGACTTCACTACGTCGCACTCGCTGTGTTCTCTACAGAGGCGGGCTACCAGTTACCAGTTACCAATTCGATCTAAAATGTCATTTTATTCGTTTAAAAGATGTGTAAAAGAATATTTATTAGAACGTAATTGCTTTAGTTTCGACAATTACTTATTATACAGCCATTTTTTGTTTCTACGTGTTCGTTTACATGTATTCATTGTACTGGGCATGTATTGAAATAAATGCCTTTATTATTATTATTATTACTAATCGGTGTTCGAAATACATACTGGGGACTTCGCAATCAATTGGTGTGGGAAGGGCAGGACCTGATTTATTTATGGCAGTATTAGCAGTTGCATGGTTTTGCTGCTTTTACAATCATCTGCCATCATTTTCTCTTGAAATTGTTCTTCCTATTCTCATCTTCCTGTCTCCCTCCATCATTTGATTAACCCCAGAATTTCTATTTACCTCTGCTTTTCTTACGTGCTGGTATCTAATTTATCTTCTTGTAGCGTCCATTTTCATGTATCTTCTGTTTATAAATCATAATTTTTTCGATTTCCCTGCCCTTCGACTTTGAATGTTCTTTGTTCATCTTCATGATTTCTTTTTATATTAATAACTTCTTATTTGTTTCATCATTCCTACCTTACGCGTTTCAACCAGTTTTACTGCAGCTTCTTCAATTTTTATTATACGAAAACGCTCACCAAATCCTTAATTAAGATGTATGCATCCACCCCGATTCAGTCCTCAAAGTCGTCCAGTAAAATTCACATCTCCTTTTTTCTTCTTTCTAAAAACGATTCAAAACGTCATTTCTACGATATTCGAACGTTATGTTATACGCGACACGTCCGATAAATCTCTACGTCGTCGTATCGAACAATGGCGAAGCATGCAGTTCCGAAGAGTGGACGGTCGCTCGTCGTAAATCAACCGCAAGGGAACAATGGATTTCGCGCGCAATTTATTTTTCCTTTTTTCCCGTTTTTCCCCGAAGAACAACCATTTACACGTTTACACCAATTAAAGTGAGACATTGACCTTAGTTATACAATTGTTATCGACAATTAGGCATCGATATTTCATTATTGTTTTCGATCGAGGCGCGCCCCCGAGACAACAATTCGACGAAGAAGAATGGCTGATTTGAATTTCAAATCGGAAAACGGCGGCGTTAATCGCGTTATTACGGCGTCGTTGCGCGCATACGGAACCAGTCTTCGCGATCGAAATTGCTAAAAAATTGCGAATCGGATCGATTCACGTATGTAGTATGTACATACATACGCATGTATGTACGTTCGAAATAGAGCGAATTCGCGTTTATATGTAATTGTTATTCGTAAATCTGTGGAAATTTGTGTAATTCTGCTTTTGTGTGCTTTACGTCGGACGAACTATAAATATGTATTTGCTCATTTTGGATTAATGCGCACGGTTCTTTGTTCAATTAAAACATTCGTACGCACGTCAAATGAATGTCACATGACAAAGCCTGTCAAATTATTGACTTTAATCTTTAACCGATGGGCATTATTTTGATGCGAAATAAACTCAAACAATTGAATTTAATCCGGTGTTTTTGCATTTACACAAAACAAAATAATGGACGCGTTGTTTGTTTCGGTTCCAAACGACAAAGAGATTTTTCGAAACATTCGCAACTTTCCTTGAAACTAGCGCTGTTATTTGCCAAATATTTATATGACAGGCCGTCTCTTTACTAGACGAGCCCCTGTTGTGAGCTTTGATGTTTCTAAAACCGCAAAAAGTTACATACGGGTCGATTTGTTTATTTTTCAGAAAATTGAGAAATTTTCCAAGGAAATAAAAGCCTCGTAAAAAGAAACTTTTTCTTTGCAGTCTGCAATTTTATAACTGAGTTTGGCTGAATTTTCTGATTAAAATGCGCTAATAGGAGGAGATGATTTCTATTGATTGGCCCCACATTGGGCGCCAATTATTAATTAGACGATAAAAGAGCGAGATGATTTTATTTTTATTGGAAACACGTTCGATACCAAAATTTAAAATATTACGTTAAAATAGAACGACTTGGAATTGAATCGGCTTACTAGACGCGTCGTTTTATGTAGTATGTAGTTTTATGTAGTGCATTAGTAAATAAGCAAAAAGTGAAGTCGGTGGAGAAATCCTGCGTGAAAAAACTAACCGAATAAAGCATCAAAACAGATGAATATATTTATTTAAGTTATAGACGATATACATAAAAAGAGCTTGTCCTTAACTTATTTATTAAACAAATATAAATAAAAGAAATCAATCAATTAATTCATTAATTAAAATAAAGCAAAAGAAAACGATAATTAAATGGATCAACCGTAATTTAAAATACGCAAGGCAGTACGTTTCGGATTTTAGATACTTTGGGAGTATTTAACTGTGTGGAACCTTAGTTTGAAGGTGGGGTTTCAAAGCAATTGGAGCATTAGAAACGTATGAAGAATTCCCTATATCGGAAGACGGGGAGAACGCAGTTCCGTTGAGAGTCTGTGGGTCTCTTTTACTATGTGAATGCGGTTCACTGACTGAGTCAATGGGACGCAACAACGATGTGGGACTATGTGAATGAAAGTTGGTGCGATAGGTTTTTAAATGGCGGTGAAGGGCGTGAAGAGGTCAACTAAGGGATTACCTAAATCGAAAGCGCAGTTGGTCACGTACACGAAAATATTCGTGCCAAACCGCAGATACAGGGCAATATGCGATCGTTGGTAGAAGTTAAGAAAATGTTATAAACCCTGGGAGTTATTTAACGTGACATGCGACTTGACCAAATAAAATATTCGTAGTTGAATGAACTATGCGTTCGATGGGTGTTATCGTAATATCCCGCTTGAGGTTGCAAGCCACTACTAGCATTTATGTTTCCACATCGAAATAACAAAAATCCTACTTAAAGGTATGGAACTTCAGAGGTTACTAAAAATAATAATTACGGCTTTCTTGTGAGAGTAGGAAAAATTCTTCGCGTGCAAATTTTGTTTGAAGTTTCTCCATTTTTAAGTTGATTCGGAGCTTGGGTGCCAAACCAGCTTACCCCAAAAAACAAGGAAAATCACCTTCAAATTGCGGCCCAAAATCTCGCTCGACACCGAGCAACGATTTTTGTACAGAATCGTCACGGGAAATGAGAAATTGTGCCTCTACCTTTACATGAAGAAAGGAAGGAATGGGTTTCTCCAGAAGACACGCCAAAGCCAAGAGTAAAGCAAGACCTCCATCCGAAGAAGACAATAATCTACGTTTGGTGGTATTGGGAGGGTCCAGTGCACTGGGAAATCCTGGAGAAGAACAAGACGGTCGAAAAAATTTTTATATAGTCCAGCTTCACCGAGTGAACGAGGCCATCAACTGAAAAGATCCCATAGACAAGGCCAATGCGTTCTGCTCCACCACAATACGCGACCTCACACCGCAAAGATCGTCTAAGCTCTCATCCAAGAGCTTGATAGGGAGGTTCTACAACGTACTCTCCGGATTCTGCGCCAACGGGTTACCCCACCTCTTCCGCTCGCTCTCCAACCAAATCAGGGGGTGTTATCTTCAACAACGACGAGTACCTACAAAACTTGCTCAACAACCTCTTCGAGTACAGGCCAGGCGATTTTTGGGGAAACGGCGTCAACAAATTTGTCGAAAGGTAGGAGTAGGTCGTGAATAATGAACAAGAGAATACACAGTCGATTAAGTTTTTTTTAAATAAAGAACAAACGGCGGGAACTTATTCCCCAACTTAATATTTCTTGGACGATCAAGAGAAACTATAAACTTTAGAAATAAACCAGCATTATAGCCACTGAATTACATTATCGCCTATTTTATTCTTTTATTCTAATCTTTACGCTGAAGATGTTTTCCAAAGAAAAGAAACAAAAAAGAGGAACGGTGAACACCCGATAAGAGCAAAGCTCTTCACACATTTGATCCTTATTTGAATAAAAGGTAAAATTCTATGATTCAATAAACAATGTATGAAGAAAGAGAAAAAGCATTCCATTTGGAACCGGGGGTAAATAAGTTGAAGTTGAATTTGAAGTAAATTCGAGCCCGAATAATAAGAACGCCATCTTACGGGGGCAGGCGAAAATACGGCGCATTTCATAGTTGCTCCTGCAATGAGTATGTGTGCGAGAGAAAGAACTAATGGAAGAGAAACGTCTAGTAGGTATTTCAACCGTCTCACTTTTCCCCAGTTAACTCTCGCCGCAGACCCTCGCTAAAAGAGCTTTGCTCTAAAAGGATATAACAATTTCTTTAATTAGGTACTTGAAATGAGCAAAAAGTCACCGAATTACCACGCTGTTAGCTGAATGATTTAATAGCGCGATATTTAAGGCGAAAGATCCCACATTGTGAATTCAATCACGAACAACGATTACGGTAGATTACTGTCCAGTTCGCTCAATGTAATGTTGAACAAGAAAAAATGAAAGGAAAGTCTTGGGAAGGTGGAACGTGAACAGAAAAGAAAAACCAGTGGATGATATATCGTTTAACATTGTTTTATGCACATTTACCAGGAAGCATAATTACTTCTTGGGGGCAAGTTGATATATGTACATATGTACATAAGGTGTATGTTTTGGCGTTCCCGATCGTTTTATAGAGATGCTTTTAGACAATGTTTTGACGTCCGTCGAAAACATGTCGAACGATTTACGTTGGCAATTATATAATCGCACAAGATGGAGGCGAATCTGACCTGGACCTTGAATCGCTAAATATGCACGGTAAGACGCCTGCGCGTCGTCATTTTTTGTTGTTTGAATTTCATTCCATAACAAAATTAACATACACTACGTGTCGTGTATGACATCAGCCACAATGTAAACACACTCGGACTATCCGAACTAGTTCTATATATAGACGAGACTGACTGTCGCTATAGCAGAAGCCAAGGCATCGAGAGAGAGGTAGCGTCATCGTTCGGTGAGCGTAAACGCGCGTACCCCCGGTATATTTAACCAGAAATTGTACCTGGATTCCGAGAAATTCGGACTCCACTATATTTACGCTGCAGGTCGTCGGTTATTTTTGTTTTGGTTCGTCGGAATTGTTGACGGCGGGGAAAGCGAGCGTCGAGATTTGCATTCGTATGTAAATATTATCGATTAATGGCGAAGTGCATTCGTTATTTCGGAATGGCGACTTCCTGGAAAACAATTCTGACCCTAAAGTGTCAAACTGCCAGGATAACAATCCGAATCTATCCGCATTCGTTTTAAGTGCTAAATTGCGTTTTCTAAACGCATTGTATGCACTTTTTTATTGGTATTAATAAAGATACGAAAAGTTAATTAACTCTGATTATATTTTCCCTCTTTCTATTTTTATCCATATTGTTCGCCGTAAAGTAGAACGGATCGGCGAAAAAGTTATGTCCTTATGCAAATTATTACTTTTCCACATTTAGAGATATTAAAAGAGATTTCATTAGAGGAGAGAGTGCTGGCTATAAGCAAAAATACCGTAAGATATTTTACGTAGATTCTCTGGCACTATACCACATCGATAAGCTCTTCACCACACATAACAATAACATTCAGTGACATGTGTTTCGCTAGAACGGGGTAAGTATTATCAAAATCGTAAAACCGAAGTGAGCGAATATCATTTTCTTAACCTTCCTATACTCACGTCAAAATGAAAGACGTATACTATACTATATAAATCGGTCTCACAGACCGTATGCGTGAGTATAGGAAGGTTAAGCGGTAACATCACTGTCAGCCTAACAACAGCCTAAAAGGGCGTCTTTTTGAGAATTTATTTCGTATGGAAGAAAAGGTGATAGGATAATAATATTCGAGGAAGTTATTAAGCATATATTTAAATATTAAAAAAATTATCATCGATAAATATTACAAAAAATGGCGACGCCCGAGACATTCTCGCCAGGCATGTTGAACTCGAGGCGCTCGGCGGTATGCAGTGTAACTGGTGCACAATTTCGATTCGGAATAATAAAAAAATTACCTAATCTACATGGCTATAGTTACTGAAATACGTAGGGGATTTTTAAAATATTGATTTTTGTGTGATTCGCGAGTATTTGAAGTAAAACGTTCAATTTCTTGCCGAAAAACTGGCAATCATTTCTTATTAATTAATGTTTAAATTCACTTACTGAAAATCCTGTATGTATTTCACTAGATATTGCTATGTTAAAGATGTGGTCAAAAAGTCGAATGAACAGAATAGAAATGGTTGGAGTTTGAAAAATCGCGTTTCGAGAAAAACGCGTCTAAAGTTTTGAAATCTGTATATATAAAAATGGATCGTGGTTTGTTCGGGTGCTTAAAACTTGAAAACGACCCGACCAAATTGGATAGTTCCATCTGCAGGTTTGTTCGTAATTGCTACGCGAAGGTTAGGAAAAATAAAAGTCGAAAAATTTTTGGGCAAAACGAAGTTTGCCGGATCACCCAGTGTGTTATAGACATGAACAAATGAAAAATTAGGCTGTTTACAATCTGTTGCCATCCGATCCGCTAAGCATCGCCTTCAACACTAAAATTGTATGATTGGACGCCAATATCCATCTCCAACACTTTTATGATTCTAAGAATATTTGTCAGAAAATTATTAAAATTGCACACAGCAATATCAGTCGCTATATTTAAGACTTTTTGCCACTGAGTAAGATTTTGGAGCCAAATTCCAAACAGTAGCATTGAATACTACGTTGCTATTTTGCGTGCAGCTTCCCAAGCAACGGCTTAGCAACTCGCCTCGACTCAGCTCTTCATAAATGGGCATAGCACTGACTTCTTTCGAATCTTTCTAAGCCTCAAATCTGTCAACGGTCGTCTCGATGAGACATTGCTCCGATTGCATAGGAGTTTGTCGTACCTTCCAACCCGGGTACACTTTTGCGTCACCCGTTGTAACTTATTTCTAAGTATTCTGAGATTACAAATAAATTATTATAAATCAATACTACACACAAATACCGACATTTCAAGCAAGGAAATTATGTCTTTTTTTGTACATGCACTGATGCTACCTTAACGTATATTTCACTTCTGAACTAAACACGGAAATGCTTCTAACTGAACATAAACACTTTCTAACGACTTATGTATTAGAGGAGTTGCAAATCGAATGGTAACACCGTCCCAATTGGTATTTATTTGGTGCAGGTAATCGTTTCGGAGACGTCCGACGAGCTTCGGGAATATTTCAAAATTTCAAAAGAAAAACTTTCTTTTTTTTTTTTGGAGACAATGCCCATTCGTCGTAAATAACCCTTATAAATAACAGCTCATGTCAAGCGTGCCTAATTTCTAAATGTCATTTCCACAAACACGTGAAAGAAGGAAAAAGTAGAGTTAATGAATACTGGCCCGAATATGTTTTAAAAGTTTAAAAATTTGTTTACATGTACAGTTATGTGACTAATTTTGGTTTAATAGATCTAAAAACGCGTTTCTATTGTCCAGCATCCCGAAGAAAATTAAAATGATACACCTTACAAAGACCGATATTACTTAACCATAATATGCTGAACAAGACGGAGTATTGAATGGGCTCGCTCTCACCATTTAGAAGATTTTTATTTTTACGTATCTGTTTTATCAACCTGAAATTTTCCATTTTTATGTCCTGGAAAATACGTTCTTTAAATCGTGTAGCTATTGCGCGTCTCGATTGTCCGATATATGCTTTATCGCATTCACTACAACCACTTTTATAAATACACGCCCGTTGTTCCAAATTTGTTTTGTTTTTCGTGTTACCGGATTCTTTAAAGTGTTCTGACATGTCGAATACGTCTTTATGGTTTATTTCTCTCTTTTGATATTATACTAACCACTTTTGAAATCTTATGATGCAGTGGTTTAACCCTTCGTTTGGCACATGTTTGGATTGTCACACTTGTCCCGCATAAGGTCTTGCCAGCCCCTTAGGTATTTTCACGTATTCATCATCCTCGTATACGAGGTATCTTCCTAATTTTCCTAAGAAATCATAACTAATTCAATTTTAGGAAAAATCACGCAATTCCAGGTGGCTAGCTTAATCGAATGTATATTAAAATTACAATTGAAATCGAAAGGTCTGGCTGGACCCACGTGCCAAACGGAGAGTTAATGAAATTTCTTTCAGTCTAGTCACTATAGGAACCAAGGTCTTTGAGTTTTTTGTGAACTTTTCTTTAGATTGCTTTTAATCATTTACAACATCTCTTACGGAGTAATCGTTGTATATAGCTACTTTTTGATAAACTCTAATTCTTTTCCAAATCTGCTTCTTTTGTGAGCGGGAATTTGACCAACCGGTGAAGTAAGAAATTGATAAAGGACATCTTTTGTCGGATGCAATGGATCGAAACTGCGACACAGGCGTACAATGTTTTACTATTATGGACTATTATGGACAACCATTAACGCATACAAATGAAAAACAGCGCTATTGCGCTCCTCGAAATTTCGGAACACAGATTCAGACAATCGCTATCGTGCTGCTTGGCAATTGTCGATAAGATAATTCTTGAAAAATTTGGAAAATGGAATAGTTATATTATTGCGTTTTCAGAAAGTATTAGAGTCGGAACGTCGCAGCCAAGGATAGCGGACACACGTGGCGTCAAAAACATTGTTCAGCAGTAAATTATGTGCAAAAAGAAATATTTGAAGTAAAAGCTGAACTATTTTTCGAGAATAAGGGCCGATGCAAGCGAGACTTGTCGATGCGTTACCTAGTCCTTGAGTGTCAGCTCTACCAAACGGACGTATCTTCCTCGTGCGGAGTCGATTTATAATAAAAGAACTTACTTTCATAACAAAATAATTTTTCATTTTTATTGCCCTATCCCAATAAGAATACTAAAGAAAGACCAGTAGTACTCAAACGAGTAACACCATCGGTCGTGGATTTGGCCTTTTTAAAGGCGAATTTTCTATGGCTAATCTCAACCGTTACTCAACCATCTCTCACGACAATCAGTGGCATCTCCTCGGCCTTTTAGGTTTTGGCTTGACTTTAGGCGTCCGATTTTACCTCTCCTTCAAGTGCTAAATGTGCCCTCCTGCCACCTTCGTGTTGAAATTGGGTCAAATTTGGGTGCCTGCAAAGAATTTGGAGAGGATTCAGTGATGGCAAATTCGTATCCTCAATCTGGTGATATCCTAAGTATCGGAGTTGGTGCAATTTACAGCACTCTTTTAGAACCTATTGCATAATCTCAGCTGCCTCGTTGCAAAATTTACAAGTGCTGTCGAGCGGTTATACCTATCCTGTATAGATTTCCGTTCAGCCTACTTCGGGCCCGGAAGGCTTATCCAGTAATTTTCCCTGTTCCACTTTCAATTAGCCCAGAAAAGGGATCGGGTCTTATGAAGTCTGGAGATAAGACAAGTTCTCCGACATTAAAATATTTCGATTTATTCCTTAGTTTACTTAAGCTAGTGTTACAAAAACAATTTCAAAAGAGAACAAAGTTTGCGATAAGTAATAACGAAATTTCGACAGTTCTATACAAATATTAAACAAGAAAGTTGCAGGAAAAAAGGAGGTGAATCATAGTAAAAGCGCATTTACACACATTCCCAAGCTATAATTACCGAAATGATTACAGCGCAGCGTTCGCAACAACAACAACAAAAAACTTATGAGCTCACTATTTTCTAAAACAATCCGACAATCCCATTTTTTTCTCTCCTCTAATCCGCTGTAACTTGCTAAATTACTATATAATATTTTGAACACTAATGGAGATAGTGGGTTGCTAATAAGCGGTTTAGAAAACCGTTATATAGCGCCGATAAAGTAATTTTGGTCGAGGCGAGGCGTGCAGTTCGCATTTTCTCTTTTGCGAAGAAGCGTCTAGAATCGCGCGTCTTTCCACCCGTAATCCTGTCTGCATTATGGTGAAAGTACCGAAGTAATTTGGCGTGTAATAAAAGAAAGGAGATGCCTAATACGCTTAATGAAAAGATAATTATTGATTACGAGATACTTCTAATGAATACTCCGTAATTAAGTGAATAAAGTTTCTCGTTTGTTCTCGGATATAAAATGCGAGATTCAATCTTCGCTTAGTTTCTATAATTAACGATCGAAAAGAACAAAAAACAATAGCTAGAGGTACGTGCGGTCTTGGTGAGGTTATCTGCAGCTGATAATTATTTGAAACACTAATATGGTGATACTTGGTTTCGTGTTGGATACGTGTTCGTTTAATAGAATAATCGTTTTTTGGTTGCGCAGATAAGTTAATCGATAAACTGTACTTAAATTGTTTCTATGGCGTACATTGATTCTATGCCTCCTGATATAGAAGAAATTGCACCACACACCACACCACCATTTTTTGATTTAATTTGGCCGAGACGTTCATCTATTGGAAAGTAATGAATTGCAAATATTTGGAGACCTTTGATCAAGTAGCCGTTGCCCAAGTGATGTTCAACGTATTTAACTCATAATTTTTAATCCTCATTGCACTCTTCCTTCTGATTTCCTTTTCGATTTTTCCTTGTCTGATATAGTTTACTTTAATGCCTAAAATAAGACGCGGTGTAAAGTATCGTCAAATGAATGATTTCGAAAGAGGTCGACTTTTTAGTTTGGGCAAACGTGGTCTTCTATTCAGAAAAATCGGAAATCGTTTAAACAGAGGTTATGCTACGAAAATCAGAGTTTGTCGAGGGTGACTTAAAGAAGAGCAAAAACGTCGTTGAAGAAACACTGGAGCGCCAAAAAAGCAACCGGAAGCCAGAATCGTAGTCTAACAAGGGGAGGGCGCGACGTTGGGGTCACGGATTTGGACGCCCTTCTGGGATAAGAAAGTACTTCATAGTAGTTAACTACAGACCTTCAAACATGGTGCCAATACTCAACCATTTTTGAAAAACCGGTTTGAATAATGAGTCTTAATTGATATACGTGGACCGTTGAGTTTGTTGCCAAGAGTGGAGCGTGGCTCGATCGATTGAGCTTTAGCCAAGTAATCTTATGGTTTGGGTTCGATTCCCGCACAGAAGTTTTTTTCAATTTTTGTTTCTCTTGTGCTACATATCGACCTATGTTAATTCTTCGACAATATTGTTAAAATATCTACACAATGAGTGAATTGTAACGGGAAGTTCAGAGAGTGTGCCAATCGAATAAATATTTTGGTGTGTGATTAGAAAAAAAGAGGAGAGGTGTCGTGGGAGACTCGGCAAGAGCAAAGCTCTTTACTCATTTGATGCTTATTTGAATAAAAGTAAAAATTCTATAATTGTATAGACAATGTATAAAGAAAAAGTATTTCATTTCGAAACCGATGGTAAATAAGTTGAAGTTGAATTTGAAGTAAATTCGAAACGGATTAATAAGGGCACCATCTGATGGAAGGATACGCAAATATGGCGCATTTCATAGTTGCTCTGGCGATGAATATATGTGTGTGTGAGAGAGACATAACTAGTGAAAGAACAAGATGAAAGCGTCTATCTGACGATTTCAAGCGTCTCACTTTTTCCCAGTTAACGCTCGCCGCAGAATTTCGCTAAAAGAGCTTCGCTCAAAATCGCAAAATATGGAAGACGGTGGAAGGTCCGGTGTCTTCCATTTCTTTCTTCTTGTTTGTTTTCAATCACACACCAAAATAATTATTCGTCTGGCACACTCTGAACTTTTTGTTATAATTCACTGATTGTGTAGATATTTTAACAACGTTGTCGAAAAATAAACATGCGTAGATATGTAGCACAAAAGAAGAAAAAGAATTGACAAAAGTATTCTGTCCGGGAATCGAACCCAAACCACACAATTACTTGGCTAGTGCTCTATCGATCAAGCTACGCTCCACGCTTGAAAACAACCGCAATGGTCAAGGTATATCAATTGCGTCTGTTATTCAAACCGTTTTTTTTCAAAAACGGTTGAGTGTTGGCACCATGTTTGAAGGTCTGTAGTCAATTATTATGAAGTACTTTCTTATCCCAGAAGGGCGTCCAAATCCGTGACCCCAACGTCGCGCCCTCCCCTTGTAAGACTGCTGGTCATTAGAAGATCGCTTTTCGCCTATTAACGTCTTATTGTTAACGAATGGTTTCAAACTAGAGATCGTCCAGTATGTGTTCATACTTACTTATTACCGAATTTGATCGTTTGGTTTGTGCTTCTACCATTCACATTTGGTGTTTCCTTTACAACTTTACACAGGCAACAAGGTTTGGTCTGGTGCAAAGAGAAACTTTGCTGGAGTAGGATCATGTCGTTCTTAGTAATTATCTTATATGATAGTTCTCTACCACAGTTAGGTCAATTAAACAAGACTGGTTTGAATGATAGTTATATTTCCAGAACGTTTATAAACGTTTTCGGAACATCCTCTTCAGTGAAAATATAACTAGATAAATGTATAGACAAACATTTGTTATTAGTAATGAAGTGTATACTTCGCGTATCTTCAGTCTCAGTTGCAGTAGAGTGTGATTTATTGGCTTAATACTTCAGATATTAGTAGTATTTTTGCCCCACGGTGATCCATTAGAAATCTCGGGATACACGTAAACATATTCACGTTACCATCAATTTATATTTTGGAATAGGCATCTTTTGTCTTGACAAAGAATTCCAAAGAATTGACTGTAGTAGTTCTTGAACTACTACAGTCAATTCTTTGGAAACTATGAGTTAGATCATACACGTGACACCTGTGGGCAAAGCTAAATATCAGCTCCTTTAACCAAGGCGTAAAAACACGCAGTGTGGCAGTGCGTTCGAATATTACAATCACATGCCGCAAAGTTCGAGGCAGCTGTCATTATCCAATTTCAAAAGGAGATTAAAAAAGGCTATTTACTTAAGCTGCACCTTGTATAGTGTAGTTATTCCAAAAATATATTTCATTGCCAGCTCGTCATTTTTATGTTTTTTTTTTTCTAGTGTTTGTCATATAGCTTAACCATCATTCACTTATTGTAAGTAATCTCTCTGCATTTACTTTCTTATACAGCATGGACGTATAGGTTGGAGCAAAATCAATAAAATCTGTAAATAGTAAAATAAAAAACGGTCGGACAGGTAAATCTTAATTTTTAAAATGTGATTTTTTTTTCAAAAAAAAAATACTTTGTGACTTAACTATTGTCGCAGATATGACGTCACATCCTTTTATTTTAAATGGTAACCCCAATTTTTGATAGCACAATTTGGAGGAGAACGCTTTCTTGCATACGACGATTTCTGGGATAGGTCACACAACAATTGAGTTTTTTTTTTTGTGTGGTATTCAATTTAACAATTAAGGTTTAAGTAAGAAGTCAAAAGTTACAAACAAATTTGAACTTATTCAAATTAAATGTTCAAATTGCATACCATTTACCTGTGAACAATGACCAAGGTGATGTTCAAATTCGTTTCTGTAATTATTTAATAGTTGGGGAGTTATTGACCTGATTTCCTCGTTTACGCTTATCTTCAAATCTTCCATATTATTAGGTCGTTTTAGATAGACTTTGGATTTGAGATAACCTCGCAAGAAGAAATCGAGTGGAGTTAGATCGGGAGGTCTTGGTGGTCATTCAATTGCTTCTCGCCTACCAATCCATTTGTTTCGGAAAATATTCATAATATAATTACGAAGAGTTAGAGAATGATGTGGCGGTGCACCATACTGCCGGAACCGTAAGGCGCTATCCGGCAAGGGAGGATGTTCTGCATTTGGATGGAGAGTAATAATTGTGGGGATTATGTTTCGCTGCAGTAATAGCAAATCACTTTCAGCACTTAATGCACCTTCAATAAAAACGCGCCAATGATTGAAGTACCGACAATCCCTGCTCATATATTGATTTTTGTTGGAATTATGTCCGTCCTTCCATCATCCAGTGTGAATTTTCAGGTGGCCAGTATCTACAGTTTTGCCTATTGACATACAAGTTTAGACATAATTGATAGAAAAAAAAATCAAGATACTGTTTGTCAGCCGTAGGGTTAGACCACAACGTGGAAGGAGGCATAATATTCAATTTTCCATCCAATTTCAGTCGATATGCATGAAATTGTCGAGGTTGTGCTGTGTGGGGTTTGAACGTCTATAGCAGTAGGTCCCCTTTGGTTTTCATTCGAGACATATTCAGGAAATTGTGTTCCTTCACTTCAACAAAAGAGAACTCTCTTCTTCGACAAGACAATGCTCACCCTCAGACTGCAAGGGCGACGTTGTTCTTTACGAATTGTTTCAAAAAGCACCACGTGCTGTTGTCAACAAGATTTTCCCATCAACTTATAGAATATGTGTGGGACATTACGGACAGGAAGTTAGGTAATTTACTTGAATTCCTGGTCGACTTTGGCGGCCGTGTGACATGAAATATATATTGCTTGGGATCCAAAGCACCTAGCCAACATCAACAAAATATTAGATTGGATGTCACGACTTGTTACCGAATGCGTAAAAATCGATAACTAATGCATATTATTCTTTGACATTTTGTTACTCCTCAATAGCTTTCTGTACAATTTAATTTAATCAAAAAATTTCGACGTTTTCTCTCCGCGTATGTTGTGCAATTTCTAACTCACATAGCATACGACTATTTCAAGCTTAGACTATAAAAATAACCAATTAACAGCGGCAACTAATACGAATATTCGTCTAATAGTAATTTAAAAATAGAACAATGGTGCTACAAATTCCTTTGTTTTTAAACTCCAGCCAAAAGATCCTGTCCTGTTGGCAAAAATAAAAAGATAAACTAAAATTACCATACTAATTCAGAACGCTCATTTTTCTGTCCATTATTTTTAATATGTCAGTTTGCTTCGCAAAGTGAGTGTCTAGAATGCTTAAAAGCGATCGGATAAATTTGGTCACTACAGCTCCATGTTAAGGAAAAATCGCATAATAACACAGGAGATTGCTGATTATTAACTGCATTTTGATATACATGAGAAACAAATCCAATAGGATCGTAAACAAGAACTTCTAATTTTAGATAATAGAATTTATTTAAAGTCGTACAACCTTGTGGAAAACTTCGATTTCGATAAACAGGAATATTAACTGCGTACACAATACTCAATTACATAATAGCTAATTGTTGAGTGGATGTAGGAACAATAACACTCATAAAGCGTTCTCTCTGGATATTTGTTTACCTTTCACTATAAGGACATGAATTGTCTCCGTTCTGTTTGCATTAATAGAATGCGATGATAGTTTTATTTGCATAAATGTTATCCAATACGTTTATTTTGACATAAATGTATGTGATAGAGTTAAAATTATTATAAAATATGTAAGATCACGTTGAATACATACGTACATACATTGCGTATCGAAATACGAGCGTGTTAGCAAAAACAACCTTGAATCTCTTTAATTCTACTTAATCGAATAGATTTTGGAGAGATTCCGTAAAATTTGCATGTGACCGCAGATTCATCTTGGATTAAATATATTGTAACCTCATTGTAGGAATGCGTGTTTGCTCTCCAAAGATTTGATCGCACTAGTTACCGTTCAATGATCTATAAGTGTGCGTTGCCGTTTTCTTTATAATTTCTACCGACATATGTAGATAAAAGCGTTAGAAATATTTTTCGAATTTGAAATTATTTTTCGAACTTATCATTTTGTTGTAATAATAGTTAAACGTTACAGGATAACGGGGATGGAGGGTTATTTTTATTCCGGATAACAATGAAGTTGCAATTAAATTGTGAAATATTCAACGTGTAACCTCATCGATATTCTTGAAACGTAGAGTTGGATAGAGGCGATGGACATCCAGGACGATTTAGAACTCGAAAGAGAAGGTAAAACAAGGACCTGAGTATGAGAAAGCAGAAAAGGAATAAGATAAGGGTGCATAAGGAAATTTAATATCCTCAACTAGCAAAGCTGGAACAAAATGCCTTTTAACTCTGGCGACACAAAATCGGATTGCTGTAACAATTGTTTCAGTCAATAGCAACTCTCTCCAAAGTATCAGGCAAATCGCTTTGACAGTTGGGTAGTGTAGCCTATGTACTATGTCGACAACTAAATTATCATTTTCATTCAGCTAACTCAACAAACTCGACACAGGGTAAACAAGGTTCCAAGTATGACAACAAATAATGTCATCTTCGGGAGGACTACACGAACGAATGAATAACTGCATGAATAGGAATAACGAATCCAAGACGAAATTCATGACTGGGAAAATGGATATGAAAACTTCTCTAGGAAGTCGTTTTGTCGTTTTTATTTGTAGTTTTACAATCATGTAATCGTCAATCCGAGTCTGGTTGTCACATACTCTCGCTGGTTACACCACTTTTACTTGATCGATCAACTCCTGGTGATGATTTTCGAAGTTCTTCATTGTAATATTTGCATTGCATTGATCTCACTGCTTCCTGTGTGGACAAATCGCCTAAAACTACTTACGAGTTATTGATATGTCTCCAGAAAGAAAAATACCAAGTTAATCACTAGTCTTGGAATACCAACACGAATTGTTTTTGGAAAATCCGAATGTCCATCATGTCTTAAGCCGGAAATTCTACAGATCTTAATCTTATTGAAATCTTTTGTATTTCACCGATGAAGTTTGTACGAAAACCGTATTATTTACGTACTGAAATAGACACTCAACTTTATTTTTGATTGGCCTAAAAATTGGTTGAGGTGATCCAGAGGAAAAATAATTTGCAATATAAAGCGTATAATTCTGTTAGTTATTTGAAATGTAGAATATGAACCAAAGTCTATTGTAGTATAGTAATACTCGAATGGTTAATTACCATCAGAAAATTCATCATTTATTATATTTCAAGATATCCAAATTCACAGTTAATGTTGGGGTTATGGTCTTCATTTGACATTTGGTGTAGTTTTGGGGTTCTATTTATACCCTTTCGACACCACGTCCACCACCTTTTGAACATTTTATTACCCTAGGTGTGTTGGCATCTTATTTTAAGTCCAGCCAGAGACGTTTAACGGGAGAAAAAATGTCACTAGAAATAAAATTGTTAAATATTTTAAAAAGCAAACCCCTCAGTGGCTGAGTGGTAAAACTCGCGCTTCACAGTGCGAAGGGCCGGCGTTCGAGACCCGGTAGCGGCAGAGCGTAGCAGTTTAAAATCCTAAAAAGGGATCTGGACCTCTAATAAGCTGCGAAAATGAAGGAAATGCCACTGGGTGGGCCAGGAGCGGTACGGTATATGCGTGTACATATACGGCTCGGTGGCTCGAACCCCTACACCGAAAGGTAGAAAGGGTAAAAAGATTAAGAAGAAGATTTTAAAAAGCATATATTAATGAATATATAAAAACATTGTTAACCTACAGATACATACGTACACACAACATTTTACATTACAAGAATTCATATAAATTTACTGGAAATAACCAAGGATACATCGACGTTCAATATACGTTTCTATAACAGCGATATACCTCGATGAACTGGAGTCAAGGTGAATTAAAGTTTTGTTTCGTGGACAACTTATAAATAAAGCAGTGTAGTTATGGTTTCCAAAAGAAAATAAAAAGTTTGTTTGGTTAACGACGAAGAAAATTGACAAGATAGATAACTCAAAAAAATAAGTCCATAAATATATTTGGAATAAAAGGGTTTTAAGAAGAAGTACCAGTAAATAAAGGAACCTCACCATACCACAGAAGATAGAATCTAAGAAGGGGAAGAATCCAAAGAAATTAAAGGTGCATCGAGAATAGAAGTTACGAGAGGAGATATAGGAAGAACCATCTTCAGAAAAGAAATTTACACTCACATACACACAACACTAGGTAATTATTTTGATTAAATGTTATTTCTCAAAATTTATAAATATAAGTAGTTATAATTTATGCTTTTTATATCTTTAATTAAGAGCTAGGCAGGTGCAATTTTCTTTAAGAAATTTAATTCTCAGTACACTATTAAAACAATAACTTTCCTCAGTTTTATACCCAATACTTACAGCCGGTACGATATTTGTTCAGCCAGAATTCCTAGAAGGTCGCTACGTCAAGTTTTGGATAAACCACATTCAGCGCAAGAGCCAAAGCAATGCAGTGCCTTCAAAGTTCTACGAATTTTGGCTCAACAGGTATCGTACCGGCTGTAATGCTCCGAATAATTTAGCCAAGGACTGTAATTTCGTACTTTTTTTCACGAATGATTCTAATTTTCATCAAATTGCGATATAATGCTCGCACAGAAATGTGCGCGAGGCTGATGAATAAAGCAAGCGCAAAATTATCTCTTTTCTGATCAGAAACTTCTTGCATTAAATATTTGACAAAACTTACTTTTCCCTGAAATTGATTCCTCCAACTTTTTAATTTTGCTATTCCCAATGTAATTGCTAGATCTTACTTTTCATTGTTGTAAATTCTAATTGTTGTCAAACTTATGTGTATATGTATGTTAGGTTAGGTGCTAGATGGAAAGCAACAATTCCACTTCTTTCGTTCTATGTGACTCCATATCCGATCTAAGTTAAGAATTTATTTGTTTTAACAAGGTTACTTATTCATCGCATGGTATTCCTTCAGGAATAGGCGAAAAAAGTCATCTTTTACATCGTAAAATTTTGAAAATAAAAAGAGAATACTGTATTCAAGGAAAATGTGTAATTCGGCGAGTCCAAACTTTTATGTCGACATGCCCCAAAACTGATTTCCGCTTCGAAAATTTATCATATATTTTTTCTTGGTGGGAATAACCTTAGATCTTATCTACAACCTATTGTTTACTCAAACCAATACTGGCAAAATTAATTAACAGCCGGGAAAAGATTTTCCCAACATTTACGACCTTCAAAGATTTTTTCCCATTTTCTTTTGTCCGCACCAGCATAACAACAACTGCTACCGCGAGTAATGCCGTTTATTACGTAATAAAATCCGTGTAATAACTCGAACGCTTAATTTGCCGGAATTAATTGAAACATAAAGGCGTAATTATAATTCACACCTGACCTATCATTATCCGAGATTATTTCGTTCGTACCGGTAATTAGCGCCTATATTTAGCCTCAGCTGCCTATGCGTTATTTTAAAACGACGCGAAAGATAGACGCCGTCATGAATGATGATGGTAGGACGCGTGCTCTTGGAGCCTGGCAACGTTTTTGAGAATTGAAAGTTCGAACGATGTCGGTGCTCCGGACGAGAAATTGCGAAGCGGTTGGCAAACCGGCAAAACGAATTCAATTTTTTTTTAGACAGAGCGGCAAAAAAATCTGCGTAATTATATGCTTTCTAAGCATTTCGAACTTGCTAATCATTATCCTTGAAAGTACAAGTTGAAAGATTTGTATCGCCTAGTGCATCTAATTAGTTACGATTACATTTTGGGAACGTCAATCTTGCACACTTTCAAATACGTATTTCGTCAAGTAAATCTTCATCTTCGATAGGTTAATAAGCACGGAGAGAATTGACACGTGTGAATTCTGAGTGACACATCACACCTGTAAGATATCGAGGATGACATCTTCATTGTCGATATAATTCAGGTTCATTTTATCTACGTCGATTCTATTTTCACAGCGTACTTCTTCTTTTTCTTCTTCTTCAAGTGCCATTTCCTTTTGAGAAGGTCGGCTATTATCATGACTAGTTAAACTTTTGACGCTGTAGCTCTAAATAACTCAATGGAGCTACATGCTTACCATACCATCGCCCCAAAATTATTCATCCAAGACAAGGGTCTTCTGCCTTGCAATGATGAATCATCATATTATCATATTGGTCTCCCTTCATTACGTGATCCAGGTACTGTAGCTTCTTCACATTGCCTTACTAGAATATTATGTCTTTCCATATTATTTTCAAATTCTTTTTTCGAAATTAATAGAGTAAACCAGTCATTATCAGAACTATTCTTTCCTAGAAATAATACAAATTCCTGCTGTTTATGCGTCCTTTACGGGTCTGTCTGGATTTAGATACGGTCCACAATAAAACGCATGCGTTTCAGGGGCAAATTTTACAAACGACGGTGTAGGTCGCCAGCAGCAACACAATAAAGTTTGATTACATAGGTTGAACATCCGGTCAATTTGTTGGAACGGACGGGTAATTAAGGAAGAAACGGGGGCGAGCATAGTCGAATAGCAGGAATTTACTCGTATGTAATTTGTGCGATATTAGTTACAATTATTAATATAGGACAGAGACTACGATACATCTAATTTGGAATAGATAATGACGTTCGAGATGATTTTCGTTAAGGAATTGGGTGTTTAATGAACTGAAGAAATCGGAAACTTACAGTTAATTAACATGTAATTATTTGCCGAAAAAGTGTCGCTAAAAAGTAATCTGCACCATGAATTATGTGGGAGTCCATCTGATAAAATGGAAGCCTTCCATTCAGGGAAAAAAACGTACTAACTACAGGAAACGCATCAACTAAAAGATGATGTTAATGTGTCCCTTTACTTCTCAAACCTCGATTTAAAGTCATTTAATCTTCTGTAGAATAATAGTAATAAGTAGAGCTAGGCAGTCACCGTTTCCAGCCGTTTATTAGTAAAGTACAAATGGTAGTGGCGTGTTCTCGCCTGCTAATACTACAAGTCACCTGCAGTTGAACTGAGCGCACGACACTGGAGATAGATTCGCTAACAGTAATGGTGTCAAACTCGCAGCATTTCAACGCCAGAGGTTTAACTCTAGTAATGTCTCATTACAGAATATAGTGACGCGGATTTTCTTTTTGCGGAGGTTTGGCAAGAAGCGAAGGTGAAGCACGGATGTGGTCCCGGTCCTGGGGATGATTTTTGATAAGATGGTTTCAATAGCAGGCAGTTTGACTTCAGGAAGGGGAGAAATACGGTGACACCACTTGATAAGCGAGGGAAAGTAAATAAGGAAAATAAAAAATACGGATGTCATTCCTTGGTAATGATACTGTCTTTAACCAGGTCAACCACAGCGGACTTTGGAGAAAAATTGGACAGTGGGGAGGGAGAAGGGTTGAAATTGGAATCACTGAGTTGGTGGAAAGTTTCTTTGATGCACTGGTAAATATTGAGTACTGAAATTCTGCTGGTGGTGGACAGGCGATGTACTCAGAATTCTTCATATTTGATCACTAGTTTGATATTATGAAGAAAGTTGTGGAAGATAAAGACCTAACACAGGTCTTTACGGATTACCAAGAGTTTATACTGCGGGAAAACAGTGTTAAGAGAGATGAAAAAAGTGTTGACGTTAATGTCTATTTATGGCTTTATGAACTTACTTTTAGAAAATACTCTTCATATATTTTGCAAAAAGAAAAAACATACTGATGCAGGTGCTACATGGACTTGCCCGCTAATTTCTGGAATAATAGGAATTGATTTTAAGTTGATGAGGTGCACTGAATAGACAACTATTAAAAATGTGGCACCGTATGTCACCCAGTGCGAGCATTTCTGTCTGGGCGTCAACCTAGGATTTCGTCCCCTCATAAACCACTCGTTGACTAGTCACAGCGGCTGCATTTTTGGAATCACCTTCGTATTAAAGGTTTCTTATCCAAATTTTGTGTCCCCTTTCTTCGGATATTCAGGAACTTGTATCTATGGACTACGTCAAACATCTAAAACAATAATGGTGGGGTATTACCTATCATTACTTGATAAGTTGAAATAACAGATCGAAGAGACGAGTTTATTTGAAGAAGAAGAAGACGTTGTTTCATAAACACGACGCATTTCCTTACACTCCAGCGGTCACCATAGGCAAAAAAGACGAATTATGGTTAGAATCAACTGGGTGTCCTAACGGGCAAAAAAATTCAAACTGGACCCGTTTTTTGCTGTTGTGCCTTGACACCTAAACTATTATGACAGTTCAAATGGTAAACAGTCCCCCTAAACATCCATTCGGCATTATTCTCAAGAACTAAACATTTCAAGAAGTACTAAGCAGGGGTATTGTTGCGAAAGATTTGCGTCTTCATGCCTACAAAATCCAATTGACATAATAACTCGGGCCTACAGGCCATACACAGCGAAGAGAGTTTAGTCAATTGGTTGATTGAACTATAAATAGTGAACGGTGGTTTCCCGCAAAATCATCTTCAATGGTAAGGTCCATTTACACGTTGAGGGCTTCGTAAACAAGCAAAATTGCCGCATTTGGAGTGACGAAAACCCACAGGTGTTTCAGTGAAAAGAAATGCATCCCAAACGTGTCACTGTTTGGTGTTGATTTTGGACTGGGGCCATTATTGGCTCATTGTTCTTCAAAGACTGGGCTAAATATGAGGACGAGTCGCATTCGATTTTCGCAAAAAATTATAGCACCGTAAAGGTGACGTAAAGGGTGATAAATTATCTAAATAAAAGTTTTGGGACAAATGCCTCGCATAGTCACAATTTAAGAAGAACGATTTTACCTTGAAGTGTTTACGTTACGTTCAAGTTTTGTTATGTATTTAATCGCATAAATACAGTTTGTAATACATTTATAATAACTTTTATTCTCTTTCTACAAATATACGTTCAAATATTAATACAATTTTCAGTAATTTACCAACAATTTTACATTTTCTTCTCATACTATTCCAAAGACTCTGCTGGGAATGCACAAGCTGTCAAGGGTGAACGGTATCGGGGATAGACCCGGTTTCTTGTGCCTCAAATGGATGGTATGGTGGTTCTCGAAGGCATGTGGTTCCAAGCGGACGATGGCGCTTGCCAGAAATCACGCGAAATAACGGCATTATTACATGAGATATTCCCTAGTCATCTAATCCCTTGTTTTAGCGACTAAAATTGATCGCCCAGATCCTGCGATTTACCGCCTTTAGACTTCTTCCTCTGGGGTTCTGTTTGAAGTCAAAAGTGTATGTCAGCAAATCAACGACCGCGCGGGCCTTGAAGGCGCAGATTAGACGCCGCATCACTGATGTCTAACCATATTTATGCCAAACAAGGATTAAAAATTTCGTCGAAAGAACGCAAATGTGTTAGCAAAGTCGAGGACGGCATTTATCAGATGTGTTATTCAATCACGTAAACCGAAGAAGATTGGAAGAAACTAGTTATTATTTGAAGAGGAAGTTACTGTTTCATACATGCAACGCATTTACTCGCACTCAAATCATTATTATAGGCAAAATACACGAATTATGGCTAGAATCGACTGGATATCCATCAGGTTTTAGGCACTGCTATCCTACATGTTTCTCTAAACTTAAAATTGATTTATCGATTATTCATCGAACGAGGAGATCGTGAAATCCATACACACTTATTTCAAGTCGTTAGTTAGAACAAGTCGTCAACTACCTCTTCGGAGGATTAAAGAAGTCAAGACAAATACATCCACTCATAAGGGGATTATGTTGAAAAATAACACCGCATTTAACTCAAAAATTTGCTTGTTTTTGCATTGCGTTCGAAATATATACGCTAAGTATGACATTATACTTTTCTCCAACTTCTCTTTTGCCTTATTTTATCGAACTTGTACAGAAATTCGGCGGTGAAGCTTGACGTAGGACTAAACGTAAAATTGTTGTCGAGCTCCACAAGAAACTGACTTGGCACCAGGTGCTTAGATATGGCAAAAATAAAAATCGCAATTGAAGTTCTAAAATAAATGACCATCAAAAATAAACTTTTTATCATTAAGGCGATGACACGCTACAACAAATCAAAAATTAAACAAAATCCGTTTCGACGCAATACACATTCGCATGCGAATCATAAATTTACTGTAATGTAAACATCAGATGTTCTTTATCATTCTTTTATTAGCGATAAACTTATTAACAACGCTTGCAACTCCAATAAACAAATTACGTCACTATACCAATAAAACATACAACTATCTCCGGTTATAAAAGCATCAATTAAACCCACGATCGTAATGAAATATGCCCCATTCAATCCTGATAAGATGAATTATACTTCCAATCTATTTTTTTCGTGTTTGTAGTATTGAAATAAAGCGGGGGATAATGGAAACAACCGACTAACCGTATAGCGTAGATTTATCGCGCGGGGTCAGCGCCTTATGTAATGGCATCAATTTGCGCGAAAAATACACATACACCGTGTGGCCTAATGATCGCAATTCGACAGTCTTGCCAATTTGAAAAGTTAATTTTTGCTTGTTAAGTGGGTAGAATAAGTGCTGATATTCGCGCTTTGAGTATGGTGTGTAGGATGCGAAACCAGTCGAGCATGGCGATTACTGAATTTAAATTTTATTATTATTGCGATTATTTACTGTTTTTCTTAACTACGTACGTATGCGATTTCTTCTGTTATTCGAGCCACATCCGCGCATTAGGGTATATACGTATATATTTACCTACCTTACAATGTTGTAAAATGATGTCGAATGTGATAAAAATTCAATTTATTCCCGGGAATAAACAAAATATTGGAATTAATTGATTTTGGAATTTTTCTTTTAATTTTTTCGTACTAATTTGATTTAAACAATCATTAATAGGTACAGTTATGAAATTAGTAAACCAACGTTTTAAATTTAGACTGTCCCCCTGTATATCGCGACGGCACTTAGGAAGAGCGTAGTCAATGCGGAGCCTCTACCTAAATTCATTCGGGTTAATCACTAAGCATACTAATTTATCATACTAAACTTATCTGTCATTCACCTACGAGATTATATGCAATCTTGTCGAATTGATGTTAATAAAATCCTATTACAAACACGTACGTAAATGTATACAGTAGGGGAACATCTAGATAGATTCATCGAATAGATTTGTAGATATTTGAGCTTGAAACAAGCGATTTAAAATTAATAAAATATAGAAAAATGCATCGGCGTTAATAACCATCAAGATGTGAGAAATACATACTAAATACATTTCTTTCTACAAGAATATACTTAATTACAATTGGAGAAACTGTATCACCACGCCAAAATATTCCATAGAAAGTTTCAACATAATGATGATTTCGTGTAGTTTCTATTAATTTTTAAGCAAAAAAATTTCTAGGGTATATGGGATTACGGTCAAATACTGCAGTCTGGGGACGACAGAGACCATAAACAGCTGCATCACTGCTGATATGGCGGTGATCCTTAATCTCGTTCCCCCACATTTATTTGTGAGGAGAGATGCAGCGTTAAACGCCCTAAAAGTAACACACTCAACTAAACCAAAAGCAGGCGATCTTATTGGGCATTTAGAGATTCTTGGCACCATACCTCTGGATCTCAAGAATCCCCAACGATTACATAGTTAAGACGTATGACTTCGACACATCTTCCAGTGTGAGAATTTGCGACCGCCGAGATGTTAAAACGATGGCACAACGCCCCAGTAATACCATATGGTTATATTTTACCGAGGCTTCGAAAACGAAGCATGGGGTTGGAGTTAGGATATTTGGACTCGGATTCTGTTTGCCGCGATCCATGGGCACCTCCCCAACCATCTTCTTCCAGACGGAGATTCACGCAATACACCTCTTTGCCTAGAAATGCTCCAAAGCGGATCCCAAAAGGCAATAATTTATATTTGCGCAGATAGTCAGGCAGTGCTGAAGACTCTAAAATCAGTTACGTTCGAGTCAAAAGCTGTATGGAATTGTAAGCAATTCCTCGCGCAGTTGGTCAATAACAAGAAGGTAGCCTTGATGTGAGTAACAGGAGAGGGAGGAGGGGGTAATGAAATTGCAGACAAGTTTACTGAAGAAGAATACGCGAATACCTTGAACCACCAGAACCATTAAAAGACGTTACCGAAGGTCGTATCGGCAGGATACAAGCCATATTCTTAGGCTCAGACAAGCAAAAAGCTTCAGTCCACTGACGATAACTATAGATTTTGTAATTGTGCAACAGAAATTTGGAAGCGATTAATTTTTGTCCAAACTTATCAAGGGTCAATTTGTTGAGAAAGATTGATTATTATCCTAAATTTTTCGATTTTTGCTGATGCGAATTCAAAATGGTCACCTCCAGAAATCCGAATAGGGAACTAGAAACCCCGAAAAAATTGCTTTAGATTTAACATATCTTATAAGCTAAAAACAAAAATTTAGCGAATAGATGCAAAATAATTCGACCACTAACTTTTTGAAATTATAAATTCTATTGAAACAAAAAAAACGCCTATTGAAGAATAATTGTGTTCCATACCTTGTGAAACGCCTTCATTATCGGTTGTCATCAGGTTGTGAGCTGTTACCGCAAATTTTCGAGGTACTTTTACCTAAATTTTGTTTGATGAATTAATTTGCGTTCGAAGCCACCATCTTCACGAAAATTGACATCTTGGTTATTTCGATTTCTGAAGTTAGATTCATAAGAAATCCTCCCATAACTCTTATATATATCTTAGAAGACTAGAAGAATGGTTTTATTTTGAATTCAACCATGTTAATTACGCTAGGGGTGTCCTTGTAGAATTCTTAATAAAGTAACTTTCTTTGACATTTTGCATCCCCGTGTCATTGGCTAGTCCTAGATCTGTCTTTAGCGGCCATTTCTTATCCAAGAGAGAAGAAGATATCTAGATGCCTAACATCTTCCCCATCTCAAACTGTTGGTTAATAATATGGGATTTTTTATAACAAAAGTTGCTCGATCAACATAGCTTCGTTGGTTTTCTAAAAGAATGTACCAAAAATGCAATAACACATAAGGTTATACTATAATAGATTCTTTCTATTCAAAGAATTTGGCATGATGAAGTACATTCTGCTTCTAAAAAGGAACTTACGATCAAATTCTCTGAACAATTCTCAAGCTCATGGCCTGTGTTTCTTTCTGCAATTAAGTATGTGCATACTTTTGATTATTCTTTTCCTTTTTCTTCGCTTCAAGTTTTAGTCATATATGCCTACCATTGTACAAGGCCTCTTAAGTCCGGTTTTGAGGTTTTGGTTGGTACTACAAGTACGTATTTGTCATCCTTTAGGAGAGTTGGTTAATATCCACCTGTTCGACCCCCCAAGGAAAGCATAAAAGTTTCACGTAAATGTTTATTCTCCTTTGAGGGGAGTAAGCTGCTGAGTCTAGCTCTTAATTCGAATACAACCTCACACACAGTCTTGCGAGGGTAGGTTACAAATGACATGAGGTGGATCGTATACATTTACTTGACGCTGAAAACGAATTCGGCCGCAGAAATTGTCTAGCCAGTCTGGTTCTGGAGTAACTTTAGGCTAAATGGTCAAAATGGGTGCGTCAGAAACTCATTTTTTGCAGGCCTGTCCAGGCAATGGTTCATTGGATTCCTAATACGCATGACCAGGATTAATAAGCCAAACTTGCACATCTCAGGTAAAGAGAAAATATGATACAACGATAATCGAAAATGGATCTTAAATCTGAAGACTAGCACAATACAATGGAATTTTTCAAAAATGTAAAGAAACCATCCGTTCCTCCACAATAAATTGATAAATTTAGCTATTTTTTGATGTTTTAACCCAAAAGTTACTCCAAAACCTGACGTGCTACACAATTTCTACAGTCGAATTCGTTTTCAACATTAACAAAGCCACAAGATTCACCTCCTGCAATTTCTGTAACTAACAAAATTACCAAACCTTTGTTAGTAATCCCAATCAAATGAGTAGTTAAAACGTCTTCGGTTTCGAGTCGATGCTTTCTTTATATATCTTAATGTCTTCTGCAACCAAAACTTCACTGCTGTCTTCAAACAGTATATGGCCATATATGCCCCGCATATCAATCACCCTCGGTTCTCAGGCGTCCTGATTCGTCGCAAATTTCTCTATTAACTTCAAGCGAGCTTGATTTGGTGCTTTCCTTCCTTAACTTCAATCGAGCTTGCGTCGTTGCTTTTGAGATTTCGACACACTAACCGCAGTAGTTATCTATAGGAAGAGTTGAGATCGAGCACCTTCGTTTCCGTTTCACTCTTGACTAGGTAAAGTAGGGTGTGAATCGAACGAACGCTTACGGAATGAGATATTATCGTACTACAGGCTTTGAAATCTTCATTTTGGAAAAGTTACAGAATTTGGAATGTTACCCCGTTTGGAATTTAATTTCTGCTTTAAAGGTGCCTGTACACCCTGCGCAATAGGACACGGTTTTGCGCAGGTAACTCGTGCGAATGAAACTGCGCAAGTACACTACGCATGAAACAACGCACGTACCCGACGCACGCCTCCGCACACGAGTTGTATGCGCAAAATCGTGGGCTAATTCTTGTCATTTGATAGTACAGGCCATGTTGAATACTTTTCCGGTTACAGTGGGAATTTCGTACGCTTTTGTGTGCGTATTTTTTATAAAAGTCAATTAAGTTTAATGGAAATAATTGTTTTAAATATGTCATCATAGTATCCCGTTGTTGTGTTTCTGGTATTAAAATTTCTAACAAGAGAAATCAGTGTAAAATCGCGGGCTCCTCCGCACCGTGTACAGGCAGCTTAAAACTGATAAACTTGTCACAATCCCATTGAGTGTACTTTAACAAAAGTGGGACTCGTATGTTTTCAAACGGTTGATTCTTTTTGTGTAATACATCGGGTCGTATATTGATGAAAATTTTCTATATAAGAAACGGCTTTTTGGGGTACAAACAAGCAATGTGTAATTACAATATTTGATATCCAATGTTTAGCTGCCCTCCCAGTATTGTTAAGGAACTTGGCAGTATGAATAGTAAACGGTTTATATCAAATAATTACCTACGGCAAAGGAATTTCGACAATAGTCACTGGTAGTGCAAGCCTTCGAAGACATAGAAGACCTACAGATTTCAGTGCTGCTTATGTGATATTTCAAATGTAAATGTCCTCCTATGTTTGCACTTCCGTGCTTATATCAGAAACAGTCCCAATTAGCTTGGGCAACCAGCGGTAACAGCGTACACTTACGAAATAAGTTACGACAGCATCGCCGACGCCCCACTCTAGCCAGTACTAAATCGATGCTGTATGCGAGCAGTTCTGTGTATATGTAGGCTGTCGTAACTTATTTCATAATTACCGTTGTTTGCAGACTACTCCCAATCACCTAAAATCATCGCTTACAATGCAAGAAAAAAATGTTACCTAAACGATTTAGCAAGGCTCTCTTTACAATTAACCGCTGTATCCAAAAGCGAAAGGAAACTGTTACATTAAACGCGTAACTATTACGATAAATCCGGAAATGCACCTAATAACGGTGAGAACACTTTCCTGCAATCATATTAAGCCTAAACACCACCACGACCGACGTAACCGTAAATTTTCAAATCGGAATCATCGCTAGAAAGTCAAAAACCTCGAATTGAATGCTTCAATGAATCAACAACCTATGCATGCATGTACGTACGTAACGTATATGGTTCATCTGTAAACGAAATCTTCCATTTTTTCCCTTTTCCCTCCGCAATAAATCCGCGCTTGTCCATATTCGGAATAAATACACGTACGGCGGGTATTATACGGCTATTACGTTGGAAATTGCTATTCTTGGCGAGAACTTGTTTTATCGCGAAATTGCGTTTCCTCCTGCGATAAGTCCGACCAACAACCCGACCGTCCAATATAATTTATATTAAAAACAATTGTAAAACAGATCGTCGATAAGCGGGCGAACGAAAAATTGTATAAATTCTAAGAAACAATGGGGCCTCGGTGATTAGACAGATTTTCTACAATGTACATAGGCGATTTACTATTGTAAATGCAATAGTTTTTTTAATGCTTATTATTCCACGCGATATCCTTGTAAATTTGAAATATTTGTCATACACAATGGTCAGATTGCTAACTGCAAATTGATTGCAGTTGATGTATTAGAATGACGTCAAGAATTTTAGATCTTATAAAATGATATTTTGAAAAATAGTTTCAAGCGCTTGGAGAGTTACAAATACAAACGAAAAAGTAGCAAATAAAATTCTACATATCTCTCCTGTTTCCAATTTGAATCTTGGGGTATTCTTCTACGCGGGATTGGCCTCTCCTTCAATAGTTTGGTAGCTAGTGTGTTTGGGTGGTTTTCTAGCATTTTCTTATATTTCACACTGCAAGTTGCTATTGTTTGTGTTACTGTTGGAAGTTTTAGATCTCGATGGAGGGATTCATCCGTGATATACCAGGGTGCATGTACAATGATTCTTAGCATTTTTATTGAAATCTCTGTAAAATATTTTTATTGGTTGTTGCTGCAGCACCACAGAATTGCATCTCGTAGGTCCAGATTGATCTGATTATGCTTGTGTATACCAACAGTTTGTTTTCTAGAGTAAGTCTTGCTTTGTGGTTTATCATTCAGTATATTTTGCTGCATTGTAATTCGAGCTATTTTCATTTGGTCAAAACGTGTTTTCCTCGTCAGTCGGCGATTTAAGTTTACGCCGAGCTACTCAGCTTCTTGTGCCTGTTGGATTACTGTACCATTTATGCTTACTTGGGGACTCGTTTCTTCCCGTAATGTAACAATTACTTGTATTAATTTATTTTCGTTCACTTTTCTTTGTCTTGTTTTGAGCCATACTCGTATTTCGTCCAAGTTTTCTTGCAACATGTTAGTGGCAATCTCAGGTTGTTCATGATCGGTTATTATTGTTAAATCGTCCGCGTATGTAGCTGTTAGATTCCTGGTGTTTGTTATACGTAAATGTGAGGTGTATAGACTGGGCAAATATGCGGTATGATGGGCCATATGATCTTATGTATTACAAAGGACAAAGGACGGGTGATTGATCATACCGCGTATTTGCCCAGTTTAATGTTTATGAAATTGGTCTCAAGGCACTCCCTGCAGCACGTCAGCCTGCATTCTGTTTAGTTTTCTATGTTCTTGATCGGGCGCAATAATCCAGAGAGTTAATTCCAGATTGATCTGGATATTTGGGACTCACCAGCATGCCGTAAGAAGCACCTCCTTACCGCAATTTGTCAACGTTAATAGGAATCAGAAAAGGATACTACTTAGAAATTGGAGACGAAGTGCGTCGTGCTGATAAGTCCTTAAGAAAACGAAACTAGTTCACGGTTACTGTCTGCTGCTAATTAATCAGCCCAACATTTATTTTGGTGTCCGGTTATTTTGAGCCGATATGATCTATATCTAGTGTACTGCATACAAATATGATAATAGTTTTCGCTTTTTAAGTATGACAATAACGTGATTACCTTTCCCAACTGATTGGAGAGGAACGAAGATACCAAAAATTGGAATATGGGTATAATTGTATTTTCTTAAACACATTTATGATTTTAAAATATGTACTGTTAGAGTGAGAATAGCTAAAGCTACAATAACTCTTCAGAAGATTCTAAAAAAATAGAAGGACAGTTAATTGACACTTCAGAAGTTTCTTTTGCGGGACATTCTAGAATGAACTTCGTTAGATCAGTCTTTTTGCAAATTTCAGCAGTAATCTGCCATCACGTGAGTTACCGTTTTCCCTCATTTATATCCTGGTGAAATCTTCCACCAGGCTCTTCGTTGAAGTCGCCTAAATTTTCCCGAAAGCGGTCCAAGTAATTGTGGAAGTAATAAACATGCATGCTTATGTTACATCTAAGGTCTCTGAAGTTACTCAGCGTGATGTTTAGTAGCTCAACATAATTAACAATTTTGTGATTGCCCAAAAAGTATCTGACAACCAGTACAAATTCATGCACTTTGCTCAGTTTCAGTCATTGAATGTACGAAGGTAGGATCATTTATGAGTGACCTCACTTGGGAACCGTCAAAATTCTAGCTGTAAGTTTTTCTGTACTTACTTTAGGTATTCTTTATGGTATGTACGACTCATCACGAACAACAACTTTCACAAACTATTTCATCAACCCTAACTTGATATGTAAGAATGCTGGAGATTTGGAGAATCCGGTAACTCAATATTATGTGAATGATGACTCAAAATCGAACGTTATACGAGATCAATCAACAGGTCGGAGTGTCAAAGTTTGTACGCAGGTAATGCATTTATAACTTAGTGACGCTGTATCTCACATAATGTAGCTGATAGAAAACAACTATACTCGGAATCAGTACACTAAATACAGTCAAAAACAGTTACAACATTTCAGACACTAAACCCTCTATCAGTAGGAACTTTTCATTGTATATCAGTAAGAGCTTTTCATTGTACTCGTTTGGTGAGTCGTTACTTAGCTACTTGAAGCAGGCCGTTTTTCTTTTCGGAAATACAAAAATTCATTCACATTTTCTGGAAACAAGTTTCAACTCTTACATCAAAACCATCAGTCCCGAATATTTCCTTATTACTAACCGATTATTTAAGAGCCTAAAATGAATCTTACCCGAAATCAGCTTTAAAACATACCATTTCATAAACGTCCAACGATGTCACGACCACTAGCTAAGGTAATTGTACGCAATTCGAGCTCGTCTCGTATTTTGTTCCATTTCATTACATTACGACCATTTCGAACGAAACGAGCACATCACCGTCTGCATTATTATTTCTGATTCGTCGTGTACATATACGTATGCACTATGTATAAATGGATAAATAGGATTACGTGTACATATCGGTTTGGTAGTCTCCACGCGATGCATTAAGTTCACGCTTTTTAGGTGTGTCACCGAGATATGTACGTGGCTTTTAAATATAGTTCTTTCTAATGGAATTTTCCATTAACTTGTGCGATTGACGCTCTTTACTCATCGGTCACCAGTAATACCGAGCTGTAATTATGTAAATATGTACCAGATCTAAAGTCGGCAGTGCGAGCGTTAGGCCAATAGCTTTGTGACAAACTTTGTCATAAATTAATTTAGCTCCATCATGTATTAAATCTGCAAATGCAGCGATAACATTCTATACGTTGTAAACCGCACATAGCTTTTTCGACGTTCATAATTGCGGCATTATTAAACTGAACCGTACAAAACTCCTAACACAAATGAATACAATCGTACAAACGATAACTGACTGACGGTCCCGTCGGTCCCCGACTATAACATCTGCTACACCCCTCGCGCTTCTTCGAAGCACGCGCTACTGGCTGACCGCTTACAGTGACCACTTTAATCTTATCTATTAGAATACGCCTGAATGTGGTGTTGGTTACTTCCAAGATCGAAGTCCTTCCTTAACGCATCTTGAATCTAACCTAACTTCATTCTTATCTCCTCGACATTAATTCCTCCTCCATAGTTCTTCATTTGAAATGATATCTGTCCAATATATTTTCATTATATTTCTTAGGCGTCTATTAATAAATACTTAGTAGTTCTAGCTTTGCTTCGCTGAAAGCGTCGCAGCCTCGTACTTGTGTTCCAGATGTGATGCTCCCTAAATGACATACGTTAGTCCCCCTCCCCCATCTCCCCGCCTCTAACCACTAGCTTTGACTATTCTAGCTTCGATATTTTTAATATTCCATTTTCCTTCGCGATTATACTGCCAAGATACGTAAATTGTTGGGTCCGTCCAAAATGTGCATCACTGACAACTGCCTCACATCGGTTTAATTCAATCTGGTGACACGTGTTTCGCTGGCAATGCGGCTAGGACCTTCAAACCTCACCTTGCGGAAGGGTATGAAGACGAACTAACTTTCTTCTGTTATAAATACTACTCACTCGGTAAGGTGCGGTTTGAAGATGCTAGGCTCGTTGCTAGCAAAACACGTGTCACTGGATTTTTCATTCCTCACTCTGAATCTAAATTGACACTTAAATTGCCTGCTAATCTTTCAAAGTACATAATTCCTTTGTAATCCAACAACTAAAAATCCCCCTTTACATAAATATCAACTTTTGGTTGTTTTCTGGTCTGGTTCATCTTGCTTGTTCCTTGACCTTTTCCGCTCGACACTGCTTTAGAGAACCAGTTTCAGTTATCAATTTTTACGTTAGTTACACTTCGTAAACAAATTGCAGATGTCAACACGTTATGTTATGTGAATTCGTTCGAACTCGCGTGGAATTCATGTATGTAAATCGATTATTGCTTCGATTTGGTCGACTTGAAGATGTTGAAACTGTCGCTTCTCTAAAGGTAGGTCATCGTATAGAGCGCATAACTTTCTGTGATCTTGGAACGCGCTTTTTATTTTGCAGGAGTAATGAAGTAAAATATTATGAAAATGTTTAATTTCATTTTTCGTTTTTCACCAAACAGGAATTAATATCCTTCTTCCTGGACGATAAATGAAGTATTTAAATATATATGAAAATAATTTGGGCTTGGCCTTTCGAATGCGAAATGAAGGAAACTGAAGCTTGTCTCTCATCTGAACAAAAGGTAAAGCACACCAAACCAGGTGAAGCACACGTTTCTTGCTCCGAATGATATACTATTTTTTTCTCTCGAACGGATTGAATCAAAAATTAAACACGGTACTTTTGCGGAAACAGTAATACATTGGAAACATTTCCATAGTTCAAAAAAAAAAAAGAAACAAAAATAAAAAGACGTTTGCATCAAAGTTAAAGCAAAATAAATTTAGAATGCTTTGACCTGTTATTTTGGGTAATTATAGCCGAAGTGTGCGCAATGTACCGCAATGAGTAGTGAAAAAGTGAGTAGAGTTGAATCATGACTTATAATTTCTTGTACTTATGCGCACTCATACTTATTGCAAGTTGTCCAACTTCATATCCACTCGGAAGTTTGAAGTACTCATCGAACTCATACTTAACAACATTTATGACGTTAATAAAATATAATACAATACAATATAATATAATATAATATATTAAATGTAGAAGACTCTCTATAAACGACCTAATAATAAAATTAGGTTCGTTAATAGGCAGTTAACAAGTAACCGTGCAAAAGCCTACAAAGTAAGCACAATTTGCATATGCCAATAATCCTGTAGGAAATGTTGACTATGTCAATCGCAAAACGCAACTGCAGACTAATTAGTTTCGTCCTCATTAGGACTCGTCAGTACAGTATATCGTTCTGCGAGTGACACAGTGAACATTTCCAGGTGATACGTCGAAATCTCGGCGAGATGTATACGGTCAAAATAATGACCCCATCTTCCGAGCAGGAGATGTATTGGCATACCCGGTAACATCGCGTTCAGCGACGAATGAAAATAATTGTGCTTACTTTGTAGGCTTTTGCACGGTTACTTGTTAACTGCCCATTAACGAACCTAATTTTATTATTAGGTCGTTTATAGAGAGTCTTCTACATTTAATATATTATATTATATTATATTGTATTGTATTATATTTTATTAAATTTTGGCTCTCGAAAACACGATCGCTATATTTATGACGTTGTTGATTTCAACTCTCCTTAACTCAAAGTGTATAGACGATGCAAAATAAGTATGGTTCGCATACGAACATTAATATACTCATTTTGAGGTTGTGTGTTTGCTCTGTTGCGTTTTTTACTGTTGTTTTTTTACTAAAGTTAAACAAAGAAATATGTGTAGATTTGTGTTACTTATTTCATATTATATTGCGCTTTTACCCTTACGTTTTTGCACCAATTGAAAAATTCCGCTATTTATTTTTTCCTCAATCTCACTATTGCTATCCATTTTTCACTACCTGCTCATAAAAATGATAAATAATAAAAAAATTAATTTTCCCGAAATGTTTCTATATAAACTTACAATTTTATGCTTTTGTATATTTTTATACACTTTATACTGGTTGCAAACTGTTTAATGACTAAACTTTTAAATATACATGGATGAGTCGAGTGAGCTGAATCAATGTACACTACCGTCCAAAAGTTTGGAAGCAGCGACGCCAACAACGGATTTTACAAAAAAACAGATAAAGTAAATTTTCATTGTGATTATTAATGAATGTATGTAACATACGTCACTATCATCCATAAACAGTAAATTTATTCAAAAATATAATAATATATGAGGTAGTAAGTCTATTTTCGTCTATATGACCACCTTTAGCTTTAATAACTGCTCCACAAATTTTTGGCATTCTTCGAAGCAATTTTTCAAGGCAGTTCTCGTCAATTTGTTGCCATGCGGTCCGTAAATATTCCCATAGCTGTTGGGTGTTTTGAGGCTGTTGCTGTCTAGCCCTTCGATCAAGTTCATCCCACAAGAGCTCAATAGGGGACAAATCCGGACTTTGAGGAGGCCAAACCATTAACTTTAGTTGATTTAATGCTGCTTTCTCCTCTAAAAAGTTCTTGCAGATTCGAGCCGTATGTTTGGGGTCATTATCTTGCTGAAACACAAACGGCTCGCCAACAAGACGGCTTCCAGACGGAAAACCATGATTCTGCAGAATATTCAAATACTCTTCTTTCCGCATTGTACCACTAATTTTTACTAAATCACCCGTCGTTCTTCCAGCAAAACAACCCCAAACCATAACACTACCACCTAAACAGGCCTCACTGACTCTTTCCCCGGGTCGCCGACGAACAAAAACTCTCCGTTTCGTACCGAATAGTTCAAATTTAGATTCGTCGGTCCATAACACTGTCTTCCAATCCTCCAGTGACCAGTTTGCATGTTCTCTTGCCCAAGTTAGCCTTTTTCTGCTTATGCACATGTTTCAAAAACGGTTTTTGCGGCCGACGCACCCCCTTAAACCAGCTGCCAATAACCGTCTCTTGACGGTGGTAACAGAAACATTTGTTTCTCGTTGCGTATTGACGCGCGATGCGATGTCCGGTGCTGTTAGACGTCGATCTCGTTTAGAGGTTGTTACAATGAATCTGTCATCAGCTGCAGAAGTCACCCGTGGCCGCCCACTTCGTCTCCTATCAAGATTTTGCCCGGTCTCTCTTCTCCGGGCCAAGGTATAATGCACACCCTTCGGTGAAATTCCCAACCGTTGTGAAATTTCTCTTTCGGTATATCCTTCGCCGCGGAGAGTACAAATCGTACAACGTTGTTCTGCAGTCAACTGTTTGCGTTTTGGCATTTTTACGCTCAGTACTTCACCAAATTGTTTTAATTCCGCACTGAATTCAAAACACTAATTCCGCAAAGGAAACCGATACGACACAAAAGTTTTAATACTTCTACCACACGCACTCAACGATTACTGAAGTAATACTAAACCGTTTGACCGAAAGCAATTACTGCAGGTGTCCTACTCATCATCGCCAAATAATAGCTGTACTCTTGGAAAAGAGCAATAAAACGTATTCGGGTGAAATTTGTACCTAAATGTTTGGAATTTACGGATTATGAGTAACGATTTTATAATTGCATAGAATAATTTACAATAGGGATTAACGATTTCACGATATGCGTAACAGTTGTATAATTTTAAAGGAATTTCACCTTGCTTCCAAACTTATGGACGGTAGTGTAAGTAGTGTAAGTATTTTTCTGACATTAGAAATCAAACTGAGGTGATTTATGAGTGTGAGTATAGTATGTGTATGATGTCGCCGTCGCATTCATATTTATTGCAACCTGTACTTATGAATCAACGTTATCGGGAGTATGAGTAAATCAGAGTAGTTGTCTAGTCAGTATGAATAGCGAAAAAGCGATGCATTGCCGATCACTGGCACGTACTATCTAGAAATACTAGAAGTAAAAAGTCGACAGATGTGGAGAATTTAGCGCTTTAAAACCTAACAGGGTTTGGCCAACTGGTTCGGTCGTCGAAACTTATATTGAAGAGTCATTGGAAAACAAAAAGGGTATTGCCAAAAAGTAATTCCCAAAAACGGCTCACTGTAGGGAAGGAACCGGATAATTAAGTCAATGCTAGCACAATATTGCGTATAATACGAATTTCTTTAACGTGACACTGAAGAAGTGTACCTTTGAAATAAATGCTAATAAATAAAATCTAAGTTAATAAATAAATGACCATGAATTTTTTTAAAATTTATATCTTGTGTGTTTAGGCACATAAAAAGCGAAGTTTATATATTGAGGAAAAAGAAATGAAAGTTTTAACCAGTCAGTTAAAGAAAACAATTTTCATTCATTTGAAGAACTCCTATTGGCAATTGTTGTCTGCTTTGTAGGCTATTGCACAGCTTTCCTGGAGACCTGCCTAATAGGGGTAGCTCAGTTAGTGGGCTGTTTTAGAAAGAGTCATTTAGATTTCTCTATGAAAAAACATATAACTTAAAACTAATACTTAAATTCGCCCGTCAGTGAAATCTGCAATCATATATTTACCTGCTAAACCAATAGGTTACTTGTTTATATAGCGATTGAGATCACACCGTTCATGTAGGTGTATTTAAGTAGTGGAAATCTAGCTCGAAGGAACATGTACTTACTATCAATTAAATTGCAGTAAAAAGAACGTGAAGCATATTTAATAAGCGTACATATTTCCTTATATATTACAATTTTAAACATACACTACAATAATGATTATTCTAGACTGCCGGTTACCGTATATATAATTAATCGCAAGTCGGAGTATATGACGTAATTTAACGGTTTTTAAATGAATAGAAAGGAACCTTCGAGAAGTTCAGCACCACTTATTTTGCAATTTCGTTCGCGTTCGCGTTCATCATCTCTTTCTGTGCATGTAGATTTCGCGATATTACACGAATTATTTACATTCGACTAAAAGTTCTTGTTCGAAGTCTGATTTAATTCGAACCAATTGAACTTGCAAAGCGAATAATGCGATATTTCTGACCTGGTCGCGACTGGCTATTAATTCTAAACGTATTTGCGAAATTGATTTTGATGTCTGTGTCGGGGCATACATATATTATATTTGCATTTCAAATAAGAAATCGGACGTGATTTCGCCGGTGAATGGGAATCCGGTTGATTTGATTATTCCCCGTTTGACAAACGGACTCTACTCCAAAGTAAAAAATAATTAATTTCTCTCTCACCGCCGGAAGGAAAATATATGTAGGTAGTAGTAGTAAGGAGAATTTTCTAGCTGCGTTCCGTTCTGCTTTTCTCTGATCGCCATTTTAATTCGCTCGTTTCTCTTCGTATATCTTTCTCGAATAGCATGCATTTTTAAATTGAAAACTAGTTATGAATAAGTTGGGAGAGAATTCCACGCAGCTTCGGATGTTAATTTTCATTTCGGGCCAGCTAGTCGAACGTGCTTGCTTTTAATTTTAAGAGGAAATATGAATACCTAATTAGCGGAAAATGAACTATATAGGAACTAAGGGAACTAAGAATGTTTGTAGTCTTCCTAGACGTAATTCGTATTTTCCGCTCTTTACCAGGAAACCTATTACAAGACACCGAATTTACTGGTTGTGCTGCTTGCATTGTATATGTGTAATATCCGATATTATTGTTTGGGGCCAATCTAGCAAAAGTCATGAGGAATCATATTATAATTTCGACACTACGAGGGTATTCCTCTTTCCACTGGACCGAGTAAAGTATTGCAAAATACATTTACAAAACATAAATTTTCAAAATATTTCCCTTTACAGCCAATGCATTTTGGCATTCGTGGAAACTAACATTTTTCTCGAAACTTCCCGCGTTAAGTTGTTTACTTCATTTTTCATGCACCGCTTCCTCTTCGGTCGATGTAAAACGTAAATGCCGTAACTTAGCCTTCACACATGGACACAAAAAGAAATCATTAGGTGCCACGTCTAGATTTTACGGCGAGTAATCCATTATTTCATTTAATATACAGCATTTTCACAACTTATGTATCAAATTAAAACAAACAGAAGTTCGCACGATTTAAAATAAAATTTGCAACGGAAAATATTTTTGTATAACCACAGGAAAGCCCGAATTAATTTTCTTCAAATTCAAGTCCGCAAGAAATTTTCTGAAAACCCCTAACCTGATATTTATTATTTAGATGTAGAAACATAAACGCTAGTAGTTACTCGGACCATATCTTTAGTAACCTCCTCAAGTGGGATACTACGATAACACGCACCGACCGCAGAGTTCATTCAACTTCGAGTTTTTTAAGTCATTATTAAGTTATATGTCACGTTAAATAACTCCCAGTGTTTACTGTTTCCACAAAGAAATATAAAGGCTAGTAAAAATGGGGTCATATCTTTAGCAGCTTCAGGTGGATATTAAGTTTCAATCGGTTAAGGCATCCATTCTTGAATCGTTCCAACGTATCTACAACCGTACTACGAAGGGATCGACCGCATAGATACTAACGCATGATCGTACCGAAAGTGTATTCCCAAAATATCGAATTACGTGTCGATGCAAGCAACTCGCCAGGTAGAATATTAACGTTTAAGTAAAATAGACGGACTTCCGTTGCGAGTCTCGTGCTGAACTGACGTGTTTGTCACATGGTCTGCAGCAGTCCATTGTACTGTGAAAATGGTTTGCCAAATGAATCTCCATTTATGTTAACAATCTTTCGTGAAAGTTTGTTTATTCTTTATTTGTTTTTTCAAAAACTTGAGTAGCTATTGTTCTCTATTATGATTTCTAATCCATTGATTTTATAATTTATGTTTCTAGAAATATATTTTACACTTGTGTATGGTGTATGAAAGGAGCCACGTCTAGCTTAAACACCAACTAATGACATAATAGTAGTAGTAGAAGACACTAAAATAGACGATGCCATTTTTTCTTCTTTTTATATTTATTGGCGTACATTTACCTCACATAATCCTATAAATGAATTAAACAAATATCTTGTGAAAAATCCTGGACTTCTTCACTACTTACGCATCGAATTAAAAACAGAAGAAAGTTTATAACAAATAAAATACAATTTGTTTCTGTCACAGTAAAGCCGAAAAGAAGTCTCGCAAGGAAATTATTTTCACACAAAGTAAAATAAAGGCGTATGTTTACTGCTTAGATAACGAAATGTAATCGCTAGTAAAATTAGGTCAACATGATAAGGAAGGTTAAGTAGATGTTTACATACGACGTTTATATTTATTTCTGCGGGCAACGCGACGAACGCCGAGTACGTATCGGGATATTTCTAGCGATAAAAAAGTCAGTGGTCCCAAGACTAAACTTTTTCTGTTTCAATTTTTTGTTTCTTTTACACTCATTGACTTACTTAAATAATCTTATAAATAAATTTCTCGCATTAGTTGTGACGAACCGTGTGTGTTTGTTCGAGCAGAGAGAGCATTGCCAAAATGCAAGATTTCCCTACCTCTTACGTGGTTCTCACGAACATGGAGAACTAGAGGCAGACAAACTGTAGTGAACCATTCAGCATTAACAGCATGGCGATCGTCCAGTGCTAGTGGTAACATGTCCAACAATTCCAAAAAATGTGGCGACCGTGATTTAGACCTTTTTCAAAAATAATCTTTCTTGGAGCCGGCTTACTCCCAATTGATGGTCTTTTTCGGGACTATAGCAGTAGGTATTCCCATGTATTATCGCCTGTAACGTTGTACATCAAATAAGACGATCCATTGTCGAAGCGTTCTAGTGTACAGCTGCACCATTTCTTCTTTTTGAACCGGGGTCTCAATTGTACGGAATCCAACGGAAACAGCTTACGTATCTCCAAATGGTTGCCTAAATTGGTGTTAAATACTGATTTCATACCAATCTTTAGAGCTGTGTTTGAGTACACCTTATACATAGTGGCAATCAATGTGCACTGCATGTGATGCACATTTTTGGTTTAGGAGCTGGAAAACTATCATCAAAGAAAAGTTGACTACGTTGAACTACATTGTACGACTTGTATCTAAAGTCTCGTTTAATTTCTGCAAAATATTGCTTACAACTAGCTTAAAATGTCAAAGAAAACTTATTGCAAAATAGTTTGCTCAAAGGGAAGAGAACACCCATCGTACGTTGTGTTGACTGGATGTCGTTGAGTTTCTGATCAACCAATAAATCGAATTTCTTTACGTAGTATTATCACGATTAAAACCAGTTTTTATTTTGATTTAGTCATTGGAGTATGTTTCTTGTTTATCTTTGTGAATGTAGTAAAGTAAATCAAGATACCGCGATTTCCCATTAAAATGTCAACTATGTATTAGATAACGATAGGAGTTTGAGATATCCAACACAGTAAACATGGATAAAAATTCAATCAAACTTGTCAATTTGTCAATTCGAAAGATCAGGATTTTCAAGCAACTTAGTTCATTCTGAAATGTTGACTATTATTAAGGTGCGATAAACGCGCGTATCGTTCGCTGAAAGAACAATCTATACACAGGAAACAAGACACGCAACACAAGACGGCGATAGGCCTATACGAGTTTGATACACGTCTCATATATCGAACTCGTATAGGTCTATCGCTTTCTTTCGACAAACGCGTGTCTTGTTCCCTGTATATAGACTGTTGTTTCAGCGAACAAGACGCGTGTTTGTCGAACCGTAACTATTATTAAGAAAATTATCGGCGATAAAATGTCACACATTCTACAATTCTTCAAACAATTCAATTCAATTCAATTCTACAATCGACGAAGATCCTGAAATCCTGTTTATAATCTCATTGTAAATATTGCACACTCAATCTTCACGGAAATGACACTTATTGACTCAATTTGGAAAATTTCCGCGATTAATATTCCATGCTGTGAGGGGAGATAAAGCTAAAAAGCGTGAACTTTGATTGCCATTATCTATGACACTATCGTTTTATTTAAACATTGCTATTATCTTATCTTACTAATTTGTTTGTTTTAATAGTTGTCGATTAATTGCATAAAGTGAGGAATTTATTACATAGTTCCTACTATTTAGAAACAAACGAGAGTCAAGTTTCTAAGTGAAAATATCGTCTAAACTATCACATGGGTTATTTGGTAAATTGGATAATGTTATACAATTTTAAATTGGTACAGGTTGTTTGATTTTATGAAATCGCAAATAATTGGCCGTAATTTGTGTAGAACTCACACCGACAATTTAGTCCATGTAGCCAAAATTTGGAGTTTTTGCAAAAATAATTCGCTCCACGACTATGATTCAACTTTTAAGTCTGCAATATCTTTTATTAGCCTGTTGTTGTAATATTAATGAATATTTAGGTGTCTGTTATTGCTGCATTCTGCTATTTTTAGTCGTTCGATGCAAGTAGAACGTGATTTATTTCCTTGTCGTTGCCGGTATTAATTTACATTTTTATTGTACTACGTCTCATTGTAGTTAGTTATCTTTATCGATACGTATCAGTACGCCGATAAATCGATCATATTCTTCGATTAGTTTCTAAAATCAATTGTTTTGATGTGGTTTTTATTTACTAGCACGCTTAGTATGTACACGGTTGAAAGATAATGTTTCAACTCCATAATTGATTGTCTTATTATGAGGACCGTCGGGAAAGTTTCTCCAAACGGTTAATAAACACTGATATAACTCAGTAAATGGCTTTAATGCTTTTTCAAACATTCACGTTTAGTACCAACACACTTTCCGATGCGCTTATATCAATTTTCCAAATATTTCAAAACAAGATAATAGTTCACCACGCATCTTACTTTCAACTGTCGGACACAAAAGAAATCACGCGGTGCAAAATTAGGCGAATACAGATTGTATGTCATCGATTTAACTGTTTTTACTGGGTAAGAAGTTACCAGGTCAAAGATAATGTTTCACTTCGTAATTGATTTATCTTATTACGGGATCCACTGGGAAAGTTTCTCCAAACGATTAAAAAATAATAAACGATCAAATTCAGTGAATCACTTTAAAGTTTCTCAAAATACTCGGCTTTGGTTTTAGGGCACTTTTACATGCAGTTAAACCATTTTTCGAAACAAAAAAATTCCGGGCTGGTACCCCGAAAGCCACTTCCCTAAATGCATCGAGGCACTGCTTTTGGTGGAGAAAAACGCTCACAACGACGAATCTTACTTTCGATCGTCGGGCACAAAAAGAACTTGGTGCTAATTCAGGCGAATACACAGTATCGATTTAACTTTCTTACTGGCTAAGAAGTTGTCATTTTGTGAAGCTGTGTGCGCACTTACACCTTCATTTCGGCTGATTTGGCAAGTTTCACCGATAACTCCGAGTAAATAAGTTATTGCGTACCAATCAGCGTATGCTGTTCTTCGACTCTAGGAGGTTATGGTTGCCACATATCCAGAAATCGAATAAAATAAGTGATTATTTATTTTGCAACACTGTGAGCGAACAATCTTTGTCGGTTTCGTCTCACTGTCAATAACAAATTCTTGTTTTGTTTCTGGTTAGTAAGAGTAGATCCAAGTTTCTTTACCAGTAACGAAGTCGAACACCAAATTTGAATGGCCTCAACTTTTCGCCACACCAATCCACACGCTTCGCTGAAACTGTAAGGCATCCAGCGACTACAAAGCTTCTAGGTACGTATGATGGTATAAAATGGCGTATTTGATTTGATGCCGGTGCCCAGAACGGTTGCTATCTCATGATATGTCACATGTCGATCTTTCTGACAATAAACTGCTCTTATTCAATCTTTTTTTTAAATTCGTTTCATAAATATAGTATTTTTAAACATAAAAACAATAAGAAACGTGGTTGTATTGAAAACACAGTAAATGAAGACAACGTTTGTTCCCACAGATTCTCTATGGGATTTAAGTCAAGTGACTGTGCCAACCAATCAAGTACTGCAATTTTGTTATCATTCAGTCACCACGAATGCCAATAAAAGATTTAAAATCGAAATGATAAGAATGGAACTGTGGTTAATATGGTTATTCTTGCAATTTCATAAGTAGTACGGTATTATATTAAAGGAGACTGTTATTAAAATAATATATAAAATAAATACAAATCACCTTTGCCATATTTTTCGGAGATAATTTCAGATAAGTATTTTAACAACTAGTTACTAGGATCTCACCAGGTCTCGCTGGCGACGCTCGATTCCCCTAGTTTTCCACTCAGAATGGAAACTTGGTATTTCGTATCTCGAATTATTTCCAAAGAGTGTGGTAAGAGTAAATTTCGTTTATTTTATATACAGTATTATGCAAATCATGTGCAACTGCATTGTTCAATAAAACTAATATTTATTTTCATAATAGGGTTTTACTTATTATTATTTTAAATGCCATTTAAGTCAATTTGCCAACATAAAAAAATAGATAACGTCTCCCTGCGCATCGATGAACGACCGTTGTAACGCCAAAACTGATCAAGAGTAATATTAGAGCTGCGCAATACACACGCAACTAGTCTAAGTTATCCTTTTATTGATTCGCCACATATTCTAAAGCGGGAAAATTTATAATTAAGAGTGTTTTGAAATAAATTCTGTGTTTTTTAACCACAAATTTTTAAAGTGAACATTTTCTTAACATGCCAAAGAATAAATAGAACTTTTATACTAACAAGGGGACCTCCAAGTATGGTACAAACGGCTTTTTTAATGGGTCTAGGATATGTGGTGGGGTATGTCCCCAGAGTAGTAGGCTAAAAGGATTTGTTCCGATGGGCCTTGGTTTCTGAGAAAATCGAAATTCCATGCGTACCCTTGAAGTCGCGCACGTAAAAGAAATCAAAAGACTGACGGAAAATTCGTAAATTTAATTACGAGAAATCCATTGATTTTCTCATTGGGCGTAGTAAATGATCTTAACCTTCCTATACTCACGTCAAAATGAAAGACGTATACTATACTATATAAGTCGGTCTCACACACCGTATGCGTGAGTATAGGAAGGTTAAGTTACCAACAAGTTCGAGTACTGTCCGTTGACGGATGGCAGAAGCAAATTCGAGAGCTTACAGGGGTTTAAAAAGGCCCCTACTGTCTTCGAAGCATCGTCAAGAAAGGCAAGAAAACTATACTGCTGAATTTATAAAGTTTTCAAGCTCAAATCCGATTTTACGGTTGAATCTTTGTCGTACATATGGAAATTGGTTTGTTACAAAATGGAAAACAGTTTTGTTTAGTGATGAAAGTAAATTTAATCTCGGATGGGCTAACTCATTTTCGCAGCAAGCTTGGCTTCCGGTTGCATAAGCAAAATGTCGAGACCACTTTAAGGCATGGTGGTGGTGGTGGTTCAATTATGCATTGTGGTTGTCTTTCAAGGTTGTGGTTCTCTCTGTCCAATTAAAGGAATTGTCGATCGACGATTCAAGTAAAAGACATTTTGGAGACCACAATGCTGTCGTATGTCGAAGAAGAAGTGCCTCTGTCATGGGGCTTTCAACATGATGCGACGCGAATCAAACTTCGCAGACTCAAAGCCAAGCATATAAATTAACCATTTCGATCGTTGAAACGCAGCTGCACACATGCATACGTATACATGTGTAATATGCATGTAGTTACAGATGCCGTTCAAAGTGTATTCCACGACGTTTAGAACTTAAAATATGCATTCATGTGAACGCTACTGTGCGTATTGCGGTAGTGCGCTGATACGCGAGAACCTTTCCGATTCTGGTCACGCGTCATTTACTTTCTAATAACCGGCGACTGCATATTTCCGAGCCCTACCCTCCCCTACCAGCACATTTCATGACCGAGGTCGTGACCTGTGTATCTTTGTTAAAGAAAAATGTAGTTTTTTTCTTTAAAATTTAATTAACGCTTAGAAGTTGTTGTTGCTTATGTATTCGTTTTGTCTTGTTTGCTGTTGAACTTTATTGGAATTTGGCGGTAAAATTTTTGAAAATTTATGTATTCATTTCGATTGGATTACTATTGAGCTTTATCGGAATTTGGGGTTAAATTGTTGCACATTTTCGTATGTCACTAACATCTAGGTAAACGGTTGTTAAAAATTTCTCCCAAAACGAAGGATTAACGTTCATAGTATGCTGAGAACTTAATTAATTTCTTAAACAAAATTGCACCGGCCTAGCTCTTAATTAATGATATCAAAAGCATAAATTATAACAAATTATATTTATAAATTTTGAGGAATATTTAACATAAAATCAAGATAATTACCTAGTGTTGTGTGTGTGTGCGTGTAATTCTTTTATTCGATGATGGTTCTTCATATGTCTTCTCTCTTAACTTCTTTTCTCGAGGCAGCTCTATTTTCTATGGATTCTTCCCTCTCTTAACTTCCTTTTCGGTGTGGCTCTATTTTCTATAGATTCTTCGATATGGTGAGGTTCTTTTATTCACTGGTACTTACTTAAAACCCTTTTATTCCAAATATATTTATAAACTTTTTGTTGACTTATCTATACTGTTAATTTTCCTCGTCGTTAACCAAACAAAATTTTTGTTTTTTTTTTTTTTGGAAACCAGGACTACACTACATTATTTCTCCGTTGTCCACGAAACGAAAACTTTAATTCTCCTTGCCTCCAGGTCATCCAGGCATATCGTTGTTATAGAAACTTGTATTGATAGTCGATGTATCCTTGGTTATTTATCCAGTAATTATTATGAATTCTTGTAATGTAAAAGTGTTGTATGTATGTGTCTGAATGTTTACAATGCTTTTCTACCTTTTAATCACTGCTTTTTACAATAACTAATAATTTTATTTCTAGTTACATTTTTTTCTCCCATTAAACGCCTCTAGTTGGAGTTTAGATAAGAGGCTAACACCCGTAGGGTAATAAAATGCTCAAAAGTGTGCGTGATATCGAAAAGGTATAAATAGAACCCAAAATAAACCGAAGGTCATTCGAACAAAACCCCAACATTTACTGTAAATTTTGATATATTGAATTGAAATAAATGATAAATTTTCTCATGGTAATTAACCATTCGGGTATTACTACAGTAGAGTATACTACAATAGACAATCCCCATTGAAAACTAAAATTTTGTTATTGCATCTTGCGGATATAAATAGTTAAAAATGAAATAATTTTCAGAACACGCTAATCGTATTCAACTTATTTTTCTTTATATCTAAACTGAACAGTCATAAAGATGCTATAAAAATATGAAGTGGCTTTCACGAATGGTTCGTCTCAATATATTTTTAGTTCTGCCAATTATAAATGCGAAAGTCAGAAATTGAAAATCCTTGATTACGTGCTAAATTGTTCGGATTACTCACTCAATATAAACCATTCTAACCGTACAAAAATATAAATATGTAAAACGTTCCACATCCTGTACAGAAAAAAAAAACTGCGTAGAATGTGTTCACGTTCGCAAATAAAAAAAAAACGGTTTACTTTAGCTTTTCGTTCCCGAATCTATTTTTATTATCAAAATATTTTGATTCTCACAAATTCCCGAAAACAATTCAGGTCCGAATCCGAGTGCCGTCTTTTAAAATAGCGCGATATCGGGAAGCGTCTTAGAATTTTTCCTTCTTCGTATTTCTGCGATAGGAAATATCGGAGATTTCCGGGAATATTGCTATTTATCCATCGTAAACTAAAAATAAAAAACGGTGCGTATCTACCGTACTAGCAGTGATTCACATCGAAATACTTTTACACACGGACGACGTCTGCTATTTATTATTTATCGAACGAGAGTCGATATCACTTAACCTTGAGCAATTACCTAACGTTTGTGTTGTAATAATACAGCTACATCTTAGAAAATTACGTATGGTTTTATAAAGATGAGATACGATATACTCACGGTTGTTGTTCAATCTGATCTGATGTTTCACAATTTCTTTAATATCGATATCGCTATTTTGAACTTTTCTTTCTTGTAAAAAGTAGTAACTATTGCGTGTTTAACGACTCTTTTTATCAGAAAACGCGTACAGATTGTGGATTTGACAGTTTGTATGAACGAGGGCGCTAAATTTTAAGAATTTTTTTAATTATTTGGTTCAAATATTCTACCGTCGCAGTACCTTTCAAGTATCTGAATAGCAAAGAGAAACTGTTTTTCGAAATTGGCCGAATAAAGCTCCAGGAAAGACCTATGCTGAACTTTTAACCAAAAAAAAATATATTCAAGCTCAGTGGATCACTGAGCGGAATGAAAGTTCCAAATATTTTTGATATGGATTTTGCACGAAGAAGGCTATTCCACTGGACAAATGGTTAAAAACATTTTTTTGTTCTCACTTTTAATATCCTCTAAAAAGTTTAGGTTTCCTTTTGTTGTACAACGTTTACTTTTGTAAGTGCAGAGCAAAAAGTTGAAGGTCATATGTCTTTTATATTTTCTATCATTCCCATATACAGGATGAGTCACCAACTACTGCAACCTAGAATAACTCCGAAAGTATGATAGTGGTAGAAAAATTTTTGAAATAAAAGTTGCATGGAACAATGGGGGCAGTTACATGACATTAGCTTTTTGTTGCTAGGTGGATTCGCTTCAGAGATTTTAAAGGCAACTTTGTTTCTTTAGATAGGATGCTATATTTTGATACTTATTTTCTGACAGCAGCTATCGAGACGAGTGCAACGATGTGCAGCATTAAGGTCTTTGAAGCTCTTTGAAAGTCAAAAAGATGAAATGAACTTGCAGTGGTCGATGAATGTATGGTGTGGGATTATTGAGGACGGAGTTATAGGCTCCTATTTCATCGAAGGAAATGGTAATGGCAGGAAGTACATCACATTCCCGCAAGAAACATTAGGTATGCTATTGGAAGAAATATCTTTAGAAACAAGGAACAGAATGTAGTACCAACAAGTTGGGTGTCCAGCACATTTTTCGCTGATAGCTAGAAATGAGTTGCAAAGAAGAATTCCGAATCGTTGGATTGGACGCGGAGGAGATGTATAGTGTCCGGGCTTCTTCACCAGACTTGACGCCTCAGGATTTTTCTTATGGGGATTATTTAAAAATATTGTTTATGAAGAAGTTCCAACTACGCCTGAAGATATGCGAGAGAGAATTGTCTGAGTATGTGCTTTGATAAGTGCCGAAGTGATAATAAATACCACTCAATCCGTGATAAGGAGATTGCAGCACTGCATTGATATCAACGGTCATCACCTTCTGTAAATGTAAGTTCATTTCACCTTTTTGACCTTCGCTGACCTTGATGTTACACATCATTGAATTCGTCTCCATAGCCGCTATCAGAAAATAAGTACAAAAATATATCATCCTATCTAAAAAAAAAGTTCAAAGTTGACCTTTAAATCTCTGAAGCCACTCCACCTAGCAATAACTAATCATACTTTCGGAGTTATTCTAGGTGGCAATAGCTAGTGACTCATCCTGTATATATGGCAGGTAGTGTATATCGCACGGAGGGTGTTCTCCGTGGGGTATTATCCACAGCATTTAGTATTAGAGCAAGACACGTCCTCGTCATTTTTTTCAAAATCTAGTCAAAAGGGTTGGCTGCGCTGCATTTACACAAAGTGCGGTACTCCATACTATACGGGCGGTGAGTACGCAACGACACGGCAGTCGATTTGGTCGAAGGTTTCAGCCTCGTCGACTGAATAGATGCAAGTCACAGTGGGAATCGCTGCGTCGGGTTAATTAGTATTCTCGACATGTCGCTGCAAGAATGCAAACTTACGTATGTTGTACGTACAGTTCGTGTTCTGGCGTGCGTGTCGATCGCTAAAATGTCAATACTCTATGTGTGTACGGCTCGTAGAAACGGGCACGTATCGTTCCGTCTCTATTTCGCACGTCATCCAGGAAGCTTGTAAACTACATTGTTAATTCTATACCGGGCACAAAACGAAAATTTCTTCAATGCGAATTTTTCTTTGCGGTTCGTTTCTGTAGCAGAATGTGCAATTAGCAATTATTCCTCTATATACCTTTTCCTGCGCGATAAGACGCGATAGTAAAGTAGTACCTACATTCATTCCCCGAACGTCAATCGTTTACCAGCATTGGCCTTCGAACGTCTAGAGTCTAGAGATCGTTCACCAATTTAGCTGGTGAACGTATGTATCTCAAGAGATACATCCACCTTGTCTCAGATCAATTTTGGTATTGAAAGCTAATTAGAAGCAAATCTTTATGTATTTTGAACTTTTTTCTGTGTAGTTACGACGATCAGAAAGAGATCTTTATTACTTACCTCCTTTTATAACTCCCTCGGAGTTCACTAAATCCATTGCTTTATCAGGGATTCCTTCGTCTTTTCAAATTCCGATCGAACCTACCACACCGGTAAGAAACAACACTAGACAAATAAATCAAAATTTAGTTAAATGCCGGAATATTTTGAAAATGGTACTGAAGACATGGACTTCGATACAGGACGATAGTCCTCGTCTAAAGTCGTCAGTTTTATAAATCAATCAAATATTATAATTCTAATAGTCGAGAAGGAGCTTTTTGTCGAATCATCGTCGAAATTGATTATCAGAATTTCTTGAATAATGTTACCAATGTCAAAAAAAGTGGATACAATAAAAAGAAACTTGAAAGCGGTAAGGTGTGGTACCGATCAGGTTTCACGCCTCTTTCGGATTAGAATAAAATATACTACGTTTGTATGTATTAAAATTTCGTACGAGTTGCTGAATTGCATCGAAGGAAAATAGTAAGCAATCCTTAGAATGATTTGGAATTTAAGCATATCGCGTAATAATCTGGAAATAAAACAAAAACAATAATATAAACAAGTAAAGAAATGATTTTTCTCGCTCAAAACAGTTATTTTAAATAATTATTAGTAATTCTTAGTAGTAGTATTGTTTCTTGAGGTTACGAATCAATACAGAGTAAAACGCAAAGTAAATAGATCGAAATCAAAAGCAAGAGTAATGTGGAAAGAGGAATAGGATTTAAGGTACAGGTAGGACGGCTTAGTGTTACCTTCGAAGAACTGCAAAGTTATATATACTTGGGGGTATTAATAAACAATAAATGCAATGAAAGGACGGAAATTAGTATGGGAATAGATAAAAGCAGTAGTTGTACAGGAGGGCTACACCAAATTTTGAGGTCAAAAGTGGTCTCCCGAAAAATCAAAATAAGAATATGCGAGACCGTCTTACGTCCAACTCATTCTTATCGTTGCGAAAAATGGATGACGAACAAAAACAACCAGAACAAATTGAAAGTATGGGAGCGGGAAATAGTAAGAAAATTCGGAGGAAGGATGGCAAAGACGAGTAGCTCAGAGTTTATTAAAGCAACACGTTTGGAATGGGTAGGACGTCTCGAAAGGATGGACAGTAGTAGAGTGGTGAGGTATATATGGTGAAAGACACCAAAGGGAAAACGGAGAAGAGGTAGATCGTGACAAGTGGAGTCCAAAAAAATTAAATAGACAATATTGCGTAGTTGATCTGGGTACTAGGACGTGAACTAGTCAAAGGAGGATCGAAAGGACACTTTCTAGGACCAGAACCTATATGCGCGACAACAAAGGAGTACGGCCAGAGTCACCCTAACGGCGCGGCAAAATGGGTTACAGCCCCGACGCACCAGCCTTTTGGGGCGGCAATTTTTGGTTCCATTCAAACCAGTTTGACCTTTGTAAAACTTCACTGGTCCACCCGCTGTTAGTAGCCCACGAGCGCCAAATATCTTAAGGCGGTTCCGATTCCCCCCCTCCGATAGGAATTCCGGTTATGGCTAAAACGAGAACACTTCAATTAAAAAAAAAAAAATGGAAATTGACCTAAGCTCAATTAGACCCCAAGAAACTGTTAGATAGACTAGACGCTAAATTCTAAGCTAGCCTAAGCAGAAGAAGCAAAAAAACAGTAAGAATATTACCGGGCTAATAATGGGACACTGCCACTTGAAAAAGCATCTATGGAATATTCGAATGGTAAAAGAATAGTGGTGTAGGTGTAAACTACAAGAAGAAACCAGTAAACATATTATCTACGCATGTGAGGAACTGAAGGGACGTATCTTGGCAAGAATCTACTGGAGCCTACGAGAATACCCAAGGTTTTCTTGGGCAAGATAGTGACTTTTGTGGTGGTTGCTCGAACGATAGTGAGCGTGTCATTCGGAATCGGCCTCAAATGCCTCGTCTATTGGTGACCAAGAAACCAAACAATGAATGAATAAATGAATCGTTTATTGAATTTTAAAACATGTTTATTTCTTAAAAATAGAGGGAACTATGACTATAAAAATCTGCAAATTCAATTTCAAAATGTGCAACCATTTATTTCCAGAAAATCGTATGAATGAAGAATTCTAACAATTCATAAATTTATACCTATTGAAAATTTGAAGCTTTGGGGGCGCACAAACCGAAGAACAACTTAAAAACAATACCTGATCGATTTAGATGCAAAGAGACAAACCACAAGTTCCCATTTCTAACGGATTTCAAAATCGGAAAGTCCTTTGAACAAAGTTCGTTCTTATAAACCAATTGGCACGTCTGGAAGTGATGATTACGTCAATACCTGATTTTAATTTTATAATGTATGTACATATCAACTTTCAGAGAATCAGAATTCGGATGATTTTAAACCTATACGAACTATAAAATAACACGAGGAAAATGTAAAAATAGAGCAAAAACATATATACATTACCGCACACAGGATCACCCTAATAACAGGGCTAAATTGAGCGGAGATTTTGCACCTATTGACATCCAGGCGAAGAATGCGTAGGAGGCAAAATGTTAAACGGAGAACTGATTGTATCGTTTTATGCCAATATGGTTGGCGAAAAGCAAAACTTTTGATCATCAGAAAGGCTACGCGAGTACGAGTATTTAAAAATGTACGGCTTAAAAGTTTGTCTGCTACATGGGCTTCTAATAAAAAAATTTGGATGGCGAGATCTATAATGAATGATTGACTCCTAAACTTAGGATATCAAAAACCAAGAATTTTGCTTTCTATTTTTACAACCCCTAATGCCACATGTGTGCGCCTTTAACAGCTCTAGCAGAGTTTTCGTGTAATTTGCATCTTCGAAAAGTCAAGTGAAGACCTCATTAATTTGGACCAAGGATTCTTTACTCAGGAGAACTTTGATCATGATACGGAAATGGATAATGACGCAAGTTATGCAGAAGGATGGTGATGAAGGAGCCTTTGGTCCTATGCTGATGCCTTAAAAATTGTTGAAAGCCTTAAAAGGTGTAGAAAAGAATTTGTTTTTGTGTTTGAACGTTCAGAAGACGTTGAGTCAAAGCTGCCTTTTTTCAGGGAAGAAGAAAACGAAGCACCCAAACGTATCATATTTTTTTGATGTAGTTTCTAATGTGTCTTTCTCAAGAAAAATAAAACGTACCTAATTTTTCGTCTTTCGTTGATTTGCAACGATTTTATTTGAGTTTTCTTATTAGCGGAAACATCCCATGCGTGAGCAAAACACTTGGAACAGTCGGTGTCCACTAATCGGAGATTATTTCACTGATTTCAACAAACATTCAGATAATATTAGATTTTCATATAATAGATTTAGGCGTGTTGCTTCATTCTCTGGACGTGTGAAGATTTTCATGTTTACTTATCTTCTTTAGGTAAATTTATTGAAAGGTGTTTGGAGCTCACACATATGTAAATTCCTCAATTTCTCCGGACAATTCATTATTTCCGCTAAACTTTTGACAAGCAACAAATCCTATTTTTAGAAATAAACGTAATATTCCTCTATAAACATCAAAGAATCCAAATCGATTATTTAGGTCGATTATCTCAAAAACTGTGGTGCTTTGAAGTTGCCACGACCTTTATCCATAAGTTATTAAGTTTTCTGAATAAAGCCGCGACTAAATTTACTTATTTATACTGCTAGCAGTTGTACTACTAAGAATTTATGGAATATTTGTGTTTCATTCCTTACAACCTCAAGCTTTATTCCTCAAGGTCATTCGCGACGGTAATCTTCCTTCCAGATAAAATTCGCGTCTAACTATTCAAAACGAAATTCACCGTTAAACACGTCGCTAGCGCGAAAAATGTGTTTATTTTTCCGCTTTAATTTATTAATTCGATTAGGTAATTGAGTTTTCCCCCACGGCCGTCAGTGTCATTCTAAAATCGATTAATTAGTAATCCATTGTGTCATTCCGCCACTGTTCAAAGTTTATTAAACTCTCGAGTCGACTGAAAAGGAGCACACAATTACTTCCATTTTAGGGACAAAAGGACTTAAAATCGACCACAGAAAAACGTTACATCCTTTCTTCGTCAAACAATTTATCGCGCATACGAGAGGCCAGTTAATAAATCGCGTACGGGCGAATATTTCTTTAAATGAAACGAAATGGCTCAATTACGGCCGAACACGTAGTCCTTTTAGAGCCATATTTTCGCGGAATAGTTTCTATTCTATTTCTATTTCTCTAGATGGGATTAAATCGGCGTCCGAACGTAATTTCGCTGCGGGTTTCGGACCGACAAATAAAATACAAATGATAATTTTTCGAATAAACTACAGAATTCAAAGCCGTTCCGTTCCAATCGACGACCAAGCGTGCCAACTAACTTTATCACTATTTGGATTTCAATTTTAACACCACTCATAATTACGGACGTATAAAAGGCGTTAAATTGAAATATTTCAAATATTCCTCTACAATATTAAGTCAAGCTTCCAAGTTTTTCTTGGCCTTTGTATTGGGGTATATTTAAAATACCATCTGGTTAGATGCTTTTCGCGATTCTCCAAACACGTTACCGTTCCATTTATATGAAGCATCGAGAATTGATGTGCTACATTCCCGCCTCATCCTTTTACGAGTATGTATTCGTATGGTTACTATGCGGTATCATTCCCAAAGTATTTCTATTTTCCTTTTATGGAAAAAGGGGTTTCATTATGATGGAATATGCAATAGTCTAATTGTATTTCCATATACATAATCAGAATATAAGATCAGAAGAGAAAAAAATTGGGTCAGAAGAGTATATGTATCATAACCTTAAAAATGAGATATACCGAGGTACATATCTTGATTATCTGCAGCTATCAAAATTAACAAACCACCCTCAATTGACAATTAGCCGATCGATCCTTATATTTCCGGAAACATTCGAGAATTAGAAGCAAGCCTATCAAAAGAAATTAGGCCAGAAAGTAATGACTATAGGTGTATTTCCATTTGGCGTAATAAAGAAATCATTTCAAATTCACAGCATTAAGACTGAATGGGAAGTTATTGGGGGTACTTAAATTACCATTGGGATTCCAAGCAAACTTTCTTACAATACATTGGACCGGAAAAATAGAATCTCTTCAAAACTGGAATCTAGTGTAGTATCTTCATTTAATGTCTATAATTACCAAAATTAAAAAACTATCTTCAATTATCAATTACAGCGTCGACCCCCATATTTCCATAACCATTATCTAAAGACACGAAGCAAGTCTTTTGAAACAAAATGAACCCGAAGTGTAACAAACTCTTCAAAAAATTTCAACGTCAAATTTAGCGTAGTAACTTCTTTTGGATATTTTCAGTTAGCACAATGAAGAAATTATTTCCAATATGCAAGAATAAGACTGAGACAAGTTATAGGGTTGGCTCCCATTTCCATCGAGATTAAAAGCAAGTCGTTCAAAAGAAATTGAATCACCTCTTCAAAAATGAAATCTAAGATAGCAACTATTTTGGTTGCCATGACGAAGAAATCACTTTCAATTGGCAAGAATAACACTAACTAAGAGGGAAGCTTTATTGGGTTAACTCCAATTTTCACTGAGAAAACTAAAGAAAATTGGACCAGAAAACCAACAATCTCCTTCAAAACTGGGACCTATTGTAGTATTTTTATTGGATGTTTCCAATTACCAAACTTAAGAAATTATCTTCAATTAGCAATTACAGCGTCAACCCCTATAGCAAGTCTTTTAAAACGAAATGAATCTGAAAGTGTCTTGAAAACTCAAATCTAGAGTAGTAACTTTTTGGATATCTTCAGTTACCACGACAAAAGAAATATTTCCAGTATGCAAAAAAAGACAGAGACAAATTATTAGGTTGACTCCCACTTACATTAGGATTAGAAGCAAGCGTTTAAAGGAAATTGGATAGAAAATGGATAACCTCTTCAAAAATCTTCCGTGATAGGCTCCAGTTGATGAAGAATTCACTTCCCAATAGGAAGAATGGAGACAAGTTCGTAGAGGTGGATTCTCGTGTCCATAAATGTGCAGGATTCGAAGCAAGCTTTTCAAAACTAGTGGGACGAGAAGGATGACATTTAAGAAAATTGAGATGAATTTACAGCAATTGAAGATTCAGAGACTCCCATCCAAGGAGCATATCGTAGTGGGATTAAAAGGTCATAAAAATTTGATCAAGTACAGTAAACAGCCGAGAACCTTCCAAGAATTAAAATCTAGAATTAAAATCTAGAATTAAAAGGCAGCAAGCTCTTCGACTTGTCAGAATGAAGAAACTACTTGTAGTAATTAGCAAGGATAACGAAGAGAATTGACGACGAAAATTGCATTGTAATTTGGTGGTACAAATGGGCTCTACAGAACCTCAGAGTTCCCCTTTCTGGTTACGTCTTCTTAAAGCATAGCAAAGAATTGGGCAAATAAATAGCATGGAGAACATTCAAAATTTCTTCAAAATCCCGATCGAAAGTTGATGAGAATATTCCAGTTACTGCAGTTGTGAAATTAGAAGAGAGAAAAATTGATATGTCTACTGAGAAACAACGAAATGGTAAAGTGGTCTGCCGTCAACTTCTTCATCATAAAAGTAGCTAGGGAGGAAAGCAAGCATGATAACGAGTATAACGCAAAACCACTCGAAGCCGCGCCAAAATTAAATTCCAGAAATTCTCAACTTACCCAAATGGTGAAATTAGAAGAACAGAAGGAAGTACTTTTGAGTTCTAACAAAATGGGAAATGTTAAAAATTCACAACGACCTATTCCATAAGCACAAGGAAATAGAAGTAAAAGAGGTAAATCAGGAAACCAAGAGTAGTGAAGAAAATGTCCAAGAATCTCTCCAAGAATAAAATAAAATAGGGCCTCTTATTTCCGTGTAAATACGAATATTTGGGTCAAAAGAAATCAAACGCAATACACAGGAATTCGTTCAAAATTAAAATTTAGTACAATATCTCATCGAGGACACCGAAATTGTTGAAATAGGAAAGCTTCTGGCAATTACAGGGAATAAAAATTAATGGAAAATATCCAAACAAAGAAGGAGATTTTTTCGAGGATGTGCGACAGAATCGATTAGAGGATTTAAACTTGAAGAAACGTACACCTGGTGATAGGGCAATATTTCTAGCGTTGATTGGTACGAAAACGAAAACGAAAATTGAGTTCTTTTTTTTTTAATGATGATTCAGCTACTACAACGCAACGTGAGTTTAGGCCCTGCTTTAACATAGGAAGTAGTAGAAGTGTCCCAGCACGTCAAACGATTTTCAACTGGGCACGAAAGTTTAGATTGATTCCTTCTCTATGGCCCAAGAAGAAAGCTGGCCCTCCACGAACAGTTCGCATCCCAGAAAATGTGGAGTAAAAACAGTCCTCCAACAGAGTTTACGACAAATGTATGAAAGGAGTGTTAGGCGGATGTTACACATTGACTTGCATTTCCTTCCATTTCATGGAAGGAAATTCCTTCATCTAATGGTTCGATAACCACTGCCTCGAAATTTAAATTGACGGGTGGAATTTTATACAAAGCTCTTAGAAGTGGTTGAAGCACAACCACCAGTTTTTTCCAATTTAATTTGATGAAGTCCATTTCCATGAAAGTCTCAATAAACAAAGTTTCATTTATCGGGCACAAGAATCTCCTTCACATAGCAAGAAGGTTTACAGTTTGGTATGGACTGGATTTATTTGGTATTTTCGGACCGCACATTTTTCAAGAAACCAATGGAAGAGCAATGGCGATAATGTCTGAGCGTTAAGTGACCATGCTGGATGATTTTCTTCTGCCAATGCTAAGGTAGTACAACGCTGATTTACGCTCGTTATGGTTTCAACAAGATGGTGCGACACCTCATACGGCAAGACTCTCAATGCAAATAATAGAACGGCTGTTTCCAGAAAAAAATTTATCTCGCCAAATAAAGATGTAACTTGCCCTTCATTCCCACCTGGTTTATCAGCATACGACTACTTCTTCTGGGGGTATTTAAAGCATAAAGAGAATCCACCTCACGGCATCGACGATTTAAAAGAATCAATCACGAATGCGATTCAACAGATTCCATTACAAATCCCGAGGAAGACTATGGACTCTCACATTCAACGGAAACTTGTTTGGTGAACAATGGGCCCATCTTAATTATGGTATATTTAAAACGTAGTACCTACTCGAATAAAATGCTGTGTATGTACTTATTATTATCTAAATCTAACAATAAATCACATATATTTCAATTTTAAATTGTCCAATCAATCGGACCGCACACTACTGTAGTCAATTCTTCACCAAGAAATATTCATTCTTCTTTTGTTGATGGTTTATCACACCGTTGCCTTCGCGGTCTTTGTATCTTTCAAACTCATTTCCCTTTATTGAAGGTTTACTATAATTTATTGGCTATAACCACTAAAATGAAATTCTAATCTCCTAGTTTCATCACTCGCGCCGCGCGATGTACAAAGGAAGAATAGGACATAAATAAAGAAGAAATAAGAAGAAAAAATCCTATTCGTCAATAGTTGAACAATGCATTTAAGTGGATTTAACAACATAGGATTGGCTAATTAATATATAATTTCGACTTCCGTTAAGTCGTAAAATTCGCAGTACCAGTAACATCAAAGTTATTAAAGTCCTAAGCTCCATGTATGAGCGTAAAAACGAGTGGCGTAATATTATTGATTCAAACAACGTCTGGACGAATCGTCAGAAGAAATTTAATACAAACCAAAAATTAATTGTTACGATAATAAGCATAACTGTCCGATGTCGATATATGCATATATATATATACATACGTACAGATGCTTTTTGCGAAAAACCGCATTAAAGTAGTAAATAACATTTTAGATACGTTATCAGCCGTATCGGTATATTTACCAATTAAATTCTTCAACCAATTAGACCTCTAAATAAAACGAAAACGAACTGCTATTTCAATCGATATTGATTCCCTAGCTCCCGGTTAAAAAGCGCTAGGTAAATCGTGCTTTAAAAACCGATCGGCTCGAATAATTCCGCATGCACTTCTGTGTTTACCAACACATGTATACACAGGCATTGCAGTCACGTCAGGCGGACATGATATGCGTTTTCATGCACGTTAGATAAATTATGCAAACAATTGTGTTTGCAATTTGGTTAACGTGTATTTATATAAGCCCAGACAATTTTCAAAGATAGCCAATTTGGGAAACCGGTCGCCTTGTGTGAACGGCAATCGCTTCGTGTTTACTCTTCAATTTCGTAAGGTACATTAGAGGAAAAGGTAAAAAAATAGGAGATACGTACACATATGTACGCATACAAATCTGTAAGAGACCATTATGTAAAAACGAAACATCACAGAGCGTAAAGGAAAGTCTAGAAAACATGCGAGTTAGAATGACTATAATTTGGAAGTGCGCAAATTTGGAGGGTTAGGAACCATTTTATTGGAAATTACGGAACATGAATAATAATGTGATATATTTTATTTTAAACCCAGGATAACAGTGTATTCAACATTTCAGTACAGGATAAAAACGGACCAGCTCTATGGGAATTCAAAAAGATAAAGATAAAAATCAACGTCGCAATACGAAAGTTGTAAAGGAAGAACATAAAGCAGTCCTCAGTAGAAAGTCACGTAAAAGAATATGAAATAATTCACAAGAATTCGCAAATTATGCGAATATAGTTAGCAGTTTCAACTACATAAACCAGAAAGAGTAATCGTAGTGATGCTATCTTCTTAGGAACTCAAACTGAAAGTACGATACATGATATATGTAAAAAAGTAATCGCATACCTACTTCATTATTTTACAGTTCATGCAAAAACTGAAGACTCCCGAGCATTCCTTCTAAGTTCTTAAGATTTAAAACGCCGGGAAAGTGGGAAAACGTTACAAAATTCTACGAAGTTAAAAAGCAGTTTCTAGCTAATAGAAATAGTCCAGAAGAACACAAAACTATGAAATTTATTAGGAAGTTCTTCGTAATTACCAAAACGTGAAAGAAACTGTACAGAATTTCTATGAAATTAAGAAAAAAGGTCAAGAAGCTGTTCACAATTAAGATTAAAAAACTGGTTAAGCTGTTGGCGATTTCTGCCAAAAGAACAAAAGTGGCCAAGAAACTATCGAAAATATTATGAAACTAATAAAATATGTTAAAAAGTATTATGAACTTAAGAAGTAGTTCCAAATTTAAAAAAAAAAAAAAACTGTTCAAAATTGATTTAAAATTAAAAATCGATTAGGAAGCTCCAGAATTCCTATAAAATTAAAATAACCGTTTAGGAAACACTTCAGGTTTAGATGAAAAATAGAAGAAACCGGTTGGGAAACTGTTCAAAATTGCAACAAAAATAATAAACTGGTCAATTAACTATCAAAAACCTCCCGAAACTTAAAAAAGCATCGAAGAAATACTAGACACTTAAAATTGAGTGCCAGTTAAAGGAGACAATTAAGATTTAGCGCCAGTTAAAGGAGGCTACTCACAATTGGGACAAAATTAAGAAATCGATTAAAATGGATTTTTACCGAATTAAGAAAGCATTCAAGGTGCACTTCAGAATTGCTCAGAAATTAAGAAACTGTTCTGTATTGCTATATATTTAGGACAACAGTTTAGAAACTATTCAAAATTCCAAGAAACGGAAATAATATAAAAAAATACTACGAAAGTTAAGAAGTTGTTGCCAAATTAAAAGAGATTGTTTAGAAGCCACTTCAAATCTGTTATAAAATGATGAAACCAGTTCAGAAATTGCTTAGAATGTCTACAGAATTAAGAATACCACTTATTAATTATAAACTGTCTAAAATTGCCATCCAATTAAGGAACTCGTTAAGAAACTTTTTGAAAACTTAAAAACGGAAATAAAAATTTTTCTACGAAGTAGTTCGTCGGTTAAAAAGCTGCCAAGAATTATTAAATTTTATTATTATTATAATAAGCAACTGTTTGAAAAACATTTCAGATTTGTTACACAATTAGGAAACTGTTTAGAATTATCATAGAAACATAAAAAAACTGCAATGCCGAGACGTATTTAAAAACAACAGTTTCCTTGTGACCAAAAACTTAAAATTGGTAAAACAAATTTAAGTTAGACAAGTTAGACAAATATCCTAATAATTTTAAAGAAATTTAAAAAACAGTTTAAAAAAATTCGCCAGAAATTTTTCCAATATCAGTGATCTACAGAAAAAACAATGAAGGAAAAAATGACAATATATTAACGAAATTATAAGGAAATCAAAATAACAATCGCTTAATTTTTTTCAAGGTTACGGGAAAAAAGAAAAGAACAGATCTTAGAAAAAATTAGATAAAAATCAGGATACTTAATTACCAGGTTCAAATTTAAATAAAATGCGCCCTTAACTACTTCCAAACGTGGAAAAGGAATAACGCAGTTCTCCAAAAAAAAAAGGGATGATAATTTAGATTTTTTAACGACATTTTAAAGAAAGAACTGCCACAAAGTTTTTAAATAAAAATCATATTAATTTTCGTAATATTATTAAGAAAAGGCATAATAGTACTCAAGAAGAAAAGAAAATCCCAAGAGAAAAGTAAAAAATAAGTTAGGAGTAGTTCTCAGAAAAATACAGATAGAAATCAAAATATTAACGACATTGAAAGGTATCGTTTTAAATAGAAGTCGTCCTAAATTCTTCAAAATTCGCCTAAATGAAGTGCAAACCTGCAAATCAGTATCATAAAATGAATCTAATGAAATTTTAAGAATAGAATTAGCAGAAACAAAAAAACTGAACGAAAAATCGAATTAAATCTATTGATATTATTGGGTAAAAGCATAATAATCAAAAAAAAAAAAAAAAAACAAGAACATATAATAAGAATATGGAAAACTGCATCTCAAAGTAATTAGAGTAATTAATAAGACTTTAACGAAATTTTAAAATTTGGACGGGATTCCTAGCAAATGGGTAAATTAAAATCAACTTTATTTTGCTAAAAGTAAATAAGAAAAGGCGTATGACAAGTAACAAGTGAAAAAATCACCATAAATTCAATGATATTATAAGATGAAAAGTTATCCTAGTTCTTTCGAAATTATAAGGAAATAGCACAGAAAAGTTCCTAGAGAGAATGTGTTAAGGAAGACAACATGAAAAATATTTCCAGAAAAGTATAAATAAAAACCGACAAAAATTTCCGAAAATTAGGGAAAGCATGGCAGTCTTCGAAGAACTTTTTTAAATATCCAGGAATTTTAACGATTTAAAAAATATTACACGCGAACAATCAAAAGAAATTAAACATAATTTTTTTAGGGGCCGTCCTTATTTACGTATCCTGGAAAATGACCTTCTCCAGCATTAATAAACAACGTTCCTCTAATTGTAAGACGATGAATGTGGATACAGCACGATGGTGCACCTCCACACTTTGATAGACAAGTAAAAGATTTTCTTTATCAAAATCATATGATCCGCAGGGTTCGAAGAGGTTTAATAATTGCTTGGCCAGCAAGGTCACCTTGATTATTTTTATGGAGAAGACTGAAAAATTTGGTTTATGCAGAAAAACCTGAAAATAGAGAACAACTTGTCGCTAGGATTATGGATGCCAAACACACTGATAGTCCTGAGGCTGTTAGCAGAGCTACTACCTCTTCAATTCTAAGAGCTAGAATATGCATACAACAATTGGATGGACATCTTAAACAACTAACTCAATAAAGGGACTTCTTTTTAAATGATTTTCAACGAGATTTCTTTTGCAGAGGTACGTAGTAGTAAGGTTATCTAACATTTCAAATGCGTGTAGCTCAGTTACGATAGAGTTTTGGACATACGTTCATTGGACATTTTTAACTTGAAATTGCTTCAGTAACATATCCTTAAGCTGTGGTAGTCATGTTATGGGACATCCTGTATATAGTGTCTCTAATTATATGGCCATTAGTTTACTAACGTGATCAGGGTCAGTAATAATACAGCACTTTCCTCGTATTCACTACCAAATGAAACCAAATCTAAAATTCGTTACCACAGCCGCACCATACTCAAATATTTGGATGTTCCTGTAATTACTTAATCAATTATCGTATTTCCTCGAAATTAAGTATAAAATTCACTTTACGACTGTTATGTTTATGCATTCAACAGTCAAAGTAAACAAAGCCAGTTCTATTCGCGGGCAGGATGAATACATTACCGAGAAAAGTTAATATATTCACCACGTTCAATAAAAGGAACTTCAAGAACTCGAAACCGAAGTAGTAAGTGGGCTTGCTCGATGTGTGTATGTATAGTGTATAGGTAGAACGTAGAGAAAGGGAGGATAGGTACAAAATAGCTTGGCTGCCGAGAATGGCAACATAATGCATGAACGTGCTTTCGACTCGATCTTTCTCGTTAAGAAAACGGCCGTAAAAACAATTATAAATATGTATGTATCGACGCGGCGCTGAATAAATTACGATTCGAGATAGAAAAATTGGAGGAATTATTATACGATATTATAGCGAAATTCCTCAACAAGTGTTTCGCTTCATTTACAACACCGGTAGTAATACAGTCACTCACTCACTCACCCTTCTTCTTCTTACTTCTACACGTAGATCCGTAGTTATGTACATCGCTTTCGATTTACATACCGGATTTTTCACGACCCATTGCATATGTACAACGTGAAAACAGAGGAGGGGTCGCATTATAACATTTTAAACGACGTGGGAGCGCTTTTTGAGTAATACAACTCTCTAATAGCCTCCACCACGTTTCTTACAACTGTCAAAAGTTCAAGGTCACAAATACAAACTACCGACAAAGACTGGTAATGCTATTACGTATATTACGAAAGCAGCAGTCGTAGTAATACTATATACTCTCTCAGATTACATTCTTCAACGACTGTTTCGGTTGGATAAAAAAATGTATACTTTTAGTTCTAATTATTTTTGTTTGCCTTCGGATTGCATGTGGTAGGAGATTAACGAGATACGTCGAGAATGTTCTGTTTCGTTAGGATTAATTTTAAAAAATCAACGGCAATAAGCGGTAAATATGTAGTATGTATGTGGTAGAAACGAACTTGCAAATATATTTTTGAATTAGATTCTAGCAAAAAAGCAGCATTTTGTAAGTTTTAATTATTTCTTTGTCCTAAAATTACTAAGCACACCTCTTCTAACAAAGTATCCTCGATGTACAATTTTCGTTAAATGACGTTAAATCTTTTTAGAAATGTAGATAAAATACGAAATAACAGATCAAAGAGTAGCATCTTTCGGAGTTTTTCCAAGCTTCCAACGCAGAAATTAACAGTGTCATCAATTCTATAGTAATAACTTTTATTTCTAGAATTCGGATTTCCAGGCTTTACTTGGTTTTCCCCAGTTTTGGAGAGTCGGCGGGATGTGTGGTGGAATTTGGAAGAATATTTGGAGAAAAAGGGAGATTTCTTTTGTCTTGAGGTGGGATTTTGCCTGCTCTGGTTGAATCCAAGGGATGTGGTGAAATTTGAAAGAATATTTGGACAGAAAGGAGAGTACTTTTTATTTTTAGTGGGAAAGTCGAGGTGGAATTCAGAAGAGTTGGAGAACAAAGGGGCGGGTAAACAGAGAAGCAGCCCGACAGAGAGAATGGCGGTTTCTCATTTTTAAGTCAGATTTGAAGGAATTCGCTCGATTTTCGCTGATTCGATGGACTCGAAGAGATGACAAGGCATTCCGAAAAGCAACCAGTGGACAGAGAAACATTCCAACAGAAGAAGGGACTTAATTTTTTGGCCACGCAGTTTGTAGTTAAAGTTGTTCACTGTGTGTGTAAAATCGTATACTTTTGTGTGTAAAATTATAGTACATCTCACAATCAACGTAACCTCAGTTTAGTACTATTTATTTATTTTTTTCTTTTTCTATCTCAGAATAGTTCCGTCTAATAGTTTCCGTCTCATTTTCTGTTTAATTCAGCTGTAGGAACCGAAGAAGGAGGTTAAAAACAGTAATTTTTTGAGGAAGGACGCCCATTCCTAAAATATTCTCCAATTAATAGCAAATTTTTCTTGGAATTAGATTTGGTTAGGAATTCAAGAAGAATGTGTATTTTTCTACGAGACTAGCTTTCGTAAATATATCCCAAGATACAACTACTGTTAAGAAATTTCTCTTGGAGATACAAAAGGATTCTTTAAATTTTAATTATCTTCCTCCTTTAAAATTGAATGTCCTTGTCCATGTTTTCTAAGAAATGCTTCCTCAAATACGTCTTGGAGTAAATTTTACTTTAAATATGGGGAAAACAATAATAATAACCTGCAGACAAAGCTAGTGATGCCATTATTAAGGAAAATTGTAATTTAATTTGAATAAAAAAATTCTTTGACATTATTTAGGATTCAAAAGTTGTATTCATTTTTTGTAGCAAATTGCTCTTCTTAAATAAGTCCAAAGATACAATTCTCGTTTGATCTTCTTAGAAATGTAAACATAAAAAGAACTATTAACATCGCAGAAGAATTATTGAATCCCGGATTTTTTGACTTTAATCATTTTTTCGTGTTGCAATTGAATTTCCTCGAAAATTAACGGGATCGATCAACAAATTTCTTTTTCTAATATAACTCGAGGTGTAAGCCTGAGCACGATTGTTTTAAAAATGTCGGAAAACAAATAATTACAATTTGCATACGAAGTTGATAACGATGGAATTAATAAGTCAAATTTTAAGGATTTAATTTGTTTATATTTGCCATATGACCGCGTACGCCAATACTGCTCCTGCTTGGGGATGGGACTACAATTTTGGCCAAATCCATCTCTACGAATTTTTCGACGTATGTATTATCTGGGGGATCGTAATTTCTCAATTGCAGAGCAATTATACCGTAGTGACGAGTCCCAATAAGGACGAAACTAATTAGTCTGTGCGATTGACAAAGCTTAATTCCACTCACGAATTATTGGCATATGCAAATTGTGCTTACTTGGTAACCTTTGCACCGTTACTTGATAGGTTTCCATTAACGTACCTAATCTAATTTCGATCGTCACATGGAGAGCCCACGGGGATGTTATTTTATTGAGAATTTAATCTGGATAAAAATGTTTGAATTTTTCTTAATTTCTACCGAAATTGGATTTAATCCAAGTGTTTTCAGAAGTACATTTTCTATTCTTGAATTCCTGGAATCCTTCTGTTAGGTGGGGAGTGATTCTTTAAGCACTAATTGTCTCTCTGCATTGAATTCTTTGCATTAAATTTCTTCGAAAATCAAGGAGATGTCTAGGTATATTTTCTAATAATACGTCTCTTCAATGCATCTTCTGAGAAAAATGTAGAAAAAAGGTAGAAGCAACCTACAGAAGAAACTAAAGTAAATTTTGACACCATAAGTATAATTTCTATTTCTATAAATTCCTAGAATTTAATGGAAGTAAAAAAATAAACTATACACTTATTCCGTTTATTTTTTCGAATTGGATTTAATTGACGAGTAAATGCGAGATGCATCCATATCTTCTAGGAAACTGGTCGTCTATAAACATATGTATCTTAAAGTAAAGATATATCTAATTCTTTTAGAATTCTAGTAAAAGCTCTAATTACAACTGACAAGGCTCGTTACAAAAACATGCGTTCTTGGATTGCCTCCTTTTAGATAAGATTCTTCAAAATATTGGAAAATAAATAAATACAACTTGCATAGGAAGCTGATACTGTGTAATTAATACGTGAAATTTTAAGAATTTCATTTGGATAAACATATTCGAGTTTATCGTTTGGATTTAGCTTTTTCGGAAGTATATTTTCTATTCTTGAATTCCTGGAATCTTTCTGTTAGGTGGGGTAGGATCTATACGTTCTAATTGTCTTCCTGCATTGAATTTCCTTGAAAATCAAGAGTATGTCCAGGTATATTTTCTAATAAATCGTTACTTAAATATATCTTGCGGTTAATCTTCTGGCAAAAAAATGGTAGAAGCAATGTACAGAAGAAACTAAAGTCAATTTTGAAAGCAGGCGTATTTTCTGATTAAATTCTAAGAATTTAATGCAACTAAAAAAACTGCATATTCAGTTTCTTTCTTCGAATTGGATTTAATTGAGGAGCAAATGTGAAATGCGTCCATATCTTCTAGGAAACTGGTTTTCTATAAACATATGTATCTCAAACTAAAGATATGTATAATTCTTTTAGAATTCTATGAAAATATTCAACAAAGTTCCAACGATGTACAACTGACAAAGCCCACAATGAAAATCTCCATTCTTGGATTGCTTCCTTTTAGATAAAGGGTTCTTCAAATTCCCCCTTTTTCTGCGTGTTTCCGAAATAGATTTCGATGAAAATTAACGAGGATTGCGTATTGTTTTTTTCTTTTAATATATTCAAGGTGTTGATCCGATTAGAAATGTAAAAGAAAATAAATCATTTCCATGCAGGCTTATTAAAATGTGAAACTCGTAAGTTTCTGCCGATATCCATCTCGACTGTTAGCTGGTCTATAATTAGTTATTTTGTATATAATCTGCAATAGAAACAGTTCGTTTTCGGCACTTTATATTTAGAACCGTCGAACGAAATAATAGTGAAAGTGTTTTATTCGCGTCCTGTAGGAAACAACCAACTCACCTGGAGCGGAAAAATCCGGATCCTCTATTTCGTCATCGGATTCTGTTCCGGAATCATGATTTTCATCGGCCTAAAGAGAGAAAGTACGAAATTATTACGTTATATACGTGGTGAGTGTAGTAATAATAGTCAGCCATGTTTAACCGGTTTATTTCAGAGGTATTTCGAAGGAACGAAACGCGAAAATACGTCGATTTCCTACGGATAACCTGCTCGAAGGTCCGAATAATCGCGGAAAATCCTTCGGGCTAGGATTCAAACCCGGAAATGGCGACAAATCGCAATCGGAAAACGCATTCCTTTGTTTGATATCCATTAGTAGCAGCCATGTTTCATGACCTTCAATGAGGTTACAATTATTACAGGACGGGAATCGCGGGGATTCTCGTCAAGAGAAAAAAATAGCTCAGGGTTACACACCTTTTCGACGAAATTATCCTCGTTTATCGAATGCGTTCTCAATTTGTGGGTGAGAAATTTGAGCATATTTCTTTTTCGGTTCGTCCTGGTGCGGTTCGCCGATGCGGAAGCCACGATTTTCGTGAACGGAACGCGAAGAAAAACACTTTAGAATACCGCTCGATAAGCTCGCGTACTCATCCTTTCAACCAGGCACCGGAAAAATATAATCCTAAATGTAGCAATTTTTGACATTTCCTGCCTGTTCCACCGCACCAGACCTACCGGATAGTACTACAACTTGTACGTAGAGTCAGCTGCGTTTACGTGATGCGACGAGTCCATTATTACTACACGGGGGATACGCCAGGCTCGCCACGATCGAATCGGAATTCTAAACGAATTACTCGCACCGGACGCCCGATAAATCCAAATCCTTTTCCTTAAAAAACTAAAAATTCCTCCAATTTCCCGCAGAAAGCCGCACGATTTCGACTTACGATGGGGTATTTAAAAGAAAACCCTACCGGTATTACCCGCGTGGAAACATGGACCGTTCCATAACCCATTGATGACAAAGCTAGGTCTAAATGCCTCTCGCTCTGCGATTGGTCGCCGTTGGAGGGCAGTGCGTTCATTAACGCTTAAAAATACTCTACGCATCTCTTTCTAAATATTGCGTAACCGTGAGCTAATACTTGCGCGTACGTCGAGGTATAACTGCAGTTTCGGATGTAAATGTCTGCTATAAAAGACGCCTGGGAGTCTTCCGTTTCTCTCCCGTCCATTTAACCCTCTAACGGGCGAAAAGAGACGCCCGCTCCGAGGGCAACTTCGGAAACGTTTTCCTCGTATATGTGTTAGTATGCTTCTTCTAGTAAGATTTTTCTCCGAGACGCCGTTCGTACGGAGCGGCACACGCGGTGCCCGTTTCTTTGTTCGTCGTTCTCAATCGACGTGCTATTCCCGTGACGCTACCGCGAAATAAGGGCGTTCGTAGTAGAGGGTCGTGAACAATGTTACGCAATACTGAATGGAGACTAATATGACTAGGGTTAAAGATAGAAATGCGGGAGGGGAAATAAATGCGCTTAATCATGGATCTTGACCATAAACCCCTTGCCGGTTTTGTTTTATCTCGGGTGCGTTTATTGCCCGATAAATATCGCGGAATCGAAACGTATTATTGGGAAATATTGCTTCAATTCCAGTTCGTTTCCTTATCTATAAACGTAAAAATGTCATAATACAAAGAATCGAAAATAGAAGGATAACTCTAATTTTTTAAATATATTCCGGATTGTTTTTTTCAACGCATATCTACGTGTAATTACAAAACTACTCTCACCACTCGCAGATGCGTTTCGCGGTTATACCGCTCGTCATTGCGACTTTGTGAGAAGTAGTTTTCATTTCCAGATAAGCACTATATATGCTAGTACGTTTGATGTTTGTACATATGAGATTACGAAATTCTCTCAATATCTATTTAAATGCGCATTTTTGCGGCTAATTACTTCTACAGGAGCCGACAACTAAGTTGCCACAGACGGCTGCAGTAGCTGCAGCCGCGCTTTTTGGCTAACTCACCGCGCGGTAGTACTACTTCTCACAAAGTAATACTGTCGAGGATATAACACGGTAGGTTAGCCGAAAAGCGCAGCTGCAGCTACCTGCAGGAATCTGTAGCAACTTAGTTGTCCACTCTTGTAGAAGTAAATAGCTGCAAAATGCACATTTAAGTAGATATTGAGGAATTTCTAACTTGAATTCTCATATGTACAAACATCTAGCACATATCTAGACTAACTTCACGTACACTTTAACCTTTTCACGCCCACACTTGCCTATCAGCAACATTGTACAAATGTGATCAAAATTCCGTTGTGACTTTTTCTTTGCTAATTTTTCTTTATCAAAACTACGTTACTTGTGTATGCTATTATAGAGGTTTATGTAAGTTGCTTTGCAGGTGTTCATTTGAGTGGTGATAGAAGTCGCCATAGTAAGTGCCATAAATAAACAGAACAAAACTGTGGAGGAAATAAATTAGAATAAAGTGAATCTTTTATACTAAATTAAATTTTTTGATCCAAAACTGGTAAGATAGTGATATAAAATAAAGAAAGTCGAAAAATGTTTTTAGTTTGACCTGAGGAATTTTCTAAACTCATTGTTGCCTATAGGCGACATTGGGCAAAAGTGTATATAATAATAACGACTTCTTTGTATTAGACATGCATCCGACAGGTTTGACATAGCGAGAAATAGAAAAAATTACCACATATCCTTAAAAGAAATTGCCACGCCCCAATTAATTCGGGCATGAAAGGGGTAAGAAATTTTCAATCATCCATAACATTGAACGCATGCGGCCACCTACTTAACCTGGTATTCTCTAACAATAAATACCATTGCAACGTTCATGGAGGTGAAAATGAAGTTGTAAGCGTGGTTCCAGTTGTTGGTATCTATCACAAGCAAAAAAATCGATGTTAATTTTATAGAAAAGCTCATCGCGTAAGAACTCGGAGCTTGGAACCCATTTGTAAGTGTAGTCAGGGGATTTTTAGCCAACGATATAGATGCTAACTACGAAAAATTAGTTAATGAACTTTTAGACTAGTACCAATCGTTTGGTTGCCGAATTTCATTAAAAATTCACTTTCTCCATTCCCATTTATCACTTTTTCCTAAGAATTTGGGCGCTGTCAGCGACGAACAGGGTGAAAAATTCCATCAAGATATAAGGACAATGGAAACGTAAACCCTAGTAAAATTCAAGCTATATATTTAGCGAAGTAAAGTGAATCGGGTTTGTTTTTTACTCTCTCTCTCTTCTTAATAATAATAATAATAACAATCTTGTCGAATACCATTCTAATACATATCAAAATGGTATAAAGTCAATGTAAAAATACCTACGTCATAAACAGAAAAGCTAGGTAGAAAGTATTGAATGATAAAGTACACAACACACAACACCTGAAATGAATATTGCTCGGTTGTATAGCTTTTAGGGCTTTCAGATGTAGATGGAGGAATTCCTGGTGACCTTGAACCCGATCTAAGATTTAGTCGTGCAGACGGTAATTCTCATGACACTGCCGACATGTGATTGAAAAATAAATGATCATGTTTACAATTTAGTGAAGCAAATGTAAACGCTAGTAAAAATAGGTCAACATGTTAAGCAAAGTCAAGTCGATATTTGGGTTGGATTCGTCGGCATAGCTCGTCGACTTTCAATTAAGTATTACGACAAATCTATTACCATACTTAATTCAGTGCTTTCAAAAAAATTCTTTTATTATCATAACTTTGTTTTAATCAATATTTCGTTTTTACTTTACAGTCATTAACTTACTTTTACCTCATGAAATCTTATAAACAAATTTGACGCATTTGACGTATATAATCGTTACCAATGAGATCGCCAACAGTCTCAACATTATTATGCAGTACAAGTCTTATGAGTAGTCTGGGCAAACAGCGGTAATTACGAAATAAGTTACGACAGCCTACATATACACAGAACTACTCGCATACAGCATATTGACTAGACTGGGGAGTCGACGATGCTGTCGTAACTTATTTCGTAATTGTAGGTTGTTACCGCTGTTTGCTCGGACTACTTATGAGCATAATCCGCATTGTTGTTAAATTGTCATATCACAATGAAATTTAGGTTATTTCCATATTATTATCGGTAGTTAATATGACCGGCACATAATTTCTTTTTTCAAATAATTTATTCACTAAATCTTTATAGAATAACACAGAATCCTGTCATTAATAATTTCAACTAATGTAGAACTTGCAATACACCGATCGCATATAGAGACAACTTTATTGGAAAATATTTAGGGATAGTGAAAGTGACATACCGAGGTTTAGCCGTCTTTTCCGATGTCAGAAAATTCATTGCAACGACCTCTAAGTCATCCATTACGCGGCTTGGATCATGCCACGTGGAGGAATGGGGATGGATTCCTAAGGTTGATTCCGAAACGATGTTGGTCATAAGCTTAAAGTTGAGGAATTGCTTCACTACCAAACTAAATAAAATTAAGTCTCTTGATACCTGCCTCATGATGGTGTGAGGCGGGGAATGGGCCCGATCTAGCAGTGCTAAATCACTACTGTTTTTGTCACCATTGATTTCCTCTTCGTTAGTAGCTTCGGCATTCATTTATTTGACATTCTCTCTATATGGTTTAACCATCTAAGTCTTTGTATCTTTATGTATCTTATTATGCTTGGTCCCTTGTGCAATCTTTTCAATTCCTCGTTCATGCTTCTTTTCCAGCCCTCTTCTGTTATCCTTTCCCGATAGATAGTTTTTAGTATTTTTCATTCTCATCTGCCTAGAATATCTTCTTCCGTCTGGTTCAGTATCCACGTCTCTGTTGCGTATGTTACTCTTGGTCTTATTACATTTTTATATGTTCTCGTTTTTGCCTTTCTGGACGCAAATTTTTTATTTCCTTTCATTATTCTAGCTCTAATTCCCTGTTCTTCGTGGCATTCCCTTTCTATCAGTACCCCCAAATATATAAACCGATTCATCCTCTCGAAATTATATTCTTTCTCTCCCTGTACTCTTATAGTCAGACTTTCGGCTTTCTCTTCTGTGCTACCCATCACCATGTATTTTCGTCTTTCCTGGTTAAGTTCCAATCCGTATCCTCTTGCATCTTTTATCAATTGTCCCGCGATTTTTTCAGCTGTTTTTCCGATTTTGCTATCGTGGTTAGATCATTTGCGAAGGGCCCATTGCCTAACATTGGTTGCTAAGAAGAGCTCCATTTATTTTTAGTTTATTGTTTCTTATTATTTTTTCTAGCACTAGATTAAAAAGTGAGGAAATAAAAATAAAATTTTTGGCATACAATAACAATGGTAGCAATTAGTTCAAGTTCTACACTGTTAACGCCTATATATTCGCCTTAAATAGTTCTAACCACACAGAAGGCGTAAACAGGAAAGCACTTTTTCTCGTTTACTCATTCATTACGGTTTACATAATTATGCAGTTGCTGATAATGGTATGTACACTAGACTCCATGCTATCTATACATATCCCTATGTATACATTGCATTTATTACACAAGCACATACATATACAATTGTGTGTTATATCTCTGCATAAGTGAATGTACTTATGAGTTACGATACTTCACAATACATGATTATAATCAGATAAAGTTCCTAAGTAGATTTTTCTAGTGACGTCAATGAATTATTAAATCGGATCGCGATCGTAAATTTTTTAATCCGTCGTATTTGCAAATGTACTTATCAGCAGCACATCGCGATGTTTGGTATATTTGGACCATCTCTGGCACGAATTATTATTTCATATTTCTTAATACTTGTTTTGTTTTTATTTTGCGGATTAAAGAGTCTCAGACGTTATTAAATTTAAGCCGTGGACCAAATCAGCTTAAATTTCGCTTAGGCTGATACGTTTTAACACCTTTATTACTATTTAGCTGCGATTGGATTTGCATGTGCTGAGATTTGTGGAGGAAATCGAATTTTAAATTTTTGCTGATTAAGGGAGGATTATAAGAGATACAGTTGATCTTAGAAGAGATTTCGAGGAACTTCCTAGATTTATTCTGGTGGCTTTTAAGTTTCGTCACACTATGATGCTTGCATTTGTCGATGACGTAGCAGTAATAGCCAAATAAAAAACAAAAACAAAAAATCATACGAAAATTAGAAACAGAAGCTAAAATATATATATAGAAATCAACCAGCAGAAGTCGAAGTATATGATAATAGGAGAAACAAAGGAAGAGAACGAAAACCGGCTGCAGATAATAACACAAACAGGGAAAAAATATACTTTCGAAAGAGTTAAAACCTTTATCTACTTGGGACAAAAGATCCTGGAAGAAACCGGAAAAGAAGACGTAGAAATAAAGATCAGACTCTCCAAAGGGAATCTTCGAATATGCAAAACAATTCTAAGGCCAACAGTGACATACGCATGCGAAACTTGGGTATTAAAGACAAACAGAGGAAGAGATGCTAGACAGGTGGGAGAGCTATCTTTGGAGGAAAAAATACGCAGGAGAGCTGGACGAGAAGAACAAATGGAGAATCAAGAGCTCTATGAAAGGAATCAGACGTAAGTTTGTTTATCAGGCTTCAAAGAATACGGTGATTGGACCATATGGAGAGGATTGGCAGAGAGAGAATGCCAAAAATAGCACTATATAGAAAGCCAATTACTAAGAGAAAGAAAGGAAGACCACGAAGAAGATGGTACGATAGTGTGACAGAGGACCTTAGTAGTGTAAATGTGGTGGATTGGAGAGCATAAGTGCTGGACAGACAGGTGTGGAGGTTGATAATTCGAAGCTTCCAAAAGAAGCAAGTCATGTTATGTTTTAATTAAGAATCGTATATTAACTTACGGAGAAAATAATTAATATTGTAATAGAAAAATAGTTCCAAGAGCATGGAGAGAGTTATAATTACAAAGAAAAGTAGAAATATAAATAAAAATCTAAACAACTCTCACAAAAATATTTTATTTATATTTCTACTTTTCTTTGTACTTAATATTGTATTATTAAGTAAATATTAATGCTGTAGCCCTAGGCCTTCAAGACTTGTAAAGCTGTATAATATATAATATCGCATCGGTATGCAATTTAGATTTTCAAAGTAATAATTGATAGTGATTACAAGGACTGTGGGTGTAGAATTAATGGCACTATATCACATCGATAAACTCCTCACCACACAATTATTTCTTTTAATCCGAGGACACGTGTTTCGGCAGTAACGAGGCTAGCATCGTCAAGTCGTACCTTACTGAATAAACCAAGAATTCTTAAATTCTATTCGTGCGAACTAAACTTTTTCCTCTACAACTTGAGGGCGTATTTTGAAGTGAAACTTCGTTCTTCCCGTTAGAGTAAATCTAGAATTACACGCGAGGTGAGTGACGGCAAAACCTAGAGTGGGGGTAAAAGTTGACCTTGTAACTGGTGTCGCCGTTAGTCGAAGCGTAAGAGAAAGGTGTATAAGTGTACTACTCAGAGTCGTCTTGTTTTATTTGGTTGGATTGACCGTCCGTTTTTCTTATTTGTTTATTATTCGTTTCAGTATTCGGTTGGACTTGCTGTCATTTTTCTGTTAATTTACGAAGTGCTGAACACATTCGAAGTTTCACTCCAGGCGTGTGTCCTAAAATACAGCCTAATTTTTTCGATTTACAAGAATGAAAAATTATTTCGACTTGGCACGTATCTCTTCGTCGAACAATTTTTCTATTTACTAGACCCTCATGCAAAAGGCAAACTACCCCTTCCTATGCAATAAATCAATCAGCACAGACCGACCCAAAAGTTAAACGAAGAGGAAGGTCCTTTGGATCGGTTATGAACGGACAAACGTATAATAAGAACCGGGAGCAATCAGAGAGAAAACTGGGTGTTCAGCAATAGAATACAATAAATAATGCATCATCAAAATCATATACATCGTGGATATCATTGGTCGGATGTGTGTCTCCTTCTCATATCATAACCACTTACACGTCTGGCTAATGGAACAAGTTTTGGATAACAATCTCAAATATCATATAAAACTGGATACATAAGGAAATAAAATAAAGGTATACAAACTAAAAGACTAAAATCTAAAAGGTAAAGCAAAAAGAAAGAAATTTAAAACAGAAACCAATCAGATCTTCTAGAGTTCGGAAGAAAAAGAGTTTAACGTAAGTGAAGGACATAGCAGTCATAAGACAGGAAGTACCAGTGGTAATGGTAATATGATGATATGAGAAACGAAGAAAATTTAAAAGAAACAAATATGCTTGGAAACAGTATTTATAAAACTAACGATTTAGTTCAAACGGGATGCTAAAACACATTCCACTTCAGTTGGGATTATCAAAATTTACCATTTTGAAGGCATCAACTGTTTCTTTCGGCCATCAAAAGCTTCGAGCACGCAGTCCATTCGTGTTCTTTTGTACGTAAATAAGTCATTGGGACTTATGACGGAACTGTACAATGCATGATCTGATAAGTCGATGTTTTGTGGCTGCAAAAATTCAATTATCTTCCAAGCTGTACGTGAACTCCCATTATTTTGGGTGGAGGATGGCCCGTCATCCTAGCTTAGTTTTTCGTAGCGCAGCAATTACTTCTAGCAAACAAACTATAGTACATCACTTCGCATTAACCGTTCTTCAATTTTGTATGGGAATTCTACCTACGCGACGTGCTTTCGAGATAAACGTGGTAACCATGTTCTTTGATATACAGCGGGAAAGAATAACTTTTGTTCATTCTTGAAAGACTCAAACAGCAGATTGTGTTTATTTTCGCATTCATAGGAATAAATCCATAATTCTTCACTACTGATTATGGTCTAAGCACTTTTTAGAATTTCGTCGTTGAATTGACTGAAAACTTTTTCCGCAAAATTTGATTTGAGCTTCGCGAGGTTTGCTCCTCAATTAGAAGATGCTGGACCCAACGGAAAGCTGACTTTATCACACTCAATTCTTTCGAATTGAGGCCAATACCTAGAAAAGTACATCTGGTGACATTAAACACTTTTCGGTTTTGTATGGTAATTGTGTCTAAATTGTGACCAGTTTCCTAGATAAAAGCCGTAACCATGTTCTACCGATATGCACCGAGGATGAATGAATTCTGTTAGATTTTCACATCTTGAAACAATCTAATATCGGCTTCCGTTCATTTTTCGATCCATAAGAATAAATCTCTGATTTATCACTACTGATGGTGCTGGACCCATTTTTCTGCGCTTCAGTTCTTTAATTGGCTCAAAGTTTTTCGCACGAATTGGCGTGAGCTCCATGAGGTTTGCTCAGTGCAGTTAAAAGATGTTGAATCCGACAGGAAACTCACCTTCTAATACGCAATTCTTTTAAATTGAGGCTCTTAATATACCTATGAAAGTTTTAACCACGGGATGTGTCTTATGTCGATCCTTCTTGATAAACTTGTGCACAATGTCAATGTATTTCTGGGTAAGTTCTATCCTTGATCGACCTATTTTGGGATCATCGCCAAGACTGCTGCGCTCACGCTGTAATTCGCAGCACTAATAAGGAATTATTAAGTGACGTTGCAGGTACATGACCAAAAGGAGGAACCAACTCCTAGAGTCATTGTTGTTAAGATGATTCTTTCCGGAGGTTATAAAAATTATTATGGCACACATTTCTCGACCTAATTCCGGATTTTTCTTTCGATTTTTCGCTGTAATCAAATCTGTAATTTGATAAGTTGTGGCTTTACTAACTAACTAAATGTCGTGGTTAGTTCGAATGCTTAAGTAAGTTTTCATTCGTGGCGTTCTGTACACAGCTATTTGTATGCAACGCTAAAGAAACATCCCTTACACCTATCTTGTCGTCAAAGAATTTGTTACTAAACGCTGTTTTCGCCTTTTGTGTCCCACTATTACCAACTGTATTATTTAAATTCATTTTATTTTAGATTTTTGCAGACCGAAATGTGTATGTATTTTCTTCGCGCACTTTTGTTTTTGTTTGAAAATTAGGTAACATTGAAATTTTCCTACTTTCGTTAAAAATTCACGTATAATATGTGCATATATACGATACGTCAAGTGAAATCAACTTATTTATTAGTTACTAAGCGTAATTGAATTTGTATCTTTGACGTAAATCAGATTATTGGTAAATACACATCACTAATATGAATAATCCACATCCACAACTTCGAATTTGCTGTCACCTTACAAAAAACGGCTGTAATCTGTGATACTTTTCCAACACTCGCAATTTCGAATTTGTTACCATTCTGTATGATCGCCATAATTTGTTATAGCTATTCCATCATTCTACTCTAACTTTTCCGATTAAGTTTGCACATAACAGCAAGATCATTCTGGATTAAGCAGGTTTTCCGATGACTAGTAACTTTTCAGTTTCTCTGACCTTATTAACACGATGCATTGATAATTTCTTTCCATTACATTTTTCTTTTAAATGTGGACAATTTACTGCACATTTACAGGCACAGTGGCACACTCAGTGCACCGCCTCTTTTTAGGTGATTTTACAAATTTCTGCGTTTATTCTTATTTATTTTTATTTTTTATTTATGTACGGTTTGGTTTAATAATGTTGTAATTACGAACGTCGAAAAAACTTTCATCGGTTTACAAAGTCACATGTTTTATCACTGAATTTCCAGATTTAATACACGATGGTGCTAAATTAATTTGTAAATTTGCGACAAAGCTTTCATGTTCCGGAATAAATTTGAATCTAAGAAATGCGTGGATAGTGCACAGTAGCAAAAAGATAGCGTATTGATTTAGTATTAACATTGATTGCGTGTAATTGGAAATAGAGAACTATTTTCGAGAGCCAAAATTCTAATAAAATAAAATGTGAAGGACTCTCAATGAACGACCTAATAAATTAGGTTCGTTAATGGTCAATAGTCAAAATTTCCTACAGGATTATTGGCATATGCAAATTGTGCTTACTTTTTAAGCTTTTGCACGGTTACTTGTTAACCGCCCATTAACGAACCTAATTTTATTATTAGGTCGTTTATAGAGAGTCTTTTACATTTTATTTTATTAAAATTTACCGTTTAATTGGTTAAATAACGAATTATTTTAGTCTTTATGGAACTAGAACTCGAAGTGGAAATTACCTTGTCGGACACCTTTGCAAAATACATAGTTTAATTTGAGTGCGGCATAAAGTTGGAAACACCATTAAATCAGAACTAAAAGATAAAAAAGGCTAGTTATGTGTGGACTACTCGACTGATCGTCAAAAGAATTATGTTCTTAATATCCTAGTGCATACAATGGAACTACTATAACCGTCAGTTTCATGTTTACTAGCTAGTAAGAGACTAGACAAAATGTTCTGCCGAAGAAGTTGGAAAGGGCGTGCTAAATATAATGAAAAGGCGATAACTTCTTACATGTTACATATAAAATACATGCCTTATACATTTTGAGGCAGAAACCATTCGAAAGAGTTTTCCAGTGGTAGATAGTCTGAATAGCACATACAAAAGCAGTGTTTCACAAACCCCCAAAGCGTATTCGCGAATTTCACAGACAATATCCCAACATCCTTCAACCTCCATAACCGATTCTTACACCCCAGGAAACATGATTAAAAGCAGGGCTTTATTACCTTTGACATTTCCAACAAGTTAAGTTTGTAGTTTTACAATTTGATCCCAACAAAGTAAAGGAAGCATCAAGGAAAGCCAAAACAAATTCGAAGATGCTCAAGTTGCAGCAGATTTACAAATTATTCGTAATAATTACAGTGGACTAATTGAAGCAGTTGAAAAATCTTATTCCCAATTTTGCATTCGTCTCAACTAAAATATGTGACATAAAATTACCGAAAATTTGAATGGCAGTAAGTATGTTAAAACTCCCTCCCTCGTTTGGCCCAGTCCCAACTAAACTCTCATATCGCTTTCTTAAAATTTTATTAAAAAAATCATGTAAATGAGATCTTAAAAAATACTCCTACGCATACGTACATATTTATATATATATATATATAAAAAAACTATACAAAATTGAATTGTTCGTGTGTCATTGGTCAACAACGTGTCAAAATATTTATATAGATAATTATAAACAGGCCACTCATACAAAGAAGGCAGTCGTTCTCGTACAATGTTCGGACATAAGAAAAATACATATACTACTAGTAATTATTATCGTCTCTTACTTCCTAATGTGGTGATGGAATAAATAAATTTGCGTATCTTAGAGATAAAAATAGTATAAAAAAAAAGAAATCTAAAATAACTAAGTATAGACTTAACGTTAATTAGAACACGAAAGAAAAACAAATACGATTTGTTTTTTAACATAACTACTCCGATAAAAAGGAATTATTCATATATACGAAGTTAAGGTATTCTAGTATCACATTATTGCAATTTATACAATACAACAGTCCATTGTGTACAACTTAGTTCATAAACTATATTGTAGACGTGCGTGTAACTTCCACTAATAACAGTTCTTATATAAACAATTTACACATTATTAATAACAACACTTAAAGCGTTTGCCATTCGCTTAGGTACTTACATCCTTTTCTTTAGAAGAGTCCTGGGATTTTTACGCATGTTTTATCACAAGTGTAAAGCACTTAAGTTTGATTGATGTTTCTTGATACTGATTTTCATTACTCGTTAGAAGCAATGCTGGAGGAAGTTTAGAATATGGTACTTATGGTGTGTATTTAATGGATGTAATGTGCGAGCCTGCTACATTTTGGAATGCCTCCGTTTGATAATTGATAGTTTAAATACACAAACGGAACAAATAGCACGTAGTATGTAACGAATTTGTGTGGCTTCGTCCCATTTGAGTTAATTTTGAACGTCGGTCGTGTAATTTTAAACAGTCTCTTTTTTCTTAGCACGAGACGATTTTGTAAAATACATCTGGAAATGCTCGATGTACAATTCACAATTACATTGTCTTTGAAATTCTTTGCAATTCCTTCTCTAAAAACGTAAGTTGATTTTGGTTTAAATCGGTAAGGAAAGTCGACAACTCAAAAATTGACATTTTCGACGGTAAAGTCACGTTTTGTCCAAGAAATTTCCAAAAAAATCTAGTTAAGAATGTGTAACTTGGACAATTAAAATCGACTACTAGGTCAATTCCACAATAAAATTAACTGTATATAATCCGGTGCAAAATAATAGCAATGTTCTTTGAAGTAACAGAATTGCAAATCAAATAGTCTTTATTGCTTTCGCAAATACTTTCCAGTGGATATTCTGATGAAAGGAATGTCAGTACAATTGGGTACTCGTCAGTAAGTCGGGGAATTATCTACATACTTAGACTTGACTCACAACCGCATTGGAAATTTTGAAGAAGAGACGTGAAACGATCTGTGCAATAAAATAGCAGTGCTTAAACAATTTTATTATAGTTATTGAGATACAGTGAGAGCAAAAATGGCGCTCCGTCCAATTTTAGGTTGGCAATCATTGATGAATTGCTAGCTATTAATACAAGCCTTATTCATATCAAATATATGTATGGTAAACAAGTTCACTGTCGTGCGTTATATTTAATTGCTATTCAAGTTTGGTATCAGTTTTTATTGCTTCAATACCTAATTATTTTTCGTACCTATGCATTTATAGGAAAACAGCTTCTTTCATATATGCCCGTATTAATAATTAACGAACAAGTATTAATAAAAATTAAATAAAACACTTGGTATTGTTTAATGAAGTTATCTTCCTAAGTCAATGTACATTTCGTCTTACTGCATCTTCAGGAATTTTCGTGAAACAATACTAAAGTGTTTTATTAATTTTTAATGTTAAATTGTCTCTCCAACTAGGGATAGTACATTCAATCCATTATTTTAGAAGTATTATTTTAATGGTTTTTATACGAGTAATAAAATATAATGTTTTATAGGTTATTTTAGATTTTAACAATATGGCTTATTCGTTGGAGCAAGGCGCATTTATTGTGGAAGCTTAATTTCGTATGGGAATGATGGCAGAGGACGATGCTTGGACGCATTCTACACGATCCTGCTTCGATCAATTTGTTAATGCCTTTCCTGAAGATGATTTTAATTATCGATATGATATACTTGCACTTCGCCAAAATGGGACTGCCTGTACAAGTAAATCAAGAGGAAGAACCCTCAGTTCTAGCTAACAATACTGTTGATGATATTCGTACGCGCATGGAACAAAGCCCCAATAAATATCTTTGAAAATCATCTAAACAATATTTGTTATTAGTTATTATTATATTATTGCAAATTTATTTTTAAAAACAACACATTTCGTTTTTGTAATAACACTACAATAAAATTTTATTTTCAACCCCAGTTACAGTACCCTTGCTGCGCTAAATGGAAACGTATATTTTGATATTTTACCAACTTGAAGTTTGGACGGAGAGTCATGTTTGCTTTCTCTATATTGTGATATTGTTCATTACCTTTGGGAAGTTTGAAGGGTTACAATTGTTTGTAGTTGTAGTAGAAGTTTCTTACGTAAGTGTTCACGAAATTTGACAGAGCAAAGCATTGTGCGAAGGACAACGATAATTTTAAACGAAATGAAGGTGAAACGTTCAAGTTCATTCAATATATCTTGGATTTTCCCTGTCAAAATGATAAGTAATGCAATTAAGATACAATATAAATAAAAATCGTGGTTGAAAGTGATAAACATTAGCACAGAGAGATTGAAGAATAATCAGCGCAGTTAAAGAAAATCATATTAAGCAAGATAGGATCTGATTTGCACCATAACATGAGAACTTCATGAGTGCGATGATATTTAATACAATGAAATCCTCGGAATCGCGGACGAAGAAAAGTACCATTGTTAAAATCCAAATTTGTAAAAAATCGTTTACGTTTTGCGAAAAAATATGTGAATTGGTTCTTGGTACAATGGCGTAATAAATTATTTATCCATTTCGTCGATTACACTCCATACATATGTATCTCGATATTCACTACATAAAGCATGTTTGCATATGTAGTAATATATAGTGGTCATTCGTTTCTTTGTTTCTGAACATAAACCACAGTAACTTCTTTTCCCTTTTTTGATTTGCTTCACTAACAGTATTTCCTAAATTTTTCGATGGAGATGGCGTATTTTTCAGTCTTTCTTGTTGCCGTGGTTTTGTTAATTATTCATGAAGTCTTAACATAAACTGTAGCCTAGATAAAGGTATCAAATTCATATTAGTTATATTATAGTGATATAAGGTTCGTTCCAACACACCACAAAACCAGTTTGTGAATCGTTTGATCAAACTTATCAACACCCTTTCCCGTAATTCCCCTCCCTCCCTCAAGCCCGATGGAATTATACCGACCCTTTCATAACTTATGCACCAAACTTCAACTACCCATTTACATTTGCCAAACATCTTCCATTCCATGCAGACATACGTCCTGTTTTTTAATGCTATTCTTTCGGTCTTCCTAGACACTAACAACGACACATTAGTATTATGTCGGAGATATTGCTCTGAAGCATCACAGTCTGGCCTGGTTTAGCTTCTGTCAAAGTCGTGGAGTGACGAAACAAAAATTGTTGTATATCATGATTTTTGCAATAAATAATTTGCCCGACTTCCACCAGGTACCGCGTTGCAACCCAAATACGTAAAAGAGAGGGCGAAGCGTAGCCATTTGAGCACCGTGGTTTTGGGTGATATTGGGAGGTATTGGTTGGATATTCAAGATTGACGGTATCATGATCCAAAAAAGAAATTACTTAAACGTATTGTAAAATATAATATTACCACATACGGACGAAGAAATGCCTGTAAGATTGATCAGCATTATAATGATCCCAAACATACTGCAGGGAATGACTGCAGAATAACACAATTCCCATAATGACATGGCCGGCTCAATCTCCTGATCACAAAGCAATTAAGTATCTTTAGATTAAAATCAAGAAGGGAGTTTCTGCAGAAAAGTCTGAAAGAAGCCTATTGCAACAGTGGCCAAGATCTATAATAAAAACAAATCCTCGATACGTGAACTGTTGAAAGCGAAAGAAAATATTCGAGTCAGTTTATCCACTGCGTCGCAAACTGCAAAAGTTACAGCTACAATACGTGATAAAATCTAAAGTTAAAGTAGAAAACGCCTGAAGTTTGTGTCTGGAAGACATGACAACTAAAAATATTCGCATTGATGGTACGATGTTGCAACAAAAAGCGTTGATTTTACTTGAAAATGTGCAATCTCAAGATGAAATGCAAGATTAACGAAAGTCATTCACAGTAAGTAGAGGGTGATTGCATAGATTTTAAATTCGGTTTAATCTAAAAAAAAAGAAAAAACATAAAAATTACAGGAGAGAATCTGCGTCGGCTGGTGCCTCGCTTCTAGGTAAATTTAAACAAATTAATCCTGAAAAAGATTATCGTCCTAAGCAAGTTTTTCATTGTGATGAAACCGGCTTTATGTGGAAAGAAATATACCAGCGGACTTGTGCGAAGAAAGCACCAGGCTTTACATCAATTAAGGACAGACTGACGTTGGTATCTTGTAAAAAAGCAGCTGCTCATATGATTAAACCGGGACTTGCTTTCCGATCAAGTTCTGGTTCCACCGATATTTGTAAACTAGTATCTTGTTAATTGATGGAGTTGGTACAAAAAGATTTAAAATCCTTCAAAATTCGGATATTTGATTTTAGTCTAATCCGTTAAGTGTTTAGATTAATTTAGAAATTCACATATCCTTGAAGTGTCATCTTTCTTAATAGAAAGTGACTTTTATTTTGTTCTTGCTTTCTCACATATAATTTAGAAAAAAGGGAAACTTTGATTTAACAGTGGTTCCTGTAAAACAGCTTATTGCGCGGGATTGGAACACGTATGTGTTTTCATCGAAAAACTTGCAGATTGTAACTAGGATCGCAATAAAATGCATGCTACCCAATATGCGGCAGTAGGACGAGTGAATCATTGTCCGCCATATCCTCTGATTGATCAACTATACGATCACTCGCTGACGTCCGGTCCCCGGACACAGATAGAGAGCAGTGACAAGGCGTGTCGGAAGCTTGTCGTCGATCTGAATGTCCTCGAAATAGCTCAAAAGTTAGCTAACGCCATTTTGAAAATATGAAAAGTGCACAGTTGTTCGTATAAATTGAAAAATATTAGAGTTTTGGATATATTAAGAAAATAGTATTTGCTAAAAAGTTAAATCAGTGATACACAACAATAATCGCACATCTTAACTTTAATATGCACATACCATCCCAGAATAGTAACATTAATGAAGCTGGCCAAATATAACACTGTCGTCGTATTTAAAACATGGTTCCCGACCATGCGCATACTGAATTTACCACAAGATTTTCTAACTTTGTCGCTTCTGTCTAGTCTGTGCCCAGGGTATAGACTATTCAAATTTGAAAACCACAAATTATTAACAAAAATCTTGAAATTGGAGTGTCAAAATAGTCCACAACGGCGTTAGCGTGACTGAAAAACACAACATCAGTTGAAGGTGGAAATTTCGTCCTTAACTTAAATGTATGTTGCAACAAGCAAATGTTGCTTTACTATGTTTGACTACAGTGTGAAGGCGTCGACTTAGTTGTAACGAAACAGTGTAAGGTAAGATGAACAGAACCTAGTCAGTGCCGATAAACCAGAGACACACCAAGCCGGTGGGGACGAACAGCCGTGCTCCAGAAGTGAATGTTATATACGTGTAATGCTCATACTAGATTACAATGCTCTACTCTCGTGGAATTTGTGTTTCTTCCTAGGGTCGTACATAAAATACTCCTTGAACCCCCTTTGTCGTCACGTCTTTATTGGTGTTTTTCTCTCTTTCGATTTTCCTTTATTAGTTTAGGCCAACGGTCTATTTCTCGCCCTCGATGCACTACTCAAGTAAGTCTCCGTCTTAATATACATACATCGTGGAGTTTGCCTCGTCGCTCACCTCATTGCTTGTTTCGCCAGTATGATTTCTTTAATTTTTTAGGTCAGTCGTGAAGGTTTCGACTAACTTGTAACAAAACATTATAATGCAACACGAACAGAACGCAGCTAAGGTCGACAAATTGAGCCGCTCACGTCCGGCAACGGTGCTCTACAATCGAATGTTAAGGCGGCGACTGAATTGACCAGAACAGTATAATACTCGGAACGAGCACAACATTCCATAATGCACGACTGTTCGCCGCTCTATTCTCGCAACAATTTCTTATATAAATCACTGACTACTATTATTAAGGCGGTAACTGATGTTAACTGTAACTTCATTAATGCTCTGTTTAAATCGATCGTCGCCTTTAGAGTCCATACAATACTCCATAATGGAGAATTCCCATAACTATACAACACAGAAACGTCCGTTCTTGGAACTGGGCGTTTCTGTGAAGTTACCAGTGACGTGCGGCTTCATTCAGTTGTGGGTGGTACGATCATGATCATTTATTAATATACTATATAATTCGTGATGCGACACTCTCAATATTATTTATTTGTCAAACATTAATAATTCCAGGTAAATGCTACTATTTTGAAGATTTTTTTAGAAATGCAATGTCGCCCTGATTATACCTCATCGCTGACCACTTTACTGCGTGTGGACCTGAGATTAAAATCGTTTGATTCCTTTTCTAATACACCAACCAAAAGTTCTGATTTCCTCTTTCATCACGACAATGAGCCTTCTCATAGAAGCCAATTTGTTCGCGAAAAATGAATCAATTGAGATTTTAGGCTGTGCCTCAAACGCTATATTCGCCAGCTCTAGCTCCAAGTGACTTCCTCTTATTCCACAACTTTAAACTTTTCTTTTCTGGAAAGAGGTTTCGGGCGGATGACCTAATGAACTAATTGCCGCAACGGGTCCGTATCCTTAGGATGGTACTCCACCATCGTTGGTCCACGTGAGTTACAGTCGAAGGGAATTGTGTTGAAAAGGAATAAAAAGAGTTGAAAGTCATAACTCATTTTTTTCACTTCGAGTCTAATGTCCCGTCAAATCATCCTCGTAAATTTACGAGGATGATTAGGAAACCCTTGATTCGATCCACGAAGAAGTGAATGACTAAGAAATACGCGTTTGTAAAGAAAATCAAAGAAAAGCGTCTCGTGTTTATCTCATTTTACCAGCATTGCTTCCAACGGTATCAATCGAAATAACCACTTGGGAAAAAAAAAGAGAAAAAATTACATAGCCGTTTCTAGAGGTTGACTTTTGCTCCTACTGGCTGGCGTCATGGGATAGCTGTGAACCGCCTCGTCCGGTTCGTAATCGAAATTAGTCTCTAATAAAGCTTCCGATTTCGATCTAATCTTTGGTTTCGGCTCGGGCTCGTCGAAGTCCGTCTCCAGAACGTCCGAGTGCGGTCTGTCATCGAAATACTCATTTCCGGTCGATCGATCTAAATCGACCGGATTATAATCGGGGGTGTAACTGACGCTTCGAGCGTAATGCCTTTCGGGCACTTCCTCGTCGCGCCTCGTCGGCATTTTATTGCTCAACTCGTTGAGGAATTGCGCATTCGGTTTGTGATAGAAATTCGTACTTTGATCGGATTTTTCCGACGTACTACTCAAAGGTAGGGTGTCCGTGGTATAATATTCGCTAGGGGGAAACGAAGGCACTTGCGGTGGACTTTCCGAATGAATTATGGGCGTCTCCTCGCTAACGTTAGCGTCTTGTACGCTTTCCGCTCGCGATTGGTAATTGGAGTTGCTCGCGAACGTGGAATTATCTTTAAAACCTTCGTTTTTGTACGCCAAATTGAAATGGGGTTGCGCGTATTGATTGACCACTTCCTGTTTGTAATCTTGATTATATTGGAGACCGGACGTGTTGGGATTGTGCGTTTCGTAGATATCATACGATTGGTTGTCGTCTATAGTCGACGTATAGGTCGATTTTTCCATGCTATCGATGGATCCGTTACTAATCATTTTCTTGTAGTCCGAATTTTTCGTTAAAGTATCTGTAGATCTTGCGCTCTAAAAAATAAATGTAATTTTAATATAAAAGACGCTTTAAGTCCGTTTGAATTAACTTTACCATCGTTTTGCGGGCGTGCAATTTCAAAAAAGATATCATAATGATTGATGAATTTGAAAAAGGTTCAAGTATTACATGTGATGTGAACTTACGAGTTGCGTCGGTTTTCTTCTATAGCTCATGTCAAATCCGTTTGCTGTTCCTACGGATCGTAAGGAATGCAAGCTTTGTCTGATGCTGTTTCTTCGTTCGAATCTTTGAGCTTTCCTGTATTTTGTCTTGTGATACCAACAAACGCATACCAAAACGATTAGAATGACTCCGAAAATGATTGTACATATTATCGCTATCGTTAAGGCGTCGCCGCGCCAAACCAGAGGATCGATATGCACTTTAGGGTCTAAAACGGAAAAGAAAAGAAATAATTGTTTCAAATAAGAACAAGAAGACTGTTAAAATAATATACAAAATAAATCAAATTACCCTTACCACACCTTTCGGAAATAATTCCAGATACGTATTTCGGCAACTAAGTTGCCATCCTCAGTGGAAAACTGAGGGAATTAAGCGATAGCCGGATATCGATGGTGATACTTAAGTCCCCCAGTTTTCCATTGATGATGGCTACTTAGTTACAATTTCTTGATTGCTTTCGTGATCCGAAATTGTTTCTTTGCATGTTACTCCCGGATCAGAAAATTTCATCTTCGTGAAGTTTTAAGTCCAAATCAAGAAAATAAGGAGATAGTTTAAGTCAAAAGTTCAGTTAAAATTTCTAGGGTTGTATATTAATTGTTTAGAAAAGTCAACATTCAATTTATATAGAAAAGTAGAAAAGGCAAATCCTCAGGCTTTCATAATTAAAATGTTTAATCAAAAACAATGTGGTTTGAAAATCTGTGCTTTCAAGTGCTACCTAAAGAAGAGTTTCCTCAGAAGAATGGTTAGGAATAAGATCCTTGGGCCTAGAACTTTTAGTATGTCTTCCAATTCGTGAAAGTATACTTTTACCATCTTCGAAGTAGCTAACGAGCTTGCATGTTCTACAATTATGAATGAAACACTGGCATTGCGAAAGACTTAGGAACAAATACACAATTTTAGAATTTCACTACTTTTAATTTTACCAACTACTATGACATGTTTCGTGTGGCGAGTGTATGGAGTTTCATCAAGTAAAGGCTGAATCAATCAAATTGCGAAAGACTTCAATCAATTGGTGAGAGAAACAAAAGTAAACCTATTACTAATGCTTGAATACGAGCACGTCAAAGCTACCACCAACCTAAATTGAGACCTGAAATATCTGGTAGTGTGAAAGGAAAAGGAAATGGAAACAAGGAATGAAGAACTGGTGAAACGCTCACAAGTAACCCTACTCAACTAACACCCACTGATTCGATTGAAACTTAATGTACTTATTAAACATCGAAAAGTATTAAACACATGCTTTTGAGGTGAAACTTATTTAGCCACGTTAGGATAAACCGAGAATTATAAGCGAGAGTGCGAGTGTAAGATGACCTTGCAACTGATGTTGCCATTGGTCGGAACGTATGAGAAGGGTGCATACTAGCACTACTCAGTCGCCTTTTTGTCTCCCTCACTCGATTCTTGTGTTATTGCCGAGTTGACACAATCGGAATCATTGGGAATCACTAATTATTATCGTCGAGTTTATGCGTAGGTATGAGAATTCCCCAAAGTCGTGAAAATAAATAATCAAGGAACGCGCGTTTTCTATTGTATTCATTCAAACCCATAACGTGCCATTCTGCGTCATGAAATAACCTACGAAACGTGTCATTCTACGAACTATTTTTATTTTTATTGGGTTGTATTGATCGTGCTTAATATTCGTTTCAATATTTAACTGTATTTATTTTTAATTTATGAAGTGCTGAACACATTCGAAGTTTCAGTTCAGCTGTGTGTTCTATAACACACCACAATTTTTTTTGTTTCTGTTATAAATGTACCTCTCAATTTCTAGGGTATGGGAACGGCTACGGCAAATAATCTCGGAAACGAGGCATTTTCTGAAAAATGTTGAGGACCAAAGTTGCAGGGCCTAAACTGGTTGAGCTTGAGATCGATTTTCAAGATCAATTGAAGACCACTACCTCTTTTCAAAGAGAATTCGTACTTTTAACTCTTAAAATCGAGTAGGCTTGAGGAACAGAATCAAAAGGAAAGTTATCGATGGTGTTTCATATCAGTAGTACTTCAAAACCTGTTACGTATAAATTATTTTGTCATAGTAGACGATACAGAAATGAAAAAAAGGGGTTTAAACTATGAAACAAACCAATAGAGCGAGTATTTTGATCCGTTTTTGCGCCTCGGGTGCTTTTGTGTGTAAGTTCTATCACAATGAAATATATCTTCTTTTCCTTATAACAGTAAAGCGCTAATTTAGAATTGGTACTTGGGGAAAATTGCATCGGTTTCATTTGGTTTTGTGTAAAACTGTTATTATTTAGACAGCAGTGAGAGGGCACCATGCACCACATACCACAAAAGATTTGACGTCACACACTAACTGACACTAACTGGAACAACGAAATTTAGTATACTCTAATTTTCTTTAATTTTTTTGCCAATTTATAAACATTATATCACATCGGTAAACTCCTCACCACAAAATTGTCTAATAATAAAATGCGGTGACACGTGTTTCGCTAGCACGAAGCAAGCATTATCAAAACTGTAAAATGGAATTTGTTGATAAAAATAAAATAAATAGTACCTAGAACCTTCAATTTTATCAAAATAACGCGACAGATCGATTCTAAAGACAGATTTACAGTCAGCGCACAAAAATACTGACTACATGTGACTATAGTGACAAAATTTCGACAATAAAATTTGTTTGACCTTAAAACTCGACTACAAGGTCAACTCAAGGTGACCACCAAGTGTACCACTTTAAATCCCACAACTTTGGTCCTCAGTACATTTTTCAGGAAATGTTCCGTTTCTGGAATAATTTGCCGTAGTTGTTCCCACACCCTAGAGATTGAGAGGCGATGTTTACTTTTAAAATGCGTTGATAGCAGAAAGAACAAAAATATGTGTTCAATAATTTTAGATGTTTACACTAATTATAAGTGTGATAAGTTTCATTCGAATCGGCGATTGTCTGTTGGGTAGTGTTACTTGTTAGTCGAAAGTAGGCTGATAGATCTATTACTGTTCAGCCAGGAAAAGAAAACAGAAACACTCTCAAACTGCACAAGGAAGAGTTCAAGATTAATAATCCACACAAGTCACTGAAGATGACCATAAGTTTTGCAAAGTTACAACTGAAACTGATATTTCCAACACATATATTTTTTCGCAAACATAAATTTTATTAAAATTCTCGGATTCAGTAGTTGTGAAGAATGGAAATTTACGATATCAAAGACCTGTTTAGGTTGCGATAGTTAAGGAGCATGTGTCAACTTTCCATTAGTCTGCACAATATTTACCAATACTCCATACTACCATTAATACATATTTTTGCAGTCAATAATCACAATCCTATAGTTAAATATACGAGGGTTGCCTTTTATGTTTCGGGATTTGGCAACCTTAGTGTTGCAATCTGGCAACTGACAGCTCTATCGTAAAGTTGGACATTTTTGAGGTTATATGTACTCAGAACGTTTTGACATACGAGCGCTATTTGTGTTGTTTACAGTAACTTAAAAGATTCATCTCGGCCCAAAAATTGAATTAAATCGTGAACATTTTCGTGCGATTATTTTTTACAATTTTCGATGTGGATTAACTCAGTAACAGTGCATGGATGAACTTAATTCAATTTTTGGCGATGAAGCTCCATCAAGGACCAATGTTTATCGATGGTATGGTGAATTCAATCGTGGTCGTAGTTCACTCCAAGACGAATTTCGTAAAGGTCGTCCAAAATCAGTTGTTGGTCCGAAAACCATTGATGCTGTGCGCGAACTGATATTGCAAGATCGTCATGTGACCGATCGTGAGATTGAGACAACCTTAGGCATTAGTGGGACCAGCATACATTCAATATTGCATAAACATTTGACTGTCAAAAAATTTGTTCGCGTTGGATCCCACACAATTTGTCAATCGCTCAAAAAAGGCTCGTGTCGATTGGTCGAAGGATATGCTCAAAAATACGATCGCGGTGCTTCGAAACACGTCTATGACATCGTGACAGGTGATGAATCGTGGATTTACGCGTATGAGCCCGAAAGTGAACAGCATTCGACTATATGGGTGTTTCAAGATGAGCCATATCCACCAAAAGTTGTTCGCGCACGAATCACGTCCAAGCAAATGGTCGCCTGTTTTTTTCGGAAAAACTGGACATGTCGCAACCGTACCACTAGAACAAAGCAGAACAGTCAATTCTGAGTGGTACACAACCATTTGTTTGCCAGTTGTCTTTCTAGAAATGAGGAAAACCAACCGCCGAAGACGGATCACTCTTCACCACGACAATGCGAGCTCTCAAACATCGGCTCAAACAACTGCATTTTTGAGCACCCAAAACATCGATTTGATGAGTCATCCGCCGTATAGTCCTGACTTGGCACCGAATGACTTCTTTTATTCCCGTACGTAGAAAACAAACTGAGAGGTCAACGTTTTTCGACACCTGAAGAAGCGGTTGCTGCATTCAGAATGCATGTTTTGGAGATCCCTCAATCAGAGTGGCAAAAGTGATTCGACAATTGGTTCAAACGCATGCAAAAGTGTATAGGTCTTCATGGGGAATATTTTGAAAAACAATAAAGTGATTTTCGATGATTAATATTTGTTTTTGTTCTCTAATCCCGAAATATAAAAGGCAACCCTCGCACGTCTTAGGTTGCTTGTGTCATTATCAGTTTTTGTGTTACAAGGGTTTTGCGGTTTCGAGAAGAATTTGTAGTATTATCGCAGTTTTCGGAATTAACAATTGCAGGTTTTAGTTGGTTTCAAAAGTAATTATCTTCTCATTCAATGATGTTGAACTTATTGTTAAAATGTGAATGTTTCCAACTATTTGACGCTCAAGCATGAAGATGAAATAACAACAATTAACATTCTTAACTGTAGCCACGAAGCTTTAAATTGTGCAGAAATAATTTCAAACAAAATTTGCCAGCATATTTGCGTAACACGTACGTGTATTTACAGCGTTTGTATTTTAAACGAAAATCTTCTATTTTAGTTTCATTGTCGTTTAGGTGTGGAAAACAATAATTACCTATTTCACAAACAAACGGGTATCTTTCTTCACAATCACCAATCTCGATATCAGCATAAACGAATAAGGTGCACTGATTTATCCTGTCAATATGCTGAACCCATACTCTGTCGGAATGTAGATACCATTGGTCCTGTCTCATTAGGAATTGATTAACTGCGTAATAATTTATGTTTCCTATGAGATAAGGCAGCGTAGCATTGTCCGCCTGTTGGAATGAAAAGTTAATTTTTGAGTACAAAAATTATAACACTAGACCCCCGTTAGTAAGAAAGTTTTTGTGGTCTATTTAAATACTTAGCTTTTAGATTAACTTCACCACTTTCTAGGTCAAATTGTGTATGAAATATAAGCTATAAGTTTAACATTTTTATTTTATTTGACGTAGAAAATGATGAAGGTAACACGGAAGGTACTTTGGTAAGTAATAGAACAAACACAACATTTTCAATTTTCTAGGGTTACATTTGGAAGTTAAATGATCACTGATGCTTGATTATTATTTAGTAATTAATTGTTAAAAGAAATTGATTTTATCTACCTGACAAAATGCTCTAGCTTCGTAAAAGGTCATAGGAGCTCCGATAAACATGTAGCAGGTATCTCCGACCAAATTCCAACTCGGCGGACATTTCCCGTCCAAAATCGTTTTATTATTCATAAGATACGGAATATAATCGACTTCCAACAATCTTTCATCGTCGCTTTGATCCCGTATTCTTCCGCTAACCGCCAAGCTAGTGTTGAAACCCCAGTAGTTGTTCGTTGCGTCAATTTTTGTCCTCCACAACTCCAATGTGCTGTTTGAAATAGTTACACGGTTAATATCAATTTCATATATTAAACGAAGCAGAAATAAAACTTTCGTATGTTTTTGGTTTCTACACAGACGATCACAATACATACTTATATACAAGTAAATTTTGAATTTGCAACACAGTATATATTTTATTATATGTACATATGAGAAGCGTGTATGATTTATGCACATAAATTTTTTTAATAAACTTTGTTTCACAATAATTACAGTATTAGCACAACCGTTCGTATTTCGAAATAAGGAAGAGGCGTGTTAACGAAGAAGTAGCGATAAATAACTGATAGTTTATTTTTTTCTTTTTGATTGGGAAACAAGAGAATAATAATAATAATAATAATAAAACTTTAATCAGAGTGATAAGAAGAAAAAGATGGAAATAAAAATTATGGAAGAAATAAGTGAGAGAAGTAAATATATACGTAAATTGCTGTTTTTCTCACGCAAATACCTTTGATAAAGACTTAAAAGGCACCTCGTAAAGTGTCGCGGCTCGCGTCACGAGTTCTTGAAATTCAGCGTTGCCTTGCCAAGCTTGTGGCAAAGAAAAACAGTCTCGGAAAGCGACACTTTCCGAGGTGACACTTTACGAGGTTCGAGTGTAATATGATTTCAAATATTTCCATTATGAGTATGAAACAATCGAATTTCACCATCAATCATCAGAGAGACAGGAGTTAAAGGTCAACAGAATTTATTATAAGCGAGGTAAGAAATAGTTGAATAAAGTAGTAGTACCAGAAGGTAGAAGAAGACTTGGATTAACGAAGTAAGTGGTTAAATACTTTGAGAACATGTTAATTGTGGAAGTCAATATCAAGAACCAGCATTAATTATTCCCACGTCACCACTAGGGAAATATTAGTCTGAAAGAGTAACGACAATAATCTTTACTCAAGACTACATAGATTTACAGTCCCTGGTAATCGAATTAGCGTCACGACGTATTTTATAAGTAAGTATCCCGAAAAATGTATGTGCAAAGTGGACTTTTGAAATTCTCTCTTATTATGTTTTTATTTCTAGAGTGAATCTTCCTTATAATTTTTTTACAATTTTTACAATTCACTTTTGTAACCTTCACAATCACAATGTATGGGATTACCTAGAAATAGAAATTTACAGGACCGAGTACAATTTTTCTACTTTCCTTAGTTCTACGAAGATTATTGACAATAATACAAGTGCGTTGGAATTTTTCTTTTAAGATTTGTATTTTGGTATAGTGTATAAGCACAAGATGCGTTTTATTCTTGGTCGTAACAGTGTAAGAAAGCCCAAACCGGCAAGCATTGTCAACGAGGTATTACTTTAAAAAACGTATAAACATGTTCCTGTTGAGGACTGTAGAAAAGTAAGTTGCTATAAAAGCTAATAAGTTTGTGCTTTTCATCTTAATTCCTGTGCTTGAAGCACGTTTTTGCTTTTCTTTAAAGATCACTTTCAGTGATGAATTACGTTTACAGACTGTCGCCCCGTATTATTAATATCTTTTAAGAGAAGATTTAGCAAACAGAGATTTAACTTGTAAGTGGTCTTTAAATGCTGAACTGTAATACTAAATAAATAACAGCGCATTTTGATAAAAGTGCATTTAATATAGGTTGGCCATACCGCACCTGTATCTTTAACAAGCTTTCTAACGTAAAATCACCAAGCGTGTGGAAAGTTAGAGTATCGTTTGCAGTTGTTGTCATTTGGTCTTTTTCATATTTTAAATTTATTTTGTTTTTTTTTCTCGATAAAATGCGCATTGATAAATTATTAAAACCAATAAGAAAGTTAAAGTTGAAGTGGTGTACGACATGAGCCATCATCCCTATAATTGACATGATCCTGTGTTAGGGCAGGAACAGGACCTCCTTACTTTGTAAAAGGTTCAATGTGTTAAAGTCAATGCAGAAGTGTAAGGAAAATTGCTTGTACTTTTATTATTAGACACCCTCGTATTTTTCATGTTTTATTACTTTGTTTCAGTGGATTCTCCCCTCTGTATATGTTTATATGTCTATATACGTGTATCTTCAATATTTTTGTATCATTTGAAGGCACTGTGCCATCGAATTTAAGCATTGTCTTATTTTATTTGATCATTCACCATCACACAGTTATGCTAGTCGTTATTAAGAGTTAAAAATAACAAATTTGGAATCGAGAAAATTGAAGACGAAATGCAATACCATTTGATATCGTGTTTGCAACGAAGCTAACGTAACAAATTCTTTATTTTTATAAAGGTTCCAAAAAGACTTTCAAAATTCTTATTCTGTAATGTTGCTTGTCATTCTGAAGAAATGGAACAATTGTCCAACTCATTATATCATCATATATCATTTATTAATTCTCAAAGTGAAGAAAATGGTCCGCACACTTGTATGCGAGATAATGATCCTTACCATACTTGTCAAAAGTGTATTTAGGATGTGCGGAGTAACACCACCAAAGACTCCTTAACCTTCCAATCAGTAACCGGGTACCCGGGTATCCATTTCGATTTCCAGGGTAGAATTTATTAACTTCCCTTTAAAAAAATTCTACGACGATCCGGATCCCCGAAGGTGAAGTAGTTTGACGCCAATTTTTCGTCAAAATTTTTCAATCCATCCATTCAATAAAAGTTATTCACTATCAAACTCGATACCTCCTCTGTTCAATGACCGGGTACCCGGGCACTTACTAAGGTTATTATATATGAAAGCGCGGTTTATACACACGAAGGAGGCCATTTATCATGGTGTTTATGTAACTTGAGTTTTTAATTAATAATCAACAATATGGTTTGTGATTCCCTTCATTTAAACAATTTTTATTAAAAACAATAGTAAAGATAATAGGTACAAAAAACATCGCACTTGCTTTATATTTTATAATTTTTTCTTTTATTTACAATGACACATAGCTGTATCAAAGAACAAGTAAATTAAATTATTTCGCACACCGCTCACATATCGTGGTTGAAATACAATATTCATTACAAATAGGTAACTCACATACCGAACACGATTTACGAGTTTTGCGACGTTTTTTGAATTTGCTCTGAAGACAAGCATGGCATAACACTGGTAATCTGTTTCCTCTCGGTTGAATCGAGTTGTGTCTGGGGTTTCGAAGATTCAGATGTTGTTGGCCGCGCATATGGATTTATAGCTCTACCAAAAAGCTTCCAATCGCCACTTTCGTTGTGAAATGCCTAACGATTTGTGCATCACTCTCCATGCGATGAGCACGAGTATTGGTATCATCAAATCGAATGAAACCAATGATGTTCCAGAAGCGAGAGATGCCCATTGTTGCACGATACAATGGATATAAGTACGACTGCCACATATCATTTGTACTCTCGGAGTTGTTGGCACCAGAGGTTATCAAAATAGCCAGGAATGCATAAAATTCCTGAAGCTCAAGACTTTTCCACACTAGTTGTTTCTTTCCCTTGGATTTCTTTCATTAAATGCTGCAAAGTTGAGCTTGCTTTTTTGTTGGTATGACGTATGATGATATCAGCCACTTCTGGCGTGAAAAACTATTTGAATGTGTCGAGATTTGACAGCATGTTGGTGTTCCTATTAGGTCCACATCTGTCGCCCAATATTGTGCCTTCCAACTTGATGTTCACTTGTTGGTGCCTCGGCGTAAGCTCTGAGTACGCACGAACGCGATCCGTCGTTGAAGGATTTTCGCGGTCAGTTTGACCGCTTTTTTAAAACCGATAGTCGCGGGCGAATAATTATGCTGTCTGGGGACGAAAGCTTAACGTACAGTTACAACGCACAAATAAATCGCGGTTTGTGCGTACCAACTAGAACAATACAAAATTTGAATGCACGGCAGTAGGTGGGTACCCGGGTACCCGGTTGTTGAACGAATGGTAAATTTTTGGTTACTGACCGGACGGTTAAAAGGAAATATTCGGAGAACCGGGAAAGAAAATGTGAATCTGCAGGAGGTCGTTAAATCATTTATTAATAATATCCCTGACAAAATTAAGGCTGTCATTAAGTACGGTGGAGGAATAACTAAATATGAAATACAATGTATTGTAAATTAAATAATTAAAAGATAAGTTACTAATTCTAACAATTTTAGTCTTTTATTTTGTAAAATAATCATTACAAAATTACGAGGTGGACCTAATTCGATTCCCAGGTACTGTAGATACTCCTTGATTTTAACCGATATTGAAGAGATCGATGTAATTAAAACTGATTAAAAATTCTCGTGCATATCTTGAGTTAGAAATCTCTAATTATACCCGTACAACCGCGCACTAATACTGCATTTTATCGAACCAGAAAATTTTCATTTTTCTTTTTTTCGGTTTTGCGAAAACACACAATAGCAGGGTGGTAAAATATTTTAGTGGAACAATTAACATAAAACATTTCTTTAAGTACTTGACGACACATTCTTAGTGCTAATACAAATCGTCTTACCTGTTGAAGTTAAATCTGTTTTTGCACATGCACCATGCAACATAAAACAAAGAAAAATGCATATTAGTACATTGTAAATTTTCTTTCGTCTTATCTTTTACCATCTCCGCCACATGTTAAAATACTTAAATTTATAATGTACTATCTTTGACATGCAAAAACTCTAAAGAAACATATTCTTTCGGTTCTTATATTAATTTATAGATCAAATTTGTTTTTACTTATATTTTCATTAGGTTTCCGTTTATTCGGTGTTGGAATATGATAAAAATTTTTTTTTATTATTTTCCTATTTTAGGAAACTTAGTATTATTCCAGTAACAACTACGTAACACAGTTCATTTCAGTTTTCATAAACAAACATGCAAGAAAGTAATTTACAATTATTCGCCGTATTGCATGCATTGATCTATCCATGTAATTCTAAATAAAAACCATGAATAGCATTGCTATTAAAACTTACCGGGATTTATTCACTGTAATCATTTCGTAATCATTGTTTGGGTTGTAAAATACATTGTCCACGTAATGCTGCCCAGCTGTCCCAGCAACGATAGTTGATCGACTATCTCGAAGTATTGCATAATTCCTGAAAAGAAAATTGATTTCTACATATCCCGAAGAATTTAATTGTCCATTTCAGTCCGCAAAAGGTGATCTACTCGTGCTGATTTTAAGCTCAACGGATAGCCTAAAGCAGGTATGCGCAACCTCCGGCCCGCGGGCCACATGCGCCCCTCGAGTAAGGTTTGTCCGGCCCGCTACTGAATTCTTCCGTTGCGTATTAGCACGGCCCGTCTAAACTTAATTCATAATGAATCATAAGGATACTACAAAAATGTATATTTTTCAAGATTATTCACAGCATAAAACTTCTACAAAAAAGGTTGCCCGTGCCTGGCCTAAAGTAAACAAGTGGAAATAACGCATTTGAATCATTCGCGATGTCGCATATGTCGCGTCATAAAAATGTTTGTACGAGCCTTAACAGCTACATATGCTCGAACAGTTAACCTTTTTGGAATAATTACAGTTTGAATGGGCTTTAAGATAAAAACAAAAAGAGGCAAACTGTGCTCAAGAAACATAAAAATGAATCATACATGTTGGTGCAAGAATACAAAATCGGTTTTGAGTAAAAGACTTTTCGTCTTTTTACAGATAATCCCTTGTTATCATGGCAGATACGTTATTATTTAGTGCCAATAAGAAATAATGATGTTGTTGGAGGCAACATACTCAATTAATACCTAATAAATAATTCAAAATTATTTATAAAGATGTCTAACGGTATAGCAACACCATTGAGAATTAGAGATTTGATACGGCAATGTCCAAAGGATGGCAGAACAGAGTGTACCAAAACAGGTGCTACATTGTATGGCATAAGTGAGAAGAAAAAGAGGAAAACTGAAGAAAATATGGATAGAGGAAATCAGGAAATTCAACGAGAGCCAAAAATTTTTCAGAAGGTCAATGGATCAACAGGCAAGAATAAAAATTAGACATCGGATAAAGTAAGAACACGTTCTGAACAGATGCGAAGAATACTGGGTGATTTCCAAATTTAGTTGCGGTTTTAGAATATCATTAAGTCATACGGTGAGAACGAAAACACGAGTAAAGGAAAATCTTCACCGAGAAGCCATCATAACTTATTGTTCGTAATACCTTGTTTTCAACATCAAATTTAAGTAAAAGGGTTTTTATTTAATCTACCTAAATGTTGAATGGTGGGGATGTATTTTTTCCTGGCTATCAAAAAATTTGCATCTAAGTGATACCTACCACTTTTAATAGCCATAACCTGGCATGTGAATACATTGTGGCTAACATATTTGATAGCCAAAGTCTCAACAAAAACAGAACTGACTATTAAATATGACTTGACAGTCAATGTGTTAAGGGAAGTAGTATCGCAGTAGAATGAAGCAGTAAGTTTAAATTTGTCAAAAGAATGTTATAGAAAATGGATGCGAAAATGTGGCCTTGGTTTTTATAAGGTAATTAGTACATTTCTAATTTTAAGAAAATAAAACAAACATTGTAGAAAACTTAAGGCAAAAGAGAAGCCTCTTCTTACAGAAAAACAAAAGACGAACTGTCTTGTGTGGTGCAAGGGATGAAAGGATTGGACGGCAGAGGAATGGGATTTGATCATATTTAGCGATGAATCTGTATGGGAGACAATCGGAAACAAGTAATTCGTACAAAATTTGAGGCTTTTTATCCTGACTGCTTAAAGCAAACAGTTATGTTTGTAACTGGTCTGATGATATGAGGTTGCATGTCGAAGGCAGGGAAATTAACATTGATAAAAGGGGCTATAAATACAATAAAGCGTCAACAAATTGTAATCGAAAACTTAATTTCAAGCATTGAGGAATTATTTCCGGATGAGCATGTCTTTCAGCCTTGCAATCATTTTTCTCGTATTCAAATTGCAAAAACGCATAAGTTGTACCAAAATCTCTTCTGTTTCTCCCTAAGAGTAATTTTTCTTGAAAATTCTCGAAATTATCTCAGATTTTTTAGGAGGTGTGTGGAGTGTGTACTAAAGGAGCCGTTCCAAAACTTTCCATCTGCACTGTATAACGGGAAGAATATTTTACAGTACGGATTGGGCGATCGATACAATCATCTCGATGACAAAGTTTATATACTTACTCGTAGAAACCGTTGTGCGTAGTCGATTGATAGATAGGCAACCTGACTTTATCGAATCCGGAGACCTCGAGATTCTGGAGTCCGATATTCCTCTTCACGTAATTGAACGTGAAATTGGAGACGGTCTGTTTCAGCACGATGTTGTTCTGGTACATGGCGACGTTCCTCGTGAAATAGTTTCGGTAGATCGTGACTTCCTGGTAGGGCGACGATTGGCGTCCTTCGACGTAGAGCGTCGGAAGATTGGTGTTGTTCACGAACAGATTGTGGTGTATGAATCCTTTCAGAGAGGTCGCCGAACCGCGCGAATCCGCTCGAATCGATAAACCGCCTTGATTGCTGTCGACCAGATTGTTCTGCAACAAATAGACTATTATGAATTTTTTACGCTCGTTGCTTCCGCATTTGAATGGATACGGTGGTGGGCGATCGCGTGCAAAAGTGGAATGGAGTTCGAATTACTGTAATTTCGTCTTAGAATAAAGGAGGCGCGCCAAACATAAGTTTATTAGGAATTTTATGTCTAACGTAGCTATTTCTTGAGATGAAAATGTTATCAAAAGTGATTTATCATGCACTCGGGCCATACCCAATAAGAGACGAAAAAAGGCGCCTAAGGACAAACCAGGAAATAGAGAACAAGTTGAACGGAGAAAACGTGGTAACATCTTTAAAATCGCTTTAGTTGGAATGGATAGGGTATGTAATGAAAAGAACCACACACCGAAATAATGAAGGAAAATAACTATGTTGATACTGGAACACAGAACTAGGGGAAGACCGAGGGAAAGATGGTTGGAGGACGTGAAAGCGGACATCAGCCTAATGAAAATGATAGACTGGAAATTTACTTGCAAAGGACAGAAGGGGATGAAAGAAAGTAATGCTAGTAGCCAGGACGCATGACAAACTGTAGCATAAATGGGAGAGAGGATTCATCCCCCTCAGAAAATGGGTGGAAAATGCTCCTCGAGCAGAGCCATAATCCCAAGGGCTTGCACGGAGTCGATGATAATGATCTATAATATTTGCATACACAGTTTGTGTTGATTTTGACCTTTTCTGGAAGAAAAGTCCTCAAGGTCCTAAGAACTAAAATACGTCACAATTCCCGTCATTGCAAAATGTAACTTTGGCTAGCAACTGCATCCACTGGACTTTGATCTCAACGTGGCATTGCCTACATCAAATGCATTTTCAACTACTTCGTCATCTCGAAAGCTACTTCGATGCATTAATTTACTGCATATAGTGGAGTTTGACCCTTACTAAACTATGAGACACGTGACTGCCAAATTGTGCACACTTTATTCGACAGTGCCTCGATACTGGTTCTGGATACAAAACGGGCTGCGCGGAAATCTGTACTAAAGATATAGAAATTTATAGGATTTACCTTTTGAAACCGATTTAACCCATTCCTGCCTAATGAGTATTTAAATACCCAAAAAGTGAAGACAATAAAAAAATTCTAGCGCGGGCCAGATGAGAGATTATTGCTGTAACTTATATTTTTATTTAGTAGTAGAGATTGATTAGCCTGGAAGAAACAGTAATTTTTTTGCTCTTTTACCTTTAGTTTCCATATAGGTTAAATGGAGGCTTTTTCTTTGTCGGAAAATTCTTCAAATAAAGGACAACACCCGTTCATTCTAGATAGTTTCAGGCATCCCTTCAGCAATGTACAAAAAATATTTCAAAATAATTAAAAAAGATCACACTAAAGCCTCTTGGGTATTTAAACACTCATATCCTATCCCAGGTGTGTGAAGAGGTAATTTTTTCATTCCAAGCAACTTCTACGGACCTCAGGTACATATTTAAAAATTTCGTTAAAATCGTACGAGCAGATCTATGGGCAGGCATTAATGGGTTAAAAGGGGCTGTAAGGATGCGATAAAATAAGGAGAATATCGACGTGATATTTTATTCCCCAATTACACGGAGACGTCCATTCACGTGTGAATCATGTTCTACGCTATAGAAAAACGAACCTCAAGGTTTGAAGATTTTGAAAAATTATAAGAGAATTTTTAATTTATCTTTCTAGGCAACATCTGTACTTGTTTGTTTTCCCGAAACAAAATCGTTCCATTCTTAAACGAAATACGTGATACAAAGTAAATATTATACAATGACTAGATCTTAATGAAGTCCTAAAAAGGATAGCGGTGACTGTTTGGTGATGGGTTACAGAGAAATTTTAGAACAAATTGTTTTATTGCTTTTTAAAATATTCGCCTTCAAGATTCGAAAGATTTGTACAATTCTATACACCAACTCTCCAAGCATTTTCCCACTTTGCAGTCGGTATCTGAGAAACACGACTTTTTTTAAAGGATTCAACAGCTTCTTCAGGTGGTCGAAATCGTTGTTCACGCAGTTGTTTATTTGACAATACGCAATATATTCAGGCACAGATGATTTTCCATAGTTTAGAATCACTAGATTCTTCCATTTATCTTCCATTTTGTTTATTAATAAAGATAACTTTTATTTAGATTTGTCTCTGCTAGGCTATTAATAATAATAATTATTATTATTATCCTATCCACTTTGTTTGATAATCTTTGTTCATTTGAATGGAGTATAATAGTAAGAATAGAATAACTCGGAACGATACGTCATTATGTCAGTCAATGGACCAAACCGTACTTGCAACTTTCAAAAATTATTATTTGAAAACAACGATTGCAGAGATGACAAGAGAAAACTTCAAACAATGTCTGAAATTTCCAGAAAAGTTAGATTTTGTTTAACAAACAGACAGTACCACTTGTCACAGGATCTTGTATCAAGAAATAAAGACATCAGTTCAATTAACTGTATAGATATGGTTCTGTCAAAAATACTAATGATTAAAATTTTATTTTATATACATACTTATTGTCTTGCAGATTATATTTAAATTAATTCTAACTGAGGAAATAAATATTCTTTAAAAGATAAATTAAAAATTCTTTCATAATTCTTCAAAACCTTGAAACATCAAGGTTCATTTCTCCATGACGTCGAAGATGATCCACCTGTGAATGCAAAGAGCAACAAACAAATCAATATTGTATATGGACGTCCCCATGAAATTGGGGAATAAAATATCCTATCGATATTCTCCTCATTTCATCGTATTATTTCAGTCCCTTTTAAAACGGTTACGAAAACTCGATCCTATAAATTTCTATATCTTTCCGAAGCAGTTGAGTTAAATATAATAACTAATGAAAATGCAAACATACCCTAAAATACACTGTTCGAGTATTTTGAATATCCATATCGATTGCGGATTTGCACGTGGTAAAGTTCCCGTATAGTTTTTGGCAATTTCCTCTGAATTGGTTTCGTTCGATCGTAACTATGGGATTAACTTCGCCTGCCGAAACGTACAATATACCTCCTTCTCTATTGTTGTCCATTATGGAATTTGTTATGTTGTGTTGAACATCTCTATCTGCAATAAGAAAAGGCGTTTTAATTTAAAAGGAAATAAGGTGTTGCAAAGCGATTAATGTTCTTTTCCATAATTAATTTGGGGTAGGAAGGAATAGAGGTAACACTGATATATAGGAGAAAAACTATGATGACAAAACTAACAAAAATCTTGAAGAAATCAAGAAAGTCGGGAGAAATAAAAAATTGTAATATCTCAACCGAAAGGCCAAAAAACAAACAGCAGCAAACGGAGGACTATTACATACTACAGAATACGAATCAAAACAAGTTGAGGAAAGTTATAAATTTTACAAAATGGGAGGTAAATAAAGACGAAGGAGAACAAAGAAGCAGGAAAGGGAACCCATGAGGAAGAAGTACGAAAGTAAATAAGAATTAGAAATGGCAAGTCATGGCATAAATTAATATATGTAGAAGCTACTGAACTACGGAAGAAACGGATTGCATGCCAGTAAGAAGTAAAAATAACCCCCGTTAATTCGCGGATTCGTTATATTGTGAATCTGTCTTTTAGACTCGAGACATGCGAAGAAAAGAAAAAGATAATGCAAAAATCTGTTAAAAAATGTAGTGACCTTCGAAACGCAAAAGTGGTAGGGAGAAAATATATAGAAAGATAAGAGGAGAAGAGACCAAACATCAAAAGTCAAATCACAATGGACTAAGACCAGTAGAATTAGCTATCGAACGAAGTATGCGTATAATGAGCACTCACTTCCAAAGAAAATACATTTATAAAGGAACTTGGATAATCCCTGGATGAAATGAAACAAATCAAATTGACCACGTTTTGATACAAGAGAAATATGCGAAATTGGTTACAAATCGTAGGGCAGACATCAACTTGGGCCACTTCCTCGTAGATGTAAAAGTAATATATGAAAGAATGGAGAGGAGAACAAAATAAAAAATAATCAAATACTGTATGACATAAATGATTTAAAAGGGGAAGATGTTGTAGGACAATATACGACAGATATAGAGGAACATTTGCGGAAACGGAAAGAAACTCAAATATTGAGTGTGGAAAAAGCTGGAGAGGAGTTGAAGAAATAGTAACAGATGCTGAGATTTAAATAGGCAGAAAGCATACGAAAATAAAATAGTGGCTTAATGACGAACGCGATGAAAAAATAAAACAAAAAAGATTTCTAAGACAAAAAATGCAAAGGAGGAAAGATGTGGAAAGCACTACTGAGCATTATAATCAAAGAAATAAGGTAAAACGACAAAGTGGCTAGACGACGAAATAGAAAATATAGAGGAAGAATACCAAAGAAAAGAAATTAAGAACTTTTACAAGGATATAAGAGACATAAGAAAAAGAAGCAAAGCACCGCTATATACCTAAAGGACAAAGAAGGCAACCTTATAGGAGGTTCAGAGGAGAAAGATGAAAGATGGAGCGAGTATTTCGAAAAAGTATTGAACCCGAGAACAAACGGAAACGACACACAGGAAAAAATAATCAGGGATATAATTTCCAACAACGAAATTTTCGCAGGACTAACAATCTCAAAATAGCCCAAATAAGATTAGCAAAACTGACGCTATAGAATACAACGGACGAAGTAAAAATTATGAGCAAAGAAGGCACTGGGACTGCGACTGGGACTAGCATCAATCACACCAAATTCATGGAGATAAAGCACAAATGTGGAAGTAGAATCAGTTTCAAAGTGCACAGACAGAGCGACTCGTTCATGAAAGTTTTATGCATTTAATTGTGCTGATTAATAGTAAATGCCCAGAAGATGTAGGGGTTGATCTGAGGATTGCGAAAACTAATAAATGTGCGGATGGCCTACGAAGAGTAAGAAGTCCAAAGAGATAGCAAGAAAAAGAGAAGTTTACAAGTTTTAAACAGAGTTTACAAATCCATAGTGAGACCTACTCTAGCCTATGCGCGTGAAATTTGTATCATGACTAACGAAACAACACAAAAGCTAGATTTTTGGGAAAGAAAAGCACAGAGAAGAATCTTTGGAGGAAAGCAGATACAAGATGGGAGCGAAGAACTGTACGAATTGTTGAACGAAGCACCAGTTAGTGGTTCCATTGAACCAAGAAGAATGTAATGGAGGTAGCACGGAGAGTACCAGGGGGTAAGAGGAAACGAAAAGAACCTAGAATACGTTGGAGGATGATCTGAAAGAGAAAAAATACAGAAGTGGAGGGAAAGCGCAAAAGACAAGAAAGGCTGGAGGGAAATTACGAGGCTATGGACCTACATGGTAACAATCCCAACTTTTCGACGGTTATGAATTGTAAATTGGGCTAAGAGTTTTCGACAACATTATGAAGACTGACAGTTGCACATGCAACGTCAAATCTTGGGGGAGGAAGAAACATGATTACATCAACTTGTACTTACTAAATCCAATAGCTGAGATAGGCAAAGTTACAACTTCGGCGATAAATCCATAATTCGAAGACGCACCATTGCCGAACAACTTGATACTTAAACTTGGCAATTTCGTCCGAACCATCCGCTTCTCGTCGCCCGATTCCATAGTGAGCGTCTTGATCTTCCTCGAAGTTACGTTGTAAATATCACCGTCATATAATTCTATAAAATCGGGTATCCCATACTTATTAGTGGAATTGAACAGGTTGAATTGTAACAGTCGGAAACCCAACGGTTTGATGTTATAAGCGCTTTTAATGATTTTGACGCAATTCACCGGATGATTATCATATTTGTAGTAGACTATAACCCTCTCCTCGATTCTAACTTCCTTGGTCGTATCGCAAATATCCAATAAACTGAAGATGTTGTAAGGGATGTTGAGGTCCGTAACTGGCGTGAAGCTGGATTCGTCCGATTCCCTCCCTTCTCCCGGGATCGATAAGATGTTAATTCCAACGCCTAAGGAATCTGATACGGTGTTGGAAATCAAATTCATTGTATCCGCGGGCGAAATCAGGTTGATACCGTGCGAAGCCGATTGTGTGACGGATATAAAATTGATTTTGGGGCTCTTTATAACGGCCTGGAGGGCCGGCGATTTCTCATTATGTAAGATTCCGGCGCCAATAACGTTAACAAGTTCCAAAATCGATTCCTCACGACGTATGGTGTCGTGAGTATTCACATCGTGAATTCGATGCTCGTACAGGCGCTGTTCGAATTCCGAATCGGTGAATCTTATCCCACCCCAATACTGCAGACCGGGTCTCAGATTCGATTCCCCGCAATGGATAAAAACGAATTTCGAATTCCATTTGCATTCGTGTCGATGGCCGAATTGTTGGCCGTTCAGTCTTATCGGACAGTCTTCGTATCGATTTTCCGTCCCTTTACATTGTAGGGGTTCGGGCCAGGACCAAATCCTCGATAAGGAATTACTGTGGTATTCGATGCGTATGTCGTAATCGAAAAAGGCACTGAGATAGTCGAAACCTAATTCTCTACAGACGACTTCGGCGTTGCGCTCCGTAAAGCGAGGATCGCACATTGGTATCCACTGGAGGGTCGTCTTATTGAAATATTCTAAGAAACCTTCGGCATTGAGCTCGCCCTCGTCGCAGTTTCTTCCCTTACATAACCTTATACCGTCTTGGACGGCCAGATTTTCAAGTTCCCGTTTCGGGCGAGCTTCCCGCTTTTCAATGCGATCACCTTTTGCTAGATTGCCGCTTCGTTGCAACGGTCTCATTATGATTTCCGATCCCTTCAAACCTTGCGCTTTCAAACTGCCCAAAACTAATATCCCGACATTGGGGGCGAATTCCATGATGACACCTGGTGATATGGTCATAGTGGTGTGCGGCATAACGGTGATATCCTGATTGATTACGTACGGGGTAGACCTTTGGGGAACGACCAAATCTTCGCTGATTCTCCCCCTAAAGTATCCAAATTTATTTCCCGCCTGGATTCGGTGGACATCGAGTGACTTCCTTGGAAACTATTCTCGACGAGATACGGCATAAATTGAGCGATGGCGTGATTGTTCCAGTCGTCGAAATCGAATATGACTTGTCTGATTTCGTCTTCGATACTAGTGCCCCACCAGTTTTCCGTAACGTCGAGGTAATTTCCGATCTTGGCGGTTTTAATCCCGGCGACTAACTGGTACTCGAGGTTGTTTTCCGCAAATAAATTGCGATTGATGTTGACCTTTTGTATTCCTCGGAAATTCACCACGCTCGTCGGGTGTTGTTGCACTTGGAAGAGGCCGAAACCGCGTATGGTCGATAAGTAACGGTTTCGGTACAATTCGTTGAAAACGAACCGAGCCGGGATTTCCCCGATGATCTCGGACTGGCTATCCGAATTGAAATCGACGATGTATTTCCCGTTATTACTCTCGAATTTGTTGTAGTCGATTAGCATCTTTTTCTCCATTCCTCTCATCGATAAAAGACCTTGCTTGCATTGGTTGCTCGCGAAGACGCTTCGCGTCACGTTCACGATGGCGAAGTGACCATCGACGATGATCCCGAAATTCTTATTGTTCCTCCACGTATTATTATTCATGTAAACGGAATGGGTGAAGTTCACGTTGTATTGCCACACGTACGGCAAGTTGATGTGAAATCCTTCGGCGGCGTTCCGTTCGATGGTATCGTCCTGGAGGATGTAGTGGAAGAGGTTGTTGGAAGCGCGCATATCCCGTGAAAAGTGGTGGATGCCACCACCGTTATCAGTTATTAAAGTGTCGTTTATCATGAACACTTTTTCCGAAATATTGCTTCTGTGGAGGTCCCAATGTGGGGAATGGACGAACATCGCTTCGCGATGATTGTGCGATATATCCGAGCTGATGATCTTTAACGTTTCGTTAGCCTTCCTCAAGAAATGATCGCCGAGTTCGTTCAGGTACCGGTTGTAGTAGGAGACGTGTATCCCATAGACGTTGTTTCTGATTTTAACTCCTTTTATGGTGGCGGTGGGAACCGGGCCCTTTACTATACGATTGTACACATCCTGGATCGGTTCCCTGATCGAGCTTAAGACCAGAACTGTCCCTCCTAAAGCGTAGCTTCCGCTGACGTAATCCAGGATAATCCCGTGACTGCTTGAGGTAGTCGGAAACACCGTTAAATCGCGCTTCAAATTCCAAACATCCGATCTGTTATTGTAAGTTTGAGAATCGTAGATGGTAATAGCTTCGGAACTGCGGTTCTCTATCGGATTCAACAGTTGGATGCCGAGCACAAATCCCGGAATGCATCTTATTCGATACGATCGGGAAATGCTATCCCCGGTGACCGGGGAAGTCACTAAATACTTGGTTTCACCTTGGTTGATGTACAACTCCGTCACGTCGTTCTCGTACGGCATCCAAAACGGCCTGTAGCTAATTTCCGGTTCCTGACTGGCGAACCATCCGGCCAACTCCCTCTGTTGCAGTCCGGTTAACGCCGGATTATGTTCGATCCCAATGTAATTATTCTCGATCAACCCTCCGTGAACCGTAAGCCCCAATTGCTTGAAACTGATCCCGGCACCCTTGTTATTGATAAACTCCGAATTCTTCACTACGTTAATGCTATCCTCCGTGTAAATATCCGAATACATGATCCCCAGGCCGTCGTGGAAATTGTCCGCTATCCGGATATCTTCGAAATTGTGCCGGGCGAAATCCATCTGCAATGCGGGCTTGAAAGCGTTCACGGCGTAATCCAACAATCCCGATTTTTCCACGGTTATGAATTGCAAATTGGATCGTTCGGCGAGCACTCCGAACCTGACTCCGGCCCAAGAAGTTTTATAACATCGAACTCCAACATCGTTCTCGTGCGTGCACGAATTTTCAAAGTCACCCCTCTTCTCGGACCGGCACTTCGTGATATCGATGTCGAAATCTTCGCATTGCACGTTTGCCAAAACGATGCTTTCCGAGGTCCCGGCATCGGGGATTTCATTCCGTTCCAAGAACCAATCGTTTGGGTTGAGTGCCAAGCCAAGTTGGTGACAAACTAACGCTGCATCCTTTATGTTCCAGCCATAATTACAAACTGTACCCCATTCATTGTTGATCTTCACTTGGAGACGACCTTCAGTTTCCGTTTTCCCTCCCAACAATCGTACGGGAACTTTCGACTCGACCTCCACCATTTCCGTCGCGGATTCGACGGCCGGATTTTCCTCCTCGAACGTGGTATCTTCGAACACCATTTCTTCTTTTAGCGTGAATCTGATACTGTCAGGCTCGTCTCCTCTCGCTTCCAATCTTCCCCCGACCATAATTCCGATGGACGGCGGAAATCGTAACGTTACTCCCGGTTCTATCGTCAACTTTCCACCCGGTCTTATATTGATGTCCTTTTCAACCACATATTCGCCCCGAGTTAAAGTTTCTTCGCCTTCAATTTCACCACCGACCGTGCTCGTATCTTTGGTGTTAAATAAGGGAACGTAAAGCTGGTTTATGTTGATTCTTGTCGTCAGAGGATTGGAATTGTGCAATAGGTAAGGGATGTACGAGATTCTGGCTAAATTGTAACGATTGTAACGATGGAAAATCCTGTTGAAAATTGCTTCTTCGCTACTAGAGCCCAGCCAGTTATAAGTGCAATTCAGGACTTTACTTTGATCTTGCAGCTGGCTACCGATTTCATATTTAGACGCGGGATTATCGATGATGTTCCTGAAGATCTCGATGTTACTGGAACCAATGGCGACTGGTGCGGCCACGCGACTGCGAGGATTTAGCAAGGTGGCTGAACCGTCTTCAGGGAGGAACGGTTCGGTAATGGCGTTGTCCCTGACGAAATTTCTCGTGAACAGGATGTATTGGCTCTCGGAATACGGCGATAATCCCATGTTAACCACAAAAATTCCGGTATTTTGCAGAAAATAATTTTGCTGTATGGTGATTTTAAGCGGCAAGATGTTGAACTCCTCCAATGGTTTGTTCATAATGAGTAAGGCTCCGTGTTTACCGTTTTTAAACGAGTTAAATTCGATCCGTCCGTCGATATTTAACGCCGGCTTAATTTTTATCCCTATGCGTTCGTTAGACAAGAAATTATTGTGACCGATTTGCATTCTGAGGTTGTAATTCGATACCCTCCAACAGGATAAGATTTCCAAGGCATCGTTCAGGCTATTTTCGAAAGTATTTCCCGTAATATTAATGTTTGCATCGCCGCAGAAATTACCGTGAAGCACGCCGATATCCAAATTCTTCACGATGTTGGAGTACTGCACCACGCTCGATTGGTTGACGTAGATGTATTCGGTTTCTTTGGTATCGTTCAACCAGACGGCGAGTCCGTATCCTTGATTGGACGTGATCCAAGATCTTGAAATATTCCGACAACCGCCGGTATAAGTGACGTTCACGCCGTCCCCTTCGTTAAAGGAAATTCTACTTTCGGTAATGTTGATGTTACCGACACCGCTGGTTACGTGAAGCCCGGCCACGTGATTATTTTTCGATATGCCGGTATCGTGGATGTGAACGTGCGACTTCAAATTATCGATCGCGACGCCTCGACCGTTATTTTCCGAAATATCCGATCTGCTCACGTTAAGATCGTAAGTCTTGCTCAGTCCCGCCAACAATCTCATATAGATAAAAGTGCGAGTTCTCGGCTCCGCTTTAAATACTATGTAGATCTGGTTGCTGATGGTGGTGACGGCTTGAGGGCGCGTGCCGTTATAAATCTGGAAGCTAATTATGTGCCTGTTATTCGTACTGGAACCGTCATAAACCTCGATGGAAGCGCTCGCATTCCTATCAGTCTCCGCCCGCATGAAATACAGCGTTACAACGTGATCGTACCTGGTTTTAAATATTTTCGTACAATGCCTTTCCCGATTTGAGAAAAGTTCCTGTTCAGCATATACTTGAATGGGGTACGTTTGTCCGGCGGTAGTTGCCAAAGTGCAAAAATCATACACGTCCGATTTATCGTATTTCTCATCGGGCCTCTCTTCGCTGTGGACGTATCTTATCCCGTCTCCTCCATTCTCCGTTATCGTACACTTATCGATATGTGCCAAACCAAACGTCGAATTTACAAAAATCCCGTACCCTCTATTCCCGGTCACTCGACAATTACTTATCTGGAACCCACCATCCGGTAACGTGACATTAATCCCGTTGTAAGCCGAATACATGACGTCCACGTGATCCAAAACCGGCGGGATTCCGTGAACGTGGACGGCGTCTGTGGCGTTTTGATCCCTTCCAGCTCCGGCGTATTTAATAATAACGTGTTCGATCCGCGAATTCGACCTCGGAACGTACAAGGTGTTCTGCAACGTGAGCACCTTCCTAAATTTGGCGTTTTCGAAGCGTATTCCTCGCCAGAAAGGTAGAGCCTGGTCGTGTCGAGGAAGACACGAAATCGCCAAATCCGGATGATAATCGCAAACGCCGGCGCCCATCTGTCTGGAACTCCATTGGCATTCGAATATCGTGGATTCCGTTCCGTGACAGTTGGGTTCTTCGTACAAAGGCGAGGTTTCAACGGCATTTCTCGGTTGAACCAGTTGAAGAACGAACCGCCTTGGAATCCCAGTTGCCGACAAGCGGTCTCCATATCTGCCAACGTCCAGCTAAAGTGAAGAAGAAAGAATTAAGGTTATTCTTTAAATAATTTATTTATATATTTGTTAAGAGAAACCTTGTTATACGATGTGTGTAAATAAAGTAGTGAGAATGGTAGCGTAGTATTTAGTCAGGCAACACTGAAGACACGGGACTTGGAGGGGAGGTAGATGAATATGTGATACGACATCAGTGCGAGTTGAAACTTCCTAGAGTGACGTTGTTTGCCCGTGACGATTGTTTTAGTGAAGCAGGATTTGCTTGTGCGTTCTGACAATAAGTGACACGAATTTCGAGTAACGGTGGTTTTGTTTCAGACTTGGATACAGTGCAATGTAAACTTCAGCAGGCATACAGAGCCATCGTGTTGTCAAGGGCCCATGTGCTTCGGTGGTTTTAGGTATTTGCAGAAGGAAGAGATATATATATATTTCGTGACCTTTTTATACTTATCTTATATGATAACGTGAAAGAATAACCTTATTTATCATAGAAGGAAGAGAGTCGAAAAAGGCAAAAATGGACAAGTCAAAGATCAAAAGCATGCTGATTTGCTTTCTTGATAGCCGGGAAATCAATCGCAAAGAGTTTGTGCCTCAAGGCCAAGGGGTCAATCAAAACTTTTGCCGAAAGGTTCTCGAAAGAATTCGAGAAAGGATCACGCGCGTGAAATCAAACATGAAAAAGAGCTGTGTGTTGTATCACGACAATGCGTGTAGCCACACAGCAACTTCAGTAAACCGTCTTTTGGCCAGTAAAAATATTCCTGTGGCTGCTGAGCCTCCTGATTCGCACGACTTGTGCCTTTTTCCTCTTCCCGAGATTGAATCAGCACCTCAAGGGACGTCGTTTTGGGGTACTGCACACCATTTAAACGGCTGCAACCGATCAAATGAAGGCTATGCCAGTATCCGAGTTCCAACATTGCTACGGGGCAATTACTTCGAGCTAGACTATGCTATTGGAATAGAATAAGCGAAAAAATCGGTGTGTGTATGTGAGAAAGTGAAAAGCGATACTACGGATTATTGTATTGTAATAGCAATAACTAACGCGAAGTTGAATTACAGTAAATGAAGTTCCCGCAAATTGATGAACTGACGAGTAACTCAACAGTTGGTTTCCATACAGGATCGCATTTTGTAGTGTATGAAAAGATACAAAGCAGAACGAGGTGCTGCTGGAAAGGTCAGCAAATGTCAGATGCAGACATTTTCGCCTTAAGTGTGATTCGTACTTCAAATTGATCGGATTTTCTGCTCCATTCTATTGCTGCGATTCGTGCGATTAAAGCCACTATTTCACTTTAAACCGCATGTTTCTCGACTTCTGCACATAACAGAAACACACCTTTGAACTCAAATTAGAATAGATTCTGACCTGAGAGGAGCACAATGAACTTAATATTTAGTTTACGACAAATTATAGAGGGGAAGTGCTACAATACAACTCCACATAAGATACTTTATAGATTTGGAACAAACATTCGATAATCTATCTAGAGAAGAAATGAGGAAAATATTACAATAGAAGGGAATAAAAGACAAGTTAAGACTATTAAAAGTCTGTATAAAGACATAAGAAAGAATTTGTAACAAACAAAGAATGTCAAGCGGTGCTAGTAGTTCTCTATCAACCAAGTTCGACACGGCTCTAAGACAAACGAACTTAGTGAAAAAGAATGAGAAAATCAGCCCATCACGAGATGGATAAACGTCTTCTTAAGTGGTTTACACAAAAAGGATAAGAAAACTGTCCTCTAAGTGGTATTATTCTACAAGGAAAAGCTAATGTAATGGGTAGTAAAATTGAAAACAAAGACTGTAAGTGTTCTAGAAGTTACATTGAACGTTTTAAAATGAGACATAATATCTGAGGAGGAAAAAGTGCGGGTCAGTCAGCAGCAGTAGATATGAATGTTGTTAATGACTGTTAATGACTTCTTAATGTTTGGCCCGATATGTGTAATACTGATGAGAGAAGACTCTTTTACCAAATGACTCCTGATAAGATTTGTGAGAGGAAGTAGTGCTGGAGAGAAGTTATCTAAGGTGAGGATTATTGTTTTAGTAGTTGCTAATATGCCTGGAACAGCAAAAAGAAAATTGTTGGATCTAGGCAAATCTCCCAGTCCTAGAACAGATAAATGCCTGTAAAATACAAATCACACAGTAAAGCATGGATGACCTCTGAAATTTGCTTGAATAGGAGGTTAAAACGGGAAAATAGGAACATTGTACTTGTAATTGATAAGTGTTCAGCCAATCCTAAAGTGAAGCTAAATTAAATTGAATTGGTTTTCATGCCTCCCGACACCAGTCTAAAATTATAACCCCAAGGATCAAGATCATTGTTTAAAAAACCATTACAGAAATGTTGTACAGATGATAGATGCGATAGATAATGGAAACAAATTTTCAGTTAGTCTTTTAGATGCAGTAAATTCTATTCACATGGCTTGGCAGAAGGACAGCAGAGACACTAAAGCAAACTGACTTAAGCATGCAGAACTTTCCGGAAAGAGTGATGAATTTGATTCAGATGATGCGCTTGCTGCAACTGAATGGTTAAAAGAACATGAAGATGATGTGCGATTGAGTAGTCCGTTATCTTGTGGTAGTACATGGTCACTTATGAAAAAAAAGAAACACTACTTTGTTACACTACCACTTTGTTTTTATTTATATAAGTTAAAAGCTGAAGAATGCAACAGGTGTTACGTAGGCCAGACAGGAAGAAGTTTCATTACGCGTTTTAAAGAACACAAATCGTCCTATCACCTAGAAAAACATAGTGCAAATTTTGCTAATCACTTCCCAGAAACCACACATAAGCTTCCTAAAGCTAATAACATAAAGACACCGCATCGAAAAGCCGCAAATTTAATGTATTAGAATCAATAGAAATTTACAAACACAGCAAGGATAAAGGGACAACCTTCCTTAACGACCAAATAGACCTAATGACGTTTCAATTGTTTGACTTATTCTAAGTATTTTTTAATATCATATAGTTAATTGATTTCTATCTTACTTGATGATCAAATATATCTAATGACGTACTCAAAGTTTCACTTATTCTAAGTATTTTTGCAGAAAGAATCCAGCATATAAAAAGTTATTTAAACATAGTTATAAGATACCAGTTTAACAATGTAACAGTGTTTACGAAACTGCAGTCACGTTTTTTAAATAAAAACAAAGTGATAGTGTAACAAAGTAGTGTTTTTCTTTTCATAAGTGACATGAAGATGACCCTGAACTTGTTTGTGTAGAAGTCGATGGTGCAGTGAAATAGCACTGACAGAGAAATTCAGTGAATTTAATTTTGAAGAATGTGTTGGGATTGATGATGACATAATGATACGAAAAGCGTTAACTGATGAGCAGAGTATAGAATTGGTGACATCAATCATGTGACGAACCAGAGGAAAATGAGTCTGATGAAGATGTTGATGTTCATGTTTCTTCTGTTAATGAAATGATGCGAAAAATGACAGATCCTCGCAACTTTTTAGAATCACGTACTGTTCCAGAACATGTATGGAATAAATACTTTTCTAGTAGACATGTATAGATAAAAATAACTGACTTAAGTTATTGTATGTATTGAGTTCGGGGTGTTGTCTTGATTTAATTAATGTTTTTTATAGAGATTTTTTCTTATTTATTTTAGTTTGTAAACCACACACGATACATTTTATATTAATTCCAACGTAGTATTATAATACATACATACATATATAGGTAAATACAGTTTAAACAAATTCAGTTTTTGTTTTACCGTTTATGTTAAACTTCGGATATAATGAACATCTTCCGTTGCATTTTTTGAGTTCACTACAACCGGACATTACTGTATTATAATTATAATTAACTCCCACATAAATTATTTCACGAGAAACCCCGCCACAATAAACAAATTGCATGTGGAGAATTAAGGATCTGTAAGAGGTTGGTAATAGTTTACGTGGAAATCGAATGTATGGTGTTTCACATGCTTTTCAGCTTTTGTATTTGCATTATCAAACCTTGATGCTGGGAAGAAGAAAATGCCCGGTGAATTTTCTTTTGTAGACGCATTGGTGATAACGGTTTAAAATCATTCTGAACCATCAAAAAGCAACGCTTAATATTGGAAAATAATAGACTTCGAAATCATAGAAGATTCAAGATTATCACAAAGGCCCGTAATCATCCAAAATAGTCCTTGCGGGTAACAGAAAGTCACTGCTAAAATGCGATTTCGTTGGAGAATGTGAAGGAACCTTCTTCATAGCCTGAATATCAGTGCATAGTCTGCTTTCTCGGGATAGCTCCGATAAATGACTACCTCAAACACAACGAAATCAAATTTCCCAACAGATTGGAAAAAATTCACTTTAGTTCTATTCATCATCGTATTATAAGTGAAAAGATCATAATTACTTTTTCGAATTCGTGCACACGCTCCTCCATATTCCGTTATTTTTCAACTGTACTCGTCCAGCCAAGATGCTCGGTCCATCAACCAAGCGAATATCTGGTAGCAGAATGTTCCTCGCCGATGCGTCTCGTGACGTGGTTAACGTGATGGCCTCTTCCGCTGTTCCCTGCGACAGAAAAAGAATAGAAATTAATGTTTGTTCACGTACGTTATATTCGAGCATGTTATGCCATAGAATCTTTTACAGTATCTTACAAACACACACATGTAGAAATGTGAATAAGTAAAGATATATTCAAGGTGTTAGTCGGTTGCAAATCATTGCAATTTCCTGCGGCTAACAGTAAAGAATCCAAATAATATCGCGATGAATCATGATACATATAGATGATGATGCGCTCGATGATTTTGCAAGCAGGTGCAAGCATACGTTACCACCGACTTGTAAATCTACGGCGATTATCTATGAAGGTGATTATCTATAAACTTGATTTCTCCAACGCATTATCGCCGTGGTTGGAGTACGAGAAACCATAAACTTGTTTTATGGTGTATTTGCGCTTTCAACGAACGCGAATGAAAATCTATAATTATCCGGAATGTCTATGTAATGATGTAATGACAGAACTATTTGATGAAGTAAGAACTATTGAATTATAGATAATAAGTGTGGACAACGCGATTTCTCAGTTTAATTTTAGCTTAAGTGCTTAGAAAATGAAAGTAAATATCTAAAGAAATTTCCTTCTGGTGCAAATGATGACTTTTCCCGAACTCTCCGTGTAAAGTCCAAATCTTTCTTCCTTCGAGATGTAGTTTGTAACACACGGCAAACGTCAATGTGAAGGATATAATCCCGACCTAATCTGTTTTGATGATGATTTCTTGTGAAAATTGGAAAAGCAATAACAGCAAGTAACTCTACGAAGTCGTTATGAATTAAATCATGTTCAAGTGACTAATTTTCTTCGTACATAAACTATGTACAAATCCACTATGAATATGTATGAATATATATATATGCATAAAATGACCGTGAGAAGTTACGAAACCAAACAAGTATCAGACAAGCAAAGCAAGCGTTAATGGCAAATGCACCGAACCAACCTACTATTCCTTATTCTAATTCTTTTCATTTGACCCCGTGTAATGAATAGGTCACCGTGTTACCTTCTAAAGGAACAAATACATAAGTCGTGCTCGTCTACTGACGAAGAGTTAATTTTACATGCACACGAGATGAAAGTACGCTTCATTAAACGCCGTACGTTCGCGTTAAATTGCCGTTTTGAACGTGCAGATCGTAATTTCGTGGGAATAATATGCAATAAAGTCATCGATAAAGCTGATAAATTATTGGGCGAATGACGAGAAGAAAGCCTCGGTAAGGTAATGCTGCGGGTTAATAAGATTTAAATAGAAAATGATTAGATCGGAAATACGACTGACAGGTGAGGTAGTGGTAATTGGAAGGTCTTTTGAATAAAACGGTGTATAAAATTTATTTAAAATATGATGGGAAAGGTGAGTTTACAATTAGAAATCCGGCATTTCGATTTTGGAATGCATAGAAGAATGAAGTAGTAATTTACAAAATCCTTTCAAAGCAAAACAATCAGCGAGCAAATGAGTACATCAGCTTTTGGTATTGGTTTTATTTAATGATTATTGTTATTGCGGTAATGAAATAATTCCTTTTTCGCCTAATTGTGAAAGAAATTAGTTATATATCGTATACATATATGTATGTTTCGTGACCTGTGTACTTATCTTTTAAATATCCTTTCCTCTACCACTTTCAGGTCAATCAATAGCTGTATTTTCAGAACCTCAAAATAACGTTTTCGGACAACCTTCGTCGGCGAAAATATAACGTTATATATAAACAAGCATTGGTTTTTATTGGGACGCTATCAAGCAACTAACTAAGAACTAGAATTTCTTCAGATATAGGATCTGTAAAAATGTATACAACTGTTTTAATGAGCGAGTGCGCATTTATGCAAACCATAAAAACCTTATATCAAAAAATCTTTGTCGAAACAATTCTGTTCAAGTAGTAGGGGAAAACCCAAAAGAGAAACCTAGCCAAACATTGCCTTTTTGTGAAATGTAAATGTCATCTTAATAAATTACTTCCGTAGGAACGTTGTAAATGTTTATCTAATATTTTAATTTTAATTTTAATTCACAATTTGATATAATAATAATATAATATAACACAGTATATTTTATGCCAAACAGAATAAATCCAAAAGGGAAAATTACACATACAGTTATATATATCAAAGCTGTATGATCTTCTTAAACAGATATGAATATGTTCCTAAAAAAAAAACACCGGGGGTATTGCAAATTAACTAGAACAAAAGTAATTATATGGAACTCAAGAACAACATCATAAACGTGAGAGACAGAAATTAACTATTCAAACTGGTGAAAAAGGGCCCTACGAGTTTGAAGAAGTGGAGGACTACATGTACCTAGGAGCTTTGATAGATAACAAGTGCAACGAAGAAACCGAAATAGACCTAAGGGATAGCAAAGAACAAGTGGGCAGTGAGAATCTCCAGAATATTAAAGTCATGTCATCTAGTATAATAATAATAATAGTCTTTTAACATTCTATATATAAGAATAATATAACAATGTACAATATAAGAAAAATATACGTATATGAAACAAAAAGAAAAAAATAAATATTATGAATGAACCACAAGGGGAGTTCAGATGTAGTATGACACTACTCTGCTTTTAAACCCAACCCTTGAAATAAATAACAAAGCAGAAATAATGGAATATACTGAAGCTACCCTAAAAACTAAACCTAAAACTAAATTCTGTAAGGCATGTTGCATACATATTCGTATAACATGCAAGAAAAGAAGAATTTAACCCTTAAACTGCTCATACCCAAAGTATTCTGCTTTCAAAACAAATTAAAGTAAATTAAAATGTATACGCATATACTCAACAATTGCTACCTAGTATAGGACATAAACAAAATTATATCAAATTATATCACCCAAAAATCAATCGGAAGTAACAAACAAATAATATAATGATTGTGCATTGCATATTTACTGGTTCAGTGTCACCAATACAAAACCATCACTAGATGTAACAATTATATATCAAGACAATTTGAAAAATACAAAATGTTTCTATAACAAGAAATAGCTAACCAACAATAAAAAGCAATCAATTAAATGCATATCGCCAAAAATAATAAAAAAGAAAAACCAATATTGAAATATATTCAAAATAAAACTATTTTTCCTAAACACTAAAAGAAATATAAAGTTTCTGTATTTCTTAACTTGGGAAAAAAGCCCGTGTATTACCAAGCAAGTAAGAAAAGGGTGTTCTCACATGAACACGTTACAACAAACAATTAAGATAAATTCATATTAAATCGCCCCTATTGTTAATTATACGTATTTTACCTTCAGTTTTGATAAATATTTTTCCATCGTACGTCCACACCGATTTACCCTCATTACTTCTTTGCCGCATATCGCAGTAGTTGATATCTACCTATTGTTAAATCTTCATTGACGACAATCTGTGTGCCTTTCAACTTGCTTTTTTCACTAAACACCAGTTTTTCAATATTACGGCTGATAAATTTAACAATTATAGGTCGATGGTTTTCGGCTTTACCGGATAATCGATGACTATAATGAATTAAATCAGTCGTCACGTCAAGTCCTAACTTCTCTCTACAATGTTTACTTACGACAGCACTAGTATCTTAATCTTTTTCCCCAGGTAACCCAAATATTCGTAGGTTGTTACGACGAGAATATTGTTCAAGTTGATCAATCTATATGTATATATAATTTCCTTATTTGTGTGTTCCTCTTTTTTGTCTATCCAGAGCTTTTTGAAGTCCACTGATGGGCTAGAAAGCTGAAAGTTGGCATGCATATAGTAAAACGCCTAGGCCAAATCCTAACGTAGGCGAATTTTTGATTTTTGGCCTGTGGGCGGAGAATTAAGACGAAAAAGGGGAGTGGAAAAATTCAATTTTTTAACATTTTAGCTTATATTAAAGCCCCTTAATGACATAGGAAGCTGAAAATTGCCTAGCATGTAGTCCTAACAATCCTTATTTGTGTGTTCCTCTTTCTTTGCCTATCCAGAGCTTTTTACAGCCCACTGATGGGCTAGAAAGCGGAAAATTGACACGCATATAGTCCTAACAATGGAGCATAGCCTGAAGTAGTCGGATCTAAGATTTTTGGAAAATTTTATAAAACATTCTCGAAATCAAACCACTTCCAAAAATCAATGTGGAACATACTTGCATAGTACAGTTGAATTCATCATCAATAATTATTTTTGTACCGTTTAAAGAACTTCTTGATTTTGTAAATAAATTTTTTGCTTCTTTTCTGCCAAGCAGATTTTCTTTTTCTTCCTGCCTGGCAGGGACAGGCTTAACAGCTAGTTTGTTTATAATTATCGCGTTTCATCACTTCCAATTGAGATTCAAGTTGGCCCACCTTTGCGACGTATTCCTTGATTTCATCCTGCAGTTTTAGCACCATTTGATCATGTATTTTATTAACTAGATCGCCGATGAATGTTTTTGAAGACAGAACTTGTTCAACAACTTTCTTAATGCGAGTTTCATCATCTCCCGAACTATCAAACCGCGTTCGACTATCAGAAGGCATTTTAAAGTAAATATCAACAACTCACAAATGACTTGCTGCAACGCACTCAAGAGCGACTACTCACCAAGACAGCTCATCACAGAATGAAATAGTAGTAGTGATCAAATCCCGAAAAATGTAGTCAAATTTAGTGAGAGTTGAAGACAATATAACATCGACGTATATACAATGGTAAAACCCGAAAGGAACGAAAAGCAGGGGAGGCTGAGGAGAAAATGGAGAGAAGCAACAAGTAAAGACCTAGCAGGAAAAGACGTCTCGAACTGGGGGAAATCTTGAAGGACAGAAAAGAGCGGAAATCGCTAACGAAGAAATGGACTTGAGAGGTCTGTGAACGCTTTTATCTATCTGTTTATGTTCCTGAAAATAATGTCCGCCTTACGTGCCCAAAATCAGGCACCTAAGATAATGTAGTTTAAATCTGGCTTTTGTCTTGTCAAATGCTAATTCACTTTGAAATCATTATTTACATATGTATATCATTATAGTGCACTGAAGTGCTGTTAAAAAAATGTAAGTAATTACATTACTTGGGGAAGAATGATCAATAAGGAGCCTAGGCAATGGATTTAGAGTGTCCAAAGGTACTATTCATGACATTAAAAAGAAATGGCTACATCAAAATTGACATGATCAAGACAAACAATTGGTTTGTACTGTTAAAAAACAGTCTAAATAGCTTATAAGACTTCCAGATTTTTGTTGCCGCAATAGTACCATTTGTGCGCTGCGAAGAATATTAATTTAAGCAACAAGTATGCTGAATGTATCCATAATTCCTGAGGCAAGCCGAGGAATATGAAAGCTCAATCTTGACAGCAGATCGGGAGTGTCAATTTGATTGTCGATAAGATTGACAACGAATAGGATACTATGTCTTCCTTTCCGGTTGCGCAATTGCTCAGTAATTCAACGTATTCAATACTACGTTCAGGATAAGTGTCATTCAGTTTGAAGCTTAGATACTTTGAAAATTTACACTGAACCTTCCGATCTGATTTCTTCAAAGGTTATAGGTGGAGTGCCAAAATCACTAACGCATACTCAAATTTATTGCCTATACAAGAAAAAAATAGTATTTTAGGAGAAGTTAGATTACTGAAATCTCTTGAACTTCTCTTGATAAAACCTAGCGATTTATAAACTGAATTGTTTATATTCTGCACATGGTTCGCAAAGATCAACTTAACATCATAATTTGCACCCAGATTTTCGCAGATTCTTTCCGAGACAAAGACACGTGTACGATGATAATGTCTATTTTAGTCGGTTGGTAAGTGACTAAACTATGCAAATTTTGGTTATTTATAATCCCTGAAGGAACAAACAAAAAGGAAAATGATGGCAAACTGATATGATAGAAGTAGGGTTTGGGAGGAATTTACGATGTTAACATTTCTTTTGTAGCATCATTACGGCAACATTGCCCGGGAACTAATTTACGTCCGTGCTCATACATCGAGAAGATGGAAGCAGCTATTACCAGAAAAAAATGACTTCTTCAAACCATATACTGGCTTCTGCTTCAAAAGGCTTTTTATTTAACGAAGGTTTCTGGACTGGATACAACCATGTTCTATTTTCTATGACCTGCAGCAAGTCTTCGGTTTGAGCTTCGCTTAAATTTCTTCATACTTTTACTCTCCAAATTTCTTCAAATCATTGATTTACAGAACAAAGCTATCCATTGCTACCGGAAGACGCTACTAGGGTTACCATTAAAAATACCACGTTCATAAAAACTAGTCCTATCTAATAACTAGCTTCCTTTTTTTCGCAAATTATTAATTATATGTTATTTAAGTTAATCATCTTTTAAAAGGAAAAGTAATATGCTTTCTGTGAGGAGCACATAAGTATAGAACTAAAAAAATCACGTCACTAATGTACCATCAATTTATATATATATGTATATATATATATACTTCTTCTGGCTAAAGTAACCGGAAACAACACATTTAAATCCAACATCGTCGGCGCAAAGTCAGTAAATATCTCCCAAGGCGTACATAATTATAGATAAACCGCGCTCCAGTAAACACACACGTTCGATCTGCGCGTACTTACAATTTCCGTCTCTTAGAGGTAGTAGGTACACATAAACTATTCACCAGGTCAATGGCATTATGCAATCTTTTTATCCTAGCGCGTGCTTTCCTTACGGGGTTCACCTTCACCATAATTTCGTCATTTTTGCCGCTAAGTAGTTTACGAAGAAGAAGAAGAGTAGTCAAACCGGATTTAAACTGTCGTTCGTATAGAGAAGCACTACTACTCGAAGAAGGAGCTCTCTCCTACTTGTCCATCTATAATAGGCGATAGTCTTGCGTGTTTATTTAGCAGGTAAATATGCGTTCGGGGATGACATGGGTATAGAAGTGTAGATGGAATCGATAGGAAAATGCGTGGAAGCGAATGCTTAAGTAGTGAGTGCGATGAAGATCTTCCAGAAACATTGGAAGAAATTGCCAAATATAAGCATTGTCCTTGTTTATCTTTTGACACTACAGTAAGTATAAATATACTTGAAGTCTTTCTCGTCGCAGAAAAGTGAAATTAATAACGATAATGAGCTGTGTATAGGTGATATTTAATTATTGAAAACTCCCTAACAAGGATGAGAAGATTCTTAGAAATCTGGAAACTTGGAGATTATCATGTATTCTTCTTGGATTGCCTTTTTCAGGCATCTTTAATAAAGTAAAAAAGCTCCACTGAGGATGGCAACTTAGTTGCTGACATACGTATCTGGAATTATTTCCGAAAGGCATGGCAAGGGTAATTTTAGTTCTTTTATATGAAGTAATCGGTTTCTATTATGATAGACCTTCACGAGGCAAAACAACTTTGAATATTTTCCGTGATTGATAGTAAGTATGGTTACGGAAAAACTTAGGGAATAAGATCTTTGCATTCCCTTCTTCTTTTCCTTCTGCTGCCCCCCTTCCTCCCTCGCCCCGAAGTTTACAGTTTTTACTTCGCATGCCTATCTATTTTACAAATCTCCTTCTCTTCCTTGGATCTCCCTCAATCCATCTTCCTTCTGACATACGTTTAATATATCCGTACCATTGTAATACCATGTTGTTTTTTTTTGTAATTGAACGTATCATTCGCACTTCTTTGTTTCGTACTCTATCCTTTCTGGTTATTTGTAACAATCTTCGCATGAATTACATTTCCATCGTTCTAATTTTATACCCGCTTCTCGTTGTAGCAATAAGCTGCTATAAGATCTATACCTATACTATAATAGATTCTTTCTATTCAAAGAATTTGGCACGATGAAGTACATTCTGCTTCTAAAAAGGAACTTACGATCAAATTCTCTGAACATCTTAAGGTTGAGACGGATTATAGGACGAGGCACTATTCCAAGTGACCCTCACCGACGTCGTTCTAATTCTTATATTCACTGAATCCTCATGCAAAATGAAAATTACCTTTCCCTAGGCTAAAAATCAATCAGCACAAAGCGATTCAAAGGACCGTTGTCTTTGTTTAACCTTTGGGTTGGCTAGAAGGTCAAAAAAAAAAAACAAAAATAGCCCTTTCAAAACCAAATTCCAAGAAGAGGGGAAGATATTTTTTTCGAAGAATGAACATCAATCAATGGAAGGATAAAGGAATATACAGTAGCAACAAATCTTCTGTTTCATCCATTTAGACACGAACTGTAGTGATAATTATGTGATCTAAGGGCGAGCTTTTATTATATAAACAACTTGCGCTTGCTCTATCATTGCTAGAATGACCTACGATAAAGTAAGGGGTGTTTCTAATATTTCAGCGAATTGAATGTACATATATCACAGATTGTTTTTATTATCTTTGACAACTTCGTCTTATTGCTTCTCCGGAATATCATCCTTTAAGCATTATCACAAAATCTAAACACATGATTACAGCTTAATGCTTACATATTATTATGCAATCTCGATTTATTTTATTATGTTCTTCTTCTCCGGTTCTTTATTCCAACGAAAGAAACAGAAAATTGTGTTACAAAAAGCGGCTTTTAAGTTGTTATAAAGACTATGACAGAAGAATTTTTTTTTTGTTCAAACTACTTTATTGTTCTTCAAAATATTCATTCACTTTTGCACGCATTCAAACCAATTTTAGAACCATTTCTTCCACTCTAAAGTTTTAAATTTTTGGGGGCTTCGGCAGCTTCTTGAGGTGCTGTTTTCCTCGCCACTGTTTTTACAATAAAAATGCCAAATTTCACGAAAGTAGTAGTGACACATCTCAATAACACCATCGAGTGGTAGTTAGTAAAAACATAAAAGGCACCCTTCGTAAACCTTATAATTATCAAAATCAATTCGATTATGGAACAAGACAAGTCGGTCCTTTTATTCAAGAAGGAGGACGAAGGAGTATTAACGCTCTTTTCGTGTCAATTTTTTTGTTCTCCACTAAGCTGTAAAATAAAAATGCAAAGTTGATCTCCATATCGTCCAATTTGAAATCTTCAAATATCAATCTAATTTGCAGCGTTACGGAGATAAATACGCCAACATCATTTCCCATCCAACCGTGCATTTAAGAGATCCTTTCGTTGATATTGCTTCCATCTTTTTTTTCGATTATACGAGTCAAAGCGCTGGATGAACGTAATCCTAGCCATGATTAGTAACGTGTTACTAATACCGGCGTAACAATGAACTCAATTACGTTCCTTCGAAAGCCTCAGAATCATAGCTGTGTTGTTAGAAAGGTAATTGTACACTTATGATAGAAATCGATACCTTTCAACTAGGTACATACAAGTGTATGTATGTTATATGTACAGTCGTAATTGCTCTCCCTTCGTCTGACCACCGTAATACATTTCTTTAAGAAATTACATGTTACTGTTGGATAGCGTTTAAAAGGGGAGAAATATAATTATTATTGCGATAGCTTTTCATTATTTACGGTATTGAGGATCATAAAGTAAATGAGAATCAAATCAGATTGGAAATGTAATGATTTCCGTAGCAATGGTTTAAATGTAATGAAATCAGTGGAAGTACGTATGTACGTGGACGAATCGTAAAGTAAGTTCCGTTTGGTTATTAAGAAAATGTACCAATACATGAATACCAAAAGAAAGATGGATCCCGGAAAAGTTAATAAGAGTAATAAAAAGTTTATATAGAAACAACTATAGCTATGTGAGAATTAATAATATGAAGTCAGACATGTTAGAAACTGGGGATGGACTGAGACAAGGCGGAGTTATCAGAACACTCTATGTTTACAATATTCATGGAGAACATCATTAAAGAATGCAATGCAAAAACGGAAGGAGTCCACATAGGATACAGGAACCTGACCTCCATAAGAATATCAACATGCGCTTTAGCGGACGAAGTGGCTATCGTCGTTAACGACGAGGAAGAACTAGAAAAGGATCTACTGATATGGAAATACACCTTAGAAAAATACACAATGAAACTAAACCTAAGCAAGAGTAATGGTCTTTGCAAAATAGAAAGAAAATATTAACATCAAAATAAATGACGCAAGACTAGAACAAGTAAACGACTTTAATTATCTGGGGGTGCTGATTCAAAACAATGGGTCCGAAGGATAATAAACCAAAGCAAGCAAGACACTCTACTCCCTGAACCAGAACTTCTTAAACAAGAAAGAGGTATTACCAAAAACTAAAATGAATGTATATAATACAATATACAGACCCATATTAACCTACGGTTGTGAATCATGGATTCTCTCAACAAGAACAATTAACAAGATACAAGCGATGGAAATAAAATTTCTAAGAAAAATGAGAGGTGTCACGCTGATGGATAGAATAAGAAGCAACAAAATTAGAGAAGACTTGGAAATAGATTCAATACAAGAATTCGCAAAGCATAGACAACTGGCATGGTGGGGACATCTGCAAATGATGAGTTGCGATAGACAAGTCAAACAAATATGACCATCAACAACCTGGGACAGAAAAATGGGACCAATACTGACCAGCAAAGGTAGTACTTGGAACGGAGCAAAGAAAACGGCGGAGAACAAGAAGCTCTAGAATAAGTCTGTATATGAACTGTAATTATTTGAATTATTGTAGTTCTACACCTTACGGTAAAAGGGTATTTAATAATATATATATATATATACACCAATACATAAAGAGATTTTTATTATATACAACTTAAACTTTTTTCTGCATAGTTGCCATTAAGATTGAGACATTTGTCATAGCAATGAACCGGTTTCTTATTGCCCTCTCCATAGAACTCTGAATTAAGTCATGCTGTAACACTGTCCTGCAGCTCTTCATCGCTCTCAAACTGTTCAGGCCAAAGATCGCCGATTTTCACGAATTTTCTCTTCGACATTACCTAAAAAGTTCGTCCGTGACAATAGTTGGTCTTCCACTCCGTTCCTCATCATGGACATTAGTTCGTTCTTCTCGAAACATACGGCAGCATCTTCTAACCACACTGCCCCTCATGACATTTTCACCGTACACAGAATAAATTTCACGATGAATCTCAGCAGTCGCCGGGATTTTCAATTGCAGCAGCCATTTGAAACGACGAAAATAGCACGAAAATATGTCACTAGCACTGCCAGACTCACATTGATCCAGACTACACCGCAGCGCTGCAATCACGTTGATATTCCCGCTCCTCTGCCCACAAGGCGGAAACGGAACTTACTTTACGAATCGTCCTCGTATATTATAAATTGCAGTGTATTTAGAATAAATTAGAATTTGATACATAGTGTAAATGCTTACAACAAAATATTCAGAAAAGTATAACGAAGAACTGAATAATCAATATGGAGCGTTATGTGATTACTATTAACATTATCATTATTGTATTATTAAGCACATCTGCAAGAAATTATTTATTTTATTCAACTTTGTATTTGCTAAACGTAATCCCCGCAATTTATTTGTCGTTTCCACAATGCTTAAATCATGACAACAATGTAGGTACAATGGAATTGCTTACAGTTTAACGAAGTTTAACGGTTATACATATTGGAAATGTTAGTGACTTCAACACCGGAAAAGGATATTATTGTATGGACGTGTTTGTAATCTACATGAATCCCGCCTGTATTCAATCTGTTTGCTTTTTGTCTTCACTATAGAAATATGTTTATCTACTTCATCACATTGCAAGTATGCGCGGGCATTGTTCTACATACAAATATTCTAGTTGAAAATCATCACCTATCACCTATCTAGCAACAATCGTACATATTTTAAGCGTATAAATATTATTTTGGTACTATGTTGAAATGTACTTACTTTTTCGTACTCAATAAGTGTGTAAACATTCGCATTTCGTGCAATCATTGTCGCAATAAAAATTAATAAGTATCCAACTAGCGTCTAACCGAATCTCCGAACAAGTTGTTTATCAGATTATTTGCTTAATCAACATAAGATTTTAAATTATCTAATCAACGCTTAGATGTCCTTTTATCTAATATTCTTAGCTAGATTAAGCGAAACTAGCATCTCTAGTAGTGTCTAAAAGAATAAGATTGTGTAGGTTGTATCTGTCGAATACCGATCGTTTAGCTTTCGTTTGTTAAAAAAACTGGTTATTTGATTTTCGATGTCACTGACATGTTTTATAAGAATCCTACTTGTGTGAAATGAAATGTAGGCAAAATTCTTTATACATATCGCTTTTCCACGTGTAATATTTTTACTGTTTGGGATATCAAGACGACAAACAGTCCTCGACGACTTAAGAATCCTAAATATGTGTATACCCTTGAAAATTCAGCAGATTTTGCTGAAATCAGGAAAAAAAGAAAACAGGAGAACGTCGCATTATTCTTTATTATGACAATGCCAACTCTCACAGCACGTTAAACAATTGATAATTTGGATACTTGGACGAATTAAAGGTTCATTTACCGAATATTAAAGAAAAAAAAAGGAGAAGTATTGTGGGACACCCGACAAGAGCAAAGCTCTTTACGCATTTGATGCTTATTCGAATGAAAGGTAAAATTCTATAATTGAATAAACAATATGTAAAGCAAAAGTATTTCATTTCGAAGTTGATGGTAAGTAAGTTGAAGTTGAGTTTGAAGTAAATTCGAGTCCGAATAATAAGAGCGCCATCTGATGGGGGAAGACGCAATCGTGTGTATGTGTGCGAGTGAGAAAGAACTAACGAAAGAAGAAAGATAGAAGAAAAGCGTCTATCAAGCGTCTCACTTTTTCCCAGTTAACTCTCACATCAGAACCTGCCTAAAAGAGCTTCGCTTCAATTATAAAAAAATGAAAAGTAAGAGGGTTTCAGATATCAACTTTAGAGTGGCAGAAATGGGTTTACACATGTAAAAGTGTGTCCTAGTGCTTGTAACAAAGGATGACAGTGACAGTTACAATTAGTTTTCTCCGTCGACATAATTTCGCTGTTGTTGTGAGCATATGGAGCAGTTTTTCAAAGTTATCTTCAGTATTTGCAATGAGCACTGCGTCGTTTGCGTGACACAATATGGTCTTATGGTTCATTTTACATCCAGGTAGATCTTTTGTGCTATCTCTAAATTTGTTTATTATCAAGGTGAATAAAATTGCACTTAATGAGTCTCCATGACGCGTTCACCCTGCACATTTTATTTTCTTATTTTCGTTCGCAAATGGTATTTTTGTTGTCCCATCTACGTAGATATGTTCTATGGGTTTTATTAATTGGATCGGTGCTCGTTTCTATTTCAAGATATTGATGATGTTACTGTACCGGATGACACGCTTTTTCAAGGCCTACGAAATACATAAAGGCCGGAGTATTATATGCGATCGCTTTCTCGACTATCTGATGTACTACATACAAAGCTCTGTGGAGACGTGTTCTGAAGACCAACATCTTATTTTAAGTGGAGATCATCATCAAGTACAAATGGTAATCAAATTGTACACCAGCGAAGTGTGAAAGAATGCTTATCTAAAACTTCGGCTTTGGTTTCAAAGATTCTATCGTTCAAACTTCTAGCAAAATCTAAAAAATACCTAAAATTTACATACTACGAACGCAAAGTTGTACCAAAATCATTAACAGCACTGTATTAAGATGTACATTAGGGTGGGTCAAACAAAAAATTTTTTTTTCAAATCAACTTCTAATAGTCAAAATATGTTGTCTTATTAAGTCTATTACAAATATGTAAGATATTATTCATTTATCTTTAATGTAATAGCCCGCGCATCGACCTCAAAGTTTGACATAACTTTGGATTTAATGAACACATTCTTCTTCGTTCCTCTTAGAACTTTTACTGTAACGTCTTTTTAGTTCTTTTAATGTACATATATAAAGCAGTGGCTGAGTGGTAAAACTCGCGCTTCACAGTGCGAAGGGCCGGCGTTCGAGACCCGGTAGCGGCAGAGCGTAGCAGTTTAAAATCCTGAAAAATGGATCTGGACCTCTAATAAGCTGCGAAAATGAAGGAAATGCCACTGGGTGGGCCAGGAGCGGTACGGTATATGCGTCTACATATACGGCTCGGTGGCTCCGAACCCCTACACCGAAAGGTAGAGAGGGTAAAAGATTAAGAAGAAGAAGAAGATATAAAGCACTTGTAGATATAACACGCACTGTATTGAATACTTACTGTTTCATAACTACTTTTAAATTCTCTAGAATTTAGACACTAAAACATTTGTATTGTGTACTATATATAAAGCTATATTGTCACGTATATCACATTCGTTTGAAATATACGTAAAAGCATAAGAATAAGCAAGTGATTTTAATAGTGAAACCATAGACTAGAGTAGACCAGACACCTCACACCCATAAACTCACTCTGCGAGGGGTTATATAGAAAAACAAAGAGGAATAGCAAGTGTCAATTCATAAGAAAATTGCGAAAAATTACCAATCGTTAACTATGAAAGAATACAAAGTGAACTTCCTAAAGTAAATTTCGAAGACCTAAGTTCCGATCAGAAATACTTATATGAAATAATAGTATCAGTTATTAGTGGGCACTGCCCCGATCATTTGGCTAACAGATCTCCAGGGAAAACCTCCCATGCCCGATGGTTGACAAAAGCGAACAGAATAGTAAGGCTATACATTTCCACATTAAATCCATCAAATAGCTTTAAAATATTAGCTAAATATTGTATTAAAGTTTACGCTCCAGTCTGGTTTCAAATAAAAACAAATCCAACTTGCAAAGATGGATCCAAAAATTTTTGGAAATTGGTTAAAGATTCTCGATTCCTACCAGCAGAGTATAAACTAATAATAGACCCCGTAATTCAACATAACGCCTATTTTGCCCATCCAGAACATTTGCTTCAGTCGATGTTGTCGGATGAAAGTAAAACAGTGAGAGAGCTTGCAGCCAGGAGAATTCTAAAAGCACGAAATTCGCCCAATACTGGAAAACAACCTCGTGTGTTTGAAGTGCCGCAAATTAATTTTAATGCGAATAACTATCATCATCATCAAGCCTTTCAGTCCGTTGGGCTATGGCTAACGTCTTATGACGTTTTTGAAGTTCTTTTGCTGAGGTGAACTACTCCTCTTGCTCCCTGTGTTTTAAAGCTTGCTATGAGTCCTGGCGGCCTGTGTTATTTTCCTCCATTCTTTCATGTCCCTTGCTCTTGATCTCCAATCGGTTATCTTCATCACTTTTACGTCTTCCTCCACGGCATCTCTCCATCTCTTCCTTGGTCGTCCCTTACCTCTGGGCCATATCGGAATCCACTGGGTTATCTTTAGTAGTATTCCCTCCATATGTTTCCTATTTTGTCTGGATCCTGTTCTGCTTTACCGTTTATATCTTTCACGCTTCTTGTTCTTACTGCTTTATCATTTAGTTGTTTCATATTTCTATAGAATTGTCTTGTGTTATGGCGCCGGCTTGAGTGTTCTACCTCTTCCAGTTTCGAATTTATCCACTCATTCTTTTTGCTTTTATATATCGTGTTTGTTTTGTTTCTCTCCGTCTCATATGTCTTCCTGTCCTCCTGTTTTTTGTGTTAATCCAATCCATTCTGGCTACATTCTTTCGTTTTCTTGCCTTTTCACATTCTCCATCAAACCACTCCTTCGTCTCTGCCTTTTGTTTCGTTGTTTTGAGTGTTTCTTCAGCTGCTTTGGTTATATTTTTCAGGCCCTGCCATGCCTGCTCTATTTCCTGTATGCATATTGTTGCACTTTGTAGACTGTTTGTAATTGTTTCTTCTAATTTTCGCCTTGTTTCTTCGTTTTCTAATAAATCTACCTCCCATTTCTTTGTGTTCTTATTTCCCCAGCGTTGGTGCTTCTTGTTTATGCCTTGTATTATTGCCACCACTAGATAATGGTCTGTTTCTGCTTGTGCTCCCCTAAATGTTCTCGTGTCTGTTGTTTTGTTTCTTACTCCCTTTGTTGCTATTATGTGGTCTATTTGATTTTCCGTTGCTCCTGATGGATGTCTCTATGTGACCTTGTGCTTTCTTGGATGTTCGAATTTGGTTGATAGAAAAGTCATGTTTAACATTCCAGCTAGCTGACTCAGTGTGTGCCCGTTGTCATTAGTGTGTTCATGAATTGTTCCTTTTCCCTTTCCTGCCACTTCTTTCAAATATGATTCTCGTCCTATCTGAGCATTAGCGTCCCCTAATATTATAATTTCATCATTCTTCGGTACTTCTTCACATACCCTGCTTAGATTATCATAGAAGCGGTCATTTTCAGTTTCTTCTGCGACTTCCGTGGGTGCGTATACATTAATAATTGAGATGTTATTAATCTGCATTCTCAGCCTCAGAACTGCCAATCTTCCGTCCACTGGTTTAAATTGCATTATATGATTTACCCACTCTTTCCCTACGTAAAATACCACTCCTCTATTTCCCCGTATCTCTTCGCCGCTGTACAGAAATGTGTACTTGTCTTTTGTTATTTCACCCGAGCCTTTCCATCTAATTTCTTGTACCGCTGCTATGTCTATATCATACTCGTGTAACTCTCTAGCAGTTTCTTCCATTTTCCCTGATCGTAACATAGTTTGAATATTCCACGTTGCTATTCTTATCTGTGTTTTTCTAATATTCTGCTTGTCCTTTCCCAATTTTCTGCTTAAATTAACCTTTTCCAATTGCCTTTCCTTTTCCGTTTCCATCTCATTTGCCATGGTCGTCCTCGTTCTTCCGCTCTCTCTTCTTCTTTTTAGTTTTTTGAGTTTCTGCCCTCGTTTTCCTGTCCGCCCTCAAGCAGAGCCCCTTTCTCTCTATCCCATCTATATTCCCTTCCTTCAATTGTAATTCTTTGGTATCCTATTTTTACTTTTTTCCCGTCTTTTCTTTCTTTATCTCCCACTTGTTTAAGCTTCCTCTGTATTTCTTGTTCGCCTTTTGTTAATTCGTTGTCTATATATATTCTCTCCTTTATTTGTCTAAGTTTACTCTTATTTTTCATCACTGCGTGTTTATCCCTAGTACTTTCCAACTCCATCTTGAATACTGCCTCTCCCATCTTTATCACTTCTCTTATGTTTACGTTTACCTGCATTGTGCTTTTCATAAAATTCTCTAATCCTATCTTGATATCATGCTTATCCTCCGTCGTTAGCTTCATTCCTGTCATCAGCACATTATTCTTTGATATTGTCTTCTCCATTTTGTACATTTTCTTTTCCATATCTATCATTTGTTTCCGCATTATCTCATTTTCTGTCTTCAATTTTTCATTCTCCCCTCTCAGCACTTTCAATTCTTCCTGGTACTCCTTCTGATCTCTCTTTATTTTCCTCACGTCTCTCATCAGTTCTCTCATCATATTCACTAGCTCCCCTTCTCCATCTTTTCCTTTTTGTGGTGTTCTTGCTAATTTCTTGCTTTTCTTGATAATTTCGTAAGTGTCATCATGCGAATAACTATACTGACCTAATAAATTGACAACAAAATGTTTTCGATCTGCCAATTCTTCGAAATATCACTAATGACGAAATTAACGTATTTATTGAGTCTCAATACGGGGAAAACATAATTTTGTTAAAGCTACCATGTCATACGCAAGAAGTTGAACGTAATGTAAAAATAGCGACAGGAAGCATCCCTGTCCTTATGCGATAAACAATCAAGAGAAGGTTTAATACAAGCGAAACTTGAATCCAGGAAAGTTATGCCCAGATTTGAAAGCAAACGAGATTTTGTCGCCAAAAAATAATTGAACTGCTTTTGTTGTTTAATGTTTTATATAACTACTATGTTAATTTTTTGTGTAAATAGTATGTGTTCATTTTTAATTAATAATAATTTTCCTTAATAAAATATTGAATATCAAACAAGTGGTTTCTTTTTTCTAATTTCTGAAATTTTAAACCACATGCGCGGGTTAAAGATGCCACTTAATTTAAGATTTGTTTGGCAATTATTTTTTGTTTAGGCCTAAGACAATAAAATATTACTATTAGAATATGATTAAATAACTTTATTTTTTCCCATACATCAGCGACCCACCCTAACGTACACCACCTGATACTTTTCTCGAACCTGTGCTTTATTTAATCACTTCATTTAATAAAATATGTATGTTTCATGATGTACATATATCTCTTGTTGCCTGCGAGGAACGTGTTTCGAATTAATAATCTGTGGCATTGTATAAGCACTCTTCCACCTACACCATTTAAATGACTGCCAAAGTAACATACACCAAACGAAATTACAAATTCTTCTGGAAATTTGTGCTCGTAATTTGATCGGTCATTATATCCCTATCAAAACTGAATTTCCTTCAAGTACAACATCTGCTGTATTACACACGAAAGGTTTCTTTCATTCATCGTCTTTCATTCGAGAATCCAGTCGTAGGTCATTTTACGCACAGATGACGCATCCATTTGACCCCTTGCGACTTCAAGTAACCGAATTAATTAAGAAAGTAGCTAGACGTCGCTTAAATTGGATTATATTACCGATTTCCTTATTATACTCATTTACCTGACGTATTTCGTTATAACGAGCGAATTTTTTGCGACTCGAACGCGTCAGCGTGGTGGAGTTTGTGTAATCGCGTGAGTACGTGTTTTAATGTTTAAACGATTAAATATTTGTTACTTATATCGCCAAATATTGACATTTTGCAAATTATTATAATACTTATCGGGTATCAGGCAATTCGTTTCGTATCGGTATTGATGTGATATTTGCGTGTTTGCTCAAGATAAGGCTTTTAACAAGTAGGGAATGAATATCGCTATTTCTTTGGATGAAGTAATCTACCCGTATATACATATGTGTCAGCTGTGACAAACTAACTGTTCAAATGTTCAAAATGTCGAAAATAATTCTCGTCTTTGAAGCCAATCATATTGAAATGTATGGGCGTTAATTGTGTCCAAAAGTAAATTAGCATCCGGGAGTAATTGGAAAACCAAGAAAATTATTCTATATTTTGGGAAAAATCTTGCTTGAGTGCTGCTGCTTCATGTATTCTTATTTTTGTCTATTTTGTTGCTTCCATTTCCTTGAAACCCAGCGCCTGGAATGCTTTGTATAAGTTTATAACCTCGCTTAGTTTACTGTCTGTTTCCTCTTCTGTGTTTTTGGCCGAAAAACCGATTCCAGAAATTTGGGCAATTTTTCCTAGTCCCCAGCCAAATATTGTTGACTTCGTTAATCGTTTCTTCTACCTCTTATCGGCTATAAACAAAATCGAACACACTCCAATTCGATAATCTATTTGAAATTCTACGTCACAACGCATCACCTATACCATTCACGATTCGTAGAACAGATTATAATAGCCGAAGGTGCATACACACATATTATTTAATGAATCACCAATCGCCATTAAGTGGACAGTGGTTGAGTCAGCGGAACGAATGACCTAGAAAGTATTTTAATGACATTACATCGAACCAGAAGACAAACTCGTCAAAACGACGTTTTTACAGCCGATATCGAACTGGCGCTCCGAAGAAACGTATTTTACTGTGTACGTCTTTACTTTCCTAGGTGAAGATAAATGACGTTTCTATCTACGTAGAAAAGGTTTATGAGCATATTTTATTTAGAAATCGAGCTCATTAATTCCATACACACGACACATGTGGAATTTTATTGTTAGCGGGAGACGAATGTACTTTTCAAACGCAATAATGGCGGCGTTTATTGAATTGTCCGCTAAGAGTTGATATCCAGACAATAGCGGAGGGGAAAAGAAACAACGTTTACGAAAGAAAAACAATGGTTCACGATTTGCAAAATTCATTAACAAAACGATGCAGCAATGGGAACCACGTATACCAATTTGCATATAATATACACTGAAATAACTATGTGAGAATTAGTTTTTAGGCCGTACAATTTATATTTGTGTAACATTGGTGTCTGCCAGCACAATTACCCTTTTAAATCATTTTGATTTTTCTTCATTTACGTATGTATACAAAGGTATTTACCCACCAATATTTTTGTTTCGATGTTACGTATTTATAGGCAGATTTATTTTGTTATATGATTTTAAAATTGGTACTTCATGTCTATCTATCAACATTTTTTGTAGCTGTAGTCATAAAATTTACGGAATTTCTTGGAATAAGGGTGCGTAAGTATCGCTTTCGAGTGGGATTTTGGGAAATGATACTGCATTTTAGTTAAGAATGCGTCAAATTTTTAATTTATCTTACAAGGAGAAGGCCTAGCCTGCGAAATTGATTTCTCGATGAGACTATCATCAATCGATAGTACGTCAAAAATCATTAGACACGTGTCTCGGCTTCTGTGTAAGTGGGCCTTTGTTTAAGAAATTATAAGGGTTTTGAAAGCCACAGTCGTCGCAATTGCCATACTTGTACCGAGTCGCGCGGTTCCATTGGCACTAATCGCTGCTGGTGTAGTGGTAAAGGGCCTGCCTGCCGACCACGATACTGCTGGTTCGAATCTCCTTGTCGGCATTTTTTTTCTTTTTCGCATTGTAAACCTATCAAATAATCATTTCTGGATGCTCCTCCAACGATGATAAAAGTTTTTTCTCAAAGATAGTCAAATTATCGGGAAATAAATACCATGCAGACACTTTTCGATTCATTTATCTGTATAATCGTGATTTATTGCTCTTTGCATGTGGATGACAGCCGTCATAAAAACATTTGAAGCATAATGTTCCCCGACAACAAGCAACGTCGTTGCAATCGCAGCTTTCACGAGTTAGGGTTCAGAGGGAAGCAAGCTTCCTTTATGTTCATGAATGAAATTCTGTCTGTTAATAATTTTGTTTTATACCAAGCGTGTTTGATCATGTTAAATATCGAACATAATTTGTGGTGGATGATATAATATATTTTGATGGCATCCTCGCGAGTGTTTATATCCCGTTCCTCTTGCAACAAATTTGATGCTATCTTTTAATGATGTCTTTGACTTGCCGGTAAAAATAAACGCTAAGGGGCTGACATAAAGGGGTGCATTTTGGAGGAATAACTTTAACAGTGTAAGTTACTTCGTTTGATTCGTTTGTAAAAATGTCATCGTACATGAGCCAATCTGCCTGTCCTCCCCACGAATCCAGAAGTAACAGGAATTTGTTTTCACATACATAGGGTCTGAGGACTTTTCTTGGTAGTTTATGATCAGTTTTTTTAGTTAATTTTCCAGATTTCGAGCAGGTTACCATGACATTTCCATAGTCTTCGATTAAATCTTCCACTGTTTTTGAAACCCTAGGACCGAAATTTTCACCACTGGTACTCGCGGAATTATCTGCCATGTTCGCCATGATTATTTGACAGGTTTACAATGCGAAAAATAAAAGGGAATGTCGACGAAAAGATTCGAACGACCAGTAGCACTATCGATTGATGATAGTCTCATAGAGAAGTCAATGTCGCAGGCTAGGCCTTCCCATTGTTAGCTTTTGCGAAGGAAACATTATTTAAAATTTACGCTGTCCGAAAACGAAAGAACTTTCAATTGAGATGCGCTCTACAATAATTGATAAAGTGGTCAAAGTAGTGGTCAGATTTCCTTTGGAAGCTGGAAGTACCAAGGTGTTATAAACAAAACACGCAGCGGAAGACCCAGAATCACGACTTCGGTTAAAGATAGGAAGATTGTGATTTTAAGCAAACATAATAGAAGTCTTACTGCATTATAAATAGCAGCACAAGTGAATGTAGAAAAGTTTAATCCCCTCGGTGTGTCAACCGTCAAACGCAGACTTCAAGAGGCAGACCTTAATAACCAAGTACCTGTAACCAAATCTTTGTTACGCGTCTTCAATAAGAAGAAGCGATTGAAAAGGGCTAAAAAACACAAAACCGTACACTTGAAGAATGAACAAAGTTTTGCGAAGTTACGGGTCCAAATTTGTCTTAGTTTAGTTTAGTTAGAGTTTTTGCGCGTAGGTCAACAGGAGAACTGACATCTGATTAATGTTTAGTGCCTACCGTGCAACATGGTGGCACTTCTGTTATGATATGGGACTGTTTTGGTGAAGACAAAATCGGCAATATTTGCAGAATCCAAGAGATGTTAACGAAAATGCGGTACCGGGATATCCTTGAACATAAAATATTGCCATCCGGACTGGGTATTTCTCGACAAGAATTCCACTAAAAATCTCAAGATACCCATTCCTGTAACTCTAAGAACTTTTCATGTTAAAAAATTTGCCGTATTGATCCGTTATGATGAAAAATCATTTTTTTCACGAACTCCAATAGTTACGAAACCAACACCCCAAAATTCGGTCCATTTTCTTATCTCTTTTCACTACACACCAGTTAATGAGCGGAAAGTCCAAATTGTGGTCGATTATGGAGCGATATCTTCACTCGGCCATTTTATGAAATGCAAAACTGACGTGATATCTGTTATCAGCGGCTCAAAAGCCAGAATACTGAATCTCACTAAATTGGCAAAACTTTTCAAGTTTAAGAATCGCCATATTGATCTGTCATTTTGAATCTTGAGTATCAAGGTTTCCTTTTTGTAAATATTTATGCTCCAAATGAGATTATATCGCAGACCGTGACTTTAGCAGTTTTACTGTGGTATATAATGAGTTAAAGAGAAGAACTGCATTCTTCAAACTTAATTAAAATTTCCAGATTAGGATAAAGATAAAAGATGAACCATTACGTTTACGTTCAAAACAGTAATATTGTTTATATACACTCTAATTAAATGTGCATAAATATAGAACGTGATAGTGGTATCTTATCGTAGATATTAACAGATTTATACACCACGAGCCACGATTAGGACATACAAATATGATCATATTCATGCTTGAAGTGCTATTTGTATTTAGCAACAATGCATTCGGTAGAAAAGAGTAAATTTACGGAAAGATACACATATTTACCCTGATTTACTTGTCATAAACTAACATAGAATTAGTCCATTTATAGTACCGTAGTAGATCCATCTAAGGACTGTCACATGGTCCATTTCGTGTGACGGTTCTGGATGTAGAGGAAAAATTTGTGAAGATTCGACGGTTATATCAAACCTCTAACTTGATGTAAGTCGATTAGTTCTCTGGAGTTCAAGGAGATATAAGAGGTGTCTTTCGTCGAATGTTGTGTTTTAATTTCTCTGGATTCTGGGCAGCATCTCTTCAATCCACAATTATTCTACATGTATCCTTCAGTGCAATGGTGACTTATTTAGCATATTTAGGTCTATTCCACGGGGTGCAGATACAGAGCTGCTCTCTACTTAAGAAACGTAGCCTCGGCTGTTGTCGTTGGAACTTTTTCGTTTGAATTCCGTTTATTCCAAGGTTATTTGTTGTCGTAACTTCTTGTCTGGTGTTTTCACATTGGTATTTATATGTTAGCAAACGATCAAACAACAAACGACTCCAAGGTATTTAGCTCTACCGGTACACTCCAAAAGATCCTTCCCGGGATAGCTACATTTCGTTTTTGTCCGCTAACTATGTGCCACGATAAAATTCCCATACTTGAGTTCTAGTAGGGTTTGGTTTTAGGAAATTTTATTGGTGGTCATTAAGTTTATGGTCTCTTCCAGTGTAGATTCCATTTCCTCAAAATCTAAGATGTCGGCGTAAACAAAGCTGTCAGAAGCTTAAAGACACTGACGGGGGCACTCACAGGCCACTATACCTGCAACAAGAACCTACACAAAATGGGCTTATCCAACACGGACACTTGCAGATTCTGCGGTGAAGAAGAGGAGTCAATGGAACACTTGATCACTAACTGTGGGGCACTAGGCCACAGGAGATACAGAATACTATATGCATATACGTTGAGTGAAGAGGACCTATTAACACTCCCTTTGAAGGAGCTGATCCTGTTCCTACACGTATTAAATAAATAAACACAAGGGGAAGCACAATAGATCAACGTGGTCGCAGTGCAAAGGGCTACTTTGGGCCAGACCCCACTCCATTACATTACATTACATTACATTACATTACAAACAAAGCTGTCAGTTCGGGCATGCGTCGGTTGGTTATTTGTGTAAATGCTAAATACGTATGCGGCCAGTAGCAGTACTAGTAATAGTAGTAGGTAGGCAATTTTTCTGTTTTCTCCAGTTGCTCTTCCTTTCTTTTGACACAATGTAAAAACGTCTGTTGTATAACGGTGATTCAATGGTTTTTGTTAGGTTATATTGGGTCTATAACTCGAAAATAAAGGATTCTTTTGCGAAAATATGGCTTTATTTCAATTACATATCAATGAGTACATTATTCAAATTGTCCATTGGAATCTATAACCTTTTTCCATCTCAGGTCATATTTTGGTCGTCTGTCTGCCAATGCTCCCTTCAAATGAATCAATTGTTGACGGTACAACTGCCCCGTGATAGTTTTGCTAGGTTTTAACAGCTTCTGGTCCTACCAAAGAATTTCCCGCAAATGCTGTTTTTTTGGCACGTTGACATGTATGAACACGAAAAAATTGGAATGCTTACACTTCGGCGAATTGGCAAATATTGACAACTAAAACCATACGATGAAGCATTGCCATGAAAGTATTCACAGTATGGTTCTAAGCTGCCTAGTACTACTTACGCCATCTCTTGTAAATTCCTTATTTTCACGTTATACAGGTGCTGTATATCTTAGCCAGCATGATCTATGCTTTACGGGGTCGTATTCGGCCGTAAGATCGACTAAGGCTATTTCTGTTATCGCTCTCTGTTAGAAACATTCCTCTGTGATTTCTTTAAGATTCACTACCTAGGCTGTGGAGGATTTGCCCGGGCTGTAGCCTGTTTGTTACTGGATTCAAATCTAAATGTTCTTGAAGGCGATTGAGAATAAGGTATTCATATAGTTTGAACATGTGTCAGAATATGTGGTTGGACAGTAGCTAATCGACAGCTACAGAATACAGTATATTAATTTTTACAGAAAACCGTCATTGGTTTCCGATATATTTGCACTAGGCCGATTGGACATCTTGTTTGCGAAATAACTATTCCTGGTCATCAGCATGAATGGCAGTTCAATGGTCGGTGCAACTCCTGTACAGGCACTAGCTATTTGATGGACGAAGTGAACCATTATACTTAATTACATAACTTTATAATCCTTGGACTTTCCGATACATGCAAAAATAAATGTATAAGTACAAGAAGTGAAATAGCAAGGAAAGAGCACAAAGAGGGACTAGAAAAGAAAAAGCAATAAGAGGGGCAAAGGAATTGACCTAATAATCGAAGTAGTTCCAGAATTTTGTAAAGGCGACGTGGAAAATATATCGATAAGTACACGGCGAAAATTTCTTACTTTATGTCGTACATGCTTACCAGTAAATATTTTACTTAACTTTATATCGAAAGGTAGAAACGATAAAAGATTAAGAAAGAAGACGAAGAAGTATTTTACTTTATTGGAAAACATACGTACATCGGGCATGATTGGAATATATCAAATTCCATACCAAAGTAATTCACTGCAATGCACTATTAATCCCATTATTTTTTCTAATGATAATTATCTTAATCCCATGAATATGACATATGCATGGATTAAAATTTTATAAATACGAATGAATTATACGTCTCAAAAATGCCCATCTCATGTGACATACATACGATAGATAACATTGATGAGTTTTTTATACAGTAGAAAAGTGGCGAGCACTCTAATGGTATTTCGGTTTACACAATGCAGGTTATAAAAAATTGAATCGAAGTATGAATAGAATCAAATATACATTTTGTAACAAAAGTTACGCATATAGTGTGTGTAAATCCAAAACTAGCGAGGTTTCTGACAAAATGTTGAAACAGGCCAGTTTCTTGTCGAGTATAGGGTTTTACGGCCGTTATCCAATGAATTAGTGGCTTCTGGCGTGGTCGTTTACTAAAACTTAGCGTTTCGCTGCTTATGCCGAGCATTTGAATACAGGGGTTGTCATTGGTACGTGCTCTTTCCCACGCGACCTTCAGAGGAGATCTTTTTAGATCTTCTCGCATAGTCGGGAAATTTCTTTTTCGTGCGGATCTAATTGCTACGTCTTTAGACTAATTGACTTTCAGTCTCCATCGAGACAGGAAATTGATTCACACGTACTACGTTCTTTTTTATGCTGTAATATAGAGTACGCCATCAATAATTACTTAATCCTCTTGGCGAGAAAGAAAGATCCATCGACGTACGAATCGCATGTATGTTTGAACAACCGTGGGAAGATGAACTGCCAATGAAGATAGAGGCATTTTATTTGTTATTGCAGTGAATATTCTATTCATTTTCTGATACATGCTTCATATATTTTATCTAGAAACGCTCTTTCCAACGATGCAAATCTTGTAATTTAGTTGATTTATACACTTAAATATAGATCTAACACCGTATTAAACATTATATTACGTACATAGATCGTCTTATAACTTACAACTGCTGCAACTGCATAGGACGAATGATTCGATTTAACCATTGAATGCATATTGTAGTATAGTAATACTCCAATGATTAATTACCATTAGAAAATGCATCATTTGTTACAATTCAATATATTAAAATTCACAGTTAATGTTGGGGTTATGGTCTTCAATTGATATTCGGTTTATTCTGGGGTTCTATTTATACCTTTTTCGACACCACGCCCACCACCTTTTGAGCATTTTATTACCCTACGGGTGTTAGCTTCTTATTTTAACTCCAGCCATTTTTCTCCATTTAACGGGAGAAACAAATGTAACTAGAAATAAAATTATTAATTATTATAAAAAGCATCGATTAAAATAGAAAAGCATTGTAAACATTCAGACGCATACATACAAAACTTCCACATTACAAGAATTCATTAATTACTGGAAATAACCAAAGATACATCGACATTCAATACAGGTTTCTATAACAACGATATGCAATCAATCAAGGAGAATTAAAGTTTCGATTCGTGGACAACGGAGAAATAATATAGTGTAGTCCTGGTTTCCAAAAATAAATAAAAAGTTTATGACCATTCATAAACTATAACGAGACCTATTATTATTACGTTTCCAAGCAATTTCTTCTGGAGTTGCCCTATAATTAAAGCGTGGTTACTACTAGTACAGATTTCTATAAGAAAACATTTAAATTTCAAACTGAGAAAAAGCTCTAAATAGCTGTACCCAAGAAATCAAAGTATTACTATGAAAGAAATATTTTGGCCGAAAATTATGTCACCGGCTACTATACTGACATCTTAATGTTCAGGAAAATAGAAAATAAATAATAAGAGAAAGCTCAAATACATATGTAGTAGAATTATGTCAACAAGAGTAACAGTATTTTGGGGAAAGGAGCAACATGTATAGAAATTATGTTTATAAGTGTTGTACACGTTTTGCAACGAGGTAGATATTGTTTAAAAAATACATACCTATAAGCAAGAAATTCTCGGTGTTTACATTGCAAGCGCGGTGAATTACAGAATAAAATTAGAGTTTTTAAAATTTGAGTTCTGTACGTATCCTTAATTTTTTACAAATATTTCCAGTAGATTTGCTGCAATTTTAACACGATAAGATAGTTTTGAAACGTGTGAATTCCCTCTATTAATACTTAACTCAGAAAAGCGACTCGTACGTTCCAACTTCATTAATAATTATTATTTTGAACGAATCCGAAATATTTCGTTTGGCGAAACGGAAATATACAAAGTGCCGTACGGATCGATGTTGTTATAGCAACTTATGTATTTGAACTCGTTTTAGACCATTGTCAGCTTTCATTCCTTATTTGCTCCAGAAATAGCATCGTTCGATTATTACAAAGGGCATCTTGTAAGTGATAGAAAGCAGGACAATTAATCGACAAAACGAACGAAATGCTAATGCTAATGTTTTAGCCTTTTAATTACTTAGACTATATCACATCGGTAAACTCCTTACTACATAATATGTAGCTGCTCCAATTTAATTAGGTCGTGAAATTGAGAAATTGAGTGGTAGAAAGCAGGACAATTAATCGACAAACCGAACGAAATGCTAATGCTAATGTTTTAGCCTTTTAATTACTGAGACTATATCACATCAGTAAACTCCTTACTACATAATAGCTGCTCCAATTTAATTAGGTCGTTAAATTGAGAATCATTGAGTTTTAATTTTATTAAGATTTTAGCTCTCGCAAATAGTTTACTATTTTTATCTTTCCCACATAATTATTTGATTAAATCCGATGACATGTGGTTCGCTTGCAAACAAATAATTGTGTGGTGAGGAGTTAACCGCTGTTACATAGCGTCAGCAACACCACACCACAGTCCTTTCCTTGCAATCACTTCAATCCAGTCTTTTGAATGAAGAAACTGAGTAGATTCAGTATCGACTCTAAAATTAATGGAAACCATGAAGTATTCTCTAGTTTGAGTTTCTTTAGGACTTGCAATCTCATCGAATCAGTAAATTGCAAAAATCGCGTTTCACGTTCCCTCAGAAACCTGAATTTGAACTCGCAACTCGAAACTAATTTTCTAAGTTACAGGAATTATCGATGGTTTGAACCGCAGAAAACATTCTTTTCGACCCAAAATAAAACTTCAAATGCCTTGGTCTGAGGGATCACATTGAAAACAGATCCTGCCCGATGGGCGATGACACCAACGAAGACTGTCACCACAAAAGTTGAAACTTTTTCGGGGTGACACACAAGCTGAAAATACCAAGGAGACAATGGTGACCGCCAATAGGTGTCATCGATCACAACTTCACAACTCAAAGTTAAGCATTAGAAAGTTAGACGCGCTGTTTATGGACGTATTATTCCGTTAAGTGCTAACTTCTTCTTGAATTAGTCGAATTTTTGCCTTTGTATACGTGTTATTCATTGAATTCTAGAAGGTCTAACTGATAGCTTTGGTCTGGGCTCCAAGTCCATGTAAAATCGGTCACCGTTTAGTATGACTCCTCTCCCGTGGCCGAGATTGTCACGAATCCGCTTGCTTGAATCCAAAATTCCAAATTTCTTGTACTCTACTGGTTAAAGCATTCGCCATCTAGTCATTAGTCAGATAGATTATATATGACATAATTTAAAGTTCGCTTTTTGTATTATTTCAACTTGTCAAGTTCAAGCAGACTTAGCTCAAATCCGTCACGATCCCATTTAATAGACTATTATCATAAATCCTTGTTTAAATCTAAAATTTGAATTGTCTTTTAATAATAGTTTAGTTATTCAACGGTTGACGTTTTAATAATGTAGTTTCGAATCGCTTTTTTAACTGGCCAAGTTCAAGTTCAATGTGATCACAATCTGGAATGATTCTCTCAGTGTTCAAGATTACCTTAGATCCTCTAGTAGGGACTTGTTTACAACGAAATTCACAATCATTTAAAGCGAAAATGAAGAAGAAAACTCTTAAAGAGGTACTTGAGGGGTACTCTTGAGGTACTGTCTGGACCATTTACCGTGGCACTGAATCCACGCAGGCAGTACTCGTCACTTACGCGTAGCGTTTGGCCGAAACGTAAAATAACTGGAAGGGCGGCTATATTTACAATGCTTGGGAATCACAATAGGTTCAAAACAATAAGCCGAAATACGTTCCCTACCATACTCGGCGTGGTCAGTTCGTCCATTTGTACCAATACCACGGCGAATGGTGAGAACAATATCTTTGTTAGCCAGCTCTCCAAGGCAACTGTGCAATTAACCTACCTATACAAAGAGGGGCCATAATGTATATCCAAATATAATCACGGGATGAATTGTGTTTTACCAATCGTAGACTAACCATATAATTTTCATCCTTATTAGGACTCATCAGTACGGTTTAGTCAATCCGCGATTAACAAAACAAAATCCCTCATAGCCGGATGTTAGCATCATTTCATTTTCTAATTCTCTTATTTGAATCCAAATCGACCTTTAAATGTTGAATTACTCTAGGTGCATTTTTTTAAATTTGTCGAGTGAAGGTAGTTTGATAAAATCTACTTCAGAGTTTTGTCTGAAGTAATTCACAATATTGTCTATGTGCCTTGTGAATAATATGTATTTTGATATAATACCGGTTTAAAGAGATAATCGTAAAGAAGGCTACCAATAGCAGTTCTGAAAGTATGAGTAGCTTCCAAATTATTTTACTTTTGATAATTGTTAATTTAATATCACATCTAGATATTAGAGTAAATGTTAAAATTCCTGTTAGGTTCAAGACGAGCCAAATTATTTCATCCAATTAAAAACATCCTCGTAAATCAGTTGCCCCGATGCAAAATCCGACAAGTTACATTTTGACGAGTTTAATGCGCAAAAAATCCAAAATGTACAGATTCCTAGTGGATCTTTTAAGCAAATCACAACAAGCCAATTATAATTTTAGTTTAGTTTATTTAATTTAGGTATATTTTCACTAGCAAAGGTTATTCGACAACGTTATTTTAACGTTCTAAAAATATAGCTGTCAACTCCCGATTTGTTGTTTGATCGACCTAAAATTGATAGAGGAGGGGATATTTAAAAGCTAAGTACATTCGTCACGAGACATATAAAGTGTTTCTCAATAAAAATTTCTTCCGATAAATTCAAATTCATTATGAAAATGGTCGATCTGTAAAAAGGACATTTCATAAAATGTTGAACAACCATTACATTCATCTCGTGTTTGTCGTTCTTTTGAGCTGGCGGTGTCATTGAACAGTATTTTTTTGAAAATAAGGCCGGTGCTGCCATTATGTTCAATAAAATGTATATATATATATATTTCGTGACCTTTTTATACTTATCTTATATGATAGATCTCTACCACTAATAGGTCAATAAAACAAGGCTGGTTTGAACGATAGTTATATTTTCAGAACGTTTACAAACGTTTTCGGAACACCTTCGTCAGTGAAAATATAACTAGATAAATATATAAACAAACATTTGTTTTTTATTTGGGAACTATCAACAAAATAACTAATGACTAGGATTTCTTGATATAGAGGATGTGTAACCAACTTTTATATATATATATAAATTATAAAAACTAAATTAATGTGTAAACATACATGCAAATTAAGTAAAACCTTATATCAAAAATCTTTGTCGAAACCTTAACAATTCTGTTCAAGGACTAGGGAAAACCCAAATTTAAAAACCTAGCCAAAGGTTTCCTTCTTAAGAAATGCAAATGTCATTTTAACAAATTGCTATATACATTAGCATTAGCACATTACACACAAATTAATAGTTTTAGTGTCTTTCTGTATATTTATCATTTCATATATTAGTCTTTCTTTATAATTATTCTCTGTTTTTAATATAATTGTTTTTTCTAAATCAAAGTAATGCCCAAGATCTTTGTAATGCTTTGTTACAGCGGTCATTGCACCAAAATCATTATTTAAAGAATACTTATGGCTATACAACCTTTTCTTTAAATATTGTTTCGTCTGACCGATGTAACAACCATCACAATCTTTACAGTTTATTTTATAAAGTACATTACTCTGATTTTGTTTGATTATTTTAGATTTAGTATTAGTAAAAAGAGATCTGTTACTATAATTTGGAATGAAAGTAATGTTTATGTTGTTTTTATTAAATTCTTTTTTATTTAAGAGTAATGTAATTTATAAAATAAACTGTAAAGACTGTGAAGGTTGTTACATCGGTCAGACGAAACAATATTTAAAGAAAAGGTTGTATAGCCATAAGTATTCTTTAAATAATGATTTTGGTGCAATGACCGCTGTAACAAAGCATTACAAAGATCTTGGGCATTACTTTGATTTTGAAAAAAACAATTATATTAAAAACAGAGAATAATTATAAAAAAAGACTAATATATGAAATGATAAATATACAGAAAGACACTAAAACTATTAATTTCAGGACCGATATTCAAAATTTAAGTAATGTATATAGCAATTTGTTAAAATGACATTTGCATTTCTTAAGAAGGAAACCTTTGGCTAGGTTATTAAATTTGGGTTTTCCCTAGTCCTTGAACAGAATTGTTAAGGTTTCGACAAAGATTTTTTGATATAAGGTTTTACTTAATTTGCATGTATGTTTACACATTAATTTAGTTTTTATAATTTATATATATATATATATATAAACGTTGGTTACACATCCTCTATATCAAGAAATCCTAGTCATTAGTTATTTTGTTGATAGTTCCCAAATAAAAACAAATGTTTGTTCATATATTTATCTAGTTATATTTTCACTGACGAAGGTGTTCCGAAAACATTTGTAAACGTTCTGAAAATATAACTATCGTTCAAACCAGCCTTGTTTTATTGACCTATTAGTGGTAGAGATCTATCATATAAGATTATGTTCAATGGCACCCCGTAGAGAGATAATAGCCAATCTTTTATACTCTGTCTTGGATGATACGATTGTCCACGACTTGTGACTTCAACCGGACGAGGTAACTTGCCACACAGCTGAAGAAGCAATCGATTTATTGAAAACCAAATTTGATGGACGTTTGATTTTGAGTAAAGGTGATTTCAATTGGCCACCAAGATCACGCGATCTAATACCGTTAAATTATTTCTTCTGGGGCCACGTGAGAGATGAAGTTTATAAGGATAATCCAACAACAATTGCAGACCTTAAAGCCATGATTGAGAACGGAATTCGTGAGGTTGAGCCATAGTTATGCACAAATATGATTGAAAATTTTGTCAAAAGAATTTCAATTTTTTCCTGTTACCCTAAATTCTATTTCTCTGGACCTGTCGACTTTTGTATCTAGGACGGTTGATGATGATAAAATATTGGAATATCTACTTTGGCCCACACATTTGGAAATTTTGTCAAAAGAACTTCAATTAAAATATTCCGAGCGTTCATCCAAAATGTGTGATTTATTTACAATTTAAAAAAGAAAAGTTCTTATTGAAAAACTCTTTAGTTTTGGAAGTCCTTTTTCCTGTTACTTCGAATTCTATTTCTCTGGACTTGTCGATTGAAATATTAGAATATCTACTTTGGCCCACACATTTGAAAATTTTGTCAACAGAATTTCAATTAAAATATTCCGAGCTTTCATCCAAAATGTGTGATTTATTTACAATTTAAAAAAGTTCTTATAGAAAAACTCTTTTCTTTTGGAAGTCATTTTTTGCTGTTAGCTCAAATTCTATTTCCTTGGACTTGTTGTCTTTTGCATCTAGGCGATTGAAATATTAGAATATTTATTTCAGCCAACACATTTGAAAATTTTGTCAAAAGAATTTCAATTAAAATATTCCGAGCTTTCATCTAAAATGTGTGATTTATTTACAATTTAAACAAGGTCTTATAGAAAAACTCTTTTGCTTTGGAAGTCCTTTTCTCCTGTTATCTCAAATTCTATTTCTCTGGACTTGTCGACTTTTGCATCTAAGCAATTGAAATATTGGAATATCTACTTCATAATTAAAAAAAAGTTTTTATCAAAAAATCCTTATTTATACAATATACATTTGCTTAACGTTAATAAGAATCTATGTCGAAAAAATTGCAGCTCTACATACTCAATTAAATATAGGTTTTACAAGTTCTCTTTTTGCCCTTTACCTCAAATTCTATTTTTTCTAGACTTTTCTAGATTGTTTTAGGCGATTGAAATGGAATTTCTACTTTGGCTCATACATTTGTGATAAAACAATTTACTTTTGTTATTTGTTCGCAAAATTCAAAATTTCCTAACGTGTTATGGGTTCCACCAACCGATTTTAATAGAATTTCTTAACTTGTCAGCTTCGGCCAATATAAAACAGGAACTAGTTTTCTTTGGAAGATTCTGGCCAAAATTTTCACCGCTTATTCTTATTGTTAGATTATAAAAATTAACTTGTAAATTGTAAGCATATAATTTTCTTATTCAATTCCACTGTATTCGTCGTTCAACTTTTAATAGTCGTATTTTGCGATTTCAGAATACTATCTTGTGATATTTTAAAACAAAATACATGGTACCTACTGACCGTATTAAGCAATATTTTCAATTCTTTCGTGACATGTCGCGTTTTGCATACGCATCCCTCAAATACCAACGCACAAATAAACATCAAATCAAACTTGATCCACAAACACAATTTAACATGTTTGCTGACACAATCTTATTTCAATATTGATGAAGTAAGTAATCCTAGTTCTTGAATAAAAATAGGGTTATTGGGACTCGCTTTCGTCAACATCCTAATCTATAGCACCTGTTTGAATATGCGATTATGCATAATATGATCGATAAGATACGGGGTGATTCATCTGATTCATTCACGCACACGCTCGCATTAATGACGAAATAATACACGTATCCGAAAAAACAATTCGTAAGAAAATTTTTCATATATTTATTTTGCAATGACTCATTGTTTTTTCCGAAAGATACTCGTTCTGGATTCTGTTAGCGTCGGTTACGAAAAATTCTTACCACAGCCGTTAGAACTCCTCGAACTGTAATTCCGGTTTGCGGTTCGAATCTAAGTTCCACTCCGGGTTCTATGAGCAATTCGGCGTTTTCTTCCACTACGACGTCGTTTCGGATCCAATAAGGGCTTTTCGACCGACTAAAAGTTACTCTGTTTTCGGTGAAGGTTCCTCCGGGATGTTCCGTGTACTCCGGGCGGTTAGTGTAGCTGTTAACATAACTATTCGTGTAACCGTTCGTGTAAGGATTGTAACTATTATAATTCGGCACTGTCGTCCAGTAATACGGAGATTGACACGAAACGGTCGAGAAACACAAAAGGAGAACACGAAACAACCGATTGTAACAACTTTTCCACATTTTTTCTTTACTCGTTTCGGACGCTTCAAAGCATATTCCTCCTTTCACTCCGGATCCCGTAACGGAAAATTTAAAAGGCTCAACCGCCAAGACCTCGAGGAGATCTCGATTTTCACCTTTTGTTGTTGTTGTACGAATGCGCGCGCTATACGGCAACGTGTGCGTATACCTCTCCCACTTCCGACGGTACGATCGTGGAATGCTTCTTTTCGAACGGGTTCCCTTTTTAAAAAGCTCTTTGTTTCACACAGACACACATACCAACGCACACGACGATACACGCACGAATCTCATTCGATGCACTTTTCGCACTTCGAAGGCGGCGACGGAAATCCGTATTTTGGCCTCCGGGAAACAGAAAAAACTAAACACTCGCGTACTCCCCGGATTGTCAAGCGATTGCGACGCGTCCGATTCGGTTCTGTTTCGGTAACGTTAAAGTCGTTATGCTGTAAGGCGCGGCATCGCTTATTTTTTACGTAAAAATCTCTAGGGTCACGTGACACAGGTAAGCGCGATCCCCTCCCCCTTACTGGCTGATACAGGTAGAACAGGTGCGATTGTTATTTATCCTACCGCCAGATAGCGACTTCTGGCGCGATGTCTTCCATTCTACCGACGAATATCTAAGAAACGCTCCCAACCGTCCTCTACTTCTACCTACCGCCTGCGTTTAGCGGCGATGACGAAATAAGTGAAATTACTGTACGTTACGTGGGTAGACGGCCATTTAATTGACATTATAATTACATATGTGTCTCAATACCGATTGTTCATCGAGAAATCGTTGATATTTAAACTTTAAATTTCCGTTTTCCACTGCAAATGCACCGCACATTTGACCCTTTCAGGTACATAAAAGAAAATACATTTATTGACAGATCAAAACTTTACACCCTAATCTTCACATTTGTAACAACAACAACTCAACATTTGTAAGCTGAAAATACTGTAAGAAGTCCTGCAGGATATAGTTTAATATGGTAACCACTGTGATATACAGTGTGGTGTAAAATGGAAGGACGTTTTTGAAATGAGAATAAAGCAGCTGTTTTTTAACTTAAAAATTAATGCTCTCTGTCTTAAGTCCACCACATCGGACATTCTCGCGGCTTCGCAAGTAGTTCCCATTTGCCTCGAACATCTGCGCAACCGCGACGCAAGCGTGTATAATGCTGCACCTCGTTCAATTCCAACCAGTCTCAGTCGAGTCGATTCTTCTATCGATAATGTGTATGTTGTAATTAACGTGTATTCACGGTATTCGAGTAGCAGTAGAATTACGAGGCGTGTTTTTAAACTAAGTACCGTTTTTAAATTACGCCGCCGCAGCACTGCGGTCGCCGTTTAGCGCATGCGTGCCATGTAGCTACCTCTGTTGGGAAGCCATAGACGCCATTACGGAACCATCCGATCGAATCTACATCTGTTTGCGTGATTTTAAAATGCCTCCACCTATTGAGAATCCCGCCGACTGCGAAGTGCGTGCTGTAATACGGTTTCTCTGTGCTCAAGGCTTCAAATCAGTTGACATTCATCGCCAAATCAGTGTAGTGTATGGTGAAAACATTATGAGTGATGGAATGGTGCGAAAATGGGTTAGGGCCTTTAAAGATGGCCGCACAAACATTCATGATGAGAAACGAAGTAGGCGACCTTCAGTCATTACCGATGATCTGATTCAAAAAGTGGACTGTAAAGTGAAAGAGAACAGACGAGTCACGATTTCGTCGTTAGCTGAAAACTTTCCTGCTGTCTCAAGAAGTGTTCTTTACGAAATTGTGAAGCAGTGGTTGTCTAATCAGGCGGCAAGCTTCTTTGACGAAGGCATACAAAAGCTGGTCCCAAGATACGATAAGTGCCTCAATATTAATGGGAATTATGTAGAAAAGTAGAGTAAAGTATGACCTTTCAAGTGAATAAATTATTTTTGGAAAAATTTACTTGTTGTTTTTTTATGTCAAAACGGTACTTAGTTTAAAAACACGCCTCGTATATATTGTTAGTACATACAGAATCATAGATGCATCTTTAACTGGGCGTAAGCGAACACTTGACGATGGTGAAACATTAACAAGTACACAGAAGAGCGTGGTTCCTTGAGTACAAGGAGAAATGATAAATGCCCTACAAAATGTATATGTATAAAGAGACGAAAAATGTGATAAGAATGGATGGAGAGGTGACCAAATCGTTTGTAGCAAGAAAGGGAACGAGGCAAGGGAGCATTCTACAGGGAAAGCAGCAAATCGACATGTATAGGACACAGAAAACTGGAATGTACACACCTCAATGGATTACTATACGCAGATAATATAATAATACCGGTCAACAACAAGAATGAGAGGCAAGAAAAGATTAAAGTTGGGTCGAAGGAATGGATAAATATAACCTCGAAATAAATATATATAAAAAACAGAAACCATAGACATCGGATGACCGCAGGAATCTATAGATGTATATATCTAAAAAAATAACATTCCACAAATAGAACATGTTAAATATTTAGAATCCACGGTGCATGGAAGATGTAACATAAGGAAAGAAACAAACAGACCCGTTTCTTTCTTTATGTCGTATCTTCCGTCCACCGTGGATTCGTTTATAATAGTTTTGGTTAATTGTAAACGTTGTTTTGATAAAAATGGCGTTAGGGAAAAGATAACGAATTGTAACGAATTTCACCATTTCAGAATTGCTGCATACTGCAAATTATTGTCCTGCAAACCGGCACCTTCACCCACAGCGCCCCTCCCAAACTATCTCTCAATCTATGGATCTATCTCCATCTACTTCTTCCGCCCTTCCTCCACTTCTAGTGGCAAATAAAAAGACTGTCAGAAACTGTTTTATCGGGAACTCTTGTAAAAGAAGCGCTGGAACAGAAAAAGAGAGAGCAAGAAGAGAGAGAATTGAAAAGATCGAAAAGATTGACTGAGAAGATAAACAAAAAAGAATCACGACCTCAATTGGACTTCCCTTCATCTTCTGACAACGAACTATCTCATCCCGTACCTTACATTGGCACTAATGATGATATGGACCCACTGGCTTTCGAAGAAATTATATGCTCGGAAAAAGGCAAGGATGAACTGCGGTAGCGCTGCTTCAAGTGCTTCAAGTAGGCCCATTCTGAAAGTTACGGTTGGGATCAGAGAGAGAGGCCAGCCATGGGTCCTATAAATGCAACTTCTGCACTTAAATACCTTTTACGTTACATTTTAAAGTTTCAATGTTTTATAGAAGTTCTTTTTCTGTTTTTACCGAAGTGACTTTTATGTTTTCAAATCCCAGCTTTTATTTGTCATCTTACCACCTAGCTGGGGTAAGATGACGAAAATTAATTTTTCTGGAAAAACCGTGTTTCGTCCCTTTCAAGATGAAAGAGGCAATTGAGAAAAATGCCAGGTATTAGCAAGACATGGAAGTTCTCATAAAAATTGTAGGTCTTAAATCCATTTACAGTGGCTAAGAAAAATCGTAGAAGCTTTACCTCGTCATAAGCTAAAATTATTGAGAAAAAAACACGATTAATATTTTCTAGGATTTTATTCTAAAGTAATTCCCTTCAGCAATGATACACTTGACCATTCTTTTTCTTTTCCGCTATTTAAAAGCTTTCAACCAATTCTTCTTTAAAATAAGCGTGAACTGCGGTATCAATCTCTTCTTCAGACGAAAACCTTCTACCCCACAAATTTCGTTTAAGTCCAAAAAATAGCCAAAAGTCACACATTGCTAAATCAGGCGAGTACGGCGGATGTTCTATTACTTTTACATTTTATTTCAGCCAAAAACTGAAGAGTTGAAACTGCCGTATGGAACGATGCATTGTCATGGTGGAGCATAATTTCCTTGCCTGGAACTCTTTTGAACACTTCATGCAAAAATTTTTTTTTGTTATGTTTTGTTCACCTTGTTTGTGACCGTTTATAGTTTTACGATCAGTGTACCACTTAGCTGCAACTGTCTTTTGTTCATCTGGCTTAATTGCATTTACTAAGCCCATACTTCTGAAGAATATGGCATACATAACCTTTTTCATAGCTCGGTGCGTCTTAGCCATTGTAGGAGTTTGCCCATCCATACACGACTCTCTTGGCGGGTCGGTCGGTCGGCTGGGAAGGTCGAAAAAGGGAATTTAGGTTCCGTCACCTATCACTATTTTGAAAACAAAAGAATGGTGCCCGCCATTATTTAATACATTGAAAGTTTCTTCACTTTTCATAAAAATGCAGGTGATCGTGTATGATTGGTTTAGCAGCTGAGGATCTAATCTTGAGTTGATGTTCTATTACCGTTTGTGTGGTTAACAGCCGTAGGAGGACGCTCTGCTTCTTTTTGATACTGAACAGAATTCAACCAGCGGTTAAATTCCCTATACCATTGGTAAATTGTAGCAAAGGAAGGTGCTTATGTATAAGATGGTTTGTTCTTCTAGTGTTAAAGATATTTTTATGTTGACGTTCGATTCTATTTTGTTTATATTTCAGCCCTTATATGACTTTCTTAATATTATATTTACATTATATGCATATGCATTTTGGAGTAAACTTTTCTCGTTAAACTCGTTAGTGGTCGCTATTCGAGGGTTTGCTCACCCTTCGCGTGTATAATTTTCTGAACATCAGGCAGCCAGTTGTACATCACGAAAACATCACACGTACTTGTTTCGATTGTGGCAACGTGATCTATACTCGACTCGCCGAACAGATGCAGTAGCAAATTATGGCAACCTTTGCAATGCAAATGTCCGACTCACACAGCATAAATCACATGTAAACATATCAAAATAATAACCTCATTTTGTATTTGACATAAATAAAAATTGCAAAATAAGTACTAAAATAATTTTCTTTATTTCTTCAAGTATGTTTTGTTGAATTAAATTATGCATCTCCAATATATAGAATTATATATAGTAAATAAAAAATACACAATGGTGTTAAGATCTATGTAATATATAAATACAAAATAAGGAAACAAATAATTAATATTTTTTTTTGGTACGTATTTATATAAGAAACAGTATCCAAAAAAATTAACTCACTGTACAAATAGGTATAATCAAAAATAATAAATTTTATACATATTACAAAAATTTAATACAGTAAAGGAATTAATTATGACACACTAAAACGTTCTTAACATGTATCTCCTTCGCTATTAGATGATGTAGACGAATCATCATTAATTGTAATGATTAACGGCTCTATGTGTATATCTATGAGATTGTCAAGTTCCCACATTTCCTTCTCTGTTTGAATAACATGTTTAATAGCATTTTGCCAATTTTCAACAGAAATATTGTCAATACCTCGTTGAAATAATTCTTTCACGTCTGCCAATTTAAATGTGGTGTTATGTCTTACAACATACCCCTTCACTTGTGCCCATATTAGTTCAATCGGGTTTAATTCACAGTGATAAGGGGGAGTCTAAGTACCTTTCTATTAGTGTTTTCTATTAATTCATTAACAGCATATTTCGGAGGGCCAGATAAATGTTCTTTAATTAAAGCTAACAATTCTGCTTTTACCATGCTTTCTTCATATGCAATACTATTTTCCCTCATCCAGTTTTGCATTTCTAATTTGCGACTATTAGTTGTAGGTGGCTTATTCAATTTACGACTATGGTACGGAGCATTGTCAAAATTATAACGCAATTTTCTTTAAATTGGGGAGAATACATCTCATCCACTCTTCAAACCTTTCTGCGTTCATGTCTTCATGATAATCTCCTGTTCTCTTTGATTCAAAGAGGAGTAAACCATTTTCTACAAATCCTTCATCTGAGCCAATGTGTGCAATTATAAATCTTTTGCCTTTGCCTGAAGGATTTTTAAGACATGTACTTAAATCTTCTATAAATGCTTGTCTTGCAGTGACAACAGACATATCTGTCCATACTTTATTTACAGTATGTCCAGCATTTACCCAAGTTTCATCCAAGTAATATATCGGGGTACCATTTTCACGATATTTCTTAATTTCACGAAGGTATTTCCGTCTCCAGGTAATAATGTCATCTTTTTCTTTTTAAAATACTATTTCGAGCTCGCTTATTATAACTACAAACATAATTATCTTATGATTAGTATATAGAATTTAAAGTAATAAATATTTGTACCGAAAGTTTAGTTCCTTTAATAATGATCTAAGAGTCGTAATTTTGAAATTAGGAATGTCATCTCTTTCATTTATCACTGTGAGAACTTTTTGAACTGTTGGAGGTTCATTTTTAAAAAGAATGAATGTACAATTCTTCGTATAGCATTTTTTCATTTCATCATCCACCATATCTAAAACAGCCCTTTTTCTATATTTTTTGGTGGTTGTAATTCCTGATTAGTGTTATATTCTTTCACAATATTGTAAATACTGCGTTCAGTAATTCCTGTAAAAGATACTATAATAGTTACTATGATTTGGTTATCGTTTTTGGAAAGATACCTGCTGCTTTGGCTGTCATTTCAACATTAACAATTTTAGAAGTGCTAGGCTCTTCTTGAAATGTTTTAAATATATTCAAAACCTTCTGTTTATCTTCTACTGTAAAATGTTTTGAAACTCTCTTCTTAGGAGGTGAGTTTTCCATAATGTAAGTATATACGATAATATAGCAAGAAATAATGTATAACCTACAAAACAATAATGTATTATTAGTGCACTAGAACGATCGATAAATAGTCTTCAGAAACACTGGTTTATGAAATATAATAGATAATGGATCATTTACAAAGAAAGCTAATAAAATCTAATATTCCAAATGCAATATGGACTCGATTTTATTCTATTGTAAGCGGCCACTCTGATCAACCAATTACAAACGTTATTGGTTATGTGACCTATTAAACACACATTGTTGCCATAATTTACTACTGCATTTGTTCGGCGAGTCGAGTATAATTGTAATTAGATAGGTGTTCTACAAGAAAGCTACACACAACGAGGCAAGTTTTTTAGAATCCATAGTTCACCTTTTTTTTTAATATGAATCCGCAGCAGTTAAAAATAATTTAAAAACTGTTCAGGATAATCCCGTCAACTAACCTGGCGTGAGTAAAGTTAAGTTTGTCTTGATGAGTAACGTGGACTCATCTTTATTTATTTCTATTGTAGGTAACAAGCGCGATATTTATTTGATAAATCTACTTCAGAAAATATAACCTCATTTAATGTTTAGGGAATTTGGAATGGCCCGAGATAAAATGAAAATTAAGCTTCCTCTAAGTACGGTGCACTCGTACAAACCCTGTATGTATATGTACGAAAAAGTCTATTTCTAGGCCATATCATCCCTAACAGAATAGTTCGGTAAATTAACTTGGCCCCCTTCCAAAAAATGTCAATCTCACAATAAATGTTTTTCATTTTCCGATTGATTGGGTCCGTTTCTAGAAAACTTTCTTTGCTCCTCTAGTCGATATCTTTCATAAAACTACATACGTTACTCACGCCGGATAAGGTTATTACTAATCCAGTTATTAACGTATACGTTTCACAGCGATAAACAAAGAAAAATCATCAGATCGGAAATGACGGAGGTGGAAGATAAATATCAAGTTATAGTGTTATTTGAAGGATACTGTAAAACTATCCAATCGGGCTCTTCTAGTAACTGTACATGTACATTAATTCGGGGACCCAAAAATATGGTAGTAGACACTATGACAGCTTGGGACGGACCAAATTTGAAGACAGCAATCGAACGTTACGGCCTCCGATGTTCCGATATCGATTATGTTATCTGCACACACGGACATTCCGATCATATAGGCTGCAATTACCTATTCCAAAATGCAACACATATCGTTGGCTTCGACATCTCACAGCGAGATACATATTACGATTTCGATTTTACCAAGGGAGAACCGTACATCATATCTGATGCTGTTCGAGTTATTCCGACACCCGGACATACCAAACAGGATGTTTCTGTTATCGTTTCTACCGATGAAGGAATATATGCCATAACAGGTGATCTATTTGAGAATCAAGATGATGAAAGTAGTTGGGAAACTGTGTCGGAAGATAAGAACTTACAAACGAAGTATCGCAACGAAATACTTAAGTATGCTACTTTTATCATACCTGGACATGGACCGATGTTCAAAGCTTCGAATAAATGGGACAAAAGAAAAAGGTAGTGGCTCAATTGACATAGGCAGACGAGGAGTATGAGATATTAAATAATTTTAGCAGAAAATTTTATTCAGAAATCTGAATAGAGCCATCTTATTATTCATGCAAGTGAAGTTTGCTGTAAGTCCAAACTAGGTTTTATTAAAATGTTTGTACATCATATCTTTTATGTGAGTTTGTCTTGAATAGCAATTATAAAATAACGAGGTTTAGAAAGTGATTTCGCACGGCCTGCGGTATTACGAGCCGGACTAGGCGGTATCACATGACGGATAAATAATCGATTTTGTCGACGAATCGACTAACCCCAAAACGTTGATTATGTTATGCGAACGAGAGTCAACAACGGTTTCTGCATGTTTTCTGAATCCTTTGACTAGATAACAACAATCCAGCTGGTGGACCATCACGTTTTAAAGGGGTGTGTGTTTCTGAGCATCAGTTGTTTCATTCACACATAAGCAGATTTTCTCATTTCTAAATTCGACTTTCCTACATTCCTTTACTGTACCTTGAACACGTGGCAAATTGTGTCGTAATTGCATAGATGTTAGCAAATTCAACGAGGGAACGTACTTAGCCTAAACTAGACGAGTGTTCATTAGATACTAGATGTGGGATGTTGTTAAAAATAAATCACATACAAATTTCCAGTATGGAATACTGTTACTTAAATTCAATACATGATGTTTAGTTTTACAATGTTGTCGACATTCAAACCTATCGCGACTTAGCAATCCGCTATTGCATATTGTGCAATAAATATGCATGCTTTTGTACATATTCTAATCCAGGGAAATGCTCGAGATATTTACTCACAGTCGAAGGGAACGTTGCATCCGTACCCGCGTACTTATTTAGCGTGCAATGTACTGTCGCTTTGAACTCTCTCGCGGTACTGTCTAGATCGATTACGAGTTCAAAACTACCCCTACCCACTCACCTACCGCTACGTCACTGACATCCGGTATCACCTTTTTAACAAACTGCGAAAGCTGTAACAAAACAGTATCGCAATCCAACGCCATCGACATGTTACGTCCCGTTCTCTTCGCGATGGGACCAAATTTACACTCACAGCGAACATTACAAGATACATGGAAAACAATCCAACTGTCGTCTTGTCACACATTTGTCATTTGGATAAACTCTATATATTTAAGGGGAAAAGAAACAAAAGTTTAGGAAAATGTATTTATATTAAAAAAATAGTTTTTTGTAATTAATGGATGGCAGGCTTTATTTGATAATTATCTTTATCGTAGTACTGCATTTAGCACATTGGATTTATTAATTTATTATATTCCGTTTTAATCCGCGCGTAAGCTATTTTCCAAAACTTACCGTAACAAAAGGAATCAACTTGAAATCCATACATTAGCAACTGTTTCAGATTAGGTCCCGTTTTATATTTCAGCAATCCTGGATCGTATTTAGGAAAGAATTAAAAAAATATGTACATGGTGCATTATAAAACAGAGTATGCCAAGGCAGATCTAACGTAACACTTTAAGTGGTGATCTTAAATTTAAACATATATAAATAAAAGTAAAAAATGAGTATAAGAAAAGAAAAGAGAGATTTTTCTACTTAACACGTTCAGTGCCAGGAATAAATAGATGTTTTACTTATGGCGCGTCTACCCATATGGGTGGATATGGCACTGAACGTGTTAAAAATATAGGATGCTTATAATCATATATGATTGGCTAAAAATACTAATATACGGGGCGATCAAGCTTGATTAAATGTAGTTGTCCCCTCTGATTTATTTCATTTATCCGCTGTTTGCCGATCTTTAAATGGTTTTTATACATATTGGAGATGACACTGCACATATGGAGATCATCATTAATTTATTATTTATTTTGACATTTTCTGACAGACAATACAAATCGGCAAGTTCAGGTTCGCCAAATACATTCAACCAAGTTCTATCGCTCTGTAGTTCGATATGAAGGCTGCTTACAATCTTGTTAGTGGGCGAATGGTAAGCATGCCCCTCGCAATGAGAAGGTTCGGGGCTCCAGCGAACCGCAGCGGTTTGGAACAAACGTTACCCACAATTGTTGTGATAGTAAAAGAAATTCCACTGCAGCTGATTCTGAATCTTCCATCAGAAGGTCATCATCATGATCTTTTACCCATTTCCACCTTTCCGTACCGCTCCTAGCGCGCCCTGTAGAATTTCCTTACCTTTTTTTAGATAATTACAGGTAACAGACCTATTTTAGAGTTAAACTGCTACGCTCCGATTTTCGAACTCCGGATCTTCTCATTGCGAAGCGCGTGTTTCAACACTCAGCCACTAGCGGGTGACATCGGAAGGTAAAGGATTAAAATAAAGTTTAATATCAACTCAATAACAGTATCGTTATCACGATTAGGCTCCGCACATGTCGCAGTTTCCAGGATTTTCGCGGGAACATACCAAAGCCGCCATTTCCAATTTCTTCTGTCCATCATCATCATGATCGCCGTTTTCGGCAAGTCCGTTAGTATAATTACCATTTTCAGTCGGATGACCATTCGTAGTATGCGCCTCTTTACTAGGAACAATCAGCTTACTTTTATCGACGGTAAATTGGATAGGTTTAGCAGCTGGTTTCGTGCGCAGATAATACATTCCCGTTTTTAGCCCTTTCTTCCAACCGTAGAAATGCATCGAAGTCAACACGGCGTAACTAGGCTTCTCCACGTGAAGATTCAACGATTGGCTTTGATCTATGAAAGCGCCGCGTTCCGCGGCTTGGTTTAAAATTACCTTATTCGAGATCTCCCACACCGTCTTGTAGATTCTCTTGATATCATCGGGTATTCCCGGGATATTTTGTATCGAACCGCAATTGGCCAAGATTTGGTTTTTCATATTATCATCCCATAGACCACCGTCCGTCAGATCTCTCAGCAAGTGATGGTTAACTACTTGGAATTCTCCCGATAGGACACGTCTGGTGTAAATATTCGAGGTGTACGGTTCAAAAGATTCGTTATTGCCTAAAATTTGCGCCGTCGAAGCGGTGGGCATCGGTGCGAGTAGCAACGAGTTTCTTATTCCGTGGGAAGCGATTTTTGTTTTTAACGACGTCCAGTCCCATAAGTTCGTAGGAGTGACGTCCCACATATCGTACTGTAGGATACCTGTGAAGTAAGTGTGTTTTGAACTAAGAGAGTTAAGAAATACAGAGATATCAACAATTCCTGCCCATCACGTGACTGACAAATTAGACAAGCCAAATAACAGCAGTTAGTAGTGCACTATTGCCTTATGTAAAATATTACAGAAAGTGGCGTATTAATTACGGTGCGCATTTTTAAAATAAAAAGACAGTTTTCTATTTTTTTATTTACTTTTTACTTTATCGCTAGACAGATCGTAAGTTTTTATTTTATGCCTCTCAATTTGAGATAGATTTAAGTTTAATAACTGCAACAATTTATTTGTCCAGTTAGTCTAGTTGTTATTACACTAAGAGTAAAGTAAATAAATTCTGTCCAATTACAATAAATGTTCAAAATGTGATCCGTTCTGTTCTATACATAATTGTATCCTCCTTTTTAAATTGTTAAATACGTTTATCAAATCTACAGTGATATCTTCAATTGCATGCCGGATGCTGCTTGTAGCTCATCAATGTTACGTAAGCGCTATCTATATACTTTGCTTTTTAGATAACCAAAGAAGTTAAAATCTAGAAGTGTTAAATCCGGCGATCTTGCAGCCCATCTTTGTCGTAGGTATTCCAATGTATCGAATGCAGTATGAACTGTTGCTCCATCCTGCTGAAAATGTCCTTTCGTCAGTTCATCATCGTGCAATTGTTCCACAAATGGGTGTAAAATATTATTCCAGTCTTTCAGCAGTTACTGTATCATTAAAAAATATGGACCCCACAATGCCATCCATATAACAATTTTAATAGGGTGTAAATTGGTTTTGATAAAAGTATGTGGATTTTCCATTCCTCATGTTCTATAACTTTTGCTATTCATGTAGCCACTTTGTATGGATGCATATGCAAAATCCTCTTCAAAGCCTTTTGGCAGCTTCCATAAGAGATACCTACAAAATAAGGAAACATTGAATTCTTTTATAATAAGTAATGAAATACGTTATCATACCTCCATGAGCAGATAATTCGGGCAGGTAATTTCGTAGGACTTTGCTCCATTCGATATTGAATGTCATCAATAACATCTATACTTAATACAGTTGGCATACCAGTAGATTTCCCTTTGCAAACGCAATGTTTTCAAAACGTTCTACAAGTCTATTCTTATGGCGAGAAAATGTTTCATATGAAATATTTTTATTTGCAAATCTTTCCATGTATTGCTCAATATAAGAATGTATTAAGTATGTCCAAGCCCCATCTTCATTTCGATTACCGCTTCGAAAATGCGCCATCAGAATGAATACGTCTTGGTCAATTTTATGTTATATGAAATTCAACTTAGCTTACCTTATGCAAAAATGCGATGAAACGGTTGTGCACTGAAAAGTACAGTTATCTTACTTTAAATGTATGATAAAAATAATGCAGCGGAGACATAAATAATGACCGCAAAGATTGTGAATAACGATTGTACGTCTATGTCGAGTATGATCCTCGTGATATGCAAATATGAACCTGTGAACACAAAAGTCCACAGATTAAAAAAAGTACTGGTCACGTGGTGGACAATCATTCTCGTTAAGTCTGTATGTATAACTAGGGCATTGGAGGTCTTGGAGATAGTCAGAAGAACGCCCTAGATAAAATAAGTTCTGAAGGAAAATGTGGAATGGAAACACCAAACCTTACTCATACTGGTGCTTTGATAAAAATGACGATATCGTACCTTTACTGACAGGAGATCCCTCGTACGTAGAATATGGTCCTTCGATTTCCGCCAGTTCACAACTCGCTTCTAAGGCGCCGTAATACAACGTTTCAAAAATCTGCAAATTCAACAAACGTGCCTCTTCGCTATCGTAGGGCATTCTTAACAATATAAACGCATCGGCGAGGCCTTGAATACCAATACCGATCGGTCTATGTCGCATATTAGAAGTCCTACTTTCTGGAACCGGATAATAATTAACGTCAATGATCTTATTGAGATTGCGCGTTACGATTTTAGTGACGTTCTTCAACGCTTCGAAATCGTACGTCTTTCGATCCGGTTTCACGAACATATTAACGGCGATCGACGCCAAGTTACAAACGGCGATTTCATCTTTCGAGGTGTACTCCACGATTTCCGTGCACAAATTGCTGCTCCTGATCGTTCCGAGGTTCTGTTGATTGCTCTTTCTATTACACGCGTCTTTGTATAACATGTAAGGCGTCCCAGTCTCGACTTGAGAAGCGATGATGGCCCGCCACAGTTGTTGAGCGGGAATCTGACTGACGTATCGTTTCTCCGATTCGTATTTCTCGTACAACTTTTCGAACTCCTCGCCCCAACAATCGGGGAGACCGGGGCATTGGTGAGGACACATCAACGACCACGTCCCGTTGCCTTCGACTCGTCTCATGAATAAATCCGGAATCCAAAGCGCATAGAACAGGTCTCTAGCTCGCGCCTCTTCAATCCCTGTATTCTTTTTAAGATTGAGAAAGTCCAAAACATCAGCGTGCCAAGGTTCCAGATAAATCGCAAATGCGCCCGGTCTTTTATTGCCACCCTGATCGACGTAACGCGCCGTATTATTAAAAACCCTCAGCATCGGGACTAAACCGTTCGAAACTCCGTTCGTTCCAGCGATGTAAGTTCCCTTCGCCCTTATGTTGTGTACGTTTACCCCGATACCTCCGGCCGATTTCGAAATATAAGCGCATTGCGACAAACAGCTGAAAATCCCCTCGATCGAATCTTCGGGCATCATGACGAGGAAACAGGAAGAGAGTTGCGGCCTGGGAGTTCCGGCTGAGAATAGCGTAGGGCTGGCGTGCGTGAAATATTTCTCCGACATGTAATTGTAGGTTTCGATAGCTGCGTCGATATCATCGCCGTGAATACCAACAGCCACACGCATCAACATATGTTGAGGTCTTTCTACGATCTTTCCGTTAACTTTTAACAGGTAGGACCGTTCTAAGGTTTTGAAGCCGAAATAGTTGTAGGAAAAGTCCCTGTCGTAGATGATGCAGGAGTTTAATCGATCCGCGTTCTCGATGATGATTTTGTAGTGCTTATCCGAGATCATGGGCGTTTTTATTCTGGTTTTCTCGTTCACCATGTTGTAGAGCGCCTCCACGACATCTGTAATGAAATTTATTAATTAATAATATTAAATCTATTGGTAATAGTTAAGGCATTGGGCTTGTGCTAGTGGATTATCAATTGGAATGGAAGCCGCTTTCTACATCGATTTAGGTTCAGACTTAGGACGCCCTAGGTTTACTGACAAAAATTGATGCCAATAGAAATCAACACAATTTTTGTTATTCTACTACCAGTTCTTGGCATTATCAGACCAAGTTGAATACCTCCAAACATGCGTCTCGGAAATTTTATTGTCGTTCTTAGCGGAAGATACATATTCGTCAACTTTGGTAAACACACAAAGCTACAAAAGCAAGTATTCTTTACAACTACTACTGTAGGACGTATAACAAGATCCTCGAAAATAATTGTTTAGATAAACTGAAACGAGTATACGAGGGCAAACCCAAAAAATAACCGGAATCGTAACACTGTAAAACGACGAGTACATTCGTGATACGAAAAAATGGCCGATTCCTACGAAGAACGTGCGACTGTGAAGGTTTGTTTTTCACTCGCCAAGAACGCAACGGAAACTGTGGTGATGATACAAACAGCTTACAAAGAACGTCGGTTTAAAAAGGAGGACATGACCATTGAAAATCAGCAGCACAGAAATATTGAAGAAGTAAAATGCAAGGAACATGCAGAAGAAACAATAAAGACAAGAGTAGTTATTTAAAGAAAATAAATGAAGAAACAGGAACGAAAATCGAAAAAACGAAAGAAAACAGGCAGAGTGAAAGTAAATGCAAAAACTAGACTGGATAGAAGAGGATGAAACATAAAAGCGGTAAAGTAATCTCTATTCTTTCTTTCCGGAGAAAACGTGAAAAAATGTACAAGAAAAACTACAAAACAGAACGGTAAATATGGAAAAGGTCAAAGATTCTAGGCAGAAGGAGTGACGGTGAACGGAAGTACGAGACAGTAAGTAGAAAAAAAAAGTTAAAATACAGAAATTGTAGACAAATAAAATGCAAAGGAAAGAATGATCAAAGAAAGAAAGGAAAAAGGTAAGGAAAATCGAGGAAGCGGAAGAAAAGAGAGCGTGAAAGAGTATGCAAGGAAATGCAAGAGAAAGTGAAAAAGAATAAATCGTTTTCGAGCAAACTAATTCGTAAGATTACAAGAATTAACTTAAACTTACAGTGCCAAGCGTTTCGACAACTACGCCTTCATCCTCAGTAAAGAAAAGATAGAAGAAAGATGGTTGCAATTTATTGCTAATTATCCAAATGCGTATTTAAAATCAACCAGAAAAACGCTAAAAAATATTTCTCTTTCAAAGAACGAAGCAATGCTACGTATGTACGTATATACGCAATGACAAAAAACCCTCTCACTTTTTCGTTTCTTTCTCGTCGTAACAGGACTACCGGCAATGCGAATTCCTGGGGCAATTTCTGTCTTGTTATATTATAAAAATAAATAAATATAAATAAATAAAAAGAATCACAAATCAGTAAAGGTTATGTTCTTTGTTTATGTTTACTATTTTTAAACGTGGGTTTACGCTCCTTCCACTAATAACTGCGAACTTTGAAAATGTGAACTTCTAAACATCATCATTAACGTTATTGGGAACTGTCTTAATGTTACCATACATAGAGAAAGATTTCGTCTGTCGAAAAATAGTGTGCGCTTTATATTGGAAAATATAGTAAAAGAAATTTCGAATTTACCTGAAAGGGTAAAGGGTTAGGTCGGTTTTTTCTCCTTTTTCTCCTTATGTTTTTATACCCATTAACAAGCACTGAATAGAAACTAGCAAATATTTATATGCAGACTTGTTGTCACCACTCAATTTTCGGATAAAATGCTAGCGGGAAAAGAAGTGACAAAACATAAATACCACGCATGCGGATATTTAGGGAATTCGTTGTAAAGTATTGCCAATGTACACTCACCCTGGCTTGGCTGAGGGTCCGTTAAAACACACTTGCACAATATATGACGATGCTTCAGTTAAGTTAAATTCCGGTTTTGTTAAACGCTAACTTAACTTTATTTAGTAAAATCGGCCTTTAGAGTGCGGTTAAACCGCCTGCGTTTGAGTTTGAACTCGTCCTGTGTGGCACGATAGACGAGTGCTCTAACCGCTCGACCATTTCGCCCATTATTTCACGGTTTTAATAACACTTTGTCGATAAGATTCAGCTGAATATCTGAAGAGGCATAACGATTCAGTATTAAGAAACAAGTAAAAATCCTTTCAACAACAAAAAAGATATCATTTGTTAAACGCTAACTTAACCGTTTCCAAGGCCGTGGTAAGTATACTTACCACCAATTTCATCAATTTTGTTAAATTTCCAAGTTAAGTTATTTTACCATTGTTCATTGTCGTTAGTGGTCTACTAAGGCATATCAAAAGAGAACACGACATGAGTGTGCAATTTTCCGTTATGTGTTTCTCCATGTTTTCTAAACTTTCATGGAAAACAATGTACTATCAGTCATCTATGAAAAAGAATTCTAGAATACAATTCCTTTTGTAGTTTGTAGTATTTACAATATAATTTTATAAATATAAAAACAAAAAATTGTTTCCTACTTTTTAATAGTCCCCTCAAAAAAATGGTGTTAAAAAATCAAAGTAATTTTATCTAGTAAGTTAAATGAATTTCTTCTTTCTTGAATCAACCACATTCCCGAAAATATATTAATATACCATTACTAGAAATAAATAGGCCGCTAAAGGCTGAACTTTATTTTGCGCAATTGAGAGACTGGTTAAACCGTCTGGTTATGAGTGTCTTGAGAGTCTTGTGTGGCACTATAGACGAGTGCTCACCCCGCTCGACCACCTCGCCCATTATTTCACCGTTTTAATAACATTTTGTCGGTAAGTTTTCGTAATGTAAAATCCATTCAAGAAATAAAATGATATTTCCTTTGTTCCCCTACGACTACACATTTCCTTCAAACATGTTTTTCTTGTTGACAAAAACTTGTGAGAAATAATGGTTTGATATGGTTTTCGTTGAAGAATGTGGAAATTAATGGATTAAATTCCCCAAATATGGAAATATGGTGACTGAAGCAAGCCCTAGTGAATTTTGAACATTCGTTCAAGACCAGGAATCCCATCAATGTTGCTGAACTACGCTTTGGATTCAGAGGTGGCTTGTTCATGAGAGCACACGATTAACTGAATCCCTTGACACGCCGGGCAATAATCGTATTTGAATTATAAACTAAAACCCGGTCCACTTAATGCTAAATAATAATAATAAATTTATTTCCAACAGGTAGAAAAACCAAATTATAAAAAAACATATCACATAAGCAAAAGTGTGTAAGTAGATACACAAAATTATCTGTGTATGATAAATAAGGGAGGTAATTTAGATAAATTAATTCAAAGAACTAAAGCTGCCTGTGGGTGGAATCGAAAAAAACATTTTTGGAGGCGCGAATGGGGAGTTGGCGGAACAGGTGATAGGTTTTCAAATCTCAATACAATTATTGTCCAGCGTGCAATTGAGTTCACATGTTCTTGTGCTCTCGTGTACCAGCCACTTCAGAACATATTAATATTACACAAATAGTACTTGTTTTAAATTATATGATCTGCAAGTAACTTGAAATGTAAGACGATATTGCAATGGGAGACTGTACAAACAAATAGAAATTATACCCATCTAACAATACAGTACAGTTGTATGAATGATAAGCACCAAAGTGATTTTTATCATTCAATTGTTCTCTGAGATAAATTTTTAATTAGGCCAATAATGACAAGGATATTTCATTATGATGACTCTATCTTTTCCTTAGGTTGAAATATAATACTACGGCAAGTAGTACCTGAACTATATAAATACTATATGTCATGTTGAAATGTGTAACAGCACAATGCGCCTTAACATTCAACATAAGTTTGTCTTTACGGTAAAATACTCTGATAATTATTTAGAAAAGAGTTTTACCAGTAAACTGCTTCTTGGTTTCCTTATGCAGATTCGATACCTCAATTCTAGCAGCGAGAGTGGCATAATCCGGATGATCGGTTGTCATCATAGCAGCTGTTTCTGCTGCCAACGTATCAAGTTCAACTGTCGTAACGCCGGGGTACAGGCCGTTTATTACTTTCAACGTGATGGATAACTACATCAGATCAGAAATATCAACGAAAACGTTTCTTAAATTCTCAGAAAAAATTGTTTCGTAGAAAGCAACTTACAGGATCCACAAAGTCCATATTTAATCCGTAACATAACTTCTGGATTCTGGACGTAATTTTGTCCAGGAGTACCTGTTCCTTGCGACCGTCTGAAATCGAAACGAAAAAGTATGGAAATTTAAATTAACCTAGAATTGCACGTACGTACCTCGCTTAATCACGTACATCTTGCTTACTGGTTTCTTTATCATTCTCAAAGGGTGAGCATCAGAAGAAATCGAAAGCAGGTAGAAATACTACACCCTTGCGAGGACACTACAATGCAATATAAGCACAAACACGTCTCATCAAGTTTCGGCGGTAAAATATAACATTTTTTGTTGGGGAAACCGTTACATTTGGCGGGAATATTTATATAGCAAGTATGTAAACAAAGTGAGGTTATGTCATTGATGCCATCCACAAGTTCAATATTTCCATATTTCGATAGATGGCTCTGAATCCGAAAGTTAGAACGGTACGAATATTGGAAACAATTGCATTATT